>WHPX01001142.1:0-1272500 GCA_011057435.1 Actinia equina | reverse complement strand
GGGACCTACTTTAGGACGATAAATAGCTTATTTATCTTTTGCCAATGACTTAATTATTGTTGGGGAATTGAATTGTCATTTATTGAATTACGCATATGCGTGGTTTCAATTTCACTTTAGGTTATTTCACGTATCACTTGCATCCCACATTGCAAAACGTAAATGAGTTGACCCTTATTCTGTTTCTATAGTATTAAGAGAATTAAATTTCAGATCATTTTATTCAATTACGCATGCGCGGTTTCAATTTAACTGTATGTAAAGAGGCGTAACACTTGCATCCCATAATGTAAAGCTTAAATAAGTTGACCCATTTCCGGCTTTCTCAATCCCAAGGGGATTAAATTTCAGGTCGCTTTCTTGAACTACGCATGCGTGGTTCCTATTTTGCTGTAGGTAAAGAAGCATAACACATGCATCCCACACTGTAAAACGTAAATCAGTCGACCCATTTCCTGCTTTCTTAATCCCAAGAGAATTGAATTTCAGGTCGCTTTCTTGAACTACACATGCGTGGTTCCTATTTTGCTGTAGGTAAAGAAGCATAACACATGCATCCCACTTTGTAAAACGTAAATCAGTCGACCCATTTCCGGTTTTTTCAATCCCAAGGGAATTAAATTTCAGGTCGCTTTCTTGAACTACACATGCGTGGTTCCTATTTTGCTGTAGGTAAAGAAGCATAACACTTGCATCCCACATTGTAAAACGTTAATCAGTCGAACCATTTCCGGCTTTCTCAATCCCAAGGGAATTAAATTTCAGGTCGCTTTCTTGAACTACGCATGCGTGGTTCCTATTTTGCTGTAAGTAAAAACGTAACACATGCATCCCACATTGTAAAACGTGAATCATTCGACCGTTTACCTGTTTTTTTAATCCCAAGGGAATTGAATTTCTCGCACATTTTTGGTACTGCTCATGTGCGGTTCGGATTTGAGCAATGAATATAATAGCATCCCATATGGTTAGTGAGGTCGGTATTATAGAGGTAAAAGAAATTTTTGCGTACAGGGAGGTCGGTTGGGACGACGGAGGCTAAGGCTCTAGGCTCTAGGCTCTAGGCTCTAGGCTCTAGACTCTAGACACTAGACACTAGACACTAGACACTAGACACTTAGACACTTAGACACTTAGACAACTTAGAACGAACATTATTATATATCCAAGATTCTTAATAAGATTCTTAAGGGGTCGGATCAAAAGTACCCCCTTTGAAAAAAAAATGAAAACAAAGTTTAAAAATCAAAAATCAAAATAGAAAATCAAAAATCAAAATAGAAAATCAAAATAGAAAATAGAAAATCAAAATAGAAAATCAAAATCAAAAATCAAAAATCAAAATAGAAAATCAAAATCAAAAATCAAAAATTAAAATCAAAATAGAAAATAGAAAATAGAAAATCAAAATAGAAAATCAAAATAGAAAATCAAAATAGAAAATCAAAATAGAAAATCAAAAATCAAAATAGAAAATCAAAATCAAAAATCAAAAATTAAAATCAAAAATCAAAATAGAAAATTAAAATAGAAAATCAAAAGTTAGGGTTAGAACCCTAACGCAAACCCTAATCAACTAGGGTAAGTGCTAGGGTTCTAACCCTAACTTTTGGGCTAGGATTAGGGTTAGGGTTAGGGACCCAAGCACATACCCTCATGTTTTAACCCTAACTCAAGGTATCACTTAGCTAGTATTAGGGTTATAACCCAACCCTTTTGATTATTTAATTACTAAACTCAATTTCATTTTAAACAAATTCTTTTATTCAACTTTATACAACAAATATACAGTAATTGTTAAAATTCATGTTTTTCAAACCAATCGAAGTATATAGTTTTTCTATCTATAATATTTCAACATTGTAAACCACGTATCATTAACACGTGCCATATCAATATTTAGAGTATCATTATAGACTAACGAATAGCACTAATCATACTCTTACGTATATTATGATACGGAATCTATGTACTGCAATCGTACAAAACCATTCCGTCTCACTAGTACTAGAAGTAATCCATATTTACATGTCATGGTCAAATGGTGCACTGACGTCTCCTTTCAAATGTGGGATGAGTCGATGCTTGTCTAATGTAGCGCTCAATAGCACTCTACGCATGCTCATTAAGGATAGTTTGTCATAACAGATTTGACAGCTTGATTCCCAAGTGTATGTCAATATCAATGCATACTTTTATTTACGAGATTTGTCGGCATAGATGATCTGTTATTTTACCAAATAAGGCAAAACGTTTGAGAGATTCACGTCACGCATTAAAATATAACATCTGCAATGCGCCCTTCTGATTTCCCTTTTTTGATAAACTTTGAAAACATTAAAGTAAGTTGTTTCGGTTGTAATAAACCCTTTCTTTATTCGATAAATACTCTAGTTTTGAGTTCTCTTTTCTCAGCCTTAGTCTTGGTTGTGCGTTAAAATATTCAGCAATTCAACCAAAACCCGTGGCATTTTAATCAAGTTGTATTGTTCCATAGTACGTGCATTCCGTACTATACAAAGTACCTTAATAAACGAAAAGAACACATTTGTACATAATAGAGGCTAAGACTGAGGAATGAGAAGTATTTTGCTATGAAGCATTTTCATGTTACGTCATAACCTCCATCTTTGTTGACGTTAACAAAGCATTACTCATCCTTGTTTCAGAGTCATTGTATTCATAACTACCAACTGTTATTGTAAAATGTACATATAAACAATATACATTTCTACAAATTGACGCGGTTCTCATGGAATAAAAAAAGACTATTCAAAATATATTCTTTTAGAGGAATAAGAACAAAATGTGTTTATTGGGGAATCAATTCATTTTCAGAACCATACTTCATCTTCATCTTGTCCTTCTTCTGTAAGGTGATGAAAAAAACAATAAATAGATAAAATGTAAATAGGGAATTGTACACAATGTATATGATCCAACGTTAAATAACATCATCTCTATCCATTTAAATCTGCGTTTAACTTGTACCTATGTATCTTTTTTTCTCTTTAACAATCTCTTTATTTTTTCGCTTAGAGTATTTTTTTGAATAATCGAATTATAAAATAAATATTATTATTATTTACGATGAGCTATGGAATTCTGTACAATAAGAGCAGAAATCAGTGGTTGCTATTACCTCTCCCAGGACTTTTCATAAGGTTATCAATGCTAATTATAATAATGACGCACATAATTTTACTCCGTCGAAGGACTAACGTCCGAAACATCAGTTTCCATTTTCACTACGGTGTTCAACTTACAATTCTACGATAACTTGTTTCATTAGAAACACCGACGCAGTCCACGCTAGTGTTCACTAGCCATCATCTACATTCTACGATAACCGTTTCATTAGAAACACCGACGCAGTCCACGCTAGTGTTCACAAAAGCCTTCATCTACATTCTACGATAACTGTTTCATTAGAAACACCGACGCAGTCCACGCTAGTGTTCACTAGCCATCATCTACATTCTACGATAACTGTTTCATTAGAAACACCGACGCAGTCCACGCTAGTGTTCACAAGCCTTCATCTACATTCTACGATAACCGTTTCATTAGAAACACCGACGCAGTCCACGCTAGTGTTCACTAGCCATCATCTACATTCTACGATAACTGTTTCATTAGAAACACCGACGCAGTCCACGCTAGTGTTTACTAGCCATCATCTACACAGAATTTTATATTTATTCTGTTACCAAATATGAAATGAAATCCAAAGAAAGAACCATGAACTATTGTGACACGATTTTGTAATTATTGGACAGCAACGCGCTCATCAGTGTGGGATTACTCTTGGCTTGTAACCATAACTATGAAAACAAAATAATATATATGTGATGTCTATATTAATAAACGCTTATAATTAATTTATATCGTATCTTTTATGATATAAAAATATCTGTGCCTTTTTCGTCATAATCGTGTGAGCATGCGCAGAGCCCATTCTCGTACTCAGAGTTCCTCGGTTTTGAGGTAAAAGCAACTTGTGTACACCGAATCGACCAATTTGAATAATTATTGTTCTGCACTGACTAGCGACTGAATAGCCCCGTGTTCACGTTTTCACATGTATGAAAGGCTAGTCAGTCGCTAGCCAGTACAGAACGATAGTCATTTTTAAAATACACCCTACAAAATTACTCGATTCTGATTGGACAAGAGAAGTACTATCAAATCCCAAATTGTACTCTGTAGATCCAAATTTCTTTTGCTCAATTTTGTTATAAACAAAAAATCGCACATTCTTTTCGTACGATTCGGGATTTATAGATACTCGTAATGTTTTGAAGATTTTCCAATTTAATGAAAACGTTTCTAAAACATCACTCGTACTTTGAAGTTCCAAATCGTACTGGAGATCGTGCGCTTTCCTATACAAATTGTAGATATATATTCTGTGTACGGTATCAAAGAAGACCTAATACTTGGGGTCATCTGTTGGTTGTGGACCTTTACGTCTTGGACGTAATGTTTTCCCATTTCAGAAACGTGTCATTACCTAAAGTATTATTTCTTTGCTTAATCGTTGCACATGAGAAGACACATGAATATGGATGTGTACAACTCAAACAAAGAATCTTATTCTCAAGACCATGTGTCATTCCCTAAAGTATCATTTCTTTGTTTAACGGTTGTACACGAGAAGACTCATGAATGTGAATACAACTCCAACAAAAAATCTTGTCCTTATAAGACCATGTGTCATTCCCTAGACTATCATTTCTTTGTTTAACGGTTGTACACGAGAACACACATGAATGTGAATACAACTCCAACAAAGAATCTTATTCTCAAGACCATGTGTCATTCCCTAGAGTATCATTTCTTTGCTTAACGGTAGCCTACGAGAAGACACATGTGAATATAAATACAACTCCAACAAAAAATCATCCTCAAGAGAATGAAACGTGGTCTATTGGCGTCTGAGGTTTGTCTAAGCTATCTTAGTTGACATTGAACACTGTATGGTCCGTAAAATATTAAAGCACAGAACATAGTTAATAGAGGGGAAAGGTTATGAAACCTATTGTTATCAGGTCTTTGTTCGCTCTTGACCGTGCACAAGGTTTGATTTTTGCTCATCCAAAATTCCAAAATAAGTAAACTTAACTTCGTCTTTGGTATTATCGTAAGGAAAATTCAAATATCTCTTATAGATCTTTAAGTATTTTGAACTAGCAGCCAAAAGAAAGGTTTTGGTCTGTTCACTCAGGCATTGCCAATAATGGTAAAACAAAGGATTGAGCACGGGTCACGCTTGAAAAAAGTGAAGACTAAAAAGGGTTTCCTAACCATTCCCTTCTATTAACTATGCACAATGAATCACCAAGATTTTAGGGCCTAGTAGGAAACTCCCAAAGACCTACGAATGCAGCTTGACACATTTTTGTTTTAAATTTAGAGATTAATGAAAAATGATACAATCAAAGTAATATAATTTTTTTTGATTTTATTTATTCATGAAAATTGGTTAATTAAGAGAGTAAAGCGTCTCGTGACTTATCCAATAAAGTCTACATAAGCTCACTAATTTACCCGACTCCCTTATCGAGGCCTGGAGAATAACGTGGGCTACAATTTTAGCATCTGATTATTTTGGGTCTTAGTTAGTCAGGTGGGTGTGAGCCAATCACGTATTGCGTGACGCAAATGATTCAAAGTTATTAGATTTTGGGATGATTTTCTCGTAATTTACTTGAAAATGTTTTCATCTAAATGTAACAATTAATAGAAACTGGTTGTTGTGACTGGACTGCGTTACATGAATGTGTCAAGTTATCCGCGTAAACATCGGTCTGGGCACCTGTCTTGTTTACACCAACACCAGTACAAATCCAAACTACATCACTTGTAGTTTAGCGTCTTCGAGATTCAATTAAGTATAAAACTATCAAATACTTCATTTTTTTTTTCAGTAAAAAATATTGTTTTTATGAGATTATGGAACCTTTTTTGAGATGGATTATTCTTAAGATGCCTTAAAACAAGTGCTAGAATGTACTAATGGGGCGTCGTTACGGTAACTAATAAAGAATATAGAGGTAGCTCAAGTAACACTTTTAGAAAATCCCCCAGAATAGATAGGATGGAAGAAAGCTTGATGTAATTTTATTTGTGGTTTTGTTAGGTATATCAGAAAATACATTAAGCAACAAATTTGTTCATACTGGGCGTGAGACGTATAATATTTAACGCTCAAGGAACCCCGCTTTGAATTGTACCGCGCGCTAAATCATGTGGTAATCAGATATCCAATCAGAGTTTTCAAATATGAAGCACTTGAGAAAGAGAGAGAGTCGGTCAGCTTTATTTGAAGGTGGGAAGGTCGCCTACAGAGTTGCAGCCTGTGGTTTCTGATTGGCTAAGGGTTTTTTTAGTTTTTGTTTGGCTTAGAAGAAGACCTGTTGATTTTTTTTGCGCATTTCCAGCGCGTCCGTCCTATTTGAACGAAACTATACGACGAAAATCCCAATTATTTGCCCAGTCAATGGATTTTGGAATCGAGAAGCAGTGGTTCTAAACTGGAACAGAAACGGATAAGTTTAATATGGAGATTTTGAGTGCTTTTTCGTCACTTTTTAAATCAAACCTTCGGATGTTTTGCATTGTTCTGTTTTACGTAACTTTACTCATTTTTCCGAGTGAACAAAATATCATCGAGGTATCAGTACCTGAAAACAAACCAAGTGGATTCGTAGTTTACAGATTTCCATCACCAAAAAGTGGAGAAGCGTATCAGTTGTACGACTCACGCTACATCGATTCTCTTGAACCTTTGAAGCTCTTCCAAATATCATACACTGGTATACTCACAACAACCCAGCCGCTCGACTATGGCAAGGACGGCAAAAACACCTTTGAGCTTACAATTGTACTTCGTGAACGAAGGGAAACGTCTGGTGGAAAAGCATTCACTCTCCAAGTCAAGGTAACTGATAGCAATGACTTTGTACCAACGTTTGGTTTTCGAACTTATAATGGAACGATAAAAGAGAATTCTCCAGCGAATACCAAAGTGCAAGGTATTGTCAATTGTCATGCGGAGGATAAAGATTCACATGGAATAAAAGGATATAAAATTATCGATGGGAATGAGAAGGGATATTTTGAAGTGAATACTGTGACGGTTGAAGACGAGAAGTTCTTGGAACTCAAAACTACGAATGTACCGATTGTGAAAACCAGTGGAAATGCAGAGAAAATTACATTGATAGTCGAGGCTGAAGACAATGGTAACCCGAGTCTAAAAGGGGCAGCAAAAATCGTTATTACCATCGAACCGACCAATAAAAATGTGCCTAAATTCGAGAAGCCACACTACACAGCGAATATCAGCGAGGAGATACCGCTCATGTCAACAGCTGTGAAGGTTCACTGCGGAAGACAAAGATGTAGGAGATGGAGGTAGTTTGTACTATATACTAGCTCCACTTTCTGATTACTTCACAGTCAATCCGATAACTGGACAAATCGAAGTAATTCGCACGCTAGACTATAACACTAAGAATTTATTCGAGCTGACGGTGATCGCAAGAGACAGGGGAAAACCTTCAAAGGAAGCAACGGCTAAAGTTACTATTCGTATTGAGCGGGACTTGGCGCATTTCCCGCCGAAGGACTCGCAGAATCCAGGTGATAATACTAAGCCCGTTTTCCCTTCAGTAGCTTTAGCTGCAACTGTTCGGGAGGATTTACCGATAGGAGCATTTGTTACTTTAATACATGCTCTTGATAATGACCCCCCTGGTCCAAACAAACAACTTGTTTATTCAATGACTGGGGCTAACGCGGCCTCGTTCAAAATCGACCCCCAAAGTGGACTAGTTACACTTTTGAATCAACTTGATTATGAAACAGGACCCAGGAAACTTAACCTGACAGTGATTGCTACTGATAAAGGTTCCCCTTCACTGTCTGGAACCACATTCCTGATAATCTACGTCATAGATGTAAATGAAAACTTAAACCCGCCGGTATTTGAGCCATCTGTACGGTCTCTTAGTTTACCAGAAGACACACCAATCGGCAAATCAGTTATGAGAGTATCGGCCACTGATAGCGATACTGGAGTTGATGGCAAGCTTGTGTACTCGGCGGTTTCAGGCGAAGGAATCCATTACTTGACGGTTGACAAGACAACCGGTGTCATGACAACCACAGCCTACCTTGATCGCAATAAAAGAGCACATTTTGAGCTGGTGGTAGCCGCGCAGGACACAGGCAATTTTCCTCGTACATCTTTCCTCTATCTGATAGTCAAGGTCCAGGCTGTTGATGATCACTATCCCGAGTTCTCTAGCAACTGGTTTAACGCTTCTGTCCCAGACGGGTCCCTGAGGGTACTTTTGTCACTGTTCTTTATGCCTTAGACAAGGATAGTCAAAGTCTTACCTACATTATTCTAGACCCTGGTGCAAATGATCCGTTCCAGGTTGAAAGCGACACAGGAGTGATAAAAACTCGTCGAACCGTGGATTTGAACGCGGGGGACAAAACGTTCAATCAGTTGATCATACAAGTCCAGGGTGGTCAAACAAAATCTCAAGCCGTCGTCAACATCATGATAACAGGCTCATCTAGCTCTGTCCCGCGATTCAGAACAAGTTCTTATGATGTGAGCGTCCAGGAAAACATTGGGAAAGTAGACAGTCTGATATGTTTAGCGGCAACAGACAGCAATGTTGGAGGGATAACCTACTCGATAACTACCGGTGGGAGTGAAAAGTTTGCCGTGCAAGCCACGTCAGGTAGGAAAAGTTGAATCTGATTGAGGAACATAAAGCACGCGCACATGTTTCTGTACTGCAAAATAAACACGTTAGGCGCAGCCGTTTTATATTGCTTTTATAAAATATTTTTGAACGATTTTGCGCATGCAATAAGTGTGTCTGTGTCCTTTAATAAAAACGCGAGGGCCATATCTCAAATATTTTATTATATGTTATATAATATGCTAGAACTAACTACTAACTACAATTTGAAAACATATGTTTATCGTTCTTTTTGTGTCAGTGCTCCTGAACTATGGAACTCTCTGCTGTCTTCGTTTAGAAACACTTCAGATATCATTATCATTATCATAATAATAATAATTATTATTAATATTAATATTATCATCATCCTGGGGAGTGGTCAACTATGTACCTTTTCACCTCGCTTCCTGCCAAGGAATATCTAGAAATCAGTAGGAAAAGAATTTTGGAAGCATATCCAAAAACTCATTTAGAAAGTTGCGTAATAATTATTTCCACTTCATACTACGGTATGACATGCCGTATCGCAATTTTCGTACGAGTGGAAAACATACGGTAGTGATTTACAACACATACACTGTACGACATGCCGTATCGCAGTTTTAGTATGAGTGGAAAACATACGGTAGTGATTTATAGCATGTACGACATGCCATGGAACAGTTTTGGTATGATGACATGATGTTACGTTAATCCAATTGTTTTCCCACTGTCAGTTGCAACAGTTTAGTCAAGTTCAATAAACGAGTTTGTCTCAAGAACCATTGCTTGCGACTTGGTAGAGTCGCAAACAATACTGCAACTCAAACAGTCAGATCTAAATAATAATACATTTTGGCACGGAAATGATATCGTGATTTTTGTTAGAGTTTTTAAGTAGTGTTTTATTGTTAAACAAACTGGTATTGGATCAATTGAGTGTTAGAATGCAAGGAGTTGATTGGTTCCTATTCATAACAATGCGTAGTTTGTTGTAAATCATTTATTATCAGTGATGAAAATGACTCATTTAATGCTATAAATACTAGAAAGAAGGATCCAGAATGGATCAGGAAAGCTTGGGAATTAACCTTCGGTTGTAAAACAAACAAGTATTTATTAGAAACAGTTTGTTAATTTTAATTAAGGTTTTCATTTAATAAAACACGCTAGAAGATCGAAGAAAACTGGAAGACTATAAAAACGGTAGCAAAATCCCAGCAATTTATAGCAGTACAAAACGAAGGGCAAGAAAATATCTACTGTAAAAGAAAACAAACCCAGATTTTATTTAGAAAATTTGTTAATTAATTAATAATGTTACAAGATAGAAAAAAATTGGAGACGATGGAAATGGTAGCAGTGCCCCCCAAAAAATGATAGTAACTGCTTTTTAGATGTTTTTAAATTTATATAAAAAGACATTAATCCTACTTTATACAATGTCACTATGACCCACAATGCACTTCGGTCTTGGAATGCACTATTTAGCATGCAGTATTCAGTATTCAACTTTTTTTGAGATAGCTGTACCACATAAATGAAAGCGTTACTCTTAATGCAATCTTATTTTTTTATTTTCAGGAAAGTTCTCCATATTAAGATCGTTTGATTACGAAGTCGAGACGGGGTATTCCGTTCAGATTCAAGCAGCCACCCCTACACCCAAGACAGCTACTGCTTCAATACAGATAAAAATCACTAATGTCGATGACAAGCCGAGCTTCAAGGACCCAAGCTACGAAGTAAGCGTACAAGAGAATAGTCCCTCAGGCACTTCTATACTGACAGCTGCTAAAGGAGGCTTTGTGTTTCAAGACGAAGATTCAAATCAAGACCAGTACGAGTGTTCATTAGAGGAAGTGACGTCATCATACGTGCTTGATCACTTCGGGTCGATCGAGTGAATAGCGAATGCTATCTTGTGACTAAGAAAACACTCAGTTCCAGTAAAGAGACCCAGTTTCAGTTTAAAGTCACAGCAACTAATAAAGCTTTCCCAAGCGTGGTGACGTCTTGTTCGGTGACTTTAAAGGTTGTGGATGTTAATAACTACGCGCCGGTGTTTACTCAGAGTGATTACTGGGTGACTGTCTCTAGTCTTACTCCTGTGGATACCTCTATACTGACTGTCGATGCTCTTGACCTTGACCTTGATGTTAATGGACAAGTGTCGTATCAGATTTTAGCCGCAAGCAACAACGACGATAAAAGGTATTTTAACTGGTTTAAAAAGCCTGTTTGATGAATATGTATTGATGGGTTGTAAGCATTCCCAAGATAGTTAAAAGACAAAAGCATGGCGGTCATGGTGGTGCCGTTAACAATGGATGCTAATAAGAAATCTTTTGTTAAATGGCACCAACGCTCCCTCGAGAGGCCGCGATGACGTAACGTGCAATCGAAGAATTGCTCTTCTTTGTCTTGAATTATATACAGTCAATTCAAAAAACATTGTGGTCGACCATCTCAAGCCAACGCGACTGGACCGATATGACGTAAGGTTTCTTTTCATTTTTTAGCTTTTTCCAAATTGATCAAAATACTGGTGTAATAACAACAGCCAAAAGTATGACAGCAAGGCAAGAATACTCATTTATTGTCAAGGCAACGGATAGAGGTAATTACCACGACAACAAGTACTGTCATTGCACCCTTAAACGGGCGAATGCCCTTACATTTGCGAAGACGGTGTAACTTTGTTAGATGCTAGAGTATACTCCCATTTCTAGCTCGCCTTTGCTCAGTCTTAGCCTCGATTATGTACATATGTTCTTTTCTTATATTAAGGTCCATTGTATAGTAAGGAATGTACGTACTACGGAACAATACGAGTTTTAGTTTAATAGCTGAATATTTCAACACACAAGCTAGACTAAGGCTGAGCAATAGAGAACTTAAAATTGGAGTGTTGTCTCAAAAATGACTCATTTTTCTTTTGGATTCTGCGCATGAAATAATGTACCTCAATGAACCTTAATCACCTGCACCCATGACTGGAACAATAGGTTTTACCCGCGCAGCCTCGCATTCAAGTGCTTCAGGATGAGGTTACACGTGGCGCCGCTTGATCATGTCCCATTATCAATCAAATAATGTTTAATGTTCGTACTTCTTTCTAGGAGCGGAAGTGAAAGCAAGTCAAACCAATGTCAAAATATCCGTCTACAGTACGACGTCACATGCGGTTAAATTCCAGGAACCCCAGTACTCGAAATCATTGTCAGAATCAGTTACCGATTGGCACAGATGTCATACAGGTGCAAGCGACTGGTCCCGCGGGAATCACGTATTCCATAGTCGGTGGCAACCCAGACACGAAGTTCCGCGTGGACAGCGGCACGGGTCAAGTTCAAACGAACAGAGAACCCGATTATGAAAGCGAAAAGAGCTTATAAATTAGTAGTCCGTGCCACGAGTAACACCGCCCCTCAGATGGCTACTGATGTGATTGTTACTGTTAATGTTCAAGATGTGAATGACAATGCACCAAAGTTCTTATTGTATACCAATCCCAAGACTGATATCATTGACAGTTACACACCTAAAGACACCATCATATTTAAGGTAATCATTGCATAAAAGTGTAGAATCGTTGTTTGATTTTATTCTGTGTTACAAAGGTCTGCAACATATAAATTGTGTAAGTGAAATTTCATTTAAATTATGTGCTTGGTATGAGTTATTCCCAGCCTGCAATGACAGGCAAACTTTGGCCGTCATGTGCTACCAGATTTCTACTGAAAACGTGCCACTGATTCAGCTAGGAAATATTCAACACGAAACTGAAAAATGACGCGGCCTATTGAAGTAACCTATTCCTAAGGTCTTTTACAATTACATGTGATTTTTTTTCTAAAGGCAATAGCAGAAGATGCTGATTCAGGTTCATATGGTACCGTGACGTATTCTATCGACTCTTCCAAAAGCAATCCATCCAGCAATATACCATTCAGCATCGATGCATCCACAGGCGATATCAAGACTACCACAGTAATCAGGTCAGTACACTAGACTATTACAGTGTCAGATGGGCTTCCTATGTCCAGGGAATCTAGGACTCAACTCTTAAGTAACACTACGATCCACTGACAGGACACACATAGCAATGAGCTGAACTTATACAAAACATTATATGGCTACAACCTCCAGGTACCATCTAGTTTACACATACTACCCTTTTTTCCAACTTGCTGTAAAGATCGGGCTGATTTTTCGAAAAGACTACCACAGACAGCCCAAAGTAGTATTTCTCAGCACAAAATGGCCATGATTGTCGACCCAAACACTATATAAAACTAGAATATATACTTGTTCGTATAATGGCATAAATGCAATAAAGGATCAAATTAAAGAAAGAAAATACTAATATAATGAGCAATTATCTAATATTTGTCGTATTTTTCACGATATATTATGTGCATCATAGGTACTCAGACCGCTCCAGCTACAGCATTGCTCTAGTAGCAACAGATGGTGGAAGTAAAACTGCCACAATGACATTGACTGTCCAAATATCGGATGTTAAAGAGCCGCCGAAGTTCAGACAAAAGAAGTACACGTTGACACCTCGAGAGGACTTGACTGTTGGCTCTGAGGTAAGGAAGCATCCAGGAATCTGGCGATGAATAACTATTTCCCCAGTAGACCGAGGCAGTTGTGATTGTCTTATCGCCTTCAAACGTCTGTTATATGTTAATCGCAAGCGTATTTCAAATCGTCAACGTGATTCCGATGTTGTACCATGTGGACAAATTTTTTACGCCACGTGATGAAAACTTAACTGCAATGCGGTCAAGTGGTGTAAAAAATTTGGTCCAACTTTGGCAAAACGTGGATTTGAAATGCACTTGAGGTTAACAGAACAGATGCTACGGCAATAAAAAAAATCACAACTACCTCGGTGTAATTGGAAGAGTAGTACAAGTTTGTACTTTTCATTTAGTTCATATTTCTGCCGCTGAAGAAGACAAAAAGAACAATGAGTAGGGATACGGTTCTACTGCTAGGAATATCCTAGTACCCCAAAGAAGCCTGCCAAAGTGCGTGTAAACAGAAAGCAATAAATATATAGCCGGTGGGTTAGGTTAATTCCCCTGCAAGGAAGATCCTGTTATAGGATCATCCTCCTTCCATGTAAACAGGGTCTTTATATTTGTGTTCCTCAGGTACCCTCAGTAACTATTGTTCTAATCAGAGTTGATGCAATTTACTCGCATTTGTTTCAAACGATGCAGAAAACTTTAATCTAGAGTGACTATTGTTTTTACAACTGAAGGTTGGCAACATTGCTGCCTTATATGGAGATTCAAGCCAACTTCTAAAGTACTCCCTCGTGAAAGGAAATACAGACGACACATTTTGCATCGACAGCAAAGGTGTCCTTTCTGTCGCTAAACCGCTGGACAGAGAAAAAGCGCCATCGTATACTCTGGATACTACAGTGACCCTGGGTGACAAGACAGACTCCACAGTGGTACAGATAAATGTGAAGGATGTTAATGATAACGAGCCTGTATTTAAGAAGATTGTATATACAGTCCAAGTATCCGAGAACGAAGGTATGAGAGTCAATTGTTTTCCAACTATGAAACAACCTCTGCATGGATGATCTAAATCAGGGCACAGATAACTCACAGATTGAACCCTGAAACAACCTTTGGGCTGATCAAAGTCAGGGCACGGCTAACTCGCAGATCAAACCCTGAAACAATCTCTGGGCTGATCAAAATCAGGGCAAGGCTAACTCACAGATCAAACCCTGAAACAATCTCTGGGCTGATCAAAATCAGGGCAAGGCTAACTCACAGATCAAACCCTGAAACAATCTCTGGGCTGATCAAAGTCAGGGCACGGCTAACTCACAGATCAAACCCTGAAACAATCTCTGGGCTGATCAAAGTCAGGGCACGGCTAACTCACAGATCAAACCCTGAAATAACCTTTGGGCTGATCAAAGTCAGGTCATGGCTAACTTACAGATCAAACCCTGAAACAATCTCAGGTCTGATCAAAGTAAAGTCACGGCTAACTCACAGTTTGAACCCTGATCTGAGTCAGGGCACAGATAGCTCACAGACTGATGGCTAACTCACAGTAAAAAGCCATGAGTTGCTTATATTCTGTATTTTCTTACAGCTGTAGGTAAGGAGCTGGTGAAACTCGTTGCTACTGACAAAGATAGCGGAACAAATGGTCAGATAACGTACTCCCTCGCGCAGCCCGTGGAAGAAAGCGGTATAGCATTATTCAATGTGGATAGCAAGACAGGCGTGATTACACTAAAAAGCACCCTTGACCATGAAGATGTACAAGAGCACGTGCTGTACGTCAAGGCAGAAGATGGCGGATCACCGAAACTTGCGGGTAAGTTTTTTAGGTCAAATAATTTCGCTATTATACTATCTATTGGGAATCCATTTCATTTATATTTAGACATTTATACCACTCAATTATTTTTTCCTATCTTTCCAATCATGCTTTTACTATACTACGGCTTTATAGGGGGACGTAATGTCATAGAGCTGTTTTCTTATGTCTGTGATAAGCTCAGTGCCGTGATCTTGGCGTGACCGTGTGCACGCCCTGTTTATGCCATGTTCCGGGTATTTGATTGGATGGAGGGCAAATTCTCGTGCAATGTGATTAGTCTGACGTATACCTTGCCGTGTTCGTGCCGTGAACTTTCTGAACTCACAGTCATAGGAAAACTGCTCTAGTGCTTGACATTAGTGCTAGTATAATGTGCTACTCATTTTAACGATAGCAAAGTTTGTCTTGAGGTTACATATTGATATTAATGAACCAATCACAGCTCTATTAGCTACTGAAACAAAGAGATCTGCTTTTATTTTAATGCTTGTCAAATTTGAATGAGATATGTATGGGAAAATACGTTGAAGATGATCAACCAAACCAAATTATATTATAGTTCACCCACCTACTTTCCTGTCCAATTAAGTATTTAAGTATTGCAATAGCTTCTAATCTCTCAATTACGAACTGATATTTTGAATCTTTCTATTACTTCAGCAATGGCTAAAGTGGTCATTAAAGTCAAGGACATCAACGATAATTCTCCCCGGTTCTCATCTCAGTTTTTCTTGGCCAAGGTACCAATCAGTGCCAAGGCCGGGGATCACGTGATCCAGGTGTACGCGGCCGATTCTGACAAAGGAGAAAATGGAAGATTGACATTCTCGATATCAAATGGCAACGAGAATGGGTATTTTAGGATTAACCAGGAGAATGGGTTGGTAACGCTAACGAAGCCTCTCGCATCGGTCCAAGATAGCAAGATCGACTTAACCCTAGAAGTACAGGATAATGGCAATCCGCTTAGAGGTGGGAATGCTACTCTAACGGTGATAGTGGATTTACCCGATGGACCACCCAGATTTCCTGTTTCACCTTTATATGTCGGTGTCAAAGAAGGAATACTTCCAGGGGGGGTTGTGGCAACGGTCAGAGCAACAACTCTCACTCTCCTTAGTTATGAGATCATCTCAGGCAATGATGACAAATACTTTGCAATGGATAGCCTCTCTGGGAAGATTATAGCTGCAAAGGAACTAGACTTTGAAACTAAGAAGCAGTTCATCTTAGATATCGCTGCGAGTGATTCAAAAGGACGAGGAGATAAAGTTAACGTGGTGATCAATTTGATTGACATTAATGATAACGCCCCTAAATTCCCAGGCGAAATGAACAATGAAATTGTGAAAGAAGTCGACGGAACGTCTATGTTCGCAAATTACATAGTGACAGAAATACCTGCTTATGATCTAGACTCTGGAGACCGCCTAACGTACGAGCCTTTCAGCTGCAGGGCAAAAGTACTTTACTATAGATGACGAAGGCAACCTTAGAGCCGTAAACACCATCAAAGACATCTCAGAACCAATCAAATTCGAGATAACGGCACGTGACTCAGCTACGCCACCACACGTGGTTAAGTCGCCCGTTTCTCTTGTATTTTTGAAAATCGCTCCTGGGAAACAACCCATTCACGCTACAATACCAGAAAATACCAAGGTTGGAACCAAAGTTGCTACCGTCCCAAAATCATTTCCAAATGGCGTCCTGACCATCAATGGTGCCACAAACGTTCCTTTTAGCGTGGATGGAAAAGGAGATATCAAACTAACTGGGTCAATTGATTTTGAAAAGAAAGTTCAGTATGAATTCACGGTGAGAGAGTCAAGTTCTTCAGGTGCACGGTTCACCGACAGTGCAGTAGAAGTGTCGATAACGGATGTTAATGATAATGACCCGGTTTTCGAAATATCAACAACCTACGGTAGTGTTAATCAAAACTCTAGAGCTGGTGCTCCCGTTCTGAAGATAAGGTCGTCTGATGCAGACAGCGGAACAAGCGGTTTGGTTGGATTATCAGCTTCGGAATCGTGGAACACCGTTCGGAATTAATCCATTATCAGCAAGAACTAGAGGCAAGTGAGACCCTTAAAAAATCTAAGTATTCTGTCGACGTGTTTCCGTTTGATTATGGTCACCCAAGGCGAAACAATACTCCAATAACATTTAACATAGACATAGCTGAACAACCACCTTTATTTGTTGGAGCGACTGGAATGCTGTATAGGTTTTCTATGCCTGAAAATAGTATGGCTGGCACACTGATAGGCGCCATAACAGCGAGAAGCTCTTCGGGTGCACACATTGCCTATGCAATTGAAAGTGGCAATGTACGAAACACTTTCACAATACACTGGCTGACGGGAAAAATATACTTGAATTACGTTTTGGATTTCGAGAAACACGACATTTTTTATGATCTTAAAGCAAAGGCTAGCGAGATGATTCCAGATGGTCTGGTGAGCTTTATTCAGGTGCAGGTGTCCGTGCTAAATGTTGATGACCATTATCCTCAGTTTAGTCAAACAGTCTACGCTGCAACAGTTCAAGAAACCATTGCTATTGGAAGCTCGGTATTGAAAGTAACAGCAACTGATTGTGACTGTAGTAAGGACTGTACATGTGTCTTAGGGCAGCTTAAGTACAGCCTGAAGGACACTGAACTTTTTTCTATTGACCCAGACACTGGGGTAATATCTCCTGCGAAGTCACTCGACTTCGAGTCTTCATCGTGGAACGCTTTCAGGGCAATTGTTTCTGATGCCGGGAATTCGACCAAAAATATGACTTCCTTTGTAAACGTATCCTTGACAGGGGTGAACGACAATAGTCCATTCTTCAGGCAAAATGAATATGTGTTTGATATAGCTGAAGGTGCTGTTGCAGGGAAGCCCTTAGCTTATGTTACAGCCGTTGACACTGATGGAGATGCGATTAAATATAGCGTTGAAGGGAAAAGCGGTCCGTTTACTATCAATAATACAGAGGGAATAATAAGCTTGTCTCAGACATTACCCAAGATAATTAACCAATGGGAGTATGACTTCGACGTCAAAGCAACAGATGGTCAGGTGGATGCAAAAGTACGAGTCCATATTAATATCATTGATAGCAACGACAATAAACCAGAATTTACGTCATGTGGACAGGTTTCCCTGAAAGAAAACCTGCCCCCGGGACAAAGAGTAACCCAAGTGAAGGCAGAAGATAACGATAAAGGAAAGAATGGAGAAGTCGAGTATTCTATTGTAATAGGACAGAGCGACTTTGAAATCGACAACACTACGGGTATCATAACAACAAAATATAGTCTTGATCGTGAACGACAAAAACGACACTTCATTGTAGTGCGGGCGGAGGATGGTGGACATGGGGCCAATGAATACGAGAGACTCTCATCATACTGTTTAATACGATTAAAAGTTACAGACGCTAACGATAATTACCCTAATTTTTTGATTCATCGCTACCTATGCTAGTATATACCAAAAGTCTCCAGTGGGTACCCCTGTTATTAGGGTTTCTGCGTATGATGCAGACCTTGATGAGAACGCAGTTGTCAGTTATTCATTCTTAACCAAAAATGACAAGTTTGAAGTGGATAAATCAACGGGGATCATAAAAACCAAGGCAGACCTGACGAGCTTCAGTGGTATCGTCGACTTACAAGTCACAGCTTCTAACACTTTACCAATGGCCATATCTGGTCCAGAGCCCTCAAGTAGGGATCGACAAGCCCGCGTCACGATTGAAGTAGACACAGAAAAACCACCCCAGTTTTCCAAGGGAACGTACAATGTGAGCGTCAAGGAGGATGTTGCTATTGGAACAACTTTAGTACAAATTCAAGCCACATCGTTTCACAATCGAAAAATAACGTACGAGGCAGTCAACGAGAACCCTGGAGCAAAGCAGGAATTTAGTGTGGAGCCCACCACAGGCTACATAGTCACTTCAACTAAGCTAGATTTTGAGTTAAATACGCTCTATGAGCTACAGTTTAGAGCCTCGGAACCAACAGGATCATCGTCGCTTCTCTTCTCTACTTGCTTTGTTAATATTACAGTAATGGACGTTAACGATAACACTCCGACATTTTCAATGGAAAAATACGACGGCCGTGTAATGGAAAATTCCCCGGTAGGAACTGGCGTAGTTAAAGTTGATGCTGAAGACCTTGATTCAGGTTCAAGTGGACGCGTACGATACAAGATAGCCCAAAGAGGAGACTACGAAGATTTCGAGATTAATAGCAAAAATGGGGTGGTCAGGACTAAGACCGTGTTTGATCGAGAAGTCAAGGACAGATACTATATCGAAGTGACAGCAACCGACCAAGGGGACCCACCATATCATACTGACACATACATTGACATCAAAATTGTGGATCAAAACGATGAAGCACCATTTTTTTGGAAAAAGACATGAGCATTTCTGTGAGTGAAGACACGCCCATCGGAAGCTCTCTCTACCAATTAAGCGCCCAAGATAAGGACATTGGTAAAAATGCTTTGCTTTATTACTTTCTAAGCGGGGGCAACGAAGACCACATCTTTTCTGTGGAGACTTTTATAAGACCTAAGAATTACGGACAACTTAATTTGGATCGTAAACTAGATTATGAAGCCAGAAGAGAATATACTCTGTATGTGACTGGAGCAGATGGACGGAACAGTGACTATGGAGCAATTAAGATAACGGTGAGTAGTTATTTGTAAAATATGGAAGAAAAACCGAAGAACCTGTCATATATGCCGGAAGATTTTATGAGCAGGAGCAGAAAGAATCAACCCAAGATACCCACGTTTTAGGGACATCTTAAAAAAATATCTTGAGGTAAAAAAACGTTTATTTTTTGACCTTCAAAAAATACCCTGAAACGGCTAACTCACACATGGGACCCTGAAACAGCCTCTGGGCTGATCTAAGTCATCAGGGCATGGCTAACTAACAGATGGGACGCTGAAACAACTTATGGGCTGATTTAAGCCAGGGTATGGCTAACCCACAGATGGAACCATGAAACAACCTTCTGGACTGACCTAAGCAGTGCATGGCTAACTCACTGATTGAACCTTGAATCAACCTCTGATCTGATCTAAGTCAGGGCATAACTAACTCACAGATCGAACCCTGCATGAAACAACCTCTGAGCTGGTCTGTCAAGGCACGGCTAACCCACGAATCAAACCCTAAAATAATCTCTGGGCTGATCTATGTCAGGGCACGGCTAACTCTAGGCTGATCTAAGTCAGGGTATAATACGGATAACTCCCTGGTCGAATCGGAATTTAGCTTCTTAGATTTTGCGGAGGCAGAAAAACTCGAAGAAGAGAGAGACCTAACAAACTGTTTTTGTTACATTTTCAGGTAACTGATGCTAACGACAATTCACCAGTATTCACGCAAATGGTATATGAGGTCTCAATAAACGAAGAATCCCCTCCTGGGAGATCTGTTCTGACAGTACAAGCATTTGACATTGACACTCCGCAAGTTCAAAGCCCCTTGTCTTACGAACTTGACTACACGGGGCAGAAGTACTTCCGCATAGACTCGTATACCGGAGTTATCTACACCGGGGATACGAAACTGGACCGTGAAAAGACTCAATTTTTACTATTTACAGTCTTTGTAAGTGATGGCAAGAACAAGGGAGAAGCTGGAGTAAAGATAACTTTGTTGGATATTAACGATAATGCCCCATTATTTCCTAGTCCTCCTTATATTGGGTTAGTAAATGAGAATTCACCCTCTGGAACCAACGTTATGATTATACAAGCTGTTGATCAAGATGACCCACAGGCTGGAGGAAATACAATCATTGAGTATTCTCTGGTTGACAACAGCAATAACCAATTCGCCATTGATAAAAATACCGGTGCAATTACGACTCTAGTGAAATTCGACCGCGAGGGAAGAATCAGCAACTACTCGATACTGGTGCGCGCATCAGACAAAGGAACGCCTTCCTTGGAGAGCACAGTTAATGTTACAGTTATCATATTTGATGTTAATGACCATAAGCCTAGGTTCACTGCCAGGTTTTTCTATGGGACCGTTTCTGAGAAAGCTGAGCCTGGACATTTTGTGACACTTTTGACTGCGACAGATGAAGATGACGGATTTAACGCCCAGTTTGAGTTTGTCATCGTAGATGGTAACACGCCTTATGCTTTTTACTTAAATTCTGTTACTGGAGAAATTTTAGTATCAGGACTTCTTGACTATGACACTAAGAGAACGTACAACTTGACTGTCTTGGTTCGAGACAGGGGGATGCCTCCATTGACAGGCGATGAGCCTGCGTATGTTATAATTACAATCACAGATGCCAACAATAACCCCCCGGTTTTTGACCTGAATAATTACTATGTTGAAGTAAAGGAAGATGTGGTCGTGGGTTATCAAGTTGTAGTTGTTAAAGTCAAAGATATTGATCTTAGGAACACTACAAAAATACTACGGTATGAAATAGTCCAGGGTAACGACGAGGGGTACTTTGGCATCAAGTCCAACACAGTGGCATCATACGAGGCAGCGATTCATACTAATGCACGCCTAGACCACGAGACAACTTCGCAGTACACTTTACTAGTACAAGTCACTGATGAAGTCGGTCAGTTTGCAACTTGTAGTGTTATCATAAGTATTACAGATGTCAATGATAATGGTCCAGTCTTTCAGCCATCATACTACGTTGCTACCATAAAAGAGAATCTCGATGTTGAACAGTCTGTTACCACTATTAAAGCCGTCGACCCAGACTCCACTAGCAATGGACTACCTTTCACATTCTCGCTTCTCAATACAACGCTCAGCAAGAGATTCGCGATTAAGAATTCCACTGTTACTTTAAGTACTGCACAGATATCCTCATACGGTGTCTTCAACCGCGAAGAAACGGCTTCCTTTTCGCTTATTGTGCGCGGGAGAGACAGCGGTAAACCCTCGATGTCCACCACCGCGTTTGTCTACGTCGACGTCCTTGACCAGAACGATAACGAGCCGTTTGATGGAAACACTACAATTATCATTAATGCTCTCGATGGGAATTTCATAGGTGGGATTATTGGTAAACCATATTATAAGGATGAAGATTTCGACGGTGACGTCAATTCCTACGTCATCACTAGCCAATCACCAGGAAGTTACTTCACGATAAATGCAGCCAATGGAAACATCACAGCTACAAAGGACTTGCCTCTTGGGACATATAAAGTGAGGGCATCGATAACAGAGACCAACACAAGAATCGGTAATACAAAGAACTTCCCTAAAACAGTGTTCTCCAATATTGAGGTTTTAGTCCGCAATGTCACAAGGTCAGCGGTGGAATCAAGCGTTACTATACGTCTACTTGACATGCGCAAGATTGGATACTTTGTCGGGGATTACTATCAACAGGTAGATTGAACCATCTTACTCTTAATTTTCCTCTTTTATAATCGATGTTTTCCTTCCTGTGTTATATTAGTACTTGCCAACTCAGACATGCGGAGGTGGTTCAAGGAATTTTTAAGAGGAGGTGGCATTCCCATTAGTCTGGAAGTAACTCGGTTTACTATTTTTCTAGTCCAGTATCCCAAGAAATTGTGCGTTCTGAATGGCTATATTTATAGGGAGGATGGTTGCAGCCCCTCGACTCACGTAGCATCATCGACAGTATCGTTACCATTGATTGTTGCCCAACCTGTCTTAATTATTTTTAATGTGTTATATTGCTGATAATCAATGCTCAAGCGTTATATTTTAATTTTTAGGTCGAAGGGTTGCTTGCAGGTATGTTCTCGGTCCAGAAGAGCAATATTTTCATTTTCAGCATCCAGCAAGTGGTAGCTTCAGTCGTCCCTACTGTAGATGTACAGATTGCTATTATGGACGCTAGAGGGGAATTTCTACAGACGATGAGCATTATATCAAAGCTAACAGTAAACCAACAAGCCTTCATAAGCATTGGTATGTACATAGTCTCATCCACAGCCGACATTAGTTTCGGTCCCGGTTAGTGGAGAGGGTTCGTGAGGAACTGGAACCGAAACTAATAACGGCTGCGAAGGAGACTAGTAAGTGCAATAAGTAAAGTTGATCTGGAGTTACCATTTGACAGAAGTCCACATGGACTTTTGCTTTTGTGAAAAGCCAACAAGCTTGCACCTAGAATGCATGTTCTCTGGTTTTCAACTAACATTAAGATGGATGAGATCACTATACGATCTCAGATAGGCCATCATTAATTTCACTGAACGTAATTTGCTGTCTCGTATGAAATATCAATCGGTTAAATTACAAGTTTTCAATAGGCCTCTTGCATTTGACGTCAAAGAACGTCAATTTGGAAGATAAAACAAAATAATTTCAATCTCCTGATTCCGACGAGCGGCAAGGGTCCTTTACTCTTTTTGACACAAATGATGGCCAGTGATTGGGCACCATTCATTTGAAGCAGATAATTCATGAGATGCAGACTTTTATCACGTGACTGAAAGCCAGCAATATGCCCGTCAAATATTAAACATAAATTTACATGTTGATTTTCACTATGGCGGAGGCTTAAGCGCAAAGAACAAGAAATTTCGATTTTTGTGCCTACACGCATTCAAAAATGTTTAACGCAATTCTGTTCTGTTTCACAGGACTAACACTGGGAGCCATAGGCATCGACATGTGCTCGTCTGCAACCTCACAGTCCGGTATTTGCACAACAAAGACCTCAGCTTCAACTTCATATCAGGTAGCTGATGGAGACTACGGCAAGGTTCCTGCCCCGGCATCTTCTCTTGTTGTCGTATCTATAGACGTATCGTTAAAGCCTTATTATATACCGGTCATCCCTGAGACCAAACCATGTGCTCTTCATAACCCTTGCCTTAATGGAGGAACGTGTCATGACGTTCAGCCATCAGGTAAGAATTTCTTGTCCGAGCCAAAAAATAACCTTTGTTCTTAGTTAACATCAATATGGAAAATAAAGGTAGCGTGGTAGTTGTACACTAGCCTATCACCTCTGGGGTCTCAAGAATGGACCTAGTATCCCATGTGAGCAGAGTTTGTTGCGATTTTCATTTGATTCGGAGATTTTCTCCAAATTCTCCTGTTATTCCTCCCAAATAATGAAAATCGAAGTAGGGAAGTAGGACCAAAATCGATTGTTAAACCAAGATGGTCGCCCCATTATAGAGCGGCATTTCCAAGCCATAAAACTTGGAACACCTATTATATTCATGCTGAAAACTGTTCGTAATTGTACCTGTACAATTACGAATGAGTTGGGAAAAAGGAAAGCTATTAAGCGGACATCCTTCATTAAACGAATAGCTAGTGGCACGGACCCGAAGGTTTATTCCTCTATTTCTCGGACACCGTTCATTAAAAGGACAGCTAGTTGCATGCCGTGAACGTGAGGGGCCGGGAAATTATTTTTCCATATTTACTATAAAACAGATCTCTATTAAGCGGACACAATGCGAAGTCCAGAAGTCGCCCGCTTAATACAAGTACCACTTTATCTTACGATTGTATGATATTTTAACCCTTCATTGCGACAGGCATTGTGTGTCAATGTAATCACAATCAGCGAGGTCCACTGTGCGAAGAAACGACCAGGTCATTCAAGGGTGACTCCTATATACATCTAACAACACTAAGAACCTTCGGGTGGAGTATCATCGAATTTGAATTTATCACAAAAGAAGCAAACGGCCTCATGTTCTATCAGGGACCAATGTCACAAGGTATTAAATAGTTTCCATAGTAACAGGTAGCGCGCAAACTATACTGAAATGAACAGATTTCAGCGGTTAACTCGAAAGTTTACACTTCTTTAACCACCATTGCACTTCCAATAAAATATCTATTTCTCATTTATAAGTTTTCTTGCATTTTGGATCGGTCTTTAGAGACTTTGCACCATCACATGATGGCATTCATGACAGGAGGCACGAACAATTGAATCAGTCTAAAAGATCTCAGTTTCCCAGGGGAAATAGACTATCATTGTGCCTCCTGTCATGGCTTCCATCACGTGACGTTACAAAGCCTCTATACATATTGAGAGCTTAACCTAACTGAACCGCGACTCAATGATTAAATTACCACATATCAAGCAATTGCTCTACAAGACGTGTCGTTTTTGCTCGGCCATTTTCTATGTCCATATATGGAAACTACTTACCATATTTGGAGCAAAAAAGACCATTTTTCGAGGTTAATTTTATCCAAACTTACAGAATTTCGAGTGCAAACACATTTCGACGTCGGCCATTTAGTTTTTGTCCAAGAAAATTTGATTGTTTGATATGGATTTCAATCCCCTTATAAGTTTCTGCTTTTTCTTATATCAATATAAATGGCTTTTTAACCTCTATATAATATATATTTTAGTACCTTCGGGTGGAACAAAGGACTTCCTGGCCATCCAGTTAGTACAAGGTTACGTAAGAGTAGTTATATCGCTTGGCTCGGCACCATCCTACCTCAACATGACACGGGGAAAGACTCTGAACGATGGAGAATGGCACCATGTCAAACTTCAAAGAGATTTAACGGTAAAATAGATTATTATTAAGTAAAATATGTTTAGACAGTACGATTTTCGTCTAAAACTATCGTATATAACACGCTCGCGTCTGTCGTAGGCGAGTTGTAGGCTTGATTTACGCGCTACGGACTCGAGGTGCAGGATGGCCGTTAGGGACTTGGTTCTTACGGCGATGAAAGCGAGGCTCGTTTGGCTCAAGCAGAAAATGCTAAATAAAGACTGGATCTTTTGATAAAATATTTAAGTTAACTCATTCACATAGCCTCGTTGTCATGGTAATAACGCAACATCAGTTTGTCTTACTACCATAGGACACGTTACATCTACTTTCTTGGCCCCCTCATTGCGACAGCTATTGTGTCAATGTAATCACAATCAGCGAGGTCCACTACTACCATACCGTCTTACTACCATAGACACGTTACATCTACTTTCTTGGCCCTTCACAAAAATGGCAATTTTTTAACGCGTTTTTAAATTTTTTTTATAGAAACTAATACTGACAATAAACAACTGTGAAGACGCGCCTTTCAAAGTCCTGGACAACGGAACTATTATAGAAGACAAGAAAGACTGCCAAATCCAAGGACGAACAGTCGGAACTGATATGTGAGTAGTAATGTTAACTGGCACTCTTTGAGTTGTGTCCCCAGTAGAAACTATAGACTTTCTCAAAGTATCTTTTGTTATCTTTCGTCGCTCGCTGAGACCTCTCACTTCCCCTAATCCTTACGGCGTAGTCTTGTGGCAAGTCTATAGAAAGGACTGCGACGTTTAAAATTTGAATTTTAAATTTTATAATTTGAATGAATTTTAGCTGGATACTTACCTTATTTCAGATACCTTAATGGCCCATGGCCGCTTCAGATAGGAGGTGTCGCAAACCCAAGTCTAAGCTATCCACCCTTGTCCTACACGGGATTCATTGGCTGCATACGTAATGTGATTGATTCAGGCCTGATGTACGACCTCAAGAACCCCTTGGTGGTAGTTAACTCAGCCTTGGGATGTGATCTTGCCACAAAGTGCCCAAACTGTAGTAACAATGGATACTGTGAACCACAGATGAACAGACCCAGCTATTGTGTATGTGATCTTGGTAAAAATGGCACAAACTGCAATGAAGGTAAGAAAGAAAAGAATTATCGTTACTGTAACAAATAATTACTCAACCATGATAATGAAAAAACCCAGACCCTTTTCAGCTTGGGCGCAATGTTTTACCGTCTCAGAACACGTGTCATTCCCTTGAGTATTAATTCTGTATACTAGAAACAATTGAGAAGATAAATTAAAACGGATACAGCTAAAAAAAATTTTCCCCGAAAGTGACATGTGGTCTGAAGCTGGAAAACGTTTGGCCAAGCAACATCAAAAACGAACTGACAAGTTCTATGATAAACGAAACTAGTTTTTGTTCAATGTGAATCTGTGCACAAAGGACATTTAACGCGGCAGAGCCTTAATTTAAATAAATGACTTGCCGTTACATTAAAACTAGTATTTTTATCGATTTTGATCACAAATTTGCTAGAAAATGACGTCATCGCTAGACTCGACCCAATCTCCTTTTACGCGCGGATATGCATGAGTATTAATGTATAAGAACTGACAACGTATTTTGAAATGTGATTTTTCTTTGTTGTACCTTATAGAGATATTTATAGTAGAGATTTTATTTGTTTCAGATACTGACGGACATAACTATTTGGGAAGCAGTTTTACTATGTATATGAGTAGTTGCTGGAGTTCGTCTTCAACTACATGGTTAACATCGTGGTCGTCCACATATTCATCATCATCTTCATCATCATTATCGTCGTCGTCGTCATCGTCTTCTTCTTCTTCTTCATCATCGTCGTCGTCTTCTTCGTCTTCTTCTTCGTCGTCGTCGTCATCATCTTCGTCGCCTTCCTCGTCGTCGTCGTCGTCGTCATCATCGTCATCATCATCATCATCGTCTTCATCCTCCTCCACATCGCCTAAAAGACGGAAACGTCGAGATGTATTTCCACCAATGTCTGTCGAATCATCTTCTGAAATCTCGTCAGTTTTCTTACGAACTTTGAGATCACAACACGTGAGGAGCAGACAACGTCGTGAAGTACTGGCACCTAAACCAAACTTGGCTTTAAAGAGCGGCTATCATACAGACATCGCTATGAAAATCCAGGTTCGAAACAATACGTTTAATCACACATTACTATTCGTGGCATCTAACAGTTTGGGATCAGAATTTGCATGGCTAGACGTAAGTATCAAGACCTTCAAAGTTTATTGCTATCGTCAGAGCAATCTCTGAGCTGATGGAAGTCAGGGCACGAGGCTAACTCACATATCGAATTTATCTTGTAAAGCCCCGCTTACACTGGCGATTTTTGCGGCGATTTTTGTGGAAATTTTCGGAAATATGAAATCTTTCGTCTCATCCTTCAAAAAAAATTCGTCTAGGAAAACCTTGTTATCCCGAAAAAAACTTTACAAGTAAATTCTTTACCATTATTTGTTATGGACAAAATCGCTCGTGTAAACGGGACTTAAGGTTTTGCAAGTTATTATTTTTTTTAAAGGTTTTACCTCAGGCTGAGCTGGTTTGGACCTCGAGTCTGTTCTCAGCCTGTCAGTGTAAGCCATTAATCAAGGAAGAGAACTAACTGCCTCAGAAATGAGAGTCGATGGTACTCCCGCACTAGTTGTCCATTGAACTAAATTCTTTAAAATTGAATCAGTTCTACAAAATATCCACTTTTAAATTTGCTTTAATTTTAATGATTAATAGACGTTCTTTCTTGTTTTTATTGCAGATGAAAGACGGTATAGTACGTTTTATTTACCGCATCGGTAACAAAATGAAGATGGTTCAAATCCCCAACCTAAACCTAACTGGTGGTGTGTCTCAAAATCTCTACGTAAAGCGACGAGGCAATGTCGCCTCTATGCAAATAGGCTATATTGGTAAGAACATCGGGACAACAGGCGGTAGCAGTCAGCTTCTTAACCTCGGTGGTGGAAGTGTATTTGCCGGGGGGTTACCCCGGGCTACGGCACTTCTCGTTGTCAAGGCGATTGTGGAAAGTGGCGGAAAGGCGATAGTTCGTTTCGCTGATGGCCAGGTGGTAACTTCAGCTTCTGCGAGCATGCTTAGTTCTGGAGCAAGCTTGATCACTGTTGGTCGTGATGGGTCTGTTAGCGTTTCTAAAGCCAGCGGTGGGCAATTTCTACGAGTATATCGACAAAGTGTCCGAGCAGTACGTTCTAAAATCACCAATCACATCATAACTGGTTCAGTTGGTCAGTCAATGAAAACTAGGAGAATCATTTATCGATACTCTTCTTCGGGAAGTATTTCCGGATCCGGTAGTTCCGGTTCCAGTTCCGGCGGAAGTTCCAATTCTGGGGGTAGTGGTAGTTCTAGTTCTGGGGGTAGTGGTGGTTCCAGTGGCAGCTCCGGTTCTGGTGGAAGTTCCGCTTCCGGCGGGAGTGGTAGCTCTAGTGGAAGTTCCGCTTCCGGCGGGAGTGGTAGCTCTAGTGGAAGTTCCGGTTCCGGCGGAAGTTTCATTTCTGGCTCGACAAGTATTAATTCAACTCATCATTTTGCTTTTATAATAAACGGTTATGGCGATGAAATCCACAAATCTATTGCAATTTTACGAAACCAAACAAAAGCAAACGATTCCCTGCCAATCGAGAAAGACTATGAAGGTGAGCCGTGCGTGACGTGACTTTTTCAATAACTTATAGCTTGGCACAGAATTTTCCTATTTCAGTCTACAAGTCGTTTACTAGAGTATTATTTCTTTGTTTAACGGTTGTGCACGAGTAAACACATGAATATGTATTCAACTCAAAGGATATTACTCTAAAGAAAATGACACGTTGCCTGAAATGGGAAAATATTGCGCTTAACTTAAAAGTCTATTCAAAAGACTTTTTGTGATCAATGGAAAAATCGAAGGTTTTGAAACGGAATTTATTTTTGTTACATGGGAATTTCAAAATCGATAAAAATATTTTTTTGTATCATGAAGTTGTGATTACAATGTAAAACTAGTTCGATTTTTTCACTTTGCCTGCACAACTCTATTTTTTCCTATCTTGCTGGCTTTTCTAAGAAAAAAATCAGCTAAGATTACAAAATAACATTTCTGGAGCAAAAAAACTTTACCAAAATCTAACCTAAGAATACCCCAAGCACATTCCATGATTCCTTGCGCCAAAATAACTATCGTTATTAGATATAAATAACTAATGTTGTCCTGCCTTATTTCTCTCTTTAAGGATGCATCAAAGAAACCCGTTATAACGGAATAGCTCTCGATGAAGATAAAAGTGTGTCAAAATTCAGACAGAATATAATTACAGGCTGTGAATGTCAATTAGGTAGTTGCCTTAACAACGGCACGTGCCCATTGAATGCGACCATTCCCATGTGTAAATGTTTACCAGGATGGACCGGACCAACATGTAACAGAAAAGAGGCACAGAGAAAGAAACCCCCAACACAGTTTACCGGTGAGGAGTTAGTCTTTGTTTATTCTTAAAGATACAGTTAAACTGAGTCAAACTTTAAATCTACTTTCAAATCCCCATAATGCCTTGCGTCTTTGAGGTGTAACCAATCAAAAAAACTGTCCCAAATTGAAAGGTTGCTTAATTGAATTTATACTATACCTGCTTTTATCTGTACGATACTGATTATCAGTTTATCTGATTATAAGTTATTTTTGCGTGTACAGCGTGTATCGATTGACTGAGCCACAAGCGCACGTTTTTAAACTAATGCAGTTGCACTTTTTCTTTCTCTTTCACAGAGGATGTAGAAGAAACAATGAATTGGCCTGCTCTCCTGCTGTACCTGTTACCTATCCTCCTCGTTCTCCTCATCTTGACCTTTTATCTTTGCTGCAAAAGACAACCCGCTACCAAGGCTGCTGCAAAGGAAGACGAGAAGCCGATACCGGGTCATGGTACCATACGAGATTACAACGACGTTGATGGCCAAGAGGTCGATAATAATGTTTTTAATCTGAAGCACTTGATGAAATACATTTATACCAGTCATAAGCATGAAGACCAAGAGACACTTCATACCCATGAGGGTGGGGTGAGGACGTACAAAGATGAAGGAATACACGGACAAGATAATCATCAGTTTGATATCCATAAAATCATGAAGTACAGGTAATAATGATGATTATAATGTAGTCCTTCATTTTAAAAGGATAGCACTTAAAAATATTCAGTGGTTAATAAAACAGCTGTGGGCCTCGTTCCAAGACAAAATTGGTATAGTCCCTTCACAGGTCCCTGCGCCATCTTGAAAGGTAGCCGTGCCTGTGCATCGAAGCAAGACGAAAGGTGAGATTGCAATGATAGAGACCTTTTTTTAACACCTTGGAAAATTATTCACGTCTCTATCATATCTCTACCTTGCAAAGGTACGGCTACCTTTCAAGATGGCGCAGGGAACTGTGAAGAGGACTATTTATAAAAGTTTTTTTTTGTGGAGGGAGAAAAAACGGAGAACTCGGAAAAATACCCTCGAAGCACAAGAGAGAACCGACAAGGTATTCTTTTCACATATGATTGAGAGTCAAAGGTTCGGACGTACCTAAGACGCCGAGGTAAGGTGGCGGTCGGACCATCTGAGCTCCCATAAATATTGAATCAGAGCTGGCAATAGATAAAAGTTGTTAAAAGCTGCCAGATGATGAGAAGATTATTTCTCCAAGTTCAATCATTCCTTAGCGATTGAAATAACAAAGAAAATACCTGCCATGTTGGTTGACATAATGGAAGAGACTAATAGAAACACATCAAACCCGTCGGTGTACAATTCCTGTCTAATTGAACGATATTTTTACGTGCAGCGTAGATAGCGACTGAATCTCAGCGTTTGTAAGTCTTTTCAATCCAGAATACTTGCTTGTGGCGTCATTGCAGCTCAATTTGAATAAATTGGTATGCATTGTCTTATCTTCAATTGTCGTTCTATTGTTTCTTTAACATGAACGAACTATCCATATTTCTATGATATCTAACGTGGACGTTGCTATTTCTCTCCAACAGCATTGTACATAAACACGGAACTGCACAAGAAACTTCTTTTCACACGGTTTCATCCAGTGGTGCATCCAGTGGTGCAGTCAACAATGGCTATACTGGGTCTTCAGTCAATCTGACTCCTCATCCGACCGGACCAGACCCAGATGGAAGTGATCACACTTACGATGAAGTGGATATAAGTTCTCATTACCATGGTAACGGCAGTGGCAACCATGGTAACGGTATTGGCCACCATGTCACAGTAGGGCCTAGTAGTTCTTCATGGCATCATGTTACAGCTACTATTCCGTCACGTGCATATCACGTGAACAGGAATTTTGTTGGATCACGTGATGAGCTTAGGGTGTATAAAGACGAAGGCCCTGAATTTGAACTGGATAATCTCAGTGGCCCTGGTGACGGTGATGTAGGAGATATTCATGACTTTGACGACTCTGACCTTCTAGAGCATACACACCCGAAACTCCATCAATTACATACTATTGTACACAGAACGGATCACTGATAATACAATACACACTAAATAGACCTAATCACTCATTTCCCATTTCAGAACACGTGTCATTCCCTTGAGAATTATTGCATATTTTACTTATAACGGTTGAGTAGATACCGCCATTAAGAGCCACGAGGCTCAAAGAAAAACATCATTCACAAGAAAATGACACAAAATTAAATGGGAAAACAGTAATTAAAAAATATACCTGAGAACAATGTCATACATCAAGTCAGTTTGGGCGTAAAATACTTATCCCATTGTAAAACAAACTCATATTTATAAATTGCGAACCAAATAATAATATTAATATATCGCATTAATTTTTAATTGCTATTTTTAAAGCCCTCAATTAATCAAATAGAAGTAGAAATATTTTAAAAACCACACAGCAACCTCTAGCGCTCTGGCTGGTCCCAGGCTCGACACATTTTTCAAAACCTCTTCTGTAACTAGTAAGCATAGTTTAATTAGCTGATTTCGTTTCAATATTCAAAATAACGACATTAAACTACGCTATTATACATAAACCATATCCAATAGCATCAAACTAATCAAAAATAACCATAATTGGATAAAACAAGGTAAAGTTTTATTCGCATATATGAGAAAATATTCCGCAATCAGAAGCATATACTAAAGCTAATAATAATAATAATAGTATTAATAATAATGATAATATTAGTTTTTTTAATCACGTGTCGTGAGCGTAGAGCTCGTTAAAAAAACAAACGTGCAGCTTTAGACCTAAAACCCATAGCTATACTCGTTAATACTAGGTAGTCGGTTTTTCTGACGTAGTGAACGTGGTGCATTGTGGTCTAGCTTGAGTGCAATCATAATCTTTCTTTTTGTACCTAAGCTAGACCAGAATGTGAAATACAAAAAGAGGTTACGCAGTCATAATGCAAAATTAATATAATTGTATAAAACCATTAATATGCTTACAAAAGAGGTTACCCCTTGAGTGGCAGCTCCTTCGCAGCTCTACTTTTAAGTATTGGTCTCAGACCCTCTCGGACACTGGGAGATTATGATCGACACTGTGGGAGAGAAATGAAATAGTAATCACGTGAACTGATAACACAAGCAACCAATAATTTTAACTTAAACCGGTGCAATAATGTAATAAAATCACCTAACTTTTAAAATGCAAGCTTTTAAAAAGCAATGATATTAGGCGCTAATCAAGTAAATAATACAAGCCAAATTAGCTATAAACTAAAGTAATATGTAAACAACAAGAAGTAATTAATATAAATTTGCCTTAATTTTCGTTTTCATAGTATTTTTCTTTTTCTTTTAAAATGCAAGCTTTTAAAAAGCAATGATATTAGGCGCTAAGCAATTAAAGAATACAAGCCAAATTAGTTATAAACTAAAGTAATATGTAAACAACAAGTAGTAATTAATATAAATTTGTCTTAATTTTCGTTTTCATGGCATTTTTTCTCTGAATTTTATTGCATCAATCCATTTACTTTTACAGTAATTGTATTGAATAGTGCTATTCCAGCTCCCAAAATAGTGCCAAAAGTTTGATCATGAGACGGCCCTTTGAAAGTAGGACTATTTTGGCACATTTATCTTTTAGCTCTGATTTTGACCTACCCTTGGGCCAAAACAGTACTAAAAAACCTGTGCCAAAATAATTTCTGTGGGGCCAAAATAGCATTTTGTTCCATTTTGACCCACCCCTGGGCCAAAATAGAACTTCCATTAAAAAATGGTTCCGTGGGGCCAAACTCGTCTTATTAAATATTACTACCACTACCAGAACCCCTTTCACACCTTCTTGAGCATAAATCTTTTTATTATCCTGATGAAGGAATGAAAATTGGGATAAGAAAGAAAATTCGTGAAGCATTTAGTGATAGTGGTAGTGGTAGTAGGATGTCGTGTCTAGCAAACACAGACCAACCTATGAAAGGACAACTTGCGTTATGAATATAAGCCTGGGCACCCTGTGTATTAGCGGAGCTCCCGCGCGGGCCGAAGCCATCGAGATAATTTTTCATGGCTTGGCTGACGTCACTTCCGTTCGTACGTATATACGAACGTCGTAGGGGCGTCCGTGTACACAACACAGGAATCCCGCTTGGTGTCAAAGCAAAACTACTCGCAAATGCGGCTCTAAAATGCACGGAAAAATAGCTTTTGGACAAATTATAAACCAACAGCAAATGAAAACAACTTCCATGTAGTCAAAGATGGATCAAGAAGTGTTCTTCAAGCATTTTTTTCGACGAATCGACAAATCAAAGACTTTCTCTCGAAGCTTTTAATATTTCTATAGATAAGCTAAATTTATTTAATGCTGGATGAAATATAACACGAAGAGCATGTTACAACAATTAATTGAGATGCTACACCCTCTATCCTAGATCTGCTAGATCATCAGGATCATGTAAAGGTGATTCTTAGGGCCCGACAACGGTTTTATCATTTAGGGGCTCGATAATGGTTCCCCCATCCTATATCTACCCCTGCTCTAGATCATCAGGATTAACGGTAAAGGAACCTCCCGATCAACCCCCTCCCCTCCCCCCATCCCAATCTTAGAACTGCCCCAGGTCTAGATCATCAGGAGTATGGCTTAGGGGCTTCGGACGAACCTCCCGATCATTCCCCCTCACATCCCCATCCTAGATCTGCACCTGGTCGACCCTGGTCTAGAACTATACAACAGAAGCTCTGAATCAAGATGATAACTGGGTTATTGAAGCTCAAAATGTGATGAGTAATAATAACAAAATTACTAAGGAAACCACGATTATAGCGGAGCTCCCGCGCGGGCCAAAGGCCCGCGCGAGCGGAGCACCATACCTAAGAAAAAATGGTAAACTATCGAGTTGATTTTTCATGGATTGGCCGACGTCACTTCCGTCCGTACGTCCGTCCGTCCGTCCGTCCGTCCGTCCGTCCGTCCGTCCGTCCGTCCGGCGTCCGTCCGGGCGTGTACACAAGCATTCCGATTGGCTGGTTAAATTTTTTTTTTGGCGGGAATGTCGACGCGTTGCAACATCCGGGTACACATAAAGGTAAATCCGGCTTTTAAACTTTTGTAAAAAACGTTTTACACCTTTTATTACATATAGAAAGACAACAGCTAAATTTTTTATTCAACCTTATATTTATATTTAATCTATTTACGATGGAACCCCTTTCCGAAATCGATATGTCGAAAGAAAGCTCAGAGGAGAATGAAGCCAAGAAAGAAAGGCCAGAAGTAAAAGAGTTTTTTCGAAAAATGAAAAACTCTGGTGGCGTGAAAATGTAAGGCAAAGAGGAAGGACTCACCAAAGAAAAGCGGCAAGCAGAGAGAGAGAGATAGAGACCCAAATCCAGGCGGGACTTCGATTATAAACAAGGAGAACATGATCGTGAAAGAAAAAGGAATATGAGGCAAAACTTGACGGATGAACAAAGAGAAAATGAACGTGAAATACAAAGGAATTTGAGTCAAAACTTCACGAATGAACAAAGAGAAAATGAGCGTGAAAGACAAAGGAATTTGAAGCAAAACTACTAGCTAAGGCGACTCTCAAATGCACAGAAAAAAATCGCTCTTAGGGCAAGTTATAGACCAAAGACAATTAAAACTTTTTCATGTATTCAAAGATGGATTAAGAAGTGTTCTCCAAAAAATTCAGGTGTGTTGTTTAGCAAACAATCGTTTATTATTTTTTGACAAGCATTTAATTTTTTCTCGACGAATCGACAAATCAAAGACTTTCCCTCAAAGCTTTTATTATTTCTGTAGATAAGCTTAATTTATTTTAATGTTGGAGTGAATATAACATGAAGAGCATATTACAACAAATATTCGTCCTTTATTTAGCTTTGTAAATCTTTAGCAATTCGGTTAACGTTGTAAAACGTTGTTTTTAACCACGAACTATCGTATGTTTTTCGTTCAAGAAAGATTCGCCTCCTATCGCGGGGTCCCATCTTCAAAACAACGAAGACTTTCATAATAATTTTATTTCTACAGATAATTTATTTAAGTATTGAATGAAATATAAATTTACACCAAATATTCGACTGTTTATTAAGCTATTCGAGCAAGTCTGATTATAAAAATGAGCTTAAATTTGTGTTGTTGAGAGATGTTGTTGTAGAAAGACCTAGACTTTCACTTTAAAAAGCCGTAAAAAATATTCAAAAACATTTACAAACGCCAATTTACTGACCAAGAAATACGTCATTTTGCATTGCCTTTTTGCATTGCCTTTATTTCCTATTTTGTCTCAGTTGTTCTTGTCAAGTTTAACTGAATGTAAAACGTCTCGTTCTGTAAAAGACGTAATTATTTAAGTAAGCTTATATATACTTTGCTCAACCTTAACCAGTTTTCAAGTCTGTTTTTTGGTCTTGATTTCAACGTCAATGAAAGACATCCGAGGTAAATTTCACTAAACTTGATATTGTATTGGATTATCTGTAGTTATCTTTCGTTTTTTTTTTTAAATAAAAGAAATTCAAAGCCTAAAAATGTCGGGTTTTTTGGAAAAATTTGTCGAAAAATTTTACAAGAGCAAAACTAGCCCCTGGGGGTGGTGGTGAATTGTGTACAAAATTCCTAAGTGGGAGAGTATATACTCGCGGAAGAAAAAGCAATGTTGTGCATTTCGATTCGATTTCACTGCATGGTTTTTATTATGGGAGAAATGATCTTCAGCTGGAATTTAAAAAAATTGAAGATTTCTCCCCCTATCTTATTTTTAACTTTCAGTTTCATTCAAATTGTTCTCCCTTTGACTTCCGTATCGGGAGCTCCGCTTTTAGGCAGTGCCTAAATATATATATTATAGTAAACAATTAAGCGTGACAATTAAGAAGGAATTAATGCATTTTGTAGACAAAAAAGCAAATCATCGGCATATGATAATTTCATAATTACGATATTTCAATAGATTATTTATAGCGGAGCTCCCGCACGGGCCAAAGGCCCGCGCGAGCGGAGCACCATACCTAAGAAAAAATGGTAAACTATCGAGTTGATTTTTCATGGATTGGCTGACGTCACTTCCGTCCGTACGTCCGTCCGTCCGTCCGGGCGTGTACACAAGCATTCCGATTGGCTAGTTAGATTATCTTTTTTTTTGGCGGGAATATCGACGCGTTGCAACATCCGGGTACACATAAAGGTAAATCCGGCTATTAAACTTTTGTAAAAAACGTTTTACACCTTTTATTACGTATAGAAATACCGAAAGTTAACAACACGATTTTTTATTCAAGCTTATATAATTTATATTAACTCTATTTACGATGGAACCCCTTTCCGAAATCGATATGTCGAAAGAAAGCTTAGAGGAGAATGAAGCCAAAAAAGAAAGGCCTGAAGTAAAATAGTTTTTTTCGAAGTAGGAAAAGCTCTCGTGGCGTGAAAAAGGAAAGCAAAGACGAAGGACTCACCAAAGAAAAGCGGCAAGCAGAGAGAGAGAGAGAGAGATAGAGAACGCAAATCCAGGCGGGACTTCGATTATAAACAAGGAGAATATGATCGTGAAAGAAAAAGGAATATGAGGCAAAACTTGACGGATGAACAAGGCGGAAAATGAACGTGAAATACAAAGGAATTTGAGTCAAAACTTCACGAATGAACAAAGAGAAAATGAGCGTGAAAGACAAAGGAATTTGAAGCAAAACTACTAGCTAAGGCGACTCTCAAATGCACAGAAAAAATCGCTTTAGGGCAAGTTATAGACCAAAGACAATTATAAAAAACTTTCACGCATTCAAAGATGGATTAAGAAGTGTTCTTCAAGAATTCAGGTGTGTGGTTTAGCAGACAATCGTTTATTATTTTTTGACAAGCTTTTTTTCTCGACGAATCGACAAATCAAAGACTTTCCCTCAAAACTTTTAATATTTCTGTAGATAAGCTTAATTTATTTTAATGTTGAGTAAATATAACAGTGAAGAGCATATTACAACAAATATTCGTCCTTTATTTAGCTTTGTAAATCTTTAGCAATTCGATTAACGTTGTAAAACGTCGTTTTTAACCAACTATCGTATGTTTTTCGTTCAAGAAAGATTCGCCTCCTATCGCGGGGTCCCATCTTCAAAACAACGAAGACTTTCATTTAATAAATTCATTTCTACAGATAATTTATTTAAGTATTTAATGAAATATAAATTTACACCAAATATTCAACTGTTTATTAAGCTGTTTGAGCAAGTCTGATTATAAAAATGAGCTTGAATTTGTGTTGTTGAGAGATGTTGTTGTAGAAAGACCTAGACTTTCACCTTAAAAAGCCGTAAAAAATATTCAAAAACATTTACAAACGCCAATTTACTGACAAAGAAATTCGTCATTTTGCATTGCCTTAATTTTTCTATTTTATCTCAGTTGTTCATGTCAAGTTTAAATGAATGTAAACTTCGTCTCGTTCTGTAAAATACGTAATTATTAAAGTAAGCTTATATTTTGCTCACCCTTAACCAGTTTCGAAGTCTGTTTTTTGGTCTTGATTTGTCCTAAATCTCCAGATTTTCGATTTCGATGAAAGACATCCGAGGTAAATTTCACTAAACTTGATATTGTATTGGATTATCTGTAGTTATCTTTCGTTTTTTTTTTAAGTAAGGGAGATTCAAAGCCTAAAAATGTCGGTTTTTTGGAAAACTTTGTCGAAGAATCTTCCAAGAGCAAAATTAGCCCCTGGGGGTGGTGGTGAGTTGCGTACAAAATTCCTAAGTGGGAGATATGTACTCGCGCAAATAATTTAAAAAAAAACAACAAACAATGTAGTGCATTTCGATTCGATTTCACTGCATGGTTTTTATTATGGGAGAAATTATCTTCATCCAATAATTGAAGAATTTTTTCCCCGATCTTATTTTTACTTGAAATCAGTTTCATTCAAATTGTTCTTTCTGTGACTTCCGTATCGGGAGCTCCGCTTTTAGGCAGTGCCTAAATATATATATTACTAACAGTTCATTAGACTTAAACAACCAAAAGCAGACGATCAAGCTCACCATGTTCTCGCCAAATGTAGGTAAGCTTTATTTGTTGTAAGACTCTATGATGTTCTCTAGAAGAAAGAGCAACTATGTGTCTTGATAAATTGTTTGATAAATATCTTGCTAGTCAATGATGCTTAGCCTTGTCTTATATCCTGGATACGATGAATAACCCGAAGCCAACGATTCCAAGAACTAGATTTTGGAGTTGCTTACGATGTTGATTTTAGTATATATCTTCTATATGTCTGATATATAGCAAAGCAATGCTCATTATTACTAAATTCGTGGATCTAATCGACTATGTTAGGAAACGAAAGCCCCTAATGAGTCTTTCATTGATTGCAAGAGAGCATTGCGAGTCATTGCTGTTTTTCTAGTGGTGTTTTAGAATAGCCTCTCTATACTGGCAACAAATATACGGGGTTATAGTACATGTACCGGCAACTGATGTACGGGTTCATAGTGTCCGTTACTCGGGAACCATCAAAGTGCACGTTCGTCTTTTCGAATTACCTGCCGCTAATGATAATTTTAAAATGAATTTTGACTTCAAAAGTCGTTGTCTCGCTTTACTGATGATATTGTTTGATAAAATTACTCCGTCAACTTTCATCGTTCACTGTGTATTCGCGAAGAAAATAGTTGGATCGGTGGGTGTTGAAATTATCACTGATAAAAAAATGATATTGTTTCTAGACCGTTAAGAGATGAGAAATGATAAAAAATTATAAAACTCTTAATTGTTTTTATTGCAAATTAATCTCAGATTCTGATAACGTTAAGTAAATAAAAACTGATGTGTTAGATGAACTTTTCCAATTCAAAATCTTCTCAGGGTGGACGATTTTTAATTTTAGAATCTTGTATTGAGAATAAAAACTTGTTAAAAAACTTTATTAGGGAACTTATACGATTAAAATTGCGTAATTTAAAATTTATGTTTGATTTGACGACGGAAGACATTTGTTTGTTTATCACTTTGCTTCCATAGCAACGAGTGGACTTGTTCGCTCCAGTCACTATGCTTCAGTCAGCTTGTGAAAGTACATTTTTATCTTCTTGAAAATCGTATTTCATAACTTTTGACACCGAAAGTGATAACCGAAGATAAAGACCAGTTCATTTAATAATAGACCAGTTTTGAATTCCAAATTACCGCTGTGTTCCTTGATTACAGACTCATTCGCACTGGGTTAGCCTCGTATCAGTGTTCAAATGTTCACAAATACCAACAGTAAAGTAAAGAATGCGCAACTTCAACAATACAAACACTTTGAAACTCGACGGACCTTGACTGGAACACGTGAATATTCTGCACAAACTCGAGGCTAACCCTGTGCAAATGAGTCTGTAATCAAGAAACACAGCGGTAACTTTTGGAATTTGAAAAAAAAAAGACTTTGGAAAAACTCGTAGGCACCACTTTGATTACCGTCTCACAATCACTGGTCGCTCGACAATCACAGCGCGTGAAACTCTATATTCAAGTCTCAATTTTACTAAATATATTTAATATAAGAATTAGTAGAAAGATCGCTAAAGCATTATTAGATTATTTACACGTTCAATCGCTTGGTAACTGTAGATGGACTTGCGAATCTCTTACCGGTTACAGTCTCACCTCTTCTGAGCATCATCGAGCTAAAGCTAAGTTTGTATGAATATGCTTTTTTGAAATGAAAAGTTTCCAATGATGCTCAGTGATCTCAGCTTCAAGGTTTTTGGTGACTAACTTCATTGAAATAAGTGTATACAACAGGTTGAGATGACAAGAAGTAGAATTTTAAGATACAAATAAGTCGACTATAAATATGAAAACGATGACATCACAGGTCCTTCAAGACTTTTTTAGATTTTGACATACTAATCTAAATTCTATTGTCTAGAGTCTAGATTTGTCTTTGATACATACAGCTCGGATTAACAAATTGACATCAGCTCAATATATTTTTACGATAACAAAAACAACAACAAAAACGATAAAAACGTCTTGTTTTTAGTTGTCTAAGCAACATGTCCAACTGACAGCGCACGCTCGTTGACGTCAGCTTATCCGGCACTGTCCTCTTATTAATGATAAAAAACAGCGAATCAGCGCGCGAGAAATTTGCATTTTATTGTAAAACAAAAATTAATAACAGATACAACAGAAGCCATGGACGTAATAGAGAAATGACAAATGAGCGAATACAAGAAAAAGAAAAGAAAAGAAAAGAAAAGAAAAGAAAAGAAAAAAAACCCACACTAAGACCCGCTAGCCATGGTCAAGATAGCAGTGACGTAGCCGAGAGCTTTTAATTAGTTTAGAGATCAAAGATTATACTTCTTCATTTGTCTCACGATCGTGGCAGCTACAACCCAACTGCCACAATCGTGGGACAAATGAAGAAGTATAGTCTTAGATTTATATCCACGATGAATAACCTTTTCAAGATCTAGTCAAGAGATGTTCTAAGTCTTAGCAACTGACGGTGCTGTGGTGCCTATCATATAGCCAATCACTTGGCACAAAATGCAACAATCCACGATGAATAACCTTTTCAAGATCTAGTCAAGAGATGTTCTAAGTCTTAGCAACTGACGGTGCTGTGGTGCCTATCATATAGCCAATCACTTGGCACAAAATGCAACAACAACACACTGGCTTCTCACTGAACCATTAAAAAAAAGAAGTTTCGCCAAGTTTGCAAATTCCAAATATGAGGAAACAAGTACTTAGTGACGTCATACTAATCAACATGAACCATCTAGCCAATCGCTTGGCACATAGCGCAAACACGCTTCTCACTGAACCATTAAAAAAAAGAAGTTGCGCCAGCATAAGTAAACTAATGACGTCATAGTAGTCAACATGAACCCTTTAGCCAATCACGAAGCTTAAGTAACACAGTCTTAATACCAGGTCTGTGATACACCAGGGCCTGGTTGTACGAAGGGTGTGGATAGTGCCATCCAACGACATTATCCAGCCAGTGGATAAGTCGATGTGGTTATCCGATACATTTATTCATTGGATAAGATTTATCCGTCGTATAAGCGCTAGTCACCCTTCGTACGACCAGGCCCACACCTAATTGAGAGCTGACTGGTGGAAGTGATGATTCAGAGCTATGATGGTGGAACTATAATGAACTAAAATATAAATGGAAAAACATGAATAAAGCTAGGCACTATTTAAAGGATAAGTTTGTGAAATTTCAAAAAAGGGATCGTTACTGATATGTCGTGCCATACTCATGTCACAGAAGAAACAGCGATTGAACTCATAATCCATTTCTATTGTTTACAAGTATTAACTAAAACTTAAAATAATGGATTTTTTAAAGCATTTGGAATTATATCTGTCAAGATTATAAAACCAAATGACAAGGTATTTAAACCCCAGGATGTTTTCGTCCATTGGCTTAGACTAAATCCATGTGAGGTGAAAAACTACAAGATATACTAAAACTCTGCTTGAAGGTAACACTTAAATCTTATTGATAGACTGAAACAACCTCTGGGCTGATTAAAGTAAGGGAACGACTAACTCAAAGATCGAATTGGAATTTAGCTTCAGTTGTTTGGTTTTGTGGATGGAGGAAAACCGGAGAACCCGGAGAAAAATGTTTATACAGTCATACGAGTATACTAAAAATAATATCTGAGCGATGATGCAGTTCTATTGTCTTTCTACCAAAGAAATTCCTGGGGACTTTCAAGATTGATAAAAATCTGGAGCCCTTCCGGAAAGTCCTCAAAAAAACTACTCCTAAAGACTTCTCGACATTTTGAAATCTTTTAATTAAGTCCTATGGAAACTCACTTGTCTTTCCCATAGGTGAAAATCTTAGGAATTCAACTATCAGTCGAAACTTGAACTAGCCATTCAGCTGTTCTGATACAACTGTCATTCTGGAGTGTCATTCTGGCACGTAAAGGATAAAGGCGACAGGGGACGGGGGATAGTGCTTGCATGCCTTCACTTTAAAAGAACTTCCTCTGATTGCACTGATTGCACATTGAATGCACTTATGCACCCGATTACAACTGCACGAGAAAGGAAAGAAAGCAGGAAGTTTCCATATCGCAACTCGGGGAAAAATCTTCATTTCTGAAGAACACAGTGCATATTTCTGATAGTGTGTCATCAGATAACTTAATTCGGCCAGTTATGGCGATCTTTGGCTATCCGGCATCCCGTACTGGGGAAACCTTGTTATAGCAACCAGCATTCTCCCGCCTGACTCCACTCAAGTGGTACTTCACAAGACGAATAGTTCTGCCTACGGCTTATTGTTGTAAGATACTGCTACTCAGCTTATACTAACTTCGTCGTCTGTGTTTCCTCTCGAATTCTTTCAAGCCCAGGAGTTAATTTTGTCCGTGCAGTATACAAGATAGGAGTACTAGACAATTCAAGTGAGTAGACGTGTTTTTAAACACGCTAATGATGATGCCAGGTTAGTTTGAATATGCTCAAAACGATGGCTCATGTATTACTTGCCAAACAGGGCAAATGACTTGAATGCATGACTTGACTGACTTGAATGTGAGGCCATTAGAAGCTCTACTGTCCAGCTCAAGCTAAGTGCTCATAACATAACAGACCATGCTATAACAAAATTGGTAAAAAAGCTTCCAAAAAGCTTTAGCAAAATTTGTCTGTTGAGATTTTGTTTAAAGGGTGAATCCTCTTTCTCTTCCATTGCATCCAAAGCGGTTGCTGAAGTTACATTATATCATAGTTTTAATATAGCGGAGTCCCCACTCGTTTTGTAACCGTTTTGATCGGTAAATGCTAGATGATCAGATTTTTTACAGACACTTAATCCATGTCTGGTTCCTTGAGAATTTTACAGTTGAATAGAAGCAACACTGACCTTCCTTGTGTTAATACACCACCTTTGCAATAATCGCCATTTAATTAGATGTTAATCTCCTTAAGCCTCTAAAATGTGAGCAATGTTACTTTAACATGTCAAAGGAAAATGTAAACAAGCAGCTAGGCGGGCGTTTCTAAGTAACGGTCAAGACTTAAACCGCCGCGTCGGAGGACACCAACTATGATGACAGTGGCTAAATATAATTCTATATGAACCGTTTCAAGTACAGACAATGTAATTTTGTAGCTTGGAGACGCTAGATTCTCAAAAGCATCATTAGGAAGATAAACTTGCCGTTGTACATAATAACAATATATAACAATATATAACAATATATAACAATATATAACAATATATAACAATATATAACAATATATAACAATATATAACAATATATAACAATATATAACAATATATAACAATATATAATAATATATAACAATATATAACAATATATAATAATATATAACAATATATAATAATATATAACAATATATAACAATATATAACAATATATAATAATATATAACAATATATAATAATATATAACAATATATAACAATATATAATAATATATAACAATATATAATAATATATAACAATATATTACAATATATAACAATATATAACAATATATAACAATATATAACAATATATAACAATATATAATAATATATAACAATATATAACAATATATAACAATATATAACAATATATAACAATATATAACAATATATAACAATATATAACAATATTCTACTATGATCATATTCCGTGTGCTTCAATTGGGCAATTATAGAAAGCTTAACGCAAGGGACTATTAAAGCACACGATCCTTACAAAGTGAATATTACCCATAACGAGAACTGATATTAACGGTATCTTTGATTTCTTCGTAAATTGTTTTCGTATTATTAAATCAAATCGATCAATTTTAGCTCAAGTATTCCATTTTTCCATTCCAAAATGTACATAAAAATGTAACCTCAGAAAACAAGATCTCGTGCAGCTATCGACTATCGTGTTGTTGCCATGGAAATAGTTTTGCTCTTTTCGTCATTTGGAAAAGCAAAAAGTCCAAAGATTGATTGATTACACTGACAATGTTCTCAGTGTAAATTTGGCGGTGGGGTTATCCGCCACAGTACAAACCCCCGAGGAAAGAGGCAGTTTTTATCAAACGGACTGATAGACATAGAATTTTGGTTATAGAGGAACCGGTCGTGTCGTCAAACGGTTTCAAAAATAGCGTGCAAAACATAACATTACAGCAAAAAGTGCCCGAGAAAACTAAGTGGTAAATAAGAGAAAACACTACAAAGGGGTTGACAACTTTTGACTGGTAAGCACTTGATATTAGCCTAGAATCTTCATTTAAATCTGTCTTTTAATATCACGACAACTACTCTTCTATACCTGGGTCCTACCTGTAAGGCAAGTGAAGGCAAGCAGGAACAGAACCGATTTGAAGGGGCATAACAGGAAGTATAAAATTCTTGGGAAATAGCACTTCGTTTTATCGATTTTGCAGTGGATACTTTCAGGTATACAAGCACCAAAATGTTACATTATTTTTCCCCAAATTCATAATGACTCAAGTCGACGAAGCACTGACTTTTCGAATGTTTATACTCAGAGGCAGATCCAATTAACCTGAGGCATATTACTATTTTTGACACACGTCTAGTCATTCTTTCTTTCTTTTGAAAGCTACCATGCTGTGGTATCAGAGTCAATAACGGAAAGATAAAGTTCCTTTTCGCATAAAAAGCGTTTAAAATTAAGCGTTTTAGTCTTTTCTGCCCTGATCTGATTGCCAATGGCAACCTGGACTTTAGCGTGACCGGATTGTCTTGAACATAAGACAGCAGAACAGATCGTAAAACTGTCAAGTTAGGCATAAGGCCATCATTTATATACATACACACTGATATAACTGTATGAAGTATAAAGCTTAACTATAAAATGACTGTGCGTTTTGACTGATTTGTTTGAAGAGGGTATTACATTGAACATTATTGACTTTGTTTCACATTTTCTTCAGTACACTATTCGACGTCCAGACCGTTGGTACTGCAGTATATATAATACTGAAGAATCAGTTATTTTGTGTTCCTTTCGATAAATTTCTATTGTACAATAGCATAACCAACGATTTGTCTCGTGACAAGTGAAAAGTGATACACCAGTAATTTAAAGAGGAAGGAACACATTTGACTCAAACATTTTAGAGTGATGCCTGTGATAACCAACCCTACCTTTACCGCCTAGTTCCGGGGTAATTTACAAACAGCTCAACATTGAACTATGCTATAACAGCACTAGCTCTCTCAATACTAATTCCGTTCAAGCATCTCTTACTTCTAAAAGGTATGCCGGGAAGGTCTGAAAACGCCCTCGCAAATGTCCAGTTTTGTCGATAAATGATTACTTCAATTTCGCACAATTTGCCAACCGGCGCCGGCATCATTGACTAATTTTACTATTCAATACTAAGTGCAGCTAAGCTCAAGACCTGATTGTTTTTTTACTTACCTTTTGTCATTTTTGATTTACTTTGGAGCCACGGATTGTTTTTTTTTTTTCCTTGGTGGTAGCTCGTGATAGATGAGATCAGGAAGTGACGATCAGAAGTGCTCTTATCTTCTTTTTTTCTGGCCGAGGAAATGTAAATTAATATCCAATTTGCGTCAGATATTCAGTTATATCTAAAGCGTGCGTTGAGTAAAGCCCTCAAACGTGATGCTGTGTACTTCTAACGAGTACTGAAAGAAAACAAAAAACAAAAGAAATTAATAACAATCGTGTTATCACTAAAAGAAAGGGAGAAAAGAGAATACAAATAAGTTAGATTCTTAAAACCAAATTTATTAAAATACTGCGAGACAACAACGAAAAAAAATAGATAATTGAAAGGAAACTAAATACAAAGAAAAACGTACCAAGATCAAAATCAGTCATTATTCAACTGTATATTACTTTCTTTCCCCATATAAACCAAAACACCTTGTTTAATAATCGCATTTTATCGCATTCAGCAACAATACTGAAATTCTGACCGCCAAAGGGTCACGTGTCAGTCAGTATACTTCCGTCATCTTCACAAAGACCCTTAACTCATCATTCTTAAGATGGCAGCCTATTATTCTCCAAAATGTCTAAACTCTTTGTTTTTACTATGACTCGGTTTAGAAATGCCACTTTAATCCTAAGAGACGTCTCTTTCTCCTGATCTAATTCAGTGTACATTCGTGATGTTTTTACCTCAGATCCTGGTTGCATCGCCATGGAATAAACGAGGACAAACCGGTAACATTGGAATCGATGCGAGGAAACCATAAACCTGACAAATCGACTCTATCGTGTGAATTGATTCCTCCTATATGAAGACAAAAGAGGTCAGGAATGAGCATGTATGATTTTATCACGGGTTGCTAGTACCCATACGTTTTGATTGCCTTGACTAGCTCACTTGGCTGGCGAAAATCAGCTCTGATAAATAAATCTTGACATGTAATAAACGTTTTTAATATCTCAACAATAACATTATTTTAGGTATCCGATCTAAATCGGGTGATAAGTATCGCAGTAATATGTCAGTTTGTCTAGCAAAAGAATTCAATGTACGAACACAAATATGATCGCATTTTGGACTCTTTAAAACAGGAACTAACATGTTCTTCGACTGCTAGCAGTTTAGTTTAAGCATTAAGTGACATTACTTTAATCTAATGCCATTCCACAAAAGCTTTAGCCATTGGATTCTACATTTAGATGGAATTTAAGAACCAAAGTAAAGTTGGTGTCAGGTTTTTCGAGTCAGATTTTTTGGTCAGGTTTTCAGATCTAGGGTCAGATATTTTCCGGGGAGGGAGGGGCGTCACATCATATTGATCTACAAAGTGCTCTACTTTCGTAGAAACGCTTTGATTTACTATAAAACCCACACCAAGCTTTACGCACACGATATTTCTTGAGATTCGTTGTTTTGTGGGATCGATACGCTCACATCAAAGAAAATAAACAGAGTTTTTCGCTGTAACATGATCACTCTCTCACGCGGCGTGACAGAAAAATCTGACTCAAAAATCTGACATCAAGTGATATTTCTTAATGCTTTTATGTGTACTGCTTCATCGGCAGTCTATTTGGACATCAAATTACGGCCTGGCTTATTCGAGTGCTTCACCATTTTGAAATAAAAGGTTTCAGTAACTCGATATATGGGAGCGGTACTGGAAGTATTTGTGGCATGAAGCCCGTTGATAAAACAGCTCAAAAAATCTGAAACCGCGGTTTATTTTATTTGAGGTGAGTGTTTCGATCCACGAAGATAACGAATATATACAAATTTCGTGTGAGTAAAGCATGGTGTGGGTTTTATAGTAAATCAAAGCGTTCCTACGAATATAGAGCACTTTGTGTTCAACATGATGTGACGCCCCCCGGAAAAAAATCTGACACTAGATCCGAAAACCTGACTCAAAAATCTGACTCTAAAACCTGACACCAACTTCACTCTGGTAATTTAAGACCATCAGTTTAGTAACCAATGTAAATAAAAGCTGTTGGTTACGATAATCAAATGCAAATCATTAACTCCTTTCCAGGGTCCCCTGGGATGAGCAATGATTGACGAGTTAACTTAGCTGCGTTGGGAACTCTGGGATAGCCTGATGCGACGACGTCTGACCCATCAGAATGCAAATAGAAGTTTGGAGGTTTCACAAACTTTGTCGCGATCCTCGGGAAGTTCATACAGGAGTAACAGGAAAGCAAATCAAAACTGGCGAGTCTATCCATCGGACTTTGTACCCCGCGATCGTAACATGAATGGCCATTTCAAGCCGTCCTCAACACAATCTACGAACTCTTTAGATCCGAAAAACTTAGCTGCTGCTGCCACATTACTTGGAAGTGTGGGGTCACTAGCGGCTGCTGAGACAACAGAAAGAGTGGGGAATGGTGGCAGTACAGCCGTGGAGGAAGATATATATGCTGGTCATGATTTCCCCTTCGAAAACCTGGTCTTCGAAGGAGGAGGGAATAAGGGGATGGCGTATGTTGGTGTTCTACAGGTAACTAGTACTATCAAAACATTGTCCTTAGTAGTTCTCTATATTATAACCTCCGTGACTTCTTTATGGTTGTTTATCGCCTCTCTCATAAATCAATCCTATTTATCATAAGCACGGTCGTTTACAAAAACCATGGGAATTTTAGGACTAATTTATGAACGTATATATATATATATATAGTTTTTTGTTATGGTAATGTAATTAACACCTTTAGGAATGTATTGTATAATCATTTGTTATTGTATGTAATCGTTTATGGCAGAATAGAATATTTCTCAGCCGTAAAATGAGGCCACCAGTGTTATGCATGTAAGTAGCCTGACAATTTCAATCATAAGAGTTATTTACGAAGCGAAACGAGCCAAGTTACTAAAAGTTTCAACACTGTTAATGACGTCTTTGGTCAGATCTCTGTCGTAACTTATATAAATAACTGTCGCATAACGCTAACGAACTCATTATTTACTTGGCGACGGATGAATGAGTTCACATCACCACTTATCACTCTCTATTAATTGCACCTAAATACCATATCGATATACACATTAACCTATAATATTGATATATTCTCGGTCTATATCCTGGGATACTTCTTAATAAGTTTTCCCGTTTTGTACGGCCATAAAAAGATATTTTTATACTGTTGAAAATCATATGATAGAACTTGATTTATCTCATTAATCTTTACGGTTCAGAGGTGCTATAACTTTTTGTTTTAAAGACTGCGCAATTGTTTCCTTGGGGTCATTTTGATCACTCTTGTAAGAAAAGACACTCCTATGATTATTTATCAAAAGAAAAAAGCAAAACATTAAAAGTAAAACTATTAAACCATAACGAAAGGAAAAAGGATAAAAAATATATATACATATAAAATTTCTGGTTAATTTATCTTTTGAGATAATGGGTAGAACTATTAAAGCATACCTTGAGCTTTCGATTTCACTGGGGTTTATACACAATGAATACGCGAGTATGAAATTGTTATCTTAGCAGATGAATTTTCAACAACTTTCTTAAAACATCTTTTTTTCAAACCTTGAAAATGTTTTTTCAAACCTTGAACGGGTAAAGTTGACCTTCAGTATTTTATTTTGATCATTTCATAAGCAATGTTAAAATGGATCTCTTTTTAAATGGACTAAAATCAACGGAGCCAATATTGAGTCTTTGATTGAATAATTTTCATTAAGTAAATTAGAACCAATATTGTTATATTCATCATAGGTTAACAGGTGTGGTGTTAAAAGGTTAATTGTTTGAGTGGTACTTTATAGTGATTAATAACTTTCCTATTGAAGTTTCGATGTAACTAACAATTTGGTGCAGTTAAGTACGTACGCAAGATCAATTTGTGATATATTTTGCTTACGTTGCTAGGCATTTTTTAAAGTAAACGTCGAAAGACATGATACAAAATATTGTACAATTTGTTTCACAAGTTATCAAGTTATCATTATAATTTAATCAAAGATTATTAACCATACATATACTTCATTTATTCTGATATGTATTTTTAAAGACGAAAAGCAATATTTCTCAATAAAAAACAATCTCCTTTGTGACCTAGGGCTCTAGACCAATCAGAATCGAGATTTTGGGTAAAATGTATAATTAGGCACAACTTCAGAATACACGGCCTAATGATATGCACACATTAAATTATTAATTACATATTGTTCTTCTATTGTTATTGTATTGTTTTCAAAAGAATTGCTTCATACTAAAATAAAGTGCATGGCCGAGTATTCTGAAGTTGCTACTATAATTATTTTATATTATTTTCTTTAGATATTGGAGTCAGCTGGAGTAATGAAAAAAATCAGACGTGTAGCTGGTGCAAGTGCAGGTGCAATAATTGCTGCTTTGATTGCACTTGGGTATGACTCTCAAGAACTGAAAGAATTTCTAGAACAGGATCTACGAAAGATTTTGGTTGGTAAGTCAGTTAAATGAAAAACACAATCTGTGAGTTTATTTTATTTTATTTTTATTTTCCCAAGCTTTGAATAGTAATTCATTACACTAGGAAATGAAATTTTGCAGATTAATGGGGATTGTATGTAAGGCTATTTTTTATGAGGCTCATAAGTGTTACTTTATCTCTGATAAAGTCATCCAATTTGAATTATAAATTATTTATAAGAATTATTAAATAAAGGTTTGAATTATTCATTAGTTAATAAGTTATTTTAGTTATTGTATCTTTTTTTTTTAAGGGAAGAATGCTGGGAAGTGGTTTGGGTGCCTAGCAACTCCCTTTCAAGTTTTAAAAATAATAATAAAGAGTGTTTTAAAATCTAAAGGGGAAGCTATAAACATGCTGTAAACAGCAATCCCCTTGAAATCATCCTGGATCCAACACTGCTTTTCGTTAAGATAATATACATGTTATTGTAGAGTTCATGCTAAGATATTACCAAAATTGTTCAACAGTTTTCCTTGCATTAAAATAGAATACGAAGAAGTGAAATTTTTTATACTTTAACATACATGTACATAAGATGTTATTATTATTTGTATTACTTTTGTTACGAATTTCTAAAAAAAGGATAAATATTTACTACACATTTTATAGTGTAGATAAATCCATATGATAAAGCCACAAATAAAAACCATATCAGTGAAGTCATATGATATCATTTCATGGTAAACTGGAAACTGTAAATTTTGTCATTTTATCGACCCTAAATGTGTAATAAACAAATTGAATTACATGTTAAGAGCCTGATATCTGTTTAATTCACTCGTTTTCCATATCATATCAATGGAAACTTGTTTATAAGAAGGATATCCAGCTCTTAACATAATCTCTATATATTTATTTCTATTTAGATCACAACTGTGGATACTGTAGCCTACTGCCTAATCTTCTCAAGGGGTTTGGATGGAATCCAGGCAAAAAATTATTAAAATGGTTTGGGGAACAGATAAGGGAGAGAGCAGGAGATGCTGATGTGACATTTAGAGAGGTAATCTATGAAAATGAATTCATATTTGTTATGGGTCTTATTCACACAGCAGCCAGGTTGGATTGAACAATAGATTCCACCATGCGTCACCTCAAATTCAAGCGCTTGAGAATTTATGCTGAGGGGAAACAAAGGTTTTTATTCTCATGAGAATAAACATGGCCACCATGTGATATAGACCCATACATGTAATCACAATATGGTCCCCAATCCAAATTGCTATTGTTCTTGACTGACCAGTATCTCATATATGTGAAAACGCCTTATTTTTTATGTTATCACATAAAGCTAGTCAGTTCAGAAGAACAGTTATTCAAATTGGTAGAGATAGATAAGTACCAATAAAGCTCAAACATGATCACAGGAATGAGCAGGAATTAATTTTTTCCTACTTTAATATTGAACTTTATCACAGGCAGCCATGTTGACTGGAAAAAAATAACCCTTACATAACATCACATTAAGGTGCTTCAGGGTGAGGTTATGCATGGTTAAACAAAGGTTCTTTATCTCATAAAAATCAACATGGCAGCTCATGATAAAGGACCATGGACCTGGATGCTGGAACCTGATCTCAATAGACCATTTTCGAATTCCACATTACCGCTGTGTTTCTTGAATTACAGACTCATTTGCACAGGGTTAGCCTCCTATCAGTGTTTATATATTCACAAATACCAACGAGTCTGTAATCAAGAAACTCAGCAGTGATTTGGAATTCAAAACGGGTCTATTACATTTTTTGGTCTTGGTTGAATCTAACAGTGAAAATTTTTGATTTTATTGGTTTAGGTTTTAGAAAGATTTGGGAAGGAGTTGTGTATAGTTGTAACAAATCTAAATCAGATGTCAGTGGAGTATTTCCACCCTAAAACCACACCCAACACTCCGATTAGAAAGGCCATAAGGATGTCTGTTGCGTTACCTGGTAAATATCTGGACATTGTTATTGTTTAGCTCTGTGAAATATTCTATATTTTTTGAGAGGATATAAAGTTGTCTATGTTATTTCTAATATTTAAAATACTACTGATTAACATTCATTGAAATGTATTTGTTAGTACAAGAAAATTTATGGAAAGACCAGCTGATCTGTGACGTAGAAATGATTTCTTTGCAAAACTTAGGTGTCATGAAGGCTGTGAAAATTGATAAGCAAAAGAATGTAAACATGCCCACCATTGGAGTAAAAATATAAACTCATGAATTATTGTTTCCCTGTTATCAAGCACATATTTATAGCACCCTTATTTAGGAAACCTAGAAAAGTGACAGCTCAGTTTTGCAAATTTTCTTGATTCCAATTGGCTAACATTTTTCTCAGATCAACTGGAAGTTAACTATGTCTTTTGTGTAATGATATTAACTGTTGTACCAAGTTTTATAACTTATATCTACATTTATTTTACCATAGTTAATAGAGGGGAATGGTTAGGAAACCTATTGTTATCAGGTCTTTGTTCGCTTTTGATGTTGAACCGGTCTTGACCGTGCACAATGTTTGATTTATGCTCGTTCAAAATTGCAAAATAAGTAAACATAAACTTTGTCAGTGGGATTATTGTAAGTAATATTCAAATATCTCTTATAAATCTTTAAGTATTTTGAACTAGCAGCCAAAAGAAGGATTTTTGTCTGTTCACTCAGCCATTGCCAACAATGGTAAGACAATGGTAAAACAAAGGATTGTGCACAGTCACGCTTAAAAAAAGTGAACAAAGACATATAACAATAGAGCTTCCTAACCATTCCCCTCATTAACTATGATTTTACAAATTAGTTTTAATTATTATTTAATATTGTTTATTATTAATTGAGTTTTATCTTGTACTATTATTTACCAAGGTGTTTTTCAGTGTGTCCGTGAAATAAATAATGATTGTGAAGACGTATACGTTGATGGTGGACTTTTGTGTAATTATCCCATTCATGCTTTTGATGGTAGGTTTTTAAGCCATTAAAAAGATCTTATGGTAACATGGTATCCATTATTTAAATCTTCTAATTTAATACCAAAATTTACTTCACTTTTTCGTATTGGCAGCACTCCTAGCAAATGCTAAGAGTTTTCTGTTCACCGTTGTGAAAACTGCACACACATAGTAGAGGGCATAATAAATACTGCATTTATATTTTATATCGATATTAAAAACCTGATGAAATATTGACAATTATAGTACTTTAAACAAATAGCACAGTTACTAAACAGTTTAGTCTTGTAACATGTGAGTTAGAAATAATGAGAGTTTAGGCTTCCTGTGTTAGGATTCCCATTGTTTGGGCTTCCTGTGTTAACTCTCTTATAAGGGACCATCTCCCATAAGCGACCACTTTCTCTTGACCCCAGGGTAGTTGCTTACGGGAAAGTCAACTGTAGTTTCTTAATCTTTTTTATAATTTGTAATATTTTTTTTCCTTGGCTACTAAAATATGATTAAATTATTCTGCCCCATTTTTAACTAATCAGATTGCAGGATTTGTGAGTGATTATGATAACTAATTCCATTTGACAAATGAAATAGTTTTTCACTAACATTTGTATAAATAATGGACGTTTCTGACGTGTTTTTTTTATACTACCAAAAAGCAACGGCCATATTACTTCGTAAATCTCATTTGTGCTAGATTTAAGAGAATAAATAAAAAAATGAAGTATATTAACCTAAGCTTGTATGTTTTTTTACCTTATTCTTCCAAGGTTGGTGGCTGTCAATGGACCCTAAACACACTTTCTTCAAGAAATTACAACCACTAGAAGATTTTGCAAGACTTTTTGAAAAGTCTGAACGTTTTGGAGAATGGAATCATAAAACATTAGGCATAGTATTGGTGAGTAATAAAAGTACTGAAATAATCTATTTGTTTTATCGAAAAAATAATTTTCAAAATGGTAGAAGAGGAGTTGCATTGTGGTTAATCTATCACACTTTTTCATTGGTTCATTGGGGTTGATACCTACAGTAGATATAACACATGTTTTCATTGGCTTATCTTGCCAGGCGCGATAATATTTTCACGGGCTTTCTCAACTCCACGTGACATTACGTGTAACCAGCAGTTCTTCGAAAGTAAAGGAGTACTTCACAAACAACATTTATTCATTACATACAAGATTGAAAAAGAAAGAAAAATATAAAATAGTAGTTATTAGAATTAAGAAATGAGAAAAAATGAATATGAGCAGTGTGTCTATGGAAATTTTCAATCGATTCTACCAAAATATTAAGTTCCCATCAAATTCCATGAAAGCCAACTAAAACAATTCGGCCTTTTTGATGCTATCCATAGCCGAGTGTTTCTCTTCTATCTCGAGTGCTCTACTTGAGCTCCCAGAGTGTTTATATTATAGTACAGAGACATTATATTTTTATAATATTTTTGCGCGAGTGTCTCTGTCCTCTGGTATAAACACCGTAGCCTGCCAATCAGCGCGCGCGTTAAATCTCAAATATTTTATAATTATATTTTATAATTATATATGCTTATAATACAATTGAAAGAAACCCTTCGATAAAAGGAAATAAAACAGTTATCTGCGTTCATTTTGATGTTGTTTTTTATTTATGCAGTACTCTCATACAGAAACTGAATTAATGAAGACATTGCTAACAGAGCGAGAAGGAAACCATCCCCCAGATGCTCCGAACACAAAATTAGCAAGGTAAGTTTTTTTGGTAGAAGAATCATACCCCAGTCATTAAAGCCTGGTTCACACGAGCAACGCAAACGCAAGCACAAGCGCAAACGCAAGCAATGTTCACACGTGCAACGCAAATGCAAGTAAACAAAGATACGCATGTGCAGTAGTGCTTATAGTTCACACGTAATTTCCTTGCGTTTGCGTTTGCGTTGCTCGTGTGAACCACGTCTTGCTTTTGTGCTTGCGTTTGCGTTTTCTCCGGTTCACACGTTAAAAACCGTTTAAAAAAACGTTTTCTTGCGTTTGCGTTTGCGTTTGCGTTTGCGCTTGCGTTGCTCGTGTGAACCAGGCTTAACTTCTATAAACCATATAAGTACACAAACTCATGCCGGGTAACATAAGTGTCAGGTTCAGTTCAGCTTGATCAAATTAAGCATTTTTCAAAAAGGCGTTATTTTTCATCGTCGGTGTGCATTTCGGGCTAAAATAAGTCGCGTTTTTCACGGATTTGCCGCCTCTGTTTCAAAGCTAAGCCGCTTTCCGCGGAAAATGGTGATGATGATGTCTTTTTTCGGAAAGATTAGCTCATTTTGGTTCAGTCACCTCTAGAGGAATCAGAAATTGGAACATTCTTTCGCTGGCGTTATTGTTTTACTTTCAATAACAAAATTACTGGAAAACCATGATGGAAACAGGGAAGAAGAGAGAAATTGTTACTTCCAAGTCGTGCAGCCGTTTATTTGCGTTTAACAAATTTTGAGATATGACTTCTAAAGTTCTTGCTCTGAAGAGAATACACGATTGGATTCAAACTTGAATTCGCCATAGCAAGAAAATTTGTAATCTCAGACCTCAGGTAGTCGTACTTTTGGATGCAATTAAAACTCAATAGCAGATCAACGACAAACCAAGGCAGCCAGCAAATATTCAAAGCAATGATGATGGTTCCAATTACCTTGGTTAACTTACGTCGGGAGGCAATAATGGCCTTATTCGTCGATCGGATACTTTTGTTTTGACCGCTCCATAGATGCCTGAAACAAATTGAAGTCTAAAACTTGGAAATAGTCTCTTAATAACTGGGAACATAATAATAATAATAATATAATAATAATAATAATAATATAATAATAATAATAATAATAATAATAATATAATAATAATAATAATAATAATATAATAATAATAATAATAATATAATAATAATAATAATAATTAACTTTGTTTATAGAGGATAACACTTGACAGTAATTCAACTGATAAACTCGTGGTCCTCTTTTAACGTCTCTAGTTAATTAGGGACGGGACCGCCATTAACGTGATCATCCGAGCCACGTGAAGGTCTAACCATTTGCAGATGTAATTACAAAGGCAGCACCTTCTCCTCAGTTATTTTAAGACCCTGAGTGTTGGTCCGGCCGAGGCTTGAACCACGACCTCCCGCACAACAGACCGACGCTCTTACCAACTGAGCTAACCGGGTGGCGGTCAACGCCCCCGAGCTCCCACTTGCTGCAAGCGAAAGGAGTTCTTTACACTTTTGGAAACTTTTATGCTTTTCAATTACCCAAGTTGACAAATTACATTATAATGAACGAACCTCAGATCGAAAAGATCCTGAATAGTGGAGTTAATGTCATTCTCCATCGGTAAAATGTTGGGGGTTAGGAAGCTATTATTAGGGTTCGAAATATGTTCCCATGCGAGAACATAGCAATGCAAACATGTGTAGCCTACTATAATGTTTCCAACTATTAATTACCAAAGTTATTGTGAAGTTACTTACCTGATGGTCATTCCATATAAGATACCGATGACCAACATCGGAAGAATGTACATCAAAGCGAACAAAATGATTTTATACTCGTTGGGAATGTTATCCACGGTACTGAGGGCATCCCAGCATGCAACTCTCCTATCTTCGCTGTCATACTTGCCACGAAAGAACGCCAGCGAAGGCAGAGCAAGTGCAATAGACGTTATCCATATTAATGGGATGATAACCTTGAGTTTTCCAGTTGAGATTTTACTACGATGGTAAAGAGGCTTTACAATGGCAATGTATCTATCGACGGCTAGGACAGTGATGGTGTAGACCGAGACTGCACCGCTCATGTATACCACCTTGCTCATGAACGTACATAACCTATAGCGTTCCTGGTTGCCTACTATAGATACTAACAAATGTATTGATCCTGACATCCCCAAGACCAAGTCCCCAATTGCCAAGTTTACCAGCAAATACGACGTGAAGTTTTGGAGGCATTTTGATCGAGCGACGACAATACACACCAGTGAATTTCCAAGAAGATTAGTTAAGAACATTATGCCATGCAAACCAAGAAACGTAATGGCTATTGCTTGGTTTTCCATTTGGGTCAGTTTCAGTGTATATGTCACTCAGTGTTTAAAGCTGTAGCGAAATCTACTAACTTGTTTGTCATTATTTATTAATTCAATTTAAGCTATGACGCAAGTATTTATTAAATGACTATTCCTACGTTCACAAATCAAACAGCTTGGTAACTGGAAGGTGCTGGATTATAAGTGAGGGCGCTTCATAATGCTAATAGAATTTGCCATTCTAGTAATCTTAATGTGCCGGTCATTTTGATAATTTGTTTGTCCCTTTGCTTTGTTTTCGTACGCCAATCTTAGTGCAATGTCAGTCTTCGACTCCCCTTGGGTCACTTCTCTCGCTATTACTATACGACAGGTGTTTCAAGACGATATCATTATTAATTACCAATCAATCGACCAAAACAATATTTATCATCGTACGCCAAAATAAGCGTTATGCTCTCTGATGTAGGTTTCCTTCTTTCGCTTCTACTTTACAACAGGCTGACACGACGATATAATTAGTAACAACCAATCTTTCTAATCCACCTAGTTTCTGGAACGTTCTCATAAAAATAAATAACAAAATAACCAATGGGAATCACTTAAACAAAAACATAAGCAATTATTTCACCGTTTTTGAAGTATAAACTGACATTTTTGCTATTACTTTGTAAGCATATATAAAAAACAATTATTTCCATCAATACAGGGAGCTTTAGAATTTAATATTAAGAGAATATTTCTCATTAATTCCTATAAATTATTTTTATAAAACGTTCTTGCAATTAGTTGTATATTTGTAATTGAAACGCATTGTTTTGGCAGATGATTCGTTGGCCAGGTGCATCGTTAATTAGTACCAGGAATAGTAGAAAACAAACATAACCGAAACAAGAGTGATAAAATAAAATTTATAATTTAGTAAAAAAGTAATGGAGCTTTATACACTGATTTACTGTTATTCTCTGAAAAGTTAAAACTAAAACAAATTATAATATTTTTCTTAATATATTCACATATAATTCTTGTTTTTATTATTATCGTATTATAAAGTGAAGGATAATTACAGTTCAACAACGAACTACTTCGAAGATACGGCGACCATTTTGAATCGCAAAGCATAGTTGGGTCGTCCAAGAGGGAAAACGAAACAAAGATGGCGAACAATATGTATAATTTCGTTTATTTGTCTTTCTTTGCCGTCTTTGGCTATAATAACGACACGTCAGGCGATTTTTTCCCAGTATTGTAATGTTTTGATGGTTAAAATACAGGATTTGCCATTCTTCTCACCTTCCCCCTTCTTCAGGTTATTATTATTATTATTCTGATTATTATTATTCTTGTTGTTGTTGTTGTTGTCGTTGTCGTCGTTATTGTTACTGTTTAAATGTATGGAATATGTTTTTATTGAAGGCAGCGATGGAAGCTTAAACAGCAACAGTTAAATATGCGACAAGAACATCAAGCTATGGTTGGCGCCGTTGGAAGATTTATGAAGGTATGCTAATAAGTGTGCTATCGTTAGTTTGCATAGACAGTTAAAGCCTTCTATGCTGCTTACCAACAAATACTATTTTCCTGTGCAACTTTTACTCTGTTCCTTAGCAACGATTACTTTTTTGTTCTTGACAACAATTACTCTGTTCCTCAGCAACGATTACTCTTTCTTACTTAGCGACAATAACGTATTTGTTACTTAGCAACTATTACTCCATGCTCCTTAGCAAAGATTACTTTTTGTAACCTAGCATCAATTTTCCTATGTTCTATAGCAACTATTATTCTAGTTTTCCCCCAACACGTTTTTTCCCTCATTGAATTAGCCCAACTCATTGAATTAGCCCAACTCATTGAATTAGCTACTCATTGAATTAGCCCAACTCATTGAATTAGCCCAACTCATTAAATTTCCCAAATTTTTGATAAGCTCGTGTCAGTTTACTGTGTTGGTAAATATCTAGGAACTACAAAGAAATAATTTGGATGAAGATAGCATTATCAACCTTCGAGAACTCAGGGGTGTCTTCACAAAAGTATGTCGAACATTCTGCACGTGGATAACATGCACGCCTATTAGAACAGTTTTCGCATGACTGTGAAAAGCTCACGGCACGAACACGTTCTTGACACGGCTAGGGATACGCCAGACCAATCATATTGCTCGAGAATGCACTCTCCATCCAATCAAATACCTGGAACACGGCATAAACACGGCGTGGACACGGACACGCCAAAGTCACGGCACTTTCAGACCAATCACATTAAGCGAGAAAAAAAATCAGCCAATTAAAAATCTAGAAAACATCACGGTCATGGTACGGCACTGAGCTTTTCACAGTCATACGAAAACTGCACTATCATCAATTACTCACCTTGTCTCAGGCCCTTTGGAGGCAAATCCAAGATGGCGGCCCACGATAACCATATGTATATATTTATGGCATAATACAAGCAGTGTTGCTGATCTTTGGATATCTGTTGTTTTTTTTTAGCCTGTAGACTTCACAAGAGAAGATGCTGAACTGTTGTTTGGCTATGATGTTGATTATCGATCTGCTTTTGAGGAACTCGACACAGATGAAGACGGAGAGGTAACTGAAAATATCTCCTTTTATCGTTCCTATGGGAACAAATTCACAAAGATGTAGCAACTATGTTAGTGTACATATTAATGGACCCGATACACCTATGCTCAATATTTCCGCTATTTCGCACAACGTGTAATTAGTTCGTGAGATTTAAATTGTATCCATGCGCATGTGTCTTCTCGTGTGCTACCTTTAAACAAAGAAATGATACTCTAGGGAATGACCCATAGTCTGAAATGGGAAAACAGTGGATTAGATCAGGTCTATAGCAGAAGCTAAAGAAAAACTATTTCGTTAACTGTATACGCCAAATGGCAAAAGGCATTTACAGACCTCCATTTAAACCAGCCTAAGCTGAATTGGACTGCCCTCTCGAAATATGCGGAGACGTTTTTTACTTATACTCGTGTACATGTGGGGATAAGCTGATCCAACATCCATAACACATTAGTAAGTGACTCATGATCTTATTCTCTGAATGCAGATTACGTTCCAAGAACTGATGGCGTTTATTGAAAAGAGAGGCGTCAACCTACAAACGAGATTTCTGGGATACTCAAGAAAAGAGATACGACACTTGGGTGAATTCATCCAAACTTTACAGGTGAGCAACCCCAACTTTAATAAATGTAATCCATACTATCCATCTAAAATGTATAAACCTTTTTCAATAAACGTTGTCATTGACAAAGGCGATTGGCAATAAGCGATATGCGAAAAGCTATAGGAGATAGATCATTCCAAGATCCAAGCTAGAATAGCTAGAATTACTTGAGTTTCTGCTTCTTATTCTTGTCAAGAACATGGACGTTAGTGTTCTTTGTATTCAATGAAACCATTTCCATGTCGGAATGACTTTTTGCCTATCGCCGTTTGCGATGACAACGTTTATTGATTGATATAGTTGTATACAAATTAAAACTCGAGTATATAAGCAAAGTGAAAAGCATCGTTAAGCGAAAATACAAAAATACATTTGCCAAAGAAAAATAAATATTTGCTAAAGAAAAACAGGTATTAAAGACAAGCCGAGCCACAAGAAAGTTGCAGGGCTTCATTAGGAGCTGGAGATCGCCGCGCCCTCCTATTGATCTTATGGTTTCTACTGCACTATTTTTACAATCAAAGGCATTTATAAAATCATTATAAAGGATGAGTTCATTTGAAGATAGATGCTCAGAAAAAGTATTGGCTATAAATCCAACCTTTCCTTAGCGCAGCACTGCTATAAAATGACTATCTGTACGAACATATTTTGGATGAATGAGTTTACTCATACACGATATTTGTTATTCTCCAGACAGCGTTATCAGTGAACGTAAAGAGGGTTTATGTGGAGGTGAGTCTACGAACGACCACGTTTTGTGGTTAACGACAAGTAAGATTAAAGAAGAGCACTCTTTTATCCCATACTGATAATAACTTAGCCGCGATGCTTGATGGGAAGAAATAACAAAATACGCAACGGCTTTTCTGCATTCTGATTGACTGTATTTTCGATGGTGTGATGATAATAGTTTAATATGCAGTTGAAGTATATGCTAGGGGCCGTTCAAGGATTCTAGGGCTTGCTGAAATGAAAAAATGTTCCTGTTAAATAATTTTGGAAATACCTCTTGGTAGAGTTTTAAACTGGAAACGAGAACGAAAATCCAGGAAAGTCTATAATCCTCGTATGAGGTTAAAAACATAAACGTGAAAAGTGCATCATCATCTACTAAAAATAGCAAAACAAATGTTTTATTTGTAGAAAAGGGATGTGGAAAGAACTATTGGAATAGATACAGACTACATTGAGACTAATGATTTCCAGCTTGAACAAGGCGATAAAGATTTTCTTATAGAGGTAAGGAAAAGGAATAATACTAAGGGGAATGAAACATGGTCTGAGCTGGGGGGGGGGGGGTGCATAAGGAGGGTGGTACCATCAAAATTATGCATTTACAAATGCACTGTCGCTTCATATTCGAAAATATAAAAATGATTAATGTATCATGAAGTTATTGGCGCGAATAAATGAACCAAAAATTAGCGATTTACATAATCATTAATGGAACGCGGAAAATTTTCATTTACGTAGTTCCTAGAATGAGCCTATTTTTTTCTGCTGTTGCATTTGCTGTCTAATGCAGGGAAAGTTTCGGCTTCACTACTTCTCTGGTCAAACAAAAAGCATTTAATCGAGGTTGTAAGGTTCAAAATTGATAATTGATGGGTTGCAAGCATTCCCAACAGAGTCAAAAGACAAAAGCATGGCGGCCATTGTGGTGCCGTTAACAATGGATTCTAATAAGAAATCTTTTGTTAAATGGCACCAACGCTCCCTCGAGAGGCCGCGATGACGTAACGTGCAAACGAAGAATAGAGACAATTTGAATAATACAAATTTGAATGTGTGAATTCATCAGCTCATACCAAAATCCTAAACCTCTCTGCTATGCTAAGTGCGTTGTAAAACGTTTCCCCACACACGCGAGTATATCGCTGTCCACTCCTGTGAACAGCTACCCATGTTCATGCATTTCCATATCTAAATATGTATACTCGTGGTTATTGTTAGCTTGTGAATATATTACTCTTTTATTCAGCTTAAGACCATAAGTTCACTTAAAAACACGTGATCCTTTATTTTAATTAGTCCGGCAGGCGAGCCACAAGAGCATTTCTTCGTGAGTACTACAAGGGAAAATATCCGGCAGTAAAGCCAAGTCAAACGGACCAAGAACCTGTTAGAGTAAGCGTTCGAGGTGCGACACCAGCCGATACCAGAGATAGAAAGAGGAATCCTTCTGTTATATCTGACATATCTATAACATCCAATAAACTACCTCCTCTATCCGCACAATCTTCGCACGAAAAACCAACATCCACCGTCACCCGCCACCATCGTTACAGCTCTGCAGGATCGGCCGGGTCTGAGAGTAGTACTACGAGCACTGGTAAAGTCAGCGTTGACGTGCCTAAGAGCCCATCCACTGGTAGAAAAAAGAGTCCTGGTCGAAAGACAAGAGTTGGTGCCTTGGCAAAATTTCTATAAATTACGCAAGATCGGATAAAACCGCACTCTATGGGCTTCGAGATGTATAGAAGACCTGCTAAACCTGTCACTGGTGTTTTAAAGGTGCTTGCGCCAGTCATTACTCTTCCAATCAGAATATTGGACACAGTGCCGTCCTGGTCACGTCCTTACGAATTATCGTAGCATTATTACACTCCTACAAAATCCAAAAATCTTTTTTTCTTCCAATATCTCACAATGAATTAAACAAACTACAAATAAATTTTGTAATGTGAGGTGATTACTACAAACTTCTAAGTCGGAAGCCTATTGTACAAAAAACTTCTAGTTTAGTCGTCACCATTAAAAAAGCAAGAAAGATAAAAGTGGGTTTTAAAAGCAAGACAATGTCAGAAACAAGGCATAAATTATTTAAAAACTGATGATATTTGTACAAACTCTGTACACTTTGATAAGTTGACGGGTTTCACAGCAGCCATGTTGTTGGGCAGTTTCATTGTTCGGCTTTCTTGCATGGCAATGTCTTTTGCTTTTCTTTGCAAAATGGCTGTCTTGAAACCCCTTTATTAGCCATTCCGAGTTTGAGGAGAAACTTCGGTCAAGTTAGCATTTTGTGGCTGTTTTAGGGGACATATTTCAAAGATAGGCGGCTATTCCTTTTAAAGACAGCCCCAGAATGCAGTGCAGTGCCAACTCGACCCAGTCTTTTCCCCAACCTCGTAACGGTTAATAGACATTCATTAGTCTAATTTTCTCTTAAAGTCAAAGAATTGAAGAAATCACGTCACGCCAAGATATTACTTCTCCTAATCAAAATGAGAAGCAGTATGTACATGGGCATCGGGCTTTCTTTGCTCTTTAGCTGTAGCCAGCTAACCACAGCGAGGTCTTACTCTTAAAGAGTGTACATCAATATATTAACAGTGTTAATAATGAAAAATGTTCATGGTTTAAATTATGATTGTTAAAGAAGGTATACATTTTCTTTTCATAGTAAAAGCTATACGCAATGAACAATCACTCATTTCACCAGTCAAATAATCAATAGACATCGTCATCATTCGTTTTAATTAGCAGTAATATTCTCTAATAGGCCTTTTCTGAGTTCGATTAACATGATGCATTGTGCCGGGTCTAGCACGATGAACAAAATTTGTTTGTACCCAAGCTAGACCACAATGCACCATGTTCAATGTCTCAGAAAAGGTCTATGCTAATAGTCTTACTCTTAAAGAGTGTATGTCAGTGTATTAACAGTATTAATAATGAATTTTTTTATGGTTTAAATTATGATTGTTAAAGAAGTTATACATTTTCTTTTCATAGTAAAGGCTATACGTATTGAACAATCACTCATTTTACCAGTCAGATCATCAAGAGATATCGTCATTATTCGTTTCGATTAATGCTAACAGTCTTCTCCTGCAATTGCAAAAAAGCTCCAATAATCGAGTTGGACTGTCACGTGACTGATTTACACAAGTCATGGGACCTTTCTGGCTATAGGGTGGTTTTTGGTGTATCACTTGCCGTAGTATTGAAACGACTATCCATTACTTTCATCCAATCACAATGCATGTTCGTGGTCTGGTACACTTAAACGCAATACCGCTAAGTAAAGATAAAATTTTGTCCTATCGTTTCTAAGTGCACAAATTTCTGTGCTCATACACCTATTAGTGCCATTTTCCCATTTATTCCGCTATAAGATTCTCTTGTATAGCTGAAATTTCTTGATGAAATTTAAGCAAAAAAAATAGCTACGAATTTTGGTAGTAGCAGTAAAATGATGTCTAAATGCAAATGGCCTGATCCGTCAGTTATGGTGCCTTGTAATAAGCATAAGGAAAAGCATAATTTTCCTTATGGAATTTGGTTAAATTATATGGAATTTAAGATATTGTTATGAAAATAAATGAAATGTATACGAACGAAGAAAGAAACGTTAACTTGAAATCATTGTTTTGTAAATGCTGAAGCCAGAATTTGGGAAAGTCACATTGCAAAGATATTGTAGGATCATAAAGTGGTTCGTTCTTTACAAAACTAAATTGGCCAGACGATCACCTCTTTTTAGATAAACACCATGATAAACTTATTAGTGGCTGCCCTCCTCTCTACAACCAAGCCCTCTTACAACAAAGGTTCCTTCCTACCCTTAATTCCTGGCAGAGTTCTCTTCCACCAGTGCTCATATTAAGAAGTGTGAATAGTCCCGTTGCATGTGACGGTAAAAGCAGCTCGATCTTGGGAACAAACAAAAGAATCCTAATCTTCTGAGAATTGGAACCTATTGCTTTGTCCCCATATTGAGCTGCAATACAAAGTGCTGCAAGGGGTCTACAGTCCCCTTGCACATGAAATGATATCATAAGACGAGTACCATTTGCAATGAAACCAAAATTAGAGCAAGAACTCCTACGGCTGACAGAACTCGGTGTCATCACGCAAGTGTGTGAGCCGACTGACTGGGTCAGCAACATCGTGTTAACACCAAAATCATCTGGAGACATTTGACTGTGTGTGAAACCCGATCTAGGGTATTACATAACAGCACAAATTTTCAAAGCCCAAAATAATGAATTTCAATTCTCACGAGTCTAGTCTCATTGTCTTTTCCTCCAAGTTGAGCTACACTGTATTTGTGCTGCAAGGTCCATTGCTAAAATTCCTGCACTACCTCCCCGCCCGGGCATACCTCCCCTACTAATATTAGCAAAACTTTTAAACCCAGCTGGTAGCGGACTTAAGAATGCTGAAAAGCGTCCGTCATTGAAAGTAAACTTGCTTAAATCTTTGACTTTTTTATGCCATCGCTAAATGTTTTGATCATCGGAAAATCTAAGTAGCTAGTATAAACTATTAAGCGTTGAAATAATTCAGAATTCTAAGCCAAAACAAGAAGGTATTCACAGGAAATAGAACTTCCAAGTGAATAAAATGAAGGCTTTAGTAAATAAAACAAGGTAACTAAATAACTGAAAAGTTTTGTTTCAAAATATGGTTAAATAAGGACAAGTAGTCAGACTTCTTTACGACAGCAACATATTCTGACATGCAGCTCTTTCAACGATCGATATTAAACGTAATTTAGTATGCAATGAATTATCAAATACTCATTAATACCCTGAATTTTCTTATTTTCCTGGTGTAGACCCTTCTGAGTATCTAAAGAATCTGTGATATCCATGAATTTGAACTTTAAAAATTCTTGCAAATCAAATTTCCCTCCATTTTGGTCAGCCATTTTGTTTTGCTTCACTTGAAAGAGCCCGCGCGCACTCTTGACAGCGGAAAAGCCAGAAGTTGAGGAACGAACCAATCATATTTCTCGTTATAAGTAGGGTATAAAACTAAAACTCGAGTGACTTAATGTTGGATTTCGCTTTTTAATGAGTTTTTCACTGTTGTCTAGCAAGGTCATTATGAAGCAACATTTCCGTATTTATGTGAGTGCTAAAATACCCAGGGTAATTCTACTTTCAGCTTTGAAAAAATAGCAGGGCTTCAACAAAAATTCAGCACTTGCTCACCCATCTCCGCTCTCCCATAAATAATAAATATTCTCTGCATTCTATTAAATTATTTTTTTGGTAAAACGCGAAAAAAGAGCAGCAATTAAGTGTAGCCAAAATACGAACTAATCTACACATGCATATGGACAGATAAAAGCCGTACACTAAAACGTCATACAACGAGATCGCATATCAAGTAGTTTATTGCTTCATTCCAAAGCTGCCAATTTAGTTTTAGCAAGATGATATACTCAATATCGATATTGAAAATGATATTTGGGGTGGGTGTGGGAGGGGCTAGGGATTATTTTACTTTAAGCAAAATTAAGCACGTTATACATAAAGTAAAAAATATCTTACATTGACTGAAATAGCTCATCTAGAAAAGGGGAAAAAATAAAATTTTTCTCTTATTTTAAAACCTAAACTATCTTAACTTGCATTATTCTGAATTCTTTATTTCAAGGCTTCACATGGTAACCGTAGTCATACTTTACCAAAATGCCAAAGCAATTCACTTCCGGTTCAATCCTAACATTGATCTACTTCCGGTATTACTATGAATTTCGCGTCCGGTTACAAATGTTTTCCAAAACAAGTGTTCCTAGTTGATATTACACATCGTGTTACATTTCTTAGGGTCATTCCAATGGGAATGTATGCAAAACAATTTTTGAGAAAGCACCGAAGAATTCCTATTGATAGAAAAAAAAATCCTAAAGAAATGATAAAAAACGACATTTAACGAAAACTTTCCAACTCATATAATCTACCTTCTATTCTACAATATTACTAAGTTGTTAAATATATACACTATATACCAGATTATTTAGAAATAAATTTTTCGAAATTCTTTACTTGAAAGTCAATATTGGAATCGGAATTACTAACAGACATTGTCTAATAACAGACTCTTTTTTTTTTTAAATCATTTCACCAAATCAAATCCAACGTATTCGTCTATTTGTTATTTAACAAATTGACATCAGATTTTTACAATAACAAAAACGATCAAAACCTCTCATTTTTAGCGATCAAAACAACCAACGGAAAGAGCGCGCGCTCGTTGACGTCAGCTTTATCTGTCTGTCCTCTTATTGATGATAAAAAATAGCCAATCAGCGCGCGAGAAATTTCTAAGTTATTGTAAAACAATCTTTATATACTGTATATGCTAAGATACAATATGATACATCACAAACTAAGACTTTCTTAACCAGCCCTAAGACTCTTAAGGATCCCGGACTTATTCATATTGAGATCGTCTTTTGATTCATGCCCGATGAACTAAACGTGGGTCAATTGGTTATAAGGAAGTCAACGCTTGTTTTCCTTCTGTTGTGTTGTTCTTTTCTTCCTGTTTGTGAAAATCATACAGATTTAGTGAAATTTGAAAAGCTGTTATAATTTAGGGCAAGAGAATATTCTCTTGTTTAGGGGCATTCCAGAGAGGGTCACTTCATGAGGGGGTTAATTCTCACTGACCTAGTAAACAAATCAACCCACCCTCCCCCCTCCCCTACCCCAAAACATGGGCACCCAACAACTAACTGCTAAGGAAAGGGGAACGTTCAAACCTCTTCTTGAGCCAACAGTTGAACAAAAACAAAAAAGGAAGCAAGGAAGCAAGGAAGCAAGGGGCAACTAACAAGAACCTAAAGTAGTGAGAAAGAAAAGCAAGCGAAAAGTAAAACAAACAAAAAGAAGAGGAAGAAGAAGAAGAAATGAAAAGAAATAAAGCAGCAGACAAATACAATTAAATAAATAAATAACAAACAAATAAAGAACCAAACAAACAAACAAAAAATAAACACTGTGGCTCCAAAAAAAACTTTTGATGTTTGAACGTTCGCTTAGACACTTGTACCTACTATGTTTTTTACGTGATTATCTGTACCAGGCTGTTGTTTTGTTGAACTGCTTTAAGTTTTTTTCTTTTCTTGTGGTGTTCGTTCTTGCAAGAATCCTTGGCTTCTCCGTTCACGTGCTGGTGACTCGACCGACGAACTCGTCTACTCGGACTTTTCTGAATCAACTCCTCCGTGTTCAGCCATGGATGATTAAGACACTCTTCAACTGATGGTCTATCACTAGATAAATTCAATTATAACAGTTATATTCAATTCTTGTTTATATAATCAATCATTATTAAGAGACTAACCACAGACTGCGCCGGCTTTTGTACTGTGGCTAGGCTTTCCAAGTGGATGCATGGAGGTTTGTAAATATTTATCAGGCTTTTTTTAAAAGAAGAAATTTGCAAAAATTTCACTGTCTTTTAAGTAAAAGGATAATAGCCTGGGCAGACTGTGGACTGACCACCATGTTGGAAATGCCACGATCCAAGATGGCGGTTATGAAGTCACATGGAAAACTAAAATTAAGGTTTCATATTTTTCAATATTTACAAATATTTTTCAGTATTTACAAAATTGTTTATCGTAAATATAAAAACCAAGAAAATGTAAAAAAGTTTAACATTAAGAATAAACTACTTAAAGGCCACTATGTAGATATGACAGAATAATCCCGCATTACGACTAGGATATATTACAAAAAAAAAAAATAAAATACATGGATTGTACGATGTTTTATTATAATGTCACAAAAAGGCCTCAATTCAATTCAAGGAAAAATCTCAAATAAAAACTTAAACTGCCTGATTCATTTCAGAAAAGTGAATTCCCTTGGAAGATTCGGAATTGCCTGTCGTACAGGGTCTGGGAGGAGTACGGGATTTGTTCGGGCTCACTTACTCGGGAGAACGCTGTAGAATCTTTTGTATAAAGTCCCGTGCAGTGTACGAGATTGAGTCAAAGTGGCTTTCAGGAAATTCCATTGAACATAGTGAGACGTTGTAGCAAGTCTCTTGCTTGTCTTCCCCAGCAAATGGAGACATTCCAGTAAGCCTAAAAATAATGAGAGAGAAGATTTGTATCTTATAAGTATATGACTTATGACCCATGCAGAGACACAAACACTTTAGCTAAAGTTAAAAATACTAAATCTTTAATCTTTAAGAGTTGTAGCAGATTTTTCGTCTTGATTTTATTTTCTGATCACTAGCGTAGGGAGGAGGTAATGTGGGGGCACACCCCCAACCCCACCCCCCTAAAAATGATCCTGATGATGGACGCGATAAGTCCAAAACCTTGATCTTAAATATGTTATTTTGCTGAAGAAACACTTAAAACATTTATCATGAAGATACCCAGCAATGATTAAAGTTCTATCCAGTCCTAGATTAAAGTTTAGGTTTTCCTTTAATGTGATGACAGGAAATAAAAAAGCAGGTAAAAGCACATATGCAGGGACTGTGGAGCCATAGCCCCAACAACGATTTTGTCGCCATTTTTTTCCATCCATTTTCTATTTGATATGAAATTCAGTGTTCGAAAGAGATTTCTGAAACATTAGCCTCCCTCCTCGCTTCGCGGTCCCTGATATAGTGGAACCATGCTTTTGTGGGGAAACAATTAAACTTACATTACATAAGCAACCACTCCGATGCTCCTGCGAAGAAAAATGATAGCGAGAATTTAATATCGATCTTTTCAACTATATGCTGATCTTTGCGGAAGGTACAGTTTACATTTTGCTTTTCCTTAGTCTTTATTGCAGGCACGAAGAAAAAACAAACAAACAAAGAGATCAGATTAACAAACGAGAATGAATTTATTTCCTTTAGCTGACTTACCAGATATCACTTGGTTTTCCAACAGGCTCAAACTCCAATATTTCTGGAGCTGAAGTGAAGAAAATGATGAAAATGCAATCAGGAAACAAAAGAATACTAGGAGGAATGGACAAACGAATACTGAAATGGAAGAACGGGTAGAGTGATGAATGGGTATATGAATAGAGCAGCGAAAGGGATGAGTGAGTGAGTGAATGATGGATGGATGGATGGATGGATGGATGGATGGATGGATGGATGGATGGATGGATGGATGGATGGATGGATGGATGGATGGATGGATGGATGGATGGATGGATGGATGGATGGATGGATGGATGGCAATGAATAAAGGATGGATGGAGGTGTATAACATAAATACCTAAAACTAACCTACGTATTCAGGAGTGCCAACAATGAGACAAATCTGTTCACCAGGTTTTATTTTTCTAGCAAGTCCAAAGTCTATGATCCTTATTTCGGGGTAGCGTATTTCTGTCATTAGTAGAATGTTATTAGGCTGTTGGGGAAAAAAAATTGAAAACTGATTTAGAACAATCGGTTAGATCAACTATATCCTTTAGAGGGAATACCATATATCCGTGTAAAACTTTAAAGAAATTGCACAAGCTTGCACAAATTAGTAGCCTCTAGGGAGACCTACAAAACTTTGCACTATTACATTTGTACAATTTTTCGTACTTCATTTTCTCACGAATATATTGCTCGAAATCTTCAACTTTATCGAACCCTGAAACAACATGCGCCGATCTAAGAGAAAAACTCCAAGTTAGGGCATGGACGAAGAATGCACGGAGTAAAGACTAGATACAATACATTAACGTATGGGACCCTTGAAAGAAACATTACTCGAAAAAGGACACACACACACCCCTCTTGCATCCGTAAGTAGAATTCAGGGTATCAGATGAAAACTGAACACTTACGAGATAAGCTTTACTGGGAATGTACGGAGCAAAGAGCAGAAACAATATCTTCAAGTATGCGACTCTCCAAAAACATTACCCGAAAAAGAAACACACACAGACCCTTCTAAAGCCGGAAGTAGAATTCAGAGTATATCAGATGAAAAACATTACTCGAAAAAGAACACACACAGACCCTTCTGCAACCGGAAGTAGAATTCAGAGTATATCAGATGAAAATTGAACCCCTAATGAGATAAGCTTTACTGAGAATGTAAGCGATCGAAGAACAGGAACCATATTTTAACCTATAGATTAGAGTGGACAAACTATTCAAAGGAGGCTTAACCCGCCCCAAAGCTTTAGACAGGCTCGGTCAACCGTACACCAGTAGGAGTAATGTTTGTATTATTTCAGTGTTTAACGCCTTAAATAGTGCCAGACAATTGCGTATTAAACTCAAGTGTACACCAATCCCTTTTTGGCTCTTGCTCTGGCCAATTATCACATCCTCTATAATATTGTCAGAATTAAAGACCTGGGACAACAATTTATTTTATTCGGACATTTACTGTATTCGGAATCGCTTTGAATCAATTTCTTTTAGGAGAGAATCCCTTTCGTATTCAAGCGGTGAGCGCCAAAAGCTATTTTCTTGAAGAAAAGCTGTTGTACAAGGCTAAAATCTTGTTATTCAGAAAGCTTAACTTGTTTGGAAGTGGAGAAATTTTATTCCAAAACTGAGGTTTAGGCCTTCATTTGCTTATTTCCAATATATTTTCTATAAAAAAGCCTGACAAAGCAACATTCTAACACAAATGCAACAAAACATCTTTGTACAATTGAAAATGCCGCTTCAAACAGGCATTTTATCATAGTATATCAGTTTCTAACTTCTAACCGAAACGAAAATTGGGATCAAAACTCAAACGAAGGTCTAGCTAGTTTTTGGTGCTTGTTGCCATTATTGCTCGTTATTGAAAAAACCTTCTTCTTAATTTGTTATTGACCTCTGATTTGTGTTTCGAAATAACATGAAAAAGAAAGAATGGTATACTAACATGACAAACCTCTTGAGAATAAGGCATATCAAGTTAGTGCCATATCAAGTGCGTTGGCTTCAAACAGGGGTCTATTGAAGCCCATTCAATTGATCATTGATTTATTTCGATCTTCTCCAGGCGAAGCTTCTTCAAGTTAATCCTCAATTGAAGGGATAATACTATAATCGGGCAATTGAAACATGCTAATCTAAAGCTCATCACTAAGAAATATTTCAGGCACAAGATTTGGTTATGTCACCTTGAAGAGATTTATTGAATATGACAAGAGCATCAGAATAGTAGAATGACTCTCTAGTAGAAATTTCGAATTTCAAAAGATCTTGGGAATTTCTTGCAATAGAACGTTTTACAAAGGTTGCGTGCGCATCCAACTTGACGGGCCACAAAACTGAAAAAAACGTAAATTCAAGGAATTGAGAAGACAGATTAATATTTAAAGAGGAAAAATAACGTTGAACTTCGTTGAACTTCCTATATCATTATTTTTTCGAAGTTGTTAGTGACTTTGTATAAAATATACCCTACGTCAACTAGGATTCACCGACTAATCTTCCCAATGACCGACACGTGACACGTGGAAACGTTTGACGAACGGAAAACACTTGTACAGAGAGAAAGAGGGAGATCAGAGACACGTCAGAGTCACGTTTAGTTATGTTTGTGTTATTGTAAAACACGAACGACCATACAGAGCTAAATCTTAGTCTACTACACCGAATTTTGAGGCTACTTTTATTAAACCTAGTTACTAATCTGACGGAATCTATTTTTCAAGTGATTTACGTAATTGTCTTAAGAGATTCTCATTCCCTTCAAGTTCCAATCATTTTTCGTGAGTTTCTTGTATGTCAACGCAGGTATCCCATTCAGTGGCCTCAGCTCAAGTGGTCTCAGCTGATAAACTTAACGAGTGTGATTTATGATTGTCAAGCTGCATAGACATGATGAAAGACAATTTTTAGGGGTTATATTGTGAATGAGTTGCAATTATTGACAAGATATCTCAAGAGAAATGAATGTTAAAGACACACATATATATATTTATATATAATAGCCAAATCCAACGCAATTTAAAAGCAACTTTTGCACACAGTTCAAAGGTTTGCAACGCATGTTTGACCTTTTAACTTGGTGGACTATGACTGGATTTTTCAAGCCATCAACAAATTGAATTCCTGTGAGATTTAGAGCCTACTAGAGAAGGCTGCTACTTGAGATAGGTGATGCTAACAAGCTATTATCACGCTAACTATGCACCACATTTTGCTGCTGAAGAAAATCTTGGTCACTCCATTTATTTATCTTCCTTATACTGCAAGCGAACGAACTCATTTTTTGGCCCTTTTAAAAACTGTAGTTCACTATGATGTCCTCGGAAACCTTATTGCATTTTCGGGTTAAATGAAGGTTTTGAAGGGGGAGTAATTTTCTTATCAATGCCCTATTAGGTTGCAAGCACTATGTTAAACGAATTGGATAGTTCTCTTGCATCCTCTACATTGCAAATAATGTAAAAAACATCATTACTTTATTGTTAATGTTTTGGAAATAAAAGAACATATAGGAGAGTTTACGATCAACGCGGTTCCTAAACACGTCGAATTTAGTTTATCATTTTAGATCTCAAACCTCGAATGATTCAGAAAGTATTTTGTCATAAATGATTTATTCTTAGGATAGGTATCGGTATTTTTAGGCCTTGTCGTCATGGAGATACCTATTATTCCACCTTCTGTGAAAAAAAATCGCCTTTTGTCAAAAAAAATTCAGGTGGCATTGAAGATGTCGGCTGTGGCACACGTAATGAAAGGTATATTAAATAACGATAAAGAAAGATTGGAGCTTTTATCCCACCTAACGCCTCTCAAGTAACAGACATTTTGATAGCTTTGAAATCGTTTTACGTTATTCAGGCCCACACCTGGAGCGGTCCTTCACTATAAAATATCTTCTTAATCTTTAAAAAATCATCTAATTATAGTGCGTTGAACCCTTATTGGTTGAAAAGGTTTAGAACCTTCATGTAAAAACATAGTTCATTTCCGACGCTTATAGATCTTTTGCGTGTAAACTCGATAGCTGGGTTATTGGCCTTTGAAGTGCAATAGGTTGTGCACGTCCCAAAGTCAACGAGCGCACATCTTTAATAAAATCTGTTCGAACTTTTTCAAATATGTGAAGTCATAAAAAATAAATGGCATTTGAAAGTGGCAAACTCCGTAAAATGAATGTTCCGTAAAATAATCAGCAATATAGTTAGATTTGACAGATTTTTTGTTGTTGTTGTTGTCAGTTGCTTATGCTGTCGTTATTTGTTTGTTGTTGTTGCTGTTGTTGTTGTTGCTGTTGTTGCTGTTGTTGTTGCTATTGTTGTTGCTATTGTTGTTGTTATTGTTGTTGCTGTTGTTGTTGCTGTTGTTGTTGCTGTTGTTGTTGCTGTTGTTGTTGCTGTTGTTGTTGCTGTTGTTGTTGCTGTTGTTGTTGCTGTTGTTGTTGCTGTTGTTGTTGCTGTTGTTGTTGCTGTTGTTGTTGCTGTTGTTGTTGCTGTTGTTGTTGCTGTTGTTGTTGCTGTTGTTGTTGCTGTTGTTGTTGCTGTTGTTGTTGCTGTTGTTGTTGTTGTTGATGTGGTTGTAGCTGTTGTTATTGCGATTGTTGTTGCTATTGTATTAGTTGCTATTGTTGTTGTTATTGTTGTTATTGTTGTTGATGTGGTTGTAGCTGTTGTTATTGCGGTTGTTGTTGCTATTGTACTAGTTGCTATTGTTGTTATTATTGTTGTTAATGTGGTTGTTGTTGTTATGCGGTGCTTATGCATCCTGGAAAGCCGCCGACTCCTAATTCAGCGTTATGACCCTTCTTAATCGTTAATGTCATATCAATGATAACTTATGGTTGTTGATATACATTACTGTAGTGCTATTAGTCTATATATGTCATTATTGTCGACACAACTGGCAAGCTTCCTCTCCAGCATACATGAATTGACTTACTTGTTGGTTCTAGTCTGCCCTTCATGGGTTTCTTCCGGGTTCTCTAGCTTCAGCCCCCCCTTTAGAAAATGTGCTTCTAAATTTCAATTCGATCATGGAACGAGGTTTTGTAGGGTTTGATAGCCACTGGCTTCTAATAGCTACCCTCATAAAACAAGAAATATAGCATAAGGTCGGCCTAATTAACGAGCAGAAAATACACTGATAGATTTCTATATCCAACTCAAAGTTGTCAACAAGGGCATCAATGGAGATTTAAAACCCTCAAACTGAATGATATCAACGTAAACCACAGCTTTCGACTAATTGAAATACCTTGGGATTAAATCCATCAGGACTCTTCAATCAAACATCCAAATCTATTGACTCAATTCATTAGTTACCCACCAAGGATTACTAAGTAATGTCAACATTATTCAGTCTTAAACCTTGTGAAGTTTAAATTAAATAGTCTTTTACCCTATTCCATGCGAATTATAAATAGATCTTGTACAACAAAATACTACGCATAATTATCGTAATGCTTCGTCGTTGAGAATTTTTCTTAAACCCCGTTTACACTGGCGATTTTTGCGGCGATTTTTTGTGGAAATTTTCGGAAATATGAAATCTTTTTTCTAATCCTTCAAAAGAGACATTCGTCTAGGAAAATCTTGGTATCCTGAAAAAAACTTTACAAGTAAATTCTTTACCATTATTTATTATGAACAATATCGCAAAAAAATCGCAGCAAAAATCGCTAGTGTAAACGGAGCTTAACAATGTTTTAGGATGATTACTTAAATCTCCCATTTTTTTAAACTGAATGCAGCCGAATGCATTGCTCACACATGGACATTTCAGCTTATACTAGTGTAAAGAAAGGACGGAAGCGCGCACACAAGGGTCACTCTATTTATCCTTAAGCATGGCCTAGAACTTGCGTGGAAACGCTTGAACTAATTCTAGTGATATTGCGTCTTTGGTAGAACTAGCAGTGCCGAACATGTTCGTGGATTCTGCTGCACGCTACTTGTTGCAATGCTGTAATTGTATTGACATTGACCAGATGCATACCCTAAACTAAAAATATTATCCTAATATACTACTATAGGTTTGCTAGCGCTGCAGGGTCCAACAAACACAATACATGACCTCTATGTCTTCTATATAAAGTGATCTATCATTAACACAGTTATATTTATGCAGACTATCTATTTTAAAGTGTATATCTCAAGATAGATGTAATCTAGTTGGATAACATGAGCCAAAAGCCGTGTGATCTTGGAGAATCACAGAGGTGATTGCCAAATTTGGACCGCTGTAAGCTTAGGAACTTAAAGCAGATAAAAAAAGAATCCGGCCGTTTTTCCAGGCGAATCAGCAAAGGTTATTAAGTCAATTGAGACACGAAAATATTATAGCGCAAGCCTTAAATGGATTATAACAAGAGGTTGATTCCAAAAATGCTCTAAATTCTTGCCGAGCGGATGGCCAACGGTCGGAGCAAAACAAATAATTTATGTAGTTTTCTTTTTGAGTGTCAAAATATCTAAGCTTTAAGCCAACACTGGGTAGGTACAAAATTGAAGAACGAGTAAAGAAAGAAGTTAATTTTCAAGTGAAACAAACAAAGCATTAATACAGCTCAAAAGAAGGCCAATATTACAGATATTCTGGTTATAGCAATTGTCGCATACTTAAAAACTAACCTTAGACCTAGGCACTAGAACCGAGGATATTTAGGCAATAATATTGGAACAAATAACAGTCAATTCACTGCTCATTTTCTACGGTACAGTAACTTAATCAGTTTTTTACAATGCAAACAGCTGATCACTGGTAAATAAACACGTTTCCACCCATCCACTTACACATGTTTGCAAACCCAAGTCTAATATCAACACAACAGCAGGGGGCCCAATTAAGTCTTCCAGAAACTACTGTCTTCTTCTTATTCTTAGTAGTTGTTCTTACGACTAAATAGCGATTTCCATATGTTTTGGTTATACTTGTTTCTAAAGCGATTCCTAATTGAAGTTTTTAAATGAATTTATTTTGGAAATCCTTCAGATGAAGTTAAATTGATCTTTAAAAGTAAATGAGCTCGTTTCTCTGTAGAGACTATGCTTGTAACTTTATCCGACATTACACAATGTTGAAACAAGAAAACAAGCAAATACATGAACATTACACATGGATCGAAATCTTTAAAATCTTCAATGATTCCTTCAAGATAAGAAATCTAAAAGAAAGTTTCTTAATTGTTTATTATTGTACGCTATTGTACACTTTAATTTAAAAAAAATTATAATAATACAGAGAAGAATTTGAAAAAATGAAAAATGGAAAAGAATTCTTAAATGCGGGTACGATTTTTTAGTCTACATTTACAGGATTATAAGAATAATGAATCAAAACAAGCTTGAAGCCGGTAAATTTTAGCACTTAAGAATCGATCTGTCATATCTTCACAAACCTTTTGCGGATCAAATAAAAGGTGCTCGACCAAGCTCTTATGACGATGAGTGGAATAGTTAATGCTATTAAAAATTTTTGCTAAAAATGGTAAATATGAAAAACAAAAGGACAAGAAAACCTAATTAATTGATTTAGTAATATCAAACATGACTTGCTCATATCTTCATTATATAGTCAAGAAAATAAGTTATCCTATTTCATTTTTTTTTTAAAGTAAAACTCAAAATTTTGAACCTTTTCTTACACATCAATATTGGTTTATTTTGATATGAAGAATTTCATTGTACATTGAAATAATTTTTCATTGCTAGAGTTACTGTGTCAATCAGCAAAAGCTCGACAGACGAAGCGAAAACCATTTCCTTAACAAACAGATGTTTCGCTAGTCAGTTTTTAAAGATGATATTCAAGTTTGGTCACGTGAATAGTTTGAATATTCAAAAAATAAAGAAATCGAAACTTGTTGTGTTTTTTTTCTCCTCTCTAACTGTTTGAGATATATCTGCTTGATTTGAGGAATAATATCAAATCCTATTAGATGTAGTCTCCGATTCTGAAAGTACGTTCATTTACAAAATGTAACATTCATACGTTTGATGCCACAAGCTGTACATACTTTAAAATATTTCAATTATCCTAAGCTCAAGGGAATTCTAAATTTCTCTAAAAATATCACGTAGTAAGAACCATTATCTGTACATAAAATTTTAGATTTTATTGGAAGTTTTTTTGTTTACTCGAGTTGAAGTTCGCTGAGATCGGCGTCGTTTCCTCATTACAAATTTATAACAAATGCAACTATTATAACCACAAGCCGACGCGGAGTTCCAACCAAGATGCCGAAAATAATACCATAGGATTTAAACTGTCAATTGTGAAAGTGAAGGTTGTTAGCCGTTTAAGATTAAGAATGCCAAAGTTCTTGTGAAATGAAACGTGACCCGAAATCAAGACTTCAAAACAGTACTGAATAACTTTGACAGCCAAATCGAAAAACTCGGTCTATATAAATGCATGTGATAAATAATCATTAGTCTCGCTGCACATGTTTGAGTTAATTCGATTTAGGAATAGCAACATAGGCGAGGCTGTGTTTTAAAACGATATTTCGCTTACCTTTATGTCCAGATGCACGTAGTTTTGGTTGTGAAGATGCCTCATTCCTTCTAGTATCTGTCGAAGAAGGAATACGACTTCTTTTTCGCTTCTTGATGATGACGGTTCATCTGTGTCTAGCGCGACACAGTGCCGATGCAAATCGCCCCCAAGTGCTCTGTTGAATTTGTAACCCAAAGACACCAATTATAATGTATACAAAATGTACTGTAGTACTAAGCGGTTATTTACAAATACAAAATAAAAATATCTTTATTGCTGGAAATAAAAATTAGAAATATGTAGGGCTTACAGTTCTAAAATTAGGATCAGCTCATTTCTGGTCTCGAAGACTTCGTGTAATGTCACAATTTTAGTGTGTTGGTACGGTGTATTTATTGCGCTCAATACTTCGACCTCATGCCAGACCTCACTTCTACAATCTTGTCCTTTCCTTCTCTTGCGGACAAACTTCGCTGCAAACTGTAGCCCCGTAGATTTCTGAGTACACTGTCTGACAACTGCATACTGCCCTCTAAATAAAAAGAGTGAAAATTATAAATTTCCTATTTTACCCGAAAAATAAAAATATATCCGTGTGTGGAACTCAAGAAAAATGTTAATTAGTCTGTTTCTTACCAGACGTTTGAGCGATAAGCTCGAAGAAAATGATCTTGTGCTATAAGGAAAACGAAAATCTCGGTTGTCTTACCTTCCTATTTGCTCGTGGATTTCGTAGTAGTTTTCTATGGGTTCCGTTATTGGAGTTATAGTGCACATCTCTGAAATGTAGCTGCAGAACCGGCCGCCTGAAGTGTATACTTCTCGATTCAATGTGATATCCAAGGACAGAACAACAGCTGAAGCATATGGCAAAGGGGTCTGGTTTAAAGGAAGTTATGCAACCATCAACCAACCACCATTACTTTCCCGGGCAATTAATTTGTGATTAGCCAATCAGCTGCCTCCAAAATCATGTAATTTTTAACCTATCTTTAAATACGTCATATCCGGTTGAGCTGAAGTGCCCGTATGAAGGCGAATTAGTCACGAAAGGTTTAAAAGAAATGCAATCTTCATTCGATGATACATGTTTGTCTGGTTTATCGGATTTTTATTTTCTTATCGCGGTGCAATCAGCCTCCAACGTCTACTGACTCGTACATTAATCAACCTTAGCAGAAATATTCCAAAATACTACATTACTCTTGATTATTGTTTCCTTGATGGAATAGACTTATTGACTTCATAAAACAAAGACGAACCACAAAATAAAATGACTTTGAAGTAGGACTTTTGTTGGCAGACAAAAATTATTACCATAATGATTTATGAAATCAAGGTGTATGGAGTGTGATGTATATAATATTATATGGGTGTGAAAGCAGACGACAAAATGCTCAGAAAATGAGAATAAGATGATTAAAGGGGAAGAAAACTGAAAACTGAGTCATCAGACGATGAGCTGTGCGTAGTGTGGTATCCTGTGACGTTAACGGAATACAAGACCACGAAACGTGACACCCCCTGCCTCCTTCGAGTACAGTATATGTATCTAAGGATTTGAATGCGTTGTCGCGTCGCATTCTTGGCTGAAGGGGGAAAAAAAGAAGATAAAAGAGGGAAGGAAGGAGTAGTCACTTGATTTTGTCTTGTGATGTATCGCTCACATGGACTTTATTGAAGATTATTTTTAAAATGTAATCACTTCCTAAATCAATTATTTTTATTTCCATATTATGTGAAAAAATTGGCTGAATACAAAGGCGCAATTTTAGACTCAGATATCGACACAAGAACAGCTTACTGATTTTACTTCGAAAATTTGTCCCTAAAGACAATTTCAGTGAAACAAATATACTATTCACCCTAATTCTAGACAATATCAGAGTAATTTTGTGAAAGGAAATTTCTAACCAATGTTTCTAACCAATGTTTAATGATCGTATCGAGATAAGAAATTTTAAATATTTCTCATGACTGATGTGCTGTCTAAATTGTCAGGAAAAATGCCGCAATCTCAAGAAAAATATTAAAATTCTTGACATAAAGTTTTACTTTCTGCTTTGTTGTTAATTAAAAGTGGGGATGGATAGTCGTCGTTGGAATAAAAATATGGAAAAACAAAAGAAAAATATAGGATGAAGGGAAATGCGAATAAATACTATGCAAGATTATGTGACGTACGATAAAGGTTATATGTTATGATACATAATTTGAATTTTTTTGACGAGAGAGAGAGAGAGAGAGAGAGAGAGAGAGAGAGAGAGAGAGAGAGAGAGGGATTAAAGGAAACTGAACAAACCAGCTGAGTTGACTGCGTTCACCGAAAGAGATTATGGGTCAACTAATTTTGGTTAGCATTTTCCTAGCAGGGGCTGCGTACACTGTAGATTTCTCGCGTTGAATGAACTAGAATTCTTCCATGAGTTGAACTAGTATATTATCTAAAGTGTTAATGAAATATAAAAATGAGAATAGGAAAGAAAGGGACTAGAAAATGGAAGGAAAGTGAAAGACTATGATAGTCTTCGTACACGAGTGTTGGAAAGTAGTAGGCAACGTTCACCATAGCACTGTTCATGACGAGATTCAATGACAGTTTCTTCTGGACATCAATGAAAACTATTTCCGGGGCAAGTAATTGTGTACTTCAACAACACAAGAAAATGAAATAGCGGAAGGAGGGAGTTTTTGACAGACATCTCAAGAGCACATCTTGTTGAATGAGAACCAGCTCGCAATAAACCAAACCACTCATTTTATGAAACAGGAAGGTCGAGAAGAAATTTGTACTAGTTTTACTGCTTCAACTGAATACTGAGTACTTGTCATGAAAGATAACAAAAATGGATCAAAAGTTTTATCGTAAAATAAGACCGTTTTCAATTTCCTTAGAGATTTATCCATTGTTATTTCTTTAGCTTTTTTTGGTCTCTTTTATACTATTTCATTTTTACCATTCTTTTTTTTTCTACCTATTTGATGACTCTCAATTAAAAACCAAAATTTCGAAAATGTTAATGGCCTACACTAGTTGATAAGCCGAGGATGCAAACACGACAGTTTGTACTGTATTGATGCCCCATTTACACAGGAACTATAGGAATGCCGCAGTTAAAAGTGACGATTTTTGAAAGCCCTAGCAATCTGTCAGCTCTCAAAAACGGAGTCTATTTATAAAAGATATGTTTGAGTCTTGCGAACTTAAATTAATCAAATCCCGGCGGGCATATGGTGGGGGTAGGGGGTTCAATACTGGTCTCGACAAAGAGAAACTCGATACATATCTTAACGAACAAACAGAGTGCAACAAAATTGTAAAAATTAGTGCAACGTTTTGTAGGTCTACGGTCTAGTGAACTTACTAATTCTTGTGCCGATTTATACTATTTCTTAGAAAGGTTTTTACGAGTATATTGTATGCACTCGCCAAAAATGCTTGGTTTCTACTGGTTCTTGTAGTTTGGCGGGAACTTTTAAGTCGAAACTCGCGCGCGCTTGGCTCCTATCCAGCTCTTGCCACGGTATTAACTATGGTGAATTTGCTATATATAAGATGGACTCCGGTTATATAATTAACCGCCAAGTCACGGGTCTGTCAGACACTAATATTAAGTAACATCTAAAGTAACATGCTGATAACATGTGCCGTTTGAGATGGCGGAATTCTATCTGTAATTAGTTAGATTGGATATGATTTGGTCGGGAGGGGGAGAGGAGTTAGAATGAAGGACAGGAAAGGGGCTTTGCAAGTTAAGAAGGAATTAACTTAAGGAATGTAGTAGAGAGACTGTGATAATTGGAGAATACGAGACTACAGGAGAGAGGAAAGGTGAGGGAGAGTAGACAAGCAAATGGTCGTAAAAGTGGGGAAAGAAGGATGTACAGTAAAAATGCAGCATGTATGGTGCATAGAACTGACGAGAAGAAAAGAAAAATAAATGGAAGAAGGAAATGAAAAAGAAATAGGTGGCAAATTATACGAACTGCTCATTTTTTTAAAGGGAAATCACACAATAGAATGAAACGGCGAAACTTGGGGCTAGTATTTCCCATTTCAGACCACATGTCATTCCCTTTAGATTAATATTCTACTTTTGAGTTGCTTCGTATTCATGTTCGCAACAAAATTCCGAGACAAGCTGTAGTTGCAAGGAAAATTACCTTGTGTAACAGTATTTTTTCTCTACCTTCACTAGCACCTTTACTCGTGTGTATTCACTACAAGCATATCATAAATCTTATCCAGAAGGTCATGGCCAAATTCAGTTGATTATGAAATTTGTAACCAGATGTTAAATCTTACACACGTCTACTAATAATTACATGCCTCGAATAAAATATAAAATTCTTCAACATAATTTTTGTAGAGCTTGACAAGTTAAAAGAGCAGACAAACTAGCCCTCAGGCTACAGACCTCGCAACCTCTTCTCTGACAGCATTTATTCAAGTCATTAGAGTTTCCGTCCATTTGCCAGGTTTTCAAATTCCAAATTAAACTCGAATCTTCTACGCGTGATCATTGAGTGGTAACATATGTGTTTTTAGTTATAAGTATATCAACTGTGATAAAACTTCATTTTGATTTCACGAGGATTAAGTGAATTGCTAGTGCAAATTGCTGCACGTTGTTTTGTAGAGGAATGCCTTTCTGACTTGCCTTGAAAGGTGCTGCATTAAAATGAGTATGAATATAGCAATTGATAAATATGTTGATGCGAAAATGCACCCCTTATTAGAGTGCATACCATATTTCCGTATAAAACTTTGTAAGAAATTGCACAAATTTGCCCAATTTAGTAAGCTCAGTAGACCGTAGACCTATAAAACTTTACACTAATTTGTACAATTTTGTAAGTTGATTTTTTCTCGGATATAAATGGTATGATATCAACAAAAAGTAGAGAATTTGAAAAAAGCCTTAGTATATACTTTTCTAATATACTCATCCTCATAGATAAAGCTTTTTTCGACCGACTAAAACAAGCTTCCAGCGTGCGCAAGAATACTAACAACTTTTTCTTTCTGCTTGCGAAGAGTTGTATTCGCTCAGTACTTGGCGAGAACCTATCATTGCGCATACAGATAACACTCCAACAAAATAGGATTATACAACGAAAGCTTTTCCGTCAGTTCACCAAATATCTTTCCTTTCGGGCTATAATTGTCCAAGTCGCGCGTTCCTAACATACTGGCTTCATAGAAATTTGACCTTTGGCGGGAAACTCGCATCTAGCTGTAGTCAAGTACACAGGCGGTCAGTCTTGAGTGATATCAAGTATCGTCTGATGACATTAAGGAAATTTCCTCTCTATACAATTTGTATAAAGCATTCTATACAAGAGTGTACGTACAAGATCAATTTTTTAAAGATTCGTGACATTTTTTGCTCTTATCTACGCGTCTGTGATGGTTGCTATTTCCTCCTAGACTGGTTAAAGAACTAGATTCATACTTGATATGCTATTATGCCATATTTAAAGTTAAGACCTAGGAAATAAAGGGTTAGGTTCCGTTATGATTACTTCAAATGAATGCTTTTGTAGAAATATGTTGTATATGATGAATATGTTAAAGCCTTGAACTTGGACCTTGCGAAAATGTGTGATTTGATAAAGGGCATTGTATTATTGATCTACATGAGAAAGAAGGGCAACTGTTTGGAACCACATTCCCATAATAGATGACTTGCACTAACAGTTCACGTGACACTACCTCCCTTAAAACGAGCAGTTGTGTGAAAACGAACTTTAGAAATAAAAAGGGCAGGTCAACATTAGTAAGAAGGTGAAGTTTCAGCTCATAATGTTGACTATAGGGTAAATGGCATTAAATGCAAATCGAACATTTCATAAGGATTTGTATGGGAAAAGTGTTGGCTGGCAACCTCTTGCCATCCAGCATAATGACCGTTAATCTTAGAGCCTGGACACTAGCAAATCGAGCAATCTGATTGGATAGACTGGTCTAGATTCTCCGGTATTAACCGGTGAGATTGCATATTAATTTTATGGCAAATGAAATTTGCCCTTTTCAATGAAAAGTGGTCATATAATAAAACTCTTATCAACCGAGCTTGGTCGGTCTGTACCTCGGTCAAGATTATCCCGTACAGACCTCCCGCCCGGTTAATAAGATCTAAATAAAATCTTTCCTACTAATATCTAGGTGCTCTTTTCATTCAGGATGTTCATTTTGACAAAGATGCTCGTTTTAAGGGAGGTAGGGTCAAGTGAACTGTTAGTGCAAGTCGTCTATTGTTTTTAAACGATGCACTGATTTGGGAATTCTGTCACATGTCAAAAAAGTAGGAAAAGAAAGAAAGAATGAATAAATGAGTGAATTAAAGAACAAACTTGAAAGAAGAAAAATGAAAAGGGAAGGAAAAAGGATATACAAAACTAGTCTGAGGAGAAAAAAGAAAGAAAAGATGGGAGGGAGAACGGAAGAAAGGGAGAAGCTTGTCAACGACACTAAACAGGTAACCCAAATGTCGTATTTCTAAACCTATTATGTACAGACTATAGGTGGAAGGAATGGGCATCCAGAATTGTTTAAAAGCGGTGGTTTATCACGGATCAACAAGAGAAAATGAACTATTTCCTGGAGTTAATCTTTGGAGGTGAGCTATCTTTGTTTGAGTTGTGTTTTGATTATCAACTATCAGGTTTGTGATATACTAATTACGGAAGAAGATTCATGCGAAATAGCATGACCTAGGCTATATTCGAAAAGTCGAAGAGAAAGAACTGAAGTTTTAGTATTTAGCACGAGGAAACCTCAAAAATATCTTCTCACACGACAAAAAGTAAACTGGACAGACAACAACTTTATACTGATCCTAAGAGGCTAAAAATACGAGTTTTAACAAGCTTATAAACCCGTTTTCAGCGACAAATTTTAAAGAATTACAAGATTAAATACCAATATCTCATAAACATACCTTACTTTAAAGCATCTTGAGTACTTGAAGGATTTATAACATCTTTCAAGTGCACCATTATTGTCTTTAACTTCAAGTGCTTTCAAATTTCCCTCCACGCAAGCCAGCCATTTTGTTTTGAGAAATTGCTGAGCCCGCAATCATGTAGACCATCGAACGCTGTTCCGAAATGTTTCCGAAGATAATACGACAGTAGAGTACAAACACTAATGTGTGCAATAGTTATCAGCTATTTAGCAGTAAATAGCACTAATTAAACAAAAGAAAACAATATTAGCATAAAATAACACTATTTAGTGATATTTATGTTGCACACTTTTAGTGTTAGTACTCTACTAACCAATCTATTTTGTCGTTCTAGCAGGTTTTAGGTTTAAATAAATTTTGGATACAAGTTTTCGATTAAGGTTGCAAACTTCTTATTACAAATGTTTTTAGACTTGATTCAACTGAATCCTATGATACAAATAAAAGTTTAGTTCATTTTTATTTGACTCACAAATCTAACAATTTCATTTGCTAACTGTACAATAAAGATTCGATTAGCTTTTTATGTACAATTTAAGCGCATTCTATAATTATAATTATTATTATTGTTTGCTTTTTAGGCCAATATACACCATTCTTGATTTAAGGGGTCAGAGCATCAGTGTAATTACCATGACAACGCATATTAGTTCACAATCAGTTGTCATTCAATTCGATATTCAATTTCAACAAAAATTAATTTTGCTCTTAATTTAGTAATTACTCTTAATTCAATTTGCGATAGTCTAGTAAAATATCGAAATCACCCATATTCATACGAAACTAGCCACAATTGTCATCATATTTACAAAATTATCGCATTGTATAATTCATATACGCCTATGATAAATTTACAATTTTTATAAAACTACAAAACAAGAAATCTCTCTAACCAAAACAGAACAAACGACCAGGGTCTTAGGACAAAAATGGGTTCAGAAAAACAATTACTAGTGAGATAACTTGGAAGATTTTACATGGGCAGTTTTGTTGGATTACAAGAAGATAGAATCGATCAATTAAAATAAAAAATTTGCTGCCTTTATAGAAACAGATTGTCCTCTTTTAAATAGGGCGGGTACATCCTTTTTTACCAGTACAATGTAGTTTGATTTACATATGGGTCTGGGAGTCGGTCAGGGAGCATTTCCTAGATGTGAGGAGGGCCGAAGGAATTTAAGGGAGGGACCATTTTATCAACGACCAAAGAATCTTAAAGCAAACCTCAAACACTACAAAATGAGGGCTATAGTTAATCTTCATTCCAATTGAAGGCTGTGTTATTGATTAAAAAAAAAATCAATTCCTTTGTAAAGTGTTGGGTAGAATTACTCTATGGTGGTCTATGGAGTTTCCTCCAGCCCTCGCCCCTACTCCCTCTTCTAAATCCTCAAATTTCATATAATAATCATTAAATGACATCTACTATAATCTTGAAGTTCTATTCTGTTATATGATTGGCACATTCTTACTTGGTCCTAGTCTCTTGCTCTTCAGGAGAAAATGCAGCTCTTTGGTGAGAACAAATGACAAGTGGCCTTAAAGCTTTTCCTAATATCTTTTTTAACAAAAACTAGATACTTTAAAAATAAATAAAAAATATTAATTGGTTAATGAGTTTTCATTTTTTAGGCGGTGGAAAGATAAAACTTAATTTGGTATTCAAAATATAGAAATTTAACACAATATGACTATTAGAAATGACGTTTAACTATATATCAATGCTGGAATAAAGGCACCTTGGAAAGTGCATTTTTAAGCAGAATATTCAAGAAATGATGGTGGAGATAATTGATGAAAACATTGAAATTCTCAGGAAAATTTAAAAACGTTAGTTACAAGTTAGTTGAATTGGTGTAATATGTGATCATAATGTTACGTGTTCAAGTAAGTTAAATTATATGAAGTTATCCCATATCAAATCCCGTGTCAATCTATTTAGAATAACATTCCTTGTTTGAGTTGTATCCATTTCAAGCACAACCGTTAAACAAAGAAATCATATTCAAGAGAATGACACGTGGTCTGCGATGTGACAACATTACTCCCAAGCTAAGGAGGTTTATATGTAAGCATTATCATTTGCAATTTCTCGAATATTCTGCGAAGGCCTACGATCGATCTACAGAGATACCCTCTTTCAAGTGAAAATCTTCATTATGTTGTGTATTTGCATAAACTGCCAAGCTACCCTCCAATATCGCTGCCATATCATTGAAAGTCTCTATGGAACATTACTTAAAATCTCAATTCATTAAAAGTAATTTCATCGATAAATTTCACCAATTTCATCGATTATTGCATAGAAAACGTGCCAGTTTCTTCGACTGCGAATGTGAGCTTCTCAAGCAGTTCTTCGTAGGATCGATAGACTGGAAGATCCAGGCGATTAAAACAAGTGTGAGCTCTGAAAGATAGGATAAGTGTCAGATGTTGATGATAGATCGCTGGTAATTCCCTTTTTGAAGTTCTAAAAAGACTTACAACCTCATTCAGTGCATGGGATTGAATTTGTGGCGCAAGCCTTGCAAGCCAAGCCTTTTTTGATATGCAACATGTAACGTGCAATAAAACCTTCACAAACTATTTTTGAAATAGCTATATAGACTCCTTGCAGCACATCGGAGCAGCTCAATTTGTTGGACAAAACAATACGTTTCTAATTCTCAGGAGTTTGAAATTCTTTTATTTTGCCCTCCAAATTGAGATTCTTTGACGTCACATGCAGGGGGACTATACCACCAACATGGCCGCAGTGTCATAATATCTAAAGGAACTATACCACCAACATGGCCTCAGTGTTGTAACATGCAAAGGGGACGGTAACACCAACATGGCCGCAGTGTGGTAACATGCAAGGGGACTGTACCACCAACATGGCCGTAGTATCGTAACATGCAAGGGGACTATACCACCAACATGGCCGCAGTGTCGTAACATGCAAGCGAAGAATAACATACCTTGGTAACTTGGTGTAGTCACCCCATCTTTCGATAGAGAATTTCCTTGGTCCTGTACTTCCACGTAAGGCTGCAAATCCCTCGTAAGGAATACTCGAAGTTCCAGTAACAAACTACCACAGAAAAAGAAACACTCAAAGTCAAATTTTACCAAGACGAGATGTAACCATGGAAATCGTTGGCATGGTAAAATCGAGAGAGGTTTTCTTACTTGTAAAAGTCTTAGACGTTGTTCGTTATCGAATGAAGTTACTGATTTCCAGAACCATTTGATGACTTTATGACTGTCATGATAACCTAGAAAATGTAAAGAAAATGTTTTTTTTTTCCAGTTTGTTGTCAAGGTTCAATGTACGGTTGATTGCTATAGGAGAAGGCGTTGGCTGGCAACATTTTCTTACAGGCATGCATGTCACGAAACATCTTTGCTTGAATGGAATTGTTCTGGGGGACAAAACAATGAATGTTTTTTTCTTTTTTGCATAAGAAAAGAAAAGGCCTCTTGTTTTGTCCCCCAAAACAATTTCGTCTAGGAAATTAATGCAAGGGGTCTATACTGGTAGTAATTGCCTCAATTGACTAAATTTTATTGGAGTATTTTGTAGTACACCAACACTGTCTGGAAACGTCACGTCATCACCTCCATGATTTAGACGTGTTCCCGCCATGAAATGGTCGTGAAAATAGACAGTGATTTGTTTTTGTGTTATGGAGAATTATTCTGTTTGTTACAGGATGCGCAAAGCTGTTAGCAATACATCATGCATCAAAGATTTAGTTCCTCGTATTGTTTCGTGTGCGTTACAGTGGAAACATATAGTGAGATGAACCAACCTGAACGGTATTCAGTATGTCGTCTCCAGTCTTTGATATCGATGTCTGCTGTTCCTGATATTACTAGCTCCAGCTCACGGGCGTCGAAAATATTCATAAAATTGGGATCAATAACCTGTGAACAAAATAGAAAAAATCCACTGTGAAAAGGGGGAAAAGGCATTAATAAGGTAATAAAACAAAGAAAGAAAAAAATAGAAAAGAAAACATTGGTATCCACTAATCCATGAAAGAAATTAAAAGAATGAAGTACAATGGAAAGGATCTTGAAAATATTTTAAATCAGTTAAACGGATAAAAATTTCAAAATATTGATGGAAAACAATATTGAAAGAAAACTCTAAGGTGATGTTATACCTCATTGAATCCTCGAACGATACTCTGCATCTGTTCCGACACGCCTCGTTCCACCCGCCATTTAACCATCTCATTAACATATTCCGTCTTGTTTGCTTCTGTTACGGCGATGTCTACACCACCAGGGATAAGCTCGCGCTCCGTAACCTATACCAAAAACAATAATACTATCAGCTTCCCCCTAGTAACAGCAACAACAAAATAGCCCGTAAAAGGAACTGGGACATTTGCAAGCCGGGTAATTCTAGTGCGTTTTAGAGTAGGATATGAAAAGACAAACCTGTCCGAAAATTTCCTCACTGACAGTGAAGGTCAGGTCCAAGACGTCCTCAATGTCATTCTCTATGACCCATGTCATACTCTGATGGAACAATGCGTCTAATGATTCCACGTCACTCAGGTCACACGGGCTAAAATATGACCAGATTAAGAGCTCAATAAAAGTAGGTAGCGCTATAGGGCGTTGCAGGTGCGTGCTGATATACGGATACCTTCAGATCCGACGACAGAGTACGAGTACTAGATTTAACACTGGTCCTGATTTCATTTTTTTTACAATCGAAAGTTTCAATCTACGTACACTACCACGACTACGAAATAATAGTGTTAATCTTTAATAGTTGAAAAGGTATCTAGTGTTAATCTTTAATAGTTGAAAAGGTATCTAGTGACGTAGAACTAACGGCTCCTACAAAACGTCCGCCATTGGAATAAAAATATATAACTCATTAATTATTGTGCCATTAGTGTTATCAAGCGCTTATAAGAAACGTTATCTTTTTTTTTGGGTAGTTTGCATTGAAATCCAAAATTTTAAATCGGAAAAGTGGAACCTCAGTTTTGCAAATTTTCTCGAAGAAGTTTCTTTTCGCGGTCCCTAAGGGAAGGCTCTACCGGCTCGTAAACAAACTTGAAATACTTCGTGCTTTGAGTTCGCGGAAATTTTGTTGAGGGGAAAAAACTTGAAGTCCAACTAACCTCCTAAGTAAAGATTTATAAAACGTTCTGGTGAAGAAGGCATCGAGGAGATGTTGATGGACGATGACCAGACCGACAATACGACCACAAAACCGAAACCTGAGAAACAAGATAGGATTATAGCATGAATGTGAAATGTGATCATAAAAACCATTAAAATGCTATTAGAATTAATGGAACACAAATGAAACATGTAGGAAGACTAAGATCATGTTTTGATGAGGTTAAGACTACATAATGATGAGCATGATGAGTAACGAGATAACTGTGGAGTATTTTGATGGCTCTGATTAAATGAGCTAATGGAACATGTTGGAACACTAACATCATGTTTTTGATGAGGTTAAGACTGCATAATGATGAGCATGATGATTAACGAGATAACTGTGGAGTATTTTGATGACACTGATGAGATGAAGATAACGACGATGATTAAAATGGCGATGGCGAAGATGACGATACTGATTTTGATAATGGTTTATTTATTCTGATTATGAGGGTGTATTGATGATATAGTAGTGGTGATGAAGTTGATGATCAAGATGAAGATGACGATATTGATGAATTAATTAATTAGTTAATGATTAATGAATTATTGATGCTGACTATGACGGCTTATTGATGATATATTGGTAATGAAGATGTCGATGATGATGGTGAAGATAACGATAATGGTTATTCAATTGTAACACCATATTTCATGATGATGGATCTTACAGCTATTTTCATAAACATGCGACCTAGGTGCTCTTGAGTTGCACGCTGAAATTTGGTTTTCCGCTGCCGTCAATCAAACCTAATCAGTCGGTAACTTTCATATTTTTGACTGTCGGCAGCGAAAAACCAAATTTCAGCGTGCAACTCAAGAGCACCTAGGTCGCATGTTTATGAAAATAGCTGTAAGATCCGATAGCTCGGAAAATAATAAATACACATAGATGAAACAATAACTGAGTATTTAACGACACCTAGATCATGCAAAGGAACCTTAAATGTTGACGACGTTTTGGTGATGATGATGGTGTAATGATTATGGTGGTGCTTTGATAGTAATGAAATATTAATGACGATGATCGATTATGATGTATAGATGTTAATGATGCTAATGATGCTAGTGGTAGTTTTTGGCGGTCCTACGGACTGAATAGACCTCTTTACCTTCGTTGTTTTTATACTATTTCCGACCATTGATGCCACTCTTGTGAGTCGATTCTTTCATATTTAATTTTTTAAATGTTCATCATTTAAAAAAATTCTCAGGGGAATGTCACGTGGTCTGTAATGGGCAATTTGCATACGAAGGTAAAGAGGTCTAATATTACCAACTTACCATTCGTGGGAATTATCGACGTAGAGCGATACAGGACTGACTTGGACCGTGTACGTGTCATTGGCAGAATACTCAAATAACCCATAATATGGATTGAATATCTGTCTGGATATCAGGAAAAAGAACTCACGTGCCGGGCCACCATAATCTAGCCTGAAAACGCATCAAATTATCACATATCACATAATTCTCAGTTCATGATTAAATAGCACGAAGCAGTAGAGTTGGGGAAGCCGAATTTTGCAGTGCCCCACCCACCTCCCCTGGTGACGGTAGTCTTTTGTTCCCACAGCGGCCATCTTTGATTGCAGGGCATTATGGGGCGACAACGGGGCGTCTATTACTGGGACTTGATAAATTACTTGTCTCTACTTTCCTTAAAACCGAGACAACATTTTGGTGAGAAAACAAAATTACTTAGATTCTTTGTAGGTGAGTTACTAGAATGGTAAATAAAAACAGTGCATTACCCTTCCTCGCCAACAAACTGAATCTCAAGTCTGTTTCTTTGTAGAGTCCTGGCAGTTTCCTTCATGATTTGATCGTACGCATCCTCAAGAAGTCGATCTCGACGAATAGTCATCCTGAAAAATAACAGAACTAAAATAAGCTTTGTTTCGAATGGCTTGACAATGCATCTTCCCATTTTTATTGCTGCCAATGTCGTGGTTGTTGTTCATAGTTGCCGCTGTTGTTTTGATGTCGCTGTTAGATGTTGTTGTTGCTGTTGTTGTTGTGTTGTTGTGTCGTTGCTGTTGTTGTTGTTGTTGTTGCTGTTGTTGTGTTGTTGCTGTTGTTGTTGCTGTTGTTGTTGCTGTTGTTGTTGTGTTGCTGTTGCTGTTGTTGTGTTGTTGTTGCTGTTGTTGTTGCTGTTGTTGTTGTGTTGTTGTTGCTGTTGTTGTTGCTGTTGTTGTTGCTGTTGTTGTTGCCGTTGTTGTTGTTGTCGTTGTTGTTGTTGTGGTGGTGGTGGTGGTGGTGGTGGTGGTGGTAACAGTGATAGTTTTGGAGATGGCGTTATGCTTTTGTAAATACTGTGGAACTTTTCCATAGGGACACCTCTATATTATGGACACCTCTATAGAGTGAAGTTATTACACCCGTGCAATAGATATTAGACTATTACACTTTAGTAGGCCCTCATTCCATTGTTTTCTTATGTTATTTGACTATTACTCGTTGACTAAACATTTTTATTTCTCGGGTTAAATGCCTTCACTTTCAAAGATATTGAGGTCCCAGCAAAATCGCCATACATTCATTGTTCTTGTAGATTAGACCCGACCTCTATATTAAGGACACCTCCATACTACGGACACTTCTAACTGGCCCTTTCGATGTCTGTATTATAGAGGTTCTACGGTATATAAGGGGAGCATATTCAATGCTCTTACTTGATCTTATTTGGTCCTTGTCCATAACCTTTATGATACAACTGACGATGGAATGACCGGACCTTTGCTTCGAAGTCTCGTCGATAAGGAGCAGGACTTGGCGCTGCTGAAGCACTGGCACCACCACCCGACACTGAAACACAGATGGTAATATCAAAATAAGACAAAACAGATAACCATAACGAAGAGTAAATCATAGGCACGGAAGCAAGTACGTTTTCGGAAGCCAAAACAAAACAAGGACTTTCCCATAATATATTATTTTACTTTCCATTGACCAAAAAAAAAGTTTCGTTCACGCTATGGCTATTACAGCTGGCTAATAATAAATAAAATAATAAAATAATAAATTATTATTGCAAATATGACACTGAATAAAAGATTGATTGATTGATGAAACAAGAAGCACAATACCTTTGGCTATAGAGTCAGTAGCTGAAATACGGTTAACCATGGGAGTTCTGACAGGTGAAGTGGGAAGCGACGAACTCGGTGAAGGTGGCTCTGCTTTCTGAGCTACTTCAGGAGGTACGAAAGATATGATATCATCTTCGAACAAACTACAACAAAACAAAGTAAAATTAATGAAATCAAGTTAGGATAAGGAGACTAGAGGAGTGAAAAAGGGTCTCGTAAACCGAGTTAATATCTTTAGGTATTGAAATTAAAATACTCCCATTTCAAGTTCGTCTTTGCTCAGTCAGCCTCGATTTTGTACAAATGTATTCTTTTCTTATATTAAGGTCTTATTGTATAGTAAGAAATGTACGAACTATGGAACAATACGAGTTGATTAAAATGCCACAGGTTTTGGTTTAATAGCTGAATATTATAACGCACAAGTGAGACTATAATGCTAAGCAAAGAGAACTCGAAACTGGAGTATTACGATACAATAGAACCTCAATGTGGCCAACCTCAGGAATTGTCAAGTTGGTCGCTAAATTAAAGTGGTCGCTGAATAGAGGCTGGTCGCTGAATAGAGGTTAGCTACGTAATAGGTGGTCGTATAATAGAGGCCTTAATATGTGTATTTTTTAACGCACAACGAACCTGAGTAGCATAACGAAATCCACGTTATTTGACAGTCTTTCTAGTGCTCTCTCGCCTTCACACTGAGCACGACGAATGTTGGCCCTGTTTCAACAAGATAAAGGTTCTCATCATTTAACTTCTTTCTCAAGAAAGATGTTGGGCTAATGCGTTTGCTTAAGAATAACAAGTAAAAACAAATGAATTGCACCCATTAAAAAAATATATTTCAAGTTCGTATTTTTCGTTTTCATGTGCTGGATGCTCAAAATCTAACAGATGGATTCTACCGAAGGGCTCTCTAGAGGAAGATTGAGATATGTTCTGAAAGGATCACTCAAAGACCGAAAATGCATGCATGAGACCGAAAATAGGCAAACATGTTCTAACATATTCGCCATTTCCGGTGTATTATATATTATAATAATACGTATATTACATACTGTTAGCATATGACCTACTGACGACACTAACTAGAACTGCTAACCAAATCAAAATACAAGGACACGGCACCGTTACGGTCACGGCACGTGACATGAAAGGCCCTCAGCTTTAAATACAACCTGTAATTATCTCTAGTAAAGTATCTAACTTACTTTAGAGCCATGTTTCGTATATAACTTGGTTGTTTTCTGGAAATGATTTCATCGATGTTTGACTGGGATAAAAATCCTATCACTTGCTGATTGTAAGCTGAAAATAAAACAACAAGTTTACTCTTACAGAACTATTTTTCATGTTCAATTTAACGGATATCTCCTGCCTATTCGTGGTACTCCGGGTTTTCTCTCTTCACCAATGCACCCTCGCTATAAGATTAGTACAGAGGCTGTCTTAGGTAATCAATGAAACTAAAGTTCAATAACATGCACCTAATGAACCTCCCCTAGTTCCACCCCAGAACTGACTAATGACGAAATTATAATTAATGAACTTACTGAGCGCTGTGCTGTTCGCATCGGTGCTGTTGCTTCGTGAATGTCCTCTTGGCGGAGGAGGTCTAGGGGGTGGGGCTCTTGATCGTCGAGGCTAAAAGTGGAATGCATTATTTGACTAACCCTTTAATTCATTTTAATATAAATACACAGGTGATTATTGAAAATCCGCGCTCTGATTGGTTGAGAAACTCAGATTATCACACGATAATCACCTCCAGCGATAATCTAAAATGGCGGCTAGCCGCATTGTTGCTATAAACGGGAAAAAAATGTCTTTTATCTTTCTCTTTCTTGTTTTGAAAGAATCGCCTGTGTATTTATACTAAAACAATTATTCACCTCAGGCTCAGTGAATATCGGGAATAATAACCTCAACTTCGCTTCGGATATTATTTCCCAATATTCACTTCGCCTTCGGCGAATAATTGTTATATATTCTATTCGCATCATTCCGTTCACGTTCGATGAATAAGAATGGAATAATTGCAGCCTGCTCAATTAGAACGGAGCAGAAAGAGACTGATATTGAGGGTGGAAGGAAGGGAAAACTGAACACAGTTACTATTCGGTGATGGTGAGCGCGAGTCGGTAACCGAATATATAAGAAACCGTTAAGGAGTTTAATATGAAACTGCGCGAGGTATATCTGGGAGTGACCTTATTTACACTCGTTCTGTTAAGGACTGGTGTGAATCTATGGGTTTACTCCTGGTTTTGTATAGGGCGTGGCTTACCTCTGTCTCAGTTCCCGCGCGGTGTCTTCGTGTCGTGCCAATGATTGGTAGCCTGGGGTCTATAAATGTGGTGGTTCTGGTTGTGTGGTCTATGAAGTACAGCTACAGGGAAAACATGCAAAAAAAATTTTAATTTTTTGTTTTATAAATATATATAACTGTAAAAAGGAACCAAAACCCTTATGGTGAGCGTTAAAGATAACAAAGTGAAATACACAAATATGACAACAGAAAAAAAAACTTGTCCAAACTCTTGGCAAACCTCATAGACCTCTTGCACTTGAATAAATAATTTCCCTCAAACCCAGAAAGAAATCATTTAAATCATTCCTAAGAGACGAACGTTAGAATCCCAAGGGAATCCCTAGGGTAAAATAATTTCCTAAGACCCCAAGGAATAACTTAAATATGTAATATTTAGATATAATAATCTAAATCGCTTACCCGTCCATTCTGATCCACCTTCTTGTCCCAACCAGGAGATAGTTCTTGCTGAGGATCAGCAAACTGATTAAGAAAGCGAACCAACTCTACTTGGTGACGATACCTGAAGATATAAGATTGAAACTAGTTAACAAAACCCATAGTTAATAGAATATTAACTATGCAAAACCCAACGGCCTATTAATAAACAATCAATAGGCATTAGCTACAAAAATCTGTTACATGGTAGACTTAACGTCAATATGACACAAAAGTGACTGGAGTGTTCCTTGTTTGACCCAGATCTACAAGACTGTATGTGACTGACTGTGTGCCACAGGCTCTTCTTTGGGTCCATTACCTTAACCATTTTACTAAAGTAAAACTCTAGCCACTAGCTTTGATTTTAATTGAATGATTCAGACCATCCAAAGTCGATTCAGTTACTTTCAAAACTCGTTAAAATAAATAAAATAATAAAATAATAAATGATATGTGAAACTGATACTAATAGAATGCGATACGTACTTTTCAAACTGCGTGGGATCTGCTCTAATTTTAGATATTATGAGTTTTAACATTTGACTTTGGAAGTAATATTGTCCCGCCACCTGGAAGATAAATTATCATTAAGTAAATAATATCAAATAACAAAATATCATTTATTATCGATAATCAATAATATGATCAATTTTCATTCGCCGGAAATATCATCGAGAAACATTGTTTGGGTGGTGAAATAAATTTCCCTGCAAAGCAAGGAGGGTTATTCACATCCATTTAAAAAATACTCGCAGATACATTCTTGACAATTATCTTGGTCTTATCAACGATAGATCTTATAGATAAGTTCCGAACGTTCGGCCTACTCGGCCATCCTCAGGGAAATGAAAAACGTTACATATTGACAAAAGAAAAACGCGATCAAACCATGGCATATGTGCGCGCGCATTAAATTAAACAGATACGTTTCTTTTCCTTGAAGATACCTTGATGAGCAACGATTATATTTGGTATTAATAAAGGACCGTGTTTTAAGGCATGTTTTCCTCCAAAATAATTTAGATTTGAACGAGGTTTCTTAATGTTTATGAATATTTAACCGCAATAGAGGTTTTCAAGTGGCTGCCTGTGGTTAGATGGCAGATCAATAAAATTCCTTTGCTCTCGGGAATTGAATTCTTTCTCATGTAAAACGATTGTATTGTTCCTACCATCTAACATGACTGCCGTCACGTGATGGTGAAAAACCTACCCCTATTGGTAGTTCTGACTGACAACTGAAAACTGGGCCCGGTTGTACGAAGCCTGGATAGCGCTATCCGGCGGATAAATCCTTATACAGTGGATAAGTCCATGCTGTTATCCAATAAATTTATCCACTGGAAAAGATTTATCCGTCGGACAGCGCTATCCAGGCTTCGTACAACCGGGATTATTGTGACCCAGATATACGAAGTTATCACCATGGTAACCAATTATAAGCGAGCTTCATAATGTTGGTCAGACGGCTTCTCCGACCAAAGATACAAATAAATTCCATACCCCGCTGTTTTTGATATAATCAACGAAGTCAGATCGAGTGATAAACTTCACGGCAGGAGATTCGAGCAACGCGGCCGAGCGGGCACTGGACGACATCTCAGACCTCGAATGTGAGGACGACGCACCGGCTTGAGATAAACGTGAGCTGGAAGGTGTATGAGATGAGCTTGGTGTCGAAGGTGCTAAGGTACTATTGGACGAAGAAGGGGTGGAGACGGTGGGAGTAGAAACAGGAGATGCTGCAGCAGTAGCTGAGGGGGGTGGTGGTTGTGGGAGAGACTCTGATTGGACGGGTGTACTTGGAGTTGACCTGGAGCTGGTCGCTGCTCGAGATCCCATGTCCGAGTTTGACGCATTTGATCCTGATGCTGTACTTTCATTATTTCGAATTGATTCTGGTAAAGGAACTCGAGTATTGTGGCGGTTACGCCCTCGTAGCGTACGTCGAAAGCTTTGGTACCTTTGAAGAAGAAAATATAGATTTCAATTGCCCTATTTCACTATGACGTCACTGCTTGTTTATGTGGGGGATAGAATCGCCAAATCCAATAGAAAATTCAACAAAATATGCTCTAGCGAAACAGTTTAATCTAAAATGGCCTGGTTTTCAGATATAATATGTTTCAATATGTACTAAAAAATATTCTGAGCGTTTGATGGCTATTCTACTTCTCTTCGTGGATTAATATGCTGACGAAAAATGGAAACCAGTTAATCACAAACAGCTTTGGATCAAAACAGAAACGAAATACAGAAACGAAAAAAAAAGAAAACAGAAACGAAAAACAGAAACGAAAAACAGAAACGAAAAACAGAAACGAAATACAGAAACGAAAAAAAAAAACGAAAAACAGAAAAAAACCTGCAGGACATTTACAGCAATCACAGCTTAAGAAAATTTATAAAAAGTCTCATACACCGATTCTGGTCATCTGGTCCGATGACTATTTTAGTAAACTACGTTACAAATAGCCGACATAACACGAAAAACGAATATGACAGTTTTCCTGTAGTTAACTGTGACGTCACGCAAACAGCGACTTTTTGGACCAGGCAAAATTTTTATGAGAAATTAATGGAGGATCGGCACTTACCTTCGATCTAAGCTTTGCCAGTGTGTGTTGATATCATTCATGTTAGTCTCATTTTGTGGAGCTTCTGTGAAACGAAAAAAGAACCAAAAATGAGAAGAAGAAAAATAAATGGAAAATGACAGTAGAATATCGATATATTCCGCAAAAAGCATTACAATGATGACTCAAATATTATTCTTCCATTTAACCTGAGCAGGAGTGAGGTAGATTCCTCAGAATCTTCAGCCATTTGACATTCACCATGAGACGACTGAGTCAATGAATGATTACCGATGCGACAAGAAGAGGAGTCAAAAATTACAATTCAAACGATTCTCTTTGATAGTGATTTGTTTCAGCCATTCGACTTTTACCATGTAATAACGAAGTCGATAAATGTTTAACGATGCGACAAGAAGTGGAGTCAAAAATTACAATTCAAACGATTCTCTTTAACAGTGATTTTTTTCAGCCATTCGACTTAACCATGTAATAACGGAGTCGTTAAATGTTTAACGATGCGACAAGAAGTGGAGTCAAAAATTCAAACGGTTCTATTTGACAACGAATTTCGGTTGATCGAGCAGAAGCAACCAATCCCAACTTCACCAAAAAACACGATGCATTAATTTTTAATAACAAAAACCTTAATTTGCAAGAATTTACATTCTGGTTCAGTCTCCTTAGAGGCATGGAATTTAAACGAGGATTCGAATACAATCTGGTTACAAGCACGCGTATCAGAGATTATTATAGTTTAACGGCAGAAATGGGGAAAGTGGGGGGTAACGAGGTTATTAATCAAGATATTAATGAAGATAATAGGTCAATATGTCCTTGATTAATTAAGACTCCTAATTAGTTTTGTTTGTATCAAAGTAATTACCTGGTTAGCCATCATAGAATATAACAATGATTGATTTTATTACAAATTAATTGGTACTTCAAGGAAGTATTATGTCTAGTATAGTCGATACAACCCGACAAGTGGTGAGAACTGATTGTTTGAAGAGTTCCAGAGATTGTTATCAGAGGAAGAACAACGGCATGATTAATAAGAAAGACCAATAATGATAGTCGCTAGCTATTGCAGGGGCTGGGGGAAATCAGAGACCACCTGACAGGTGTATAACCCTTCTATCAATAGCTGTTTATATTCTATAAAATGAATAATATTTCGCAAAAACTTCAGCTAAATTCCAATTCAGTTTGAGAGTAAGCCGTGACCGGACTTCGATCAGTCCCCAGTCTGTTTCAGAGGTCGAAGAAATTAAATGCTCTTTTAGGAGAACTGTTTGTGTGCGACGTTTCGAAGAAAACGTTGATAACTTGTCGTGACCGCGACAGTGATTCGCAATCTTAAAATGACAGATGAGGCGTAAGCCGTGTGGGATGGGCTTGGAAATCATAGAACATGCGTAATAGGTAAACTACGAGCCTTGTATGAAACGACTGAAGAAGAGTGCAATGGGCCTTTCACAACTTCAAGTCGCGTACAAAATGAGCCAGCTCAACTAGAAACCGTGGACAGCTACATGCGTATACAATGCTGATAATTTACCAATTGCGCATGTTCTTATGTAATATTAAAAGTAATGAAACCACAGAACAAAAACAAAATTATGTTCTGTAGACGACTGAAGGAAAGGAACACGAGTCTTCTAATTACAGTATCTCAGTTCTTTGTCAGCAAAGGAATAACATCTGTACTGTAATGACACGCTACATGCGTATGTACGCTATATGCGTTCTGGTGTTACGTTAGACTAAGAGCAATGCTCGAATGGCTGGATAGCTGGATAGCTGGATGGATGAATGGATGAATGGATGAATGGATGAATGGATGAATGGATGAATGGATGAATGGATGAATGGATGAATGGATGAATGGATGAATGGATGAATGGATGAATGGATGAATGGATGAATAGATGAATGAATGAATGATAAATGCATGAATGACTAAAAGAATGAAGTGGGTGAGGGGTTGAATTGATGAATTTCGCAGTTTTCTAAACCACTCGATTTCTTTGCTTTAGAATCTTTTTCAGAATTTACATCAGGGATCACAGAGTTTATTGTCAAACAGCGGACATCATTTTCACTTTTATCATACAAACTGTTTTGACATCTACTCCAGGACTTTCAATCATATTCCACAGTATATTTCAATGTGCGTTCTAATTTTAAGCGCGAGTGGACTTGAATACATACCTCTAGTTGGTCTTGTCCAGGTGGTCGTTCGATGAGCGTGGTCGATATAATAGACCCGACCATGTGAATCAACTCCTCTTTCCCAATCTACACACACAACAACAACACAATGAATCCATATCTAGCGGCAAGCAAAACCCCTTTGATTAAGTTCTAACACAATCATCAAATATAGACCACTTGTACTGAGTCCCGAGAGGAATTGTTCTTGGGGACAAAAACAATGGATTTTTTTTTGCATAAGAAAAGACGGTCTATTGTTTCGTCCCCTAGAACGATTCCTCTAGGAAATGAATGCAAATGGTCGAAAGGACCGACCTAATAGACGTTTTGCAAGTAAAACTATGGTTAAAGAAAGCATCTTACTTGAAGGTAATGGTTCGTTTTCACTTGATCGCCGACCTCGTCGTTCGTTGTCTTTAATCTGTAAATGCACGGGTTGAGCTTCTGCTCTTTCATGTTCTCTGTCACGCTCGCCTTGATGTCTCCGTGACGACCGGCGTCGAGACGCGGAGTGCGTTACAGCGGCGTCATGTCGCGGTGGACGTCCTCGCTCTGGCATGGCACTACTGCCACTACTGGCATCTTCCGCTTGAGGCCGCCTTAAACGTAGGTCATTCACTTGGTTCGGTCTCTGAGGCGGCTGCGCACTGCGGACGTATGTTCGTAACATTTTTACTATATTTTCACGATTTAAATCCCCTGTACCCGGTTTCGGTATCGCACCGGTACTACTATTGTTCTCATTGCTGCTAGAAGCACCAGCTGCAGTTGCTCGCTGGACTGACGCAGACGGTAGACTTGAAGTGCTAGTCCTTCTTGTTGCTGCTGCGGATTCCCCTAATCTCCCTTGCTGTTCCACCGATGTCATTTCAGACCAGTTGCCGGCCGTTTCTGTTGGGGAGGGTATAGGAGTAACACTCACAGTAGCTTCTTTTCTGGGCGACGCGATAGTTCCTGAAGCGACCAGCGTAGTACCAGTAGAGGTTGTATCTGGACCGCTGATAGGAACAGCAACAACCGTCTCCACTTCACTTGCTGCCGGGGAAACCAAGTTCCTGCTCTCTGATTCAAGAGTCGGGGAAGGCAAGGGCGTCACCGAGACAGAAGTAGAGGGCACGGCACTAGCAACTACTACTGCATGTGATGTATGAGCACGTGACCTCGGAGATGCCGTAGGGGATTCAGAGGTCGTTACTGGTACGGCAACTACAACAGAATCGCTCAAAGACGTACGCAGCCTTGGTCTTCTTGAGGCAGTACTTCTTGTACCGCTAGTCGAGGTGGTTTCAGAGGTCTTGACGGGTCTAGCAATGGCTGAGGAAGCAGGTGATACAGCTCTTTCTTGAGAAAATGCTATCATTGCGGAAATCCCAGCGCGAACTGCTTGCGAGTCACGTGGCTGATCAGTGGAAGCCCTGGGTTCTGTTTCTGTTCTTTGCCTGCGAGTTCGCTCCGGTCTCTCTGGTCGATGACTTAAGCGCGTGCCACGAGAATCACTCAATGATCTTGAAAGGTTTTTAGAACGGCGAGCTGGCCGCTTTGGAGTACTCAGATCTTCTTCTATCGAAGGACGTCCATCAGATCTCGTCGATGACCTCGAATTGTCGGCTCTCGCCAGACCTGAGTTGAGTACGTTACTCGGGCTCATTCTCGAATCCACTAACATCTGCGCAGCGGAGGAGGTTTGAATGGATGTAACGTCCATGCAATCTGGCTCGGATTCCTCCATCGGAAACGTAACAGACGATAAATCGATTCCATTATTTGGAGTATATGGCCTTGCAGGTCGAGAAGAGGAAGGAGAATCTCGACCTTCTGTACGTGTTGAGATTCGTACTTGGTTTGCTTGAGGAGATGTTCCAGCACTTTCTCCTTTATTCAATTCATCGTTTGCAATAATTTCATTTACGGCATCAACTAACGGCAGCTGTCTTCTGGGTGTACTATCATTAGGTTCTAGAACCTGATTAGTTGTAGATGACGCCACCGGTGTTTCTGACGAATCATCTTCTACTTCATGAGCACGTGACGCAGCGCGATGATCTTCTTCTTGTACATCTTGTTCAGCATTTTCAAGGTCTTCATGGAGTTGTGTGTCAGCAAAACTTGGTCCCTGAACGTAACCTTCCCGTGGAGGGGACGCCTCGGGACTTGGTACCCTTTCATCAGGCACCGGTGAGGCAGATTCAGTTCCTTTTTCAGCTGAAGGCAAGCCAATGGCGCTTGGAATCGTACTCAGAAGGTCATGATTCGAAGCTGCCTCCAAAGCAGATGAATCTGGGGAAGTGCCCGCTTGCTCGTACGTCCAGCTATCAACTGATATGACACTGGGCGCAATGGAAGCCAACTCCTCGTCTGGTGTGGATTGTTCAGATTCCATTTCATCGTCACCATCATTCGGGTTCACGTAAAGAAACTTGTATTCATTATCTACGTTCTCGTCCTCGTCCATTTCGTCAATGTCGTCATTTCGAGGCGAGAAAGTCGCTTCTTCATCAAGGGCTTGTTCGCTTTCTTCTAAAATCCTTAACGGTGAGTCTTCTGTCAACTCGATGCTTGCGGCACTAGATCGCATCGCGGGAGTCACTTGCAAGAGATTCGTCTCTTGGTTCTCATCGCCATCTTCAACAGCAACACTGTCTTCATCAGCTTCGTTGTCTATCTCCCCATTGTTCTCCTCCGAGTCTACTGTCTCCATCGGTGATTCTGGTGATTGAGGGCGTTCTGCACGCACAGCTGAAGGAATTGCGGACGCTTCTGTAAGAGAAGAAGGTCCTTCTTCAAGAGGCGTTGGTGAAGACCCTTCAAGACGACCCTGACTGCTTGCTTCTTGATCAGAATCGAGATTATCAGTGCTATCAGATGTCAAACGAGTTCTTTCTTCTGTATTTTCATTACTTCATGACGTTACATGATCATGCTCTTCTTCCTCAAGTGTACCATTAGAAATATTTTCCACAGAATCAAACGATTCATTGTTTTGATTCCCAATCACGGTAGCCAACGTGGCCTGCCGTCTGGGACTCGGAATTTCAAGATCGAGAGGCACGAATTCTTCTGAATAGAACTCGGAAAATGGTCGACACTGGTTTCGCCTTCTGTTCGGCCTGGAATTGTCTTCGCCAGGCGGATGAGCATTGAATGGAGAGACAGGAGACGAGGCTTCAATGTGGCTACTCGAATTGGGCGTTGCCGAGAGATCAAGTTGAGCTGGCTGAGTGAGGTCTGGTGCCGATGAACGTAAGGTAGGATTTGACGTCATCATACTAGCACGTGACGAAGAGGGAGTCACGTTGAGGTTGCTTGGTCGACTGTTTTGTTGGCTGGAGACCGGATTATCTGTAAGAAATCCATTATGCACATTTATGTACATGTACTTAATGAGAGAATGCAAAACTCAAAAATGTGGGAAATGCCCATTGACCATTGGAAATTATTCCAGAATATGCATTACCCGATCTAATGACATTGCTCCCTTGCCCCTGCTGAAGATGCTAGAATGCAAGCAGTTCCTGCATTTCTCTTGGTTACTGTTTGGTGTTTGCTTTAGTTAATTTGGTCGAGTGAAGATTAGCAGCTAGTCTAGTATCCTCAGGGGAGGTATATGGGGAGCTCTGCCAAACAGCCAGTCACCGAACAATATCTGGCTGCAATTGGAACTTAGCTGGTCAAATCTTCGCCTTGCCAGTCATTTTGATAAGTAATTTTGAGCCACAAACAAAGTACCATCATCATCCTTTATGCCTGTGTGGCACAAAGTTTCAAAGTTTCCATGGCAATAAATAATATATGATGAGGTGCTGGCCCAATGCACATTGCCAGAGCCCTGTTAGCCAGCATTACCGATTACCACCTCCCACAAAGAGGGCATAGGGATAGACTTAAGGATGTCAGAAACGAGGCATGACAAAGCTCAAACTAATTGGCTGGTCATCATGACCCACTACTGACTAGTCATTACTTTAAGCCCTGAAACACAAGTAGTGAGCAAATGAAATACAGGGGTTGATTGCAGTTTATTAAGACACTTACCTTGATTATCAGTCATAGTACTAACAGGTTTGATAGTTGAGATAGATAATCTTATCCTGCCTTGTATTCTATCTGATGGGGTTCTCTTGCAAAGTGGCTTGTTCACCATAAATTCAGTTCTACAAAGAAAACGAAAGAACTAAGGTTATCTCCAGCATAATATAGTTTATGCAGGTCTTTTGTCATAATTATCTATTGTAACTCCTGCTATAGATTGTAAAGTGGGTATCGTTTTTGGCATTGTGATGTCAGCTGTGATACATAAATCATATTACACTGGAGATAAGCTGTAATTTTGAATTTCAAAAAGTTGTTGAATGAAGTAATGGATATCCAGTGAAAAATGGATAGCCACGGTTTCATTGGTCTAATACACTGTATACAATGTAACTCCATGTGGAATCTTACAATGCAATGTGCAAAAGTATGATGATACACATCAAATGTATTAAATTTGCATACTTCTATGCACACACAGACTTTTTCCTGCTAAAAAGTATTTGCAGGCCTCATAAATATGTCTGTTTGACATAGAGAAGTATGCAAATACAGTAAATTAATGTGGTCATACTTTTGCAGGTTGCTAGATGTAGGTTTTGAAATAATAGGAAAGATCATGAACTAGACAGAGAATCCTGGCAGGGTAAGTAATAGAAGATCATGGTAGTTTAAGCCTGAGAATTTTTCTCGCTTATCGGAGCATTCTCTGATTTCCAATTCTTCTTAATAAAGATCCTGGAGACCATCAGATTTGGGCTTAGCTGGTAATGGTGGTGTTGTATTGGGAAGAGAGGCATTTTGGTTATAAAAGTATTTTTATTTAGTAATTTTGACTTACCTATCTTCACTCTCAAAGACATCATGAATTGGCACAGACAGTTTACCCAAATAACGACTGAAAGCAGGACGAGTACCAGAAAACTTGTTCCTGACTTCCACTTCTAGAACATCATCAGCACCACCAACGAAAACGAATTCCTAAAAATTTCACAAAAAAAGAAGTCATATTTTTGAACATAGAGACAATAGAAGTGGAAGTTACATTCAAACATTCAGTAGAAAATGATGTTGTCTTTTTATACTTTTATACATGTAGTTCATGGTCAATACCCAATTACAAAGCAATAATATTAAAATAGCATGGTAAAATAACCATCACATAGTAATTATGTCATTAGCAATTTTTCATATTCAATAAATAATAGATTTTCAAACTAAAATTTGATCAAAGTCAGAGCATGTTATTTTAGAATATCGGGTTTTGCATAGGGAACACTGAAGAACCTGAAGAAACCACCTCAAATCACAGGAGAGACCTTACAAATTTAGCTTACATGTGATGCTGAGTGAAGGAATTGAACCTGAGACCCCAGAGATGAGAGGTGAGTGCATTACTGCTATGCAACCCTTGATTTACATACTTGTGATATTATACTAATTATCACACAAGTTTCACCAGCCCTTTCCTTTTTTTGCCTTGCTTTTAGCTGCATTGATTTAGTTCTTTTTCAATCATTATCCTCTACTGCATGCCTGTGTGGCACGTAGGGCCGAAGATATTTTTTTATTACTTAGTAAAATTGCCACATAGTAAAGCTTTGTTCTTGTCACAGGGTCAGTCCAGCTAAGGCAGCTACTACAACCCCCCCTCCTCCTCCCCCACAACCTTGTGTCAAGATGATGTCAATACTTACTTCATTTTGCCAGTTAGGGTTGATAGTATGAGACTGTGAAGAAGTCTTGGCTATCTGACCATGGTGATGCTTCCAGGATCTGAAATGTCTCCTCGAGGGGATGACTGACAGCTTAACATAGGGACTTGGCTTGCCAAATATATTCTTCTTCAGACCAAATGCAGCAAGACCTAAAAAGTCAACCATTTTTCAGTGATCAGTTCAGGATTTGAGATCACAAGGGAAAGAGAAGAGAATGTTGGTATCATTGTCTGGCCAGAACTGAGACTTGTCCTGTCAAATCTTTGCCTTGCTGGTCATTTTGACCACTAAAGTTTAGCCAGAAATTAGGTATGACTTAGCTAAAACTAATTTGGCCTGTGATCAGGAGCGGCGACTGATTGGCCATTATTTTAAGCCCTGGGTATAGAAATTTTATTTAAGAGTATAGAAATACAAGTATGGTACCTGAGACAGAAACTTCATGGAGTGAATCCTGAGCTATTTGTGCTTGACGACGTCCCCCAGAACCATGAATCTAAACACAACAATCAATTGATCACACTTTTATACGTCATCTTGCTTTATATTTAACAAAGATCATAGTATATTCATAATATATTCATAATATTTAAAGCTAGTTTAAGTTCTGGTTTGGTTCATTTACTAACTATGATCTGAACTTACCTCTGCATATGGACTGTGGATGTATAGAGTAGGACTTATTGCTCTTACAGAACCAGTGCTGGCGAAGATATACTTAAATATGCATCTATTTTCAACTGAAAATAAAAAAGTTATCAAGACATTTTATCTTACATGTATAAGGTCAATTCAAAAATTGTTGTCATCGACCATCTCAAGCCTAGCCACTGGACCGAAAGGAACTCTGGGTAGCAATCATTGAAGCCGAATTGACTCTATAATTTTATCTGACTAGTTATACAGTACCTGGTTTACAGCACGAACCTTTGTAGGCGAGGGGGAAGTGTATATTATTTTAATTGTAATTAATTAGTCCCTTTATTCTGAAAAGCCTTAAGGAGGACGAATCAAGTATGTATGTATGTATGTATGTATGCATGCATGCATGCATGAATACATACATACATACTTGATTCGTCCTCCTTAAGGCTTTACCGCAGTCTTACATCTTACAGTCTTTACATCTTTATGTATGTATGTATGTAAGTGTTGAAGGAGACGTTTTCTTAATGCCTTCATATTTTCGAAATTGTGAAATGAACCATAAATGCTTTGTTTTTAAGAAGACATACATTTGATGGATTGTTTCTCTCCTTTATTATTATATTACTAGCGGGAACAATTAATTCAGAACGAATATTTAACTGTGCTTCAGTGATTTTTACCCATAATCCTTCGGTCCAGTCGCGTAGACTTGAGTCGATGGACGACAACGTTTTTTAGAATTGACTGTATCATTCACTTTCTCCATAAAACCTTACAAACTAAATTCAATTTTTTTTAATCTATGATTTAGCCATGGTAGAGATGTTTCTATCAGGGTCCTGGGACTACTTGTAGCTAGTTCAAATTTTAGCCCCGAGCTAGCATTGTGTTCGATAATCAATATTTAAAAAGCCCTTGACCAGCAAGTCAAGTGAACCCTGGGATGCATCAAAATTATGAAAAATGCATTTTATTTTCCAGCTTCATTTTATTTTCTTATTTAGTAAGGATGGTATATGCATGCTGATTGGTCGAAAACTATGCTTCATTAGTGAACAGAGCACGGTCCTGACACCATCAAACGCAAGCAAAGTACTGCTTGATCATGCAACTATCTTTCTTTTTGTGTAAATAAATTTAATACCAAATTAAAATTAGCAAATCCTATAATAAGACGAAAAAACAGCTTTTTCTGTGCTCTAATCAGTAATAAGGCACTTAGAAAGTGAGGAGCACTCACCTACAGCTTGTGCTTCTCCTTCGTACTTAACAGATCACCATAAAACCTGTTTTATTTTTAAATAAAAATGCACAATTTCTAATATAATGTAATCTCTTACCATTATTAAGATCAATACTTCTTGAAATGACCCATTTGATTGCACCTCTCCTGGCTCCTGTAACGCCTCTCTGCTTGCAGTCAAGATAATTACTCAAGGAAGTTGCGCTATCTGAATAACAGAAAAGAAAATAAGAAAAATATAAACAAATGTAGAAAACTACTGGATTGTGTAGAGTACTTCATACCCTACCCCGTTATTCCACAAACTGTCGAGCTACCTAATTTTTTATCATGGGTTGGAGACATTAAATTACTTTTGATATAACAGCTGACATGCTCTGCTTATATGTCGCCTCCCACCAATGCGACCCTGATCTTGATGTCATATGAGAATAGAGTTGTTTGTTGGGTGTCTCTTATGCTTCAAGGGTTATTTCTCTAGGTACTCTAGCTTTTCCTCCCTCCACAAAAATCAACTTCTAAGTTCTAATTTGATCTATCCATCTTATCAATTGCGTTGCAAAACTTTTAAGGCATTATGCCGTCCACCCAGGATTGTTAAACACTTTAAATGTATACGACAGAACTGGTTTAACTATAGCCACTGGACCAATCTGCCATTTGCATTTCAATTTTGTCGGATCCTGAAACTACAGTACAAGATAGTCAAGTCAAGATATGGCTAACTAACAGATAATAACCTGAAAACAACCTCTGGGCTGATCAAAGTCTGGGTACAGTATGGCTAACTCACAGACTAAAACCTGAAAACAATCTCAGGGCTGATCAAATCAGGTCAGGGTATAGCTAACTTGCAGATCATCATTTAGCATGTCAATGTTTTCAATTTTGACTCTATTGTCTTGTTTCTTCTTTCTTGACTTATTATAGTAAAATGTTGTAATCTATAAAAATATAGGCACAGCATGAATGTGGCTAAATATATTCAATGCCAAGTTCAAAATTGTCAAATGATCCAAAACAGAATTAGTTTATTGCTTATTTAGCATGTAATAAAAACGTTTTTTTCAAATTGTAAAAGATCTTATCAATTCTTGACACACTTTTAAATGGAAATTTTTAAAAATGACGAGAATTATTTTTTTGAATCAATAAACTACAAAAAGTTCACACAAAAGTTTATTAACAAAGAAAATTTTGCTTTTTCATTTTATTTATCATGGTTTTTCTTTAATTTCTTTCACACAAAAAAATAAATTATTGATGATTATATTAATTTAGAAAGATCTATTGTCAATTAACTAAATACATCAGATGGAAAGAGTAGTTAATTAATTTTTTTCAATTCTTAATTTTTTGAATCACTAACGTAAATTAAAGATGATGAAAGCAATATTTTCCAATGTATATGAATTGACATGATAACAATATAGTAATAAGCAAAGTGGTTTCAAGGATGTTTTAAAAGTGAGTATTGATCATGAGAGCATTAAGTGACGTAATGAATGAATTTCTTAACTGACTTCATATTTTTATTAATGCTTGGCGTAAGACGTACTCTGTAGTTTTCAATATTGAAGTTATGAAACAAAAGGCTTTGATATCTTGAATTAAGCAAATAATCTAAGGCTGACAGCTAGTAAAATGCAAATCTTATCACTCCTACAGGCAAACAAAAGCCACTAAATCAAAACGTCTTTACAATAGCTTCTTAAATAAAATGTCTAATTCTTCGTTCGTAGAAAATATATATAGCAAACAAGATTTTTGATAAAATATAGAAAACTCTTAAGCCCCCATCGGAAAATTTAAAAGCGACAACTTGTTGTTAGTGATTTCAAAGGAGACACCTTTGATAGTTTGATGTTATTTGTTTCGACCACTGTCTTAATTATGTTATTTTGGTGAACTATTATCTCCAGACAGCCGTTGTTAATATTTCATTTTCGAGGTCGAAATAGAAAATCTTCACGACTCTGTTTTGTCTGGAGATTTAAATTCTCATTGGAGGAGAAATGATTGCGGTTCTTGAAATTACAAAATATACACTCAGGATCATAAGATTGGAAGCCAACTAAGTACTGCCTTATCCAATGGAATCTAAAGTTATACTTTGATCGACAGTTAAATCTATTTAAGTGCTGATCTTTTTTCTTCTGCGATTTCTGGATTCAGCTCAAATTAGAGATTATTTTTCAACATTCCTTCAAAACCTTACATTCCTGTCAACCACAACTCTATCGAGAAAGGCTAGGTTATAAACTAATAGCAAAGAATGTCGCTTTAGGAGATCGAATTCAATTTGGGCTGTTTTGGTCCAAGGAGGCCAGCTTGATCACTGGTGCCTCGATAAAAAACTATTAAACTTTTCTTATTGTTTGAAAAGATTTACGTTATTGCTCAAACGATTCACTGTTTCACGATTTAGACAGATAATAATTAATGCTAAAGAGATTTGAATCAAACTATAAGTAAACGGGGTCCAAATAGGTATCAACGAGTATTTTGTCGAACACGTTGGTCAAAATAATGCAGGTAGGACTAAAGACTAGCTAGATACAGATCCATAGGACACCTATAAACACACTCCACTTTGGGTATAACATGCTAAATTGTCAAATATAAATACAACACAACATTTTAATAAAATATTTTGAATACAGAAGTCGACAGTCAGTATTTTAAATACTCTACGGGTCGACTAAAGGGTCGATGGTCCCTTCTTGTCAACTTCAAACTTACCTAAGTCGAAGAGACCAATCCAGTCATTGGCGCTACAATTTTCATGAATGTCCCAATAGACCGTTAAGCTGTCTCCAACAGTTACTCTAGTTTTACTAAGCTTTAACATTGAGAATCCAACGCTACAGAGGTCCTGTCCAACATGTACACTCGCTTCACTCTGCGCTCGTCGAAGATTACTTGTTCCACTGAATTCACTCAGAGATCTGTAACTTAGGAGTTCTACGTCTCTCGTAGGCATCGCAGAGAAAGAAAAACACCTATTGTGCGTGTTTTAAGGCCAATCATGCCGATAAAGCTGAAGCAAAAGTGAAATTCATACACATGTATTGTTAATAGTTTGTGTGGCTGACAGCCTTCGTTCGCCAAGGTTTCAACTCCTGCGCGCGCAAATCGCTGGATTTTTTTGGACGGCGCACTTGTTCCGGAAGTGAACGTACTAGTGGGCTTCCGTTCTTGATAACCTAAAATAACACAAATAAAACATGCTTGGGCAAATAATGCTCAAAAAACATGAACAAAAACAAGAAAATTATTATCTTAACATTTAAAATATTTCTTTAAAGTCTACGAATCGATATAATTTAATTATGCGCCCAGTAATGATTTAAAAAAGAACGGACATGACGACATTTGAAGAAACAAAGCAGTAGTGACGATTAACTTCCGGTTGATAAGGTGTAACTGGAAGTGACTCAAGAACGATTAATCATATCAGTCTAGTGTATACAAAATGATTTATATTCGTTTCGTTGTCGGCAGGCAATCCTTAATGGATATATCGATAGGTTTCTCCTGAGCAGTGGTCGCGTATGTTTGGGGGAGTGGTTCTATACTGACAGCAAGTTATTTTTATATTAGCAGTTAAAAGAATAACATCATTCTCATAAACTATGGCATGGTTGTTGTCATTTGACAGCAGAGAAGGCAAGACGGCTTTCAGCTAACACAACATTTCCTGTCTAGTATGCAACGGTTACTTGATACTTCGTAAAATGTGACTTTCACTTTAAAAATACGTGATTTTATTGATTCATTGTATTTCAGTAGATTGAGTAGCGTGATGATAAATATCATCAATTATCATTTGCATTTGCATCATTAGCATCACCAGTCATCGATGTAACTTCATCGTGTGTGTGTTAATGTCTGAAGCTACTGAATAAAAGTATAACCTATTAGCCACTATAGGGTCTAACTTTGAAAACCTTACGGTTTCTTCCTTTAGCCACTAAACATTTCCTTTATTGTTCAGCATTTTTTCATAAGATAAATATAATGTAAGAAAGAAATAAATCAGAAAGAAAACATGCACTAATATAGATTAGATATATATATACACTCAATTGAAGAATCGTTGTCGGATTCAGAAATACAGAACATAGAAGCTGAGACCGAAATGGCATTATTAATCTATAATTTATTCATTTACGCCATTCATGCAGTCGGTTTAGAATGCCAAACGCGTATTAAAAACAGTGGATGCATCTAATTAACGTACTTCCCATGTGCCATTTCGGTCTCAGCTTCTATGTTTCTGAACCCGACAACGATTCTTCAATTGAGTGTACATGTATACACTCCGTTGCAGAATCGTCAGTAGCATATATTAATGCATATATCTAATTTATTCAGTATATTCAATGATATGCAAAAAAAAAACACCTTATTTGTTTGTTTCATTCAATAACTGTCAAAATATTTTTGTTGTTGTCTATTAGATCTTACATATTGTAAATCAGTTGGTTTAAAGCGTTGAAAATGGTTATTTAATGAGATGCATAATTCTTTCTACTCGTCTTTCCATGTGTGCCTGACGTCAAGCCAGATTTGAAGTTATAGCAACCAAAATACAAAGCAAACAGGGCTCTGTCGCCAACTCAACTGTTTTTCAAGGCGCACACAAAGAGCAAAGGAAATTCTTTTGTAAACTGAATATGCCGGTTACGTAGCTATGGTTTGCCATATTCCAAAAATCGTGAAATATTGCGCATGGGAAGCACAAACAACTGCACCCACCGTCTTCAGACATCAAACTAGACGAGCTTTACTTTTCTCCTTTCAGTTTTACGGTATTACTAGAGTACCCTGGGTTCCAAAGGGTTCCCTCTTTTCGCGGATTTACTGAAAGCGGCAAAGCCGCAAGAAAAATCCCTCTGGAGCCCAGGGTAAGAGCGGACAACTTATTTCTGTGAGTTATTTCTTCCTGTGACCGGGATTCGAAAGCTGTGACTTTTGTAATTATCGTAATGCTGAAACCACTACGCGAGAAGTAAACGTTTTACGTCAGGTCACGACTCATAGCAGGCTTTCTTGGAGCCATTCCTATTAATTCGGTCATTTTAAAAACATTTATTTAAAATTCTGTACTTTTCACTAAACTCCCATACGATGATATAAGTGTCAAAACGACGGCTGCCTTGAATAAACGGCGGCTGCCGAGCTTTCCTCTTTAAATTTCTCGGTCATAATTACTTTTTTCATGTCGCCATTTTGAATCGAAATTGAAATACCTTTTAAGCTACGAGATATATATTTCACTACTGAAAATTTGATAACAATGGAAACTTGACTCGTTTTTCGCTTTTACTTTTGCCGTGTAGCTTTATTTGATTTTTTTCCATTTGAATAATTGCTGCCATCTAATACTGATAGAACTCGCGAGCTATACACCTGTTTTGTATGGAACACCAGACATTGAGTACTTCTAGATCATTTTAATCCATATAAACAAGCCTCGTGCCATGTCTTAAGCGTTTTATACAATATTTATGTAGCGTGCACTTGAGTTGGAAGTCTGGCCGCTAGACAACATTCCTGAAAAAGATATCTGATAACAGTTACAGTTCTGCCTTGAGGAGCTCTTTGAAAAAATAAGGAGAATTCTGATGCGACGCTGTTTTTTTTTCCTTTTGAAAAACAATCGCGTCGCTCGTGCCACATTCGCACTCTGATGATTCTACTTGGCAGTAAGGAAAAAAAATTTTTCCCGCAACTTTTGGAAGCAAATTATATTAATAGCGAAAATAGATATAAACGAGTGAACGGAATTTTGCTTACCTAGTTTGCTAGAAAATCTCGGAGGAAAATCATTGCATGATCACAAATTGGTTATCAAAAGGTGGAACATGAATAACTACAAAGAATCCAAGTATGCACGTGTTTTCAACATCCAAAACCCTTAGGGCAGTCCGAAATGACTTTATAATATAGTTATACATATAAAAGAATTAAATAATTGGTCATGGAAATGGATAAAGGAACTTTATTACACATTTAGGGTCGATATCCGTGTAATAAAGCCGTGAATAAAAACCATAACAGTGAAGTGATACGATATCACTTCACGGTAAACTCGAGGACTCGCTCGTTCGCGATATGATACGGAAAAACGAGTGAATAAAAACGATATCAAGTTCTTAACATGTGATAATCTCTATATATGCAGACCTTACAAATATCAGCGAAGAAAGAAATATATAATGAACTGAACTGAATATAATGAGACTCCCTTCATCTCTCTTGTCTTTCTCTCTTTCTTCGTATGATTTAGAATTTAAATTCAGAATAATTGCAGGTTATCTTAACGTGTTGATCGATCATAACGACGCATTTTCTTCATTTCTAAGCACGACAGAGACAAATGACCGCCTTCCTTTGGGATTTCTCTTTCCGCGGAGTCTTAAAAATCGACTTGTTGGCAGCGACTTTTAACACCTTGGGGTGGAAAGTATCAGAAATTGAAGCTCTGGCTTTAAATATTTATTTTATTTATAGAAATTTCGGCGTATGTCAAGGAACGGAATCGTAACGTCATGGACGAAAGATCTTTTCTTGTCGCATGGTATTCGAACAGTTACATTGGTTTTCTTGTCGCATGTTGAATTTAACAGTTGATTGGTTTTCGTGTTGTGTGCATGTGCTTTTGATCCGTTCAGACTAAAGACACGACACGGCACACACATCATGTGATTGGCTCTGTTTTTGTGAAGACATTTTGGAGTCAGTTAATATGCCGAGTGCTGTGATTGGTTCAGTTGTTGCTTTTGATTGGTTTGTGGTATTGAAATCCCCTCAAATTTACAAAATGGTTATACATTAAAATTTCCATAATATCATCAGCAACAATACTGAAGAACAACACCACCACCAACAGCAGACTGAAATAATATCAAAAAGAGCAACAACAGCACTGAACAACCACAACAGCAACAACAACTGTAGCAAAAATAACAACAATAAAAGTGATATTAACTACAATTACAGCAAAAATAAATACATACATATTCAACGGACAGCTACAAATCTTACGGTGCAAACAATCACTACACTCGTTAGAACTTTGTACATGGCTGAATAGAGCCAAGACTTTATTGCACTTTATTCAGTTAATCACTTGTCTTTTATCTTATTAAACTTGAATTATTAACCCTGAACAATCAACTGTTACCAATTATACGATTTTCAGTCTAGGCAAACTAGCGAGAACGCTCTTTCGTTCGGAAAATATAAAAAAATAGAGTAAAAACCAAAAGAAAATCAGGATTTCAATTTAAAGTCGAAACGACAATGCACTAACCACGTTTACTCAAAAAGAATAATCTTACTTCTACTATCGTTGAAGTGCGACCCCCGAAGTTGAATGTATCGTTATTTCGCCGACTAGCATTTCAACATCTGTCAGTCAAAGAACCGAAATGAGAAAACAATATCTTAAGGGAGATTTTAGATTGAATTAAAGATCTTAATTATCTAATCCTCTAAAATCTTCAATTCAGTCCAAAATGTCCGTCAAGATATTGCCGTTTTATTGCAGTTCTTCGACCGACGGCATGGGAAATTTAGTGAACTTCACGGGTCGAACTTCAACGTTCCTGTAAAAGTTAGAAATAAAATAGTTCAACAGGATATTTGATTGTGTATGAATTACCTCAACGGCAAATAACAGGAACGCCTGCAGTAAGAGTGCCACCTGTTGCTTTATGAAACCGGCATTCCATACAATAAACATGAAAAACCTTCCCAAAGCATGGTGGCAAGTTGTCCCAATTCAACTGAGCTAAATATTAAACTGCATTGGAACTATACCACCATCAGCAGCGGCAACAGCAACAGCAGCAGCAACAGCAGCAGTCGCATTAGCAACACTTGCAACAGCAGAACACCAGGAGCAGCATCACCAATCAGCAAATAAAAGGTCATAAAACAACAACTGCAGCATCCACAAAGGAGAACTGATCGACGGGAATTACTAGCTCAGTTGTTGCAACCAAAAAAATCCTGTAACGTAAGCAACAGCAATGTCAGCAGCATCAAGAGCAATGACAGCTAGAAGCATCAGCAGTAACAGCAACCACAACTAAGCCACCTCAACATCCGCTATAGGAGAACTGATCAGCAGCAACAACTAGCTCGGCAGCTGTTGCAAACACTCGGCTAAATTCCTGAAGCGTAAGCAACAGCGATGTCAGTAGCATCAGGATCAACGACAGCTAGAAGCATCTGCAGGAGCAGCAACAACATCAACCGAGCCATCTCAACTTTGCAAAATACAAGTAACAGTTTTGACAACAACAACTGCAGTAAGAGAACACCGACAACAACGAGGAACATAACAGCAGAATAACAAGTGAGGTGCAAACATTTACAAGCATGCAAGCGAGTGCCATTTGATTTTCAGAGATAAATTTCTTTGAGCGTACAAGAGAGCGGACCACAAATCTTTTGTCCATCTTTATTCCTGATCCAGGGGTACCCCGTAAACCTTTATGGGAAAGAAAAACTCGGCACTTTTACAAATTTCCAGAAACATTCAGTTTAAATAGTCCATATTTGTCCTCAATAACAGTTTTGCTATTGTATAGCCGTGTTTATGTTCTTGTCCCAAACAATTAATTGCAAAAAATATACCTAGACTTTTGCGAAGTATTTTATGAATGAATTAAAAATTCCCTAATCAACTTTAAGATTTCATTGATTTGTTATCTATCTCAATTATGTGTTTGATTGATTTTTAGATTGCAAAAAATCAGAAAATGCGGGAAAATCAGATACGCAGACGCTTCTACTACTCAAAACTGGCGGGAAAAAGATGGTCTGGCATGATGTACGTGATGTCGTCCCATGGATGACGATATAGTCCCTGTTTGAGCCGCTTTTGGTCCAAATAATGACCTGAAAATATTAAGAGGTTAGATATGGTGGTGTTCTGAACTGTCGAGTACAACTAGATCATATTACACAAGGTTTTCTTTCGCTACTAAAAAAAACTATTATTTTAGTAATCTACGACTAAATAAAGATAGATTTTAATCTTTCAGGCCGGGAAAGAGGCTAATATTTGAGTATGACTACTACATATACATTCAAGGTTCTAAGGCTGCGTTCATAATGTATGGCTGAGGAAGGGGGGGGGGGGGTCAGGTGAAAATTTGAAATGTCCAGAATAATTCTTAACACTCCCTTAAAGTCATGCAAAAAAATACGATCCCCCCTAAGCAAGGCTTGTAGCTTTTCTCAAAAATTGTGCATCCCCCCTTTTTCCATAGAAATTTGCCCATCTCCCCCAGCTTTTTCCTACCAAAATTTTCCCGATCCCCCCACAATTTTACCTGCCCCCCCCCCCCTTCTGTCATACATTACGAACGCAGCCTAAGTACATAACTCTCAACTCATTAAACACGTGACTCAGGCTGTCAAACTTACCAATGAATCCCATGGAACGCCCAAGAACGAACAGGCCGTTGAGCGACCCAATCTGGATGTATTCATTTGCTTCTTCCCTGGTAAATTAATAACCATAAAGAATATAACATTACGGTGTTACATTTGAAACACTTGAACTCCCGATTTGAGTTTGCCCACATTGGGTCATTAGTCTCTGACTATCTGAAAATTGTAGTACAGGATAGGATTTTCGAACCCATTCTGGAAGAGCTGTTACGATATATATAAGTTATAAAGCTTCTTCAAGGTTTCCTCTTTTAGACAATTTTACTTGCACCTAGCTCTTCCCAACCGGTAGTCAAGTTGTATCTCTTACGAAGTCTTCGTCAATAACACGAGCGAAAAAGTACATTTTGTGCCGGATTCCAGAACGGTGTCACGTCCAAACCTTGTCGTGACCACCATCCCGAGTGTCAGTGAGAAAATAGTCGTTAGTAAACTAGAGAGGGCTCTAGTTTTTAGAGATCTCCCTGTATTGACTGTGTTACGAACATGTGTAGAAGCAAAAGAGTACTTATGGGCGAGTGTAAAGACAAAGGAGCTGGCATTTCCAGGTACAGAGGGGCTTAGCGCTTAAATACACAGCATAAGATTTCCACACTTACCTAGTGAATGCGCCACAAGAGCGCAGTAGATCAACAAACGATACCGCAATACAACCATCAACGTTCAGAATAAGGTTGGGTTTCTGCAGAGGAATGAATATTATGGTGTCAGTTAACCTATCCACTTTGTAGATATTATTAGTAGATATTAATATTAATACCTTTGATGTTGTTATTTTCTCAACTTCCAAGGCGTAGTCAAGAAGAGCTGTACAAGGAAAATGCTTTTTGACGAAATCTTTGATAATGGTGACTCTCACGTCTGGATTGTTGAGCTGAAGATTAGTTGAAAAATGAATAACAGTGAGATACATTGAAATACTGTTAATATTATAAACGACGTCTCATGCTCACGATCTGCTGGTCCAAACACCAACACCACCATCACCACCACCACCATCATCATCATCATCAATAATCAACCTATCGATGTAACACGATGTCCTATTCCCACGATTAGATGTCCAGACCTCCCAACCATCCACCATCATCCCTACTGAACTCACTACTACCACTCATCATCTTCGAGTGCCATCTTCATCATCATCATTAACCAACATACCGTAATCAACTTACCGATTTGACTCTATGTCCTATACCCATTATCAGTTGTCCGCACTTCCTCATGTCATTGACAAAGTCCATGGGAGCCTTGTTGTTATCGAACGCATTAGAAAACTGATTTGCAGCATTGTCAAGTGCACCACCAAAACGATCTCCCTGTTGAATGTCATTCAGATAGCATACATAAATCACCATGGTTATGGTAAGGGTGGTAAGGTGTGTCAAGGTGGCAAAACGTTCGTCATTCACCAACAAAAAATATTTAATTTTTATTGACATTCTGAAAAAACAACCCCTGGGCTGGTGCAAATCAGGGCATGGCTAAATTACAGATTGAACCCTGATACAACCTCTGGGATGATCCAAGTCAGGGTACGACTAACTTATAGATTGAACTCTGATACAGCCTCTTGGATCATCACAGGCAAGTCAGAGCTAAATCACTGATCGAATCTTGATCTAACGTATTAGATTTTGTGAAGGAAGGGAGGAAACTGGAGACCCCAGAGTAAAACCCTTGAATTAAGGGAGAGGACCTAACGAACACTAGTCACATGTGCAACCATTTCAGTGGATAAGCCACTCTGTGGAAATGGCACCTGCAATTAGTACTAATGCTACTCACTATGGTTAAGAGTCCTGACACAAGCGATGACACAAGATCTTTGCCAGCACGAGCAGTAACGATGGTATTATGTGCTCCAGACACAGCTACAATAAAATTGACAATCAATATATGACAGGTAAATGCCAAACACCCAGCAGTCCCTCTCGTGTTATGTGAAAGTGGGTAGCCTGTTACCCAGTTGGAAATATATATGTGATGTCACACACTTTGGAAAAGAAGAATAAATCATTAGTTTCGTACCTGGGCCATGGTCAGCGGTGATCATTAAACACATTTCAATGAAGGAACATGCGTAACTTGGCAACCTATAGGACAGATACACTGGTTATTCTCTTGACAAAAATAGAGAAAGAGTGAATCTAAAGTAAATAAGTTATCCATATTTTAGTTGACGTCACATAAATTGAAAACAGTCTGACTTGCCAACAAGGAGAAAACCAATATGTAATCGACCTTCGCTTCACACATTCTCTGGTAAAGTAAACCCCCGGATTCGCATGAGCGTTGGTTTTGGCGCGTACTTACTACTTTAGGGGATGTCAACTAAATAGTCATTACTTAAATTAGAAACCACTTATCTAACTATTCAATAGTGTGACTAAAGGCACTCTAGCAAACTTAAAATAGTGTTCAAATGCCACAAAGAATACTTTGAAATAAATATCGATGGTTTGAAAGAACTCCCAAGTGAGTCAAGAAACAAAGACATGGCGGCCATTGTTAGTGGTGGTTTGAACAAACAAAGCTATTGAAAAATTTATTGTCAAATACCACTAACATGGCGTAATTAACATGCAAATGAAGAATACCTCCTTTGGAACCACAGGAGGCCCAACACACCACCAACACCAAGCTCGTCCTGAAATTATAAAAAATACTTTGTTTTATGGTGATGAAGAAAAAAAGAAAAGACAAAAAAACAACAACAACAAAAAGCAAAAACAAAACAAAACAAAAACAAAAAAAGAGAAGAAAATAAAAGAAAGTATAGAAGTGAACAGTGGAAGAAAAAGAAGAAGTGATGAAAAAACGAACGACGAAAGTTTGGAATATTTACAAGACAAAAAGAAAGACAAAAAAAGAATAAAGTTTGACCTTGAATATCTCTGTGATTGGCATCCCAGCGTACAGTAGTTCCGCTCCTCGTTCATCACAGATACTAGACATGAATGAAGATGGCTTACGTATCAAACCAAGCTCCTAAAGAAAAAACCGCCCACAAAAAATATCAATACGATGCTACATGAAGCAGACATTTATAGGACCAATAAATATCTCTGCGATACTAAATGAAGACATTCATACGATTAAGGAATATCTCTTAGATACAAAATGAAGAAGACACTTATATGATAAGCAAAAAGAAATGACGAAAAACCACCTGGAATAGTCCACAAATGGAGGTAAAAGTTCGATGGAAGCTTTGAGGATTGTTGGAGGATATGGAATGGAGGGAGGCATGCTCAACGAGAAAGATGTGCACGATAAAATGTATGGGTTACCTGTGCCCACTGATAGTCCATAGGAACTGTTGGTGGCTTCTTCTCTGGGGCAGGAACGATGGTGCCCTTCTTAACCAGATCCTGGTACACCGAGCTATAAAGTGAAAAATGCCCTACATCATAAACAATACCCGTGATGGTATGGTGTTCGTGTTCAGTGACAGGTCTAAGGGAGGTATAATGACTATCCCTACAACCCGCCTCTTCCTGTCCAGGAATGCCTCGAGAGCGGGTGGGGAGAATAGCATTTCCTTGGATTCTTCTAATATTCTCAAGATTTGCATGATTGATCTTATCAAGCCCATTCGCTTCACTACTGGGCCCAGTTCTTCAAAGCCCGATAAGTGCTACTTCTGGGTTAACTCTTAATAGGACCTATAGAGTTAATCCTGGATTAGCGCTAATCCAGCTTTGAAAAACCCGGCCCTGAGCAGCATTAAAAAGGCTTACCGGATAATATCAAACAATGAGTCAAAACTTTCAGGAACGTGTGCCCCTGCTTCTTTCAATGCCTGAAGATAGAAAAAAATATATATATATAGTCAACATTGAACAGCTCTAAAGGAAGATAGGGGAATAGAAAGAACAAGGAAGGAAGACCTCTCCTATGCCTCTGCCACAATCCCTCTTGAATGAAAAGGCGCTATGAAAAAGTCGCTGACAATACTTGCCTTGTTCTTTGCTACTGCTGTCTCCTGGTCATTGTGTGCGCTGGCACCTGCATGTCCAAATTGAACCTAAGCCAAGAAAAAGATGTATTTTGATTAGAAACACGAGGAAAACAAAGTGCCTTAAAAAACGCGGCCCTACCTCAGAAGTGAACATGTTTGCGCATGTTCCTATGCACCAGGCCACCACAGGTTTGTTGATTCGTTCACTTTTTAGGGCTTCACAGATTTCGTATTCATCGCGTCCACCAACCTTAAAATCAAATGTCAAAAATATAGTCTTTATTGAGAAAATATGGAGAGGAACAGAAATGAAGGAAGGGAAGAGAAAAGAGAGAGGAAGGAAGGAAGGAAGGAAGAAAAGGAGGAAGGAAGAACGAAGTAGAGGAAAAACTTGACATCGCTTATCACCACAGCAAGTACAGCAGTGGCGCAGCTCAACGGGTTCAAACTGAAAGCATGTGAAAGCGCCTCTGGCAGACGCTATACAGTCTATGTTTGACCCCGAAGCACAGCTCTAACCAGTTTGAATTAGGTAGGGTTGATTTGAGAGGAAGGAATAAAAGACGGAAGGAAAGAGAGAGAGAAAAAAGGAAGAAAGTGCTGATCGAAGACATCATACCTCGCCCAGAAGTACAATCATCTTAACATCTGGGTTGTCTTGGTAACGGAACATGTGAGTGATAAAAGTGGTACCAGGATACCTGTAACAAACAAATGTAAAACATCTGTGGGTAAGCAAAGGTACGCATGCGCTGAATCCTTGTCCCCAGGCAGCAGATTAAGCCCCAGTTTCTCATTCGCTTCTGTCAAGGGCAATAGACCTCTTGGGCGTACATTGTTTTTTCATTTCAGACCACATGTCATTCCCTTGAGTATTATTTCTTTTATGGACTCTTTTACCTTGGGCATAATGTTTTTTATTTATTTTAGACCACATGTCATTCCCTTGAGTATTATTTCTCTTATGGACTCTTTTACCTTGGGCATAATGTTTTTTCCATTTCAGACCACATGTCATTCCCTTGAGTATTATTTCTTTTATGGACTCTTTTACCTTGGGCATAATGTTTTTTTCATTTCAGACCACATGTCATTCCCTTGAGTATTATTTCTTTTATGTACTCTTTTACCTTGGGCATAATGGTGTTTTTTTCATTTCAGACCACATATCATTCCCTTGAGTATTATTTCTTTTATAGAGTCTTTTATCTTGGGCATACATTGTTTTTTCATTTCAGACCACGTGACGTTCTCTTTATAAGATGTCTTGTCATGTGCACCAGTTAAACAAAGAAATGATACTCTAGGGAATGACACATTGTCCTGAGAATAAGATTCTTTGTTTGGAGTTGTATTCATATTCATGTGTCTTCTCATGTGTAATCGTTAAACAAAGAAATGATACTCTAGGGAATGACACATGGTCTTGAGAATAAGATTCTTTGTTGGAGTTCTATTCATATTCATGTATCTTCTCATTTGCAACTGTTAAACAAAGAAATGTTACTCTAGGGAATGACACATGGTCTTGAGAATAAGATTTTTTGTTGGAGTCGTATCCATATTCATGTGTCTTCTCGTGTGCAACCGTTAAACAAATATGAAAGATTCCAGACACCAGTCAAAATTAGATTTAGTACCGAACAAAGAAACGATACTCCAGGGAATGACATGGGGTATGAAAAAGAAAACCATTACAACTAAAGTAAATAGGTCTATTCATTTTTTGTGCATGCATGTTCATACATCAACATTGAACATTTCTGGAAAATATGTCATGATGGACACAAGTAACGCAACTACGTCATACCTGTCTCCACCAATAGCAATTCCTTCATACACCCCGTCAGTGCTTCTAGCGATGATGTTGTTAAGTTCATTAGACATGCCACCAGATCGGGATACATAGGCAACGCTGCAAAAATAAAATAGGAAACATTTATAGCTCTAATTACTAGTCCATTAATCATTCAGTTCAGTGGTCGGTCGGTTGTTCGGTCAGTAAAAGTCTGACAATCCATTAGTCTGTGAATGAATTAGTTAGTAAGACCATTGGTCTGTCTGTCTGTCTGTCTGTCTGTCTGTCTGTCTGTCTGTCTGTCTGTCTGTCTGTCTGTCTGTCTGTCTGTCTGTCTGTCTGTCTGTCTGTCTGTCTGTCTGTCTGTCTGTCTGTCTGTCTGTCTGTCTGTCTGTCTGTCTGTCTGTCTGTCTGTCTGTCTGTCTGTCTGTCTGTCTGTCTGTCTGTCTGTCTGTCTGTCTGTCTGTCTGTCCTTTGTCAGTCCGTCGATCAGTCTGTTTGCTGGTCCGTTTGTGGGTCCGTTAGTCGGTCCGTTTGTCGATCTATTAGTCGGTCTGTCAGTGACTGAATCAGTCATTAAGTAACACGTTTGTTGGATGGGACAGAAGCTCAGTAAATTATTTTGGTGGACGGTCTTCCAATTAATAAGTTGAAAAGGGGGGAGTTCTGTGAACATCTTCTAGATGGCCAGAAGTGGCCAAACAATTGCCCTATTTCACTATGATGTCACTGGTTGTTTATGTGGGGGATAGAATTGCCAAATCCAAAATTCGACAAAATTTGCTCCTAGCGAAACAGTTTCATCTAAAATGGCCTGATTTTAAGATATGATATGTGTTAATATGTACTAAATATATATTCTGAGCATTTGCTGGCTATTCTACTTCTCTTAGTGGAATGATACAGGTTTTAGAACAATTTTTGGTGGAATTGCGTTGATTTGACCCCCTCCGACGACCATGTTCCTTTGCGTTTAAACAATAGATTGTTTTGATGTGACGTCATAGTGAAATAGGGCAATTGGGGACTGAATAAGTTGACAAACCTTCCAGGTCTGTATAGTTTTGACGCCAGAATGTTGTCCAACATTCCTCCAGTATTACCAATTTTAAAACAGCCTGGCTTGATTCCTCCAACCTGGTGAATATAACAAGAATAGTTTTGGTTATCCCTTGAAGGCAGCCTTTAGTCCTATTAACCAGCTAAGATTATAACTTTTTTTTTGACAGAAAAAAAATGCAAATGTTTGAGACATTCTTAATAACAAAATGCTTTTTGCAACTGTTGGGTTTTCTACATGGATTATACTGATGGAGTTCAGTGAATACAGTGGGTGCTTTCGCAGCAAAATGAGCACGTTCATCCTCTACCAGACTCTTGCTGAAAGGTACCTACTAATTAGGTTTGATTGACGGCAGTGAAATACTACATTTCAGCCTGCAGCTCACAGACACAAAGTTCGTATGTTGATGAAAATTGCAGTAAATTGATGCTCATTGGACTCTAATCCAAAAACTCAGTACAGTTCCAAACTTGTTTTATGCACGACGTTTAAGTTTTCTTTATTCCCTTGTCCTATTTGACACACCAACTGCTGTCCCATCTAGCAATTCTAGCTAGTCATTATCCGCCTAATGGTCAGTTAGTATGGTAAATAGAGTGGTTAAATATTAAATAACTATAAGAGCAAGATATCAATGTACTTACAGTGGCTGGTCCGATTATAACGACGCCCTTTTCTGTGGCCTTTTTGTTTAAGATTCGAGTCTTTGCTTCTGGGATACCTTCAGCAATGATTGCAATTGTACGAATCTGATTGGAGAGGAGAGCAATTGGTTACAAGGGACAATCAAATTTATGCCCCAGAATTCACTATCTGGAGAGAACTGCATTTGATATGGAAGACTGTAGATGTAGTCTGGGCTTGAAACAACCATTAGCAACTAGCAAAGTGTTAAGTGCTTTCCTTGACCCTCCTAGTTGAAAGAAAATTTACTAAAAAATATTTTTTAATGTTTCCTGAATCTGACCACTTTTTTCTTTAAGAAACAAATATAACTTAAATGTTTGTTTGTTGACAAAAAGATTAAGTTTGAGCCCTGCTAGGTGAGCAACGATGAGCGATGAGCTAAGAAGACAGATAGAAGGAGGCAAAATCGAATTTATCAATTTTTAGAGGCAACTCTCTTTAGTGTTCTTTAGGAAAATATAAATAAAAAATATATATATATATTAATATAAATATATATATTTATAGATGCCTAGGAAGCATTATCTTTACCTGAGGGAAGGTCAATGCTTCCACAGTAGCATCATAGGCAGATCGTAATGATGCAAAGTTTATCAATACGTCAGCTTCTGGATGCTTGTTCATAGCTTCACCCATGTCCTTATAGACTTGATAAAATAATGTAAAAAGTAACGTTATTGACACAAATAGGCAATAGGAGTAATTAAATACGGATTCCAAATCATCTCAGCCATCTCATCTCATCTCATCTCATCTCATCTCATCTCATCTCATCTCATCTCATCTCATCTCATCTCATCTCATCTCATCTCATCTCATCTCATCTCATCTCATCTCATCTCATCTCATCTCATCTCATCTCATCTCATCTCATCTCATCTCATCTCATCTCATCTCATCTCATCTCATCTCATCTCATCTCATCTCATCTCATCTCTTCTCTTCTCTTCTCTTCTCTTCTCTTCTCTTCTCTTCTCTTCTCTTCTCTTCTCTTCTCTTCTCTTCTCTTCTCTTCTCTTCTCTTCTCTTCTCTTCTCTTCTCTTCTCTTCTCTTCTCTTCTCTTCTCTTCTCTTCTCTTCTCTTCTCTTCTCTTCTCTTCTCTTCTCTTCTCTTCTCTTCTCTTCTCTTCTCTTCTCTTCTCTCTTCTCTTCTCTTCTCTTCTCTTCTCTTCTCTTTTTTTTACTTTACTTACCTGGAATCATAATTTCCTTGTGACCATAGTAAAACTTCTGTTTGTGATTACCACTAAAGGCAAATACAAATAAACAAACAAAACGATAAATCATACAGAGCAAGCAGGACCACCATGTCCCTCTGGACAAAAGGAAACCACAAAGAAGATTCCAGATTTGCCTTTGGGGAACTTCAAGGATTACACGATGCTTGTGGACCCATTGGTACCCAAGGACCAAAGAGCCAAGGACCAAAAGGAGATGATGTTGACACCAAATTGACAAAAACAAGAGGATGTCAAAGTGCTATAATTTATTTACCTGAATGGATAGACCATTGCAGCTACTGAAGGGTACTTTCTTTCACAGACATAATCAAAGTCCAACATGCCCTGGACAATAAAGGAAATACAAGTTAAACCTCACACTGAAATCATACCACCATGACTAGAAAAACACAAATCAGTTTGTAAATTTTATGTTACAAATGAAATCGTTTTAGGCTTTTTCCTCCTTTTTTCCTTATTGAAGTGGTCTTGATCATCACAGTTTTGTTATTGTTTTTGCTTTTACCACTAATGGAATGTGTGTGCTTTTGTTTGCTTTTCCCCTGATATTCATTGGTTTTTGCTGTTTTTTGTTAAATCAATAATATTATTGCTACTGCTGTTGCTGGTATGAGTATTTTTTGCTATAGAGGCATAAGTTCCAGGAGGTCAATGGCAGCCTTTGAGACATAATCATTTAGGGGGAAGGGAAGGAGGGAGAGATGATTTTATAAGGTTAAAGGTGAGTGACCCTCATTCTCAGTGTTGTTAGTATTGCTAATGTGTTTGTTTAAATAATATCCCCAATTATCCCTAATAATATCTTTACCTGCACAGCTCTCTGTTGCATTCCCCATATGATAGCACGAGTGTTTTTGTGGAACAGATGACATTTTGCATCTTCAGTTTCAGATCTGCTCAACACAGGACGGCTTACATCTGATAGGCTAAGTGTCTTTTCTTTCTTTACCATCTGGGAGGACTAAAACCAAGCAATATTCACAGTAATGTTACCAATTGAGGATTTATCACGATTTAGCAGGTACATTAATTCTCAGTCTGAGATTGTGGGGATAAAAAATTGACTACACTGTATTGTAAACAATCTGCACTGTAAAGTAAGATGTCAGTAAGTGATTAGTAAGTGGTCGTAATGGGTTGTAAGTGGTTGGTAAGTGGTTGGTAAGTGGTTGGTAAGTGGGTTAGTAAGTGGTAGGTAAGTGGTTGATATCATGATTTACCCCTTTGTCTTGTGCATTGAAGAACATGTTAGCGGCATCATTTGAATCAAATGCACTAATCATGTGAGGTATCTCTCTCTTGCCAAGTGCCATGCCTACAACTGCAGTCATGTGGGTTTCTGTGCCAAACACATGCATGTTGAGACCAAGTTGGGTACCTTAAGGAAAGAATTTTATGTGTAATCATTATGGTAGTGAATGCCACATTGGCCCATATACAGGTAGAGGCTTCGTACCATCATGTGGTGGCAAAAATGACAGGAGACAGGAACAATTGAATCTTGTCTAATCTGATTTACATGAGAAAGAACGTCCTTAAGTACTAAATGACTGTTAATAATGCAAAATGAGAGACCTGCAGACTATGTGACATTGAGAAAGAACATTAGAGGTCATGTTGGATGCAAATTTATCCTGTATACAAAAGGATTGTACTAAAGATCAATTATCAATTATTTGGAGTAAATTATTACCATAAGTAGAACCACAACTTACCAACTTCTCTCATGATTCTCAAGCCTTCTTGGTAGTTGGGTCCTCCTCGTCTCACAAATATTTCTACTTTGTGTTCAAGCAAAGCTTTTTGAAAGTTATTTAGTGCTCTGACAATTCCCTGGAGAAAAAAACATTAATATTTACTTATCTCTCTAAACACTGTAATATGTTGTTGCACTGCTGAAATATTACTGTTTGCACAAAAATAAATCAATTTGAAGAAATAAATAAAAAGGTGAGTAGCCGAGAATGATTGCAAACTAAATGTTGTTCCTTTTTACCTTGAAGGTTGCTGAAACATTAGTGAAGTTTGCAATTCCTCCTCCAATGATGAGTATTTTCCCTAAAACAATTGCAGAGAACATGATAGATTTATTAAGTAATACAAAGGTACTGTAACTTTGAAGAATCAATACATTATATGTACCACCCTGCAAAGCAACTATCTTTCCAACACAGAGTAAGGAAAGAGAAAGAGAAAGAGACAGATAGAGCAGAGATGCACATCAACAAATTTACTTTTTCAGAAACACCATCCTCAGATGATCACATCCCTTAGCCACATTCATACAGTTGCAAAAACCAACAAATAAATTCAGCATAATAAGCACCATCAATCCATACCTTCAGCATGTGGTTCTCCTTCTGTCATAAGCTTCAGTAATGTCTTGGCGTACTCAAAGGTCTGGGATTCTGATGGAGCTCCTGAGTACTCACCATAGTTGGCTAGTTCCATAGCACCACCTAGATCACAGATGGTATCACTAAGGTAGAAAAGAAAATCAAAAGATTAATTCTGTCAATCCATGTATGCATGCCTTTGTACTGTGATTTACAATTACACCTATATTAAAAAAAGTTATCAGTCACACAGGATTCATGTTTTATATACATGGATTAATAAAAATAAATGCAGAAGCAGGAATGAAGAAATAGATAGAGTGTCGTCCAATGTCTGTCCATCAACCAATCCATCATCTTTATGTTGAGATCACTAGCTTAGCCAATGAAAAAGGCACAGTATGAGACATTCAATAAGGTCTAAACTTTTTTTGTTATTTTGTTAGAGCAGGCTGATTATTTTTGGCAGCTTTTGCTGCTGTGGGCCTGCTTTCACTCACACTCACTATCACTACATTTACTATTTTTTGCACTGGCAGCGATCTGACTTGTTGGGCTCACAGCAGTGAAAGACAATACATTTGCAGCTAGCATACAGGCCACCCAAGGAATACCAAAAATTATTCTCTGCATTAGTACCTGTAAATGACTGAAGCTCCACCTCCAGCCACCATGGTCCAGATCCTTCCTTTTCTGTTCAAGATGGTTAGTTTAAGTGATGCTCCACTCTTGGCATCCAATTCAGCTATGTATTTTTCCTATTGATTAGTATGCACAGTTAGGATCAACTATATATTGTTGATGGAAGGATTGTTGTTTGAATGGATAAATGTACATTTTGTAAAAAATATTCATGAGCGAGGGGTAAAGATGATTGGGGAATGGATGGATTGGATTGGATGGAATAGAATAGAATAAATGAGTATATTACTTCAGGTTGATGGATTAGTGAGTACAAGATGAATGGGATGGATCTAAATAAGAATTGATAAATGAATGGGTGAATGGCTGGATATAAAGTGGAATGGTAAGATGGGTGGATGTCTGGGTGGCTGGATAAATGGATGGGTGGCTGGATAATTCAATAGATGGATTTATGGAAAATATATATATGGCTGCGAGGATGGATGTACAATATCAATGGGTTGCTGCATGTACAGTACAGTACAGTACAGTATGCAAGGATTAATTGGTGGATGGATCCGATAGATGTATTCATGAAGGGAGAATAGGCAGAGAGATGGATATAGTGATAGATGTTGCATCAAACATTCAAATTACCTCTGGAAAAGCATCTCTACCAAATGGTGGGGGGAAATCTATTTCACCCCATTTAGTCTTACAAATAAAATCTGCAGTTTGGTCAAGTTTTGCAGCCAAGTCTAACGTATACACTCTATTGCCAACCATAACTGAAAAATAAAGAATCCAATGAAATTAAAAAATAATAATAATTATAGATCTGTATACTGTCCACATGTAATATCTAACGACAGAATATTTTTAATCATTTAACAACTTGCGTTGTGGAGTACATTTTTCCTACATTGGTTGCCATGGTTTTTTTTTATATTCTATTAATTGAGCATTTTAACTCATGTGACAAGAAAGCCATATTGGTATAGAAAAACACAACAGAAACATATGCAGATATTTTTGCATAAAAATAGAGTTCAATTCCCCAAAGATGTAAAATGTATTGTTTTAGAACACCAACATGGTGACTGAGATGTAATGTGAAAATGATTATTATTGATCCGATCCCACCAATAATCATATGTTGGTGTTCTCACTAAAGATATATAATATTATGTGTATATTAGATACAACTGTATTTTTTTCTTACCTAGAGGATTGATTTCCATATATGTAAAATAAAGATCAGTATAAAGTAGAAAAAGTGCATGGACAAATTCAGCCAGAAGTCTGGGGGGGAAAATGTAAAGTAACCAAAATTAAATTTTTATTTTTCATGCAGGCACCCTACTCTAGCTTCAGCATACAGTTAAATAATAAAGCTGTTAAATCAAGAATTCAACAGACTTGATTTGTGAGGGTAGCACTTGTTAGGATGTCGCTAATTAAAAAACCTGTGACCCATTTGTAAGCATTTCTTAATCACGTTTATGAAAGTTCTGGTCATATTTCATGGAACAAATTCAAATTCGTTCTATATTGCACAACTAATACCAACATTTTTTCCTAGCCCTATCTTTCCATTTTCCTTCCCTGTCCCAGACCTTGATGATTTTCAAGGTCTGATTTTGCAGTTGGAACCATCCCATTTTGTAACAACATTGATTATTGGGGGGAAAGAGAAAAGAATTCTGCATGCGCAGAAAAGATGCTTTGTACACATCAAGTAATTTACAGAGGATTGTAGTAGTTATTGTAGTAGTAGTTATTGCTTAATATAGGTATTCTGTATGTATGTGTGACGTGAGATTTTCATCCATAATTTTTTAACTTATTAAAACTAAAACTATAAAACTAAAACTCACTTTTTCTTTTCTTCTGGAACATTAACCATTAGTGTCCTCTCAATCCATAAAGCAGTTACTTTTTCATCAAGTGCAACATCTAATTTCAGGGCCTATTAATCATTCAACAAAAATAAATGTGAAGAAAAGTACTGTATCTGTAAACTTGCTTACTCTTGATGCAATAGCAACATTAAATAGATCCTTTGAGCTTACAGTATTGGTGTAATATTTTGCAGTTACTTTATTGATTTTTGACCATGTGTCAATCTCATCTTAAAAGCAAAAAACATTATGCCAAAGCTAAAAGACTATTACAGTAGCTTATAAGCATGAGGCACACAAAAGAGGACCACACACTAAAGAAGTGTTGTTCAAGAGGGTCACTGCAATTAATTTTTGTACCCTTTGACTGCCTCTCATGACTTTAAAATCCTTGGAAAATGATAATCCTTACCTTGGATTCAACATCCCCAATGTCTACACCTCCTTCATGATGAAACAAGATGGTGTCACAGTTTCGCTGGGCATGAATACACACATAGTACTCCTCATTCTGTAGAAATAACAACAACAAAAGTCTCTTAGATTAATGTTTAAATGATTCGATCAGTAATAGATTTTAGTCCTTGATGTACTTAATTACTACTTGTATGTCTTAGGTATACATAATATCACATAGGAAAAAACCTCTCTTACTCTAGCTGCTGAAAGAGTCTTAAACTTCTAAAACATTACTAAGGAGATGGGATGGGTCATTCCAATGTTCGAGAATAGAGCTGGAATGACTCAAATTTCTTACTAAGTATTAAAATTATTCTCATTAGAACACACGGAGGTAAATGTTGAGATATTCACTGTGACATGTACAGTTGATTATAGTTAATGAAACCATTCTTAAGCCTTTGAATATTCATGCATAATAAGTTAAATGCCCATAATTCCTTTCCATCTTGGAATGACTTATTACCTTAGGCCCTGGCTAAACGAGGAAACATGAGTTTCCAGAAACATGTTTTCTTAAATGTTTTCAAAGGTGGCAAAACCGTTAGGAAACATTGAGAAACATGTTTACCGAATATCGGTTAGCACATGTGCACTTTCAATATACATGTAGAGCTAGCGTTGCTAAGTAACAAACTTTTAAAATGTTGACTTTTGTGGCTAAACGAGGAAACATTGGGAAACATTGTTTCCATGCATCTTGAAAGCATGAAATGTTTCTGCAGCACAGCATAAACATATTTGGGTCTTGGAAGCAAAATTAGTTGCACGTAGCAATGTTTAGCATGTGACTAAACTTGGAATCATTGGAGAACGTGCACAGGAAACATGTTTCTGGAAACTTATTTCCTCGTTTAGCCAGGGTCTTAATACTCCTTTTTATTCTGTTCAATGACCATGAATAATACGTCAAAGTCAAGGCTGAAGTTTCCACAGCATAGCAAAGAAATACTTTATATAATGTGTGTCAACTCCAGCCTCAGCCTGGAAATATTATTCATGGTCACTGAACGGAACTGTAAATAAATAGAGTATACATTATCTTCATTCATTTGGATTGGACATTATTCTTTGAGATGGGTAATCATCTATCATTAAAGCTGAAGGCTTAGCTAAAGTGACAGATATTTCATCCAATAGCCCAGTCACAAGGCAACAAAAAAGCTTATTATGATTATCTATAATCAGGATATGACTGCATGATTGTCTGATTAAGCTCTGACTAACCTGTTGATGAGCCACAAAAGGTTCTATTATGAAGCGTTTTAATGGACCACTAGAAGAACCAACCTGAAAAGGTCACAAAAAAACCAAATTCATTATCTAGATACATACATTGATCACGATAAGACTCATATATGGTAAATAAGCGGTACCAAACAAGCAAGTCTTTGAGTGATACATGTACATGTATATGATATATGTAAAACAAGTAAATAAAAACATTGAATAAAGAGTTTTGCATGCTTTGATTTCTCTAACAACCATGATTCTGATGATAATCACCACTCGAGTAGTGAGTTTTCCAAAGTTTCAAAGCCAGATCAAGGTAATACATGTACTAAAACCCTTTTTATCCTGAATTGCAACTTTTCTCTTAAGCCTATAAAACCATACTAAAATAATTATCAGACTCTCGATTTTTTTAAATTTTTTTTTAAACATTTAGGGTTGATACAAGAACACAATTTACAGATTCCAGCTAACGGTGAAGTGATATCCTAGCTATGTAGGTTCACTGATATGGTTTTTTTCTTCACAGGTTTAATTTGATAATGATATCAACCCTAGGTAAATGTGTAATAAATCTGCATGTACAATGTCCTACCTCAATTGTTTTACCCATTTTTTCTTCTATCCATTTTCGTGCTTCGTCAATCCCAACATTCACTTTAATCAAGCCAAGTTTTCCACGTCTTTTGATCAACTGATCTGGCTTCACAGCTAATTTCTGATCACAAGTAAGAGAATTAAAAACAAGATAAAGTGTATTGAAAAAAATATATAAATAAAGGCATTTCTTTTTGGGGGTATTTTTATTATGTTTTAGGGTTGAATAATAGTACTAGTTAAGAGGGACTTGATAGAACTACACAAATTGTGTACTGTATGAAAAAAATGCCAGTCTGTAGACAAGTTTTACTGCAGGCTAATATTAAACTTTGTCTAAAACCTTGTCAGTCTTTGCATAGGCTACAAATATACAGTTTTTTTGGCAGAGCAGGAGGTCTTGTTTGGTAACAAACTAGTTGGAAAGCTGTTTTTGAGGGGTTTTTTTCTTTGTCCTTCTATCATTTCAGTCAAGAACTAAAGTTTTATTGTAGTAAATGTACAAACACATATTAATAAATTTAGTGAGCAATTTTGGTTGCTGTGACTATACTTAGACATTTAACGAAAAATATAATTAAACACAACTGTTACATTACAAATTTAACTTAAACAGAAAGTCATATATTCCTGGCCACTCAATATCACGCCACTATAGCACTTGAATCCGTTTTGACAGCTAACTGGTCAAACAATAGGATTGCAAAATACTGTCCAAAACAATGGACACGAAAGATCACTTTGCAGAGCTGTACAAAAAAATAAGATTTTGAAGCTACTAAAAAAGATCTGTGCATGTAAATGTATAGGCATAAATCTGCATTTGTTCATTCTATATTGACAACTTTTTGTTAAGTTTATCGTGTGTGTGGAGTTTGATCTTACTGTGTTTACGTCACCAACAGACCACCACATCAGCTGATAACTACGAGTGTCACAAATCAGGTAGTCTTAACACTATAACAAACACCAAAAAGTCCTACTAGAAATAAAACTATTAAGATAATATCCACCACATATCCTTAATCTCTTACCTCTTGCTTCAACCAGGGATTTTTCTCTATCAGTTCATCCCAATTCGATTCTTTAGTAATTGTTATAAACCGGTTTTGCACGTAGGTCGTGCTGATGTCCAGATATTTTGATAAAAGTGTTTTACCGTCAGATTCATAGATCGCTTTGGCAGACATTTTTAAAGATAAATCTACCGTCGATTTGTCTTGTCGGTGGGGAAATCAGTAAAGCAGAAAGGTTCCTCTTTCGCGATCGTATGAATAATTTTCGAATAAATTCGTCTAAGTTGTACTACTTGACAGACTCGGCTGAATGCCACGAGAACACTGCGTCGAACTCTTGCGCAAAACATATTTATACATCGCCCGGCCTCGATCAAGTGTTCCAATAAACTAACAGGGGAGGAGTGGGTGACCTTCAAAACACAGGTAGCCCACTCACCATTATAATTTGTTTTATTTTTATTGGGGAAGGAGGGAGTACGGGAGGGTTGGGGGTAACGGTTAAAGTCGTTTTAGCCCAAGAAGCCTCGAAATGAAAATAAAAAATAATATATATAATCTTCAGACGATTTTCCTTTCTAGTTTTATTTTCAACTCCCACTTTCATTGTAAAGTGGGCTGTGCTAAAACCACAGGAAACCCAAGGTAAAACAGTAGTAGTAGTAGTGAAGTAGTAAACAATCGATCTTACAGCGTAGTGAGTCTACCACTCTTCTCAGATGTAAATAAACAATCAAAATAAAATGTAGAGTGCTTTTAGTCTCACTGTTGAATAGGTGACGTCAACTAAATTTGAAACAACGAGTAAACAGCTACTGAGATCAGGGGGAGAAACGATAATACAAATGAATGTCTACTCACTCATTCTCTGGTAAAACAATCATTGCACCTGATCATGATTTAAAAAAACATTAATATTACAGTCGATGATTAGCCAAACTTCATCTTTTTTTTTGTAAGGTTTAAATTTTTGGATATCAAGAATAATATCTTCTGTAGATTTTAATTACTAAAAAAAGGATTACAAGCTTTGGGTTGTGTCCTGTTGTTATAGCTTGGACTACATGTGTCGAAATGCACTTAGGGACTGTGCAATAATTATCGGGAGGGGGGTTCTAAAATCCTCCAAATTGGGCTTAAATTAAAGCTAACCCCCCCTGTGATACATGTAAAATAACTTCTCACCCCTCCCCTTTTTGAAATGAAATAACTATCAACACCCTCCCCCCCCCAAATACGCCTCTCGGCAACAGAACATAGGAAGCAAAGGGCATGTGTTATAAGATGAAAAACCTTACTGAAGTTTCGAACGCTAGTCCTTCGTCGGAGTAAAAGAGAAAGAGGTGGTAGAAAGGATTGTATATAAGTTGGATAAAAGAAACCAATGAGAACAAGGTAGGCAAGAAACAAAAACAAACAATTAAAGACAAAAGAAAAGGTTAGTTGAAAGTAAAGCGTTCATTAATCCCGTTGGGACTAAGAGTGCCCAATAGGTGAATAAGCCGCATTTCTTTGGTTTTGCGACAATCATTGTTGCCGTTAATCAAAGAAAGACCGAAAACAATGAAGTCAGAAAGAGAATGGTTAGCTAGATTAAAATGGCGGAAAACTGGTTTGGTGGGATCATAAAACTGATGCGTACGAAAACCCGGCGTTCCAGAGTCTCTTAGCCGGTTTGACAGTCATACGATTCCTACTCTATTTAACCGAGATTTATCAATAAAAGACTTGAGTAGTGTCTTGATTGCAATTTTTATCCCTTGAATGCGCCAACAGTACAAGAATGGATTGAGTACTGAGTTCATCGTCAAGACGGTCCACGCTACGTATCTGTAAATTATCACACTTCGACTTTGTCCAAATTTGAGTAACAGGAATATACCAACAATGTACGGTACAACACAAACAACAAACAGCCCATGGATGTAGTACATTGTAGTAATGGATTTTCCTTGTCCGACAGTGGGGACACATGACGAGGAAAACTGACGAGTGATAGACAGGGTTTGGTCTAGTATTTGCCTTCGATGGCGTTGAACTATACGAAGGATCTGAATGTAGCAGTATGACGAGGCAAAAAGAAGAACCAAGATGAAGGTGATGATAGAGATGTAACGTGCTTTTTGATCCACCAGATAGCGGAAGAAATAGACACATAAAGCAATGAACCACAGCAAGACCTTTAGCTTCAAAGTGCGTGGTACCGTTACGATCGTCCGATATCTGAGATGCAGCAAAAGAGCAAGGTACCGGTCCACCGCAATGGCGGTCATGGTCAACATCGAAGCTCCATACAACAGTACGCTTGCGCTTTCCGCACAGATTTTCAGTAGTTGTTGATGGCCATAGTTGTTAGACACGATTGTCGCTGCTATGGACAGAGGTTGGACTACAAAACCGACCCCGAAGTCAGAAAATGCCAAGAAACAAAGAAGCACATTGGAAGGAGTGTGAAGCGTTGGTGTCTTGAGAATAGCTAGGATAAAGAGAGCGTTAGTTAACGTAGCTGAGAGACCCAAGATACCGTTGATAAATATAATAATAATGTTCTGATTTTCGACAATTCCGCCAATCATTTTTTTTTTTTACGATTTTAGCCTTTGCTTTGTGCGAGGTAAAGTCACGTCAGCCGGTGAGCGAGTTAAAGTGTAAGTCTACTTTTAAGCAAAAACCAGGTGCCAGGTGATTACAAATAACAAGTCAAGTTGAACTAAAAATTTCGCGTCTCTTAAATCAGTAAATCCCCATCATCAATCAAAAACTTGACAGGCTACATGGGGGAATATAGGAAGGCGGAAACCTACTCGGAAAGGTGTTAATACATTTCAAGTAGTTAGGGTTTCTTTTTGAGGGCAAAAAAAGAAAAAAATATGGCAAAAACACACTATAGGCCAACCAGGTGTTTCTCGATGACTAAGATAAACATGGAACAAATCCATTGAAGTCATTGACATAATTAAAAAAAACATAATGAATTTCTTGTGAAGACGCAAACAATTAGAAAGGTGAGCAAACAGTTACCACCCAGCACTCGAGAATCGCAGCCGGGGTTAGAAAAAGGTTATTATGAAAGTAATGATTATTTTCACTTAGTTATTCTACGGATTATTAATTGTACCGCTCTATAATAAATAGCAACTTTTTATTGTGAACTGGATGCTCATAATTTTATTATATCAGAGTAATATCCGATTCATAAATCACACTTTTCGTACTATTTGGTAAGTACAATATTCTCAAAGAGAAGTGGGCTCGTAGGCAGCTCCGCACTGCGCATGGTGATAGAGGATTTTCACCATCACGTTCACAGTCATGTTAGATGGCAGGAACAATACGATCGTTTTGCATGAGAAAGATTCCAATGCAAGAGAAAATGGATTTTACATTGTTCTGCAATCTAAAGGCTGGTTTTCACTAGTGACATAAGCGACGGAAGCATAAGCATAAGCATAAGATCGTTATGTTCTAGTGTAAATGGATGTGGCGGAAGCATAAGATGAACAATAGGTTTCCCGTGGACTGAGTACGAGAATTTGATTGGCTTTCCACCTTGTGCTTCTGTGTGTTAGCGACGGAAGCATAAGAATCTGGTTTTCACAAGCGACATAAAGACGGAAGCAGAAGCATAAGCATAAAGGCTGGTTTTCACTAGCGACATAAGGACGGAAGCAGAAGCATAAGCATAAGAAAAAAGAAACCTTCCGTTCCTTCTGCTTATGCTTCCGTCGATGTTCTGCTTCTGCTTACGTCTCCGTTTTTTTATTTTCACAGGAACATAAGACGTCTTACGCTTCTGCTTCTGTTTCCCCCTTCTGCTTCCGTCGCTAGTGAAAACCAGGCTTAACCAAATGCAAAACATAAGAAATAATTCGATTACCGAGAGCAAAGGGATTTTATTGTTCTGCCATTTAACCACAGGCTGTATTAAGGTGGTGTTAAGGAGGCTCAGGGTAGTTTTGGTCTGGCACACCTAGCCACATTGAAACGGCTACAACTTCGTCTTGAATAACTCGATCTGCAAGCACTTTTCACACACTATCAGGAAAGGATTAAAGGTTTCAAGAATGATAAATTAGTTTAAAGCGGACTTTTCTTTATGACGTAATGATGACATCATAGAAATCGTTTATCGCTTATTTTCTCCAAAACTAGACCTAAACTTTTAAAGCAACTTGCACCAGTCGATAGTATTCATCAAGGCACCTAACATATTGCAATATGAAAAAAATGTATGAGAGCGTTTTCCAAATATTGCGCGATGAATAATTTCATGGACTTTTACTATTATTTCCAGCGTGTCAACTTTATACCCTCAAAATGGGGACTTGAATTTAGTGGATTCAATATTTTTAGTAGCTTGAATATAGGTACGGATATAGACACTGTCCTTATTGAGTATGAATCACATTGTGATTTTCTTTCTAACGTTATGGATTTTTTGATATGAAGGTAAATGACCCCATTTGTTGTCAAAAGCGATAGAAAATATCGATAATATAAAGAACATATCGGCATTCAAAAAATCGTCGAACGATTTTTTTCTAAATGAAGTCACTAAAAGATAAATGTTTTACGAAAATTCTCCTTTAATTTCGTATTCATTGAAGGGTTTGAGGCAGTCAAATAAAAATAAGTACGCTCACAACTATTTTCATAGTAATAGTTTTTGTTACATGCCATACAAGCCGTAGTGTAAAATAATTATTTTCCACAGTCCGTATATTTTACATCCAGGGGGGTCCTGAAATTTTTCAATCAGTCTGGAGGGGGGTCCCGAAAAAATTTGAAGGCTATCAGGGGAGGCATTCGAATTTTTTTGGGGATCACAGGCATTTTCTCCTCCACCCCCCTCCCCCCCCCCCCTCCTCCAACTTAAATAACGACCGGTCCCTAACATGTCGCAAAAAATCAACACACAAATAGCGCAATAGCGCTGAACGAAAAATCGGCGATACAAGTTGTCCCGTGTAACATCAACTTTTATGAAAGTACAAAGCTTCTATGAACACAATGTTTTTCTGCTTTACACTCGATGATTACCTGTCAACAGATGCGTTAAATGGCGACCAAGTAATAATCTTTTTTTTCAGACTTGAATAAAACCATGGAGCATCTGAATTGATCTTTGGATGACGTCAAGAGTCATGAGTGTCGTCAGTGACGTGTGTTTTATGATGTTCTACCGTATATGTACTCATATATAATGCAGTATCATTCATCACACGCGACAGACTGATTGAGGTTTGATAAAAAATAATAACTGAGTTAATGCTTGTTTCATTATTGAGTTCTTCAACTTGATCATATCATGGATACTGGATATTGGCGCACACGAGCGTGCCGGTTGATTTCGCAAAACATTCACTAAAAAAATTCTTCATATTTGGTGCTATTTAACAAAAGATTTCTCATTACATAGCACCTATAGTGAACGGTACCACGATGGCCGCCATGCTTTTGTCTTTTGTCTCTGTTGGGAATGCTTGCAACCCATCAATTCATGAATTAGAATTTTTAATTCAAAGTCTTGGTTTCCTGATCGCGTAGTTCACGAAGGAAATCCTGGATCCTATGTGCTGGACTTTGGTTTCCGAGCTAGGGTCAAAATTCCGATTTTACTTGGATTCCAAACTCGATCCCATGGAAACGCAATACGAATCCCACTTCGTGGACTATAGATAACACGTCTTAACTATAGTGAAAGACTGGGTTGCGCGCATCCTAGATTCTGAATTTCGTATATATACGGTAGGTCAATACTGGGATCAGACGAATCTATCATCACTCGGTATCAGAATCAGTATTAGAATGCTTAACCTGTAACCTGTACTACTTTAGTACTAGCATAAGGACAATCTTCCAACCATATTAGGATCGAGCGTTAATAGCCCACTTGTGGCTTCCCACAATGGAACGGTATTTCGATAAACCTTCTTGCCATTTAAGTCAATTTTTTTTGCCATGACAATTAATTTATGGAGTGTCGCGTGGCACTAATGACGAGCTTTGGTATGGTCACGTTATATTATGTTCACGCGTTTTCCCCTAGCTATTTCGTTTCTTTATCAGTTTAGCCATGCTTTTCCCCGGCATTATTGCTTCAAGAGCCGTTATTTAATTTATTACTTCACACGCTCGATGAAATAAACTTTTGTCGAGAATGCGCAAGAAGCAAAAAAGGGCTGATGAAACGAGATTGTTCTTGGGCGCAACTGCGTATGCTCTCATTTCTGACTTTCTAAGATTAAGTGCATATCGTGCATACTTTTACAAACTGAAGTGGTTGTCCTTCTATGCTTCCCTACGCCAGCAGGAATAATGGGTAGTTAGTAAGTAAGCAATTACAAACTGAACATGCTAGTGGAGCGGAAGTGAAACGTGAATGTATGCTAGTAACCTAAGGATTGTTACGCGTATCTTTTTATAACCCTATAAAAAAACTGAGTCGGTATAGAACAGCGACAAAAGACAAAAGCCATGCCATACCAAGATTGAGACGCATGTTGTTGAATTCTAAGCCAAATATACTGAACAAGAATATCCATGTGAAGAATGTATATACATCAATGTCAAAAGTTATTTTTATTATTTGTTCGAGCTGGTTTCGAATCAACATTTCAGTTTTTACGACAATCACTCGAAGGTTAATGGCTACCCAGGGTGCATTGTGGCCGTGGAAACCAGCAATTTGTTTGAAAGTAGAATAGAGTGATTTCAGTCTCATTGTTGAATAGTTAGATAAATGTATCTCACTTAGATAACTATTTAGTTGACATCACCTAAAATAGTAAAAGGGCGCCAAATAACGGTCATGCTAATCCGGGGGGGTTGTTTTACCAGAGAATGAGTGAATAGACATTCATTTGTATCATCGTTTCTCCCCCTGATCTCAGTAGTTGTTTACTCGTAGTTCCAAATTTAGGTGACGTCACCTAAAATAGTAAATAACTTATCTAATTTAGTTGACGTCACCTATTCACCAGTGAGACTAAATGCACACTATATGACCATATACTAAAGGAAAGTGTATCTGTTATTATTTTAGGCAGAATGTACAGGTCATGGCATGAATGAAGGCCAAGTATTATGCCTTTATCTGCTTTATCGATAACACGCTGAATTAACGTGATAATGAGCACACGGCAATAAGCCTTCAATGGAAGCATTTGCCCGCTCTCTTATAGCCTGCATAAACCACTTCCTTTTCCCTTTTGGGCCGCTACGCAGGCTACTCTAACGTTGGTCAAAAGGTTTAAGATGGGTGAAAATAATTTTTATGACGTTATTTGCGCACCGACTCAAACTGCTATCACCTTCAAATCTTTCGTCGATTCGATGTAATTTCAACGTTATGAGGAACTCATTCACAAAGTAGTCATCCGTAGTTACTTTTGTGCTGACCTCGAAGAAGAAAAAGTATTCGAATTCATTAGTATTTTGGCCTTATTTAAAAAACAAGGGGCAGGCAAGCACAATTTCCAGGTTTGTTTTACGCTATTTAATTTGAGTCAGCCTCGGGCAGAAAATCTGCGGAGAGGAAACAAGGAGGAGTGGAGATGGGAGGTGTCTGGTCACGTGACAACCCAATCAAAACAGAGTCACGTTCGATAAATTTTCACAATGAAATATTAGTTGAAATTATCTTATCATTCTTTACTGCTGAGCATGCATAATCACAATGCTATTTTCACAGACCATTCACGATTTGATGTCAATCCAAATGTTTAATTTTTGTTTTGACGCAAACTACCCCTCCCCCAAAAAGACCGGTCGCCTAGCAACTCCTTCCACTTGAACAAGTTTCAAATTATGCAGACAGGCCTTTTGCTGATCCCACTTATATGGACCAATCAGCGAAGCTCTTGGGAGTTCGACGTCACGAATTTTCGCGCAGCGAAAATTTATGCGTTGTTGGCGCTCTCGAAGAAACTGTCAGCGTGGAAGAAATACGAGAGACAAAATTACGCTTAAATTTTGGACATTTTGGCGAAAAGTAAGTTCAGTATAAGACATTATAAGTAAACTTTGATAATCAAAGGTCAGAGAGTAACTGTGGTTGGGCCAATCGAGGTATATTTAGAAGAGATTGAGAGGACTCTCGTCTGGCATGTCTCAGATGATCGAAAGTTCTTTGATCGTATTTCAGAGGCAGCGACCCGTAGGCTTTCATGATAACAAGCTTTTATTCTCTCTTACAGGCAAAATTCGCCGGAATGGCGGTGGGGAAAGGATTTTTCGACCAATATTCTGTATTCTGCGTGTTTGGATCGGTCGTAGGATGTGTGGTAGTACCGCTTATAACCCAGGTATTTTATAATATACATCTCACTATTTTCGTTTCATCTCGTTGAATCCATGTGCTCATTGCTAAATTTCACTCGCAATATTTTTGCTATATTTAGGGTTATATTTCCTAAACCTCATCGCAAATAACATTTGAAAATTGTAACAAGTCATTGAAAATAGTTTCCTGGTTTTCTTAGTCCGTAGAAAGTGTTATTTTCTCGGCTATCGTGATCAGCCTGACTGCTACCCATTTGACTAAGCGAGCTTCTAAATCAGACAACACCAATCAGGTTCGTAATTTTTTCTTCCAACTGGCAAAAACCTTCCTTAATTTGTTAAAATATCAAATTTTTTAATGCCTGTCATTGTAAAATTTTGCTACATTGTTACTCTATCAACGTTATTTACAGGTATATGGTGTGAAGGAGGTCGAGAAGAGAAGCAATCGGAAAGCGAAAGATCGTGATACTCAGAACGGACAAACAAAAAGGAAAAAGAACGTCTCTCAAGTAAGAACCTTTGCTATAAAAAAGTAAACAGGAACTCCTTTAAATATTCTAGAATTCCGAAATCACTTTGTTTATAACGATTGACTTTCAATCGGTGTTCTAGGACAACAGTCCCAGTTTATCAATATACCATCGAAGTATAACCAAAAATCGTATTTTTCAAAATCTGTCCATCAGTGTTTACCTTCTAAGCTAAGGCGGGCTCAACAGCTAATAAAAACCCAAATTCATTTCACTTGGTTTTCTAGTTATTTTGAATTCATTTATAAAAATCGTATCAATAATTACTCTTATAAAGACTTATATAATTTGCCATCGTTTAGGGGACAATTTGTAAAGCAAACATGCGATGAATATTATAATTATGAAAGTCATCTTTCAATATCTAGTTTTTCTTTTATTATTTAAGGGATAGGTTTAAGGGGTAGCTTCTGGTTTGTTTTGTTTTGATGCGAACTGTACTGTATTTGAGAACAATGGGGAGCCTTTTTATGCCATATCGTTTTGACTGATTATATTCATACAGAATTTTCTTGAAGTTTTATAATTCTCTGGCGCTTAGTCATGCTTATTGGACTGTATTTTTGTTCAAATTAATCATACCGTTGTCATGTTTTTATTACAGCTGAGTCATATTATTGTGTCTAATATATTATTTTTTATTACATTTTTAGCAAGTTATGATCACAAGATCTTCAGACAATCGCAAGAGACGAGAGGTTGATCTCGAGAAACTCGAACTGGCAAGACAGCAAGAACTGGTAAGCAGGAAATATATAAATTGATAATAATTATGCTGGTTTGATCTGCTTATTCACACCGATATCCCCCAATAAAATAGCATCTATGTTGAAGCCCATGAATACTATACTAAAATTAATCAACTCAACAAATTTTTATAACATTGTGAATTCACTGTCTCCAGATGTATTGAATTCTTGAGACCTTGTTTGGTTATCTAGTTACATAGTATAGATTCACGTCAAACGATGCTATGTTGTGTATATTATCATTTTGCTCATGAATTATTTTGGATTTTTAATTACATAATGACTACAAATATAATTATATTTTTGGGCTTTTTAAAGTGTATTGGTCCATCTCAGTTGTGTCTTCTTTACTTAATTTTTAACATCAGCAATGTCAAATAATATTGTTATTTTAAGTATGCACTTTGTGGGATATTTGGCATATTTATGGTATTCAGATTTGGTTGGAAATTTTAACGATATTTAGAATGAATGCACATGCCTTGTGAATTTAAAAAAAAAATTTCCCCTAGCATAAAATAAAATAATGTGGTTGCTAAAGCTGCAACATTAATAAGTAAATATATAAAGATTGATAAGATTATTCTTAAAAGTTGATATTTGAATTTAAAATTGGTAGCAAGAAGGACAATAGTACTTTTTTACTCCCTGTTTTAGTAATAGCTCTGGTTTAAGCTTCAAAGCTAAGGATAGCCTATAAATAAGTTAATATGAATGTCATTCATGATCAATAGTCAGAGATGGTTTGAGAACTTTATGAAAGGGAAAGCCTAGGTGTACACATAGTCTTGATTGCATTTTGTTATAAATACAATGACTTGGGTTTTAGTAATAGAAGCTTTCTCTAGAAAGGAATCCTTTACAAGAGTGACCTGATACCGACCTGATAGACTGCTTCAGCTCTGCACTAAGTCTATTGTTTTAGCCAAATGTATATGTGGTTTGAGAAAAGCAAAAGTATTTTGCCTTGAAATGATTTAAATTCTATTAAAAATACTGAAAGATGTATAACACTATTATGTATATTATGACAGCTAGGCTTTCATTTTTGGAAAAAAACTTTACAGTGCATATATAGTCCAGTCATCCTGTGAAATTTTGGGGGGTGGGGTTGGAACAAATTGCAACAGAATTTTTCTCAATGTTGTTTGACCCGTTAGGGTAAGTTAATCAACATACTAAAAGTCCCAAAAAATCCCTTCGGTGGAACATCCCTAAAAACGGCTTTTAATATTGTCAAGGATTACACAGGAAGCCCAATACGGGGAAAATATCAATTTTCCAAATAAATATATGTAAACTTGTTTCTTTCTCTAATTTTGCATTGTGCTGAGGCACTTATATCAAAATTAAGTATAATGTTTTCAATATCAAAACAAATAAGATAATAATCTGGACAGATTCTTCAATAAATGCAAATGTCAATAACACAGGAAGCCCATACTTTGTAAATTTATTATAAAAGAATTAAATGGGCCCTAAAAATAAGTAGTTTGATAGTAATGACTCTCTTCTTTACTTATCTATCTCTTATAAGTACTTTTTTCGTCTATTGAGAAGCCAGGATTTAAGAAATTTGAAAAGAAACGTCTAAATTAGTTTCAAGACCTCTCTTCGGAAAAGGTAAGTGATGCCTTTCAGATGTTTACATTGAACTATAAAGTCTGGAAGTCGTAGTCTTTTATAAAGCGAATAATTGCTGTGGGATTGCCTTGGCTGCTTATTCTTTTACCCTTAAGCACTTTCTATATTGATGAAGGTAAAAATTATACATAGCTGATGTATTTTGTGACTAAATTATATTTTTATGAATGTAGGACCATTATTTCAATTTTGATTATAGAAGCGATAAATGACACAAAGAAGACATGGAGAATGGATGCATGCTCATTTTGCGGCGAAAGCTTGAACAACGATCAGCCAACAGTTGTATTGGGAGAGAAAGGAGTTATTAGTATCAACAGAATCTCGTCTCTTTCTGGTCAAGAGATCCAAGTCAATGTTGGCCAAGTCGTGCATGTTAATTGTCGACGCGACTATTCACGTAGACCAGCTAAACCAGTCAACACCCAATCAGTCCTTGAAGCAAGTATCAAGGTACCATCACTTAACCGACGTTCGCTTACCCCAAGATTTGCTTTTAAAGAACACTGTTTTTTGTGTGGTAAACCAGCAAAATATGATGGGAAAAAAAGGGGATTTGAAGTCATACCTGTGCGAACCATAGACTTCCAAAAGTCCATCTATGAAACGTGTGAAACAAGAAATGATGAATGGGCGAAAGACGTGTTTGGAAGAATAGAGTTCGTCAGTGATTTGCATGCTGCTGATGCAATTTATCACCAACAATGTAGCGTTAATTTCCGAACGAACAAACAAATTCCAAAGCAGTTTAATGAGTCTTCCAAACAGCCAAGCAAACTGCAAAAGCAGGCAGGGAGACCAGTCGATGAAGAAAAGAATGCCGCGTTTTCAAAAGTTATCGAGTTCTTAAAAAACAATGATGATGAGCAATTGAGTGTCGCTGATTTATGTAAAATGATGAAAGAGTATCTTTGTGAGTCTACTGAAGAGGCTTATAGCACGAAATATATGAAAACAAAACTCTTGGAGCATTTTGGTGATGACATCGTCATAACAAACATCAAAAATGTTGCTAATGTTGTAACATTTAACCGTACGGCAAGTTCAATAATAAACGAGTTCTATCGTCAACCCAAGCAAGAAGAGGGAGATGCAGAGAAGATACGTATAGTTGAAACAGCAGCGGAGCTAATCAAGAGTGAAATTAAAAAAGTAGAATCTAAAGGAGAAGACTATCCTTCACTCGATGAAATATATTCCACACACGAAGCGATGAAATTTGTTCCCAGCTTACTTCAGAAGTTTTTAAGTTTGCTGATAAGAGGTAAAGATGTCCATTTAAAGATTGCATCGCTTGGCCAAGCTCTTACTCAAGCAGTTAGACCAAAAGCACTTTTAGCGCCTCTGCAGTTTGGACTTGCAGTACAAATGCACCACCACTTTGGTTCGAAGTTTTTAATTGATTCGTTGAATTCTCATGGATTTTGCTCATCCTATACTACTGTTCAAAATTTTGAAAGAAGCGCTGCAACCACACGTGGAACTGAAATTACAGGCTGGATACCAGGCAAGTTTATGCAGTACGTAGCAGACAATGTAGACCACAATACAAGAACACTTGACGGAACTGGTACCTTCCACGGCATGGGAATGATTGCTGCCGTAACACCATGTTCCACATCCAGTCAAAGAATCCCTAGGAAATCGGTCACAAATGAAGAAATATGTGCTGCTGGAGCGATAGATATAGTCAACCACAGAGGCCCAAGCGAATGTACGTCATTAAAGTACAACGAGCTGAAAAATGTTAATGTGCGAGATCATACCTCAAACCTTGATCTTCTGTTTAAGTTAACACTTCCATTACTATGGTCTCCAAGGCCAGCTTGGTCCGGGACCATGCAACTTGTGTGCAAGGGATCGCACCCTGGTCAGTCATCAGTATTGTTTTTACCAATGATAGATATGGACCCTGGGGACATGACCTGCATTTACTCTACTCTTTGGTTTATAACTCGCCACGCAAAACGCTACCACGTCACGCCAATTATCACGTTTGATCAGCCATTATGGTGGAAAGCGTTAACAATAATAGAGAATGAGCCTTTAAACAGTGACATGAAATCGATGGTTTTACGTTTAGGAGGACTGCACATCGAAATGAGCTTTCTGGGCTGTATTGGTCACTTAATGGCTGGCTCTGGTTTAAAGGAAGTGCTTGAATTGGTATATGCAAATAATGCGGTTGTCCACATGCTTACTGGTAAAGCATTATCAAGAGCTGTAAGGGGCCATTTACTCGTTGATGCAGCCTTAAATTCATTACTTATTTCTGACGCATTGAACATTGCTATGCCAGAGGTTGATACACAAGTTGAAGACCAAGAAGTAAATGCTGTGCCAAATGCAGAACAAGATATTGTGGCAGTCAGAGATCTTTACAAGAAACTTATTGAAGGTTCTTATACCACTACCCAAGTGTGCTCTGCCAATGCGCTTCAGAATATTGCGAACATTTTAGAGAATAAGAGGTATCTTATATAATAGAAGCTATATTCATTATATGAAGTGAAATATATAAAGACGTATTATTCTAAATTATTAAATGACAAATAAACATTCTTTTTATGTTTTAGAAATTCAATGAAAGGCCAGCGCACTGCCATGCTATGGATTCAATATGTGGATATGATCGATATTCTCAGAAAATTCCAAAAGGCTGAAAGAACAGGCAATTGGGACCTTCATCTCCAATCCGTTCATGAAATGCTGCCATATTTTGCTGCCTCGGGACACAATATGTATGCCAAGTCAGCTTACATCTACTTGCAAATGATGGCTGACCTTGAAGATAAGAACCCTGAAGTGTATAAGAGTTTCCAGGAGGGTCTACATGTCGTGCGCAGAAGTGATCGATATTGGGCGGGACTTTCTACTGACCTTACCATTGAGCAAGTATTAATGAGAAGTATAAAAACAAGTGGCGGTCTTACCAGGGGCCGTGGAATGACAGAAGTGCAGCGATTGATATGGGTGATGTCCATGCCTATGTGTGCAGCAGTCAACAACACTATGCAGAGTCTAACAGGTGTAAACTATTACACTAGTGAGCAGCATATAGACACATCAGTAACTAGACAAGAACGCGACTTTAAAGATACGATGGAAATAGTTGCCTATCTTCACTCAAGGAATCCGTTCAGCGCAGATCCTTCGTTACGAAGTATTTCGACAGGCGTAGTTGCGAAAGAAACGGTCAACGCAGATAAAGCCAAACAAGTAGGAGAAAGTATACTTATTTCAATGAAGAGGTATAACTAGCTAAATCTAGTGTGAGCTGCGTCGGTGTTTCTAATGAAACAGTAATGATGAAAAGGTAAATTATACACCGTGAAAAAGATGAAAAAACTTACTAAAATGAAGGGTAAGCTATTTCAATGAAGGGTAAGCTTGTACATGAACACACTTTTAAAAAGAAAGAACAAGCTGTAACGCTTGCCGCGAAGACCATCATCAATGTTAAAGGGACAACTGTTCAAATAGATTCCCAGCTCCTGTTCCAAAGGTTCGTTCTCGTTGCCACTGGCGGAAGGTATGACAATCCAAAAGAACTGTTCCAGTTTGAAATGAGTAGTTACCCTCCAGCACTTTTTCATGCTTCTCTCCTACCACGACAGGCAAACAAACCTGCCTTAGCCGACGCTATCTGGGAGGAAGTAAAAGATAATTTACCGTCTGAGCTTCCAAAGCACGAATATGCGTTTGTGCTGGATGGTGGAGCCCTACTTCACAGAGTTTCATGGCCTCGTGGTCTGACGTACGATGAAATATGTGACTTATACATCCAGTATATACGTTTTAGGTATCCCGGCAATGTCACGGTGGTTTTCGACGGGTATGAAGACGGTCCTAGTATAAAGGACTGTACCCACATGAGACGTACAGGACAATATGAGGAGACAGTGAGTTTTCAACCAGACATGGAGATGAAAGGCAAAAAGGAGCATTTTTTGTCAAATGCCTCCAACAAACAACGGTTTATCAACCTGCTAAGCGCAAAGCTTCAATCAGCTGCATATATCACAGTCCATGATCCTGGTGATGCTGATCTTCGTATTGTGCTAACTGCCATTGATATGAGTCAATTGTTTCCAACTATTTTAGTCGGTGACGACACAGACTTGCTGATTCTTTTGTTGTACCACGTAAACAGTTCAAGCGCACACGACGTTTTTTTCAAGCCAGAGCCAAAACTAAGATCTACGAAAAGAAGAATGTGGGACATCAAGAAAACAAAGTTGATTTTGGGGCCCAACGTGTGTGACAACATACTCTTTTTACACGCAATACTTGGCTGCGATACCACTTCTCGACTTCACGGAATTGGCAAAGGGCTGGCATTAAAGAAGTTTAAAATAGATGAGAGTTTCCGTCAGCAGGCAAAAGTTTTCGGGTGTCAGGCAACCACAAAGAACGATCTGATTGCTGCAGGAGAAAAAGCGATTTTATCTATGTACAACAACAGAAACGATAAAACTCTTGATGAGCTTCGATATACAATTTTTTGTCAAAAGGTTTCTACTGGATCTTCATTTGTTCAGCCAGAAAACTTACCACCAACATCTGGAGCAGCTGCATACCACAGTATGAGAGTGTTCTACCAAGTCCAACAATGGAAAATGAACAACGCATTAACACCTTCCGATTGGGGATGGCAGATTGTGCATGGCAAACTGCTTCCCATCAAAACAGATCGTCCAGCAGCTCACAAGGCACTGCTTGAGATAATCAGATGCAATTGCAAGTCAAACTGCGACAATAATCGATGCACTTGCAAAAAGTATAACTTGGATTGTTCTCCTGCATGTGGTACCTGTCAGGGTCAGAGTTGTTTGAATATTACCAACCAGCAGTTGGATGTATAGGCGGTGAATGGATTCAGTACTGTTTGTAAAGATGTTTTGATAATGATAGGAGTTTTTCAAATGATATATTGTTAAATTTCTATGTTTTATAACAATGTTATCAACATTTTAAGTCAAAGTGATAAATTTACAAAGTATGGGCTTCCTGTGTTATTGACATTTGCATTTATTGAAGAATCTGTCCAGATTATTATCTTATTTGTTTTGATATTGAAAACATTATAATTAATTTTGATATAAGTGCCTCAGCACAATGCAAAATTAGAGAAAGAAACAAGTTTACATATATTTATTTGGAAAATTGATATTTTCCCCGTATTGGGCTTCCTGTGTAATCCTTGACAATATTAAAAGCCGTTTTTAGGGATGTTCCACCGAAGGGATTTTTTGGGACTTTTAGTATGTTGATTAACTTACCCTAACGGGTCAAACAACATTGAGAAAAATTCTGTTGCAATTTGTTCCAACCTAAACCACAGGATGACTGGACTAATAGGCAGGAGTGCTAATGAGTCCCACTTCAACATTTTATGGAGTTCAACCCCCTTACTTTCATACTTTTCCCCCCCTCCCCCCCCCCCCCCCCCCCCACTTCTAAAATTCTGTTTTACTGCCACTGCAATGATTAGCTTGTACTAGTTTACATTAATGTTACAACATATAGAGGATATTACTTGGTGGCCCAGAGATATGAAGTTTATACTCAAGTGGTTGAAATATTTCATGAGTGAGCAGAGTGTTTTTCAACATGAGAAGCTAAACTTCATATCTTCAAGCCAATATGTAATTTTCTTTTTATTAAGCAGACATATTCACAAACAAAAACTTGTTGTAACATGTTAAAGTGAGCAGGACAATAACATTGGAATTGATGTCATCAATATCTTCATGTTTGAGGATATGAAAAATATGACACTGAGGTTTCAGTTTCACTGATATTTCCCAGTAAAACGCTAGTGTTCATATAATAAAACATAATTATGTTGCTTTATTCCAGGACCGGAAACAAGAAGAAAAAAAGGAAAAGAAGATGAAAAAGAAAGAAGAGAGAATGAGGAAAAAAGAGCAAGAAAAAGAGGAAAAAGAGGTATATGTTCTGTGCAGACAAGCTGGTTAAGACTATTTGTCATTCCCTTGAGTATTATTGTGTACCATTAATATTGGTGCCACTCAAAAAGGAATAACCAATAGCTATACCATTCAACTTGGTTGAAGTAATGAAATTGAAAACGTGCTGCATGCAGTTAGGAAGCACTCAGGGGTTCAATGGCAGAACATGAAGAAAAGAGCTTGGTGAAGCATGAGGCATGCTGGAGTGTTTCTAAAAACATCTTGAATATTCTGCCAATCCCCCAGTGATTTTGAACTTCACACAGCACAGCAAGCAAGATTTTTTATTTCTTTTATAAATATTTTTGGATCCGATGACAAAAAAACAGAATAAAACACTTACATAACAGTCATAATAATGTTTGTGTGATGGAAAACTGAATATTTTAGTTGAGATATTTTGACAGTTGTAAATATAAATCCCAGTAAATAGGCATTTCATTTATACAAGTTGAGTCCTTGTGATTATGAATGTACTGTGCAAGCTAAAGTGGTTTTACCAGAGGTCTACAGCACGCTCATACCAATGTACTTCAATGCTTCACACTATTTTTTAACGCCAGGGTTTGGAGTTCATTACCAACCAATATAAGAAACTCAAATTCCTTAGTTAGTTTTAAATATAGTTATCGTAAGTCTACAGCCTCTAGTCTTTTGTGATAATCCTTTTGCATTAGATACCTAGTATTAGATTTATCTCTATTTTATTCTTTTTTCCTGTTCTATTATTTTAAGTTTTATTTTAAGTTACATTTTCTATCGTTTTTTCCCCATGAAATATATATTTTTATTATTTATATTAATTTTCTAATTTAGCTTGTATACTTTGTAATTAATTTTAAAAATTAGAAGGCCAATTGAAAATTATTTATGATAAATTGTATGCCTTCGTTATATAAAGTCATTATTATTATTTATTATTATTATTGCAAATTTTTTCACAAAGCTAATGTTGACTCACAATCGCAGATGAAAGTATTGTAAGGTAGCTTAAACATTGATTTATACTTTTATAATAAGTATCTTGTAGACATGCTTTACGTTTCATCCTTTAGTAACAAGAGGGACTTTTTTTAATGCAGAGAGAAGATCAAAAACTTAAAAAGCTTAAAGAAGAGAGATTAAAAGAAAACTTACGACAGCAAGAAAAGGTAATTATTATAAAACATATCAGGCATGTTTAAAGTCAAATTTACATATTTTTTACGATAACACGAAGTTTTGATTAATTCGTATTTGCACTTATTAAACTCATTAATAATTGATGAGGAAACATAACAGAAATCACGACTGTGAAGACTTTTGTAAATCAGATACAGAATCCTGTTCATTTGCATAGACTTCAAGATGGATTTTCTTGGCCATATTCACTTTTATCTTGAAAATTTTAGCGAAACACAAAGGAACTAACCTAGACGTTTGATCTAGGTATATCGACAGTATTCGTGTCCGTGTTGTATCCAATATACAAACTCTTGGCTACGCCTCGAGTTTGTATATCTGATACAACACAGCCACTCATACTGTATATATTACTTAGAGCATCCAGTACATGCATTTTACACTCCTGGCCATGTAGACACCTGCTTTTGCAACTTATTTCCAATTAATTGGGATTGATAACATGGTGTCAATTAGCTTTTTATTTCTAGAATAATTTCGAGACTTCAGATATTGTTTAACATTGTATTAGTGAGTACCACCCCTGATTGTATTAGTGAGTGCAGAGTAGTCAAGTAGTATGGGTGGTCTAAAGTGCTAAGGCCTCCATGAGCTCCTCTCACCAACTCAAGCTAGGCTTTGGTGCAAGAGGCCCATGGTTTGAGGCTTTTGTACACAACCTAATACCTATGTGAGTTGATTTTGTTTGTTGTCTTGTTCTCTCCTGTGCTACGAGGGTCTTTGTAGTGTCTTCCAGTTTTCCTCACTTCAATAATCGTACATTGTAATTTGATCTTAGAATCAGAAGGCCATATGTTATATAACTCTTTAATACAGAGTAATTATTTTGCCTTTCTGCAGCAAAGAAAAAATACTTGTATTTATCTCAAGTGGCATAGGATTGTGATTGCTGTATGCAGGGATAGATCAGATCCCTAAATTCTATTTCACAATCCTATGAACCATGAGATAGTTGCCAGTTGTCTCTTGAACTCTGGAAAAGTGAACTAATTCATACATGGTAACTGCCGAAACTTGGTTTATCTGCATTATATCACATTTTTAAATACAACCATTTCATGCTTGGTTTTCCAGGAATATACCTCTTGCACTTATTCCCAAACTGTGGGTCAAAGTAAAAGAACTAACTTTTCTTGAGGATTGAAATCTTTTTTTGATGTGAATGTTTTTACATTGTTTTGATCCACTGGTAGGGATTTACAGCCATTTCATTCACATGCGCCACTCTAGCGATTGTTTCTGTCGTGACAAAGATGTAGGTGGATGTCAATCAAGGTGTTTCTATGACATTCTATACATGTAGGCACGTGCACCTTGTGTTTTCCGACATCGTCATGGAAACGCCTTGTGATTGATGTCCACTTAAACCTTCTTCGTCGGGACAGAAAAAATCGCTAGAGGGCACGTGTGATTAAGAATGGCTGTAGTGCAAGGGGTGTACACTTCCACCTTTTAATCTTTGTGGCGTATTGATCTTTGATTTCAGTGCATAAATTAACAAGCCAATCAACTTTTGTTTTCAGATTGCATCACAGAAGCAAGAAGCTCACAAATCGCGAACAAGCACATCTAAAATTTCTAAAAAGTCTGAAAGTTTAACACTAAAACCCGTGTTTCAACCTGTGACTCCTACAATATTAACAGTAGATGCACTTTCACGGGAGAGGACCAAGTCGGAAAGTAGTGACACATGCCCTAGCCCACCCCCGTCAGTATGGAAAGTACCAGAATATGTAGAACCCAAATGGAATCCTGGAAGTGCTGAAAAACTATCAAATACAAGCAACACCAAATTGAATAATGACATTGTTTGTAAGAAGTCCAAAGTAACAGCACCTTTCAACCAACTTTACAACCCTGTTCACAGCAACCAGTCGTTTTGTAAAAATCATTACATGAACCAGGAAAAGGAAAGCTGTTTAATGGAACCAACCACAGGCACGTCGTACACACTACTCAAGGACATGGACAAACCAGACAACCGGCAACATATCCAAGGAGATTCTTACTCTAGCTTCTCGGGGCTGCCAGATATTCTCTCACAGCTAAAACAAGGGCAAAGAGAAGATCTCCAGGTCAGATCTTACTCACTCTTTGGGTCTGATCAACCGGACAGCTCAGTGTTTAGGTCTCCCTTGACTGGGCTTTAAGCACATTATATACTAACAACATAAACTTATAAACACTATCAAATAAAGTCTACTTGTCTACAGATAGTTTTGTTTAAGTGATAAATAAAGAAATTAATAAGGATAGTTCTTAGGGTTTTTTTTTTTTTTCCAAAACATGAGAAAACTTTAATAAAGTCTAAATGACTGGAACATGAAAACTGACTTGGTGTGTTGATTTTAAGCATTTTTAGCTCGTGAACAGCTATCGAGATGGCTAGATTTCGCATTTTTTGATAAACCTTCTCAGCCAATCATTTTGGGTAATTCCCGTAACCATAGAAATCCATTGTATTCGCCAAGTGACGTCACTGGAAGAATCCAAGCACGTTTGCAGAGGAAGCCATTTTGGATTTTGGATCACTTCATAATCAGCAGCATATTTTGAGTATTCTTAGTTTAGTTTATGATCTTTAGTATTAGTATCCTTGAGATATGAGATTGTCGTATTTATCATTAGGCTGGAAGTAGAATCCGAAAACAGCCTGGTTTGTCATATATTGGATCGAATAGACTCTGTCCAGATAATCTGCTAGAGAGAACGGAATTGATGAACAACTTGGTCTGGGGTTCAACATTATTCTCACATAGCCAGTGGCGGCAGAACCGGGTAGGGGAGACGCGCCCCCACGAATTGTTTTGGGGGGCCCGGAACCCCCAAAAATATTGGTTCTCAGTCATAGTTTTACGGCACATGCATCTGCAATCAAACAAAACGGCGGATATTATCACATATCGTTAAATATATTATTTCTGTGCCCCCCAAAGATTTTCAGCTTTCGCCGCTCATGATAGCTCGTATTGCTTGGCTGTCTGCATACCTTTTCTTCACAACATTACAGACCACCAAGCAGTATAGGCTATATCCTGCGTATTGGCCCTCTGGTAGGGAATTTTGGGCGAGAGGAGAAGGGAGAGGAAGAGGAGACTGGGGAGGGAATAAGGAAAGGGGACCAGTCCCCCTCCCCTTTCCTTTTTTTCTCCCCAGTCCCCTCTCCCCCAAAATTCCCTACCAGAGGGAAGGGCCGCTACGCAGGCTATATAGGCTACCTTTATATAAGGAGCAAGGTCAACTCTGGATTCCGGAAATATTCTGTATCTTTGTGCAAGATACTGTGCATCAATTAGCCATTGGCTGACTGGGGCAGTTAAGTGTCAAGGAGACAATCCCTATTGAAATATAGTTCATCAGGTTCTTTAATATTCCCACGTGCAGAAAAGAGAGTTTGGAGAGACCCTAAAACTTTTAAACGCCCTTACCGTGTCTCAAGGTGCGACCATGTTACAAGTCATAACAGTCTTCAGTGTAAAGCTGCCATTTTCAAAACGACTGTTTTTCTGTTCTTGGCGCCTTTGTGCTTTTCATTCACGCAAGGTGCGTAAGGAGAATTTAGAATGAGCAACAAATAAAGTCAATATTTTGTATTCATTTCTTGCCCGTTGGCTTGACTATATTATAAAAGCAATGGATCATAAGTAGCTGTGCGTCCGTCGAGTTATGGATGACCTTGTGAGGTTTCTTAAGCACTCAAAAAAGCTAGAGTTGCACTCTGCGCCGTCGCTTTTTTTCGTGCTTACTAGCCTCCCGCGTGCATAACTCGATGGATGGACGCAAGCTACTTATGATCCATTTATTAATTATATGGTGTTATTTGCCGGTACCGAAGCTAGATCACAATGCACCACAATTACATCATTTCTTCAGTGTTTCCTCAACAGTGTGTTTGGTTGATACAATTATGTTAGGGGCAAGAATGGCTCTAGAGTTAGCCTATCTTCTTCTACACTGTATGTCCATGCATTTCAGTGTAGATCCATGCTCTAAATAGGGAGGCTCCAACAAAATATAAACAAAATTATACAGTTTTGTTGCTACAAATACTTTCAATAAAATCTTTGACTTGTCATACCATTAGCAAAAACTTCAAATATATAATATAGCACGCAAGATTACAGAGAGAAAGTGACTGTCACACTTTTTTCCCGGTATTTGGAAAGCCGGTCAGTGACTGATATTGTGTCTCTGTGCTCTGTGGTATTAGACTATAGTGATCTATAGAGATATATAGCCGTAAGCGTGAGGTGCCGTGACCGTGATGCCTTTTAGGATTTTAATTGGTTGTCCACGCGCAATGTAACTAGTCTGGCATTGCTGTGAACTTGGCGTGACCTTGTCCGCGCCGTGTTTATGCCGTGTTCCGGGTATTTGATTGGATGGAGAGTAAATTCTCGTGCAATATGATTGGTCTGGCGTATCCTTTGCCGTGTCATGGAGAAGGGGTTAGCACGTGCCACCTACATCTGGTGGCCCGCATCTCCTGGCCCCACACGCATCTCCTGGCCCCTTGACCATAAATCGAGAACGAAGCATGCTATGGTAACGAAACTTGGTAGCATTGGTGAGACTTGTGTTGTCAATCATCAGACCACGTGACATGGCGTGACGTCACATATCACATGACTTACGAACAAAACATTTTCTCTGATTTTTGCGAACACTCATTACAATGAATGCTATGGTATCGATACTTGGTACGATGGGTGAGTCTTGTGTTGTGAGTGATCTGACCACGTGATATCTCGTGACGTCATATACCACGTGACTTACGAACAAAAAATATCCGATTTTCGCCAATAGTCATAACAATAAATGCTATGGTAATGAAACTTGTTTTATTGGCTAGCCTTGCCATGTGTGATCTGACCATCTGATATGTTGTGACGTCACATATCACGTGGGTTAACAACCAAACATATTGACTCCTAATACGTCTTAGCCTCATTGTTATTGATACGAGAATAAAGTTGTTGTTGTTGTTGTAAGTTGCCGACTGAGGATCGTTTAATACTATGCCGTTCATAAACCATTACGCAAGACAGTTCAAAGTGAAACCATAAAACAGATTATATCTCCGTTTTAACTTTATCAACTTGTTCTTGGAAAGCCTGATAGTCAGAGTAATCAATTGCCAGGTAAGAAAGTACAGCTTTAGAATCCGTGTCCAATAATACGAAGTTAAATGAGTTTACATGAACTTCGAACCTTACTTGGTGTCATGGCCGTGTTCGTGCCGTGAATTTTTCACAGTCATACGAAAACTGCACTATGTTTTTGATTCATTGATCAACTTTTTGTCATATTTAGCGTTGTTGCCCATATTACTCATGTCAAGAGACTCATACAAAGCTAAGGAATTGGTTGTTCGTTGTTTTAGCTCTTGGTAATGCTGAGGCTGCATTGCTGAATGACTTTGACTCGCAACAGCAGACAATTCCAAGGAAGTCTCTGCATTGTCAGTCGATTCATCTGCTCGTTGATGGCGGTTGATATCTGTGCTTACGTTATCATTGATTGTTTCATAAATTTTGTTTTCAGTATTCGGTGGTCGAGGTTGTGTGGCCTGAGATACTGTGTCAAATGAGGTTTCTTCAATTTGATGTGCACTCTAAACGAGAGCAAAATAGGACATCTATATAAATCAAGTGGTTCTAGCTTTGCAGGTTTTGTACCCAATAAAGCATTCATCACAGCACAAACGATACCTCGACAACTTCAAGTTCCTCTTCTTCAATTACGTCTGACGACCGGCTTCCAGATAGAGAGATAAAATAAAAACGCTTGTCAGATAAGTGATAAAATATATAGACTATAAGAGATAATTTTATCTAACAAAATATATTTACCTTGCTTCCGTTCTTTTTGCTAAAGAGAAAAAAAGAATGAAAACAGTAAGATATCACTTGGTATAATATCCAATGTTAGCATGTCATCCAATTCCTTGGGGTGACCGGCTTAGTACAGATATATATATATAATGATATTATATATATATATATAATGATATTATATATATATATATAATGATATTATATATATATATATAATTCAAAAAGATTGGCGAAGCTTCATGGTTGCATGTTGCAAGTTGTTTACCAAGTTTGAAATGTTTTATATTCAAATGTGACTAAGTTAGTGCAGAAGAAAATATACCAGAAAAACGTAAAGACAAAGTTTGGACTTCACATCGTTGCGACCTTTCGGATTGCATTCACATCGCCCATAGTGCATAGCAACATGTAACATGCAGCAAACTCTTCACCAACCTTTTTTGAAATAGCTGATAGCTGATTGGATTTGCATTACCCATAGTCAAGAGAATATGTGCATTTCGGGCTTGGTATGCAACATGCAGCAATTGACCTTTACTAACGTTTTTTGAAAATGCTATGTCAATTATCAACTGATTCTCATATTGACGTCGACTTACCAGCTTTCAGTTTTTTTCCGCATGTCAGATAAACGACCACAAAAATAAGAACAACATTAATGATAATAGATGTTGTCATGACTGAGATGCCTATAAAATGAGAATATTATATATATATATGTATTACTCTCAAATTTTAAAAAACGGTCAAGTTATTATTGCGTAAGTCGTACCCTATATAATATGCTTTAAAGTAAAGTCTTCTTTTTGGAAAAACTCACTATAAATTGAGCCATGTATGGAGTTTAAATAAGTTAAATATCAAAGTATTCGCTCTATAAGAAATCTACACCATTATACAGGGTACAGTTGGAAGGAGGCAAAGATTCACAGATATGTTTTTTGTAAATTGCTTTCAAGTGTTTTGTTCGTATTGCTTGTAACTGAAACTTTGGTGTAATTATTCCTTCTTTCATTCCAATCCGAAAATCTAAACTAATCGCAATCTAGCTCATGCAACATCGTCATAAGGAAAAAACAAAAACAGAAAAACTTACAAATTGAACAATCGGATTCTACTGGATCTTTCGTTGTTGATGCTATGAGAGGACGAAAAAAAACAACAAACAAACAAAAACGAAAAGGCAAATTCAGCAGTGAGCAGCTCGAACAAAATATTCATAAGAAACAGCTATATACGACAACTGAGAAAGTAAACTAGAATCTATAGATCACTCAGTAGTGATAAAGAGTAGAGACCGGTTAATCAGTGTTGTTTTGAAATAAAATTATGAATCAAGTCTTTACACTCAAATGCTTTCCTTCGTATTTGAATTTATCATATGACCCGTACGGCCCTGCTCCCGCGCTCTAATAAAACCATTGGAAAAAGTCACGTGATGGGGACCGGACGGGTTGACGTAAGCGGGCCGGAAAAAACCCGTCAGGCCCTGCTCGAATCCGCTCGCTTTCGTTTTTTACTTAATTTTATTTTCGTGAGAGTCATGTGATAAAATGCTTATTGACTGAGTTAGGTCGGGCCGTACGGAAAAATATTTGGATCTCGGTCATTTGTACGGCATCACCTCGAGCCAAATATTCTCCCGTACGGCCCTCACCCTCAGTCAATAAGTACATTAGTAACCAAGTTTTTACATGAGGCCGGTCACCACCCTTGATGAAAAAAAGAAAAGGATTTTGTTTTTGAAGGCACCCCAGGAACGCAATTATTATTAAGAATGAGTACTGAACAATAATTGGTCAGTTTAATTCATACCTTTGCAGGTATAAGTCTGGTAGTCGAGAAGTGTTCCTGAGCGACATGGTATGATGACACATTTATGAACTTCGTTCAATATCATAGTCACAAGAGCCATCAAAGTAAGTGATATCACATTATTCACAGGCATTCGTTTACAGAGAGCAACATCTTCCATGGTATAATTCCCCAATACTGTCATATTATCAGGACCCCAGTCCATGACTAGAGACATGTTGGAGATTGAGATATCACTACACATCATCATGAGAATCTGAAGAACATTTTGTTTTTCTATCAATGAAACGCTTATTCCTTTGGACTGGGCTTTCGTTAACACAATGTCATTTTTCATGCTTTCCCTGCATTTGAACAAAGGATGAATACGACTTTTTGTAATATTGATGTATTGTCTCAAAGTCATGTTCATGATCTCGCCTTTCGGTAGTGTATGGATGTCAGCGAGTTGTTGCTCCGTGATTCCCAGCAGGGTTGAGATATTTGCAAAGGACCTTTGTATGATGTGAGGAACAAGCATAGACCACTTGGACGGAAGAAGTAGCATATTGTCATGCTTTATACATTCATACCCAGCTACAAATGAGAGATTTTGAGGGTCTAAATATGTTAAACCACCAAGATGACTAAGAAAAGTCTTCAAGATGTCACTGGTAGGAATATTACATTGACCACACGTCTCGGAGGCTGTCAAAGCAAAGATATTAGATGCTTGTGCAACTAGAGTGCTATGAAGGGCACTGAGCTGTGAGGTAAAACGTGCTTTACTCGATACAATTTTGTCAGTGACGTTAGCCATCGTGAGATTTCTCATTTGTTGAACTGTGGTAGAAGTGACATTTGCTAAGTGGTTCAAACTCACAGCAGCAACTATTGGCCAATCAGATCCATTCAGTTTTAATCCCCAAGCGATCTTTTCGAATGGCAAATCAACGAACATTTCGATGTTGCCAAGTAGAGGCGATGTCTCATTGAGTGTCACATTGAATTTCGCAGTAACTTGGTCGATGTTAAGCAGCCTAAATGCTACAAGCAAAGCAATGTTACGACAAGATGACACATCATTTTGACCAATCATTGTTGTCAACAGTTGATATGGAGTTTTGCTTTTAAGACTGGCTTCTGACAACCCACAAGAACAAGGTATTTCTTGGAAATAAAACTCATTCAATACTTCAAGGGCTTGTGGACTTGCTTTGAAGAGGATAGATACTTCGTCTTTTGTGAGTCTTAAGTGTACTTTATAGAAGGTCAGCAACGTCATGCCATTTAACGACTCTTCGCTAATATTCCTAAGCTGTTGTATAGCGCCAATGGTTTGGTTTTCTGAAAACTTCTTGCCACTAAGTAACCTTCCAAACTCGCGATCCCATGCCACCTCTAGCTCAGCCAACGTGGAAGATGAAATATTAGAGCTTAATTGTAGGAGGGTTATAAAATTGTTTTGGGTAACATTCAGCTGTAAACTTCCACTGGCAACGATCTCTTGTTTTAAGGGGAGAAGCATTTCTTGCCATTCAGTACTCGCTAAGTATTTGATATCACTGAGAGTGACTTCTAGTACAGATGCAATCGAGGCGAAGGTAATAGTGTACTTCTTCTTTAAAAATTCTTGTACTTTTTCAACTTGTGACAGAAGAGTCATGGCATCAAACGCAGCTTCTGTGATGCTCAACGTCTGTGTGACTTCATCTTTACTTGTGCTAAATGTTGTCAAGAGGACACTGAGAGTGTGAGTGGAATATGTTCCGAGTACAACTTGATAGCTACTTCTGGATTCTCTATCGATTTCATTAGCTTTAATCAGCAGGTTCTCCAGTGTATTGTGTTGGACAGCATCGACCGACAAGCTTGACAGAGTTGGCATCTTGGCTTTGTTGAGCGCATCCATTTGTGGCCAATCTTTCATGGCTACTCCAAACATCTTTGCATTAAAGCGCCAAGTAAGTCCGGAACACTGTTCAACTATTCTCATCAAAGAGGTTGATGTACATGAAAGGGCAGAACATGTTGCTTTATGATTTGATACGTTTTTGCTCTTTGCTGCGACGAAAAATCTAGTTGACTTACACGTTCCCTCGACGTTTTGAATCCCAACTAAAGCAATAGTAATATTATATGGAGTAAGCTGTTTCAGCGTCGCCAGATCAAGACCACAATACCTCTGTAACTCTTTAATGTTCAACAAAGACAGCACTCCAAGCTGTTTGTCTGTTAGGCGGTAGATTATCTTTAATGTTGTAGTATCAAACCCAGTTGCTGCCACGAGTACAGCGAGGGTACTGTTTCCTCCAAACACCTCATCACTAATGGAATTAGCTGTAAGGTAAACGCTCAGTGTCTCGTTATCAAATTTGTTTTTACTCAGCAAAATTGCTGGTATGATATGTTGAATGGCAGGCTTCAGTTCGGCAATGGTACTGTTATTAAACAGGGTATTCAAGGGAATCCCAAGATCCATTGAAGATGCATTTAAGTATGCCTCTACCAACTGAGCTGAAGTGTATTGTACGTACGCCGGAGGCCTTATCCCTAGCAAAGTTTGCAGTTGGCTTGCTGTCAGGTTGAACAGGGTTTGAAGGGTATTGGATGTCTTCTGTCGATACGCTGCAAGATTGTGACTGCCATCTTTACACTTTTGAGACATCCCCAACACCACATCATGAACTGGTTTGCCTTGCAATGTCGCATCAGTTGTAGAAAGGATAGTAGCAGCCTGTGTAAGAGTTACACTATCGAAACATTCCCATTCAGAAGGCTCCAAGGTCATGGTCAGGCGACAGGATTTCCAGTATTGATTACAAATACCAAGCAAAATCTGTAAAACAGTCATTTGTTGTACATTGGTCAAGGTAAAAGAGGAAATCAGCTGTCCCTTCACTTTTAACATGGTCGAACATGGAGCAGATGTGGCGATATTTCCCAGTGTGTCCCATACGACACTTGGTATGTTCCTGTCTAAGACAAGAGACATCGATATTCCACACACCTGAGATAACTGCATTAGTGTGCTCCTCTCTGTTGCTCTCTTTTGGTCTTCAGTAAGATTGTAGAGAATGCCAAATTGTTCCACGCTTAATTGGGTGGTCAGATTCACCAGTTTGTATATCAGTGCTTCAGAGGAGCTACTAGATATCCCCGTAAAAATGAGTATCTCACTTGTTTTGCTTTTATCCAGCAAGGCTTTTTTTGGTAGAAATGGAGGCAGTAAACTGAGGAACTCATCAATGGCGACATTTTTGAGTTGGATTAAGGTAAGACTGACAAGGTCTGGCAGTCGGTCCTCAGAACCAAGATTAAGAAGACTCACATAACTTACTATTCCTTCTGCAACCATAACATGTACAACTTCGTCCCACTTGGCAGGATCGTAGGCGTAACTTAGGTTCCTGGGAGGTACACCAAGTCGTACCGCCACTTTAGGCAATTCTATTGACATCTTTCGGCTGATGTTCGTGAGCATCATTTCTTGTACAGCTCCAAACGTGTAATGCACCAGTTCATTTCGTTCTAATAAAGTACCATTTATATCATCTCTTGATATCTTGGTAGACCAATAATAGTTAATATCCGATAACGAGGAAGCTGGAGGAGGGCTGGAGGTAATTATGTAGTTAGCTTGTATGTAGTTAGCAACATCAGCAATTGTCATGCTGTATAATTTGACTATGTTATAACTGTTTGGTTCTTTTTCCGTGAAATGAATGCCTGTAAACTTCTCTGCTAATTCTTTTGCACTTAATGTAGTCCAAAACCTATACACTTGAGTATTGACAAAAGGCATGTGAAGAACAGGAATGATGATATCATTTTGACCAAAAGCACCTCCAAGAACACCAAGGAACGTAAACCAAATGATCTTATTCATCTTACTTCTTCACGACAAGGGAAATAGGAAAGAAAATTCAATATAAGAAAAACCTTGTATCTTACTGAACCCTGGAATAACCTTAGAGTTGATGTAAGTGAGATTACTGCAAACCAAAGATGGAATTGGAACTTAGCCGCCTAGGAGGTTTTTCCGGCGAAGGAAAACGAAACAGAAAATACTAAAATCACATTCGAATTCTTGATTGTCACTTAAGGCCCATTTACACGGAAACACTTTTCCCTATAACTGTCGCACGCAACACGATGACGCCACCATGTATACGACACGAATTGCTCCGTGTAAATTAACCGTACAACTTGCTTACGACTGTTTCATGCAACACAAAAGAAGTTATAGCCTTTTGAAACATGTTTCAAAATCGTATACGACAACCTTAGGGGAAATCATACCAAAATTGGCGATTTGTGCAATCAATCAATAAATCAATCAATCAATCAACAAACAAACGAACCCGAGCCGGGAGGGCAGTAGTATATATTTTTCAACATGGCGGATGTAAACATTGCGAAAAAGATATCGAAGTAATTTTAGTTTGATCAATGTTGAAAATATGACGAATCGTATTGCTGCAAATATACCTCAAATATTTTGCAAACTGAGAGAATTGCACACGATTTTATGGTGTCGTAAGCTAAGTTGCGCGCGTGTAACTAGTCGCTAAAACCTGTCCTAAATCTGTTACGTGCGACAATGTAGGGAAAAGTTGTTCCGTGTAAATGAACCTTAATGAATACAACCCGACAAAGGATGAAGATTTCGCTCTACAGCTCTTACTAAAATGACTTGACGTCAGAATAACAGCAGCGCAGATTCCCTCTACTGTTTTAGACAAAAAAACTGCTATTTAGTTTATTTTCAACAATATCTTGATGAAGGCAATAATAATAATAAAAGAAGAAGTCACTGAGGATTACAGTATACACCTATTTCAGAAATCGTTGTCGCACCAAAGACCTCAAGCAACAAACCAAGACCAAGTTTATTCATGGTGCATTTTCATTTATTGACTTCACAAATTGCTCCAAGCAAGGCTGCTTGAGATTCCAAGCAAGGCTGCTTGAGATGATAATTAGTGGAGAGCTATAGCCACTTGCATGAACCATGAATAAATCAATTATAATTAAAAGTACCGACGTTCTCTGGAGCCTTGGTTTGTTACTTGAGGCTCTTGGTGCGACAACGATCTTCGAAATAGGTGTATTTATCCCGAGAGCGATCTCAACCCTCTTAAAATATTCAATTTGTTATTGTTATTATATTATTTGTCTGTATTTTCTAATAATAAAGTTCGACGTTTGCAATTCCAATTCCAAAACAACATTTGAATATAACGGAATTTTCTTACCGTTTCTTTTTGGTTGTTTTCGTAGTAAAGAAAAAAGAAAGCGTAGTTGTTCACAACAAGGCTAGCCAAACTTATAGTTTTACTTACTATCGTCAAGCGAACCTTCGATCGTGAGAAAAATACTGTTTGGATCTACTCATCTTCGTGGAACGAAGCGAATACCGATCACCTTTGGAGGTCAATTGCAAAATCATTGACCGGTTCAAAACATAGAAGGTCAGAACTGAAAGGTAAATTGTAAATAAAAGTTTGCCGACTTACCTGTTGCGTCAGTCTGTTTACTTTTAACTCTGTATGCAGTTTTAGCGAGTTCTGAAGAGTATTTAAGAAAGAAAAATCCAACACTAAGAAACAACTAGAAGGTATCCATTAGTGTTTTATCTTTAATAAACCGTACTCTCGATCATGTTAACAAATTACAAGTTTTATTTACTCACCTGATAATCATACAAGATCTGCACGTTGGCAGAATTTGGGGGTGTCCACAGGTGCCTGTGGAGTCTCTTTCTAGCTTGTAAATAGTGGGTTAGTATATATACATTGAATATTTTTAATTGCTAAATAATTACCAAAAAGGTGCATATTTTTAATGACTTTCCATGGTATTGAAATATGTTGGAAGACTTCCAAGGTATTTCCATACTGAATGATTGACTTTCCATGATATTGAAATATGTTGGAAGGCTTTCCAGGTATTTCCATACTACGTGATTGACTTTCCATGGTAATGAAATATGTTGGAAGACTTCCAAGGTATTTCCATACTACGTGATTGACTTTCCATGGTATTGAAATATGATAGATGTGTTGATCAATATGTATTGAAATATGTTGGAAGACTTCCAAGGTATTTCCATACTGCATGATTGACTTTCCATGGTGTTGAAATATGTTGGAAGACTTTCAAGGTATTTCCATACTGCGTGATTGACTTTCCATGGTATTGAAATATGTTGGAAGTGGCGAGTGACTTTCAAGGTACGGACACACGGTGCAACATTGCGCGCAACGTTGCACGCAACAAGACTATTGCAGCGTGTGTCTACCCCTGAAAATTGTTGCACGCAACAATGCATGCAACAAATCGGAAGTTGAATTGCGCTCTACTCTTGCAACATTGCGCGCAACAAATTTCATCGTGTGAACATGGCTGCAACATTGCGTGCAACTTTTTGAAATTTCCAGCCAATCAGCTGACCAAATATTTTACCATAGCAGGCAGACACAAGCGATGTTGCGTGATTTTGCTGCAACGTGTGTCACCCCGGTTCAAATTTGCTGCTTGCAATGTTGCACCGTGTGCACGCACTTTCAAGGTATTTCCATACTGCGTGATTGACTTTCCATGGTAATGAAATATGTTGGAAGACTTCCAAGGTATTTCCATACTGAATGATTGACTTTCCATGGTATTTAAATATGTTCGAAGACTTTCAAGGTATTTCCATACTGAATGATTGACTTTCCATGGTATTGAAATATGTTGGAAGACTTCCAAGGTATTTCCATACTGAATGATTGACTTTCCATGGTAATGAAATATGTTGGAAGACTTCCAAGGTATTTCCATACTGAATGATTGACTTTCCATGGTATTTAAATATGTTCGAAGACTTTCAAGGTATTTCCATACTGAATGATTGACTTTTCATGATATTGAAATATGTTGAAAGCGGTGGCTGTCATCATATTTCTTTATGCAAATGCAAATGCATTTTTCATGATTTTTCAATGGCATAGAAGTGCTTACTTTCATAATATGTCCATGGTATTTGAACTTCAATGCATGGGGTATGGAATATGTGTATGGAAATATATTCCATTCCATCAGTGCGCACGAATTTTCCGATTTTTCCATGATTTTCCGCTTCTCTCGTATTTTTCACTACACTACACTTTTATTTAGTGCTCAAAAAATGACGATTATTGATATATTTTCATTTCCGAGTTTATGCCGACACGAAGCCGACCGAAGGCTTAACTTTACGAACTTGCAGTCGAAGTCAGAAGGAAAAACCGGAGAACACAGAGAAAAACCCTAGAATCAAGGGAGATACCTAACAAACTCTACTAATATGTGATTCATCAAAGATCGAATTCCACACCCGAGAAATGAAAGGTGAGTGGTACTAGCCTTTATTACCTTACGCGGGAGGATTTCCTTCTTGACGGTAATAACCTCAAAGGCTAATAATTTAGAAATAAATTTTTATTCAGGAATGATTACTGAATACACCTTTGGCTGTTCGTTTACAGAAAATATTCATTCGTATCAATAGTTGTTTCATTAGGATGAATATACTTTCATTAACGCCAATTTAAACTTCATTTGCGCGAATGAAACCTTCAAGAACGACACTTGCAATATCAAACTCATTATAACTATATCAGTTACATCATCAATTTCTTCACTATTTAGACATCGTGGTAAATACGTTTGCATAAAACAATACCACTGTCCACAATTAAGTACTATAATGGCATCAATATTGCATCGATAAGGCTTGCAGCAACAACTGAGTGAGATAATTGCCTAGACATAGTTGGCATTCATAACAATCTTTCGATTGTTTTGCTTCTTGCGCAATAGAGATTCTGTACGAAGTTTGCAATCGGCTACATTTATATCCTGTTGGAAGGATTGTTTGAAATTTAAGTTTTTATCACTTACAAAAGAAAAACAGTAATGAAATTTTCCCCCTTATAGCATATTGAAAACAAATTGATGGATAACTGATGTAGCGACAATGAGGTTTCTCTTTCAATAGTTGAATCAGTAAAAGGTCACTTTATTTGTCTTATCGCACTAAAGAATGTTGCCTTCGTCGATATTTGTATAGATACAATTGATTGTCAATGCTTATGCAAATTGCGTTAATGAACTTTCTTTATACATAAATGAAAATACATATCTTACTTATGAATGTCAAATGGCGCAATTGTTTGTCTGTTGATGCAATTGAATGTTCTAATATATGTCCTTCTTGAAGATTTCATTTGCGCAATTGAAGTTTATTTTGGTATTAACGAAACTATATTCACCATAATTAAACAACTATTGACACAAATAAACGAATATTTTCTGTAAATGCAGAACAGCTAAAAGTATAATGAAAACCATTCTATTCGCATTATACTGCAAAATGAGATATGAGGTTAACGCTATCAAGAATATCTCTTAATATTGAATTGGAATCTAGTTGAAATTGATTTTTGCAAAGAAAGGAGAACCGAAAACCTGGAGAAACCCTCGAAAAACAGGAAAGAACGACATGCAACTCTGCTGACATAGGTCAAAATGTGTCGACAGGATTAGAACCCGGTTCGCATTGGTAAAAGACGATGCACTGGCAGCGCACGCAGCCCGTGCTTCCCCTGATTGATTATAGGTCAGTTTATTTCATACCTTTGCACGTCTGGTTGTCGAGAAGTGTCTCGTTATCAAATTTTAATTTACTCAGCAAAATTGCTGGTAAAACATTTTGTATGGCAAGCTTCACTTCGGCGATGGTACTGCTATCTGGAATAAGTCCTAACAGTGTAAAAGCGTCAGCGTCACTCACTTGCAGCTTATTGGCTGGCGATTTGATAGCTGATCTGATTATAAAAGGTATGATCTCATGAAGCTCAGAGGTTGGGGAGTTGTAGAGCTCCTGTAACGTTTTACTTGTTGTATTGAACATGGTATTTAAGGGAATTCCAAGATCCATTGAAGATGCATTTAAGTATGCCTCTACCAACTGAGCTGAAGTGTATTCTGCGTACGTTTGAGGCGTAATTCCTAGCAAAGTTTGCAGTTGGCTTGCTGTCAAGTTGAACAGGGTTTGAAGGGTATTGGACGTCTTCTGTCGATACGCTGTAAGATTGTGACGGCCATCTTTACACTTTTGAGACATCCCCAACACCACATCATGAACTGGTTTGCCTTGCAATGTCGCATCAGTTGTAGAAAGGATAGCAGCAGCCTGTGTAAGAGATACACTATCGAAACATTCCCATTCAGAAGGCTCCAAGGTTATGGTCAGGCGACAGTAATTCCAGTATTGATTACAAATACCAAGCAAAATCTGTAAAACAGTCATTTGTTGTACGTTGGTCAAGGTAAAAGAGGAAATCAGTTGTCCCTTCACTTTTAACATGGTCGAACATGGAGCAGATGTGGCGATATTTCCCAGTGTGTCCCATACAATACTTGGTAGGTTCTTGTCTAAGACGAGAGACATCGATATTCCACACGCCTGAGATAATTGCATTAGCGTGCTCCTCTCTGTTGCTCTCTTTTGGTCTGCAGTAAGATTGTAGAGAATGCCAAATTGTTCCACGCTTAATTGGGTGGTCAGATTCACCAGTTTGTATATCAGTGCTTCAGAAGAGCTACTAGATATCCCCGTAAAGGTGAATACCTCACTTGTTTTGCTTTTATCCAGCAAGGCTTTTTTTGGTAGAAATGGAGGCAGTAAACTGAGGAACCCATCAATGGTGACATTTTTGAGTTGGATTAAGGTAAGACTGACAAGGTCTGACAGTCGGTCCTCAGAACCAAGACCAAGAAGACTCACATAACTTACTATTCCTTCTGCAACCATAGCATGTACAACTTCGTCCCACTTGGCAGGATCGTAGGCATAACTTAGGTTCCTGGTAGGTACACCAAGTCGTACCGCCACTTTAGGCAATTCTATTGACATCTTTCGGCTGATGTTCGTGAGCATCATTTCTTGTACAGCTCCAAACGTGTAATGCACCAGTTCATTTGCCTTCCAATAAAGTACCATTTATATCATCTCTTGATATCTTGGTAGACCAATAATAGTTAATATCCGATAACGAGGAAGCTGGAGGAGGGCTGGAGGAATTATGTAGTTAGCTTGTATGTAGTTAGCAACATCAGTAATTGTCATGCTGTATAATTTGACTATGTTATAACTGTTCGGTTCTTTTTCCGCCAAATGAATGCCTGTAAAGCCTCTCGGCTAATTCTTTTGCACTTAATGTAGTCCAAAACCTATACACTTGAGTATTGACAAAAGGCATGTGAAGAACAGGAATGATGATGTCATTTTGCCCAAAAACACCTCCAAGAATCACAAAGAATGTAGACCAAATGATCTTATTCATCTTGCTTCTTCACAGCAACTGGAAAATTCGACAATTCTAAAACACTGAAAGAAGAAGGTATAATTCAGTAAGCAAAACCTATCTTTTTATCGAACCCTAAAACAACATCTTGGATGATCTATAAGTAAAAGTACTTGCTAAGATCAATTTCGAACTTGGCACATGAGGTTTTGTGAATGTGGGATAAGGAAAACAAAACAGATAATACTAATTTCTTGATTGTCACTTTACAGTGCATAAATACACTGACTCATTAAAGGATGAAAATCGTGCAATAAAGCTCTTACTAAAACAACCTGCATTTGAAACAGTGACTGGCTGACTCAGTTCATTTTCAAACGATATCTTGATCGGAAAAAATAATAATAGTAGTCACTGACAATTACAGTATTTATGCAAGTGCTATTGGACAAGGTATTTGGAAATATGCAAATAATAAGCTATATAAATAAGTAAACTGTTATTATTATTATTATTATATATGTGTAATTTTAAACTTGGATATAGAGTTTCTCGCGCTATGATTGGTCGAGCGACCAGTGATTGTTAGACGATAATCACTGCTCGATTGGTGATTATGAGGTTTTCAAAAGTTTGCCAGAGCGGAAGTAATACCAAAGCCCAAATTTAGATTTTTCTTTGATGTTAAAGTTTTAAATTATGGCAGGCTCAGTGATTATGGTGAATATTCACCTGGCCGCTCGAACATCGGTAGATATTCATGGATAATCACTTCGTCTTCGTGAATAATAAATAACCCACATTTATTGCGAAGTTATCAGCTATTAGTTATTAGTTATTGGTAAATTATTACGAAGTCCGGAATTTGAAAAATGAACGTTCAAAAACAAGAACGAACGTGCAAAATCACTCAAATCCTTTGCTGGCGGATTGTGTTTTACATTGTGTTCACGGAAAACGAAAATTTAACATTAACAAATAATTACTGTGATTTCAATTTCAAAATTCTTGTTATTTTAATATCTAATAAAATAAATTAAAATATCTAAAGGATATGATTAAGTGGTAACTGAACTTCGTGTTGTGCAATTTTGGTCTGAAATCAAACTTGCAATTACAAATCGCACTTCCGCTACGCGGTCGTGCGATTTTGTAATTGGCGTTTGATTTCAGACAAAATTATTATCATTATTTAAACTATTTTTATTGATATCTATCCCCAGAGCGCTCTCTACCCTAGAGCGGGTAAGGTATGTAACTTATTATTATCATTACTATCATATTATGTCTGTATGCTCCAATATTTAGTCGACGATTGTAGTTGGTCAAGACAAACTCTATTTCCTTAAGACTTGAAGTCGCCATAATTCCAATTTCAACAAATTTAAAGATAATAATATGATCAGACTCTTACCGTTTCTTTTTGACTGTTGCCCAGTAGTAGTTGTTCACGATACTGTCCAAGTTCAATTTTACATCGTCATGCGAACCTTCGGAAAAGAAAACTTACTGATCTACTCATCTTCGTAGTGGAACGAAGCGAATACCGATCACCTTGGGGGTCAAAATAATAATAATAATAATTTTATTATTTATAAAGCGCCTTTCCTTGTGCTCAAAGCGCTGTTTACAAGTACGATCACAAAACTAATAGACAACTATTTAATCAAAAAACTAAATTCTAAAAAAGATCTATACTTAAAATAAACTAACCTAAAAAGATATGTCTTGAGTCCCTTTTTAAAATCTTTAATATATTGACTATTTCTAACATTAATGGGAAGTGAATTCCAAACTTGTGGAGCATTAATTGAGAAGGCTCTATAGCCATATGTCTTAAGATTAAATTTGTTAATTTGCAACAAATTCTTCGTAGAAGAACGAAGAGAACGAGACGGTTGATAAGGCGAAATAAGATCTCTAATATAACATGGTGTTAAATTATTCAAAGCTTTGAATATCTTAAATATAATACGTTGCGTAACAGGCAACCAATGTAATTCAATCAAAGATGGAGTAATATGATCATATTTTTTAGTCGAAGTAATGAGTCTAGCAGCAGAATGAAGAACATGCTGTAATCTATCTAGAAGATTATTAGGCAAGCCAAATAACAGAGAATTACAATAGTCAATCCTAGAAATTACAAAAGCCTGAACAAGTTGTTTAGTGTCTTCAAGGCTCAAGTATCGCCTAATACGAGAAATACATCTAATGTGATAGAAACATAACTTACATACAGCCATAATTGGCTGTCCATTGACATATTATCGTCAAGAACAACACCAATGTTCTTAGCATTAGAAGATGGCTTGATGTATTCATAACCCATTAGAAGGTAGCCTAACTGATGACTAGGACGATGACTAGCTTTTAAAACTAACAGTTCAGATTTATCATCATTGAGTTTGAGTTTGTTCATTAGCAGTCCAGCTAGATATAGAGTGCAAGCAAGCCTGGAATTTCTCAGTCGTCATTTCCATATGGCCAGGTATTGAAGGCTGAAACGACAAATAAACCTGCGTGTCATCAGCGTAGAAATGATAACTCATATCGTGATAACGCATGACATCACCAAGCGGAGAGGTGTATAGTGAATAAAGGATAGGTCCAAGCACTGATCCTTGAGGAACACCACAGTTTAACACATGGTCATCAGAGGTATGTCCATCCAGACAAACATGCTGCGTCCTACCCTTAAGATAGGAATGGAACCAGGAAAGGGCAGTACCAGCAATACCATAGCGGATGAATAAACGATTTAATAGTATATCATGATTGACTGTGTCAAATGCAGATGAAAGGTCCAGCATTAACAACAAAACACAACCTTTGTCATCAATAGATCGAAGAATGTCATTGTGAATCTTGAGTAGTGCAGTCTCTGTGCTGTGGTAGCGCTTATATGCTGATTGGAATTTTTCATCTAAGTCGTTAGCGATAATATAATGGTCAAGTTGAGATTCAACAGCCTTTTCAACGCATTTTGATAGAAATGTTAAGTTAGAAATAGGTAAAAACCATTTTCGGTTTCAAAACATAGAACATAGAAGCTAAGGACTGAAAGGTATTCTGGGAAATGACATAACTCTACTCTAACGTCATTAATTTGAGATACAAAGTCGACATGAAACATGTCTCTCCAAGTTTTCTGTCAGTACAACGATTTATAAAGGTCCTGTTACACTTGCAATTTTCTCAGTAACTTGTCTCTCAAGGCGTGATAAAAATGTAATTATAGGCATTTTACGAACGTACTTCCCATGTACCATTTCGGTCTCAGCTTTCAATCTATGTTTTGAACACTGTTTGAACCCGAAAACGATATCGTACAACACGCTTGCACGTAAGTCACAGCTACGTTACGTCACGAATGTGTGTATCGTCAAATGGGGGGGGGGGGGGGGGGGGAAGAGGTGGGTCAGGGAAATGTCGCTTAGCACTAGTTTCCCTCTAAAAATTGGACACTTTAATAAGATTTAATTGCAAATTCTGAGTACGACGGCGACGTCAACCAGAGCAGTCTAAATAATTTTTCTTTGGGGTTCTGTTCATTGGAGATTTCATTCAAAACATTGTCAGTAAAGTCAACTCATCCACAGTGAAGACAGATTTTGCCGGAAGGCGCAAGACCCCAAAGTGAAGTTATTTATATTTCCGGTTGACATTGATTTTGCAAAGCGTATGCAAGTCCCCTAAAGATCGTTCCCATAGTACTGAAAATATATTTATCTATTATCTATGATTTACTAATACAATATTTATTTGATCTCCTTGTTTATATTGTCACAGGTTTGTATCTATTGTTAACATTATATGACCCGCCATATTGGTTAGTTATAATACAATACAATACAATACATCTTTACTCACATTTCCTTTTATGTTACATTAAATTATATACTTATTTCAATAAAGTTAGTCACCAAAAACCTAGAAGCTGTGATCGCTGAGAATCGTGGGAAAATTTTTATATCCAACAAGTAAAGCTTTAGTAACAAGTTGCAGCAGTTGAGGATGCTCAGAGGAGGTGAGACTGTAACTGGTAGAAGATCTCAAGTCTATCAACAGTTATCAAGCGGTGTAAAGCATGTAAAATGCTTCTACCCATAATCCTTGTCGGTCTCATCTTTGTAGCTTGTCTGGTGTCTAACTTTATTGACATAAGTGTATATTTAAATCATTGAAAAGAAAGAAAACACTTATTTCAAATAAATAAGCTAAATATAAGTCGTAATATAATGAAAGGAAATGTTTAGAGCCTAAATAAACAATTCCTAGTTTCCTAGTTAGACCCTAGTCATATTTTTGTGTCAGTTTGATGTAGGCAACAAACACGAGAGAAAAAATAGATAATACACAAACAGTAGACAAACAACGATTACAACAACTGTCAACCTGTCAACAAAAGGTTTGTTTTGGTTTTAGTGTCTTTTGTTATATCAACCGCCAAAACAGCCACCATATCTCTTGTTATTGCATTTTCCTGGAGATGACTACAAGCCATCTATATCGAGATAGTGAGTAGATAAAGGATAAGGATTCTATGTTTCGGGAATATCGCCATCTAACGATAATAGAATTCTCTTTCTTATAACTAACGCCATGAATGTATATCACACCACAGAGCCACTCTGCACTGAGGATAAAAATTATTACCCTTACAGTCAAACAAGCTCAAGCGTTGACCCCTAGATACCATTAATGAAATCATTGGTTATTCCTTTTATAAGTACGAACAGGAATAATGCAATATTGCAATATTCAAATGAAAATTCAGTTCATTATTCGACTCGTGATGAAGAAGGTAAATCATCTAAATTACAGATACCTTCGAGCAGAAGTCGCTCTCTTATTTCATAAGCATACACACTAGGTTTTGTAATTTTCATGCCTCGACTTACTTGGAGGATATCATCTTTAATTTTTTAATGGTCATCAATTTTTAAGGTCATCATATAAGGACATAATAAAGCCGCTTCTCAACAGCGTTGTTTATACATGTATGTACATGTGTATCTTAATTTGTAGTTGAATTTGTAACTTTTCAGTTGAATTCAGTACGGATCAAGGAATTGAATAAAGGGAGGATTGCGTATACCAGGTGTTTTTATTGTCTAAGTGGTGTTGAGAGGGATTGTTGATACGATGGAAAATCACAAGTCATGAATGGAGGACTCTTTGGGACAGGTGTTCCCTGAATTCTTGTAGCCAATTAATTTATCAGCAGGCAAAAATCTTAAGTGAAGGACACGCAAGGAGGCTCATTAGAGAGTTTTAGATTTACGTTCACGGTAAACGTGAAACGTCAGTTGACCAGTAAAAAATTCTTTTAAATTACTGAAAAAGAATCGCAAAAAAGTCCAAGTAGTAGAAAAACAAAAGAGTATTTGCGCTTGGTGAGAAGGTTTGTAAAAGGTAAAGTAAAATAAAACGTGGTCACGTTTGCCGTTTGCGGGGAGAAAAAAAGTCAATCTAAAACTCTCTATTGTCCCATCACCCACCCATCCCCCACCCATCCCCCACCATTCTACCTCGCCGTAAACTTCTACTCTTCATATAAAGAAACTCTATTCACAAGAAACACTATAATAACCGGTCAGCGAACTTCACTGGGAGTCCAGCAGTCAACTTCACTTAAACTTCAGTTGCCACTGCAGTTCATTGTGGGACGTAGTATTGACGACATGCTGGTTCTTTCTCGCAATCCTATTCTCGAGTCGCATGCATCTGCCCTATAGTTAATACGTAATGCTTTTACGTAATGAAAAAGATCAATTGAAAGCTGTTTGTTTTGATAAGCTTGCCCCCTCTAAGCGTCATTTAGTGAAACACTGATTTTCTACTAAAATACCTTGACTGTTTGGCTAACATTACTTTCATTTATATTAATATTGGTAGGGGAAAAGTCTGAGTATCAAATAGAAATTTTCCGGCAAATTACTGGCAGCAAAATCCGACTACCATAGTTTCTTTGGAGGTTTCTATGCGCGCATAACGAATTCCTAGTCAACCTTGCGAATCCCTCATTTTCTGTCCCACGGCAGGTCATGATGTCAAGAGTAATACATGACGGCATATTGTTGCGCCTAATTTGACGATCAGATAAGGTTTGTAGTAAAACAAATTAGTTCATGGACTAGGGTTGAGGATGATACATGGACGGATCAGTGCAAAAGGTAATAAAGAAACTTTTGGACATATTGGAATGTGATCAGTATGTATTTTACACGCGAGCTGTGTGTTGCATTAGGAATAGTTACTAGACGAAGCTATAAAAGACCCATGAAAACTACTATTGCTTGCTTACTTCGGGTAAAACAAATTTCAGTGCAATTTCACGCTAACACCCAAAATAATTTCCTTCAGAAAATTCCACGTTTAGAATGAAATAAAGTTTTAATTAAAGTTTTTATAACTTCGTTATTTTTTGTCGATATAATGGAAGCTTCTAGATCAAAAAAAACAACAAAATCTTGAAAATAAGAGAAATCGCCTACTTGAATAAAAGTGATGGCTCCCCAGAGTTAATGAACCATGCTTGGCTTAACTGTTTCTAGTTTTGAGCCTTAGTTTGGCTTGATATTATCGTATATCCAATTGGAGTGAGTCAAAGCGTTTCAAATCATAGTGACAATACAACAATCCCAACTTCAAGAAAAAATTTAAAAATTTTGAAAAATTTACCAAAATCACTATGTCAAAGCATTATAGTAAGACTCTATCACCCCTCTATCACTATCATAGTGTAGTATATCTTATAAATTTCAAGATCTATGTTATTATCAACATCATAGATCCGTTTAACAAAACAACATCAAGAGTCAATCACATCGATTCTCAAATAAAAAATAAAGGTTTTTCCTAGTCGTGGTGAAGATATGTCATAATAATGTTTATAAAGTCTATTCATCACAAGTCAGGGACCCCCAAGGTGATCGTATTCGCTTCGTTCCACGAAGATGAGTAGATCCAATTACAGTTTGTTTTCTCACGACCATAGTTCGCATGACGATGTAATGTAAAACTAAACTTGGACAGTATCGTGAACAACTACGCTTTCTTCTTTACTGCGACAACAAGCAAAAAGAAACGGTAAGAAAATTCGTTATCTTTAAATTAGTTGAAATTGGAGCGACTTTTAGTTAAGAAAACGAAGTCGGTCTTATGAGAAAGTTTAAACGATCTTTCATAATATATCGGATAATCATAATATACATGGACACACATATAGATATATCCTATCTTAGGCTAATTTCAGTTTTCTTTTCGATCAGGATATTGATCGAAAATAACTCAAAAAGCCGGGGTTTTTTTTGTCAGAAAATGGAAGAAATATGCGTTGCTGCTATCTGACGTCAGGTTGTTTTAGTAAGATCTTTAGTGCGAGTTTTTCAGTATTTAGCGACGGTTGTACTAAATATACTGAAAAGTTGCTGGATTTCATTCCTTTAATGCCGTGAGTATTTCTAGACATGGAATAAAAAATATAACGTATATAACTTAAGTATAAAGTTGAGACTTGAAGTTTGAAAAACAATTGGTAACCGAAAGGGATACTGTCACTAGTGAATTATTCACTTCATGTAAACCGATCACCACCATTATAAATTATCTATTCAAATGCGTACTTTCTTAAAACTTAACTTTAAAATCTTATCAAAACTTTTTTAATGATATTTAGACAAAAGTACTTTTTTTTGAGCAAAAGAGTATATTTTTGTTCGTGTTACTAAAGCATTTTGAAACTACTACTGAGCACCCTAAACATAATTGATTTTTAGGATTTAAAACATTTGCTTTCTTGAGAAAAGATTTAGATTTTTAAGTCCGAAGGCACCTAGGGTTATGAATATATAAAAGTTGAAGCAGTTGCGAAAGTATGGAATATGCAAATTAACGGTCAACTTAGCGGGACATACCGAATTCATTCTTTATTATGGTTTAGTCGATGTACTGTTAAAAATACTCTAAATTACCATGAACATTGACATGGATTTACTAGTATTAAATATTTATTAGAATAGCTGTAAATTAAAGCAACTAAAAAATTTCTACTTTTGAAGTAGTATGATAAAAAGAAAATATGAAAAATATTTCAAAAATATTTCAAATTTTTAAGGGTGTCGAACTTGATTTTTTGATGATTTATAAGCAACCAATATTCTAAATTTATATTAATCTAAATTCGTAGGTATATTTTAAAGGTACCAACTAGTTCAATTGTCACGAGAGAAATCAAAAATCGTGTACTGCTTACATCCGGGGTATTAGTTCTATTGTTCAGAAATCTAGTGTAGTACTAAAGACTAACTTACTAACTAACTAACTAACCAACTAACCAACTAACTAACTAACTAACTAACTAACTAACTAACTAACTAACTAGCTAACTAACTAACTAACTAACTAACTAACTAACCAACTAACCAACTAACCAACTAACTTAATAACTAACTAACTAACTAACTAGCTAACTAACTAACTAACTAACTAGCTAACTAACTAACTAACTAACTAACTAACTAACTAACTAACTAGCTAGCTAGCTAACTAACTAACTAACAAACTAACTAACTAGCTAGCTAGCTAACTAACTAACTAACTAGCTAGCTAGCTAGCTAGCTAACTAACTAACTAACTAACTAGCTAACTAGCTAGCTAGCTAACTAACTAACTAGCTAACTAACTAACTAACTAACTAACTAACTAACTAACTAACTAACTAACTAACTAACCAACTAACTAACTAAACAGTAATGATGAAAAGGTAAATTATACACCGTGAAAAGATGAAAAAACTAACTAACTAACTAACTAACCAACCAACTAACTAACTAACTAACTAACTAACTAACTAACTAACTAACTAACTAACTAACTAACTAACTAACTACTAACTAGCTAACTACCTAGCTAGCTAGCTAGCTAGCTAGCTAGCTAACTAACTAACTAACTAACTAACTAACTAACTAACTAACTAACTAACTAACTAACTAACTAACTAACTAACTAACTAACTAACTAAAAGGATATAACTAGCTAAAACTAGTGTGAGCTGCGTCGGTGTTTCTAATGAAACAGTAATGATGAAAAGGTAAATTATACACCGTGAAAAGATGAAAAAACTTACTGACGTTTCGGACGCTAGTCCTTCGTCGGAGTAAAAGCAACTAACTAACTAACTAACTAACTAGCTAGCTAGCTAGCTAGAGCTAACTAACTAACTAACTAACTAACTAACTAACTAACTAACTAACTAACTAACTAACTAACTAACTAACTAACTAACTAACTAACTAACTAGCTAGCTAGCTAGCTAGCTAACTAACCAACTAACTAATAAATAAATACTAATCAGTGTTATTCCTTCAGTTATTCCTGTGAATTCCTGTGCTTGTACTTTTATTTTCAAAAACATTTCGAGAAGGAAATTTTATCGTCTTTTGACAAGACCAAGTTTATCAGACCTTGAAAAAAATATTAATTATGACTATTCCGTAATAACTATGGAGGAGGGTTTCACGGCGACAACGTAATGGGGGTCAAATGCTCTCCTTTGTGATTCTTTTTTCATGCGAAAACATTCCATTGCTCCTATTCTCCATCATTGCTCCTATTCTCCATCATTGATCCCATGAAAACCCTTTCTCCTTTTCCAGAGTATTTTCTAGTAGGCTGTGATTCTTGTATTTGCAACGGTTTCACTGTGCCGTTCGGCTCGTGTAGTTGCACTCTCTCAACATCGTGATTCTCAATGAACTTAGGGATTTATCCATTTTGAATTACATTAAATTGTCTCATTAGAGGCCCAGCAGGGGGTGTAAATAAAAGAGATAAAAGAGACTAATATACATATTTTAAATATTTTTCAAAACACTGTGTTAAACTTAAAAATTTAAATTTTAGATGTTAAATATTCTGAATATTTATCATTAAGGAAGTTCAAGCACTTGTCAAATAAGTTCTGTTTCATAAATATACCATCATCATACTATACGCTTTCATAGAATAGAGCGTACGGCCATAGTGTTGAATGACAGAACGATGGAATCTTTCAGCAAAAAAAATCACTCTAAAAGCATTCAGCCGACCAGGACCAAAGAGCATTTCACTTGGATTGATGCTTGTAGAAAAAAGTAACTTGGCATGTCTTAGAACGACATTTAATAAAATAGAGTTCAGAATCGACCTTCATCAGTGCGCATGCGTGTGACATCATGGGCCCCGACTGCTGCAGAACAGTCTAGTCATTTCTCAGGCACTGACACGAAGGAAGCTATTTTGCGCACGAAATTAAATCTTCCCTCATACGACTGACATAGCTAGGTTACCACTTAGTTTTTCTAACTTTGATTTCCCCAACTTCACAAAACCATATGTTAAAACTAGATGTCTATATTGGTATAGCTAAAATAGCTCATTTCCGAAACACAGGCCGTTTTATTCGAATTGAAGACGGACGCTTCAAGTTAAGGACTCCTGTGAAAACGTCTTTCACTGATTCCCATTAATCGAACGCACCAGAGATTATTCCAGGGTTCAATAAAATAAAAGATTGTCCTAATTAAATTATCTTGTTTTTCATATTAGAATCTTAGAGTCTTTCCCTTGTGGTGGAAAGCAAGATGAATAAGGTCATTTGGTTTACGTTCCTTGGTGTTCTTGGAGGTGCTTTTGGTCAAAATGATATCATCATTCCTGTTCTTCACATGCCTTTTGTCAATACTCAAGTGTATTAGGTTTTGGACAACATTAAGTGCAAAAGAATTAGCCGAGAAATTTACAGGCATTCATTTGGCGGAAAAAGAACCGAACAGTTATAACATAGACAAATTATACAGCATGACAATTGCTGATGTTGCTAACTACATACAAGCTAACTATATAATTACCTCCAGCCCTCCTCCAGCATCCTCGTTATCGGATATTAACTATTATTGGTCTACCAAGATATCAAGAGGTGATATAAATGGTACTTTATTAGAAGGAAATGAACTGGTGCATTACACGTTTGGAGCTGTACAAGAAATGATGCTCACAAACGTCAGCCGAAAGATGTCAATAGAATTGCCTAAAGTGGCGGTAACGACTTGGTGTACCTACCAGGAACCTAAGTTATGCCTACGATCCTGCCAAGTGGGACGAAGTTGTACATGCTATGGTTGCAGAAGGAATAGTAAGTTATGTAAGTCTTCTTGATCTTGGTTCTGAGGACCGACTGTCAGACCTTGTCAGTCTTACCTTAATTCAGCTCAAAAATGTCACTATCGATGGGTTCCTCAGTTTACTGCCTCCATTTCTACCAAAAAAAGCCTTGCTGGATAAGAACAAAATAAGCGAGGTACTCACCTTTACGGGAATATCTAGTAGCTCTTCTAAAGCACTGATATACAAACTGGTGAACCTGACGACCCAATTAAGCGTGGAACAATTTGGTATTCTCTACAATCTTACTGCAGACCAAAAGAGAGCAACAGAGAGGAGCACGCTAATGCAGTTATCTCAGGCGTGTGGCCATGGAATATCGATGTCTCTTGTCTTAGACAAGAACATACCAAGTATCGTATGGGACACACTGGGAAATATCGCCACATCTGCTCCATGTTCGACCATGTTAAAAGTGAAGGGACAGCTGATTTCCTCTTTTAGCTTGACAAACGTACAACAAATGACTGTTTTACAGATTTTGCTTGGTATTTGTAATCAATACTGGAAATCCTGTCGCCTGACCATGACCTTGGAGCCTTCTGAATGGGAATGTTTCGATAGTGTATCTCTTACAAAGGCTGCTGCTATCCTTTCTACAACTGATGCGACATTGCAAGGCAAACCAGTTCATGATGTGGTGTTGGGGATGTCTCAAAAGTGTAAAGATGGCAGTCACAATCTTACAGCGTATCGACAGAAGACATCCAATACCCTTCAAACGCTGTTCAACTTGACAGCAAGCCAACTGCAAACAGTTGCTAGGAATAACAGCCTCAGGCGTACGCAGGATACACTTTCAGCTCAGTTGGTAGAGGCATACTTAAATGCATCTTCAATGGATCTTGAGATTCCCTTAAATACCATGTTCAATACAACAAGTAAAACAGTTACAGGAGCTCTACAACTCTCCCACCTCTGAGCTTCATGAGATCATGCCCTTTATAATTAGATCAGCTATCAAATCGCCAGCCAATAAGCTGCAAGTGAGTGACACTGACTACTTTTACACTGTTAGGATTATTTTCAGGTAATAGTACCATCGCCGAACTGAAGCTAGCCAATCAAAATGTTTTACCAGCAATTTTGCGGAGTAAATTAAAATTTGATAACGAGACACTGAGCGTATACATTACAGCTAATTCCATTAGTGATGAGGTGTTTGGAGGAAATAGTACCCTCGCAGTACTCTTGGCAGCAACTGGGTTTGACACTACAACATTAAAGATAATCTACCGCCTAACAGACGAACAGCTTGGAGTGCTGTCTTTGTTGAACATTAAAGAGTTACAGAGGTATTGTGGTCTTGATCTGGCGACGCTGAAACAGCTTACTCCATATAATATTACTATTGCTTTAGTTGGGATTCAAAACGTGGAGGGAACGTGTAAGTCAACTAGGTTTTTCGTCGCAGCAAAGAGCAAAAACGTATCAGATCATGAAGCAACATGTTCTGCCCTTTCAAGTACATCAACGTCTTTGATGAGAATAGTTGAACAGTGTTCCGGACTTACTTGGCGCTTTAATGTAAAGATGTTTGGAATAGCCATGAAAGATTGGCCACAAATGGATGCGCTCAACAAGGCCAACATGCCATCTCTGTCAAGCTTGTCGGTCGATACTGTCCAACACAATACACTGGAGAACCTGCTGATTAAAGCTAATGAAATCGATAGAGAATCCAGAAGTAGCTATCAAGTTGTACTCGGAGCATATTCCACTCACACTCTCAGTGTCCTCTTGACAACATTTAGCACAAGTAAAGATGAAGTCACACAGACGTTGAGCATCACAGAAGCTGCATTTGATGCCATGACTCTTCTGTTCACAAGTTGAAAAAGTACAAGAATTTGTAAAGAAGAAGTACACTATTACCTTCGCCTCGATTGCATCTGTACTAGAAGTCACTCTCAGTATATCAAATACTTAGCGACCTACTGAATGGCAAGAAATGCTTCTCCCCTTAAAACAAGAGATCGTTGCCAGTGGAAGTTTACAGCTGAATGTTACCCAAAACAATTTTATAACCCTCCTACAATTAAGCTCTAATATTTCATCTTCCACGCTGGCTGAGCTAGAGGTGGCATGGGATCGCGAGTTTGGAAGGTTACTTAGTGGCAAGAAGTTTTCAGAAAACCAAACCATTGGCGCTATACAACAGCTTAGGAATATTAGCGAAGAGTCGTTAAATGGCATGACGTTGCTGACCTTCTATAAAGTACACTTAAATCTCACAAAAGACGAAGTATCTATCCTCTTCAAAGCAAGTCCACAAGCCCTTGAAGTATTGAATGAGTTTTATTTCCAAGAAATACCTTGTTCTTGTGGGATATCAGAAGCCAGTCTTAAAAGCAAAACTCCATATCAACTGTTGACAACAATGATTGGTCAAAATGATGTGTCATCTTGTCGTAACATTGCTTTGCTTGTAGCATTTAGGCTGCTTATCATCGACCAAGTTACTGCGAAATCCAATGTGACACTCAATGAGACAACGCCTCTACTTGGCAACATCGAAATGTTCGTTGATTTGCCATTCGAAAAGATCGCTTGGGGATTAAAAGTGAATGGATCTGATTGGCCAATAGTTGCTGCTGTGAGTTTGAACCACCTAGCAAATGTCACTTCTACCACAGTTCAACAAATGAGAAATCTCACGATGGCTAACGTCACTGACAAAATTGTATCGAGTAAAGCACATTTTACCTCACAGCTCAGTGCCCTCCATAGCACTCTAGTTGCACAAGCATCAAACATCTTTGCTTTGACAGCCTCCGAGACGTGTGGTCAATGTAATATTCCTACCAGTGACATCTTGAAGACTTTTCTTAGTCATCTTGGTGGTATAACATATGTAGACCCTCAAAATCTCTCATTTGTAGCTGGGTATGAATGTATAAAGCATGACAATATGCTACTTCTTCCGTCCAAGTGGTCTATGCTTGTTCCTCACATCATACCAAGGTCCTTTGCAAATATCTCAACGCTTCTGGGAATCACGGAGCAACAACTCGCTGACATCCATACACTACCGAAAGGCGAGATTATGAACATGACTTTGAGACAATACATCGATATTACAAAAAGTCGTATTCATCCTTTGTTCAAATGCAGGGAAAGCATGAAAAATGACATTGTGTTAACAAAAGCCCAGTCCAAAGGAGTAAGCGTTTCATTGATAGGTAAACAAAACGTTCTTCAGATTCTCATGATGATGTGTAGTGATACCTCAATCTCCAACATGTCTCTAGTCATGGACTGGGGTCCTGTTAATATGACAGTATTGGGGAATTATACCATGGAAGATGCTGCTCTCTGTAAACGAATGCCTGTGAATAATGTGATATCACGTACTTTGATGGCTCTTGTGACTATGATATTGAACGAGGTTCATAAATGTGTCATCATACCATGTCGCTCAGGAACACTTCTCGACTACCAGACTTATAAGTGCAAAGGTATGAAAAAAATTGACTAATTGTTGTTCAGTATTGATTCTTGAAACGCCTTTCCTAACGAAAATGACGTTTGCAAAAATCTTTACTAGATTATAGAGTTTTGAGGTTTGTGCCTTCAAGAAAAATATCCTTAGTAAGGGGAACCAAGGGTAGAGGACTCGCCCCTCGCCTATGGGTCTCTGATTCGATATCTAGTATAATTGGTTATTAAAGCCTGGTTCCGCGCACCAGCGACGCAAACCGACGCAAGCCAACGCAAGCCGACGTTAGCAGACAAAACGTCATGTTCTCACTGTGAAAAGAAGCCATGCAAGCGCAAACACAAGCGTAAGAAAACGGAAGATTGTTTTTTGCGTCGGCTTGCGCTCAGCTTATGCTTCGCTTTTGTGAAAGAGGATTAATTGTCCAATTTTACTTTACATTTTAGATATCAATGAATGCAACTCAACTGCATCATCGATATGTCAAAACAATCAGATTTGTCAGAACTACTTTGGTGGATATGAGTGTGACTGCGTTAAACCAGGAACCTCGCTAGAAGATGGAAAACTATGTGACAGTAAGTAATCTTTACTCTGGTAATTATTCGAAGAAATTTCCGAATTTTATCTTGAAAAGGACATATGCTTTTTATAATATGCTGAAAGAATAACAATGTTTGTCGCAATGTTTCGTTGGTCGTACGCATTCTATGACATGTTGTATTCAAAATATACAGCGGTACCCGTTGTTGTCGTTTCCAACCGTCTCACTTCAGGGGCGTATCCAGGAATCAAAGATAAGGTGGGCCGGAAAACTTCGTCCTGAGAGAAAACCTTCAAGACCTTATGCAATTAAAATGTTTGCCAAGTTTAAAGAAACTCATAAATTACTTTAAAAGGGGGCCGCAGGACGGTTGGCCCTACCCCTAAATCCGCACCTGCACTTTTTGTCCTCGCGGACTTGGAATTATGAAACGGCGCGTGACTGCATATCACCATGATTAGCCGTTTGGAAATAAATTGAAAAGAAAACCTGGCCATAGTCGATTCTGCATCGTAGTGCATTGTGGGAATGTTTCATTAAATATCTTGGAAAAACATATCTTAAAAAAGTCCCAGAATGCCCGGTAATTCCAACTCGACCCATTTTTTTCTCTCAACCTCGGAATGGTTAATGAAACGACATTTTCTGAATGTTTTCTTAAAGAAGTTGTTCGATAATCTTTTATATCCATCTACTTTGCAGGAACGAAAAGCTACCAAATAAGAATTAGAATTACGAACCGTGTTTTCGTTGCAAATTTGAAGCTGCCTACCTCTAGTGAATTCTACAATTTGAAAGAGAAACTACAAAACAGCGTGAGTCTATTTCCTCTTTTATACAGTCATTCGCAAAAATTATGGCGTGCTCGAAATGTACATCATCGAAATTTATTGTTTTGAAAAAAAATGGCAGTACTGATATCTCATGACCATACATGCTTTTTATCGCAAACAGTAAATAAAACAGTTTTCATATGAGTGGGTAATTCGTATTTGTAATGTACTGTAGGCTTTATTGTTGAATGAATTACTGGAAAACAATTATGGGAAGCCATTTCTATGTTACGGCATGCCGTACTGTATACGCGCTGTAAGTCAGTAACGTATGTTTTCCATTTATACGTATAAGAACGATAACCATTCTTACGAGAAGCAATTTTCGACGTTACGGCATGCCGTACTATATACGGGCTGTAAGTCAGTACCGTATGTTTTCCATTTATACGTATGAGGACGAAAAACATTTTTTCGGGAAGCCATCTCGATGTTACATCATGTCACACCGTGTACGTACTGTAAGTCAGTATCGTATGTTTCCACTCATACACAAAACGATCTAATATTGGCTGAATTATATCAGTTCAGGCGTTATAAATACAAACGAAGGAAATAATGCTCAAGTTCGAGCCTTTTTCTTGAACAGATAAATGAATTATTTCAGAAGACTCTGAATTTCAAGATCCATTACAAAGGATGCAAATTAATTTTGCTCAGGTAAACAAAACTTTCTTTACATTTTTATTTATGAAGGAGAGTTCTCTAGTAAAAGCTAAAATTTACTCCCCTAAAATAATAGTACTTGTCAAACTAGTGAAAGCATACAAGTTATTGGTATTTTAAATTTTCATGAGCGATAAAGATTTATTACTATTAATGATTTATTAGTTATTAAAGATGTATTTATAAGTAGCGACTTACTAAAACATTTAACTAAGAAATTCAACGACAAAAAACTATATTTGAAAAACATTTTAAAAGACGGAGTTTCTGTGGTTATACGTAGCGTCATTATCAATTCAATAAGAATAAGTATATACAAACTATATATATAAATCATGAAACAATGAAAGCTACTTACAAAAAGAAGATATATGTACAAGAATAAAAGGTAATAACAATGATATAATTACATGAATAAGAGTGGGGAAAAAGAGGGGAAAAAAAGTAAAAAATGTCATTAAACAAAAAAAAGTTTTGCATTAATGGAGTCACTTTGCACATTTCCACACAGAGATGGTTTAGTTTTTAATAAAAAGCATTTCATTTTAGTTTAGGTAGTGTCGTGGCTGATGTGTGGGTCTATACAAGTCTTGAGTATACAGGGACATCGCAAAATCTGGAAAGTTATTTTAAGAATGGCTTAAACGATAGTAATGGAAAATACTATCTAAATGACCTTGAAATAGATAAAAATGCTGTAAGAGGTATGAGGAAAAACTGCAGTATTCTGATTCTGCTGGCATCGCCATAAAAAACTTTGTCAGGGTTGGTTATTTGGCTGGTTCTTTCTTCCTTCCTTTCTTCCCTTTGTTTTTACTTTTTTTGGGTGAGAAAGACACATAAACAGAAGATAAACCACTCTGTCTTACTACTATCTATGTGATAGGAAAGAATTAGGGTGAATTTGCCATGACTTGCGTTTATAATATTATGTGTGCAGTGTCAAATTTGACAGATATTTAGCTCTATGCAACTTTAAAACAATGGAGTTAAATAAAATAAATAGTTAAAACGAAGTTCGTAAAGCGGATATTTTTTCCGTGAACTTTGAAAAACTTTAAGATTTGGATAGTTTCGATATCTAACAACAGCTACTTGGATGGGATTTAGAAAATAAGCTAAAATAATCTTGTAAAACTTGAAACTTAGAGGCCAAAAAGATTAAAGTAAAATATAAAATAAATATAATGATAAGATATGATAAAAATATTAACTTACCCTTTATTTATAGCTTTCGACTATGATGAATGCTCCAACAACGCAAACGACTGTCACCAAGAAGCAACCTGCTCAAACGAGGAAGGAAGCTTTTCCTGTACTTGTAAGAGTGGATATGATGGAGATGGAGTAACTTGCAAAGGTAAATTTTATTACCTGTGAAGTAAGAAACAATGTACGAAAAATAAAGAGTTACAATGTATTTATTTTATAGCTAGAACCCTATAGAAAATAGTTTTTACCTTGAGCAATCTTTCTTCGCATTTTTGCCGCCATCTTGGATTTTGAAAGTTGACCTCGGCTGACCTCGACTGCAAGTTCGTCAAATATCGGCTTCGTGTCGGTCATATCACAGGAATCCCACACAAGATAAAAAAGGAAATGAAAATAAATAAATAATTATTAAATATTTTGTATTTTGAGCGGCGAGACATATAGTTTACTGACTAAAACAAGAAAAGAGGAAATAATGGAAAAACATATAGAAAGACGTTTACTAACGCGCGCCTTAGTTTACTGAATTTTAATTAAAATGCATGAATGAATGAGTGATCATAAATGATCGGACGGACGGACGCAACATTATTAACAGCCGACGCACACACAATTCAATGATTAGTAACATCTATTCATTTCTCCTCAGCTACTTTTCTGGCTACGTATTGGTGGTTAGTCATTATCTTTGCATTTGTCCTGATCATCCTGATCATTGTCATCGTCTTATTGCTCGTTAAGAGACCGAAACCGTTTTCCAGGTAACCATGTATAGCCTTATAGTTTCTACCACTTAAAAGGAGTTAATAGTAAGCAAAATAATTATTACTTTTAAGATCTTCAAACGTCATGCGCCAAACGGCTTGCATCTAACATGCTTTCTTATTAGCAATATTGAAATTATATTTTTGAACGATTTTGCGCGAGCGGGTATTTTCCCCCTGATATAAACACGGTAGCCATGCAATCAGCGCGCGCAATATTTTATAATACATAATATAAATGGATTAACTGCAAAATCTATGAGCGTAATCAAGGATTATAAGAGAAATGCTTAAAACATTGTTTTTTGAATATCTGAATTTTATCCCGAATGATATTTCATCCATCAACCTTCCCCTTCACTATACAGTTATGGCGTAGGCGATGAAGTGGCCGTGATAAACCATGACGGTATGACCCGGTCAGGAAGTAACGTCAGCTACAAGAATGGAGACGTGTTCTATAAGGACAAGGACGGAAACGTTAGACCAGGCAACAAGCACGCAGAGCACCAGAACCCTTTGTATGGGAGTCAAATCCCAGAAAATGTTTATGAGAGCAACTGGGCTAGTAATGTGATGGCGATGGACAACCTTGGTGCTGATCGGGTCAAGCCAGAACCACCCACAAATACTCCTGATCATATGTAAGTATTATTTGTCATATATCTCGAGTCTACAGTGAGCCGTGATCGAGAAGTCCCTGTTCAAGCCCTGATGACCTAGCGAGTTATAATGGCCAAGTTATGAAAACACGAGGGGTGATGCACAAACTCCGGCCCAGAGCCTTTCCTCCTCCTTTCCTCCCGTCCCCGGTTTACTATTGTCAAGCGACATGAGTGGCGATTTTATCGGTGTAATTTTGAACATGCACGAATTGTAGTGCAACTTTGCGCTGAAAATCTTGGACTGTTTACACGCGCAATTTCAGGTTGCAGTAAAATCGTCGCTAAAGTCGCGCGAAAAAATTGCTAGTGTAAACCAGCCTTTACTTTTTTTTTAACTCGCTCGACCAAACTAACCAAAGCAAACACGAAACAGTGCCCGAAGGGCCAAAAGGGGCTCGCACATTGTACAACAGTTTCATTTACGTTAATTTTTGACAGCCTATCAAATGCGGACGAATAAGGCCGCAAGGATTTTCAAAAACAACTGCATTCTATGCAAATTTCGCAACTAAACACGCCCATTTTGTCATGACATTTTCTTATACTCGAATTTCACTTTTCGTTTTTCGCAGGCTATGAAAGCTGATTTACAGCCAACGTTAAAAGATGAACAAAAACTAGAGCAGGATAAACTGTTCATAGCATTATCATGGTGATCATGAAAACCAGAGAATCGATGCTCGAGATCAGTTTAGATGCATATTCAACCAAAGCACCGCTTATGCAATATAAACTCTATTTAATCAAAGCAGTGATAATGCTGTGGTAATTCTTATGATTATTAAGATACTTTTAAATATTCGTTTTAACAAATAGGTTTCGACGTGTGAATCACGTCGTCTTCAGTGTTAGTCTACTACAAGTGAGTTAAAGCCAGAACATTTAGAAAATATATTTAGCAAAATATTCAGTACGAAATCCATCGAAATAGCTTTTGCACTCAAAGGCTTTTAAATAGTTTATCAATTTTTGGATTGCAGATTTTAAACTTAATTTAGAATCACTTGATTGCTTTTGACCAATGAGAGTGAAGAGTAAAGCATTTTTCAGTCACATAGTATTATATAAGAGACACGGACGTAGGGGGAGAACCACTCCCTCTAAAAATACTTTCATTTCCAAGAGAGTCAAAAGACTAAGACTTTGGCGGCCATGTTGGTGGTATGAACAAAGAAGGCTATGAGACCCTTCGCATGACGTGACGTCAAAGCAGCTAAATTTGGAGGACAATTTCCAATTCACATTCTCCTGTGAATTTGAGTTTTATTGTTGAGCTGCATTCTGAAGTGCTGCAAGGCGGGGTCTATTCACTGAAAAAATCTATATGTAAATACCAACAATATGACGTTGATGACGTAACGTGCAAAAAACGAGTTGATCCCAACATTACGATTGCGATTCCGCTACACCGGCACATAGGGGGATAATATTCAGAAAAGCATTTGCCTCTTCACCTACAGTATCTCCCCAAATATTTAACCTATTTCGATATGGATATCCCGTATCGTTCAATCCTTTAAAATAGATGACGAACCCTTCCCACAAATTTTTTTTTATACACATTCGAAATAATGCAATGTATTTTTATAGAAATAACCAAGTGATAATGCATGGAACTTTTAAGTTTTTAAAAGCATGAGTCTATAATTAAATAAAATTATTGAAAGCATGCCAAAACCACACCACGATATTTGTATTGATCAGCACAATTAAGTCGAGTGCGACGACAAATGTTGTCAATAAAAACCAAATTTTCCTGATTTTATTTCTGCCTTTTGATTAATAATATACAGTTCATTTACAGTGTTTTATATATTTGTGTTATAATATGTTTTTATCTTGTATCATAAAATGGTTTTCCCAAAATTCGTCACCACAAGAAGAGCCTTTATTCTTTATTGCGCATGCTCGGCTAAATAAAACCGCATGCGCGGTAAGGAATAAAGAAAGGATCTGGGTACGAGATTGATTAAGCTGCCACTAGGTAAGTGTAAAACGCATGCGCGGATTGTTGAAATCAGAAGAGAGTAGATTTCGTGAGACTACTAAAGGACCGGACACACAGTACCGTCAAGGTATGAAATGGAGCACATCCTTCGATCCAATCAAAGCGCGTGAGATCAGTGCTAAGCCAATGAAAACATTGTAGCCGTCACAGTCATGGTCACTGCACGTCAATAAATGATTTGTGATATACAGCATGATCTGTTGTATACAGCATGGAAGACGATAGCCATACAGCCATACGAATACTGAGAACACATCAGAATACTCGTCCAATCGCAATGCTCAAACGAAGCAACGCCCCCCAATTTTTTAAAGTTGTACGAAATCTCATTATATATAACTTATGACTATGACTATTGCACCAGTTACGGAGCAACGCCCCCTAATTTTTAAAAGTCTTATGAAATCTCATTATATATAGGTTTTGACCATAACTATTGCACCAGTAACTTAAAACTGATAGGAGACAACCATGGCGAATGAAGAGACGTTTTAAAGTAAATTCCTAATGCCAAAATAATGACTTATAATTACGGATATTTCCCGTGATACCAAGGGGATACACATTTTTACCGTTGTCTACATGCAAAGATTTATCCTTCAACTTGTCTAGTTAAAAAAACCTGTTGCAGGTTGAAAGTTATGTTTACACGCAAACATTCTGTTGCGCGCAGAAAATTGTTTCAAGCTTGCTCAGCTTATCCCGTAAGAAACGATTTAGAGAGGCAAATGAGTTGCGTAAAGCTACGGGTACACGCAATGTCGGAGGCAATCGACGCTGCGAAGTAGAAATCGATCCTAACTTCATCAATATTGCCTTCAATATTGCGCGCAATGTTGCACCGTGTCCGTGCCTTAAGCGTACACTACACAAACAAACATCTCGTACGTACCCGCAACAATGCTTTTTCGCAAGACAGTTGCACGAGAAATCTCTGCGTTTAACAGTACCAACTTTAATATTCATAACTTTATGGTCAATAACATCATAGTTTTTTTCACTGTGCATCGAAATATCTCGACAGTAAAATTTTAAAAATGTTGTGAAGCAACAGCTAATTTTGAAATATTATACCACAAATCCCTAAGTATTTTTTTAGTATTTGCGATATTTTTGGACGCGAAGACCAAAGCTTCTTAAACCCTAGTGACCATTTGATGCGATTCATAGGAAGACCGGGGAGCCTGAGTACCAGTTGGCTGGAATGCATGGCACCTGGCAATCAAATGACGTCATCCAATGATATTACTTTTTTAATCTAAAATGGGTGTTCCTGAAAGGCAGGTCATTTGATCTGGAAAGTAAAGGAAATGCGGTTTAGTTATAGGTTACAATAACATGATTGTGAGAAACGTTGTTGACAAGAAAAACTGTCATTTTATGGAAGGTAAATTTTTTTAATTATGGAGGGAGTAGAGGGGGGTTGGGGATAATGGTTGGAGCTTTAGAAAGGATAGTAATCATAAAAACTTTGAATTTTTGTTAAGGGTAAAATCTTTTTATTTTGAAGAAAGCTGCTCCCTTGTTGACTTTATAGGAAATCATGGATTTCTTACAGAGTGAAAGGGGAAGGGCTACAACCCCCCTCCTCCCTAAAAAACCCCTTCGGGTTAGTTTAGTGTCTCTCTTGATTTAGTCCAGGGTTTTTCCAATCCAACACCCAATTCCAATTCCCATTCCAATTGCAAATCCAATTTCAATTCCAATTCCAACCCAACAACCAATTCCAATTTCCATTTGTGAATCAACCATCCCCTGATTCAGATCGATCAGATGATAGGTTGTCAGGGCTCGATACAATCGAGACTAATTTCAGTTATCTCAAATTCATATCCTAGATCAATAATCTAATTCTAATAATTCAGACCGTGGAGTCTATAGCAGGTACTTGTTCTACCTTTGGATTCACGTCGCTCATATAGGTAATCTCAGTATCATCTATGAGGAGATAAAAATCCACCACTCTACAGGAACACAACAAAAAAAGCCAAACGTAAAACACTGAGGAATTGCAATTAATCTCCATCGCAGCCGCTTTTAGTCTCGTTTCATTCCCCTACGGTTCATTTCTCTCCTCACCAGAGAGGAGTGGACCGTAGGGGATTGGAGTGAGACTAAAAAGGGCTGCGAGGGAGAAATTATAATCATAAATTATAATTATAAATTTAGTATTTTTGTTTAATGGTCTTTATTTTTTGTTTTCGTTGCTGCTGTAATAGTTTTTTAATATTGCTTTTTTTCTTTCTCAAAAATGATACTGGTATTTTAACTGTTCAAAAGAGAAGGAATAAAAGAGAAAAAGGAAGGAAGGAAGGAAGGAAGGAAGGAAGGAAGGAAGGAAGGAAGGAAGGAAGGAAGGAAGGAAAAGCAGTCAGCTTTCCTCTCCAATTCTTCTTTCTTTCTTTATATTTAATTGCGTTATTTATTTTTCATTATCGTTCAATTCACATCTCACAAGATCATGTTGGTTTAGCACGATTTAATCTCTATTAACTATGATTTAATATATAAATTTTGGGAACAAGTTTAGGTTCTCGTTAAGTACTCAATAACGAATGTTAACCAATGTTAACGTAGTTAAAATGATCTGAAAGGAATACCTTGCTTTGTTTAAATAAGTTTCAATATCCTAAAGGATTCAATTTGGGTTCATCAACAAAGAATTCTAGAATGTCCAAATGGTAGCTCATGTTTAAAACTTATTCGAGATATTACTATTTAAAGTTTTGTTTACTATTTAATTAAACTCGACTTAAAACGCTTAGAATGGAGGCATTTAACCAGTGAAATAAAAAATACTAGTCAACGTGTAATAGTCAAAAAGACACAAAAGAAAACAATGGAATAAGGGTGTACTACTGTGTATTAGTCTAATATCTATTGCACGGGTTTAATGACTTCACTCTTGTCAAATAGACACAGAAAACAATGGAATTAGGGTCTACTAAAGTGTAATAGTCTAATATCTATTTCACGGGTTTAATGACTTTACTCTAGTCAAATAGACACAAAAGAAAACAATGGAATTAGGGTGTACTAATGTGTATTAGTCTAATATCTATTGCACGGGTTTAATGACTTCACTCTAGTCAAATAGACACAAAAGAAAACAATGGAATTGGGGTCTACTACTGTGTATTAGTCTAATATCTATTGCACGGGTTTAGTGACTTCACTCTAGTCAAATAGACACAAAAGAAAACAATGGAATTAGGGTCTTCTAATCTGAATAGTCTAATATCTATTGCAGGGGTTTAGTGACTTTACTCTCATTGAGAAGAATGGCAAACATATTTTTTTACTTTACATTTTAATCTTATATTTTAATTAGTCTCAAGTAATATTAAACTACAAATCAATACAAAAGAAAATATGAAAAGGAATCCGTAAGAGTCAAAAGAAAACCACTTCAGCATAAACTTACTTGTTGTGCTGCCAATTCGTCTTCTTTCTGCATGATCTGCTTGACTTGCTTCGGTGAGAATTGTACAACTGCAGCCAACACTTTTGCTAATTGCTGTATTAAAGTGAAAAAGAGGAATGCAATGAAGCATCTGGATTATAACATGACCAGGGTGGATCCAGGAATTTTAGAAGGGAGGTGATTATTACAGACGTCTTACCAGGAATTCAAGGAAAAGGGGGGTGACTGTTACTAACGATATACTGGAAAATTAGAGCAAAACAGGGGTGACTAGTCAAGATGCAAGTACAGAAAATTATAACGCTTTCAATTTCACTTTAATCTTGCCTTCTAGTGGGGTTAAGAAATCAAGAAAGGAAGGCAAGGCATAAATGAAGTCAATTAAACTGCCAATCACCCTTCTGGCAATATTCACAGTATTGATTCTACATGGGGTGAGATGTTGAATAACCAGAACAAAAATCATAGTTTGAGTGCCGCTTCCTTAAATTATGAAGGTTTTTACATGGCATATGCTAATGCTGTAACGTATGAGGAGTAATCATTTCATATACTAAACATTACTGGCACAGATAAATTAAATTTGAAATACGTCATTGTTTCCCCCATTGCTCTTATAGAGATTATTACAAGTTAGTTTTCACATAGAAGCCGGTGTTTCGAATTACGAGGAACAACAAATAACCATAAATGCCTCCTCATACGTCACATAATTAGCATATGACATGGAAAAACCTTTATAACTTCAAGAAGCTGCACTCAAACTATGAATTTTTTGGGGTTATTCAACATCTTACCCCATGTAGAATCAATACAGTGAATATTGTTAGAAGGTGATAGGCCGACTTAGTAAAGCGGTGGAAAGTAGCCATGCACGTGACTGATTAATAGAGGATGCACGTGACTGATTAATAGAGGTTCCATAAAATGTAACATGAAATAAGGAAAATGTTAAATAAGATTGTGAAATCGGGTTAACAGAGATGATGGCTTTGTTCTTGAGGTCAATATTGCATATTGAAGGTTTATTTCTTACCTTTCTTTGTTTCCCCATCATGTATTCAAACAAGATATTCCTTAGGTACTGAAATAAATAAAAAAAATCACAGCATCAAGCACCTGAGCTCAAACAAAGTAATGAAACCTTACGTCTCTTCATGTGGGACCTACCTCATATTGGACTGGTTCCTCGACTGGTGAATTATGGGTAGCTGCAAAGGGTGATAGGGGATTGGATACCACGTTCAGTTGTGCTGGTCTCTCATTGATGCTTTTTACGGGAGATCCTCCAAGGTGTTCAATCTGGAGAAAAAAACAAGTGTACATAGAATAAGTCCAAAAAAGTGTGTAAAACATCCCAAATCAGACAAAACCATGAGCTACAGTTCATGCTTTTACACTGAAGTGACTAAAATCTAAGACAAGTTTATTTACTGTGGTTTTGATACTCTGCAAACTCAGACAATCATTTCAACAGTTTTTGTCAAATTGGGTTTTCACTGCTGCCAGCCAAGTATATAGTGTCAACTGATTCTTTTTGATTGACGGCAGCAAAAAATCAAATTGCAGCTCACAACTACTGAGTTGGCAGAATATCAAAAACCTCAGTAATACCCAATATAGTTACACCAGACCCCTTTTAAAATTATATTGGATTTGAGAAAAACAGAAAAATAATAAATTATAAATTTAATTTTTATCTCTAAATGTGGTTTTTGTGGCGTTCGTCTGTATTTTCCTGTTAGCCTTGTATCCAAGATAATTATGATCATTTTTTTTTACTATTTACAAACAGACAATGGAGGAGTTAACTTGGCTTGTGAATCAAGAGTAAGCATAGGTAATACAGTACATAGTAGTAAACATTAATATACCCTTAAACCTTGGCCCTACTGTTTTCCCATTTCAAACCACATGGCACTCCCTTGAGTATCACTTCATTGTTTAATGATTGTGAGAGATTGTGCCACAGGTTTGATAGTATTAGTTACTATTAAGTATTATCCTAACTAAATAAAGAGTCTTCAACTGTACTACTACTACTACTACTTGAGAAGATACATGAATATACAAATCAAACAAATAATATTATTCTCAAGGGAATGACACATGTTCTGAAATGGAAAACATTCTGTCCAAGTTGATAGCATCTATCATATTGTTTTACTTTGAATGTTATATAATTAATAATAATCTTACATGTATATAAATATATAAATTCTATAAACCCAGATAAGTATCATAGGGCTTAGATGAGGATTGAACATGGGACTTTCATGTACCCAATCCATGATATCAATCAGTAAGTATATGCTAGGGCCAGACGGCCCAATATTTTACTCCACAGACATTGGCCCAAATGTTGGGCCATCCCTTAGGGTTATCAAAGGAAAACTTTAAGTAACTGCTTTTACCTGTCTTTGAAGAGAATTTTCCCGTTCTCTAAATGAACTAATTTCAGCTTTCAATCTTGTAATCTGGTCCTGAGAACAGAGACATTACATTTATACATTGATAATAGCATTGCTCTTTTACTCTGATGAAGGACTAGTGTCCGAAACGTCAGTATTTTCGTCAGTATCATCTTTTCACGGTGTATAATTTACCCTTTTATCATTACTATTTCATTAGAAACACTGATGCAGCTCACACTAGTTTTTAGCTAGTTATATCTTCTTGAATTACATTACTTGAGCAAAGGAAAGGATGTTCATACATCGGTCTACTGATCTTACCCGTAACATGGCCTGAGCAGCATCGACATCACCATCCTAGAAAATACACAAACAAAACAAATTAAGCTCAAGTTTCTTAGATTTCACTTCTATCAATGCAAACACAAGTTACCAGACATCAGGGAATTATGCAACCTTTATATATAGAATTTGTCATGGAATGGGATGTGTATTGAAGTATTGAAAGACAATGAAGCCAAAACGTTTTAAGGTGACTGCCTACTTTTGAAAATTGATTTAAACTTTCCGAATTGAAAATTTTAAGGCTGATTCCAAATCTGGAAAGAAAAATAGGGTGTCCCGAGCTCGTTTTCGAGATAATCAGCATTTAATGGAAGCCTACGCACGAGCTTTTGTAGTAAAAATTGCGCCACCGGAAGTGATTTGAAAAAAATTAAGAATCATAAGATAATAGTTATTTGCAGACTATATAATTGCACAAATGAAGGCTAGTCAATCATTCTACATTTATACATGGATATTTTCAACAAAAAGACAAAGAGATAAATTGATTTCTCATATTTTGTAGCTTTAATGCTCTTAAACATTTCAGAAAGTCGAACAAAAATCCCACAAAAATCTATCTTTTCATGTGTTGCTGATTTAAACTTTTTCTAAAATGTTGATATAACATAGATTTTTGGAAGTTTTTTCGAATGCGCTATTAAAAAATATAGAGTCCCGTGCAAAATTTGAGGGTTTTGCCCTGTTGAAGCTCAAAACGCGTATGGTTCTTCAATAAAATCTTGTAGATTTTTCAGCGGTTTTTGAGCGCGCGCTCATCGTTGGCTCAATTCGAACGTTCAAAAGTAGGCAGCCACCTTAAAGCCAAATATATATTGGTATTGTTTTATAAAAAAGATGTCCAAGAAAAATAAAGCAATAAGTATTTGTAAGCCATCATTTGTGGTAACATAGCGAGAGGATGTGACTGTCGGGTCACCACTGGGACAAAATTTAAAAACGTTAATTTTCATTATGATAATAATTAGAGAAAGAAATCCAAGGTGTTCAAAGGTTATAGATTTAATCGAACATTATTTTAAAGGTAAAAATAAAGAAAACAAGATAAGAGAGTTAGATAGGTAGGGAGAGGTAAAAGAGCAAGGAAGATGAAGGAAGAACATCAACAGACATCAGATTATCAAAACAGACATCAATTAACAAAAACAAAAAACAACAACAACAACAACAAAACAACAACACATACACACAAAAAAACACAAACATCACATTAAAAAACGGACAGTTTAATACAAGAACACTTAAACAAACGTAAAAAACAAAATGAAACAAGATTATGTTACTCATAGTAAGAGTAAAGCACATTAATACAATAGTAAATGTGTAACATGTAGTGTTGCAGTGTTCTATCAAATGCATGGGGACCACGTACAAATGCTTTCCGTTCATACTCCTGCAGTGCTCCTCTCCTAGACATCTAATAGCCACCTCACTTACATTAAGAGATGATGCAGAACTCGCTCGATGTAGTTGACCCGGTTCACTTTCCAACATGACAGCTCCCTGTGCATGCAGAAGAGCTTCTTTCTGGTTCAACAACTTCTTCATCTCATTCTGATTCTTTTTCATCTGTGTCTTCAGTTTCTTTTCTACGGCCGCTACCTCGGATTTTTGTTCACTCGTTAATGATTTATACTCTAGTTTATGGCGTTCGGTCAATTCGTCGATTTGTTGTTTATGATCTTGGTTTAAGTTCTCCATATCTTCCTCATGCTTTTTCACCATTTCTTCTATTTTACCGTGGTAATCTTGTTCAGCATCTTTTATTTTTTCTTCGTAATTCTTCTTTATTTCATCTTTCTCTCCTTCCAATTCGCGTATTTTTTGGTCATTCTCATTTTTGTATGTTAACATCTCATCTTCCCTCATTTTTAATTCTTTTCTGTACTCTCGAATTTCCTCTTCATACTTGTCGATAATTTTCCTCTCCTCTCGTTGACTTGCATCAACAGCATTGCTCATCATGTCTTGCATCTCCCGGTCTTTCTCAGCATACTTAATCTGGAACTCTCGCAACAACTGCTTCACTTTAGAGTTGTGTTCGTATTCTTTTTCCTCTAGTTTAGCTTTAAATAATTTCTCAGTACTTTCATGCTTTGTTTCTAACTCTTTTCTGAGTCCTTCAATTTCGTTATAATGTTCCTCCTTCAAGGCATTTTCTTGTTCATGTAGAGCGTCCATTTTCTCAACAACCAAAAGTTCTATCTTTTCTTCCATTTCCTTCTCTTTCACTTCCAATTCATTTACTTTTTGTGTCAGTTCTTTTTCTATTTTCTCCTGCGCTGAGCTCTTGTCTCTCTTTTTCTTCTTTCAGCTTCACCTCAAACTCTTTATTCAAGGTTTCTATGTCTTTCAGATGCTGCTGTTTTAGTTCTTCTGTGCAGTTTTTCTCCTGGACTTCTGCTTCTTTTAGCTTTTTAATGGTGTTGACCTTGTCTTCAAGCTGTCGCGTTAGTTGCTCCTTCACAGATGTAATCTTTGCTTCAGCTTTTTTCTTTAATTCTGCCACCCTACCTCGGCTTTGTTTTTGCATGTCTTCAGCTTGCTTTTCAAGTGCTTTTTCTTTCTCGCTTTCAATGGATTTGATTTTCTCCTCAAACTCTTGTTCTTTCTGCTTCATTTCATCTTCAAGCAACTGGGTTTTGCTATCAAGCTCAGCCTTCAAGTCATGGACCTGTTTCTTTAATTCTTTCTCCATCTTTGCAGCATTATCAACAACATCTTGCTTTTCTTTCGCCAGTTCGGCAAGCTTCATATCAATAGCCTGATTATTGCTGTCACCAGCTACAATCTTGAGTTTCAACTCCTCTTCCCTCTCGCTAGCTTCCTGAAGCTGCTTGTTCAAGCTGTCCGTCGTTTCTATCATTTCTTGATCCAAGGATTTCAGCTTTTCACGTAAAACATTCACCTCTTTATGGGCCTCTTCTTGGACTTGCTTCATCTTTCCTTGCTGTTCCTCATTCCTGGCATTCATTGCTTTTATCTTTTCTTTTGCCTTCCTGAATTTCCCTTGCAGTTCAGACATGTTACTTTCCAGTTCACTAGCTCTAGTCTTGACAGCTTCTTCAATTTCTTCAATTTGTCTTTGATGTAAAGATTTTATTTCTTTCAAATCAGACTCTTTTCCTTGTTTCATCTGTTCCATCTCATCTCGATGCTGGACAAGAAGATTTTCTATTTGAACAGAATATCGTTTTTCCACTTCACTTTGCTTGTGCTTCCATTCTTCATCCTTTTGCTTTAGTTCTTTCTCATGTTTCTTTTCTGACATCTTTACTTTCTTTTCCATATCTGCAGCACTTGTGTTCGACTTCTGCTTAGATTCCATCTCAATCTTCTCAAGTTTGACTTTAAATTGCTTTGCTTCAGCTTCGAACTTGCCTTTGAGCTCATCGTTATTTTTTGTAAGATCCTCAATTTTTTTCACATACGAATGTTCCATCTTTTGTAGGTTGTCTTTTAACGTAGTCTCTACTTTGGCAAATATTGCTTGCTTATCTTGTTGTTCCTTGTCTTGTTCGGCAATAGCTTCATTATGTTCTTTGGTAATTCTTTGGATTTCCTGTCTCAATTTTTTAACTTCTTCACCAAGTTTCTTCTTATGTTCTTCAACTTCTTGACAAAACTTTTGGTGTTTCTCTTTCAGATTTGCCAGTTCTTCTTGTAGCTTACTTTCTACATCAGCAGACTCCGAACTCTTGCTCTCAAGGGTTTTTTTCTGTTGTATTAATTCCTTGGAATAGTTTTCTCTTAACTGCTCTAACTCTTGGAGAGCTTTGGAAAGTTTTCCTTTTTCTTCATAAAGAGAATTTTCAAGCTCTTCTATTCTCTGCGCGTGTGCTTTTTCCACATTTTGGATCTTCTGTTTCAGTGCATCTTCTTGTTCTTGATAACTCGAAAGTTCATCTTTTCTTGCTCTGTTTATTGCCTCGTTTTCCTCCTGATGTTGCTTTTTTAAGTTTTCGGTACTTTCTTGAATCATTTTCTCACTTTTACTACACTTTTCCTGGCTCTTCTCCAAAGCGTTCTTTAATTCCCCAACTTCCTTATTATGACTTTTTGAAAGGTCATTCAACTTCAATTCATGATGTTTCTTCAACTTTTCCATTTCTAACAGCTGCTTATCGTGGATGTCTTTGATGTGGGCAAGCTCTTTCTCGTACTTTGATGCTACTTCTTCTATCTTATTTTCAAAACCTTTTCGGATCTCTTCTTTTTCCTGTTGATGGTTGTCCAACATTTCCATCACCTTTTGCTCAGAGATATTTTTCTCATCGTTCGTTTGATTCTCTTGATTTTTCATATCATTTTCATGTTGCTGGACCAATTCGTCCAACCTTTTATCAGACTCAATCCTGAAATCTTCAACTTCAATTCTACTGATTCTCGACCATCTCCATCATCCTAGCATCCATCTCGTTTTGTATACTTGTCACTTTATTCTTTAAAACTCTATTTTCATCGTTCAATTCTCTTACCTTTTTCTCCAAGGCATCTTTTTCATCTTTCAGACTATTCATTTGGACTTGTTCCTCTTCTTTGCTTTGTGAATAAGATTTTTCCTTGTTTTTGAGTTCGTTTTTTAAGTTCTCAAGTTCTTTAAGTAAGTTGTCTTCCTTTTCCTTCGCTTCGTTTATGATCGCTTCAGTCATTGTTTCGCCTTCTTTTCTCACACTCGCCACCTTTTTTTCCCAACCAAGATTCTGCTCTGCAATTTCAACTCTATGCTTTTCTTCCAACTGTGCCAGTTGCTCCTTGTGCAAGAGGCTCATATTCTGCGTAATATCATCTACATTTACTTCTTGAAGTTGCGCAAGTTCCGTCATCTTGACTCGCAAATCTTCATCTTTCTCGCGTAACTTTTGCTGGAAGGAATTCTCAGCTTCGGACAACAAATTCTTCCCTTCTTGATCAATTTTCTCCATTTCTTTTCTAAGTTCCTCTTCCTTTTTTTTAGATTTTTCCATGACTTGTTTCAGTTGCTCTTTCAGTTTACCCACCTTCTGGTCCCTTAATGTAATGCTATTAGCAAGTTCATCCATGCTCTTCTGGTTACTTTCTTTCTCGGACACCAGCTCCTTGCGCAGTTCTTCATAATTGTGTTTCAATTCCTTTATTTCATTATCTCTGCTATCGATTTCTTTCTCTTTATCGTTCAACTCCCCCTCGAGTTGCGCCCGTATTTTTTCGATTTCAAGTATTCTTCTCTCTTCTAGAATCAGCTTTTCTTCTTGCAGCGCGCTAACAGTCGATTCAAATTTCATCATGATCTTGCTTTTCTAAAGTCTTGATCTTTTCTTCCAACTTAAACTTCTCATCTCTCAACTGCTGCAACGTCTCTTCAAAAGCCTTCTTCTGTTCTTCTATATTCTTCTTCGAGTTATTCTTAACGTTTTCAAGTTCTTTTATAGACTTTTCTTCCATAATAAGTTTTTCTTCTTTATACGTTCGAATCTCATTTTCAAACTGTTGCTTTAGTTCGTTGTATTTCTTATCTAGTTCTTTAGCTTCTTCTCTTAGATTTATCTCCCTTTGATGCGCCTCTTCTAGAGATTTCTTTAACTCTTTATTCACGCGTTCACTTTCCTCGAATTTCATCAGTAGTTCTTGTTTGCCTTTTTCTTGCTCAGACTGCATAACCTTCAGTTCTTCCTCCTTGTTACTGCAGTACTGATCAGCAACCTCTTTAACTTTTATCTCCGCTTCTTTTTCTCGCCACCTCTAGTTCTTTATCCTTCTGTTCTTTGAGTTCTCGCAGCTTTTTTTTCCAATTCTTTAGCATAGTAATCCTTCTCTTTAAATTTCCCTTTGAAGTCGATTATCTCTCGGTCTTTTTCCTTGAGTCTGTTGTCGTAATCATTTGCTAACGTCTTCATTTCTGCTGTCTTGCTTTCTTCTAATGCCTTTATCGTCTGTTCCTTTTGGTTTATTCCTTTGCGCAGTTCTTCGACCTCTTTCTTCATGGCGTCCAGTTCATTTCCAAACTGTTTTTCTCTATCTGCTTTTTCCACGATCACCTTTTCTTCAGAAGATTTCAGTTTTTCTTCCAAATTCTTCGCTTCTTCTTCTTTCTCAGATAACTTTCCTCGCAATTCCTTGACGATTTTCTTCATTTCGTTGGTCTTGCTTTCCATACGCTTCGACAACCTTGCTAATTCTGACTGCTTTTCGCTGTCAAACTGCTTGGTTTTCTCCATCACTTCTATATTATGCTTTTCCTCGTCGGATTTTATTTGTTTTTCAAGCTCGGCGATCTTGAGTTCACCCTTTTTGATGGCTTCTGTGAGTTCGTTGATCTTGTTCTGGTGGATCTTTTTTAGTTTGTTGACTGTTTTTTGATGGTCTTCCTGCTTCTCCTTCAGGCGATTGTTATGTTGTTGTACAAGTTCTTTCATCTTGTCCTGAGAAGAACACAACGTAACATAAGTAACATCAACTTTATCGAAACCCTGGGACAATTTCTGGGCTGAACTAGTCGGATTACGGATAATACACAGATGGAACCCTGAAACAACGTCTGGGATGATCTAAGTCAGTGCATGGCTAACACACAGATAGAACCCTGAAACAACCTCTGGGCTGATCAAAGTCAGGGCATGGCTAACTCACAGATAGAACCCTGAAACAACCTCTGGGCTGATCAAAGTCAGGGCATGGCTAACTCACAGATAGAACCCTGAAACAACCTCTGGGCTGATCAATGTAAGGTCACGGCTAACTCACAGATCAAACCCTAAAACAACCTCTGGGATGATGTAAGTCAGGGCATGGCTAACTCACAGATAGAACCCTGAAACAACCTCTGGGCTGATCAATGTAAGGTCACGGCTAACTCACAGATTGAACCCTGCCGGAAACAACCTCTGGGCTGATCTAAGTCAGGGCACGGCTAACTCACATATCAAACCCTGAAATAACGTCTGGGATGATCTAAGTCAAGGCATGACTAACTCACAGATCAAACAAGGAGATGAAACAAGGGGACATCAGCACTTAACCAATCACAGCGCGCACCATCACTGGTTATCCAATCAGAATGCTAGGTTACCTAACCGTAAAGGTTTACGGTACGGTTAGTGAATTTTTTTAAGGAAACTGTTTTATGGGGTGTCCATAATGATAAACGTTAAAGTTGATTAATACCTGTTCTTGTTCAATCTTCTGTTGCATTTCATTTAAACGGATTGCTGCATCTAATAAAAAACAAAACAAACAATAATCCAGTTTTCGTATGACTGTAAAAAGATCACGGCACGATTGTAGTCGTGACACGCCAAGGCATACCTCAGCTTCAAACATTCCGCAAAAATATTACTCTCCATCCAACCAAATCATACCCAGTACACTGCACAGACACGGTCACCGACAAGGTCACGGCACAGCCAGACCAATCTCATTGTGCGAAAAACAAATCAGCCAATCAAAATTCTAGGGGACAAAAAGGTCGGCGCAATGTGTCGCGGCAAGGTACGCAAACAGTACTTAGCGTTTCACAGTCATACAAAACTGCTCTATTAAACACGGATAACTGGATAAATAAGAAGAATACTCGCTAGTCGCACGGTACGGCAAGTCTAGTGCAATTCGTATGACTGTGAAAAGTTCACGGCACGAACACGGTCGTGACACAGCAAGGGATACGCCAGACAAATCACATTGCACGAGAATTTACTATCCATCCAATCAAATACCCGGAACACGGCATGAACACGGCATAAACACGGCGCGGACACGGTCACGCCAAGATCACGGCACTTTTAGACCAATTACATTGCGCGTGAAAAAAATCAGCCAATTAAAATCCTAGAAAGCATCGCGGCCACGGCACGTCACGCTTACGGCACTGAGCTTTTCACAGTCACACGAAAACTGCACTAAACCATGAGTTTTATAGGCACATACTACCCTGTCATTTTACATACCATTATTCCCTTCCATAACTTTCATCAAGTCTTCATTCAATGTTTTTAGTTGATGTATTTCTTTCTCTTTTTCTTTGAGTGCTGCTTCTTTCTGAAGTTCTTTTTCGTCGACAGCTATTTCAATCTCACGGACCTGAAAAAGTTAGAGAGAAGCAACTACATCAACAAAGGCCACACATGGACGGAGCATAGGTATATCACCGTTGGAAGGTGTATCGTCACGTTTGTAGGATTTTAAGATGCTTGAACATTTTGATCAAAAAACGCTTAAACTGCTATCATTTTTAATATCAGCAACATCAACAGCTGCAACAGCAACGACACTGAGAAAGACATGACAAGAACCAGGGAAGAAAACAATGACAACAACAATCACAGCACCAAAGTAGTATCAACAGCAATAGCAACATCCACAGCAGCAGCTGTAACAGCAACGACACTGAGAAAGACATAACAAGAACCAGGGAAGAAAACAATGACGACAACAAACACATCACAAAGGTAGTATCAACAATACTAGCAACATCCACAGCAGTAGTGAGCAACATCAAAAAAAACAAAACAAACAAACAAAACAAAACAAAACAAAAAACAAAAAACAAAACAAAAAACAAAACAAAACAAAACAAAACAAAATAAAACAAAACAAAACAAAACAAAACAAAACAAAACAAAACAAAACAAAACAAAACAAAACAAAACAAAACAAAACAAAACAAAACAAAACAAAACAAAACAAAACAAAACAAAACAAAACAAAACACACCCACCCACACCCAAATAAAATATCAAAAAATCTCAACTGAGACTATTGAATTTTTAGTATGGAGTTGATATCAAATTATGTTTTTTTACGCGCACGCTTCTGACATCAGAAACCCATCGAATTTCACGTGTTTGATCTTTCTGCATTAGTTCACTAACTATATCCTTCCCATTTTGTCCACTCCCTAGTTGAATAATATAACACGACCAAAGCTATTCACCTTTTCTTCATACATAGATTTCATTTGCTCCTCTTTCTTGGCTACAATCACATCGATTTCCTTGTCTTTCCTCGCCAGAGCTTCTTGCTGCTCTCTATCCTTGAGGGCCATCATTTCTTCTAACTTGCTATCCTTGTCCTTCTGCATCAAGGCTACCACTTCTGCCTTATCTCGCTTGAGTTCCTCCATTAAAGTCTTTCTTTCACTATCTTCCGCTTCTCTTGTTTGATCGAATTCAGCTCTTAATTCCTCCATTTCTCTTTCTTTCTTTAACTCGGACATTTGTCTTTTCTTCTCGGATTCCTCGAGGGCTTTTTCCATTCTATGGAAGAATTCGTCTTTTTCTTTCGTCATTTGTTCAATGGTTGTTTCTCGTTCTTGTAAGAGATGTTTAATCTTGTTGCACTCGGCCACAGCTTCGTCCTTGTCTTGGAGGGTAATTTGTAGGTTGGACATCATGTCTTGGATTGCAACTTGTTTTTCTTGCTCCAGTCGGAGAATTAGAGATTTGGCTTCCTTGAGTTGATGTGAGACATGTTCCTGGTTGCTTTCCTGTGGAAAAATAGGATAAGAATTTAATGGGGAAGGATTGAATGATGCTTAGTTCATTGATTTGCTGACTTGCTTGTTTGTTCGTTCATTTATTCATCCATCCATCCATCCCACACACCTACTTATCCACCCATTTATTCATTTATATATTCATTCAACCGACTATTTATTTATTCATCCATCCATCCATCCCTCAATCCATCCATCCATCCATCCATCCATCCATCCATCCATCCATCCATCCATCCATTCATCCATCCTTCCTTCCTTCCTTCCTTCCTTCCATCCATCCATCCATCCATCCATCCATCCATCCATCCATCCATCCATCCATCCATCCATCCATCCATCCATCCATCCATCCATCCATCCATCCATCCATTCAATCTATCTATTCATCCATCCATCCATCCATCCATTCAATCCATCCATCCATCCTTCCTTCCTTCTTTCCATCCATCCATTCATCCATCCACCCACCCACCCACCCACCCACCCACCCAGCACATATGTATATTTGTTAGCATTTATACCTTTGCATTATCCAGTTCTTTTTGTAGACTATCAATCTGAACAAATACACGAGAAAATATAGCATTAATATGAGTAACATATAAGTATAGACCGTTGTAGGACAGAGGCATTGAAATAAGACTGTTGTTTTGTTTTTGATATATTTTACGATAGCTCATGCTTCCTTGTTGTTGTTTTTTTTTTTTTCCTTTATACGTGTTTTCGTATGTTTTTCCAAGCGTTTTCTGCCCTTATATGCTTTGTAGGGTAGGGTAGGGGAAACAAAGAACGAAGGAAAATGAAGTTTCTTTACATTACCCTGTCAACTAGTTTTTGCCTTTCAATCTTCTCCTCATCACTCTGTGAACCTGAAATTACACATCATATTGATATTATACACAATATGAGTTTTAACAATCAAATAAACAGGTGAGGAAATGGATATGAGGTGGTCAAAGGGAATAGGACACAAAAATGATGTTAGGGTGTTGGTATAGTATCAGTAATAGTAGGATGTTGGTAGGTTAACAGGTAATATTGTTAGCCTACATGTACAACCTATTAAGTCCAAACAAAAAAAAAGTGTTTTTCTGTTGCATGAGAAAAATTATTAGGGTCGGTTGGTCGGATTTTTTTGTTTTACTGATACAACAGTGGAAATGAGCTTACTGCAAACCCAGTCATGCATTTGGGAATGAAAAAATATTAGGTTCGGCAAAAATCGGCAAGAAAATTAGGGTTGGTCGCGCAACAGGAAACACACTTATTTTTTGTTTGCCCAAACAAGTATATGAGGGTCGCATTCTTTGCTATTACCAATGAGGTGCATGTAAGACCGGGCTTTATCATGACCAGTCAAACAAGTGTTAGCTTGGTTATGCCTCAATTCTGGCTTGACATTACTGGTAAAAACCAGCAAGGTAAAGACTTGGCTGGACAAGTTACAATACTAAGCTCTGTTCAGTGAAGTACATGCAGTATTTAGACCAAGTGTATATAGGGTATGGGAGGGTTTGGAAAAAATTACATATGGTTTGGAATAAAATACAAGTACAATATCAATATTAGCCATTCTAAGGTTGAGGAAATAACTGGGTTGAGGTGAGCCTGCAGTGCATTGTGGGACTGTTCCAGGGGACATATTTCCAAGATGGCACCTATTTAGTCCCCTAAGCAGCCCCAAAATGCACTGTAATGCCAACTTGACCCAATATTTTCCTTAACCTTGGGAGTGACTAATAGTTCCACTTCCTTTTCACTCTTACTAATAACTTACTTCTATTTCAATATTAGTCAAACTCAGACATCAGTATAGTTGAAAGTCTTCCATAAATCAAATTACATTATAAAATAATCAGTTGGTACCTTTTTTAAACCAAATTCCAAAGGGGAACTTGCAAATACTGAGTTCACATGATATTGAAAATAGCAGAAAAGCCTTATAAAAAATTGTGTTCTTTATTTACCAGAAAGAGTTGCGTCTGTAGTCATGTGGTCAGATGAATCAGACTGCATTCTTCCATGCTGTTTGAGCAACAAATTCTATATGAGGATTTGAAAAAAATTGAAAACAATTATAAAGATTGAAACATATGCACACTTCAGATGTTCTTGAAGGAAAAAAAAAACAAAAAAAAAACCAACTTACCTGAGTCTGTAGTGCTTTAATAATGTCCTCCTTCTCATCCAGGGATAGTCTCAGGGTTTCCTCCAGATGCATTTTAGCCTGCTTTTCTAACTCTATTGTCTGTTAAAGAAATTGATCGTAAGATAATAAAATATAAAAGAAACTTGCTTTATCTGCCTTAAATCCTGCTTTTTAAAGTACAACACACAAAAGTATGACCACAATAGCATGCCTTATTTGGTGAAGCTAGCCAGCTTCGCATTGAAATGTAAATGTGTCGGTCTAACGTACAGAACCTCTGCATAGAAGTAATAATGCACATACAGAACATTAAATGTGGTCAATCTTTTGCATGTTGCGCTGTAATACAATCTCTGCCATCATCAAGGTTAGAGTAATGGTTAACAATATTTTGAAATGCCTGTGTGTATGACACATCATTAGACTAATTATTACTGTAGTTATGTATGGATAATATCTTAATGTGAAAATAAGTATAAAGAACTAAACTGAAAATGACATTTTAATAAGCCTTTTCTGAGTTTGATAAACAGAATGCATTGTGGTCTAGTTTCGGTACAAACAACACCACATAAGGCATGGTGGACAAAAGATGATTTTTACCAAAACTAGATTACAATACACAGTGTTCACTATCTCAGAAGAGGTCTAAGAAATGTAAGTAGTATAATATTTCACAAGTATCACTTCCCATTAGGAGTTCTTCCATGAGGTGTGCTCTACATACACAACCACTACATTCACTTTTTACAACACACAACACTCAACTCACATGTTGATTTTTATTGAAAAAACAAAACTAGAATCATTCTCTTTAAAAAAAACTCAGGGTAAGAAAAAGAACATTTATTTTTTTCTGGTCCAGTATCCTAAAATAATCATGCGTTTTAATAGGCTGTTTAAGCAGGCGGTATTTTGTAAGTATCTGCCCCCTCGTGTGGTCCGGCATCCTTTGCCGCTAAATAACAACACAAAATGATTACAGAAACAAGAAAAAAATAATATAGGATAAAAAGAAATAAGTTATTCACCATCCTATAGTCAGTCCAGATAGAGAAAATCTGTGCCCTCGGTCTTGAAAACGGACCTCGGCCTAACGGCCTCAGTTCGTATATCCAAAACCTCAGCACAGTTTTTCCTTATCCGGACCTCCTGGCCGGTAAATAACATATATATATTACCTGTGATAAAATAATGTGAAATAAGATTAAGTGAAACTAAGTATTTAAAATAAATATTTTATATAATACTTTTTATAATACATTGCGGGCAACTGAACCATGACTCCAGGCGACTTGACTCCGGGGACTTAACTCTCGCTCAACTCAGTTATCCATGTAATAACATCAAAGGATTTATCTACAGTACCTCTTTCATCTCAGAGATCCTCCTTAGTGCTTTATCTTGGGTTTGTCCAAGGTTGACTTGTAGCTTTTCATTCTCCTTTTGTAAATTCTTGAAGGCATCTACAACCTGCAAACAACAAATGTCTGAGGTGCAATACTACAGTACATGTACACAGCATATTTTATTACTATTAAATCAGGAAAAAAACCAGGGAACGTCTAGGGAAAAAGCCCAAATCAAGGGACAGACTAAACAAACTCTCTCTTTTTTGTTCCAGGAATCGAACCTGGGACCCCAGAGGTGAGAGGCAAGCACACTATCCAATTTGATATAAATTAACAAAAATATTCTACCTCAGAGAATCTTGTTTTGTATCTTGTTAAAGTACGTTCTTGCTTCTTATACAACATGATAATCTCTTCCTTCGTTGCCATGTCAAGCTTTGTGGTTGATGGTGTACTGTGCCCATGGTCTGGCTCAGACTCAGCATCTGACCTGTCTCCATAACCAGGACTAGCAGGAGTACCATGTTGTAGCTTGCCAGGGGTGTCAGAATCCTGGGATTCTTGCCGACTGGGAGTCTTGTTTGGAGTGCTGGTACTTTGTGGGCCCGTGGAATCATTTGCAGTACCATTTTTTTCTTCTTGAGGTGTGCCGGCCTGTGGAATTTTAGCAAGTAAATTAGTTAGCATACAATAATCTTTGTTAAGAATTACATTTTAATATTGGTAATAAGTCATGAGATATCTAACTTTACAAATTCTTTACAACTGCATGAATGATTGGCAATATTTTGTGAACATTGTACTAGCTGTAAGTCACAAATGCTATCATACTCTGAAGATATACTGTAGTAAGGCTCTTTAATGAACAGCAGTCATAAGTATTTCATAAATTAATATAATATTAATAGTAATAAGTATTTTTGATAAATTTAAGTATTGTAGTATACAATAGACCTATCCCGAATTCGCTTGAGTGACCACAAAACAATGGTTTGAAGTCCAGGTTGAACTTAATGAATAAAAGAAACATGTTCAACCTCCAATTGACCAGTGACCAGTCAAGCGAGTTCGGGATAAGTCTATTCTCTTTTCTATTCAATTCATATTCTGCTGTTTTTGATAACTCTCACAGACCATACTTTCTACAGGCTTAGCCTTCCAGCTGATATGAAATAGAGAAATGATTTCACCCCAAAACAGGAGGTGTGATGAATCCTGTGAAAATTTCAAGAAAAAGAATAACACCTTAGTTTTGCAAGTTTTCTCCAATCTGATTAACTAACATTTTTTCTCAGATCAGCTGGTTGTTTATAAATTAGATATCATGCATATCATTTAAAGTCTGTGAAATTTCAAAATGTCATAGCATTGTCCAAGTTGCATTTTTTCCCTTCATCACATTGATTTTTCTCTCTAAATGATTCACTCTTAAAGGCTAGGCCTGTACATTGGTCAAAAACAGATAAGAAGAGAAAACTTATAATGGGTTGCACTATAGAAGCATTAAAAATTATTATTACATAGTTGGAGAGCCTGATTTAAAAAAGACAACTAGAATATAATAATTATACACAGACTTTAACAAGTGAATTATTAATGTTGTTCGTATGTTCTTCGTGTCAGTGTTGAAATAAACACCATAATTAGTAAGATATGTAAATAGTACGACATATACGAAATGGAACAATTATTTGTACATGGTAATCAATACTAAATAACCAATAAAATTGAAATAAATGTCATAATCAATAAAAATAACTATTATCATACAATTTCAAGGTTACTATTCAAGTAGTTTTGTCAAACGTTTCCAAACTTAACAGTTCATCTTCAGGGCTAAACTAAAATATGACATAGGCGATAATGTCTCATACTATTATAAATATATAGTACAACATATACAAAAGGAAACAATTTGTACATTGTAATTAATACTAAATAATAAATAAAATTGACATATGACAGGTTACTTTAAATTAGGGTCTCCTATATTGAACAAATTATACACTGCAAACAACTGTCTAATGGTTAAAATATCCAAAAACATGAAAAAATTATTATCCAAGAAAATTCTAAAAAGGTGTTTCTCGAATTGTAATATATTTATTAAAAAACAGGACCATGATACGTTAAAAATGAGTTTATGTATAGAACTGATGTAGGTTGAAAATGTGATCAAACTATTCCCTTTTCAAACATTTTAGGATTATTTTTATCGACAAGTAGTTAAAACAGAATTAAAATATTTTTACTTTACTTTTGAGAAGCTTTAACTTGATAACCTCTTTCTCAAATAAAACTTACTATCAATGCAATCTAGAGTCAATGTTAAAGGAAATTTAGAACAAATAAGAAAGAATGGTGTGATACATTTGTTCATTTTTACTGAAAAAGAAATTCAATTATGAAACTATAAGTTGTGAGAAATATATGTGAGAAATACAAGTTGAGTTCTTTTATATTCACCTCAATCCATTTGCCTAAATGATGGTTATGATCAAGGACATAGATTTGAGTTTTTGGCTTGGGTAAAAACCTGTATTTTAGCATTTCATGTTGGTTTTGTGGAAACACAAAGCTCCTCTGTGACAAATAGATCCATCTGGGATGTTGGACAATTCTTTGGAGTGTGTAAATTATTAAAGAAACAGCCAAAAACACACCATAATAAAGTCAAAACACTAACAGCATTTAGACAAAGAGATAAATGTCACATGATATGCCAGTATGTTAATTTAAAGCTTAACAGCTTTTCTCATTTGCATAGCTGGATGTGTCAAGCATGACTGAACATAATAGAACATATAATATATATTTTTTTTAACGTTTTGCTTGAAGATAATTTAAGGTAATTTTTTCAGAGCAGATGCTTGGTAGACAGGGCTTCCATTGATAGCAGACCTTTTATTAGTTTTGAAGGGACTAGCCCTGGCTTTATTTATTTTTAAGTAAAGGTTTCATTCATGTCAATTATGACTAAACAAAATAGAACACAGTTTTTATAGTTTTTAGAGTTTTGATTGAAGATAATTTAAGATTGTTTTCTCACAGTTGTGGTTATGATTATTATTAAAATATCCAGTGAGAAAAAATAATTTTGATAGTTTGATTATTAGGACACACACAAAAAAAAACGTTTAAGAGGATTGAATAAAATGTTTCTTTTTATATACGTTTTTAAAATGTATAGATAAATATGTGTAAAACAGAGAGGACAAATAAAGTAGACTTTTACAGGTTTGTACATGAAAAAGATCAAAAACTCACAATTAAATACCAAAAACTCTGAAGACTGTTTTAAAAGCTAAGTTTATACGAACAATTGATTTTGATTGATGAACATGATTTTTTACAGGTATTTTCCACTTGAGAGGTTGGCGGACTCTGTGCATGTTGTGTGACCTATGCTATCAAGATCAAGATCAAGATCAAGCTTATCACACTTGTTGTGAAAATGATTTTGATCATTACTGTATATCTCAAAAACAACATTGTTGAACCCCATATTTTATTTTTCTAGTTTGAAGAAATCTATAAGGGGAATTTCATAATGAATGTATTTTTTTTATAGGTTATCAGATGGTTGTTTCAAGAAATGTTTAGTAATATGGTATTTCATTTTTCTAGAACAAAAATGAATTTAATGCTTATAATTAATTCTTAAGTTTAACTTTAATATTATGGATTGCATGCAAGCAATTTTCAATATCATCTCACTCCCCTGTTTTCACTCCCCATTTTTAATTTTTACCCTGCAAAGTTTGAGGGGAAAAAACATTTTCCCTTGAACATTCGTAAGGGTAATTTGATATAAAATATGAAATATTTCTCATTTTGCTTTTTCCCCTAAGATAAGGGACCTTCTACTCAGACAGTTATGTTAAACATTAAGTACAGGTTACACCAAGGTTACCATACAGTGTTTGTTAGATTCACAGAGTCTGGGAATCAACCCCAATAATAATAAAACAGCATAATGATAAAAAGATAAATTATACACCGTGAAAAGATGAAAAAACTGATGTTTCGGACGCTAGTCCTTTGTCGGAGTAAAAGAGCATCTTCCCAATACTAATAGTAATGGCTGGACCATTTATTTACCTAACTTTATTCATGACTATTATCTTAGTTCCTAAGCTATCATGGAAGGGGTAAGCACAACAGAGCTCCAGTTAAGTGCACCCTAACAAAAATTTTAATTATAACAAAATACGAATAATGATAAACTCTAAGTGAAAACATCGAGTGAAGATTTACCAATTATACTAAGATGATAGTAACTAATTTAAAGGCTAAGAGTATGGCAAAAAGTAGTCCCATTTATTCATAGATTATGTCTTAAGTAATTCTAAATTAAGTGGCATATATGATGGATATGTAGGGGCTTCAGTCCTCTCCCAAGATAAAAATAATATAAATCACTTTCAGAGATCACCTGGATGTATGAATGAGGTAAACATATAATCAAAGAGCTTATTACTATGCCAGGTGTAATAATATTTTACAACAAAGTAGCTAATCTCAATAGACAAATCTAAGAATATTGCTACAACAGTAACTAAAGGATAATCAGGCAATACACTACCACTGTATGTTAAGGTACTGAACAATTTATTTGATTAACAAGTCTATTGCTTGATTTCCCTGTTAGGATTGTTGTCTCAATCAGTGCTCAATTAAAAGAGTGGTAATTTTTAAATTAAGAGGCTTTTCTTATTACAAAAACATAAAAGTATATATAAGGGTTGGATTATTTCATGTATTAGAAAATGAAACCAAGAGTGTAAATTAACAAAATATCAATTATTTTGTACACAGATTTGAATGTGTACAGGTGATTAAATATGTGACGTATATAAGATCTTTAAACACAGCATGTCTTCATGTAATCTAACCACATCAAATAAAAGTATGTAATACCTCTAGTAATCGGTTTACACGCGCCAATACTTCGTGAGGCGTAGACTTAGCTTTATTAGAAGCCCCATTAGCAGCTAAAGCTTCAGAGGAGGATGGAGTTCTGTCTCCGGATTGAGTGGGTGGTCGTGAGGGCGTATTTTCTTGTGAACAAATGGGCCTTCTCTCTCGAGAAGGTGACTGAATTACGAAAGAAAAATTGTTAATAAATGACTGAACTTAGACTCAAATATGACGATCTTTCTTACAAATCAAAAGTAAAACTAGTAATAAATCAAATCAAAAAAGCAATAATTTAATAGTTTGGTAATTTTCAGTTTAGGTGTTATTAATTCTATTTCAAAAGAGTACACTGTAATGAATCAAGAGGGAAGATAAAATCATATTATTACTTAAAAAGGCTGAGATATTTTTTCTCTTAAGATTCACTGAACTCAAAGACTAACTCATTAACGGCAAAGATTATAGTACAACTGGTAACTGAAGGAACCAAGACAGTTCAACCAAGCATACGATATAACATTTAATTTTTTTACCTGCGAATAGCTATCTTGATTTCCTTGCAACGGTGGTTGACTCTGCTCTCCCTCGAGCTCCTCTACAATTTTCTGTTTTAGTTTCTTGAACATTTTCCGGTAAAATTCCTTTCTTGTTCACTCGTTTGATATCAAGAACAAAACCCCCGCCATCTTGAATTTTCGATTTGGCGACTCACTGCGCAGAATCAGTAGTCCAAAGTCTGACACGTCATCGAAAAAGTAAAACCACAGGCAACCCACGATATGAAATATATGTATGTCTAGTTGGGTTGCCTAAGAACATCTATATTTTTGTGATTTTTGCTGATTTTTATTGTTCATAATGGTTTCTCATTTAAACCTGCAATCCCCTAATAAGCGTTATATCAATTTGTTTGAGTACATCATGGCCATAACAAATCTTAGAGGTAAGAAGGTAATAATATTCAAGGTTTTAGGATGTGAACTGCTTTACAAAAATCGACCGATTTATGCCCAAATCTGCCCTGATGAAGTAACTTCCGGTTCGGATACTCGGCCAATAAAAATATTTTTCTCTCATCTCATACTAATTTTGGTTACAATTCCATGGTGGAAAGTTCTCTTTTCTAATCTGCGCGCTATTTCTATCTCGATAAACGTATTGTTTTGGAGATGTCAGCAGCCCAGTGTCATGATTGGCAGGGTCAGTGTTTTCTATCATTACTTTAATCATACTCTTCGTATTTTCTCTTACAAATGGTGCATTTAAAAAAAAATATTTTGGACCATTCTCCACTTTCACATTCCCATAATCCTTTGCGTCTTTGGGGGGTAACCAGAGAGTAAAAACCCACTTATTTTGCTGAAGGGTGATCAGACAATGTTGAAAATACCTTGTTCGATATCCAAAGATTAAAAGAAGAAGTAAAAAAAAAACAGAAAAAGGTAGAAGCTTGAAGACGTTTAAGGTAAATTGTGAACATTTTTTTCGTAAGCCAATACATTTTTTAAAGACCAAAACTCTTCATGATCTATAGACGCAAAAATAACTTGGAATAAACTGATATTCAGTATTGTACAGATAAAAGCAGGTATAGTATAAATTCAATTAAGAAACTTTTCAATTTGGGACAGTTTTTGATTGGTTATCCCCCAAAAGACGCAAGGCATTATGGGGATGTGAAAGTCGAGAATGCACTCGCTAGGCAAAGAAAGTGTCCTACTGGTACAAAGGAAAAATAAGTAACGCCATTACTGTACTAGGGAAATATTTCATTATTGTTATTCAGTTATTGATGAAAACCTTTCGTTTTATTCGTCCTCTTTTGTTCCAAAGAAGGGCTCAATTTTGCAGTTGTACCGTATAATTATTTCTCAATTGACAAGGTTTTCTTTGATATTCACAAGGCTATATTTTTGTAATAACATGATTACCCCGGAGTTCATTGTCTTTGGAGGGATGTTTAATGACTAACATCCCTCCTTCATGAATGACATGAGGGAAATTTAGAAACTAAATATCCCTCATCCATTTGAATGAAGGACGATTACTTACTAATTGCCTCTCATCCATATGAATGAAGGACGATTACTTACTAATTGTCTCTCATCCATATGAATGAAGGACGATTACTTACTAATTGTCCCTCATCCATATGAATGAGGGACGATTACTTACCAATTGTCTCTCATCCATATGAATGAAGGACGATTACTTACTAATTGTCCCTCATCCATATGAATGAAGGACGATTACTTACTAATTGCCCCTCATCCATATGAATGAGGGACGATTACTTACTAATTGTCCCTCATCCATATGAATGAGGGACGATTACTTACTAATTGTCCCTCATCCATATGAATGAAGGACGATTACTTACTAATTGCCCCTCATTCATATGAATGAGGGATGATTACTTACTAATTGTCTCTCATCCATATGAATGAGGGACGATTACTTACTAATTGTCCCTCATTCATATGAATGATATTTAGAAAATAAATACCCCCTCATGTTATTCATGAGATGTTGTTCCTCATGACGCAATCATCGGAACACCGAGTCTAAAAAGACCCGGTTCGAAATCAGATGCATGGTTAATGACCATGTATGCCATCCTGATACGTGCTATATGCAATGTGGGATAGAGAAAGAGGTCTTTGAGAGTCAGAGTCTAAAGGCTAGGAATATCTTTGCGTATCCGTTTACTAAGATCTATAATTGCAAACAGTAGTGCAAACTGGCGTGGCAGAGATGCAAGGGATTAGCCGATATGTTCTGGGGGCCGGCTGCTCTCTCCCCTGATGCTTCGGCTAGAACATTTTCTTGCGTAATTCGTACACCCAAGGGCAGAAGGATTTAATCGCCGTCAGGTCCGAAGTCCATACGACGCCTCAGCTCTGCGGATGTCTCGGGGGTATGGCAAAGTAGAGTCGTTTTTTGGAATTTATTTTGGTGGGTTCGAATCTCATAAGTATCGACATGCGTTTTTTCTTCTTCTTTTTAAATTGATCTTTTTATTAGATTTAAATCTTCAACAATAAGGCAATCTTTTTAGTGAAAAAATATTATTCCTAGTCGGTTGTTTATAAGCCTGTTTAAGTTCGATCGGACGTTATCAGTCATATAAGTAATATCGATCCACGAAAAGTAGACCTATGCTTTCCTATCTTTTCTGGCAAAGTTTGTTAACAAGAACTTTTACTGCACTTGGATCATCATGTGTCCGCAAAGGACAAGTGGTTGGTGCATGAAGACTTCAGGTACTATTGTGCGATTTATGCACTTTCTGACAAGGAAAATAAACAGCCACCCCACAGTAAATAATATTTTAACAGAGGATGGTAAAAAGATAAAAAAATAATCTGAGTGAGTCATGGCGCAAGACCAACTTCACAAGTAGTGTGACATGCATAACGCAAAACTGTTTATTTTTTTAGCCTAAAAGGGTCAGAAACTGCAATTATCTTAATATCATGTAGAGGACACCTAAGGCAGAAGATCGTTTTAGACGAGTCAAACGAAATGATTATTTTCTGTAAAACATTCCATTATCTTTTAGCTAACGTTGCAGCGAGGCCTCTGTTCATGATACAGGCAACCCAGTGAACGCCTATAGGACATCTTGTTATATTATTATATGTATTATTTATCAACTATTTGCCGAAGTTGAAGTGAATATCGGGAAATACTTACCGAGACGCGAGTCGTACGGTAATTTTAACAGAAGTCGTGAACTTACTACGGAGAGGTGATTTTTAAAAAAAATCTCTGCAAGCGGCACATATCTACAAAGGAGGGAACGCGTGCGCGGTGCGCGTTATATTCACCTGATATAACAGCATAAGACGTAAATTGTGACCAATGAGCGCGCCGGATTTATTATATTCACTTGTGTTAAAAAATGTACTTATTGACTGAGTTAGGTCGGGCCGTAGGGGAAAATATTTGGCTCGAGGTGATGCCGTGCGAGATCCGTACAAATGACCGAGAGCCAAATATTTTTCAGTCAATAAGCATTTTATCATATGACCCTAAAAAAAAGATATTTTAAAAGTTGCAAATTATGTCAATATGGTCGCAGGTTTCGAGGAGGGTACGGCCCTGCTCACGCAGGATTTTTTTAAAGAGCGCGCGCCCGGGCAGATACGGGTCATATGATAATACTAATTATTAATATGAGATACCGAGTCCAGGAATCGAACCCGAGACTCCAGAGGTGAGTCGATGAATTTAAAGTAAGGGAGACTGACGATGATTCCAGGATAAAGCCTTACCTTATGAATAACGTCTTACCTTACCTTGGCTCATGAGCAAGCACCTTTAGCTGCTTCGCTAAATAAAAATGGTCAAATCAAATAGCACATAAACATACTTATTTTAATACAGCCAAGTGGTTGCTGAAAGTCAGAGTGGAAATCCACTTCAGTATAATATAATATATAAAGTAAAAGAAATTAATGCGCAAAACTTTCATTGGGAAATAATTAGTGCACAGGCCATAATGCAGGCAATCAGAGTAAGTAACATGTTGGGTGTCACTTCATCGTATTACAGGCAAGCGTACTTAGAATGACAGTGGAAACTTCATTTCAATATGACGTAACAGAGAGCGCAATGCAATCATTTGGAAATCACTTGTTCACAGGCCATAATGCAGGCAATCACATTAAGTACCATGTTGGGTGTCACTTCATCTTATTACAGGCAAGCGTAATAAGAATGACAGTGGAAATTCCATTTCAATATGAAGTAAAAGAGTGCGAAATGCAATTTATTCATTTGGAAATCACTTGTGCACAGGCCATAATACAGGCAAACACAGTAAGTACCATTTTGGGTTTCACTTCCACTAGATCCTCCGGCAGCGCATAGACTCGTGCACCAATCTTTCTGGCCATGGAAATGGCATACTTAGCATTCATAATCATGTCTTCTTCTCCACCACCTGCAGGCGCAATCAGTGAGTAATTTATGACCCCTGGTTTGATGGCGTCGATCAGGTCGATCACTGAGCGACTGCTTCTTATATCAGGATCCTTGAATCCGCTGATCTTGGTTGTCTTACCAGACGACGATAGTTTGTCGTTGACCCAGTCCACGATTTGAGAATCAGTCACGGGTGTCTCGGAGGCAGCACACTTTTGTAGGACAGTCATGGTGTAACCTCTCATTGTCTGCCACAATAGAGCCATAATAAGCTTTGTATTTCCATCACTGATGTCGGTGCCGCCAATCCCAACCATTGAAAACTTGAGCCGCTCAGCAACGTTCACCACGTAGTTACAGTTTTCTATCTTCTTCATTTTGGCGTTGAGTTTCTTGAAGGGCGGCTTGTTGACTTTGTCCCATTCAGTTATTCCAGGATTTACCTGAAATACATAAATGAAGTAGTGAAAAAGAACAATATCTTTTTTCCGCGCCATTTCCCCCAAAAAATACCCGTTAGTTTAAGCTACTACATACCACAAGAAAACAGGAGCAAATAGGGTAGAGCACTCGCAGTACGTGCGTACAGGAATAACAAACGATCAAATTAATGATTCTAAAATTAGCATCAAAGAGTGCTTATGATGGGGCCGGAAACTTCTTATTCAATTTTCGGTTGGGCTATTTTTAGTAACCTGATTCAGTTTAAATTTCCTCTTACCCTGCTCCTTTGCGTTATCTAGCAAGCAGCGCGCTCTTTTTTGTGGTTTTGACTTGAAAACGAGATTGCTTTTGTGATTAGAACAACAAACGGAAAAAGGGCGCGTGCGCTAGTCGATGACGCACGGGAGTAGAGTAAGGCGAAATTTAAACTGCATCCGGTTACTTAAAATAGTCCAACCGGGAATTTACATGGCGCGCGCGATATGAAGAAGTTTCCCTCTCTTATTTATATGCTCTCTTGATTCCTTCCTTTGTTCATTTTCTCTTGCTACTAACCAAATCAAAAAGCTGAAACAAAACCATTCCATCCTCGATGTCCGCATACAGGTTATGCACGTAAGGTTTAACCCCAAGGCTATTCATCCAATTACGAAACGTCTTCTCCTCGCGTGTCTCTTCGATTTCTGGAAGATCTTCCACCGGCTCCAAGCAAGGATGCGTGTTGAACAAGTTACAAACGAATGCCAGGTTTAGTTTTGTGTTTCCTTTGACGATGTCCTTAGGGCGGACAAACTTGCGGCAGTTCATCTTGGTAGCGTTTTCAAGCACCAGAGTGGCAAGTTTGGTTGGGTCGGATTCTGTGAGGTGTGGCTCATCCAGAATAAGCTCGGGTGGTGCAATCTAAAATAACAAGCTTATGGTTATTATAGTAGACTACATATTGAATGTGAAACAAGAGCAAAAAGGTACAGGACAGATATACTAGCAAACAGACAGACAGACATACATGCAGAAAGGAAAACTGAAAGGCAAGGAGAATACAAACAAACAGGCAGACACGAGAATTCCTTAAATATATATTAAATACCCCTTTCAGCAATACACTGTAATTCTCAGCATCACTTATGTCAGAGCTGAAATTCTTGACCCGTCTGTGATGACCAGCCTGCTCTAGGTGATAGTTAAACCATCTGATCAAGACATCCTCAGGTGGCAACCTTCTTATATCATCCAGTGTCTCATAATCCTCAAGCAGGCGCACAAGTCCTGGACAGTTGTGGATGGTTATTTTGGCAAACAAACCAATCTATAGGGTATATGAGAGAATGAGTTAGGCAAAAAAATCTTGAAAGGTTAGAAAAGAAAGTAGAGGAAGGAAAGAAAAGGGAGGGGAAAGAAAGAGAGGGAGGGAGGACGGATCCATGTGTTAAAAATAGTGATTCTCACTTTAGACCCTTTCAGGAACATTTACCATTACTGAATGACTGTTCATTTTTAAACCACACCCCCTCTCTAATGTCCAAATAAAATATACTTCCCCTATGTAGAGGCGGATTCATGCTGGATAATTTGGAGGACTTATCCACCCTAGAATTATAAAATTTCAGCCGCATTTAACGACTGATATTATAGATATCTTACCCTTATAACCTGCCACAAAATCCCAAGTACAAGATGTGGTTTGCTTTGAATAATATCCTCAGCGCCAATATTCACAATATTGCAGCCAATTGCCATTGCAGAGTTTAGTGCAAGGGTTTGATTCTCGTGTATCGTGTACACATTCAGCTTGGTTTTGTTGATGGCTCTTTCGTCTATCGTCTGTGGCACAGAGAAGTTGATCAATTTGCAGAGCAACACCCCGTCTTTTACCGCTTTGAAAAGACCATCTGAGGATTCCTCGTCGATGGGCAAATATTTTCCTGTAAAATATTGTAAACATTAGAAATAATATTGGAAACGAAATTTGTAATGGAGATATTTTTCACATCAAAGTTTTCATTATGAATTGTTAAAGATTAAGCTGATTATTCTTAATCTGACAATAAACTTGAAATTAGAGAAACTTTAGGACCTCCCTAAAAAATATTTTTATGAGTGGAGTATCCTCATTAAATATTATTATTAATATTATTATTATAACTTTGAACTGAATTTAAAAAAAAATCACTTTTAACTTCAGTGAGCTTTTAAGCATGTATCTTGATTTTTAGAGCGAAAAACATCTAAACCTAAGGAAGAATAGCCGGTTAGTGAGACTGTTTACCTTTAAGTTCAGGATCATCTTCAAGGCAACAGTTAATCCAGTCTGTAAAAGCAACCGTTTCATCGCTTGAAAAGGAGTGCCTTGTTCCTTCTGCAGAGGCCGACGAACCGCCTCCAATCTCTTCGACCCCGACTCTCTTATCAACTGCTTTTTTATATTCCCCACCGACTGCCTTAACTGAAAGGTTCTTGAAGAGTTTTAAAAAGAGAATAAAGTCGACATCTCCCCCAGTTTCTTTTTGTACTTCTTCGGATAGTTGACGAAGTTTAAATGGAGGGACATCTTCGCCACAAATCTTCATGACTTCGCCAAGTTTATCAGTTGTTATTGTGTCGTTTCCATGAGCAATTTCAGAAAATGCAGCTCTCATTTCAGTCATTCGAGAAGTGGAGAACATCCCAGTGAGCTCTGCTCCTTCTGCCATAGTTTTAAAAACGCTAAATCCAAGAAACGAAATCACCGAATTTTGTAATTTATATAAATATGTCAGTTTTGTTTAAAGATGTTCAGTTGTGTGCCTCGCAAAGCATCGTGGTTTTCCACAGGTAGCCCACTTAAATAGCAGTTCATACCTCTTGAGCTCTTCTTCTCCTTCTGCCATAGTTAAAAAAAAGTTAAATCCAAGAAATGAAATCAACGAATTTTGTAATTAATTGAAAATATGTCACTTTTGTTGAAAGATATTCAGTTGTGTGGCTCGAAAAGCATTGTGGTTTTCCACAGGAAGCCCACTTTTTGATATTTAAAAATATCGGTTCAGTCCTTTTGAGCCAGCTTTAATATGATATCATTTGAAAAGGAAATGCAACGTTTTCTTCAACGAAATTCGACGAATATTTTTGAGGTTATTCCATTGACACTGCTACACAATAATTGGCCATGTAAAGCTCGGTATGAAATCGACTTGCCGTTGGCAGTGTTTTTATTAATGCTTTGGTAATTCTTTATCTAAATATATTTAAAGATCCGATCAATTAGATTATAAAGCTAAAGTACAATGAACGTCAAACTCATTTCGAATACCCAAAGCATTTCTTAATCAGTATCCCTTTAAAACAATTATGTTTTAAAAACAATTGATGAAAGGAAGAAGTGGGTATTCATTAAAACTTGGATTAATTTCCTGCAAAAACAAAGGACGTCAGAATGTTTGTAAATAAAATCGACTTAATGTTTAAGCTGGCTTTCTCGTTGTGATTACATTACTACTGGATATATTAAGTTGATGGCTTTATCTTTCTATTCAATCTTACTGGGGAGACATTAATTTGTTGGGGTAAGGAACATAGTTGGAGACAAGAGAATTGAGAGAAACAAGTTTGCAATCTCCGGTAACGTTGACTGTCATAAAAAATGGTAACTTTTTAACTCTTTAATTCTTCGTTTGCAACCACGTGGTTATTGCTGGTGCCAGAATATTTTTCGGTTCCGATCAAAAAACAATCCTAATGACCATGCAGAGCCAACAATAATGAGACTTTGAGCTACAAATTGGAGTATTAGTGCATTTCTGAAACGAGCTATGGTCGAATGAAGTTTCCGATTTTATAGTGTAAATGTATGGCGAAAATTCACTGGTGGACTAGTTTGGTCCACCAGCAATGGAGGCCAAATTTAAAAAAATATTTCACGCAGGCAACAATATCAAACTCACTTTAGGCATACATAAATCGAACTTAAGACATTTAAAACAATAAAAATGTTTCATTTAGCGTTTTTTCCCCGTTTTTATGTTTTTTCAGACCCGTAAGAAGTGTAAGGTCAGAATTACATGGAGAAAATCAAATTTGCACAACTCGGAAACAAAACGGCAAAACGAATTAAACTCTTCTACACTTAGTCACAACATAGTTTTCTAAAACATATCAAAGAATCGAGTTTATAGCATTCATAATTAATTTTAAGTTATTTTCTTGGACTATAACGTCACGTGCAAACGAAGAATGGAGGAACATTTGAGTGGTTCGTACGTATGCCCATTCATTAAATACAAAAATAAATATAAGAGTGCTCGTCGCGCAAGAACAACATTGAAAAGGTTCATTCTAACATATTCAGCCTGCACAAATTATGTTGTCCAAAAGGACGTCCAAAAGTGTTATATATTTTTGTAATTATATATCATTGCAACCTGATTCCCCCTCCACCCCACTCGTTTAATTTTCACTTCATGCGGCATCACAGACCCAGCATACGAGATGGACGTAGCTCCTAGAAATGCTTCAGACCATTGGAGAAAACTTCAGATGGATGGAATTCGGAATGGTTGAGTAAAACTGTTTGCATTCCTTTGCAGGGAGACTAGTGATATCTTTATGTGTAGATATAAACGCCACACTTGATACGTATAGTTAATGGGTGTAGGATGTATTTACTTACTGAGGTTTGTGTTTATCAGCGATGTGTCTATGTGTGGATATTGATACCTCCAGCATCTGGTGGTTGTGTAGGATGTATGTGATAGGTGTTTGAGTTTATAGGGACGTTTTTGTTTGAATATTAATCAATCGCGTCCAGAATCATGTAGTTGTAGAATATAGTAAATGTGCCTTACGTTTACAACATGTTTTATTGCGAACATCTTTGGTAAGGTTAATGTAACAGCCAAAATATTGGCAATGAATTCTACACCATAGTCAAAATCAAAATATTCCTCCACTGAAGAGAAAAGAAAATTTATCTCATTATGCCATTTTTAGTCATTAAGTCTCAGTTGCAACTATGATTGCTAGAATGCATTGGAAGCAATTGGAACCCCCCCAAATGACAAAGATGATGACAATAAAACTAAATATCAAATCTTTCTCTACGTATATATACAACTATTTCCCCACGTTATGAATTACAATGTAATATATTCCCTTTATGTGTTCCTTTCTAGTTTTATCCGTTGCCATTCCGTCATGTTGATCCTGTATTCCAATCAAATATTGATCTAAGTAAATTATATTGCCATGCAGAACGGAATTACTTTAATGTTACAGGCTTTTTCTCTTTTCTCTTTGGCCCAAGTCAAACAAAGATCACAATAGGTGGCACTCAACATGGCCCGCTTCTTTTCATCGTGCGCCGGTCTCACTACCCAAGAATTGCCATAAACGTCTAGGCTCAAAACCTAGGTGGCTGTGCCATAAATTGTGAAGGAGCACAATCTGCAGCATGGAATTGTCTAGCACGATGGCGAAAACACGGTTGATACGAAGGAGTAGGACCAACACGACTAAGATAATTGTGAGGAAACTGTGGCAAGGTATTCCAGCCATGAGAGTAATGTCCCCTTCGAAATGTCACATCATGGCAGATGGGGTGTGACGGGAATATGTACCCCTGTGCATTCAAGGCATACTCCATTTCTGCAGCCTAGTTTTCTCTTCCATTTGGTTCGACGATTTTGGAACCAGATCTTAATTTGAGTCTCTGTAAGGCTTAATGACTTTGAAAGCTCCATTCTTCTGCAGACACTTAGATATTTACTTTTTTGAAAGTCCGATTCCAATTCTTTGATTTGTTCATTGGTGAAGGCTGTTCTAGGGCGTTTTTTGGAATCATCTCGGACGGTGATTGGCTCATGATCTAGGTCCTTCTCGTTCTCCTTTTGAGCTTTATCTTCTGTTGGAGGAAAGAAAAAGGAAGGAATTTATCATATGTAAGATGCTGTCAATGGTGGATATATTGTCAATGTTATATGTGACAAAGAGCTATGTCTAAAGTTAAAATTCTACCATCAGTGTTCATTTTCCTTTTAAATTTTTGAATGGAAAAAAGGAGTTTGTCACTTAGATGAGTGTTGATGTCATATATAATTATATTGGCTTTGCCTTATTCTTATCATTTTATCTTGCATCTTCTTGCTCTAACACTGGGCATACGATGCAACATTTCGAGACAAAAATGTCGATGACAAAACTTCAAGTTCATGGTGATCTGATTTTGCCACAAGAAATTATGCCTTAGGAGAAACGATTGCCAAAATATACAAAGCAGAAAGCTAGATTTACTGTCAAATGGTAACTAGGTAAATGATCGACTTGCTGTACGACAAAGTATCTTATTCACTACCTTAAGAGGTAGCGATCAGTTGAGTCTATATAATTCAGTCTTTGACAACATAAAACAAAACAAATCAAATATATAAAAAAGTAGGAAGGGAAAATCTCATATCTAGAGTCGTCTTTGTAGTCTACCATTGTATAGCTTAACTGCCCAGCAGTGGCTTGAAGTGAATCTCACTAAACAGCAGCTTTTAGTGTCGTTTGCCAAGTAGGGGTTTCTTGTGAGCCGTTTACCGACCTCCATTTTAGTTGTGTGTAAATCAAAACAAATCAAAATTTACAAGTTATTTTCTTCCCAAACCTAGGGCTAAGCCGAAGACGTAACTTCAGCTACAGATTTCTTCCAATCAGATAACGGATCTAAGACTAAAAGCCTCCTAAAGGTTTGGCGTTGGTTCCGTTTTAGGGCAATTCATGTCTCAGCGTGAAGCGGCCTTTCAGCTTAATCTCTTTACAATAAATAGAAATTTAGTGTTTAACCTCAATTTGATTAATACATGCTTGATAGTTAAGATTGTTTTAGAGCGAAAGAGGATTATTTAGGATCTTGATTATGGGACCTAGAGTTCAGGCGAAGCGACGCAGAGCGAAAGAAAATCTCTACACGATGCTTCCTCTTACCTTCATGGTTCTTTCTTGGTTTATCTTGCTCATTCTGTATGGGTGAGATTTCTTCATCTCTCTGGACCACCATTGAAAGAGCCGCTCTCGGGTCCATTATGGGCAGTCTTAGGTCATACCCATCAACTACTTTATGGTTGCTCTCATTCAGAATACTGTCAATGGAGAAACTTCCCAATACATGTGTTGGTGCCATTGGGTTCTTATTGTCCGCTTTGTGTTCCACAGCATTCATGGTTCGTGAGTTTACAAAAAGCGCCTCCAAACTGTTTTGATTGTAGGTGTAAGATGCAAAGCTATCTTATCAGTGCACTAATTTACCAACAGTAGACCTTCAACACCATGAGAAGGACACGGTACTTACACCGTGCAAGACGATCAATAAAGACACACTTTTAAAGCATACGAACAAATCCACTTAGTTTATAATCGATCATTATTCAATGTGATTGGCTTAAACTTTAATTAAACTAGACTTGTTTGAATCATTAAGTGGCAGAGGAGCACAAGTTTCTAATAAACTCTTTAAATATTTACATGGGCTTTCGTTTTGGTCTTGCCTTCAAGGACGATACCAGAACATGTCGAAATCCAAGTCGATTTTAAACCGATGGTTTTTCAATCGTAAAGTTTAATCTTTCTTGACACTAAGTTTGGTTAGATTCATTAATGCTCTATTGGTTGTGTGTTTCCTAAACAAACCATAATCTCATTAAAAAGTTCCGAATTTCTCTTTAATTAAGATTTCTCGTTTCTAGATTCAACACTTTCTTCAGCAATAAGGCCTTTTTCCTGAAGAGACCTGTGTTTTGCAATATGTAAGAGGAAATAAGCCGAGCAGCTGAAAGTCAACTCAATCATTCATCTATAACTTCTCTTGCTACAGTATTGAAAATAGCAATATAAGGCCCAGCATGGTGACTTTTTCCACTAGTTCGTTCATATCACCGTTGAGTTATTAAGCAGTGTGGTATAATTAGTAAATAATCGCACATAATAGGTTGCTGTCAAAACATTAGATATCATTCAGGCATGACTGTTTTGTCCTTCGCTGCTGACGATATATTACCCATTTTGCTTTCACATTCACATTCATTTAGCTTTTATAAAGAGCGTTTGAGAAAATTCCTTATGAATCTAAACATCTGTTGGGTTTCCCAAAAGACAAACATCGACCTATAGTCCACCAATCCCCGTCGCTCGTTGAAGTTATAACATTCGGACAAGAGACTTCACTTATTGTTTGCTGCTTTGTAGCATCTTTAGTTTCATCAGAACAAAAACCTAATAACTCTAAAGATCCTTATCTCGTAATAAATTTTTCCAATAGCTCCTTTACGCCCACCATAAAACGGATTAACCGTTTTGTAATACTCTTTACTTCAATTCATTCTTCCACCTAGACAAAATAGATTTATCTTCCTATCATTTTGCTGAGCTTTCGTGTCCAGGATCCCCAACAGGTTCAGTGGATCTGTAGGTGTCTTCCTGTTCAACGATTAGACTTTCTTGGTCTATATCTTAGGTTAATAACAAATAATAGGCCTTTTACATAACCTGTTTAATTATTTTTTTCTCTCGATGAGGCGTAAAAGGCCTCTTAATCTCCAAAGAAGAACAACACATATTAACTTGATTTTTGTTTGATGTTTTGCGGAACATTAATCTAGAAACAATATTTCATTGTGATATTTCAAGTGGACCAAGCCCTTGTGAAAGATATTACCTGCCTGATCTATTCAATTTACTAGGACAAAGTGTCTATCCGCAAATATTCAGTTAATTGACCAGTCTATAAGTAGCTGTAAGTGAGTTTTGATGAATATGGACCTTTAGAAAACACTAAATTAGCATCAACTGTCACATGATTTTTAATTCTCGATGGACGAATATTTAAGGATTGATATGAGAGAACATTATAAGAAAGCATAATATATTATTTACAAAAAAAAAAAAAAAAAAAAAAAAAAAAGAAAGGAAGAAAGAAAAGACAGACAGACAAAAATGAAAATGTTAGGGGGTCCACTGACTCTAATCGTATCAAGTTGCTATGTTTTTACTTGGTAGAGTAGAACAAAGGCAAGACTAGTTTGTGGCCATACATGTATACCAAGAGAATATGTTCATTTTCTCTTGTGTATACTTTATTCTCAATCCGCAGTACATGTAATATTTATAAAAATCAACTGAAGGCCGATCTTAATGGGAAAAAGAACTTATGAAGAACCAGGAGAAAAACTGACTCTTGCGGATCAGGAAGAAACCCTCAAGTCTTTTTGGGTGTGGCACGGTGTCGTAGGGATTAAACCAGTTAACCGCCTTTACTGAGACAACTCTCGTCTAATTTGTTAATTAAGTGTGGTTTACTATAGGAAGCAGGAAAGAAGCAGTACTTCAGCTTCCTGCAGCTTCTTACAAACTGAGCTAACCGGGTGGCGGTCCAGGTTGTGTAATCCGTACAACAAGGACAGAATACGACGCCTCAGGCTCTGCGGATGTCTCGCGGGTATGGCACAGTGGTTTAAAAATTTAATTTTGGAATTAATTCTCAATTTTAATTGGGTGGATGTAGGTTCGAATATCATCGTATTTCGATATTGGTTTTCACCTTTTTTTTGTAAATACAATTTATTTTTTAAAATTCTTTATTGGATTCAAACCAAGAGAAAATGAACTAGTTCATATTCAAACCCTTCAAATTGGAAATCTTTTTAGAAAGATTGATTACTTTAAATCATTTTGTTTGTATTCCTTGTTCCTGCAAAAGGGGTATGGGTGCGGAGTTGGAGTAACTAGTCACCGCGCCTCCGTTTGCGCAAAAAAAACAACAATGTATTTATTGCTGAAAAGTCAAAACCTTTACCCTGATAAATTTTTACTGGTTATACTCGAAATCGCCCTCAATTTGAGACGCCATTTTTTTTCAATATTTTTCTACTTACCCTGTGACAGTTACAGTTACTCCACTTTTAACAATTCCTGCATCCATACATCCGTCCGTCTATTCATCTCTCTCTCCCTCCCTCCCTCCCTCCCTCCTTGGTACCACAAAGGCATCCAGCCGTAGTAGCTGATGTGGAAAGGAAGATGCAAAGTAACAAAAAGTGGCCTAATAGATCATTGGCCTATCTTAGATTGTTCTACTGTTTAATTTAGATAAATAAAAACTAGTTGTAGATAAGATAGAGTTCAGTTTACACCACCATCATGTAGGGTCTTGCGTGGTATCAATGGATGTTGCTATCCTGAAACGACTCCAAGGTAAGTGAACAGCATTTTCACTTAAATTAAAGAAGAACGTACGATGCCTTTTTGTAACTTCGAAATGAATGAATGAACGAATAAATAAATGAATGAACCAAAGAATGGAAGGATGGATGGATGGATGGATGGATGGTTGGACGGACGGACGAATTAATTAAGAAAATCAAAATCAATACTAGCGCTTAAAAGATTGCTACCTCATTTCGGTTGAATAAGGGGTAGATAATCAGTTGGAAAAATTCTCATCCAGTAGATAAATTTATTATTGTTATCCAATGAGTTTATGCACTGGATAGGGATTTATCCAAAACATTGCGCAATACACCATTCGTACACAAAAAGGCCTGGTCTGTAATGAAAAAAACAGTAAACAGTACAGTATATAGGAATAATACTCAAGGGAATGACTCGTGGTCTGTAATAGACAAAATTTAAAGTCGAAAGTAAAAATCAGCATAATGACAAGAAGTCTGAAATGAAAAAAAATTACTCCTAAAATAATAGTTTGCTTTATTTTTATCAAAGCTTAGTTTTAGAATAACACGTGGTCTGCAATGCTGTGGGAAATCATATGACGTCCAATCTAAGCAAAAGTCTTTCATATCACATAGCGACCAATACTAATCGTGGCACTAAACGTGGAAGAAAGATCAGAAAAGCCAGAAAGGAGGAGGTTGGAAGTTTTGAATAGTCCCCTTCACAGTTCCCTGCGCCATCTTGAAAGGTAGCCGTGCCTTCGCATCGAAGCGAGACGAATGGTGAGCTTGCAATGATAAAGACATACGAATAATTGTCTAGGGTGTTTTAAAAAGGCTTCGATGCAAGGGCACGGCTACCTTTCAAGATGGCGCAGGGAACTGTGAAGGAAACTATTGCGCAACTTGTAGTCCGTATAGCATTTCAAATATATCAAGCGTTTTAATTACATCACAGATCAGTTAAACAGTACCCTGAGGGTACTTCAGAGTGTCTATTTCGCTTCAGCAAGCGCCGGAGCGCAATAAATAACCTCTGGACACCAGGGTAGTTCAACAGAGACGCTTACTAAATAGGAGACTTTTCGTTACTCCTGTATCAAGAAAAGATCGATTTTTATTAAAAGCCATAGCATATAATTATTTCAAAAATTCAGTTCAAATTTCCTTTCCAAGAAAAATTGGCTTGAAGAAAAATGTTTTGCATCTTTAGGGTTGTTATACGAATTCTTTTATGATATTATAAAATTATCCATGGTAGCCTTTCTTATATTTTCATCGTAATTGTTTATTATTATTATATTACCCGTAATCCAGCTGCCTGGACTGCAAATTATATTTATTTAACAAATGAGCTAACTACCTATCTATTATAAAAGAAATCTTTACCGTATACAGGGCCGGACCTCTTAGAAAATATACTGAAGTGAATAGAACGATGTCTGAAATGGGAAATATTACGTTAAAGGAGCTTGCATAGATTTTTCGAGATTTATCCTCCCTTTGTTTTGTTTGCGTCCATTAAACCCAAACAAACCTTTGCCATGAGAACTTAGATGTTTTCGAAAGAATCGCCTTCAAGCGATGTTGGTAAGTTCTTTTCAAAGTGGTGAAATAGGGAGGAAACAACGATTTTCACCACTCGAGCTAATCACCCTTAGGTGTTTTTTTTATCAATCACCACCCTAATAGATCCATTTGCTATTAAGACAGTCGTCAGACAGACTGTAACGTGGATCTGGAACCAGAAAATTTGATCCGCTTGAGTCTTACGAGCCATAATGATTTCGAACAGAGTAAACCAAGGATTGCCGGGCAGTCTTTGAATCACATCGTACGTTATAAGTACAGAAAAGACCAACTTCTCCGCGTTCTAGAACTATAAATCTTACACCACAAAAACAATTTAATAGGACCTAATTGATTAATTTTTAAGTTATATTTATAACAAAGATTTCTGCCGTGTGTGTTTTTCTCCCAACGTCGCCTAGTAACCAGTCCTACACACGAAATATTACAGTGGGCTAGTGGGGAAACCTCTTCGACGTTCTGGCTTTACCCCCTAATTTCACACGTTTAAAAACAAACTTTTTACGTAGATTTATGTAGGTGGGTGATATCTGAGATTAATAACATGTATTAAGCACTGATTTGTCTTGATATAATTATTTTAAACCAAGTTATAATGATATTTCTTTTGTTTTATAAGATGGGCTTCAAGAGGTATAATCAACGTTAATATGACAAATTACCTTTTTTTCTTTCTTCAAGGTCACCTTTTTTAGAGTTTCACTTCATACTTTTTTATAAATTCCATAAATACTCTTTTTGTTCTCGACAAAAAGCAGAATTTCACTAGTTTTTTAGCAGTATTATGAAAACGTAGTTCAATTTTTGATTTTTAGTTGATATAGTTTTCATTCAATTGAATTATCGTACATTAGTGAAAAACTGGATGATTTCAAAATATAACAATATCAAAATAAAAAGAAGGGAAGGAAGGAAGAAGGAACGAAGACCGAAAGAAAGACATTGCACGATAGAGGTCTGATTTTAAATCGCTCGAAAAAGGAAGCTCACGCATGCAGTTACACGCATGCAGTTACGCGCATTACACGCAGACATCGTGAAGCACTTCGTGTCATAATCGTCGTATAAATGAGTTACTTAAGGGCGACACATTCAAAAACTATAATTAAAGGTGTAGTTCTGTAACTAAAGTATTAAAAAACGCAGGAAAAAAGATTTCAAAATGTATTAATTATAAGGAAAAACTATTAGTATTATACTTAGATGTGTGGGAGTGGGTGGTTAAAAGTACATCAAGCCGAGTAATTCTTAAAAAGAATTTGAATTAACTTTTTTAGTTAACAGTCGTTCGGTATTCTTCAGTAAGAGTTCTAATCAATTTATCCACCGTATTTGGCGCTTCCCTCTGTGATCATTAGTGTTAAAGCTCCGATTTATTTTTTCTATAGACTTTGTAAGCAATCACTGTTGGATATAAGCCTTGCATAAGTTTCAATGTACTTTGCATAATTAGCCGGTCAAAACCCTAAACATCGATACTCGAGTACCCAGCTTTATGGCTTTAACCATTCCTATAAGTAGCAAAATATTGATCTGATTGAAGTTTAGGCTTTAAGTTGTTATATTTTTTCAATTGAGGTCAAATAGCAAAGAAAAAAAAAAAAAGCTAAGAACCTTCGCCCCTAATGCCACAGATGGTGTTTTCTGAAATTAAAACTGGATCAAAACAAACTTTGCCTGTTCATTTTAATTCAAGTACAAACGATCAATTTGAGAGGGAAAAACTGAAAAACTGACGTTAATCTTCATTATTTAAAATAATATTTGGGTTATTTGCGGACGTTTTAGTTAAACCGATAATTTTTTTTTACTTTTTTAGTTGATGTATAATAAACTTTTATTAAAGGGTTGAAAAGTGAAAAAAGTCATTTCAATTCTAAGAAATAATGGAATTGGTTTACTGATTTATTCTTCGGATTTTGTAATACTTATCCCTTATTTTCCCATAGTATTGTTTATGTACGCTTCTCTGTCTGTCTGTCTGTCTATCAGTCCCTCTCTCTCTCTACATAGTTTATGTATTACATATTTATAGAAATCAGAAATCCATCTTGGACTATCGAGATCATGTTATGATTAACTTTAAAATTTCCAACATAATATCAGTTTTGAAAATGCAAATAATACAAGAAAAATAAAATAAAAACGCAACTAATTTCTCTGTTCATGCCGTAGTTGTTTTAATGCAAAAAGGTTAAAAGAAAATTTTTCTAGGGATAAAAGTAATATTATTATTTGACTTTGAAATTGTAAAAAAGTTGATCAAAATTTGAAGTGAAATAAACAGTTATTACGCTGTTATTAACCATTTGAAGGGCAGTGCTACGATGAACTTAACTTATATTTGATATACAGATTTAAATAAAGAACAAACTGCTCGGAATATTTTATTTTCTTTAGGAAAAGAAAGGAAAAGAAAGGAGAAGAAAGGAAAAGAAAAAGAATAGGCAAGAGAAACGAAATAGAGATTTTAAAAAATGCATGGAAATGTTTGCATTCGCCTTGATGAAAAAGAAAAAGAAAGCGCTAAAGAACAAATATTTGGACAGGAAAGAAGAGAAGAAAAAAAGTACAAAAAAAGAAAAAAAAAAAAGACAGAGATAAATCGAAAAGAAAAGAATAGAAAACGAAAGAAAACAAAACAAAAAAGAGAAAGGAAAAAAGATAAGTAAAGAAATGAAAAGAATAGAAAAGAAAAGAAAGAAAAAGGGGGAAAACCTTCTGTGGTATTGTAAAATACTGAGGGATCTATGACATTGTCAAATCATAAAACAAGAGTTATGAATTGGCGTCCTCAAAATACCAGATTTATTCGTAGGCTTCGGGAATGAAAAACGCTCATTTTTCGTCAAAAATGATGAGAGACATAACTGTCGTCAGTTTTCTTCAGTACCAAGAAAAAGAAAGTAATTGCAAACGAAGGAATAATTGATCTCGCTGAATGGTCCCGAACTGTAATAAAGCATCCTTTTGTAGTATGACTTATTAATCTGCTAATTTGCTTTTTTAATCTAAGGTCAGAGCGAGGATCAGTTCCAACAGATGGCGACGAAAGGCAAACAATGCAATCGACCCCATCAATGGAGTCCAGCTTGTCAACGAAAAGCCCTTTGAAATATACCTTCGCGGGACAAAATATATTAGTTTTGTGGTGTGGTTCAATGCAAGTAAGTACTTCAGTAACTCTGTTTGACGAATTTAGGTATTTAAAAAGGCCCCTGGTTATTGCCCTCAAAAGTTTCATAAGTAAAGTAGCTTGGCACTGATGTTAACTTTTAGACTATTATTTGAAACATGTTAATGACATTTAACCCATTGTTTCCCATGAATTATATGCAATATTACAAATATTGATTGCACAGAAGCGACAATAAAGAGGTTAATAAAAAAGGCGTGTTACTTCCGAGAAAACGTTCCTTTTTGCAAAGAAATATAAAGTGTAAGGAGGGGAAAATTAAATATTGCAAATCGACCTCGCGGATCGGTTTCTAAGATCTTTGTTTTGATAAAGAAAATAGACATGGAAAAACCGGCTGTTTTAAAAAACAATTTTATAAACAAAACACATGTAGGAAGTCGAGATAATACCATTGACGCCAACCGTACACTAGCACATAGTACACAACTCTTTCAAGTTTTTAGAAGTCAAAGCATAGCGACAGAATGATATAGCAGCTAGAGCATAACAAGTGTAGAGCAAGGGTGACCATCTGGTTCACACTGGCACAAGCACTTGGTTTAGTTAGAGACCTCGATGTTTTGACAGCATATAAAGTACGGTGTGGTATTCGATTTTCATTGGCTGGTAAAAGATTTGACTATTGAGATGATATACACTCTTACTGAGGGGAATAACTTCTCGTTGCACTGAAATGGTTTATCTAATTATTACCCAAACTACCACAAATAAGCCCTATTTCCCATATTTTTGCCAAATCTACTCTATCGATATCTTTATTTTGCTATTCCTACGTGTTTACCTTTCGAATTTCGTATTTTCGAATTTCCGAAATCAGTTCGCTAGAAGCAGGATAGAAGTAACTGCCTGATCTTTTGTAGAAGAAGAAAAAACCAATCATGAAATAGGGATAAAAAATTATGGAATGACAATCGTGGAAATCTTTCTTTTTCCCAACGATCGCATGTGGCGACTGCAGAATCTTGAAAGTCAAATGTTTATGAAATCGAACAGTTTATGTTGATGTTAGTCACATACGGTATTTTGTGCTGGTTTTAGAACTGCTATAGTATTTTACTTTGATTACGAGAAGAGAATTGAGTGGATTTGGACTGTGCGTGTCGAGTTACATGATAAAATAACTGGACTTTCGGTCCAAAATGCGGAATTGGTTCGAAGTTATGGATTGAGCACTATTAGGCTTCCTGTGGTTTTACAGACGGACGGGACCGACTTGCGAGGACGACAACTCGATGACATAGTGGCTTCACTTCTACGAGGCCGAGTAGCCACAAAAACAACATGGTAACTTTTAAAACATGATCGACAAATATAAAATCCCTCAAAATCTTTCAACTGGCCGTATTTACTGATCGAGAAGCACCAGTTGTTACCGCTGACTGAATTTCATTACCCGGGAAAGTCGTTCTGTAATTTCCCTTATATTTCTTGTAAAATGAATTTCATTTCGAAATGATTTTAAATATTTTAAAGGTTTTTTCCGATCCTAGCAGATTCAGTTAATGTTTCTACGCTGTACTTTTGAACTTTTACAAATCAAAACAAAAAGCTTCTTGTCAAGAGAATGGTTACTAATGAGATCGCCAAAGGTTGATTGACAACTGACCAGCGGTCATTTCATAACGTTTTCCTACGAGTTTCGCTATAGCATCGACGATGTTTTCCTAAATAATTATCTCGACTGCAAAGCTGTGCACGGCCGAGGTCTTCGATGAATCAATGTCATGGTGCTGGCGCGTTGCTGAACTTTCTTTCAATATAATCATAATAATAATCATGAAATAAGACGAAAAAGGAGCGAAAAATGACTCAGAAACCTTTATATCCTGGTTTAACTTCTTTTTCAAAATGCTTTCGTTTTCATACTAAGATAACAACTTTTAATGGTTATTAGGGGTACTTTCTGGAAAGTTGAATCGTACTGGGTCATTCGAAAGCCCAAAAAAGTATAACACGCATGTAAGCAAGGAGTTTAAAACCTGGGCCAATGCGGAGAGAGTAAAGAACTGAAAAACGAAAGAGGTTGAAGTCCAGGATAAAGTGTCTTGTATCAAGGGAAAGGACCAATGAGAAAATCAATTTTAAATCATCCAATGAAATGAATTTTTTGGCAAATCGGAGTGGAAAAATAAAGATTACTTCGACCAAGTCAAATCCCAAAAAAATATAATAAATATGTTCATATTTAGGAATTTTGTATTGGCTTTTAAACTAGATTTCTTAACGTATCTGTGGATTGATATTAAATTAAAGCTAAAACCATAGGTTGTCGTATTTTTTTCGTTTGAATAATATTTTATAGCGAGAAAAAAAGCTGGTGTGTAGGAAATTGCAGTGATCTCTTTATTCATGTATCACAGCCAACGGCCATAACGCTTTAATATATAACTCCTTTTAAGTCAATTTAACTGTCTATATTTTCTCCCATTTACTAAAGTTTTAGTTTAAAAAGCATTTAATATTAAGGACTTTGATATAGATAGATATCTTAATATCTTAAAAGTCAGCCTTGGTCCATAAAGCATATATCTATTTGTTTTCGTTTTTATTGAAAATCCATTGGAAAAATTATTTTTGTTCCCAACTCAAAACATGTTATAAATTAGCCATGCTCAGTGACTAGAAAATTCATTAATTTTCAATAAAATTATGACGAAATTTAGCTCTTTGTTTTATTTTGGCGTTGAATTGAAGTTGAATGAGACAGTATTCAAAGGCGTTTCTTTAAACTTTAACGGATTAATCTCCATCGACTCTCTAGCATTATCCACCGTTCAAGGTATATGAAATATATGATGAATGTGAATTAAGAGAAATATTGACAGCAATCATAGTCTTTACAAATTCAACGAGTTTTGGATAATTTTCAGTTTGCTATAATTATGTCAAAAATGTTAAGATTTCCTGAATCAGAATTGATGTTAACGTTACATAATCTTTTTTATTTTAGTATGATATGAGTACAAAAAAACCTAATATAGGCACAAATTGGAAGAAGAAGAAAGAAAGAAAGAAAGAAAGAAAAGAAAGAAGAAAGAAAGAAAGAAAGAAAGAAAGAAAGAAAGAAAGAAAGAAAGAAAGAAAGAAAGAAAGAAAGAAAGAAAGGAAGAAAGGAAGAAAGGAAGAAAGGAAGAAAGGAAGAAAGGAAGAAAGGAAGAAAGGAAGAAAGAAGAAAGAAAGAAAGAAAGAAAGAAAGAAAGAAAGAAAGAAAGAAAGAAAGAAAGAAAGAAAGAAGAAAGAAAGAAAGAAAGGAAGAAAGAAAGAAAGAAAGAAAGAAAGGAAGAAAGAAGAAAGAAAGAAAGAAAGAAGAAAGAAAGAAAGAAAGAAAGAAAGAAAGAAAGAAAGAAAGAAAAGAGAAAAATGATTTTACTCCGACGAAGGACTAGCGTCCGAAACGTCAGTAAGTCTTTTCATCTTTTCACGGTGTATAATTTACCTTTTCATCATTACTGGAAAAAAGATTGGTGAGATTAATTCATTCATTTTGTGTCATAGTTTTAAATTACCTTGAGCAATAGTGCTATATCATTTACAAATTCCTTCAACTTAAAAACCAACACAAATGTCATCGAATCACGGACTTCCATCCGGGAATGCTGACTTAAGAAACGAAAGGCCTGGGTTACTAAGCAATCAAAGCCAATAAAAAATGTCAGTTAGAGTTTACGTTACCAAAGTTTGATCGAATTCGCATGATAACTTAAAAAAACGACAAGATGTTTAATTTGCCTAGTTATTTTTTTGGTAATAATCCTTCCTTCACACTGTTTTTGATCTCAAAGCGCGAGCGATCAAGACTGAATTGTTTGTTGGGTTTTTCATTATTGAGGCTACGCTTTTGATAATTGTCCCTGCATGAGTTATTGTATGACCAGCACCACAGGAATACTCGTCCTCAAAAGGACTTCAAATATGGCTTATTACAAATGAGCTGAATAGAACAGTTACTAAAATCACCTTATTTAGATTCAAATTCTTTCTGGAACACCTTAAGATATCTGAAGGCCCAAAAACCATCGGCAAAGATGGGTTTTCAATTCATTTTTTGATTGTCATATAGCCAATTGCTAGTTTTCTAACGGCTATCGATCATTTGGCACCCTGTTGTGGCATCATAAAAAGTGCAAATTCGGAGTCCCTTTTAATATTAAAACAAAGACAGCCTATAAAAAAGAAAAAATAAACAGTTTTAAAGAAAGGCTTTTTACAATAAACAATTGAGGTCTGCAAATTGCGGCATTTTATCCCTCAAGGAAGGTTGTAATTTTTTCCCTCGATTGAACTATAAAAACCAAAATGTAGTTCGTGGTTAAATACAAACGTGGTTAAACTACACTACCAATGATTTGATATTTTACCGTAAAAACTCTACCGGCTGAGACCGTATGGAGATAGGTAGACGTTTATACATCGATAATTATCAATTAATATGTCAAATTCAAAGGAAAGAAAGATTTTTCTTGCAAACAAAAAAACGGGCGCGTGGCGAATTTAATTTATTTTTATCGACCAAAAGTTTCTATGAATTCACTTGAAATTCTTCTAAGCAAATTAACTTTAGTTGAGGGAAATTGTCGATCAGCCAGTTCACATATGCCAATTTCAGAACGAATTAGATAGCGCCTTGGGAGCAAGGTCTTTGAATTGAGCGCCCAATTTTCTATAATTTTCAAGCACTTCTCGAGTCAATTTCTTCAAATCTTTGCTTGCGGTCTAAACTCAGAGAGATCTAATTAGTTTTAGAGCCATGAGAGTGAATTCGGTTTGGTTCTTTTTGATAAAGGTGTTGAATATACATCAGGCCTGTTTTACGGTGTTTTTTCTCTTTTTCGAGAATTGTTCATTGAAGTGCCCATGACATGTAAACTTTCCCTCACTTTCAAAAGGTAGTGCGCCTTATGAAGAAGTTAAGGAGTATATACGCAAATATATATAGTTATAGATTCGTGTGCTATCAGCCGACATGATATGCGTATATATTTGTATATATACATGATAGCCTTACTCGAACACGTGGGATTGATGTCGAGTAGGTATCATTTTTAAAATATTTGATATGCTTTACAATATTGTGTAAAAAACAAGGTTAAACGTTATCGCTTCACCTAAAGCTTATTGTCTTGTGTTTTCTATAGTAATCACTTTGCTACGGTTTTGTGCTTGAGCTCAGACAAAACCTTCTTTAAAAGTTTCCTTGCGGTAACTATTTTCAAGGATCTGCCTTTCTTTGCTGGCGAGGGTCTAGGTCTAGTGAAAGTATTTTTCTTCTATGCAGTATAAAAGGCCCAGTTCGGCAATTTCTTTCAAAATGATAATAAAAAAGCCACTTAGGTTCAATTAAAAAGCATGTGTTAATGATCTTTGAACGGGACCGTGGTCTTTGCAAGTTTCAGGAGCAAAAATATTTTTTGCAAAACGACCTGCAAATAGTCGATCAAATACGGCTAGCCACGGCTTGTGACTTCATTTGAGCAAAAATCTCCGCCAAAACCTGCCCAGTAAAACAAACAAAATCAACTTTCACTAATACGTCTATGTACTGTTTACCGAACGTTCAAACAAAGACGAAATTATACAAAGTTGATAAAGGCATTGACTCTGACAGCCGCTTTGTTATGTGTGAAAGTCATTAGAAGATAAAACACAATGTAATTAGTGGCTTATTATCATAACAGCCAATTAGATTAGCATATGCCATTGTCCAAGGCGACCACTTTACTGACATACATATTCAGAAGTCCACGCGTGGCTCATGTTTGTTGATCAGAGGTATTGATCTGCTGTTGCGAGTCACTCAAGCTTGCTTGGTCAAAGCCCTCAAATTGACGTTGACATCTGTGAGGGGTTTGTCTACAAATAGAGCTTCTGCGATCGGCTTTTGACATATGAACCAAAACTGTTCTCAGGACCGCTTCGACACTGTCAACCCAGCCTATAAGTCAGCGTTTATGGAGCTCTCGAGTACACCCGTGTCTCATGGATATAACTCCTACAATCCTGTTTCTGCAAACTACAATCCGTACTCTGTTCGGTACTACCATGGACCAGCTGCTCCCGAGTATGGACTACCGTGTAATACAAGAAACAGTTTTCCAATGCAAATGTTGAACCACCATCCACTATCTCATCACCCTTACTTATCAGCAGCACCTCTGCAGCCATATCCAGGAAGCCACGATCTCATTCATGAAGGTATAACACAAGTGGTTCTAAACCAATTCACTCATGATCTGCTAATTTTTGTCATTATGACGAGCTATTTGTAAGAAAAAAGGGAAATCGCGGGACTTCTGGTGATTCTTGGGTGAAGATTTTGTAATGGTGAAACAATCTCCTTTAGCAGTTAATGCATCTTCTAACACTTAATAGAAAATTAATCAAGTCGTGTGCGGACAGGTAAAATCTAGTGATTTAGTCGTTTTGCACGACTTAGTATCACTTAGATGCATATTACAGTACTTTCCGGTTTGTTCAAATGCTTGTGAAGTGAATATCATTGATACAAATTTGTTTTTATAATAAAAACAACATCTCATCATCTTCAACCAATTTTTTTCATATTACAGATAAAGACCAATGTGACGAGCCTAGACTGAATGGCAAAGGCAAAAAGGTTCGCAAGCCTCGCACTATTTATTCCAGCTTTCAACTGAGGGAACTGAACAAGAGGTTCCAAAAGACACAGTATTTGGCTTTGCCCGATAGAGCAGACCTTGCTGCATATCTTGGACTTACTCAAACTCAAGTGAAAATCTGGTTCCAGAATCGAAGATCCAAATTCAAGAAGACCCTAAAAGTGGTACAAGACAACCAGACCAATGGCATTAAAGAAGAAAACACGTCAGATGGTCAGCCATCGTCTTCTCCAACTTGGTCAGTCAGCAACACAACAAAAGATCCAAGTGTCATAACGATGGTTAACAACAAACCACTTCAGCAACATACTCCTCAAACAGTCGATCCCTGGAGTATACCTTCATCCGGTATAAAAGGTTATACCTCAAATACTTTATCACATCCTTCGATGATGAATTAAAGAAGATTATTTAGAGAGACAAACTTTAACTACTTAAACGTGTTTAAGAATGATATAGAGACTGTACGGTGTGCAATCTCAAGAATATATCAAACACACACATATATTATATTGCTAGATTATTAGAACAAAATAGCATTGGAATCTTGTATTCTCGACAGACAGTATAGCCATAAGGAGATTACTTTCAAGAATCCTAAGATCAGAAAATCAAAGCATTGTTAAGGGTAGTCGGATACAGAGTAAGTTTATCAGGCGACGGAGTTAACCCAGCTGACTGCATGTAGTATGTCTTCGTCGTCAAAATCTAACCTTATCAAAACTAAACTCAGTGAACAATACAAGTATAAAAATCGACTTGACAAAGTATGAAATTAAATCAAATATTCAAAAACTATATAAAGACCACTTTTTATTATCATTCTGATTTTAATGAGAAATTTCTGTAAGATAAACGAGAATTAAACCAACAATTTCTTAAATGTCGAAAAATACTTCAAATGGACGTAGGAAAAAAAATTCCTGTATATACTGAATTATTATTTAACTCCGTGCAACCGGATTCTGCTCTCGTTCTCGGAAGAAAATGCATTGCATAAATATATTGGTGAACAACTGGAAATTAGCCTACCTTTACCGCTTGGAACAACTTTATTTCTCTTGTTGAGAAAAGAAAATGTATATAAATACTTAATAAAGCTTCAATTGAAAGTTATAATTGTGTTTTATGTTGTAAAATTCGTTTAAATTTTTGCAGTGTTTTTTGTTGTTTGAAATTTAGGATCTTACAGTGAATTGTGATCTCGTTTTACTAGTCTGTCAGTCTACAACAAATGATTCACTTTTTTGCATTCATTTTGACTTTTGCTTCACTGATGCACATTCCCCACTGTGGGAGATAATGTTAAGGAAATTTCACGAGGATTGATGGCAGGTTTTTAGTCGTTTTCAGTTAATGATATGATTCTTCAAGAATGTCATATTGCGGTGCTGAATTGAAAGTGGCTGTTATATGGAGCGAATCTTAGCAAAGCCTTAGGGAAGAACACGGGTCAATTATTAGAGACTCATCGGTGCCTAGAGTAGAGTGTCCAATTGGAATCAGTTCACTGTCAAAGGGTAGCTAACTCAAGCCAAATCCTCGCTTCCTTCAATTGTCTTTTCAAAGGGTTAGTTTCGTAGCTTCTTTGTATCTAAGATTTACAGGAATGGATCTCAACGAAGATGAAGGCATCACGCACAATTGGTCAAAGTTGCTTGAGATTGAATACTCATTTTTAGAATTCTGTCTTGGGTTTGAGTTGGTAAATCAATCGAGCGAGACATTGACATCTGCTCGTAAGATTGCCTCTACTGATCCTTATTTTTCTCTGTTCTATTCTTTTCTTTGTCGAGTTTCAGTGCGAAGTGTGACATCTTTAACCTCTTTACATAATCGTTAGTTCTTGGACATTCATGTTTAGAATTTGCCTAACCAGCGAAGTCGTTTAAGGCATGAATAAGAATAGACAATAAAACAAAGTTAAACAAGCAAACAGCAACCTGTTTTTCATTTTCATTTAAATATTTTTGTTACAAATAAAATGCGAAATAAATTATCTTTTTTTAACTAACTTTTTTTTTCCACTCGCAACTATTTTGAGTAACTTTTACCTAGAGCTTTACTAAAAACTAGGCACAGTGATCGTAATTCTCGGTCTTCTGCATTGTTGCAGAAAAAAATAGAGATGAAAAATCTGCGCTTCGATTTTAACTCTACTCAACAGATTTATTTGCTACCTTTTCATAATTTTCTTTCCTTTAAACTTGTTCATAATAGTAGTTCGGAGCTATTTTCACACTTGAGGTGAATTAGGTGACTTTATGCTACAGGAAGATTTTCCAAAAATTAAACGAAATTATTTTTCAATCTTTTGTGTTTTAAAGAAGGGAACTATAATTTAACTAATACTGCAATTTTTATCATTCTGTTTTATTTCTAAGCTTGCTTAGTCTTTTTTTTAATACTAAACATATGAAACTTGAAAAAATTAGAATGAAAATTAAAAGGCGGAAGACGATTCCACGAAAAAGATGTTGCGTTCTGCCCTGACAGTTTATTCTCTTTTTGTTTTCTTTAAAATTTTCTATTTCTAACAGAAAAAGATTGTGTCGCCAATTGAAATATATTTGCTATAATTACCCTTGGGCCAAGTCATCAGTCTCATAACCGGTCTAATTTACTCAACTTACCACCCAAAGACTTAGCAAAATGTATTAACCTTGAGCCATAATAGATCATGTTGACGGGGTTGTGGTTAATATAAACGTATAAAATTGTTTATGAAGATGATTAGTTTTTCCATCTGCAGCAAAATTGACTTTAATTTGGGGAATAGGTCTATTTATTAATTCGTTCGCCCACTTGTATTGGTCCTTTCGCTTTTCTTTATTTTAAAACTATATTCCATTTTTGCACCTTCTTTCTCCATTCCTTTTTTTTTTCATTTAAAAATTCCTTGCTCCCTTCCTTCCTTGCTCCCTTCCTTCCTTCCTTTTCCTTCCTTCTTTCCTTCCTACTGCGTTGAATAAGATTAAACGAACTCGACAAAAAACACTGACTTCTTGATGAAACAGTTCTGAATTTGGATCGGGAAGTGTGCGGTTTGTAGGTTAAGAAATCCCAAATATCCATGTTTATATCACCATTTTACCTTTATGCCATCTGTTTACGATAGGTCAAGTCATATTTATATTATATTATATTTATATTGGCTAAGATACATTCAGAAAAACTTTTGATTGTCTCATAGAAGAAAGAATTTCAATATTGTGATATAAAAAAGCAGAAATGAAGGCATTGTAGACTGGAACTAAAATTTAAAAAAAATCCAACTTGAACATCGTTTATTCAGCCCGTAAAGAGACTTACTACTGCTTAGCTATTTTTGTGATAAATCGCTTTGTATATATATATTTTTAATCTAGATAGATATCGGTATGTGCTAATGATCAAAGACAAGTGGTTACAGCTAATTATTACGAGAAATGCTGAAATTTGTTATTAAAAATTATTCAACATTATTCAAGTGATGATACGAATGGCACGAAATGTTCTACTTGTTTAATAATTGTGGAAAGTTGCCTAAGATTTCGTCATTTTATTTGATATTTATTCTTTAGATTTAAACGTTTTGTTTCTTCTAAAATTATGGAAAAGAAAACGAAACGAATAAACGAAGAGAGATCATTTGAAATCTCAATGTGTTTTCATAAACTTGGATCTGATGTCTTCAAAGAAATTCTCAGGTCATTATAACTTTTTAAGATTACCAGTCTATAGAGTGTATGTTTTTAATATTTCACAAACAATAGTACTAACAATATCAGGATCATTGATCAAACAGTAGAGGCCATTAGTTTCCGCTGCGGTTTCTCAGACAAGGTCAATAAACAAAAATGTGCTGCATACTTTTTGTCTTCATTCCAGTAAATTGTCCTTCAACGCAGCCTTATTGTACTTAAGACGATCCAAATATTTAGTTTTATTACCTCATTAAATAATTGGATTTATGTACGTGATAAGTAAACACGGCTGGTTTACTTTGCTCTTAATGAGTGTCGTAAGTAGCATACTATTCATTATGAACGTGAATGATTAATGATAATAATGTAATGGCGCTATTAAGTCCCAATTAGCACTCTTAGAAGAGTTCCATTTTTCTTCTTCTTGTTTCTTTTATTTTTCTTACAAATCTTGATTTCCTAATGAGAAAGAAGAGACTTCTCAAGTTCTACTAGAAATGTGCCGCGACCACAGGAGTGCTTAGGAATGAGACATAAATCTTGTGCCAAACTGCCCACAATAACGATAACTCCTAACAATTGTCTTGAATTTTCACACATCTTATTCTTAATTGGTAAATGGCCCCTAAGTAAGGAATCGCATATAATTACCTTCGAGAGGATTACGGCTGCTCAGCCTAGCTTGACCTCAAACACCTAACTATGAAGTATGACAACCACTTTGGATGTTTATTTTACATACTTCCGAACTCACACAGATTAACTTAAAAACCACCTTTTAGATATGTTTTGAGAAATTAATGGTGTCTGGATGCAATTACGTGATTTCTGTGTGAAAAGGTGTTGCGAAATCCGGCTAAAACTGTAAAAACACGCTGGTTTTCTAAAGATATTTCTATTGTTCATCTCGCTAATGGATATAGTGATATTAAGTCTCGTTACGGTTCATCAACTCATTATATACCTTAATGGGGTATAAGGATGCTCAACAAACAAAAGGGCGCAGGGTTTTGTCTAGTTTGTACCAGTAAAGCACCTCTTTTGTAGAACAAGAAATCTGAAAGCCTAGTGTAAACATATCCATTTCGAAAAATAACTCTAACTGAAATATCCAGAGACTGATGTCTTTGTATAGAGCCTCGATGAGGGTGATGCATGAACGTCTCTTCAATAGCGAAGCTATCGTAATTACAGGTCTTTAAAGCAGTTAACTTCTAACAAGCCATTTTTATAGAAATTCCGGTGTAATTGGTATAATTTATAAGTAGAAGGTCGGCATGCCGAACCCGTGGTGCTTGCAATGTGTCAACCACTCTGCAAACAATACTTCATGATCACTGAAACACCCTGTTAGCGGGAGGCCGAATCTCCCTCTTCTGACCCCTTACATTCTATTATCAAACCGGTCTTAAATATGAGTATAAGAATGCGTCTACTATGCTGCTTGTAAATTAATGAACGCCATCCCTCGTCAGTACGCGTCAGTTGTAACAGCGATAACCGTTCGTAATTGTCGTAATAATCGCTTTATCGTCATTATAAGTCATTATAGCCATTCCAATTATTGTTTTATAGACGAGTGATATAGATGAGTGACGGTGTTCACCGCATTTGTCTGTGTTTTCTGCCCCTGGCGGGTCTAATAGCTTGCGCAGTTTGTGTATGTGAATGTGTGTGAGAATTATATATAAGATATTTAAAGTTATCTAAGTTAATTAGCTATATTTTTACAGATTCATACTTATATTATATTTTATTTATTTAATTTATTTTATGCACGACCCCACAAGCTTTTAGCTTTAAATTTTATCGTGTTTAAATAAAGGTATTCTATTCTATTCTATTCTATTTCTAGAACGAACGTGGTAGCTGATAAGAGTGGTTCTTTGTAAAGTTTTTTTTTCGGTGTGGGTTTTTCGTATTAACGTATTGACCGAAACTTTTTGTCATGTAAATTATAAAGAGGGGGGACGTTAGATAACTGAATAGAAGTTTTGTGAAAGAATTTGTTTGTTAATAACAATGGTACTGTGACAATAAATTCACATGTGTCAAGCGATAAGTATAATCGAGATAGGGGAAGTACTATAGAGCATGTCAAACGTCTTTGAGCATTGAACCTAGAGATCAGTGCCATGTTAATGTAATAAATATGTGCCTTATGCGAAGAGTATTTCAGAAAAAAATAGTCTTAAAAACTTTGTTATTAAGTGTCTAGTCGTTCTAGCACTTTCGCAATCAATTAATTGGAGTCGCTTTTTCACACACACTGCTACGTTCAATGTTCTATGCACACGATAATCCGATTTTTAAGACCAATCATTAGAAGGAACATAGCCTAAATACATTAACATGTACAGTCTAGTTACTTTTTCTAGCAGTAATCTTATTACAGCTTCCGATTAGGTGTTCAGGGGGATTACATTAAAACATTATTTTTTGGAGGGGGAAGGAGGGCGGGGATTGATTGCAATTCTCTTAATAAAGAGCATCATCCGCATTTTTTGTGTTTAAAAAACTTGAGTTAAAATGATGTATAAATTTTTATCAATGAGATGATCTTTATAACATGACTCCTTCCAAAGAGTACGTAAGATTTAGTATCATTTTCAGAATGATGTCTATATATTCTATATATGGCCCGAGGCGCCAGACATAACTTGTTCAATAGGCAAACAAGCAGCTGTTAGAATCAACCCTTTGATGTTAAACATGGTTCAGTGGATGTTTCTGGATTATCAAACAGTAGCCTGCGTTCAGCCAGACTTTTCTCTCACGCAGGCTATCAAATAGCTGATCGGTTAGCTTTGATAGCTAGTGAAACGAAATACAAAATCAATATCGTGGCTTATCGTGGCTACTTCGGAGGTGTCGGCAAACGGATCCTGCTGTTTTCCGGTACCACCGGGATGGCCGGCAAAACAAACACTCTAGACTCAGTAGAACTATGTGAAATGAGAAAGAAGTGGACCAAAAATTGATCCAAGTAAAGGAATGTTGGGATATATTTATCCTTGCTTTGTTCAACACAATTAGGATATTACCATTTGAAGAAGGGTCTCCTCTGACTAAAGTTTTAGCTGCGAAGAAGTGAATTTTTTTCCTTTCAAATTTTGAGTCTCCAAAGAAAAAACATATTCAATACGAACAATTGAAGTAGACACAACCGGAAGTTTGAATAATTTTAACAACTAACCAGACCAAGGAATAACTGTAAATAAGACATGTTTTTGCCACGCAAGGTATACCGGCATGCAACCTCTAGTTTTCCATAGCGATGTTTGGAAACATTCAACATACCTATGAAAGTTTAATATCGGAAAGAACTATACTTAATTCCTGATCAGGGACTGAGTTGCTGAATGCAAGTCAGTAATAAACATTGCGTAGCAATAATTATTTATTAATTATTAATAATGACTCGAGTGAGACTTATTATTATTTAATAATTATTTGATTCTCCAAGTTGAATTAGGGTAACCTCGCCTTTCAAATGTTTTGCAATGTTTCGTAATTCTTGGGCTGCCTGTGGCGTCATAGCTGCCATTTTGGTTGGTAATGACTTTGAAAAACGTTTTGTTCTTGGTGTCTTTTCTCATATCCTGTTGTATCTCAAATTCAGTGGGCTAATATATACTCTGTAGAAATGCCACTTCTTTTGTCCTACTATCTCATGGGAGCGGATGCACACCATCAATATGCAATTTACTTGATCTAATACATATTATATATTAACCTATCGACAGTCTTGCTTCATTTCACGAGAACGTACACACTCATAGTGCGGGTTTACTCTACCGTTCAGACCTGGCCATTAAGACATTACGAGTAAGAACATATCAAGTAGAACGAGAGTGTAGACATAACATTCAAGTGCGATGATGATAACAACTCTGAAACTGACTTGAAAATTCCACTCCAAAGAAACAGGATCAGAAACGATGTTAATTGTTTGTTTGCCTTACGCTTATATGTGTTCCAGACCTTGTTATCGAGACTGTCACTTAACCTAATATAAAGTGTTGTATATTTAATTGAACTGTTGTCATATTAGTCGTCTAGGCTCTCTGCTACAATTAGAATTTATAGGTCATTAAATTGAAGAGTTTAATTCTATATTTTTCAAGATCAAAATTACATTTAATTATATTAATTGTGATTAATTTCATAATAGCGTGGATTCGTTTTTGAGAGAAAAAAAATCGAAAATTTGATGTCAGATACAATTTCATGCTAAGCCGATTTTAGGCTTTTTTTTTTGTTTACGTGCGCGGTATCCGCGTTGCAGGTCCGAATAACAAGATCCATTCGACTGAAATGACGGCTTCAATGAAAAAGGAAGGAAGGATGGGAGATAGGGAGGAAAAAAGAAAGATAAAAAAGAAAGAAAAAAAAGGAGAAAGAACTGAAAAGAACTTAACGAACAAACAAACGAAGAAACAAACAAACGAAGGAACAAACAAACGAAGAGTAAGAAATAAAGGAAGGAGGAATAGTTTTTCGATCGGGAACATTTTTGAAAGTTAGGAGTAGTTATTTACGATAATAAAAATGACCTTCTCCTACTAATTTCCAGAGCCGACGCCTTGTGGTTCATACGATTTCTATTGTTACTGAGCTTCGTGGCCAAGAGTTTTGCTCTAGGTCTCTGAGGAAGAGGGGGTAATAACCAAAATCAATAAAATCGGGCCTCTATTTCATTTCAAAAATGTGAACGTTTCAATTAGCATGTTCTGAATAAGGCTCCATATTGCCAAGGTATTCTTTTGTTCGTGGTGAGATTGGCCATCATTCAAACGCCCGTTTCAGTAATAATTATTCATTAGGAAATTTTCAATTATTCTTTTTAATAGGTGTCCTGGTTTGCTGTTGTTTTGGTGTATATGTTACCATAGCCATATTGCCAACGGCCATCTTGTCCCGCACGTACTTGACGCATGTACTGGTACACTGGTTCACGCCACCTTTACACAAACAAACGCAGTTTTGCTCCTTTACTTCGACGAAGGCCAAACGTCCGAAACGTAAGCATTGTTGCAAACGTTTTATACAGTGTTTACCATATTTTTCATTCACTTGTTGTATTCAACAACCATCTCTCAACGCGACAGATAACGCAGTCCCAACTAGTAACTGCTGGTCGTCATCTTCACCACCTGTATTACCAAGCCTTATTCTTGCTGTGTTTTTCGAGAGATCCCTGATTGCTTACATTACCTTGGTTATGCTCGTAAAACGAATGGTCTCAACCGGAATCGCGCACTTATGCAGAAGATACATATCAGTAAAACTTGGTCAGTTTTAAAATACAAAATGTGATGCTTGATGAAAAGAAATAATAATAAGTAAAAATACCGAGAATACAGAACAACCGAAAAACAGTTTTAATTGGGGCAAGGAAAATTGTTATTAATTTTGCTTGCGGCGTAATCTCTAAAAACCCGCCTTTTTAGGACTTTCAGCCACGTCAAGTTTCACCAGCTTCAGACTCGCTCTAAGTCAACCTCTCTTGTTTCCCACGAGAATATTTTATTCGAGCGTAGAAGTCGCGAGAGGTCGCGAGCAATTAGAGATACACAGAGGGCGGCGGACTTTGCAAACGTTTAGTTTCATACAAGTACCAGTGTTTATAACATGATGCTGGGCTTCCCGTATCAGTCGGTTAAAGATTAACGAAATTTTCTCAAATGGCAGGCTTGCTCTAGATAATTTATCAAAATATCGTGAATAAAATATGCCTAAAGCGAATGATTCAAAGTTTATACAAGAGCACCAACTTGTTCACTAAATTAATTGAATGTAGCTTGCTTGTATTGAAGTAAGACACAGCCCTTTATCATGGTGTCACTAATAAGGGAAATTCCTACTGCATACCCCGCAAATACAGACTGAGAACGGAGGGGCGAAGTCGTCGCGCCAGGAACGATTTCTAGGAAGTCTATTTTCTTGGGCCCGGTATCGGAACTATCAGTTTTTCCCGGTTTTTCTCAGCCTCAAACTGATATCAACATGTGAATTGAGAGTTGCGCGTATAGATTATTGAATGTAGTGGTAGTGTGTGTGAGTGAAAGTGGGCCAAATTGCTAACTATCAATCACGTGACTTTTTGGAGTTGACTGGGGGTGGGTGGGCAAACAAGCGGTTGACTGGGGGGCATCTAGCGGATGCTAAGTCAAAACATATCAAAATAAGTCCTCAATCTATTGCATTTGACTATTTTCATGACATTAAACCAGAAAACAAGAGATCAAAACAACCTCCAGGATTCTACAAGCCATCAAAAAAGAGCTATTACCGGAAGTGACGTCTATTGATAGCAACCTATAGACCACGTTAGATATCTTAAAGTTCAGATTCGATTGAAAGGCTTATCATAGTACTTCTTCATGTATGATACGAACATTTGGATTACCCAATACATTTATTTGTAGGAATAAAAATTGTACCATGTAAGACGTTCCTACCCTTTGGCAATAATAAAAAATGTTTGTACAAATGCTAGTCGTTTCACTGACTACTCAACAACTTTATAATAGAATCTACAGCAACCATGCTACTGATCCCGTTAAACGAAACGCCTCGGTATCTCGAACGTGGTCTATAAAGAAATCAGTATTCATACTCATTTCTTTAGTCACTTACAAAAAAGGAACTATTCATAGCCTTGAATTTTACGGCGAAACCCTTAAAAAGTGTCAATCAAAGATAAAGTGCCTAACTCCAATATAGAGTAATTTTCTCGACTCAAGACAAACAACTCAAGTGTCTTTTCTGATTGCTTGAGGGGGAATTGATACGACAAATCTTAAAAGGCAAGTACGAGCATTGATTAGTTACATGACTGATAATAATAATGATAATAATATTAATAGCATTTATTTTAACACGGTGGAATTATAGTTACAAACTGATGTGGACGTGTGCACTAATTCTTTACTCTCGAGGCAATTTATCGCTCGATACAAATTGATTAATGCGAAGACCCATGCCGAGCTGTGAACAAAATATACTAAATGATAAATTATATAGGAAGATATTATCAAAGTCGATCCAAATGTGAGCTGTCAATCACTTGAAAGCATGGACTCAATGCGTCCTTTAGTACGCTTTGTACTCACCACAGCTAACCCAGAAAACAAAAAAAACTCTGCGCGTTAAACACGTTATTTATCTGAGATTCCACTCTGTCTTAACAACACAGCTTAGTGGCAATATAAATGTGGTGCTAAGAAGAACTTCTATTTAGTTTATTTGATTGTAGCCGATAAATATTTATCAAAGGTAACGTTTGGTTATTTGATGTGACTGATAACTATTCAAGCCCTTAGGATATTAATATTGGATTGAGAAGCTGGTTTGGTTAGCTGTTCTTTTATTTGGAGCTTCTTTCATAACCACATGTTTCAATGTCGTTCTTAGCTTAACATTGTTTGCAAAACTCTTGAATACTCACTTCAAAATCAAGGAGGACGAAAGAGCGTGGATTCCGCCCACTATAGATGCGTATTTGTACTAAAAGTCGTCAGTTTTCGGATCAACTAGCAAAAATACAATCGACAGTGAATTACAGGCTTGTTTTTCCATTTAGCTCCTGGTTTTCAGTTCAAAAGCCGTTCGTTTTAACAGTCTTAACATTTTTAGCGTGGTTATAAAGGGACTAATTGCCCCCAAACACGTGTTTTTCATGTCTTCTTTATCTCTGTCTACATCAATGACTGATGACAGAATATTAGATATTAAAACTTTAAGAGAAATTTCGATATTCTGATGTACACGTAAAGATTTTTTTTTATTTCGTGAAAAGTGCTTACCCCACGCAAGTTTACGTGTGGTCTCAGTCCGCTGGCCGCAAATTGGTCACCACAGGGAGCCCATTTTTTGCCTTAGAGTCACAAGGAAACAAATTGTGTCATGAAATAGCTGTGGCAGTCTTTTCGTAGAAATTAAAAAGAACTCGCATTTAATCATCAAAATATCACGATTGTTTGTATTTTTCTTCAGAAAAGAAAATGCTATCATTGATATTTTTCATGCAGGATTTTAGTCTTGAATTTTGAACAAGCAGTTCACTTATAAAGATAAAATTTATTTAATGATATAGAAGCAGGAAAGAAGGAAGAAAGGCAACTGACAAAAGCATAGATCAGGATGCATAATTATGAAATTATGGTAGATATGACTGAGCAGTCTTCAAAATTAAAGATGCTGCCCCTGGAGTTGTTTAGGTCACAGAAACATGAAATGTACAAGGTGACTCTTATGTTAATTCAAAGCCAGAACCTGAAAGATTCATTTTAGGATTGTTTGGGTTACCTGTGGTAGGACCCTAAATATGCTTCAAGCATTCTGCACTACTTCTTGAAGCACATGCTCAAGGGGTCAAAAAGTGGGTTGTAAAAGTTGCTACACTTTCTGGTATTTTTCTTATCAAGCACAATGTTCGAGAGGAATTAGTGTTAAGCTAATTCCAAATCAAATACACCAAAGTAAAGCAATTTTTACAACCTATGGTCCCACTTTTTGATCCCTTGCAATGGCGTATCCAGGATTTGTAATTGGGGGTTCTTACATACCAAACTGTCACTATGACGTCATATGGCGCCAATATGACTTCATAGCAATCTATTGTTTCGATGAAAAAGGATAATGGTCGATAGAGGGGAACAGAACAACGTTCACTGCTATAATATTGGGAAAAAAAGGGTTCTGTAGAACGAAACAATAAAAGATATGTTAATTGATCACCAACAAAAAACATAGATGCTTTTTGGCTTTGAAAGGGGGGTCACAGGCACCCTGTGACCCTGTGACCCCCTGAATACGCCCCTGCCTTGAGCATGCGCTAAGAGCAGTAGCATGGAACTCTTGATGCATGAATTGATAGACAAAAACATAATTATGTTACTTATAAACACTATTAAGAAATGATAGATATATGATAGAAACAAACCTGGCATTTATTTATTTGCTTATTACTTATTTTAATATTACAGTGTGACTACTCCAATCAAAGCCACATCGACAAATTTTCCACAAATTATCCAATAGTGTTTAAGTATTTAGACAATAGATTAGCGGCAAATTTTGTATTTAAATATTCTCCTGTTGTTCTGGTTGGTAAAACTAAATGATGAAGAAGAGCTTGTAATATATTTCCTTCGCAAATTAGTGATTTGTGTCACCAAAGATATAGAAAAATAGTAATGTACGACTTCAAATACGACAGGAAAGCAAGTTAGAGAAAGTATGAAACACAATCTTTATGATTACAGTTTGTTTCTTCCAGACAAAGATATATTATCAGGCTGACACAGTTACATCTTATCTTTATGTTGCTATGCGACAGAACGTTTATATTCAACAACAAAAGTGCCGGCAGTCTTCTAAGCCGTGTAAACCAATGGATATTTGTCCGATTTGTAGCAATTCTATTGTTCAGATTCCTACTTTTGATTGGATAATTTGTGGAAAATTTGTCGAGGTGGCTTTGGTTGGAGTAGTTGCACTGCAAGTATATTTACAGTTTGTTTATCTAGTTATTTGTTTATTTATTTAAATTTTATTTATATCTTTTATTTGTTTACAAATCTTTATTCTATACTTTGATGAGCTGCCTGCATGGGTAATAATATTGTAAAGAGTAGCTGGAAATAACTCTAAAAACATTCCCTATTATTTAAAATTTTGTTTGAAAAATTTGATCCTTATCTTGGAGTGTGTTTGTTATAATTTTTCGAATTGTCAAATTTATTGGAATATTATATTCGACGTTTAAAATTCTGTTTAAAGGTAAGTAAAACCTATGTTTTGTCCAGGCTAAAATGGAGGAATTTATGGACAAATGCTTTTAAAATATGAAATGTCTACTTTGAAACGTTCCTACTGTTTCTTTCTTTGGAGTAATTAAGAATTTCCATTGCTTATCTAAAGTTTCCCAGATTAGAGTACATTTGAAACTGAAGCTGACTGACCCCAATTCATTTTCTATATGAAACTATAGCTAAATTTTGTTTATGAGCTGGAGGCAGATAATAGCAAAACTTACCATTTACTTAATGCTGGCATTTTGTTCGGCTTTACGTTGGATCGTGAGAGTTGTTCAACACGGTATTCTTGACATAAATCATCCTTGCTTTCCCCCATAAATCCTCATGCTCCTTTCCTAAGCATTTCTTTTGATGTTTACAGTGAATTAATGAAGCAAAATGGTTTTATTGTTGCAAAACCTATGAGCTTATTTAACAAAACAAATATGGCGAACTAAATTCTTTCGTTACTTCAAAATCGATGGGAACCCTGTGGCGCATATTGATTTTTAATGAGCGGGCGATGACGTAAATTTGCAAAAGGAAAATTTTCGTACTCATAAATTTTAATGCTCAAATAGTCCTCAAATAGGGCTTTAGTTTATGTTTTCAAAACCTTAAGGAAAATTTTTAAAAATTCTGTAAAAGGGAACTATTCCAAACATATTTTATTGATTTTTACGAATTCCCTTTTACAGAATTTTTTCTTTTTTTGTCAAAAAGAAGATTACGATACGAAGTTTAAATATTCCGGTGTTTAAAATTTTTACTTTTTGGTTCCTGAGTATGATTCTTTAAATAAACATTTTTGATGGCATACCAAGGGTTCTGTTGTTGTCATGGCAACGCCTTACGTCATTTTTTTCATGTTCATTGTGATCTTTGGTTTATAGTCTTTGGCTTTCCTGGTTTACTTGCTGTCATATTATAGACATATTATTATTTTTTAGTTCATAATTGGGAGTGTATGTGAAGGCACAAAACACTTTCCAGCCTATAATAAGAAAAGCGGAATATTACCAACCAGAAAGGGTTACTTTGGACTACAGCTTCTTACAAAAATATGATCTTTCGAGCTTATTAGAGTGCATTCAGTCAAACTTTGAATAGTGTACGTCACCTAATGGCGTCACCTAAATTTGAAACTACGAGTAAACAGGTACTGAGATCAGGGGGAGAAACGATGATACAAATGAATGTCAATTTACTCATTCTCTGGTAAAACAACCCCCCGGATTAGCATGACTGTTATTTGGCGCGCTTTTACTATTTTAGGTGACGTCAACTAAATAGTTATCTAAGTTAGATACATTTATTTAACTATTCAACAGTTTGACTGAATGCACTCTAATAAGTGACGTTATTTTTTGTTATTTGATATCCTATTTATCGGTATTATACATTTTTGTTTAAGATTTTATAGTAATTACTTCAGTAAATGGACCATGTTTGCATATCAGAACAGTTCTATGGTTTTCTAATGCTGTGTAGGTGGTTCTTGTGTGTGATCTTGTGATCCGGTAATACCATCTCCAGTGCTTCTGTTTGGACACACAGGCCATATGGGCATTAATAGTGGGAACGTATCGCTCCTCATTGTTGTAAAATGCACGGCAGCTCTAAGCGCTCATGCAAGCAGTCGGTGAACTATCTAGCAAACACCATGTATATTGTGAAATTCATAAGTGGTTTGACAAACAAGATAAATTGTGACGGTCTAGCGTCGATACAACTACACCATATAAGGTATGATGAACGAAAGATGTCTGTACCCAAGATAGACCACAATGCATATCAGCTATCCCAGTAAGACCAATGAAGTGTGTAACTACTCAAGGCCGTAGAGGCGTATCCAGGATACCAAGAGGAGGGATACTCCACACGAAATCCACAAACTTATCATCCCTCCCTCCCCCCTTCCTTCCAAAGCCACATGCACGTATAGAAGAGGAAATCACAGCCACCCTAGGACCCCTCTGAATACACCCCGGTCAGGGCAATGCCGGCTCTGAAGCAGTTTCTTGAAAACTGGCAGTAGTCGCAAAAACGCTCTAGTCATCTGAAGCATACTTTTTGCGGCAGTAGTTAATTTCCAGCACTGTAGATGTCATATCAAGTCTTACTAACTCTGCGACTTCTGTTGCATCATAACGTTAGTGGCATTTGAGGGTTCATAGAGGAAAAACCAACTTCATGACAAAATGGACCATCAAACCTGGTAGCGCCAGGAGAATAGTTCCGCCAACTCTGCATCTTAAAAACACAACGAGGACAATGGTTGTCGGTATGCATGGTTGGATGACACGGAAAATAATGTCCAGGAAGAGACATAGTAAATGCAATATCAGCAGCAATCTGGCGCTTTAGTTTCGTCCTCCTATTTTGAAACCAAATTTTGATCTGGTTATCGCTCAGTTCGAGTAACTTTGCCAGTTCATTTCGTCGCGAAATGGTGAGATATCTGCTAGATTTGAATTCTGATTCCAGGACTTTAATTTGGTGATTTGTAAAAGCAGTTCGTGTTCTTTTCTTTGAACTATCCTTGCTTTTTCTTCTTTCTCGAGTGCGATCTAGTTGAACTGTTGAATATGCAATTCGAGTTAGTATTCGAGTCAATATATAAGGAAGAAACAAATAGTAGGTAAATGCATAGATCTTGGTCATTATATAAAAAATATATAATTAACTCGGAGGAACAGCTTCTGTAATCTTAATCTCCTTTTTCCTTTACCTTTCCTTTCCTATAGCCCCGTTAACACTAACGATTTTTGCTGCGATTTTTTCCATAAAAAATAAAGGTAAATAATTTATTTGTTAAACTTTTTCCAGGATACCAAGATTTTCCTGGACGAATGTCTCTTTTCGAAAATTGCCACAAAAATTGGAGCAAAAATCGCCAGTGTAAACGGGGCTTATTATTCGTACTTTTTCCCATTACTTTTTTACTTTCTTATTTTTCCTTTTTGTTTAAATGTCTATCCGCCTGGAATCATATGGCTTAAACCATTCCAGAAAATACACGGAAGTCAAGAGTCGTGCGGCATTGGAATTTTATTTTATGTTCCGCTGCACATGCAGAGGGAATGTTCTTTGTATCATACGACTATCCACAACCTTTCAACATATTTTTTAACGTAGGTACTCTTTTTACGCTGATGCTCTTTGCAAGAAAAGTTTGTTGCAAGCGGAGCGGTAGCAACGTTTCTTTCTACAAGTTCATCAAAGTAGTAATGTTGTGTGTCAAGTTGCGCGATCACTCTTGCTTTTACCTCAGTATTGATGGAAAGAATGGACTGCGATTTAATCATCCGATGAACACCCCCAATGTCGGATTATTTTGATGTTTTTGTTATTCCAAGTCTTTCAATCAGCAGATTAACTAACGCATGACGACCAAATTCATTTGCCAAAACTTTTTAAATAAACACTGAACAACGAACGTTTTCATTCTACATAAGTCATTATTAGTCGCATCAATGCAATAGCACCAAGATAATAATCGTGTTAAGACATGCACCAACTAATAGGGAAGTAAAGTTCATGGAGAAGTATATTATTATACTGAGGATGATCTTTGTTATAAGCGTAGTGTCTTGAAGTACATATTTAACAAAGGAAAAAATATATGAGGCAAAACACTAATTTGGAATAAAAGAAGTGACACTAATGTCTAAACTAGAGCATCAACTGCGATCAGTTTTGGATAGGGTTATCATCAAGTTCTCAGGTTAAGACCATTCTCTTCAGTAACAAGATTAAAGACAGTTTGATATCAATAATTAGAAGTATATTCACCTATGTTGGTTGATGTTCCCTGGTGCGCGATTCCTCGTGCTTCTGGTAAAGATTCCCAGAGAGTTCGCGGAAGATGCATTGGTGGTCCAACATCGAAAGAACTACTCATCCTGCTCAAAGAGTGTGGATGATATTCCTGAGAATACAGCTGCCCATGGAGTGCCCTTTCTGGCTTCGGTCTATGGGGCTGTTGTCTCGAAGTCGTCCCAAGCAGGGCTGCAATGGAAAAGCCTTGACGGGGTGACTGAACTGTTTGCTGATCAGCGCCTTCCATAAGGTTACTTGACTCGTTGATAGGCCCAGAAATTAAGGGAGGAAAGGTTCACGACTTGTGATTACAAGCCCGATATCTTGTGTTTGCAATGCCTTTATCCGTCCAATTAAACATTTAGCGTGTGTTTTACAGCCGCTATCTAGAAAACAGGGACCTCATTGGTCGAGGCAGCCAAACAAAATTAAACTTTTAATTATAGAACAAATCTACAGTTAATTTGATACACATCACTTGCGTTGGTATGTGTTCACGAGAGTGCACCCAATTTCTTCGACATAATAACCTATCTGTTTACAGACTGGATTCTGTGAACCAGTTACCTCTCTGAAACACATATATTTCCCGGCATTCAAACCCAAAAGACACATAGTTTTCGGACACCTACAACAGCAAATCTAATTGTCCTAATATTGCCATCGATTTCCATTAAGGAGACAATTAGGAAATACATTAGAAAACTATTAACACATATTACGCATTTTCGTCACGGATGCTTTACAAGTGCTTTACAATGTGGAAAACCATGCACTTAGAATTAATAGCGATTAATCGACCAATGTTTAAGTGACTAATACACTGAAATCAAAATATCGAGATAAAAGTTTCCTTTAAGAACTTCTTAAGCGGCCGCCATTAATGAAATGGTTCTAATATCTAAGCACACAGTTGGGAGTCTTGGATAATTTATGAATAAATAGACTACTTGCTGTGCGCAAACTTTATTGCTTGATCACAGTATAGGCAGCCTAATCAAGGAGGAAAGTTGACGTTCGACACGGTCACGTATATAGTTTATTACCATACGACTAAAACCTTTGAGCATCTCTGAAATCATTATGAAAATTGATAATTGAAAAAAATATATGAAAATATATGACTTTATCTTTCACTCTAAATATTTTGAATAAAGCGGAAATGTAATTAATCATTGAGATTCATTTCGAAGGGTATTGTTTAAGATTATATGAACTGCACATAATAGAACACCGTAGGGCACTAACAGGGCCGATTAACCAATCAAGTAAACAAGATGTTCATTTTCAACAATATGAAATCGAACATGCAACATTAGATTGCCACAAAGCCACTCTTAGCTCATGTGGGCAAAGAATTAAAATAGTTTTAGTTAAAGAGTATTCGAGGGTCTTTTGAGTAACGAGAGCTTTAACATCGAGATTATAAGTATGGAAAATTCTAGAAGACCTTGTTTTCGCTGTTACACGTCTAAACACACCTGTATCTCGGTCAAGTGAAGAAGACAAGGTTGACACTCTTAACAAAGAAGCGTAAGAAAAAAAATGAAAAGATATTCTTGTCACGGAAATGCCGACAAACAATATCATATTTGATGTGTTAAAGGATAAGGGACCAGAATAAGATAGTTGAAACGTGACCTCGTATAAGTACCTCGGGATCTTCTTTAATGTCATAGGCCATTTCACTTTAGGCAGACTGGCAAAGGTTGCATTGAAAGCCCTCTTTAAAAAAAAATGATGGGAGATTAAAACCGACCTCAAGCTAACATTACGCCTTTTTGATGCGCTTATTAAACCCATACTACTGTATGGGAATAAGTTGGGGGGGGGGGGGGGGGGGGGGGGGGGGGGGGGGGGATAGACGTATTAAAGAAAGAACGAGATACAATTGAAGCAGTCCATGTACAAAATTGTAAATTAGTCCTTGGAGTTGATAATTGAAAATTGGAGTTGAGGATTTCCTCTATCCATCGATGCCAAATGCAGGGCATTCAATTTTCTAAACAAACTGAGAGAACCCAGAAGTGGCTTCCTCTTTCATTATCTATTCTTAGATTGCTTTGAAAACGAAAAGACAGACTGGTTAAAGAAAATTAAAGATACGATAAGCAAAATGGCCCTCGGTGCGGTCTGGATAAATACGGTGGGAACCCAGTTCCAGACAAAAATAGGATACTGTAAAACTGTAAAACAGAGGTTAAAAGATATTGAGTTCCAGACATGGCTCAGGGAGGTGTCTGATGATGAAACGAAAAACGGTCAAAAAATAACCTTCGGACACATCGCATTTTTAAATGTAATTATTCCCCTGAAACATATCTCTTCCGCGTTCCTAATATCATGCATAGAGCCGCTCTCACACGCCTGAGAATTAGTTGTCATTATCTAGAGATAGAAGTGGGGCGTTATAAAAGGCCGAATAGAAAACCCAAAGACCGTATATGTACTAGGTGTGAACTTAGGGAAATAGAGGACGAGCGACACTTCCTGGTGAAATGTCCACGCTATGAGAGTCTGATAAAATATTTTGTTTGATGTTATGGAAAGCAGAAATTTAATGAATTTTTAAAAAAAGAGTGAAAATTATATTTTCCAGGATTTGTTTAACCCTCAAGAAAAAATGCAAAGCCTTGTTTGCAAATATGTGCAGGAGTGCTTTCAATTATTGGCAATAATATAACTAATTATCGTACATATTAAGATCTTGATTTATAAGATTTTGATTGAATGTATCTTCTTTGACCGTGTGCCAATGTACAAATTGTATACGGTGGCCTTTGAAATAAATAAAATATAAAAATTGTAAGGGACTGGAAACTTACTGGGTCAGGTAAGGAACTGAGGCAAGGAAAGGGAACTTATAATGTTGGAGGAATTGAAAGGACAGTATAGTAAAAGATGGATGGAGAGGGATGAGTCATTCCAATATCGATCATTTCTTCGTGGGGGTGGGGAGTTATTAGACTAAGTGTTTAGAGAGGAGGGGAAGAGTATAGCGGAAATAGGAAAAACTTGACGTGTCCAGGAAAGATCATAGTACTCAAAGATTTCCCAAAGTTGTAAAGAACAATTTTATTTACAAAAATAACTTAGCAGAGCTACAACACACACGTCTGCAATCTTCTTATTTCTTACAATTCGATAAGCTTTCCTCACACATACTATGGTGATTATTATACATACATTTCAAAACTGTTCAGCCCATGATTTTTGTAAGGGACATTTATGACCGGAATAAAGAAACTGTACACCTTTAACACCCATATAAATATGTTTTAGCGTTTGCAAAATAATTAAGATTCATAAAAACCAAATTTCTTTTTCAATTTTGTAAAGCTATAGAAGGTGAATAAACAGAAACAGAACAAAAAGACAGACTTTGCTTATAACGAGGTCTTCAGGGTCTTCCTGATGGTCGATATGACAACAAAGTCAAAAATGGAAGAAACTACGAATATAACCGCTCAAGAATTCCGGAATGAAATAGACAGACAGACCTTTCTTTTCACGAGGTCTTCATGGCTGATAGCTGACATGACAGTAAGGTTTGTCACAAGGTTCTGTAAGTGATTCGTGTTCTTGCCTTCAGTAACAAGAGGACACTGATAGACAATAAGCTTTTTATTGCCTGGAGTCCTCATTTGCTGTTTAGCTTCAACAAGCGTAAGTAAAATGACTGGCAGATGACTGACAGCTGATAGACTTTCAGTGTCAGTAAGGCATTTCCTTTCAGTGTCCCAGAAGGCGTTCTTGATGGTTACACCTGATAGGAAGACACCATGTTCAGCAGGTGACTCAGGTTCAAACGAATGCTGCATCACCTACAGGAGGATTCAACGAAGAAGTTTTGAAATGTTGCAAAACTCCATAGTGCTGTTTGGTCGCAGGTTGTGTAATCGAGCAAGAAGCACTGCTCGACATGCCGACTAGCTGTGACCTATCTAGATAATCTCCTCGTTTTTCATGTTAAGCAAAGCAAACCAAACCAAAAAAAAATAAATAAAAAATAAACAAACGAACAAACAAACAAGCGAACAAGCGAACAAAAGAACAAACGAACGAATGAACAAACAAACAGAACAAACTAAAACAACCCCGCCGCCCCCCCCCCCCCCCCCCCCGAGCGAAAAAGGAGGAAATAATGGCAAGCGACTCACCTCCATATTGAATTCCAATGACTGTGGTGCTTTGGAATTGGTCTTGCAAAAGTCCCTCAACACGCAAGAGAAAAAAGCTTGATGATGGACGAATGCACTCAGTCGAATAACATTAGGCACCAATGCAGTGTAGCTCTGTACAGCACGCAACCCGGATGACAAATACTTTAACCACATACCCAAGGATGTGGGTCCTGGACATCTGTCGTACCAATACGGAGGAACATCTCCATAGTAAAGCGTTCCCAAAAGGCTATGCAAGTGAGGAGTGTGTGCCATACGTCCTTCAATGGCTTGAAGCAACAACTGGAGATCCTTTGATACCGTGTTTAGAAACTGTTCGTAATATTCCAGCTCTTTGACAAAGAATGCTGACAAGGCAGTATCAAATTTTCCTTGCTCTGTTTTTTTGATGACTTTCAAGCTCTCATCAATGACGTCAGAAATTTCATTTACCTTTTGAATGACTTTATCCATGTTAAACAGCGGGGAACTAAGCTCCATGCTAGTTTCGAAAGCTATGCCCATAGTCCTAATAATAGATGTATAATTAATTTGTTGAAAAATAGAATTTAGCTGGAAAACAATGAAAGTGTCTTTGGCCCAAAATGATGACTGAATCAAATGATTATTCGATTGTTTACCATTGTCATTAAAAATCGTTTGGTCGCGCTCACTTGAAGTTGGGATTTTTCAGAAATATATCCCGGTAGGAATAGGAATAGGGTAGAAATATAATATGTAGGTGACCTTGAAAAAACCTTGAAAAGGCGTATTTTTCGGAAAATGAATATGAAACAACCAAAACTACAAGAGTGAGTACAATGGATAAGGATGATGATCGTTCTGCTAATAAATATAAAAATGTATTGACCTACCTGCTAAGTTGAATGCTGTACTGTGTTTCCGAGTCTTTCACCAGACCTAGGTGGCCCAAAGATGGTTTCTCAGGAAACTTTTTTAGGCGTTCCTCTACAGGAATATTTTGTGATAAATCATCAATATTCTAGAAAACAAAGAGAAAAAGGATTCCAACAATGCTTAACTTTAAAATCTTTCCCTATAGGAAAGATAATTCTTATGGAAAATGAAAATCCTCAACCTGCTGAAATCTTTTATATTCTGGTGTTTTAGCTTCTGCAAAAATGCGAAGGGAAAGATTCAAGGCATCTACAGGAAGCCTCTTTGTCCGACAATAAATGCCATATATTCCATGATAGCATTGTATGACCGTTATTTGGCGTTACTTGGAGAATTTTTTTATAGATACAGCAGCCATCTTGAATTCTACTGATTTAATTAAAACAACGGGGGGAGGGGGGAGGAGGGGTGCAATTTTTGGGATATTTATAAACTGCACAGCTTTAAGCTTTTCCGTGAGAAGCAATTGAATTTGCAATTGAATTTGACAATTTATATGAAAATATGCCACACCGTCACCCAATGCTTTAAAAGTAGGAAAATTGATTTAACTTAATACACCGTATGGTTTGTGATGTTTGGAAACTGACGTTTTGGACGTTAGTCCTTCGTCGGAGTAAATGTGACATGTGAATGTAAATGTGACGAAGGACTAACGCCCGAAACTTCAGTTTCCAAACATCACAAACCATACGGTGTATTAAGTTAAATCAATTTTCCTACTGTTCGATTCCAAACACCGACGCGGTTAACTAGTTTATCTAGTCTCTACCGACACTGGTGAAAAACGCACTGCGCACGCTCGGAGATGGCGTACGTAACTAAGGGCAACTCATATTTTTGATGCCAGTGTTTTATTTGTTTTACAAAATCGCAAAACTTAAGAAAAATACTGAAAACTTAAGGTTGTCCTTTTCGCAATAGCAAGATAATTTCGATTGTGAAACACAGCTGATTTATACAAAAAAACTTTTGTTTATACTCAGCAAAAAAAATCATTTGAAAATGCCGCCACTCGCGGCCCGACATCGACATCCAGGATGGCTAATTTGCAGATAATCACATGGTTGGATTCTATGTAAAGAAACCTAAAAATATCTGTAAAATTCCAAAACGAATATTTAAGAAATAGCCTTGTCGGTTAAGATAAGGCATACCTTTAGATGTAATAAATTGCTATTGTTCGCCATTTTGTTTTTCTCCCAACGCATGCGCAGTGCGTTTTTCACCAGTGTCGTCTTTACCAATGCTTTAAAAATTGACGTGAACGTGATATGACGTTGTGAGGCTGGTGTGGAATCAGATATTTACCTTGATTATTTCACTACTGCAGATCGACAACGCGATGGATTTTACCGCTGCCCAGTCATGATCATCAATGACGTGCCCATTATAGGTAGCACTAGTTACGATATCAGCTAAAGAAACGCGCAGTAAGTGTTCTTGATCAGGTGTATCTGTCAAGTGTTCCATACAGGCACGTGTTAGATGACGTAGTATGTCAGCAGCCCCTCGTATATCCGGGTACGACCTAACGGACATAGATTATAACATTCCAATGTATAATAATATATCGGGACATCAATAATTATCGTGTAATTTGCTGCACAAAATGTTGCAGAGCGAATGTTGCAGAGCGAATGCTGCAGAGCGAATGTTGCAGAGCGAATGCTGCAAAGCGAATGTTGCAGTGCGATTGCTGCAGAGCGAATGCTGCAGAGCGAATGTTGCAGAGCGAATGTTGCAGAGCGAATGCTGCAGAGCGAATGCTGCAGAGCGAATGCTGCAGAGCGAATGTTGCAGTGCGATTGCTGCAGAGCGAATGCTGCAGAGCGAATGTTGCAGAGCGAATGTTGCAGTGCGATTGCTGCAGAGCGAATGTTGCAGAGCGAATGTTGCAGAGCGAGTGCTGCAGAGCGAATGTTGCAGAGCGAATGTTGCAGAGCGAATGCTGCAGAGCGAATGCTGCAGAGCGAATGTTGCAGAGCGAATGTTGCAGAGCGAATGTTGATCGTGTTGCACGAGTGCAATGCAACAATTTTTCTTTGTTGCAAAAAGGAAAGAGAGCTTCTGCTTTTGTAGTCGTAAATAAAGGAATGTAACAGCGAAAAGGATTCTGTTAGTGACTTGGCATCAAGATGTAAGAATGGACATAATTGTAAGGCTGTGCCTCTGGAACACAGGATTGTAAAACTTACCATTGATAAGGACACTTGAAAGCAAATGACCCATACTGGCGACGGCAGAGCAACAATGAATGACAGTAAGCAAGAACGTACATAGCATATTGGGGTACGTCGCTCTGGAAGACAAGAATCAAGTATGAGTAGAAATTGACATTATTTGGTAAATTTCAACTTCTATATGGTGAAAGTGTTCCGTATGTTTTAATACCTTCAAACTGTTGCTATTGAAAACAGTTTCTTTCCAGTGACAAGACCAGCTGTTAATACTACGAGCCTCCACTAGTAGAGCTTGTTTTATGGTTGATCGGAAGCTAGTTTTCGATTCACAGGCAAGCTTGAGCCCGCGCTGAATGAGAATCGCGGGAAGAAGTTTTCCAGAGTCGACACGCACAGTAAAAAATAGACGGAAGTCGGGGTGAACCAAAGTTTGGTTTCTGGATTGAGTGGTTCTGGACTCATAGTCCTCACACCATTCTCCTTCCTTTTCACGTTCTTCGATGATTTGTGGCATATTGGTTATTACCTAACAAATAAGAAAGTGAGTAGAAAGTAAGCTGCCAAATAATGGCTGCGTAGACCTCTTGTCAGTTACATAAACTGAAGGTTAGCTTTGTTACAAACAACACCATATAAGGTATGTTGAACCAAAAGTGTTTGTACCCATGCTAGACCACAATACACCTTGCATGCATGTTGAATCCAAGAATAGCCTTTCACTCGTTGGATTGTACTTCACGAATTTGCAAGATGTGATCCTATTGGAGGGCACACATGTGTAGAACAATAGAAAACAATGACCTTTCCCCAACCCCGCCCCTATACCTTACCAATCGCAGGGGACGTTGCAAATTCGTGAAGCCTAACCCTTTGCGTTAAACGTTTACCATTACAGGCCACGTATCGTCCACTAGAGCACTTTTTTTTTGTTTTCCGTTAACGGTGTGGATAAGGATATGCCGGATGTATTAATTAATGTATCTTAAACAAGGAATCTGTTTTTTTAAAAGAAATCATCACACGTTGTGTGAATAACAAAACAGTGTACCAAAGCTGAAAATGTATATTGGGACAACTAAAGAAAGTGATGTAGTACCTGAAGGATTTCTAAGAATTCCTGAGGCCAGTAATCGGTCAGATGAGCATTCTTGATAATCACCCAGTGTCCCAAGTCCATGCCTCTCTGTACAGCGTACAACGCATGTTGTATTGCAGAGTCCTCGCCCAAACACACCGTATCAACGTACGTTGCTTTACCTTCCGTTCTTGCTAGATCTAGAATGTCCTCTCCAGGGTCTAAAAGAGATACAAATTAAGAGCATATAGCATGTTTTGAAGCAAAACGAAATCTTTCAAAGCGAAAAAAGAATTAAAACTCGGCCATTAATCATTTTAGTGGTTTCAGTCGTCAATCACGGAGAAAATTTTTCATCTTCATGCATTTTCAACTAACTTCGTGAGAAATAGAAATCCCAACGAGGTCGGAAATTTATTTTTCCGAATTAAATTCCAAGGACTTTCGCCCGGAATAACCTCGTGCCCAAGCACTACAACTTATCTATATTTCTATATCTTTAACTATTTCATTAGTGCTACGCGGTCCACATACTCTCATCTTAACTTCGTGAGATTTAAACAGAAACTTCAAGACTGAAGCTCATTTTGATCAAAACACTTTCTAAATATGTAGGCTTTAAAAATCGTTCAACTTAAGAGAAAGGCTATTTTTGACATGTTTTAAAGGAAAACGCCCTCTTTCAAAGTGAAAAAATATTATTTATCTCAGCTTAGCCTTCAAACGTTTAGTGGTTTCTGTCGTCAATCACGGAGATAATTTATTCATCTTCATGCATTTTCAACTAACTTCATGAGGTTTCCACAGAAACTTCAAATCTGAAGCTCATTTTGATCAAAACACTTTCTAAATAGGCTTAACAATTCATTTAAATTATCAAAAAGGTTATGCTTAAAATGCTTTGAAGGAAAACGCCCTCTTTCAAATGCAAAAATAAATATTTATCTGAGCTCAGCCTTCAAACATTTTAGTGGTTTCAGATGTCAATCACGGAGATAATTTATTCATCGCGATGCATTTTCAACTTATTATAACTCATGAGATTTCCACAGAAACTTCAAAACTGAAGCTCATTTTGATCAAAACACTTTCTAAATATGTAGGCTTAAAAAATCGTTCAACTTAAGAGAAACACTATTCTTGACATGCTTTGAAGTAAAACGCCCTCTTTCAAATGCAAAGAAATTTTTTATCTGAGCTCAGCCATTAAACATTTTAGTGGTTTCAATCGTCAATCACTGAGATAGTGTATTCATCTTGATGCAATTTCAACTAATTTCATGAGATTTCCACAGAAACTTCAAAAGTGAAGCTCATGTTGGTTAAAACACTTTCAAAAGAGACTCAAAAACTCGGTCAAATTATGAGGAAGGCTATGCTTGATATGTTTTGAAGCAAAACGACATATTTCAAGGTGAAAAAAATATTTATCTCAGTTCAGATACCTTATCTCAGATAACTTATTTATCTCGATGAACTTTCAACTAATAGAAAATTCGTTTAATTCATAATAAAGGCTATGGTTCATTGTTTTTGAAGGAAAACTTTTCTTTTGTCGTCTAGATAGTAAGCATGGAAAATTTCAAAAATGTACCATAGATTCGTTGCCAAAACTTATAAATTATCACGGAAAGCATAAAGTTTACGTGACTATGTATCTTAAAAGTGCAGCTTTCGTGTATGACTGTGAATATTCACGGCACGAACACGGTCGTGACACGGAAAGGGATACGCCAGACCAATCTTATTACACGAGAATTTACTCTACATCCAATCAAGTACCCGGAACATGGCATTAACACGGCGCGGACACGGTCACGCAAAGGTCACGGCAATGCCAGACCAATCACATTGCGCGTGAAAAACATCAGCCAATTAAAATTCTAGAGAGCACCACGGTCACGGCACGTCACGCTTACGGCACTGAGCTTTTCACAGTCATATGAAAACTGCTCTATGATGATGGTCGTAAAATATCTAGCAAGAATAACAGGACCAATGGAACTGCATTCTCAAACTTCACCCACAAAACCTCCATTTTGTGTATCAAATGAAATGGCGCATTGCATTTGCTAATTGCATTGTTTCCAGCGCGCACTAGTTGTATGGCACTAATACTATTTACTATAGGGGATTGAACTTACTCACCTTTTATGATAGCAGAAGTGCCTTCAGACAAGGCTTGAAGAGGAGGTAGCATGAATACAACAGGCGTGGCATTGTTGATATGTAAATGAACTTGGTGTATGTCGTACTCTACTGGGTGAACCATATTGGCTCCCATTACATACAGTACAAAGTCTTGGCACACTTGGAACATCTACATGATGAGAACATAGAATCACGGAATGTTAACTTGATATTTTTGAAGAAAGTGCGTAAGTGTTGCCTGATTTTTTTGCGCATCAGCCGCAGAACGAATGCTATATCTATAACTAAAATCCAATACTAACATCTATTATAGCTTATCCCTTTGCTATCGGGAATCGAATTCGTTCTTATGTAAAACGAATGTTTTGATGGTTACGAATTACCTGATCTTCTCGGAATGCTCTCCATAGTAAGGCTTTCTGAAAAACCGTCAAGGACGGCAACTCTCCTGGTGTGTTGGCTAACAGAACTGGTGGAAGCTGGGAAAAATCGTGGTAAAGGGCTGTTATTTATTTATTATTTGATACTCTGATCAAACGCAGTTTTTCTAATACAGTACGTTTTATTTGAATTGTTTTGTAATGAATGAATAATAAAAGAGTGAATGAATGAATGAATGAATGAATAAATGAATTATTAGATGATTTTTTTTTAAACTAAAATATAAACATTATACAAAAAAAAACCTACACAAGGTAATGGTTGTCACTTAATGCACTTACTAAAAAGTACTCTCTCCATTCTTCGGGAAATTCGATTAATGACTTCCTCAGGTTTTTAAATGGTGGCAAAGTTTCTATTTGAGTAAGAGAACGCCAAGCCTAGCAAAAAAGTAATGATCACATATTATATATTTAGTATTAAAACATGACTGTTAAAGATCTTATTTTCTGATTGGAGATACGTGCTTTATGGAGCACGGAGCACGGAGCACGGAGCACGGAGCACGGAGCACGGAGCACGGAGCACGGAGCACGGAGCACGGAGCACGAAGCACGGAGCACGGAGCACGGAGCACGGAGCACGGAGCACGGAGCACGGAGCACGGAGCACGGAGCACGGAGCACGGAGCACGGAGCACGGAGCACGGAGCCCGGAGCCCGCGCACGCGTTTTCTGTTTCTCCGCTATTCGCATGCAAGAAAAACGTCTATTTTAAATATGTCTTATCAAGATATAAAAGAACGGTGTGTCTATATGACCGGCAGCCGGCCAGGGTCTTCAAATTACTAAATGGCCGGCAGTCTAGAATTTTTATTTATATCTAGCTAGAAATATAACCAATCGATTCCAAACTACTCCAACTTTATTCTTTTAGCCCAAGCGAACCCGAAAAACGTTTTAGATCTCATATTTTACTTTTCGCCGATGCCCGGCATAGAATACGAAGCCATGAATTCAGTGACTTAGTGAAAGTAATAACACGACTGCCGGCTAAATAAAACATGAATTCCTAAATAACCGGCAGTCAAAAAATGCACATTTTCCTAAACCAATCGCTTCCAAACTACTCCAAATTTAATCTTTTAGCCCAAGCGAACCCGAAAAACGTTTTAGATCTCATATTTTACTTTTCGCCGATGCCCGGCATAGAATACGAAGCCATGAATTCAGTGACTTAGTGAAAGTAATAACACGACTGCCGGCTAAATAAAACATGAATTCCTAAATGACCGGCAGTCAAAAAATGCACATTTTCCTAAACCAATCGCTTCCAAACTACTCCAACTTTATTCTTTTAGCCCAAGCGAACCCGAAAAACGTTAGAATAAAAAAAAATTTCAAAAAAATCAAAAAATCAAATCCGAAAAATCAAAAACATCTTTTTGGAGTATACTTGGAACTCTTGACTGCCGGCCAGGGTCATCAAATTACTAAATGGCCGGTAGTCTAGAATTTTTTATATTTATTCAAAACAACTTTTAGATTTGTTCACTGGGATGGTGATTCGGATTTGATTTTTTGATTTTTTTGAAAAAATGTGTTATTACTTTCACTAAGTCACTGAATTCATGGCTTCGTATTCTATGCCGGGCATCGGCGAAAAGTAAAATATGAGATCTAAAACGTTTTTCGGGTTCGCTTGGGCTAAAAGAATAAAGTTGGAGTAGTTTGGAATCGATTGGTTATATTTCTAGCTAGATATAAATAAAAATTCTAGACTGCCGGCCATTTAGTAATTTGAAGACCCTGGCCGGCTGCCGGTCATATAGACACAGCGATAAAAGAACTTTCGTCTTATGCCCAGCTCCGCGTGCTTTATAAGTGCACACTAACACGCGCGCACGCTTTCTGTTTTTTTTTCTTCATGCGCATGCAAAAGCACGGCTATTCTAATTTGTATCCTAACACTTCTCTCGTGTGCTCAACCTTCGCATGCTCTACAACTGCACATGGTTTGCACGGTGCGCATTTTTTAAAGTAGTACTAGTGCTTCTCTTTCCTCGATTCTACTAATCTGCTTTTGTTACAAAATCAAGTCTTGCCTGCGGAGTGACCCAGTCTGGTTTGTCCTCGTCCTCAACCGGAGGAAGTAGGTGTTCTGGCAAGGGTTGGCGATAGTTAAATAGCTGCCATTCTTCTTCTGTTATTTCATTCTCTGATAATAGCTTCTCTACTGACATGAGGAATGAGAAAACCAGATTGTCACCTAGGAAACAAACCAAGACATGTTACTTAATTTAATTGATGGACAGGAGGAACGACAAGCAACAACGAAAAAAAACAAGGAAACAAAACTACTGAAAAAAGTAGGGGGAGACAAAAAAGGAGACGAAAGGAGTTGTCTATCAAGAAACAAATTAAAAATAGTTTCTGTTGTCGATGTTGATGATGATATTAAAATTGATGATAATGATGATGATGATTATATACGATGTTGATGATGGTGATGGTGATGATGGTTATATATGATGTTGATGATGGTGATGGTGATGATGATTATATACGATGTTGATGATGGTGATGATGATGGTGATGATGGTTATATATGTTGATGATGGTGATGATGATGATGATGGTTATATACGATGTTGATGATGGTGATGATGATGGTGATGATTTTTATATAAAATGTTGATGATGGTGATGATGATGATGATAATGATGATGGTGATGATGGTTATATATGATATTGATGTTGGTGATGATGATGAAGATGATGATGATGTTGATAACATAACTCACCAAGAAACAATCCCCAGGACATACGAGTATATATCATTCTAGATAGTGCAGATACCAGCTCGGCCGCACGTGCTGCAGGTGAGCCCAAGTTCTTCTTATTTCTCTTCCTTTCAGCAATGGTTTCTCGAAACAGCTTGAGGTAGGTATCGAATGGCATGTGGTAATATGCAGGACGGATTTTGTGCATCTGACAGATGATCGTATATAGCATTGCACCGTGGCGTGCAACTGGTAAGAAGTCATCGCGCTTGGCTTGCATCTGTTTGCGCATGGCCTATAAATACATTTAAAAAAGCAAAGTATGGTGAAAGAGCTTACTCAAGTGTAGCCGGTATGAGGAAATTCAACACAGGCTGACATACTAACAAATAAATACAAATGAAGCAACTAACAATTTGAACGTCAAATTTCAACTCGTTACAAGCAATCCAAGGAAATGACAGAAAGAATGAATGACCGAATCAACTGACAGCCGATCAACAATCAATCTATTTGCCAGCCAACCGACTGGCAAATCGTCTGAGCAATTATCCAGCTTATCTAACAACGACAATATCTCAATTGAATCTCGTATATGGCAAACTAGGCTGATATGGAGATTCTTACCAATGATTCTTGGTAACGCTCTCCAGCAGTCCTGAGGACATCCATGCTCTTGTTCACGTTGGCTAACATAGTCGTGTCTTTGAGTAACGGTTGTTTTAACTCCAGAACTTTATCAAGCACAAATTCCTGGAACATAAGAGATCGTTAGATCATTGATGCTGACAGTTTCTCCGTGTTTGCGGGCGCGTTCCTGGGTCTGATACCTAGCGGTCAGCGGTAAACCTGATGATAATAGAGAGTTTGAGATTGACTTTTTTTCTCCCCGCAAACGGCAAACGTGAGCAAGTTTTCATATTTTTCCTGTATTTTACTTTACCTTTTACAATCCTTCTCACCAAGCGCAAATATTCTTTTGTTTTTCCACTACTTGGACTTTTTTGGGATTCTTTTTCAGTAATTTGAGAGAATTTTTTACTGGTCAACTGACGTTTCACGTTTGCCGTGAACGTACATCTAAAACTACCTAAAGGTCTCTAATGTGGGGTTCTCCGATGGTTGGAACTCTTCTCCTGACCCTTCCCTCTTTAACTCAAGCTGAAGAGGTTGATCTCTGATATCTGATCTATAGTTTCTCTTGCTTTTCGAGTGCTCTAGACCTCTTAGAGTGTATATATTACACCACAGAGAAATGCTTTTATAAAATATTTTTGAATGATTTTTTGCGAGTGTCTCTTTCCTCTGATATAAACACGGTAGCCAGCTAATCTGCGCACGCGTTACATCTCAAATATTTACACTTACACACACTTACACACACTTTAAAATATATAGTATATGAATGTATGGAAATTACCTGCGCATTTTTCATTTGTTGCTCATGAAGAGTCAAGTCCCTCTCCAAGGATCTTTTCTGTCCATCATACTCCGGTCGTTCCAGAGTCAAAGTCTCCGTTAATAAACAATTGGCAATGCCTTCCTGGCTCAATGACATATCGATCACACCAGTCTTGGACAGAGGCAACGGGACTAGACCTTCACCGATCATGTACAGTGGTACGGAACTACTGAGAAACAAACGGAACGACGGACGAAACTCTACGGCTGATTTTCCAATAACAATCTTTTTGGTATTAGTGCTATTGTCGACTAATATTTGCCTCGACAAGAGAAGCCAGAGCCTCTTGTTCCATCGTCTTCGTTCCACGTGTGTGACGAGGACCACTACTCCTGCTATTGCAGCTGCACGGATTTTACTTCCTGTTTTCGGATCAAAAATAAAATGATCACAAGTCAACGAGTGTACGAGAAAATCCAGGTAGGTATAGGCCCCTTGTAATTGACCTCAAAGGAGCTCAATTTGGAGGACAAAAGCAAATAATTTCAAAGTATTGGAAACCTATCGTTATGTCCTCAGAAATCGAGCTGCATTGCGACGTGCTGCAAGTGGTCTATTGTGAAATTATGTTTTAAAAATCCTTACGTAGTTGGGGATCATCTGCCGGTATGACCATTATTTGACCCTCGTCGATAATAAGGTTGGGCGTGGGAGCGTACTCCGTCGACATGTCTGGCGAATCAACCTGCCGAAGTAGGAACAGAAACAAGCAAATAATAGAGTACGATTTAGCATGTTTTGAAGAGAGCACAAGAAAAATGAGTGCTGTTTCCACAACGAAATAGAGGCACTGTTACGAGTTGAAACTTTTAGCTGAGTCATGGGAAACGGTGTTGCGAGACAGGTTTCATGGGGGGAGGGGAGTTACACGGCGCAACTTAGGCTTTGAGAAACTTTAGTTGCGAGAAAGTTTCACAAAGTTCTTTCTACTAACCAAGATTTATGTCGTGATCAAGTTTGAGGACGAAATTACGCCGTGTGACATCGTGTATTGATACTCTAGGAAATGACACGTGGTCTGTAATGGGAAAACATTGCACCACGACGAATAAGGTCTATTCCACATATCTAAACGAAACTTAAACAAATTATTCAGTACATACCTGTAGTCCCATTTCACGGGCTAACCTTTCCTTAAACGTTTTATCTGTCGTGGTAGTAAAAGTACTTCCGGCTGTTTGATCTGTGATCGCAGTCATGGGTGAATCAGAATCACGAACAGTCGTTTCGTCATCTATAAAAATGACACTAAAAATTTATCCGATAACATATAGACAGACAGACCGGCAGACAGACAGACAGACAGACAGACGGGCAGACAGACTACATTTTAATAATAATGTTTAATACCTATAATAGTTGCCCAAAATTCTCTGCATGTGAAAAGTAAAATAAGGAATTGAGGGGTTTCATATAATCACAATGCGAGGCACCCTAACGTTAAGGCAGTTTTTGTATGACTGTGCATGGAAAAGCTCACGGCACGAACACGGTCGTGACACGGCAAGGCACACGCCAGCCCAATCACATTACGCAAGGATATACTTCCCATGCAATCAAATGCTCGAAACACGGAGTGGACACAATCACGCCAATGTCACAGAACTGCCAAACCAATCATATCGCACTAGAAAAAAATCCACCAATCAAATTTCTAGAAAACATCACGGTCGCGGCAAGGCACGCATACGGCACCGATATTTTGACAGTCATACAAAAACTGCTCTACTGTTAGCGTTAACCCCACAGTCATGGCACGGCATCATGGGCGGTTCGCAACGTTAGCTTATCACATTCATACTTAATTTGCTCCATATAAAGTCATCATCTTACCATTGCTATCTTTTAGTTCAGACAACAAGACATCATCACCATCATCATTACTGTCTCCTATATTGAAAATGCGATCATCGTCATCGTCTTGATTACTGAGGTCTTGATAGTCCAGAGTACTAGACACACGGGAAGGTGAGCTGCGCCGCCTTGACGTCTCTGAGGATGGACGGTCGAAAGTCTCTGTCTTGGTCTTGGGATTGACTAAAATTAATAAAACGATAACTAGCTGAATGAAAACAGAGGGATAAAATAGTGTAGAAATGGATAGCAAATCGAAAGTTGGAATCGTAAGACACATCTAGTTACCGTCGTTTGCATTATTACGCAGCCACCCCAGACACAAATCGAGTCGTGTAGTTTGCAATAGACTGCCGTCAATCATTCATGTTGACGCCATTTATGACACGTTAGGATCGGTAAGTTGGCTTTTCTATCACAATTTGTTTGAGTACATCCAAGTAGAATGAGGTGTTTGATTTACGGTAGTGTATTGCAAACTACATGAACGGATTTGTGTCTGTGGTGGCCGCGTAATAATGCAAACGACGGTAATAGAAAACATTTTTCATTTCAGACCAATTCACTTGAGGATAAGATAATTTGTTTGAGTTGTTTACATATTCATGTGTCTCTTTATGTGCAACTGTGAAATGATACTTTGCGAATAAGCATTGCGCATAAGCGTGTAAGCCTTATAAGAAGGGAAATATGCATAAGAGAATAATCAATTTTGAGTTGTGAGACTAACCTTCCATCAAAGCTCGTACCCACTTCTCTGCCTGTCCATGTGGGTCAATCAACAGCGGCCAACAAAACCGATCATTACTACAGCTGCGCATGATCAGAGCGTTTTGCACCGCTTGCTCATCATTGGGTAGACCTTCCTTAATCCACTCGGTAAGCTCATCTTTCTCGGTCAAGATGGACGCCAATGAAATACCTTCACGAAGGGCAACTTTATTATTGACATTTGTTAGTGAAATGTTTGATCTTATTGGTTTAACATCTTGGTCCTCCTCTTCAGATTCCTTCTTGGTGTTGGTGTCTTTTGGCGGGAAATCTGGATTCCGGAGCATCATCAGTGCAAGGCTGCTGGTTTGGTTTGAAATGTCCCGCGTGGTTCCATCGCATACTTTCAGCCAATCAAGAAAGAGCTCTTCACGTGCCTTTTTATTCAGAGGACCAAAGTAACAAACACATGCAGCCGCTATCAGTGCGTCACCAGGAGAGGTTGTTAAGTGTTTCCTGGCAACGTCTAATGTCGTTTTCCAGGACTCGTGGTAATCCTTCAGGCTATTTACGAGGTTGGCGGCACGGGATTTGCGAGACTCGATAGCCTACATGAAAAAATATACTTTTAGAAAGTAATAAATTGATGGCTTGAAATCCTTTCCAATAGAGTAAGAAGACAAAGACGTGACGGCCATGATGGTGGTATAAATAACAGAAGTGAATGACAAATCTTTTATGTCACCAACATGGCGGCCATGCTGATAATATGAATGACATTAACAAATGTGAATAAAATATAGTCTTTTTCCTCCCGAAAAGTTCAAAACAAATGCAAAATACAGAACGTGGGTAAGAAAACAAGAAGGTAAACAAGAGAGCTATCCGATAGAATCATTGGCATTTCTTACCTGGATCTTTTTTTCGATAGTTTTCGTCTGTTTGACACTTTCTTTGTAAGATTCTATCTTTTCTTCTAATTCTTGTTTGATGGTGTTACATTGGACTTTCATCTCACCTAACCTGGTCTTTGCCTAAAGAGTAAGAAGAGAATAGCATGAGATGGGATTCAAGGAATAAGTTGCAGCAAATTTCTGTCTCGGTAAAAGAACTTGGATAGAATGTGATGGGATTGAAATGGATGGGAATTAGATGTAAATAAACGGGATATGAAAGAACAAAATAAATCCGTGTAATGCCACTGTAGTATGAGAGGTTAAGAAAGGATGTGATATGCATGATTGAGATGGGATGGAATGTAATAAGATATCATGAGATGGAAATTGTGGAATAAATGCGCAATAGACCCTTTGCATTCCACGTCAAAACAGCTCAATTTGGAGGACAAAACAAAAGAATTTTAGTCTCCTGAAAATTGGACACCTAATGTTGTCCTCCTAATTGAGCTACATTCTGAAGTGCGTCAAGAGGTCTATTGCTTAATACAAATCGCATGAATTTGAATCGCATTAACTGCTCTATTATCTGAAAAGCGTGACTTGACTGATGAAAATTCCGCACGAGACAAGGACTGACGCTAATAGTCCACTCCCAAGATGGAAAGGCTGCGCTTTTCACGCGCAAGGGTTGCGTGACAAGCGGAGCATACCTCGGAAGCAGGCAGTTAAAATTACGAAGTATTCTAAGAAGAGTACCCTATATTACTAACCTGTTCTAGTTCTTTCTCAGCCTCTTGAATCTTCTTCCGCTTGGGTTTTAAAGCTCGGTGTACAACCGCATAGTCGTAGACAGCTCGCACCCACATGCACAACGAGGCAGCAGCAACACTACCATCCTTGACGGTCTCTGGTTTGAACAACGCATGGTCGCAGAACACCTCAAGTCTCTTGAACATGCCGTCGGTCATGCCTTGGATGTTGTAAAACTCAAGGTCTTTGAAAAAATTATCACGATTGAAGAGTATCTTGCTTTGCTCCCAACTATAAGTGTTAATGTGTTAATTATTTCTTGATCATCTTTTTTAAATTATTGGAAGTTTATTGGAAAGTTATTAGAAGTTTATTGGAAGACGGACAGGTCAAATCGAGAGAAGAGGGGAGAAAAGGGGAGAAAAGAGGAGAAAAGAGGAGAAAAGAGGAGAAAAGGGGAGAAAAGGGGAGAAAAGAGAAAAAGAGGGGAAGAGGGAAGAGGGGGAATGGGGAGAAAAGGAAATAAGAGGACACAGAAGGGCAGAATAAGTAGGTAGTGGAATAGGATATGACAATCTTACGTTTGATTCCTTTTGAACAGTAAGCAGATTGAATTGGCCACAAGCTCAACAAGAAACGGAGGTACACGATAACTTCTGATTTCTTCCACGTCGTGGACATCGAGTGATTGAATCGCCTTCAACGCTGCATCAAACAAAGGACTGACCTGCGGAAAGCCATTTTTATACAGCACATCAGATCTTAAATCGAATCAATTGATACAGCTATTTCAAAAAGGTTGTTGAAGGTTTTGTTGGATGTTGCATGCTGCTTACTAAGCTAGAGATGTATTATATTCATATGTAAATAATCTCAGCACAGAACAAAATATGCCGTATAGACGTTCAGATATAAGTTTAGTAAAATTCCATTTTGTTATGACCCTTCCTTGAATGTATTTACATCGTCCATAGTGCATTGGGGCTTGGTATGCGATACGCAACAAAACCTTCACCAACCTTTTTGAAATAGCTGTAAAGATAGGAGAGAAAAAAAAGGAAGAAATAGAAGAAATTGGACACAAACCTTTCCAAATTCCTCTTTAGATTCTTTCTTTAGTTTATCAACAGGTGCATTGATTTTCTCGACTTCCAGTTCTTGTTTCTTGCAAGCCTCTTTTTGTTCTTGGTATTCCTTTTGAGTTGCCTCTATGTCCTGCTGAGATTCTTTAACATCATCGTGGCCCTCGTTGCACTGCGGGGTGAGCTCTGATAACTCGTCGTTCATCTTTTCTATGCTGGTGTTTGCTTCTTCCATGCGCTTGAGGCCGTGCTTTAGACGAGATACTGTGGCCTATCGACATTCGATATTAAGAGGAAGTCAACGTTTTAAAAGTAAAGAAACAAGGAAGGCATAAAAAATAAACGAACGAACGAAATAACAAACGATAAAGGATATTTACTTTTGAATAAATACCAATACAATTCACACCTTTTCTTTGAGACAAAGTCGAACACCAAACGTCTTAAAGAGTTCCACAAAGTCCAGGTAATCATCAGGTGAATACACCTTAAGGCCTTTCGTCCCGTAAACCTTCTGTATCATAGACCTGGCTGATAAATGTACGTGTGCCATAATAGAACATATAGACGCCACTTGCGCTTCTCGATCCCGTTTGCTCCAAGGTACATAGTTGAATACAGGATCCTCCTCACTTATGAGTTTATTGGCGATGCTCGTCAGTGCTTCGTGTGGCCAGGGAAGGTAAGTATCTACACAACAGCAGCGAGTAAACAGAAGAGGAAATTTATACAGCTGTGAAGTTGATGGAGGATTTTTTGAGGAAAGAGGTTCGTATTTTAGGCAGACCACCACGTGTAGGTTAGATTTGACGCGACGGAAGAAGCGTTCTTGCGCGATGTCTTGGTGTTCGGTACGTCTGGCACCACGTTGCCCGCCAGGAAGGAGTTGACTGGATATCATGCTGATTTCGTTGCTGGTATATAATCCTGGACATGTACCTAGTGATAACCAACCACAGCACAAAAAAAATTACAATTAGAAATATGGGACTATGTCGCGATGGAATCACAATTTTTAAATTTCTCAGCTTCCGTGAGTTAAAATCCCTGCGTATGAAGTTAAAATTTATTAGCACATTCTTTGTTTTCGAATTAATCATTGCCGGGATACTCTACTAAAATTTTTCAGCATTAGTTTTTCCGTAAAGATGGGGAAATATGGCCATGTTTTCTGTATATATACAATGTGGCTACTGTCTACCCAAAAGTTTTGCCAGTGAACGGCCTATTGAAAATGTATTTTTGGTGTGGAATATGATCGTCCGGGTAAGTGTAGTATGTTAACTATCCAAAACCCAAAACCCAAAAGTTCTATACATTAATAGATACGGATACCTTCAATCATGAGAGCGCAAATATCCTGTAGCGTGTCATCGGTCTGATTCTCTGGAACGAACAGCACAACTGGTTTACCCTGAACACCCGCCACGTAGCTTGCCGCCTTGATTTGCTGTCGTTGCTCTTGTTTGCTTTGGAAATGACTAGCTTGTAACTCCATCAACTGATGTAAAAAAAGTATTTTTTTAGTAAACAAAGACAGTGGAGGGGGTGGGGTGGGTTGGTAGCTGACACCTGAATGAAGAATTTGTCCATTCAACTACTTTTTGGGCGCACGTGTTTTAACTCACAGTCCAATTCCATGGTTGTGCGTTTTGTTATCTATTTGGGCAAGCTTTTGTTTGGTTTTTCGCTTTCCCCAGTAGGACAATGACTCGAAAGCTCGGAATCTACCTTTAAACGTAGAAGAAATAACATCATTTCAAATCAATTTTACCCTTCAGAACGATACACTAATGGGGAAGGTGTTGCTGAATAATAGCAAGTGATATATGTATATTTTAAAAAATAATCAAACCTACTTTGAATCCTGCAGCAAAGGAAGCGATACGCACGAGAGTCCTTCTTCCGTACCCAAGACAGGATAATAGTACTGCATGGCCACCTTGTGTTGCCTAGAAGTGCAAGGACAAGATTCAGATGCCCAACTTGTTATTGACAAGCCAATATAAGGAAAAAATGGTATGTTCGGATTTTTTAAAATTTTTGGCATATTTTATATGTCGAACTTTTTGACTAATCTTCTTAATAAATTTTCATATATTGAAAAATGGATGTATGAATGGGGTACACGCTAATTTGTGCCACTCCATTTTCGTTTTTGATGCCAAGAATGATTGCAACGTCTTTTCAAAATATTGTGATATTTTTTGTTTCAAGAAGGTGTTACTGTTGATGTGGCAAAACCTCACTGGCTAATGCAAGACTAAAAAAATAAGCACGTATCGACAGAAGGGTTTAAAACTTACCAGCGCACGACTTATCCGTGAAGCATGGTGGAGAGCCTGTCTGAAAGTCACCATGTTTATCATGCTAAAAGAGTTCGTCTCAGAAAAGCGGGAGTTATACGAGGACACACAGTTATTGACACCACTTTCAAGGACATCTTTGGTACACTCTACATAGCCCCGTGCAGCATTATCTGGAGAATTACCAATCGGCGGCACAGAGGCATTGAAATGCTTATTGAATATGATGTCTGTCAAGTCTTCTCCTGGTTTGGTTAGCTGGTCAAAGGTTATTAGAGGACCTTTGTATTCCTTGTCGTCTAGTTCTTTGATATCTCCAAAGGTTACCTAGGAAATAACCATTAAATATCACCAAGAATTGAGTTAGGGACAGACCATTAGGTTTTTGAGGAGGGGAGGGGGGTGGGGGGGGGGTTGGGGGGTGGGGGGGAGGGGGAGTGGGGGGGGGGGGGGGGGGGGTTGGGGGGAGAGGTTGGGCAAAAACCCAAAAACATACGAACACAGCTTTAAAGAGTGAAAAAAAATTTGAATAAGAAAAGTGCCATAAACCAAACTCCAAATTTTGTCAAAAAAATTTCCTGCACAGCCATGATGCGTAAAAAAAATCCCACACAAAATAAATCGCACACCCTCCCTCCCCCAAAATTAATAGTCCATTCCTTACTAGGGTTCCTAAGAGGGGCTCGAACCCTAGCGATCTAAGTTGTCGTATCATGCTAAAACTAGACGTAAACATCAAAAATAGCCAGCTTCAAGCCGTTTGATGGACGAAAAAATCAAGTGTGCTTGACTGGAGTTGACGGGGTCGCAAAAGCACAAAAAGTACATTGATGTTCATTATTATTGTTTTACCTTAGTACGAGGACCACTGGAGCTAAAAGTGCATTCTATTTTCTCAGCTTGTGAGTCGGCATTACTCGTTGCAGAAGTAATGGAGCTACGTTCAGATTGTCCGTCCTCTTCTTCTTCTTGACCCTCAAGTTTTTCTAAAGATATAAATAGGGGTTTATGGATGGATGGATGGATGGATGGATGGATGGATGGATGGATGGATGGATTGGATGGATGGATGGATGGATGGATGGATGGATGGATGGATGGATGGATGGATGGATGGATGGATGGATGGATGGATGAATGCACGAATGGATGAATGGATGGATAGAAGAAGGGCGCAAAGAAGCAAGGAAGGGAGGGAAGGAGGAATGGAGGAAGGAAGGAAGGATGGAAGGGAAAAAAATCGATCGAAGAAACGAATTAGCGAATGATCAAACAGATAAACAATATGAATAATCTTAGTGAACAAGCAATCTTGGCAATAATGCCACCTACCCTCACTGTCTTCGTTGTCTGATTCGTCTTCCTGCTGCTCCTGGTCTTCTTCAGACTGTGTACTATTTCCATTACCTTCTTCTTCATCTCCTTCTTCCTCTTCTTCTTCCTGTGCATCTTCATCATTTTCCGCTTCATCATCATCGTCATCATCATCGTCATCATCACCATCATCATCATCATCGTCAACATCATCATCATCATCTACTTCTTTATCTGGCTCCGCAAGCTTTTTAGAATGACTAGTAACGTGTTCACCAAGGGATTCGCTGGAAACTGTTTTTCCTTTAGCAGAAGGTGGTGGTGCATTACTACCTGGAGCTACACCAAAAATATCTTCAGGTTCATCTACAAGCCAAATGAAAGCACATAAAAATATTAATAAGGCTTTTGCAGTTCCCCTTGGGAAGTTGTCATTAAGGAATTCTATTTGTTGTGGTAATTACTTAATGCTCCAGGGTAGGGAGTTTTGCATTGTCACTATCTTAAAAAAACTAGGGGACTTAAAAATATATATCGCTCCTAGATTTTATAGTTATTAAAAAATTGACAATCTAATTTGTCACCCTGCAAAATATTAGAATACAAAAGACTTTTCCCTTACAGTGCTATATGTGCTATACGTGCATACTGATAGGAGTATTGAACTAAGTCGGTTACAGGCTAATTTGTCACCATACCTTCTAGGATCTTCTGAGAAGCATACTCTTCAAACATCAGCTCCAGCGAACCTTCCCCCTTGCAGAAGTTTTCCTCGACCTGTTCATTCAGTACTGACGCAAACCAGAATCGTTGGTCTTCATCCAGGAGGCGATCACAATATGTACGTGTGTTTTCGTGACACCAAAGTCTGAACAATGGGCGAATGATGGGAGACAAAACTGCTGGTGTCTTGATTATGGACTTTTTAGCTTCGATATCTATGGTACTAAAGTACAAATTAATAGGTTTGGTTAGATTTATGGTGGTAAAGTACAAATTAATAGGTTTGGTTAGATTTATGGTACTAAAGTACAAATTAATAGGTTTGGTTAGATTTATGGTGGTAAGGTACAAATTAATAGGTTTGGTGAGATTTATGGTACTAAAGTACAAATTAATAGGTTTGGTTAGATTTATGGTCGTAAGGTACAAATTAATAGGTTTGGTTAGATTTATGGTACTAAAGTACAAATCAATAGGTTTGGTTAGATTTATGGTGGTAAGGTACAAATTAATAGGTTTGGTGAGATTTATGGTACTAAAGTACAAATTAATAGGTTTGGTTAGATTTATGGTCGTAAGGTACAAATTAATAGGTTTGGTTAGATTTATGGTACTAAAGTACAAATTAATAGGTTTGGTTAGATTTATGGTGGTAAGGTACAAATTAATAGGTTTGGTTAGATTTATGGTACTAAAGTACGAATTAATAGGTTTGGTTAGATTTATGGTCGTAAGGTACAAATTAATAGGTTTGGTTAGATTTATGGTACTAAAGTACAAATTAATAGGTTTGGTTAGATTTATGGTCGTAAGGTACAAATTAATAGGTTTGGTTAGATTTATGGTACTAAAGTACAAATTAATAGGTTTGGTTAGATTTATGGTACTAAAGTACAAATTAATAGGTTTGGTTAGATTTATGGTGGTAAGGTACAAATTAATAGGTTTGGTGAGATTTATGGTACTAAAGTACAAATTAATAGGTTTGGTTAGATTTATGGTCGTAAGGTACAAATCAATAGGTTTGGTTAGATTTATGGTACTAAAGTACAAATTAATAGGTTTGGTTAGATTTATGGTACTAAAGTACAAATCAATAGGTTTGGTTAGATTTATGGTCGTAAGGTACAAATCAATAGGTTTGGTTAGATTTATGGTCGTAAGGTACAAATCAATAGGTTTGGTTAGATTTATGGTCGTAAGTTCAAAACAATAGGTTTGGTCAGATTTATGGTACTAAAGTACAAATCAATAGGTTTGGTTAGATTTATGGTACTAAAGTACAAATCAATAGGTTTGGTTAGATTTATGGTACTAAAGTACAAATCAATAGGTTTGGTTAGATTTATGGTGGTAAGGTACAAATCAATAGGTTTGGTCAGATTTATGGTACTAAAGTACAAATCAATAGGTTTGGTTAGATTTATGGTCGTAAGGTACAAATCAATAGGTTTGGTTAGATTTATGGTGCTAAAGTACAAATCCATAGGTTTGGTTGGATTTATGGTGGTAAGGTACTACAAATCAATAGGTTTGGTTAGATTTATGGTGGTGAGGTACAAGTCAATAGGTTTGGTTAGATTTATGGTGCTAAAGTACAAATCAATAGGCCTGGTTCGATTTATGGTGGTAAGGTACAAATCAATAGGTTTGGTTAGATGTTGTTGCCCGTCACAAATAAAATGATAAATTGAGTCGTGCCAAATACAGTTTCCAGTGTTTTTGCTACTACTGCTCATGGTGGGGGTGTTGCTATTGTTGTTTAAGTATTTTTGTGGTTATGGTGTGGTTGTTGTTGTTGGGGTTCCTGCTGTCGTAGCGGCGACGGTGGTGGCAGCAGCACCTACAACAGCAACAGTAGTAGTAATAGCAGTAGCAGCTGATTTACTAATGGTAGTGTATCTGCTACTTTTGTAGTTGTTGTGGCATAGTTGCTGTTGCTGGTGACGCTACTGCTGCTGCTGTTGTAGTTGTAGTTGACTTTCCAGTTGTTATTGTCGCCCCTTGCTTCTGCTGGCATACATATATCTTTCCAATTTTGTTCCATCGTTCCATTTACTGTTTTATTCTATACTCCCTTTTGTTTTGTTGTTGTTGTTTTGTTTTGTTTTCCATGCAGCAGTCGGCAACTGACTTACCTACTAACTTGCCCGATTTTTTTGCTATCCTTTCCAACCAGATCATAATCATTTCCATTCAATTCACCCAGAATATCTGTTCTGCTCGAGTATATGGACATTCCTCTTTCTGTACCACGTCTCCTGATCCGAGGCCGTGGTCGAGAGCGGGAAGTCGTCGAGAATAAAGACATACTTTGTGCAACTCGTGCGAGATCGTGCTGGGTGAAAATAAAGTGAGGGTTCAAAGGAGTTGGTCGAAGTTCTTCACGAATCTTGTCAAATAAATTGACAGCTGCAGTTGCCATAGCCTGCAGGCAAAAGAAAACAAATATACGTTTCGATTGAAAAGGATGTTTACTAAACACTTAAAATATCCCACAAACTGCAGTTTCCATCTCTGTGTTGGTCAGGGTTAGAAAATACACGTATTACATTTAAGGTCCGTGGATTTTCTAAGTGCTTGTATCGTTGAATGAAGTTGTGCGTGTATCTTTAATTCAGTTGGTACTTGTGTGTATTGAGACGTTCCGTTATAATATATTTAAAGCTCCACGTCCACGTCCACTGCTCGACGCCGACACATGTCTGCTAATAAACCTTTTAGGATAAACCTTCACAGTGTTGCATTGGTACCAAAACTATTATGACGTTGAAATGAAACTAATCCTGAGTAAGAGTCTGTAATCAAGGAACACAGCGGTATCGTGCGAATTTAAAAAGGTGTTTTTTTATGTGTAGGTTTGTATTTTTATTCATTAACAAGCCCTCTTCAGTGCTGCGCATTATTACGAGTCTTCCTACCTTTGCAATAAGTGAGTGGTGTGTCAGAGAGTAGGCAGGGAATTCCTGTAGCCAGGCATGAAAGACGCCCGAGTAGATGACCGTCAGCGTCTCTGAGCTGACAGGAAAGAATGACAGTACGGTCATGAGACGAGTCAATCGAGGACTTAACACGTGGCTGGCGACTCCACTACCCACACTGGTGGAACTGGGAGGTACTGCTGTAGCTAGGAACTGAATGTTTTGAACTGGGTTACACTGATTCGTCTCTTTGTCGTACAAATAACCTGAAGGAAAGAGATTTTCATAAGAGGAATGAAGGAATATATGGAAATGACACAAATATTGCTTAGTTGGAATAATTTGGTGTAAAAAAAGAAAAGACGAAAAGTGAGCAAAGAAAGAAAAAAGAAAGACGAAGGTAAGGGGAAAATGAGAACGGAGGGAGGGAAAGAGGAAGCGAGGAAGAGAGGGAGGGAGGGAGAGAGGGAGGGAGGGAGAGAGGGAGGGAGGGAGGGCGGGAGGGAGAGTAACGAAGTTAGTAATTAAAAGAAGAAAGGATGGACGGACGCGGAAGCAAAGAAGGAAGAAAGCAATGATACATGAAAAAAAGGAAAGAAGCAAGGAAGGAAGAAAGCAATGATACAAAAAAACAAGGAAAGAAGCAAGGAAGGAAGAAAGCAATGATACAAGAAAACAAGGAAAGAAGCAAAGAAGGAAGAAAGCAATGATACAAGAAAACAAGGAAAGAAGCAAGGAAGGAAGAAAGCAATGATACAAGAAAACAAGGAAAGAAGCAAAAAAGGAAGAAAGCAATGATACAAGAAAACAAGGAAAGAAGCGAGGGAGGAAGAAAGAAAGGAAGCAAAAAAAGAAGGAAGAGAAAAGGAGAGGGAGTAGAGAGGAAGTGAGAGAAATGGGAAATTAAGAAAAGAAGAAATGGGTGAAAGCGTGGGAAACAAAAGGACAAATATAACCTCGTGATAATATTGTCTGTAATATAGCTATCATGAACCTGCCCTACCTTCAGCAAGTATCTGTCTTAGTAACTCGAGGGGTGGCTGAGCACCAGTTTTATCTGCACCAGAAAAGCTAAGATCATCTAAAAACAAGAGCTGGGACTTGGATTTAGTGCTGGATGCCAGTCCACCCTCAGATATGTTGTGGTGACTAACAACTTGTCTCAGATTACGTCGTTTTACTTGATTAACTTTGGATTCGATGGTTTCTTGAAGTAGTTTACACGAGAATCCAGGAGACATAAAGATTCGTTGGTACGAATGGCGCGGACTAATAAGGTTCTTAATATAATGGTATGTAGTATTAGAAAAGGTTTTTTTTAATCAAATGATGAATTAGTGCATTTACGACGTAGATGTGGTGGATGGGAAGAGGGGAGAAATAGATGAGGAGAGGAAGAGAGGGAGCGGATGGATGGATGGATGGATGGATGGATGGATGGATGGATGGATGGATGGAGGGATGGATGGATGGATGGATGGATGGATGGATGGATGGATGGATGGATGGATGGATGGATGGATGGATGAATGGATGGATGTAGAAGGATGAATGGATGAATGGATGGATAGAAGAAGGGCGCAAAGAAGCAAGGAAGGGAGGGAAGGAGGGATGGAGGAAGGAAGGAAGGAAGGATGGAAGGGAAAAAAATCGATCGAAGAAACGAATGAGCGAATGATCAAATAGATAAACAATATGAATAATCTGACGGACGGACGGACGGACGGATGGATGGATGGATGAATAGATGATAATCAGGAAGTGGGATGGATGGATTGATGAGTCAGGGATTGATGGAATGATAGCTAAAATAGATGGTTGGATAGGATGGTATAGATGGATGGTGTATTAGAAAGATGGATAAATGGGATTAATTGTTGGGATGAAATACTACAAATGGATAAGTGACTAAACCATTTTCTGGTATTCACCTGGATTAAGGCAGATTTTCCCGAACCTGTGTTCCCAACCAAGAGAACTGGTTGATGTGCAGAAATCATCAGATCCATTAAAAAGAAGTAACGATCAAGCTGGGGGAAAAGAAATAGGGAATATGAAATGAAGCGATGATCTACGTGTGTGATCCATCACGAGTGATCTATAATACGATCCCAAGAGTGTCTAGGTAGTTTTTAAATTCACGTATTGTTTGCTAGAGTAAATGTTGTAAAAGTGTTAGTTGGTAGTAATAATTTCCTCGTTGGAAATAGGAATAGCTACATGTGAGAAATTGGTATATAATATTTAAGATAAAAGTCAGTTGGAACAAAAATAAACGATCCTCTCTTGAGGATTGAAATTTTTGCTTTGATCTCTCCTCCCATAGGTAGGGATTTGTCGTAAGGAGTCTACATTCTCTGGCCATTACCTCAGGAACGACAGTGAAGGACGATGCCAAGGTCTTAAACTGAGCACCAGGTCTATCTTCCCATTTCACCAACGTTCCTTTAAAGAAGTCCAAATAGTAATCGTACACCAGACCATCCACTGGTATTGTGGCTGGATAGGGACCTGAGGAGAGTATCTTGCGTGCATGCTCATCGAATACATCTTTGTATCTGTAAAAGAAGTGCAAAGGAATTATTTTCGTTTATAAGGACAAACAGGGGAGTATAGGGACTTTTTTGTAGAAAGGTACGTGGTACATGTGAATTAGAGTCTTAATTGTTAGAGTCTACAGAGCATTTTCACATGACGTTACAGCCGCCATAGAGCAGTTTTCGCATGACTGTGAAAAGTTCACGGCACGAACACGGTCGTGACACAGCAAGGGATACGCCAGACCAATCATATTGCTCGAGAATTCAATCTCCATCCAATCAAATGCCCCGAACACGGCATAAACACGGCGAAGACGCGGTCACGCCAAAGTCACGGCACTTTCAGACCAATCACATTGCGCGAGAAAAAATCAGCCAATTAAAATTCTAGAAAACATCACGGTCACGGCACGGCACTGAGTCTTTCTCAGTCATACGAAAACTGCACTATTGGTACCTGTATACAGTACCTTTGACAATAACTTTGCCGTTAGTTTAATATTTTGCCATATTTCAGTTAACTTTCTAGGGAATGAGTGAAAAGGCTCTATAGGCTTCTTTAGCTTGGGAGTCAACCTTTTTTAGCTTAATATTCTTTGCTAGAATTGTATATGCATATTCATACTACTGCTTTGCCCAACAGCTAAGCAAATAAATGTTTAAATGAAACTTATGGAATACCTGTGGTGAATATGACCTCCAAACGACCACACGAAGGCAAAAGCAAAAGCCGAAATCACTTTTCCTGAGTCACTGGAAGAAATCCCAGAATTATGACGGCTACCAGTCGGCGCTGCCACTGATATACTTCCCTTGTGATGCAAGCCCTGAAGATGATGATGATCTTCAGTCTCGCGCAAGATGTGACAATCAAACAGAGCTGACAGATATCGAAGAAGCGTTTGTACTTCATAAGTACCCCTAGAGGGGGAGGCTGGGGCTGTTTTGGTGCCGCAGTCAGTGTTAAGGATGGGGTTACAGTTCTTTTGAAGAAATTCCAGCGTTGATTCGACTACATGATCCATTAGATTTGAGATGATACCAAGCCTTTTGCAATAATAAAAATAGTTCATTAATAATATTTATTAACGTAAAAAAATCTAAAATATGAAAATCGAATTTCAAGATTAATGCCATTCTCGTACCCAGATCCTTCTCAGATTTCTTGCGAAAAATCGAAAAAATCGATTCTAATCAAAAAATCGAAAGCTCTAGCGTGAATGGATTTCTTCTCGGAAAGAAAGACTTTTTCGAATTAATTTATTCATGAAATGAAGCCGCAAGGACTAAAAATCTTCTCTCGGCCTAGAGAGAAATAAAACAGGTTGAAAAGGCTAGGAATTGCTTTTTAAGGGCATTGAAACTGGATCGAAAATGCGCCCACCGAAAAGAATGTACAACATCATCACACACTGTTATCATTAAAAGAATGAGATTAAATCTCAGGTGAATGAAGGGTGAATGTTAAAGCAAGGTTAAAGCGCGGCACCAATAACTAACCCTCTTATCAAGGAAAAGAGGTAAGCCAATGCAAGTGTCTCTTTTAGCTTATTTGCACTTAGCCTCCGCGGCAGGCAACTCCATATACTATATTCTCTGTTGGGATCCCTGTATTAAACTTTTTATTCTCGCCACACGAAGCCCAAGAAGCAAAAAGAGCCAAGAAGATGCCTTCGGAGGAGGCTAATTTGCACTTACCCTCGACTCGAAATTTCCCACTTGGAGTGAGCTGTCTTGATCCATGACCTCAAAAAGGATTTCCATCCAATCAGAGTATCAGGACAATGCACAACAGAGCAGCGGGTTATCAATGAAGGCGAAGCCAGGCTCAGGTCAGTCGTTTCAAACAATATGTAGACGGTATCTGAAAAAAGGTAAAAACGTACTTATGTGATCATTAAAGTCATTAGAGGGGTCCAATCTTTTCTTTGTTTCTTGATTCAGTGAATTTACATTTGAATTATATGGTACTATGAGGGGGCTGCCCTTGCCCAAAGACAGCGCCTGGGTATTATCCGATACTTTGGTTTAGTTTTAATAATGTTTCAAAAACACATTAACATTTACTTTACCTGGTACAGTTATGGATCCCCCATTGCCCAAAGACAGCGCCTGGGTATTATCCGATACTTTGGTTTAGTTTTAATAATGTTTCAAAAACACATTAACATTTACTTTACCTGGTACAGTTATGGATCCCCCATTGCCCAAAGACAGCGCCCGGGTTTTATCTAGTACAGTATTTAATGGTCCCATCCAAAAGTCATCCAGAGGACCATCAAACACAAGCCACTTCTCTACACGAGACAGATCTGCCATCCCTCGGAAGACACGCTGCTTCTCTTCTAATGAAAGTGACTGTAGTTCATTTTTCGTGTGCGCTGATGTGTTTGTGTCACGCAAGTATTTGCTGATGAGTCCGTCACGCCAGAGATTTGCTGAACTGTCCATTCGGCCGAATAGCTATAATCATATAGGGAAAAAAAGCAGGATAGAAACGTCATGTATGATGCAACTTTATTTATCATAGTAATTTTTTACGATAATCATCACATTTTAATAGAATACATGAAGTACCATCATAGCAGTACTTTAAGGTAGACTATTCAATATACGTTGCCTAATGCTGCCTGTACCCTGCTTGTTTAACTTCATCTACAGTTAGTTAGCCTGCGTAAGCAGCCTTCTATGTGAGGTAGCCGACGGGATCTGGGGAGGAGGGGGAAATTTCTAAGGGACTGGTCATAATTTATTGCCTGGGGTATTAGGGTTAGGGGGATCACATTTTTTCGACAACTGGAGGGAGGATCAAATGAATATTGGCAGAAACCAAAGGGAAGATCACTTAGTAGTAACCAATAATCAGGGGGGGGGTTTAAAGAAATATAATGCCTCTTGGGGGAGGGGGATCAGGTAAATATTGACAGGAATCAATCACTCAGTAGCAACCACTAATAAGGGGGGTTAATAAAGAAATATAGTACCTCTTGAGTATCAGACGCCAGGAGGGGTGAGGAGGTCTGGTACTCAGGTAATGGGTGGGGATCAGTTAATCTTTATGCTATTGGTCCGTCTCCGATCCCCATGCAATAAATATCCGTAGTAACTCACCTCATCATTGGTCATAGATTTAGGGTATACAACCATAACGTCTATTTTTGGCCATAGCTTACTGCTCTCCACATCGACTGTCATCTCAGAATGGACACTGGTAGTTTTTGGTGTTTTGCGCGGAGGTAAGTTGACTGAAAGTCTAGTGTTAAGGTTGTTCATAGCTCCAGTTAAGGCCTGATGTAAGGTGGTTTTACCGGATCCTGCAGAGCCGAGGACTATGATTTTACCATTGCTTTGAATACTCTGAAATAACTGTATAGCCTGTAAACATAAGTAAAAGCTGCATTTAGATATTGAGTGGAATAATGGAAGGTACAGTTTTTATTGATTAGGGGAGGGCAGGAGTTTCGTGGTAAACTCTTTTAAAACGATTGTAGCCCTCCCCCTTTAACTCATTAAGGAATTCATAATTTTCTTATTAAGTCAACAAGGAAACAGCTTTTGTCAAAACAAAAAAGGTTTATCCCTCCAAAAGACTGATGGATCTCTCCACTGAAGCTCCCCCTCCCCCTCCCCAAGAAAAAACGTATCTTCCCTAAGTGTAGTAACCTTTCAAATACAACTCACTGAAAGAGATCTGAACATAGCAAGCGATCCTACCCAAATTACACCCCCCCTCGCTTTAAAAATGTGGCAGTCAAGTTGGAATGCGCAAAGACATTGCCAGCCAATTGCAAGTTGCGCATTCAAAAACAACCACTGGGTTGATCAAGGCGTCAAGGCTGACTCACAGAAACCGAATTAGAATTTAGTACGTTTGGTTTTGCAGAGGCGAAAGGAAACCAGAGAACCCCGAAAAAACCCTCGAATCATCGAACTTACTTTGGAGATCATTTCCGGTCTTATTTGTAAACCATTGGCTTGGAAGTACTCTTTCAGCTCATCTCGAAGCACAGGATCTCCTTCAGTAGACATAGACATCAACACACTATGGACAAACACTGAATCAAGCGTCGCAGAGAAAACCTCTCTGTCTGTTGACTCGAGCTTGTTTCCAAAGAAGTTGAAGATGCCATGTACGACGGAGTTTTCTTCAGTTTGACGGCGTTCAAAACTCTCCAAGAATGGACTGCGGGTTGGTGCTAACGATAATAGTAAAAACGTTATTCATTCATTCAAATATAAAAAAACACACGCGGTATGAACATTAAAGTTAACATTATAAGTTATTACGCTGCAAGATATTTAAATTAATACAACCTTTCAAATTTTGTCAATGCCCTGACACGACCCTTGGGCTACAATAACAGTCCCCTTAACAGTTCCCTGCGCCATCTTGAAAGGTAGCCGTGCCTTTGCATCGAAGCGAGACCTAGGTTATTATTCACATGTCTCTATCATTGCAAGCTCACTGCACGGCTATCTTTCAAGATGGCGCAGGGAACTGTGAAGGAGACTATTGGTTTGTAATCAATGAATATTTTTGTGTGGAGCAATTCCAAGCGGCAGAATACTTTTCTCACATATCCTATACTACAAAATGAATATCTATATTCGGTTTATTTTAAAATGCGTTAGTGAAGGTTTTGCTGTTATATGTTCATAAATATTATATTCATTTGTAAATAATGTAAGCAATGAAGAAAAATTGAATGTTGCGACCTTTCGATGATTGCATTCACATCACCCTATATAGTACTGCTCGGGCCTGGTATGCAACACGCATTTGCAGCAAGACCTTCACCAACCTTTTTAAAAAACAAAATCTTTACACACCTTCATCTACATTACCCCCATAACCCCATAAAGCAGTTCAAGCCTGGTATGTAACACGCAACATGCAGCAAGACCTTTACAAACTTTTTTTTTAAATGCTTTACACACCTTCTTTATCATCTTTTTCTTCAGATTCTTTTTCGCTGGCCTTTTTCTTCAAGTATTGTCTTAACTGTTTACTAGCAAGAGTGATCACAGAGCGCATGGAACGGAGAGAAAAGTCGTATTGTGCTTGACACGACACCTGTTACAAAAACAAAGAATTATTCGCAGGGATATTCAACAAAATCCACGATAGTGTCTAGTGCAAGTTCTCATTGGTCATCCAGCTATAATCCAAGACGTCTGTGTTTTTTGCATAATTTTTTTGATTGACGGAAGATAAAATCCCAGAAATCTTGGGCTGTGTTGGTGGCGCAAATGACCTTTTTACCTTGGGCGAAATGCTTTCACAATTCAGACGAGGTGTCATTCTCTAGAGTATCATTTCTTTGTTTAAAAGTACGGCATGAGAAGAGACATGAATAGGCCCTTTCCAGTTAACGGTCACGTGTCTGTACTGGTGAGTAAAAGTTTTTATCTTGTTTTAAATTGGTGATTCTTTTTAGCTACTTGTAAAGAGCTGAATAAAACGATGTATAAAATGTATTTTTTGTTACCATCTCTCGTTGTAGAAATTTTGTTTGCTCACTAGTATATTTCACCCATGGGAATCAAGATGTTCATTCATTTACTCTCAGTGAATTAATCAGCTCTCGTGATTACTGAGCTGCAAAGGGCCTCTTGAAACAACTCAAACAAAGAATGTTATAAATTGAATGACAGGTGGTCTGAAATGGAAAACATTACGCCCAAGGTTAAAAGGTCTATTTTGTGAGAATAGGTGTAAAGGGCGTGAATTACCTGGTCGCTGATCATCTTGAAGAAAGTAAGGATTTTGTTGGCTAGAGGTTTGGCTTCTGTAAACCCACAGCACCTCATGGATATTTCCAATACTGGGAGAGCATCAGGAACGATCATTGCCAATGGTCTTAGTAAAGCCTAAAATAACAAGAATCAGAAAGTATAAGTTGTCTCACCATAATAAATCGCCCATAGTACATATCGGGTTTTTAAAAAAAAAATTTTACAGCTGTAAATTTCACAAGTATTGCTTCTCGCGATGGGCTCTTCCGTAAAATTTGCTTCAGACACACTACCACCATAATCAATCAATCAATCAATCAATCAATCAATCAATCAATCAATCAATCAATCAATCACTTTATTAATGTGTCGTTCTACTAGCTTGCCACAAGTGAGCATACTAATCGGGGACACCATTCACCATTCACTCAGGTAGGTGGGAGGGAGATGCACTATAGGAGATAACATCCTATGCAAGATTCCTATCTAGTGTATGAGATCAGTCTACAAAGACCTTTTTTACCTTCAAATTCTCAGGGACATATGCACTGCTGTTGTAATAGGAAGACATAGTCATGAAACACCCATACATCTCACTTGCAGCCATCAGATGGCTGTTAAAGACAATATTCCCCAATAACGGCATGGTGAAGCTATCGGGTGTGGTATCCTTATAGCGGACAGCACCCTTAATGTCCAGGAATGTCACGTCGAGTATCTGGTCATCAGAGGAAGGGGTGGTCTTCTTGGCTGGTTTATTGGAGGTTTGATAGTAAGATGATTCAAGGATTTTGTCTGTTTCAGTAATGGATAGACGACGTCTTTGATGTTTTAATTCCTGGAAGAAGAAAAAATTCTCATTATTGAACCTTTGCAATGCGAAGAAAAGGACTAAAGACTCGGCCGTCATGTTGGATAACATAACAGAAGGTAAACATATTTACGTCAAGCAACATGGCGGTCATGATGTCACAGAAAATCATGCACGTTGCACGTGTAAGAATGGAATGACGCCATACATTGTACCAATAACAGCGCGTGACACGAATACTAAACCAATCAGAATTGCTCAGCAAGGCACACTAATGGCGACGCCTCTCATAGAGAACATATTCCGGGGGGAAATACTCACACCATTGAAACAGACTAGCATACCTGCTCAATGCCTGGTTTTTGCCGGAGAGATTTTTCTCCGTATAGAGGAGTAAGACTTGTTACACTCGATCTACGTTTGCTTGAATCAGCCTGCGAGAAAAAAGGAGGCCCATTAAAATAGTCTTGAGAAATATCCAAGATGTAAAAGTAAGAGATGTTATATATTTTTACATTCTACTATAGTAAATGTATGGAAGAAGTGTTTTTGTTTGGGTTGAGTTCCCAATTCAGGTCACGTGACAACTCAGCTCGCGTTAGCCGATTAGTTCTATTCCTTCAAAGGGGGAAAAATAGCAAAACCAAAACAAATATTTGGCAACTTGTATAAACTACTCACAGTCTTTTGATCCTTAGTTGAACATCGTCTCACAGTATACTGACTACAAAAGTCCCTCTTGAGAGCTTTCATCGATCCTTTGATCTTCTCTAAGTGTTGTCCAAACACAGACAATACACCTGTGTTAACTGAATCAATATTTTCAAAGCAGACCCACGAACCAGCAGTAACCATGCCAGATAGGTAACGAACTAGCATGGGGCTAGCTAGGCTTTGTGAACAGTCGAACATGACCAGGTGTCGTCCAAAAATCTAAAACAGATTAAATAACAGTTTTAATCAAGGCTGGTGTGACGGTGGTGCACGCCTCTCACGTCTGAGGTCTAGTCTGGTTTCATTCCTGGACTTGGCACAACATTTGATTAGAGACGATGGGTGGTTTTTCTCCGGGGTTTTCCTGTTTTCCTCCCTACTTGAAACCCAACATCGTAAATCCCTTTTTGATCGGTGAGTTAGCCGTGCACTGACTTTTATAAGACTAGAGTTTGTTTCAGGGTTATATCTGTGAGTTAGCCGTGCACTGACTTTGATAAGCCTAGAGGTTGTTTCAGGGTTTGATCTGTGAGTTAGCCGTGCACTGACTTTGATAAGCCTAGAGGTTGTTTCAGGGTTATATCTGTGAGTTAGCCGTGCACTGACTTTGATAAGCCAAGAGGTTGTTTCAGGGTTAAATCTTTGAGTTAGCCGTGCACTGACTTTGATAAGCCAAGAGGTTGTTTCAGGGTTATATCTGTGAGTTAGCCATGCCCTGACTTTGATAAGCCCAGAGGTTGTTTCAGGGTTCGATCTGTGAGTTAGCCATGCCCTGACTTTGATAAGCCAAGAGGTTGTTTCAGGGTTATATCTGTGAGTTAGCCATGCCCTGACTTTGATAAGCCAAGAGGTTGTTTCAGGGTTATATCTGTGAGTTAGCCATGCCCTGACTTTGATAAGCCCAGAGGTTGTTTCAGGGTTCGATCTGTCAGTTAGCCATGCCCTGATTTTGATAAGCCCGGAGGTTTTTTATTCAAGGTTGGATAAAATTTATATTCATCATTTGGTAAGGAGCAATGCAAATGGAAACATAGGAAACATCTCTCTGTGTATTGACCTATGTTCGTACTGTAGGTGCATTTATACCTTTGACAGTTCCCTAACAGTTTCAGTTTTGCCCGTCCCATCAGGACCATGAGGTGTGCCACACTTGAATGCTTGTAGCGCCATGTTAAGCGTCAGGAAGCATCGCTTTGTTAAGGGAGTCGTGACCAGTCTCGATGAAGGCCCAAGATACTCGTAACCATAGGAAGAGCTGCTACCGAGTTGTTCTATAATACAACGACCAACTCTGTGACTTCTTTTAACTGAAAAAAAAAATTAAGAACAATTACCAATTTAAATGAAAAATTACATTCGCTCGTTTGTCCGTCCTTCCCTCTCTCTCCCATCCTCCATTCGTTCTTCCATTTTCGATCCACTCATTCACTCACAAACCCATGTACCCCCATACTCCACTCACAAACCCATCCACCCCCACACTCCACTCACAAACCCATCCACTCGTCCACTCACAAACCCATCCACCCCCACACTCCACTCACAAACCCATCCACTCGTCCACTCACAAACACATCCTTCCCCACACTCCACTCACAAACCTAACCAGCCCCCACACTCCACTCACAAACCCATTCACTCATTCACTCACAAACCCATCCATCCCCACACTCCACTCACAAACCTATCCACCCCCCACACTCCACTCACAAACCCATCCATCCCCACACTCCACTCACAAACCCATCTACTCATTTACCCTATCTTCTTCCCTTCTTCCTATTCTGTTTTCTTTTGACTCAAAAGATAGGGTCTCTACCTGGATTTATGGGTCTCATAAATGCGACTCAAACCTGAAATTCCTTTGTTATTTGCTTGCTGGCCACCGTAGGAAGAGGCTATTACTTCGGTGACCTCTATTTCTGGTCTTAGTTCACTCTGCCATTCAAAACTATGCAGACTGAAAACTCGATCATCAATCAAGCCTAAAACCAAACCAAAACGTTACTAATAGAAAAAAGTTTTTAGTACAGTCAAATCTCCCCTTGCGTACACACCTCGATATTACGGACACCTTGCTATTGCGGACAGGAAAAAACTCCCCGGTCAAAAGTACTGACAAAGAAATGACCAAAATTAACTCTCCCTATTGCGGACGCTCGCTTTACGGACAGTAAGTGAAGTGAAGGTCCCGAGGGTGTCCGCTGTAACGAGAGTTGACTGTAGTTGCATACTGAGACCTTGCCGTGATCATAACTATTTTGTCGCAGAATTTGTTCAGACAAGCAAAAATTTGTTTGAAAAATGTTGCAAATTGTATGTCCGTGCCGTGACAGTAACCATGACTATGAGATGGCCTACGATTCTGAATGGATAACCAAAATGATAAAGACATCTGTTTAAAAAAAGATTTTGCAAGTCGAATGAATGAATGCATGAGCAAAACATCTGGGAGCAGACTTTTGTTTCTAAATTGCGCACAGGGTTCGAGGCGCGTGTCGAAAGGGTTCGTGACGTGGGTTGTGTTTCAAATAAGTATTCTATCTGTTACATAGGAGTGAACTTTTTACCTTGGGCGTAATGTTCTCCCAATTCAAAACGCTTGTCATTCCCTAGATTATAATTTCTTAGATACAACTCAAACACAGAAAGAGAATTACATGTTAAATGGGAAAACATTACACCCAAGGTAAAAATATCTATAGGCAATCATATATTGTATTATAACTGAACGTACCATTAACCACATCTCGATGACTGACAGCTTGGGTAAGGAGGGAGGCAAGGAGCAGTTCAAGTCTCTTGTGTAATAGGCTGTCACTGTGCCATTCTGTGTTCTTTCTGATGGCTGACGTCAAGTCATCGAAGGAAGATAACAACTCAGATCTGTAACATAGATGAGCAATGAAAAACTAGGAAGCGAAAAATATAGTAAATAAATAGAAAGAAAAAATCGCGCACTAAATACACCCTAGCCACAACACGTGCTCCTAGAAAAGGAGTCAAAATATTAACCGAGTACTAAGATTTTAAAAGCAATTTTCTATGTAATCTTGAAGAGATCAGGGTTGTTTATCATTTACCAGGAAAAACCGTTAATTCCGGTTTGAAAATAAAATTGTATTTGATATTCCGACAGTTCTTCAGAAACATTTTGTCTTCGATTGAGGTAATCCTACTTTTCCCGCTCTTTTCAGTTCTTCCGATAGAAGAAGTGTGTATTAACTGTCGAAAGTCAAAGATTCCCGCTCTTTCTTTACCATCAGCAATAAGAGTTTCCAGATGGATTGGGTCGGTGTCCCGGCACTGGTAGAATGAAGCTTGGGATTGGACAAAATAACAAAAACAAAGAAAGCATGGATTATGGTGAACATTGTGTATTGTTCTACATGTGAGCTGCGTTCTTTGTTTCATCTTACTATTCATTGTTTGTTCATCCACTCCCAGGCTTCGTTCTGCCTGTTGTGTGTTACCCGATGGATTGATTTAAAATGGTAAGCGCCCCTGATCAAAATTCCTCAAATATGTCTTGAGGTGAAATAAAAAAAAAATTGTATTATTACCTAATGCTTGATAGCCCCAATAACCGACCACTGGCCAACGTTAGATTGACTTGTTTTACCCACGTAGCTGCATGAGCTGTTAAGATACACTGTGCAGGCGAACGAACCAACCAATGGTATTGCGAGTCCTCAGAAGATGCGACTTCCGTGCTGTCATGTCCTTAGAAAACGTGTTTAAGCGTCATTTCAGGATGATGTTACATATTTTAGAAAAAAATGTTTATTTCAAGGGGGAATTGAAATCAAAAATACAAAGCAACAATTATCTTAGAAAAACGTGGGGTAGTTGGGGTATAGCGTGTAAACGTGTTATTCCAGGATAGTCATACATGTGAAATTAAACGTTCATTTAAATGGAGGAATTAAAGTTGACAATACAAAACTACTCCCTAAGAAAACGAAATGTAGGTGGGGTATAGCCCTCCAAACCCTTCCCCTTCAAGGTCCATGTCAGTGCTCATCCCTTCTCCTAGTGCCAAAAAAAGGACATATACTTAGCGCTCCATTACTAGCCTATCCTGCCTCGATGAACAGATATTTCTAAAAAGGTTGATGAAGGTTTTGTTGCATGCTGCATACCAAGCCCGAATTGTACTATGGGCGATGTTAATGCTATTAGCAAAAGGTCACAACTATAGAGGTTTTGCATCATCATGTGCCGGCGCCATAATCCAGCTTGGACTGCCTGTGGCTAGACGGCAGAACAATAAAATCCCTGTACTCTTGGAAATTGAATTCTTTCTCACGTAAAACGACTATATTGTTCCTACCATCTAAGATAGCTGCCGTTACGTGATGGTGAAAAATCTCTATATGGAATTTCCCTAAACTTTGACTGCACATTTCTCCGCTATAATTTTATTCTGTGCTGACATTTATATAAATATGGATATAATACATTTTAAGCTTAATGAGCAACATGCAAGATGCAGAAGGCAACATAAGACAAAACCTGCATATCGGACAATGTCCACCCAGAATTGGAACTTGTCCGGTCAAGCATTTTGGCCAGTAACGAGGTATGTCTGATATAAAACTAATTTGGCCGTTCATCATGACCGGCGACTTACCGTCTATTATCTTAAGCCCTAATATATATATATATATGGTTTTTTAGTCATACCTTGCTTGGATATGTGTTCCACGATTCCTGTTACATCTGTCAAGCCATTTTCCAGTAGTTTTTTAACGCAATCTCCTAGCTCCTTGATAAGGGTATCTCGCATATTTTGTTCAAGGTTAGCCAGCCACCTCTGGGGTCTTGGAGAGGCAGGTATTGGTCTGATAAGTCTGACGTGTTCACCGTGAAGACCCGCTATTCCTGTCACTTCCATTAAATGCGCTGAAAGTAAACCACGTTATCTAAGTTAGATCTAGTTTTAGGTCTCTACCTTGGATTCGAAGTTTTTTCCGGATTCGAAGGTTTTTATCCCTCCTTCCCTCCCTCCCTCATAAAAATTAACAAGCTAAATTCATTTGAGTAATGTGGTTTCACTCCAAGAATATTCAATGCTACTAACCATTCAGTGCGGCATCAAGAGCTGTAGTTAACTGAAGAGTAGAATCCCGAGGTAACGCAAACTGTAGTGACTTAATCTCAGGGAAACACATCTTGACAAACGGTAACAAATCCTTGGGATTGCGTGACCAAGCCAAGAGACTAAGTAACGCATTGTCACTCAAGAAATAAAGTCTTGGGAATGCGTTACGGGCTTGCTGCATGTATACGTCAACGACCTTGATTAGCTCCTCCTAGAACATAAAGATGCGCAATATTAAAAAAGCAAACGTGACGAAATATGGCTGAGAAACAAGGGGCTTTCTTACCCAGGAATTGTGAAACAGTGAAGCATTGCTTCCGATCTAGTAGCCCATCCAGGATTTTGCTTAACTGAGGGTTACATAGTTATAAGGGGATCATTTTTTCGTTTAACGGTTGTGCATGACAAGACAAATGAATATGGATACAACTCAAAAAAAAGAAAGAAATGATAGTCCGTAGCTTATCATTTATTTGTTTAATAAGAACATACGTAATAGGTTAATTACGAGCCTTAGATGAAACAACTGAAGAAGAGTGCCATACAAGCCTTTCACAACTTCAAGTCACGTAAAAAAATGAGCCAGCTCAACTACAAACTCTGGACAGCTGTTGTGAAAGGCTTGTATGGCACTCTTCTTCAGTCGTTTCATATAAGGCTCGTAATTTACCTATTACGCATGTTCTTATTTGATATCCGAGCCCATTCCACACGGCGAACTGCCTTATCTATTTGTTTGATAGTAGATTATGAGAAAAAATATGAATATGTATACAACTCAAACAAAGAATCTTATTCTCAAGAGACTGACACATGGTCTGAAATGGGAAAACATTACGCCGAACGTAAAAGGGTCTATTCAATGGATTCTTAACATGTAATAAGTAAAATAGCTTACTTCCTCTTGAATCAGTTCCAGTAGATAGATTTTCATAGCTTCTCCTTGAAGTTCCCGCCATCCCTGTTCGCCCCGATTTTTTTGGATGACAGAAACCACTTTAGCATCTCTAGAGATGACTTGTATAAACTCCTATAGACAGGGATAAAAAAATGGTTGTAATTAAGACCCAAGAGAAAAAAGTAAGTGAAGAAATATGGGACAAGAAAAATGGGATAAGTGAGCAGGAAACATGAACAAACAAAGAACAAATAGAACGAATACGAACGAACAAATAGAACCAAAAAACGAATGAAAGAACCAACGAAAGAACCAACGAACGAAAAAAACAGGGACAAATAAAACAACAAACGAACAAAAGAAAGAACAAATGAAATAAGGAACAAGCAAACAGATAGCGATAACAGGCTACAATAATTCTTGATAACAAAGGAAAAGGAAATTACATTAATGTAAAAATAAGCTTTTTTCTTACCCTATACTTGGTATCTATAAGAGTAAAGTCGTTCAGGTGGTCAGGAAATTCGTTGAGAATGTTTGGCTCAGAAAAAACATTACTCAAATACAGCCACTGAAAAAAAGATGATAACATTTTAGTTAAAAGCCTTTTCATACGACTGTGAGAAACACGATGCAAACATGTGATTTCGTAATCCATATCGTGACCATGCCTTTCTACAATCACACAAAATCCACTCTAGATTTTACATCATGAACTGGGAATCTTTTTTTACTCGAGTATTGCCTCCTACGCATGCGCAGGCATCTCCTTAACAAAGGAATCCCATTTACTTTATAAAATCCACTCTAGATTTAGCATCATGAACGGGGAATCTTTTTTTTACTTGAGTATTGCCTCCTCAGCATGCGCAGGCATCTCCTTAACACAGGAATCCCAGTTACTTTATAAAATCCAATCTAGATTTAGCATCATGAATCCCAGTTACTTCATAGAGACCAAGCACGACGTTCTTGCAAGGTACCGCAAACCTCAAACTGCGGTTTGACGTCAAGATTTTCCCCTCAAACTTTCGACATTTAGAAAGGCGTCATAACGAAGTTGGAAGAGCTGCCATATTGAATTTCATTGATGCTGAGTGCTTCTCCGTGTTGGCGGGCGTGTTTCTGGGCATGATCTCTAGCGGTAAACCTGATGCTAAAGGTCTCTCTAAAAATATGGAGTGACCCGAAAAACACGAACTTGATTAGTGTTTATGATATTACCTTTCTTTGGCAGTCACTCCAGATGTCTACAATACCCTCTATTTCATTCAGACATTTTATCCAATACTCCACGGATGGCTTCAGATCAGTCACGTAGGGTGACACAAGCATCGACTTCAGGGTGATCAGGTTGTCCTAAGAAGAGAAATAAAACAATTTATCATATGACCCGTACGGTCCTGCTCGCGCGCTCTAATAAAACCATTGGAAAAAGTCACGTGATGGGGGCCGGACGGGTTGACGTAAGCGGGCCGAAAAAACCGTCCGGCCCTGCTCGAATCCGCGCGCTTTCTTTTTTTAAATTATTTTTAATTTCGTTTAATTTTTTTATTGACCGAGTTAGTTCGGGCCGTACGGGAAAATATTTGGATCTCGGTCATTTGTACGGCATCACCTCGAGCCAAATATTTTCCCGTACGGCCCTCCCACTCAGTCAATAAGTACATATTATTTTTTCCCGTTCCGGTATCCTAAAAAATCGTGCGTTCTGATTGGCTGTTTGAGCGGGCGGTATTTCGTAAGTATCTGCCCGTGTTCGCGGTCTGGTATCCTTTGCCGCTAAACAACAAAACAAAACGATTTCAAAAACAAGTAAAAAAAATACGGGGGAAAAAAGTCATTTACCGTCCTATAGTCGGTCCAGATAGGGAAAAACCGTGCCCTCAGTCTGTATATTCAAGACCTCGGGCACAGTTTTTCCCTATCCGGACCTCCAGGCCAGTAATTAAAAATCAACCACACCCTAAATCCATTGTTTGATGTAGGTTCTTAAATTCTTTGGAAAACCCAGATTCTTAAAGCCGGAGGCGGAATTGATATCAACAGGGTAGAACGGGGCTGAATTATAAACCCGGGATAGGTTTCTAATTACACGGATATATTGTTAAGCACTCTTTTTCCAAAAGAACAAAGCAACAGTAATCTACCTCTCTGAATTCAATATAATTTAGTATTTCGTGTTTTGCATCGAAACAATGGAATTTAGGGCTTATTCTGCGGCCCTTGGTCTTGAATTCTAATGCAAAACCTCGCCTAGCGTTTGAACCTTCATATAACATATATGTTTATGGTATAAAGTGTTACTTGGATAAAAAGCGTCTCATTCTTAAATTAAGTGTAGTTTAGTGAAGTTTCAGAGGAGTTGAACTTTGAAAGATTATCGTCCAAGTACTGTTTTTATTTTTCACCAAGAAATGAAGTACAAATTGTTCGTTGTTGTTGCAGTTACTACTGCTGCTGCTGTTCTGGGAGCTCAACTTAAAAAGCAAGTTGGGGAAAAACAGTCGATTGCGCACGATTAAATTTTTTCTAAATTAATGCTGCGCGCATTTAGAGGTGTGCAATCTTTCAAAACACGAGTTGATAGGTAATAAAACCATTGTGCGAAGGAATTCAGAATTATCAAAAATGCTTATGCGCACAGTTTTTCTCAAAACCCAAGTTAGAAGATAATAAAAGTATTCATTAAATAGAAAAACAGGAATACAAATGCATGTGTGCATTTAGAGTTTTGCAGTTCATCTTAGCTCTACGAAAAATGTTCACAGTTTTGACAAGAATTATTTGGTTGTATCGTCGTGTACGGGAATTGTCAGGGGAATTCTATTCAAATGCAAATTTGGAGTAATCGGCTAGTAGTCGTACCCTACGATAGCATAAATTAAACTATAATAAATATTTATGTGCACATGCTAATGATACATCGTTTAAATATGACTCAAAAATGAGACCACCCAACCGAATTCGCTTCGTGGTCTAGTGGTTAGGTTTAGGGTTAGGGTTGGGGTTGGCATTGTAGTAGTCCTTTGGTGCCGAAGGTACCGAGTTCGATTCTTGGTGTCTTCACTTAATTTTTTTTCTAAGTGAGGAGAACCAAAATTTCTAAGTCTCACTCGTGTGTTCGGAAACTCTATGACGCACTTTGTTAATCCGTACACGACGATAGAACCAATTATTTAGGGAGTAATGCATTTATTCTTACCTCGAGTATGCATTTCAATTCACCAATCCCAATCAATGTGAACGAGTCGGGTACAAAAGCTGGGGTTCTTGGTTTGTTTATAATCTTGGCCGCCTATAAAACGAAATGGTTAGGTTGTGATTAACTCTAAGAGAATGTGGCTACAAAGTGATGTTGAACTGTTTCTGTTGACAAAACAATTTTTTGTCAAACTTTAGCAATCAACTACAGAAAAAAGACAAGAACGACAAGACTTGTCATGGCTAATCACCACCGCAAGGACAGCAGTGGCGCAGCTTAATGGAGTCGAACTGAAAGCATGTGAAGGTGTCTCTGGCAACCGCTATTATTCGAATCAAATTAATTACTCATCTTCCTATAGAGCTCTATATGGAACTTAAGGTGATTTTGATTAACCATATTAAGTCTATGACGGATGAATATTACTGACGTAAGGAGCATCGCGCGGTTGCGTTATTGTTGGTACAAACAGAGTCAAGTACGGAACGGCCGTTAAAGAAGTAACGCTCATCGGCTATTCCAACCGTTTGACCTTTGGAAGAAAACGGCTGCATTATAACAGCGAAGGAACACGGACAGAAGATAAGTAAACAAGCATAACGTTAATTTAATTTAGATAATCAAAAGGAAAAAAACTATAGAAATTCAACCACGTTCGGTGTCCCAGTGCCCTTGATAGAACGGTAACTGAACACGCTAAGTTTCTACATCTTATTAATAACCCCCTCTAAAGATTATTAACAAAAATAGAGCCTTGCTAATTATACAAATACAGAGGGCGTATAACTTTTCATACCTGATCTAGTGGTATCTTTGTACGCTTCTTTTTCTTTTGTCCATCCTTATGATTTGCCTTCGAAGCTCCAAACCTCGCCCTCATAAGTGGGATATGCTTGGCCAACTTAAACTCTCTCTCCTTCCACGCCTTGGACAGATGATTGACCTGTAGCTCTAGTGTATGTTCCTTGTTAGCTCCGGCACATATCGCTGAAATAAGATCTTTGTAACGGCTGAGGTTGAAGGAGAGAAGGGTTGACGTGGTGAAGAGCATGGAGGAATCAAAGTCTTGCCCTATGCCTATGAAAAGTGCTTTCCAATGTCGAGGCTAAAAAAATAATTGAAGAATTAATTTGTGATTATGATCGCAAGTTTACAGTTTGAATTTTGCGCCACGCAGCCTAAAGCTGTTACGTAAATTTATAAGTTTTACACCGTAGTGAAAATAGAAAACTGACGTTTCGGACGTTAGTCCTTCGTCGGAGTCAATCACGTAAATAGTACGTTTACGTAACATGCTACCTCTCCAGATTTGGTGTAGGAGAGCCGGGGTACATTTTACAGTCTACTGCGCAAGCTAAATCATTTATTCAAACCTTTTCCCTTTTGTTTCTTTCTTTAAACTCTTTCTCTATTTCTTTTCAAAGTAACCATATACTTTTTAGAACTTGTTCATTGGTTCTGAACGGAAGTCATGAGCAGTAGAAAGTAATATGATATGAAATTCACAGCCACAGCAAAATGCGACGCCACGATCTGTGAATAATCGTTTTATCCGCGTTTACATGTACGTGCGTGGCGTTTTCTTCAAGATATCCTTATCAGGATACGAAAAATAGAAATGCTCTTCTCACACAAACCTAGAAAATATCTTCCAAATTGTCGAGGCGCTATTATAAACATCTTAGGTTGATAGTGGTGTTAAGTAACTTATTCAGGAAAAGTATAGAATGTAAAACTATGCATGTGTAGTTCATACTGACCTTCAAAGCATCACTAGACAGCTGCTGGAGTTGTGGTAAGTCCTGGATAAATTCTTCAAGCAGGGCCATCCATGACGCCAGAACTTCATCAGTAGCACTGATGTGAGCCTGCAGGTTCTTGCCAGCGGATATCCACTCGTTGACTCTATCAATAGCTCTCTTAACGTTCACCTACAGTACAGTTATGGTAGAATAAGTAGAATGACTATATTACTATCTTGTACTAAAAAGGAAAAGATGGCATTATGAATAGCTATGTTAACATTCATCGATGGTATCAAACGAGTCAAGTCAACAGTTAGGATACTGCAAAACGTCGCACCAAAAATACATCGCGCTTTTTTTAGAAATGGAAGAATGCTAAAAAGGATAGCTCTGTTAACATTCACCTATCATATCAAACGTGTCAAGGGTTCAGTTAGGTTGGACAAAACAACGGCGCACCTAAAAGACATCTTACTATTGGGAAACTGAAGAATGCTAAAAAGGATAGCTCTGTTAACATTCACCTATCATATCAAACGTGTCAAGGGTTCAGTTAGGTTGGTCAAAACAACGGCGCACCTAAAAGACATCTTACTATTGGGAAACTAAAGAATGCTAAAAAGGATAGCTCTGTTAACGTTCACCTATCATATCAAACGTGTCAAGGGTTCAGTTAGGTTGGTCAAAACAACGGCGCACCTAAAACACATCTTACTATTGGGAAACTGAAGAATGCTAAAAAGGATAGCTCTGTTAACATTCACCTATCATATCAAACGTGTCAAGGGTTCAGTTAGGTTGGTCAAAACAACGGCGCACCTAAAACACATCTTACTATTGGGAAACTGAATTTAAGAATGCTAAAAAGGATAGCTCTGTTAACGTTCACCTATGATATCAAACGTGTCAAGGGTTCAGTTGACCGAAAAGACATCGCGCTTTCAAGAAAGGGCACGAATGCAAAGAAAAAAGGCGTCGTCTTCAACATAGCTATATGATGGATTTCAGAAATTATCAACACCAATGAGTACAGCACTCCCAGGCAGAGCTGGATGACTTGATCAAATGGAGTGTCTAAGAATCTACGTTGTAGGGTTGGCATGGAGGGAGGTGGGTTTTACTATGGAAACAAAAGTTGCAGTTGCAGAAAGTTCTACCAAAAACGATCGATTCTTACGTTCTCGCGAACGTAATTTGAAGTACTGATTTGTTTTGCAGCAAGGTAAGTAAAGAAGCGCGTCTAGTTAACTTGTCTTGGACCGCCCACTAATCTGTTATGGGTCTCTGTCTTCAGTTCCCGATCATACTGTGAAGTGATTGATACTCCCTGTTCTTACCTTCTTAAAAGGGCTGTTTAAAACGTCTTTGATGTTATTGGCGGATGCTTCACAATAGCGCCATAGTTCATGTCTCTTGTCGATAGAGTCATAGATAGCAAGCACACGTGACAGGTCGTACGAAGTCCCCGTGATGATTTCTTTCCATTTTTTAATGTCTTTGAGTCTACTGCGGATCTTCAGGTATCGTTCACGTAGCTAGGGAATAACAAAAGTAATAGATAGAAATAATTGTCCGTTCCTTCACCCCTTCATTCATTCATCCATTCGTTTATGCATCTCTTCATTTATTCATTCATTCATCATCAATCAATCAATCAATCAATACCTCCCTCCCTCCCTTCCTCCCTCCCTCCCTCCCTCCCTCCCTCCATCCCTCCCTCCCTTCTTTCCTTCTTCTTTCCCTCATTATTCAGTCAGTCGGTAGGTCAGGCAGTCATGATCAGTTAACCAGGCAGTCAGTCAGTATACCATTTGGTAAGTCATCTAGTTAATTAATTTCTCAATCATTGATTGAGTCAGTCCCTGGTTGGTGTGGCTGTTGGTCGGTCACCCAGTCAGCAACTCACAACTATAACTAATACCTTTCTCATAGCCATCAATACACTTGTTGGGTTCTCTTTAGAGTCCAAGAATCGACCAGTTGTTGCATTCCTACCGATGTCAAACGCTTCCTCCTCTAAACTCTGATTCAAAAATATAAGAATAAAACTATTCGTTTGAACAGGTCTTCAGACTTTATATATTTGTTGGGGTTTGCAGTGGTAGGAAAACCAGAGAATCCAGAGAAAAACGCTCGAATTAAGAGAGGGACTCATAAGTCCTGGTATTGAATCCAATGTCCTTAGGATGAGGCAAGCACTTGTGCACTTGCACTAATGCCATCCCACGTTTGGTTCAATAGGACGTTTGCATGATGACGTCATTTGACTTTCACTACCATAATGCTTCATGAATTTTCTTTCTTATTTAACTGATAAAAAGAAATTGGCAAGGGCGTCTGGTGGTAGAGGCTAATGATGCCATAATGCAAATGTCCTATAGTCCCCTTCACAGTTCCCTGCGCCATCTTGAAAGGCAACCGTGCCCTTGCATTGGAGCAAAACTAACAGTGAGCTTGCAATGATTGAGACCTTTTTAAACACCTTGGACAATCATCGCAAGCTTGCCATTCGTCTCGCTTTTATGTACTAATTAATAGGTACAGTATTTATCTCAAAAACAACAACCCTCTCTTTTTCGTGCACTGTACAGGCTGTATTACCGATATGACTTCAGCTATTTTTTCAACTATCAGTGGTTTTTGTAACTGGACAAAATCAGATGCTTCCTGAAGACCAAACAGAAAGGATTCCCAAAGCGCCCAAACCTAAAATGAAATACCAAAGAAATGAGTTAGTGTTATTAAATTGATGCCAGTTGGAAAGTTTACTGTCAGTGATACAGTGTAGTTCTATCAAATGTGTTAATTATATCAAAAAATCAGAAGCCATTGCTATTGACTTCAAAAAGAAGGATCATATCCTTCACGTTGAAGTAACATTGGAAGAATATTCAATTTTAAATCATTTCTTTTGGTGGAAGTCAAATATGAATGAATGGATTGGATGGATGGACAGTTGGACGGAGGGATGGATGAATGGATGGACAGATGGACACATGGTTGGATGGACAGGTGGACAGTTGGACAAATGGAAAGGTGGACAGATGGAAAAATGGACAGATGGATGGATGAATTAATAAAGAAATGAAAAAAATTAAGATTTCATATTGCGCCCTACGTACTGTACCTTCTCCTCAGTTATTTCTTCCTCTGCAGACAGTTGCCGGTAGCAGCTCCGAATAACCTAATGAAAAAGTCAAGATAATTATTAGCAATTCAAGCTTCTTTTTTCTCCACCTCCTTGGTTTCCATCTTATGATTCTCTTACTTCAAAGAGGTTTTTGATGTGCTCAACTTTCTCCTTCAGAGCTGGCATTTTGGCCTTGACTTTTTCAAGCTGTAAAATGAATTCAGCAAAGCCTTTGATTTCAACTCTTTGATCCTTGAGGCTCTGGGATTAAAAAAGGAATAGACATTCATCATTCACAAATAAACAAGATTTTATTGCAGATGTGAATTGTGTTACAACAATCAAATTTTTCTCAGAAAAATAATTTATTGCATCGAACAGGAAAATTTGAACAAGAATGCTACTCAAACAAATTAAGAATCTTATTTTCAACACATGAATGCCATATAATCTGAAATGTGAAAACATTACACCGGACCTAAAGAAGTCTATTCTAGATTCTAATCCAACCCTGATCTAGATACCTCAGACAGCCTTTCCATGTCAGAAATAACTTCCTGTGACAACAACAAGACCTGAGAGGCAACCATTTTGACCATCTGCTTGAATATGCCGTTGAGTTGGGGGACCATTATGTTTTGTATCACATGACAATCTACATAGAGCAGTCCGTTGGCAGTGGAAAAGGTTTTGATGACATGGGAAACTTGTTCTTGCCAGGTTTGAATTTGATGGAGTTGTTGCTGTTGAATGGGAGGAAATGGACAAAATTACATTAAAAAAAAAACTTGACGATGGACAATGGACAAATCACTCATAATATTAATCTTATGAATGCATTAGCTCAAATTTTATTGATATCCTTCTGGGCCCATAATCAAATTTATGGCATGATGAACTCACATAACTTTGGAACACCTACTGAGCTGATCTAAGTCAGGGCATGTGGCTGACTCACCAATTGAACCATGAAACAACCTCTGAGCTGATCTAAGTCAGGGCATGGCTACATGTAACTCACAAATTGAGCCCTGAAACAACCTCTGAGCTGATCTAAGTCAGGACACGGCTTATTCACCAACTGAACCCTGAAACCACCTCTGGGCTGATAAAATTTATGGCATCACTAACAGGTCAACTTGGAATTTAACAAACTATTAAAGTAAGTTGTTTAATTGATGTGTGTTAAATAAATAATGTGAATATTTATATCAAATATTTATAAAAACTGTGGTGTATTCTGGCCAACTAACTTACTTCAATGTTAGATGTTGGTTGATTTTTCCAATATTCCACCTGAGAAACATCCCACACGGAAACAAATCGATGAATGTTGGCAAGCCAGTCATGGTTGTTGCAGAACTCTTGTACCTCTTCCATTGATTCAGCAACAAACTCTTCATGATATTTCAAGGCATCTCTTATTTTCTCACTGCATCAAATTGAAAGTGAAATTTAACACTAATAATGGGACTCGGACAGGGACCACAGAAAGGGAGAGGCAGACTGGGGCCCGGGTGGGAGGCTAGAGCCAGCTTCCATTTCAAACCATTTCCATTTTAATATGCTTATTCTGTAGCCTTAATAAAAAAAAGAATATATTAAACAAAAAGGTTAATCACTTACTCATTATTACTTGTGTATGCATTAACAATAGTCATGCACATACATGCAGTACTGCATAATGTACAGTGTACTTACTCATTATACAGAGTAGGCTCCAGTTTTTCCCTGGTCAAAGGACTCAAACTTGTTCCATGCTGGTCACATTTTTGTCCTTCAATCACTAGAATATTCTCTTGTTTCCTCTTGGAACAAAGTGGCTCTGCAAATGTTTGCTGAACTACGTAATTCTCTTGCACTTGTCAGACTAGTATCAAAATCTTCAATATCTTCTTCTATTTCTGCCTCAGTTCTTACATCTTGGGAAGTGCTGGGTGGAAGCTTCCCAAAAGCCTGTGTCTTTGGCATTCCTTTTCTTGCATTTACATTTTCTGGAGAAACAAGGAAATCCAGACCAATCTCACTTTCATTCTCACTTTCACTGGTTTCCAAGCTACTTTCTGGGAGTGGAGAGTTATCAAGAACTTTTTTCCTTGCTTCCTTCTCTTCTTGTACATTATCAGCACCATCATCTTTCACTGGAGTGGTTGTGGATAAATTGGTCTTGCTAGCATTGATGATAAAGGATTTGGTTTCTTCGGCAAGGTCCATTCCATGTGACAGGTTGCACACAGAAGCTAGGACAATGTCCATGGCAGATGACAGTGAATGTGACAACTGCTTAGTAGAAGGGGCAAGAATCAGTTTGTGATTCTCATCAAACACAATAAAAGCTCTAAAGAGCCCATCCCTTCCTGGTCTTGGTCCAGGAAGAGTTACATCAGCAAACTTACAGATGTTGGTCTGTGCAACAGTGAGAAGGTTTTGAAATATAATATGATCAACCAAGGTCACGAAGTTGCCGAGTTTTGTAACTTCTTCTCGGGCAAGCCGGAGGTTTTGCTGTCTAATGTTGTGCTTCTCTTTGGCAATAGCCAGAGATTCTTTGTAATTATGACGGTGGTTTCTGACCAGGGCTTCACAGTATCTCAAATACTCAAAGCAGTTTTCTTGAGTCTTGTCAACAACCATTTGGCAATAGTTAAAAAACTTGTTCAAGTACATCTGGCCGGTATCGCTTGCCTTGAATGTTGCCTCTTCAAACTCTTCCAGGGAGTAGCAATAATTTGCTTCGAAGGGAAGGAAAGTGATCTTGGCCAAATCATTCAAAAGTGCTGAAATTCTTATCAGAGCAGAACCAAATGTCGGCACATTGTGAAGCAGTGACAGCTCAACTTCTGATTTCAATTTGACAAAAAATGTGTGCTTCTTGAGTTCCTTCCATTTTAGGAACATCTTTCTCAGCAAAAAAGTTTTGAAGAAGGACAGATTCAGAATTGCCTGAAAAATAGATGCCTCAGTGTACCATTCTGTTAAGGTCTGTGACTCAGATGGTCCTGTATCAGACACATGGAGTATACTATGTGAAGAGATGATAAAGTGCTCTGGATTAACCTTATCTTTTGGAACTTCAATCAGGTTATATGGATCATAATGCAGTGATGGAGCCAAGTTCACGTAGGCAAACTTCAATTCACCAAGAAAATTTCCCTTAATAAAACTTTCAACTATTTCCCTTCCAGTTCTCGGCACAAAGACTTTTTCTCTCTTAGTTTTCTGATCAGCTTGTGCATTCTTTTGGCCATCGTCAATTGTGACATACATTGAAGTGGCACTTGATGATCTTTTGGGAGTTTGAGGGGGAGTAGGGACCAGTGTCTGGGGAAGGTCTACATCCATGGCCAATATCGCCATTCCTAGAGGAACACCTAAAACTGAATCTCTTGCAGATATTTCTCTCACAACATCAGCAAGTGACATCTTAAGGTCTTTAAGCGTTAGCTCTTTGGGTTGTAAAGGCTTTGTTGGGTCTACATCTAGTTGCTTATCAAACACATACACAGAACTAAAAGAAGAGTTTTGCTCTCCTCTGGGAATACGAATGCCTTTTTGTACCAAAGTTCTAATCCTTGGAGTTAAGGGAAGGTCTTCAGTAGGCCCAGATGGAAATTTTGGCTTTTTCTGAAGAGCTTTTCCAGTTATTTGTAAACCCGTAACGAAATCTGGAAAAAAGTTTTCCAAACACAGGGAAACAAACTGCAGCTCATCTCGCGCTTGGATCTCACTATAAGCCCTTTCTGCATAATGGCAAACCTGCTTAGTTTTCAGAATAGATGAATAAGGCTTGGAAAGTTCCAGGACTTCGCACAAATGATTCCAAAATTTTATTTCATTATTCCGTTGTAAAGCAGTGATGAATGCACGACAGATCAACGTTATCAGTTTAGTCCTTTCTTCACTGGCGTCCACATCTTCTCCATTTTTTTCTGGCGAAATATTTGGCTTTTCCTTTTCTATGGCAGTTATTGACTCCCTTGAATCCTTAGCCAAAGGCTGTGACACCAAATTTCTATTTTCTCCGATGGCTGGAAGTTTTGGTGACGAAGAAAAAACGTACTCCGTAGGGCTTGACATTTTCACCAGAAAACGTACATTTGTTCAAGGTATTTAGCCATATTTCTACTGATCATTGTAAGAAAAGTAAGATTCCAATACAATTACGTACTGTACTAGACGTATTTTCCTCGTTTTGCAGTAATTTTTCCACATTGTTTTATGAAGGACTTCAAGTAGTCCGCCATATTGTTTTTATTGGTCATTTGGATAGCAACGGTTCAGTCTACATCACGGGCGGAAAAAGTCCTGGGTATTTATGGCGTGACTGTGAGCGTGACTGTAGTTTTCGTATGACTGTCAAAAGCTAAGTGCCGTCGGGCGTAAGCGTGACGTGGCGGTGATACTTTCTAGAATTTTAATTGGCTGATTTTTTTCAATATGATTGGTCTAAAAGTGTCGTGATCTTTACGTGACCGTGTCCGCGCGCTGTTTATGACGTGTTCCGAGTATTTGATTGTGTGGAGAGCAAATTCTCTTACAAAGTGATTTGTCTGGCGTATCCCTTGCTGTGTCACGACCGTGCCGTGCCGTGAGCCTTTCACAGGCATACGAAAACTGCACCTTTCACGACACGTTTTTTCTTTCGTTCTTCCTAGCTTTTTTTTATTTTTTTTACCAAGAAAAATTATATGAAATTTAGAAGTGTAATAAGTCGTTCTTCCTTTACGAAATGAAAATAACGCCAAGCCCCAAAATACATCGTTCAGGATTTTTCACAAATAATATATGTCAGTCAATTTCCATACTGCCCTATTGTTAAACAGCTGGTCAGGATGATGGGCACTAGGGAATGTTACACGTGAGAAAGTGTGACATCTTTCATTCATACATATTCATGATCCATCCATCTATCGATCGCTCCCTCCCTCCCTCCCTCCCTCCCTCCCGCCCTCCCGCCCTCCCGCCCTCCCGCCCTCCTTTCCTACTTTCTTCCCTTCCTTTTTTTGTCCCTCAATTTCCTCTTTCCTTCCCTTATTCACTTCGTCGATATTCATTTTATGTTAGGGTAAGTGATTTGATGCTACCTCGTCAGTTTGGTGCTTGAGTTCTAATCCCAACTTGGGTATGTTCAGGTGCTAGGATTTCTAACCCTAACTTCATTAGTTTGGTGCTAGGGTTTCTAACCCCAACTTGCACCAAGTTGGTGTTAGAAACTCTAGCACCAAACCTAACCAAGTAGGGTTAGAAACAATAGCACCAACTTAAGAAATTGTGGTTAACCCTGACACTACTTGAGCCCCCTAACGCTAAGAAAACTAGTAGCACTTTCTTGAACGTAAATTTCAAAGTAACCGTTTTGTGAAAATAGGCGTTTGGATTAGCGTTTTACTAATACAATTATCGCGCATTCAGATTGGTTTCATTTACGTATGTGTTCCTGCAATAATATGCCGTCTCGTTTCAATTGTACTAAAACCACGGAAATCGATCCAAAATAACACACGCTAACACGGAAGTGTTGGTGTGTTTATCGTTACCAGCCTTCCACTCCAAGTCAGAGCTCCATCTCCGCCCGTGATGTAGTTCATTGGCAACTGTAATTTCCCCCGGCATGCAATGCAACCAGATACCACAGGAGGACCACGGATTAAATTCCCCTCAGTTTTGAAAGTTTCGTCAATTTCCCAACTAAAACGAGAACTTTAAACGATTTTCTTCTGCTGGATAGATTCCATTTTGACGTGTTTGTCTTTCCTCGGCACAAAATACAAATGACTTTATGACTCGCTTCGTAGCATTTACAGACTCCGAATACTTTGATTGACGGAAGGGAATCCCACAAATTGTACCGAAAACTGTTCTCTTTCGGGCGCGCAGCAATAAAATCAGTGGTAAGACTTTACTCAAAAAGGGATTTTAAAATCCTAAAAAAATGAAAAACAAATCAAAAGAAAAATTTCCTTCCCACTCCCAGATAGTACATTTTGCACCCTAAAATCTTTGACCAGCGGACTGCTCCCAAAGTTAGATATATACGCTATGTAATCTTTAAAACTGTCTTCATATCAAAGAAAGATTGAAATAAAACTAAACGATTTGCAATACATAAAGTATTGACCGGCATTTGGCCGGAAAATAGCTTCCTTCGAATCGTGGTGCAGATTTTTGCACTAAAATGAGTTTCTCGGAGTATAAAGATCGAATATCTGAAGGGGATACAGTTATTATCTTTCTGGTAAACCTTATTTACTTTATTTTATGTTATGTTTTAAAGTTTTATAATTATAGAACAAATACAAATTTAGTCACAAAGGAAGGACCGCAAAGCTTTAACTGTACATAAGCCTGACCTCTCATTTTGGTAAAAAAAATCGAACTCATCTTTGTTATTTAACATTCTTAAGGGATTTAATTCAATGCAAAGCGTGATAGTTTCGTCTAAGAAAGTTCATCAAACGAAATATGGCGCTCTTCCTCATGCGGAAATGATTGGAAAACGTTTTGGTTCAAAGGTAAGATTGTTTAATGTGATTTTCCAACCTCAAATTGTGTTACACCATTTTAATTTTGTCTATTTATTTCATAAATAATATGACAATTAGAATTGACATCCTCGTATTACTTCTCAATAATCAAATTTACAAAGAAACTCATGTTTTGTTTTGTTTGTTTAATTTATTTTGGAGAACGAACCCAGTAACTTGTTAATCTTTACCAATTGCAAGTGCTGTTTTTTTTAAAATGTCAGATGCATACAATGAACAACAAAGGATGGGTATATCTTCTCCACCCAACGCCAGAACTTTGGACCATAAATCTTCCACACAGAACACAGATTCTCTATCACACAGATATCAGTATGGTAGTCATGCAGCTTGACATTAAGCCAGGGTCTGTCGTTGTAGAATCTGGTATGGTACAAACACTTGAAAGAGTGTTCCATCCGATTACCAAACACCCAGAAGTGAGTTGAAAAACTCAGGTCAGTTTTTCTTAACCATCTTCAAAGTGTTTGGGTAGAGGATGTAACATTCTTTCCAGTGCTCAAATTAGCTTTTCAAATATTAATGATTCTTACCGTTTGTTTTGTGATCGCGAGACAGTGATGTTTCACGAGGGGAGGCTGGGTGAAAATCACTGTTGAGGGACCACAAAACACAAGATTCCTGTCAAAAATTGTTTTGTTATACACCAAATGTCAATATTTGATTATTTGATTTCTGTGAAAATCACTTCTGATACAGTCATTACCAGTCAACAACATACAGTATTATTGTTGCCTGCTTTAGACTCATTGCTGGAGAAACATCAAAACCTGTTTAGATTCATGTGATATCCCTTCCTCCAATCGGAGTACGAAAAAACTGGACTTTGACATTTGGTATATTAAACAATATAAAATGATTCCTCATAATAGAAAGGGCAGGGCTCAAAATAAGTTCAACCAGTCAGTCACTATTCAGGATGACCAGCCAAATTAATTTTAGCTTGGGCATACCTTGTTTCTGGCTTGATATGTTACTGGCCAAAATGATCTACCAATGCAGCAAAGATTTTGACCTGACAAGTTCTAATTCTGGCCACACATCTGATGAATGGCTGTTACATTTTTTTAAGCCCTTCAAGCAGGGGTTTGAAATATCAAAGAGGTGGAAAGGATCTGAAAAGTAGTTATTAGTTAGACTTCTACAATCATAAGCATATAATATAATTATACTTGCTTTATCAAATGTCTCTTTTCAGGGGTAATTGGGTGGTGAATTTTGCAAACTTTAAAGTTTCTACCAGTTTATTCTTTATTTAGGACTAAATAATTGTTGATACAAAAGGGCTCAGAAATAAAGAATATGATTTATTCATAATGATTAACCGTATATTGCACATTTGATCAAGGCATGTACATGTACATATGTTAATATGTATTTTTTGCTAACTAAAGGTACTGGAAGTGCTTCCATGACACATGCACTAATAAGAACTGTGGCACCTTCAGGACATGTGCACACTTTTGAATTTCATCAAGAAAGATGTGAGAAAGCCAGGTAAGTGAGATAAACAGAAGCAGGACTTGAAAATTCAACTTAATATGCATATACATGGAATCTTATTCCTTCAACAACACTGTCTGTCAGTACTACTTGCTGGTAATTCCATCAGTGTTGTAACTGTAAGGTGTCAGTAAGTCAATACTGTGATGGTAAAGTGTTGGTAAGTGGTTGGCTGACTAAATTATACTTACTGACACTGTACCATATATGTTGCTGGTTGATCACAATAGTCCAGATCCTTCCATAGATTATCACACCTAAGAAACATGTATAATTACAATACTGCATGATGTTTCAGAAATTAGTTCTTTGTCAGAGTAAATTATATCATATTTTATGTATTTATTTATCAGAGTAGGTCACAACTCTAGCACACAAGATTTTTGACCACTCAATGCTGGTGAATCAATCACTTCGCCATGGTCAAGGGACTGCTTTGATGATATGACAGCCTTCTTCTCAGGCGACAAAACAAAACAAACATGATGATAAATATATAAAGTTTTGTGTATTGATCTACTTTATATACCATCTAAATTCATCTTTTATTGAATTCTCTTGTATTAAGCTGATCAATACTGATATCATTACTGTAACAAAGCTTATTAACAAAGCCCTCCATTTTTGCACATAATGCCTTTCAATCCAAGATGACTGCCTTATCATCAAAGTATTCCATTGACTAACGTTCATCAGCCGTGGATCCTGGACTTTTAAAAGGGGGTGGCTCTTACAGGGTATACCAGATAGGACATTGAGTACAAACTCCTAGTGCAAATTCTCTGCAATCCAGGCCATGTGCACTTTATGTAGTTGCAGTAATACTGCAAAGTTGTTTGTAATCATTGTTTTCAGACATGACCTATATATTTTTCATGCTTCATGTAGAAAAGAATTTCAAGAACACAAGGTTGACCACCTTGTAACTATCAAGCACAGAGATGTTCTTAAGGATGGGTTTCAATTGGACAACGTAGCTGATGCAGGTAATATGGAATGTACAGAAAGTAAATAATCACACTTGTTAAGTATTTTAAAAATAAAGACTATCATGGCTTGATTATTCAACAGAACAAGAAACAACTCACTGTCTGTTCGTCTCATTTCTATGTTCATTATTTTACAATGACTTACAAATATTTTGCACACTCATTGGTTATTCTTTTATCATATCAGTAAGAGGAATTACGAAAAAGCTGATGCCAACAAGTGCACTATTCTTTTCTTTGATTTTTTTTGATCACTAAAATTGTTTTTACAATAACTTACAAATTTCTCGCGCACTGATTGGTTATTTTATCATGAATAAGAGGACAGATTGACGTCAAGCTGACATCAACGAGCACGCGCGCTCTTTTCTTTTGGTTGTTTTGATCGCTAAAAACAAGAAGTTTTTATCTTGTTTGTTATTGTAAGAAACAAATGGACTTCAGTTTTTAATGTGTCTCTCCTCTTATTGACGATAAATTGCGTCATCACATTATCAATTGGCAACTCTTCGTGGATCCATACAGTACCTCTACAATGTGATGATGCAATTTATTGTCAATACGAAGACCAACATAAAAAACTGATGTTCTAACAGTAATTAAATAATTAAAAGTTAAAATTCTTTTGTTAAATTCAAGATGGCCAGCCTGGAACTGTGAACGGGTCTATACTGTAAGTGCTAGGGGTCTATTGACTTAAATTCTGAAAAAGTCTTGTTTTTTTATATGTTTCTTTAGTCTTCCTGGATCTTCCTTGTCCCTGGGATGCTATTCCTACATCCAAACAAGCTTTTAAGGTAATCAAGCGGTCCTTTATTAGCTTGGGTATTACCTTTTTCCATAATTTCATACCACATGTCATTTTCTTGAGTATCATTTCTTTGTTTATAACAAACAACAAAATTACTCGATACAGTGAGTGTGGAGTTTGTGGTATATACTTTAACATTAGCATCTTGTTAAAGAGAATTGGCAACAACTCTGAAGCCGTCATAAGACTTTACCATTAGGAACCTGCTTTTAGATTCCAAAATGTTTTTCTTGATTTCTTTTTTGATCAAAAATTCCTGGAAAAAGGCTACGTGAACAAGTAAGATCTACTGAAGCATGCAGGCAGTTCCAACGACCATACATTTGTTATGGCCTTTAGTCTTTACCACGCTGACGCATCAAGAAAAATTGTTAAGGGTTGTGGACGAAAAGTATTTGCTTTATCTTGCAGAAGAGTGGTGGACGCTTGTGTTCATTTTCTCCCTGTATTGAGCAAGTTCAGAGAACCTGTGAAGTGCTGACAAAAGAGGGTTTTAAAGGTAACCATGTGGTTTCCCCCACTGCTCTTTTTTTGTTTTTTCAATTTTATTTCTTAAAGTCAAGACTCTTGATTAAACTTGATGGGGGTAAAAAATGGCTTTGTTTTTCGAGATTTAACACGGTGTGGCGGCTCTCCATTCACTGAAAGCACAGTGGAGAACCAACAACTAACATACACATACGACACCGAGCCTTAGTAAGAGACGAGCACAGTGCGGTGCACACGAGCAAGGATTTTCCGCATTCAAGGACCGTTGATATGGGTACGCAGTACGCGAAACAACACACGTTAATCCTTATCAACTTTAAAATGGAATATACAGCGCAAAAAAACACTTTAAAAAACTCAAGATTCGAAGGAAGGGTTTCTGAATCACATACGTTTCTTTAAATATTAAGAAAGCATTGCGCTCCTTTAACGTCACAAGCACTCTCTCCGTGGTTGCTCGGTCATGTTTTGGAAATTGAACTTTTAACGTCTCGAGAGAGAAAATATTAAGAAGCCGGGAGCGTCAGAATCAAAGAATTCTCTCGACTGGTTTCTTTAGAATGACTTCTGTTTTGATATAAATAAAATGTAAAAATAAATGCGGTAAACACTTTAAGCACGTAAATAGTGAGAGGGGCACACAAGAGACGCTCCCTACCGCTCCCCTCCTTAAGAAAAAAAAATCGGAGGAAGGCATTATGACTTAACATCTTTTCTTACCCGACGTTGTTATATTTCTTGAATCAGATATACAAGTCATGGAGTGTCTGTTAAGATCATATGACGTCAAATCAGTAACCATACAAGAAGCAGACTTAGGTCCTACAGTGCCACAGGTAATGGGCTTTAAAAACAGATTAATAAAGCGTCATATATACTACACTGAATTACTACACTCTATTTCGTAGTTTCCTGTGTAGGCCATTTGCATTAACGACTCACGCGTATCCCCTTAAAGGGGCAGAAATAGAAAGAGCACCTCGATATTTTCGTGTCGAGGTTTGTGAGAAAAACTGGGTCGAGTTGCATTTGCAGTGCATCATAGGAATGTTTTAGGGGACGAAACACCCCATCTTGAAGACAGTTCCACAATGCAATGAAAATAATTTCTCAAACCTTTTAACTTAAAAGCCAAATCTCATGTTTCGAAACTTGCGTCTATTTCGTCACCTAAAACAGACCCACAATGCAATGCAATACCAACTGGACCAAGTCTTTAACTTAACCTCGGAATGGCTAATAATTAGGAAGAAAATGGACCAATTCACTTCGTTGACCTATAATTTGTATGTTTGCATTTCAAAGGTCTCAGAAAAAGGGAATGATTCGCCCAATAAAAAACGGAAATTAGAAGATACAGAAGACACGATTCCAGAGGTAAGAGAATATTTAGTCTTTATCCGCAACCCTAAAACAACATATGGGCTGCTCTCGAACCCTAAACCAACCTCTGGGCTGATCAAAGTCAGTGCACAGCAAGAGAATTCTCTTGTGCACGGCTAACTCACAGATCGAACCCTGAAACAACCTCTGGGCTGATCAAAGTCAGTGCACAGCAAGAGAATTCTCTTGTGCACGGCTAACTCACGGGTCGAACCCTGAAACAATCTCTGGGCTAATTAAATCAGTGTACGACTAACTCACAGATAGAACTGGAATTTAGCGTGTTAGGATTTGCGAAGGAAGGAAAACCTTAGAACCCGGAGAAAAAAATTTCCCATAAAGGGAAAGTCATTAACTTAACAAACTCTAGTGACATGTGAGGCCTAGCCTGGGAATCAAATCAAGTGTTATTATACGTGAAGTGAAAAGTTAAATGGTAAAATACTTCTTGAATTAAGTGCTTCGTTAAGTTTTAAAGGTTTCAGATTTTCCCCAATATGTTAATGACTAATGTTAAACCCTTAGAACTTAAGGCGTCAACACTCAAATCAAGAATTATTCAGTTCACCATTGAAATACCGCTATCGTCTAAAGGCGCTGAACCAGGCCTTATATGCCTTATCGTGCATATTAATAATTCATGAGGAAACCAACCAATCAATGGACTATTTTTTGGATCACATGCTGTTACTTAAAACCTGGTAAAGTCCTGTGAAAGGTCTGCATTAATTTTGTTCGAGTCCTTGGACTGGATCAAAATTAATTCAGTTCAGGGACATATCTGTCCCTTAAAGTCTTTCAATCCTAAACAAACAACCTCCCGAATAATATAATTAATGAGTATGAGAATTCATTACAAAGCCTTCAAATCGGGCTGGACGAGATTTCAAGTCTGGCTGCGCCTCGGACTGGAACTACTTGCTCGGACTTTGAAATATTACTTTGCAAACTATCTGCATCTCGCTATTTCATGTGAGCAGAGTTGCTTGTTGTATGGCATTCTCCTGTGCTTCTAAGGGTTTTTTCCTCGGGTTTTCCGGTTTTCCTCCCTCCTCAAAAATCAGTTCGTTGTTCTAATTCCAATACACTTTAGAACCAGGACCACAGGTTTGTAATTAACCACTGGTTATTAAGTGCTACCCTCGTAAAACAAGTTAATTTTTTTTATTTATTGAATACGTGAGATAAATGCCCCATTACTTATTATCTAATATGTGAAAATCCCATTTTCGCTTCTCATTATCCAATTGCTTCCCACAAATTAACCAAAATATGTGGACGTTGGTTGATAACACGACTGAGGTACTAGGAAAATCAAAAAATAGATAAAGCAGATGTCTTTTTCAGCAACAAAATTTGTATTGTTTTGTACTATTATGATTTGCGGCTAACGCGTGAAATTGTCTACCAATATGGTCTACTTTGGTTTCGTTAAAAAACCTTTAATATTTATCGAACCCTGAAACAACCTCTAGGCTAATCAAAGTCTGTGGTGCACAGCTAACTCACAGATAGAACCCTGAAATAACCTCTTGGCTAATCAAGTCTGTGGTGCACAGCTAACTCACAGATAGAACCCTGAAACAACCTCTTGGCTAATCAAAGTCTGTGGTGCACAGCTAACTCACAGATAGAAACCTGAAACAACTTCTGGGATGATCAAATCTGTGTACGGCAAACCCACAGAATGAACCCTGAAACAACATCTGGGCTGATCAAAGTCAGGCCACGGCTAACTCACAGATAGAACCCTGAAACAACCTCTTGGTTAATCAAAGTCTGTGGTGTACAGCTAACTCACAGATAGAACCCTGAAACAACCTCTTGGCTAATCAAAGTCTGTGGTGCACAGCTAACTCACAGATAGAACCCTGAAACAACCCTCGTTATTTCCCTGTGTATCGTTTTTTTGTTTAACGGTTACAAATGAGAAGACGTAAGAGTATGTCTATACTTCAAGCAAGGAATCTTATTCTCAACAGAATGACAAGTGGTCTGAAATTGACCACAGCGTATTTACTTACTTGCATCCCAATTACGAAATGTCTCATTTTTTTCCTCTAAGTACATCTTTAAGTGAAGATTATCCGTCTGAACACACACAACAACTATACCGGCACGACAAGGTATAAGAATTGGCTCAATTAACAAATCACGTGACGAAAGAGTACTACACTCATTCAATCAGATGTAGGGACGCGCCGAAGACTGACAAGGCTATGACACAAAATATAACGCACGCACCGACAACTGCGCCAAAAGAAACCAGGGCTCTCTTTAAACTAGCTCTGCTAAATGAGACATACTTGTAAAAATATTAATACCCTGAATGACATACCGTGTAGTGCCTGTACAACAATAGTAAAAGTGCACCAACAAGAAGAAAACTAATAGATTTCTAATCGAAAACAAGATTGTGTTCGAAAATATTACTCAGTAAAAAAACTAATAAAAGGTTTATCTTATCACATACTTCTGCAAACCTGTTGTGGTTGGCTGAAACTCTTGACGGACAATAAAGGAAACGGTTTCTATCTTCGCGCTGTGGAAAGCCATTCCGTGTATCAAAATAATATTGTTCAGTTGTAAAGTAATTATAAAACAGTGCTCTTATTTTCCGCAAAACCGCAGAAAATCTGAAGACTATCAAGGAGGGATTTTAACGTCCTTGGGTGCATTATATTTAACAATCAGACATCAGATTTTTATGTGTCTGTCCTCTTATTGACATAAATTGCGTCATCACATTGTCAAAGTAGTGTGGATTTACGAGGCGTAGCCGAGTCGTTTTAGTCATTTTCCTAACGCGATTCGGACAGGTGGCGGCGTGCGGAACTGCTTTGCCGTGTGATAGATAAATTTAAGATAGCCAATATATACTAGTTATAGGCTAAAAGTTGTTTCTCTACTAATTAATTAATTATTATTTACTTTAGTTTCTTATAGATATAATTCGATATTTGGATGTAATCAGCCTTTTTGTAGCATGGGGTGTATCTGTTGGATGAGATACTAATGTAACGAGGTTTGGTAGAGTGATACCACTTAGGGGGCCTAGTGTTGTACATTACTTGCCCTTAGCTTTTTTTTAATTAATCAATCAATCAATTAATCAATCAATTCTAATAATTTCAATCTAGCTTTTGTACTCAATAAACGGATTTGCCACAAGTACTGAAAGTAATGGAGCATCTGCTAAAGTGGTCCGGTAATCTTACATATTATCCTTTCATACACGCTAACTTCTTATAGGTTGAGAACAGTGATTCAAATGATAATAAAGCACCCACAGACGAAGAGAAAAAGGCACATCAAAATTATCATCCAAAAGTAGAAATGAAGACATTGATGACTGCCAAACCTGTCCGAGACGTGCCTGGCCACACTGGGTTCCTTACCTTCGCTACACTCTTTCATAAATAGGTATCATATTACTAAACTAGATGGCTAGATATTTATTAAATATAATCTATGCTATTTTTCTTTTTTATGCTTCTGTAATCATTAGGGACGGGGATAATGTTTTCATTTATATGTCGTCAACATGCTTTTGAAATCTGTTGCAGAGATTTTAAAGGCATGGGTGTTTCGCGTTGTGTCTTTTATCGACGTTCCATTTTCTTTTCCTCCCTCTCTCTCCCTTCCCTTTCCTCTCCTCTCGGTATCTGTATGTCTGTCTGTCTGGCCATAGGCCCTCTATCTCTTTCATTCTCTTTCTTCATTCTTCTTCATCTCCACCTGTCTATTTATTTGAAACTTAAATATAAATGTATAAATGACATTATTAGTATTCCCTTTCAAAAGGGATCTTCTTCTCTGTCTAGGGTATTTCTTGTTTTTGTGTGGTTTTTTTTCTTGTTCTTTCTCTCTTTGTTTTTTTTTTTAGCTGAGACATGCGATGCAGATGTGTTGCGGAACAAGTTACACGAGGGTGTTACACGACGCAATTTATGCCCTGTCTAAACGAGGAAACAAGTCTCCACAAATGTTTCCCGCGCGCATGTTCCACGATAATCCCAAGTTTAGCCACATGCGAAAAACAGAAACATTCCATGCTTCCCAGACGCATGGAAACAATGTTTCCTCGTTTAGCCACGAAAGTCAACATTCTAAAAGTTCTAAAAGTTCGTTACTTAGCAACGCTAGCTCTCTCTTGAAAGTGCGCATACGCTAACCGATGTTGAGCAAACATGTTTCCCGATGTTTCCTGACAGTTTTGCCACCTTTGGAAACATTTAAGAAAACATGTTTCTGGAAACATGTTTCCTCGTTTAGCCAGGGCCTTAATCGTTGAGAAACTTTCGTCGCGCGAAACTAAGTAGGACTAGTAGACTCTAATCTTGTAACGGGAACTTGTGTCGTGAACGAGTCAGGACGAAATTGCGCCGTGTTTCAACATGTGGCAGTGCTTTTATAATTGTAATGCTTATTCACAATCTGAACGTTGAAAGCCATGAATACAAACTTCGAATTCTGATTCCCAGTTCCATCGACATGCGATATATAACGTTAAAATCAAATATTTTTTCAATGTTTTGAATAAAAGTACATTAAAAGTTCAATGATTGAATTTAATCATTCCGAGATAAAGACGATTATTAATTAGTGTTGTTTATTTATCCTTGATGCACCAGGAAGTTAATGTAAGAGCCGTAAATGAGTAAATGATAATAATTTGTGTACGTGCCTTTGATAATAAAAATAGTTGATGCTGCATGCTGATATTGGATTAACAAAACCAACATGATAACTGTAAACATTTTGACCGACGTTCCCGAAATCGAACCAAAGACATTCTTAAAGCAAACAAATAAAACCTCATAATTGAAATTCAATTAACAATGGAAAATCACGAAACACGAGCATGTCTAAAATTCTCAAAAGAAAATTAAAAGAAAGAAAGAGACAACTTAAGAATAAAGACGGAATTCGAAATTTTATCACGACTTTTTTCGAGATGTTTTGAATAAAACCTGCTAAAAAAATATCATCTGCAGTGGCATGTAAAGGCTATGTGTAAGTACGCTTTCATGTAAACTGGTGTTTTATCGACAGGTGTCCGTGTAGAGAATAACGCGGGAAAAGGAACGGCGCTGAGAGGGAAAGCTTCCTTTGCTCTGCACCATCACGTGCCGGCGACCAAAATACAGCTCGGACTGCCTTTGGTTAGAAAGCAGAACAATAACACCCTTTGCTCTCGGGAATGCAGCACAATCTGGGGAACAAATCAATATATTCCAATTGTCTCAGGAGATTGGAATTCTTTTGTTTTGTGTCCTCGGAAGTGCTTTGACGTCACACGCAAGGGCCGGTACACTATAGATAGACTTGAACTGATACATAATTTAAACCAAACTGGGCCATTACTCATTTCCTTGAGTACCACAATTTTTTTACTGCTAGATAGCTATTTAATCTATTTATCAACATGTCCCAAATGGTTTTAAATGAGAAAACATTACCAGCAAAATATATTTGTCTTAATGTTCTTATCCCACCTGGCCAACATCGACAATTATCAAGAATGGAAATTCTAAAACCATGACTAAAAAGAGTAGGATCATTATATATACATTGTACTCTATAACAGTAAAACACCTGCATAAACCACTTCCATTGACTGTTTATAATAAATTGTCAAATGTCAAATGAACCTGAAAAAAATCACTGTACTTATCCCTATCTTATAATCGCTAAATGGCAACTTTTAGGTACACAACGAAAAGAAAATACAAAATTAGGGAAAGGGGAAAAAATGCATAGTAAAATTCAAGTTTTTTCTTGCGATAAATTCCTGGTATTTAGTGAAAGTCTTAAGGAAAAGTAAACGTTAAGTGCTAATGGCGTTGCAAATCACCCTCAATTTACCGTCGACTCTAAACAAAGCGAATACAAAGTGAACTACTTAATCGAAGAATTTAGAATTCTTTACGTCGTTCAAAAACAGACCGTCCGCTGTGATGGGGGGTTTCGCTGTGGTTTGCGTTCTCATATCTGAGGTAAGTTGCAAATTACTTAAACTGTTTTGATAAAATAGGACGGAAGGTTATTTTGCAAGATAAAGCTGACCAGCAGTTAATAATTTTTTTATTCCTTCGAGAAAAGAATCTCAGAATTTTCAACAATCGCTCAACAGTAACGACGGGCTCTTTAATGGATTTCTCTGCTGTCGAAAGTTAAAAGTAAGTCAGGATTTCATAACCTTTTCCTATTTATTTGTTTCTAATTTAATTTGTAATGATTTTATATTCGGAATACTAATTTTGGTTGTAATACATATTTGTATTCATGACTAGATTCATTGTTTCCATAACATCGTTTAGTTTAGCTTGGTACGGCCCTGATGACTAACAAAGTTTAGGCTTTTTTTGTAAGTCAGTAAAAACACGTTTCATACTCGAGCAAAAAATCACTGATAAATGCATAATGATTCAGTCAATTGTGTTGTTTTTGGTACTAACTACTAGCAAAGAAAATAAATGAATTTCCTAATGTATAAACATATGCTGAAATTTGTATAACTCGAAATGCTTTAAGGGGTTTTTAAAACTTAACAGATACTTTTTTGATTCAGAAGAGGCGGAATAGAGTTTTCACTTAAACAGATAATTCGCATTACAGTCTACAACCGGTGTCCTGAATCATCTTTAAGGTGCTATAAGGTTTCTTTGCACGTTTTTTCCCCTCTCTTTTTTTTCTTTTCTGGTTCTTAACAAAGTTTCTTATCTACGCCAGTACGGTCAATATAAAATTCGATGGAACGATCTTAGGATTGACACTAGATCTGCCCCATCGTTAAGATCATTTAAAAGGCTTGCGAGGGCAGAAATAGGACAAGCTACTATAGTCAACTGAAATAGTATTTATACCCCACATGGAGAATTAATAATCAAGTATTGTTTCGTATTGTACATTTTCCCGCGCAGTTATACGGTGTCTTTAAGGTTTCCGTTCACATTTTGTTGGCGGTTATTATCTCTGAAGTTTTGTTTAACAGCCTTAGTTTGTATTTTTATCTTCAGTGTTGCTCAGCAGTTGTCTTTTTTTACCAAATTAAACCACTGGTTATATAATGTACTGTAATATATAATGTAATGTACGTTTATTTGAGACATAATTTACAATGAATTGTGAGACTGTTTTAGAGGTCATATTTCCAAAATGGCGGCTACTTCGTCCCATAAAACAGCCCCACAATGCAATGCAATACGAACTCGACCAAGTTTTTTCCTCAACCTCGGAATGGTTTATAGCTTCATTCAGGTGTCTTTCTCACGTTTGTTGTTTATGACTTTTTTATAAAGACACAGAATCAAGAACTGGTTAGAAATACAGACTTCATAATGCTATAGGATATAGTGTCTTCTCAATAGACCGTTTCCTCAAGGTTGCGTGCGCATCAAACTTGATGGGCCACAAAATTGAAAAAGGTAAATCCAGTTATATCGAGAAGCCAATTTTATATGTAAATAGGAGCCATAGTCAATTTTATGAATTATTTTCGGGGAAAAAAATCATAGAAATGTATGACAAATCTCATTACAAAATTTCCTTTTCTGATATCGTGGCACGTCAAGTTCCTAATATTGGATGCGCACGGAACCTTGAGAAAACGGTCTATTAGCGCGCTGGGAAAGCCGGCATTTTCTAACATTCGCCGAGACGATAAAACACACTTCGATGTCTAATAATCAACCGCAGATTTAATTTAATTTTAATCTACTTTAAAAGACAACAGCATGGCGGCCATTGTGGTTCCGTTAACAATGGATGCTAATAAGAAATAAGAGAGGCGATAGTATAAACCCGTATTGTAGGCCCCGAAATGTTGATCACGTGATTGGCTCATAACAATTGAGTGACGGTAAAGAATACCCTTATTTTTAGTATTGATGTTTGTCTTCTGATAGTAACAGTTGACATTGGTATGGAATGTCAACATCTCGATCTGACAGAAAATTTCATTTTCTTCTCTTCTAAGACTTTTATGACACAAATTATTTCCTGACGATGTGCTACAAGGATAAGGGAAATAACAAGTTTATATCTACACTTTCTGCATAGGTGAGTCAAAAATATCGTACATGACGATTGTTTTCTTTCAAGCTACGAAAAGCTGAGAAAATTTGGTTTACAAATTGTTTGAATGACAAAGAAACGCAGAATTAGTTTTTTTTATCAATATATATATGTATATATATTTATCATTATATTGGCGTTCATGTGTATATGGTGAGACTTACTGTGGACGAGTGTATATGTACCAGTGTCTATGTGTACATACAGTCCTTTGACTAAACGTTGATCGGATCATCCCTACGCGCCTAGACCGAAAAGGATAACGGGTAAATTAACATGAATAATTATTTGTTCTCTATCAGTCGGTGACAATCGCACAATGGAGAGCAAAATGCACATTTGTCTTCCCGTTTTACGCAAGGAAAACGAGAGCCGTTTCACATCATATTCCATCAAAGATGTCCCAAATATCGACAACATGGCATGCGCTAAAAGATTATCTGCTTGAGCGCGGTTCAGACGATTTATCACCGTTTACAGATAGTAGCTTCGAAATAGGTTACTTTTGGGGTAAGAGCCAAAAATTTAGTATTTCCAGTCCAGTACAACTTGCTCAAGACGTATTAGATAACATATGTGGCAGCTAGTAACTGTGAATTAGATATCCCCATGATCCTTTTGGGTCTAGGCGTGTTGGGATGAAGCCGATAAAACGACAACTTTTAGTCAAAGGACTGTATACTTAAGTGTCTATGGTGTGTATGTGTATATATGGTGTAAGTGTGTGTAGACATATATATATACATACGTATACATATTTATGACAGGTATAGACTAATAGAGATGAATACATATACATACGTATACACATGGACTATTCATATAGGTGTATATATACTGATGTACGTACATAGATAGATTCAGTACGGGGATATACTGAGATAGAGCCTAATTTACCCGTATTTAGTGCATTTATATTTAAGTATACGTTATGCTTCTGGTGCATTGTCACCCGGCGAAAGGCGTAGAAACGAATTAGGAAGATTTGATTATCTCTCGAGGCTTGATAAAGTGAAATTTTCAGTCTTTTCAAAAAAGAAAATACATGATTTGAAATAAGAGCCAACACCTTGATCTTCACCACAAGGAGAACGACGCATAAATCAGCATGATATGGTAGGCTATTCTCTGTTTCAGTCTTATTTTGGTGTTAATGTTGTTACGGTATATACCTTATGTCTAATCGTCTGTAGATAATATTAATCGAGGCTTTTCTACATCTTAACTTGTCATTGTTCTATTTATTTGGTGCTGAATATTTGGACACAAAGAAGAAACAAATGGAAATTGACAGATAAAAAGGGGGACTGTATCCGTATTAACTATTTTCTCATAACTAACTCAACTTTTTCTCGGCGTTATTAGTGAGCTCCTGTAGCTTTGTACCTTTATTCTGAGTCATGTATTCCTCTAAATGCATATATTATAGCGTGCTGATCTTTCCATTATGAATTTGGTCCAATTTCGAGAATTGTTATAAATAAACTTAATTAAAAAGCATGCTTCCAACGCTTTTTACCATCTTAAACCACAATTAGAAAGTGAAATTGCTTCCATCTAAAATAAAAATAAAATACACTTAAATAACATGTAATATTTTTGATAAGAATTAAGTAATTTTTTATGACATATGTTCATTTTAACTTACGTTTTTTTCTTATTTTTAACAACGTATTTTTTAAGTTATGATCTGGGCCGTCACACTGACCTAATAAGAAGGGGCAAAAACATAAATGATATCATTTATTCATGAAGTTTTGCTTAGTTATTGGCTTTTTCCAAAAACATTTGATGTGTGAGGAAAATAAGGAAAACTAACTGTTAAAAAGTTCATTTACGCGTTTATTAGGAGATATTTGTGATTTCAATCCGTCAATTGTCAATATTTGTCCTGATATTCAAAAACGAATTAAAAAAAAGATAACAGACTAATCATATTAGTTTTAAATAATTGTCATTTCCACTCGTTATAATTGGAGCTAGACGTGGATATGAAAATGAATTTTTTGCTAGATTTCTTACTAAAAGTAGACGGACGAAGCATCCACGAGGTAATACTTTCTAGGTATACCTGTTGTATAAACCCATTTGTAAAAAACGTTGTCGGTTGGAGACCCTAAATCCAAAATCTTAGACCAAATAGCACACTGCAAAATGCAATATATACACAGCCGAACAGTGTTATTACCTTAGATTAGAATAGAAATGGGATTTTTTTGTATTTTAGCCAGAAATCATAAGAGCGACAAAAGAACGTTTTTCACGTAAATAGGTATATTTGAATGTGAGTCAGTGTGTGTGTGTATTGATGATGATTATGATTTATATAGTGCCCTTTAATATGTGGATATAATCAAAGGCGCTTTACATGGAGTTGTGAATGACAGATTGCTTTATGCAATTTACAAACATGAGAGATGTTAGTTAGTATGAAGTGTAGGCACTGAGGGTAGTCACTGCCAGGGTTTCCGTTTACGTTCTCAGTGGTTCTTTTTTGTCCCCCAGTTACTGTAGGTTAGGAAGGGTTTGGAGACAGGGTTGAAGGTCTAACCATTTGCAGATATTATTACAAAGGCAGCACCTTCTCCTCAGTTATTGTAAGACCCTGAGTGTTGGTCCGGCCGAGGCTTGAACCACGACTTCCCGCACAACAGACCGCCGCTCTTACCAACTGAGCTAACCGAATGGCGTTGAATATTCGGTAGCGGTGGCGGTGTGTATGCGGGGAGAGAGAGACACATTGGAAGGCAATTGAAGAGAAAACTTCGTTGTTTGTTTTTTCAACCACTGAGTATCATTAAATTAGGTTCTTGAAAAAGTGAGCGTAGGTGAATAAGTTGATGACAAATTATCCCGCAACTAAATATCGATGAAAAGCTCAAATTGAAGATTAAAAAAACCGTCAGAGGAAGAATAAATTTGAAAAACAATTTCGCGGATTCATACTTCGGTTAAAAGACCCTGACTGCTGCATGGTGTTGTGTTGTCTGCACTGAATTTCTTTCGCCTCGTGAGATCAATAAACTAAGAAATATAAACCCTTTCTTGATCTACACCCTCAAGAGTGTTTTACATAATACTCTTCAAGAGTTTAGAAAATATTTTTAAAATATATATTTCTTATATTTTTTAACCATTTATTAAATCAAATTTTATATTGTTCAATGATCAGTGGTTACATTTTACCTCAAGTCGGTCTCAACTCGCTGCCGTACCGTGCCGTGCCGCAAAACCCTTATTGATTTAGTTCATTATTTTGTTCGATGGTGGTCACTAACTATGCCTTACAAAGGTACTCTAAGCATTTAACTACAACGTGGTAATACCTCTTTTACTTATCATAGTTGTTACGTGCCTTGCCGTGCCTCGAACCTTTCCTGCATGGCTTTACTTTATTATTTTGTTCAATGATGATGACTGTGTAGGCTTTAAATAGAGCCGTGTAGTTTACAAACAACATAGGTAGCATAATCAAAGTTATTTTAAAATTTCAACCATACTAACTCACTCTAACATACTAACACACTCAAATCATATACAAATATTTCGTTTATTCATTAATTCATGTAGAATTAATACTGAAAGTATTGTCTCAGGCTTCAGGTGCACTTTGATTCGCTCAACATCGTCATATTACACACATACACGCATAAACTTTATTCATACTCTAATAACTAATATTTTCGAAAGAGAAAAGAAAATATTTTTTATGAATAGAAAACATTAATGACTGAATAAAATTAGAAAATAGCAAAATGACGATTTATGCATGTATAAATAATTATCCTATCATAATATCGTTTACATAAAAATTCAAAGATTTAATTGCAGACTTGAAATTAAATTTTTAGGTCTGTCATATTTTTCATGTGATCAGGAAAATTATTCCAATATTTTGCTGCTGTATATCTTATAGACTCGAAACTTGCAGTCATAATATTAAGATTCGGTCTGTAATTCGGTCACTTTGAACACAGTTAATAAAGGTTTGAACGACTTCACCGCAATCTTAGTTTTATTCGACACCAAGGAATCGTGAACAGAACTTCTTTTAGAAGCTATCTAGTTTCAAATCATGTACGGTTTTATCGTTACAATCGATCTCTTTGCGTATTTCAATTACTTTTGAATAGATAGAACCTTAAAGTGTTAGCCAAAGCAAATTATGGGTTTAGATACGGTTTCTTTATCAATGTTTTTTCCCAAGCTTTAGCGGTTAAAGTGTCTCCCAACTGATTACAATATTGGAGATTAGCGCCGAACCTAAACAAACCAATGTGAAAAACGATTATTATTATTATCACGCAAGGGCGGGAACTAACGTTTTGTTGCCGATTGTTTTGCGCAGCATTTTCTTAACAGGTCGTAATCAATATCAATAAGGTATATATCACATTTAGGAATAAAGAAACAGATAGAAAAAGCTTAGTTTTTACCCTGTGTTCAAAAGTAAACTTCCCTAACTCGTCGATTTTAATTCCTTAGTAACGTTATTGGCTCCAAGATGAATTATCGCGCACACACACACATTAACAAATCATGACACAAATATTAAAATCTTGCTCCACTTGTCCTCTTCATTTTATCTTGAATCAAAACATCGCGATCGATTTTTTAAGTACGACTGATCAAAAAACAAGAAAATGTTTTGAAGGCCATTCTTCATTCAATAAATTTTGAATGTTTTTTCCAATGTTTCTCGGTTTTTCTTGGACTACGGTAAAAATCCCTTTACAGACGTGCCATCTTAAAAACACACCTTAAAACCTGTAAACACTGACCTGGAATCCAATTGGACGTCAGCCCGTTATAAATTTTTAACCGCAAACCTCAACACCACTTCAAGAGAAAGAACCTGCCTGATTTAAGAGAGTTGTGTGAATGTACTAATACCGTTTGCATCTGCAGATACAAGAGTCTCAACATTCACTGTAGTACTTCGTGGACAAAACTGAACCTCGAAAAGAAATGATTTATCTTTTCATTTTGAGCTTGCTTGCTGTTGCCAGCGCAAATACACAGAGGTACGTGACTTAATAATTCGATTTTCTTCGAACTTTCATAGCTATTTTCATAGCTTTTCTTTGAATGGCCATGAAACGATAAGCAAGTGTACCACTATCAATGTGACAATTTTGGGGAACCATATTTGCACTTTCTGAGATAACTTATCTCACACAGTATCATCATTTTTAAAAAAATCGAATGCTATTCCTTAAATCCTTACCTGTGGATCAAGACAATGGGAAAATTAACATCTTAAAAGACTTCAATCCTGCAGAGAAGGGAACTTTGTTAATTTTTATCTATTTTATTTATTTTTTGTTTTGATATAACTCCAAGATGGTTGGGAATTAGTGCTAATACTCCATTTTGCAATTCCGATCAGTGACCATGAATAATAGTTCATGATTAAAAAGTATAGTTTTGCTATGCGACGAAACTCCAGCCTTGGCGCATGACTATGATTCCCCTGGTCACTAAACGGAACTGTAAAATGGAGCCTGAGGCGGTGAAACTCAAAAATCCTTCATATTTTCTTTGCTTCGATTCCAAAAGCAGTGCCTGTTGGACAGTGGTCAAGGCTTTTTTCATTTATTTGTATATATTTGTTAAGATGGTAAAAAGAAGTCCTGGTTGGTAAAAAGTGGTGTGCCCGAAACGAGTGCAAACAATATATCCGTGAAACACTAATTACTAAATTGTTCAAAATAGTGCTAGTTAAACACAAGAAAACAATAGAATTTGCATAAGATAGTGTAAGTTAGCATTACTTAATATTTCACGGTTATGTTGTATTTCTGCAGTGATAAGTATCTTTTTAGGAGCCTTTATTTGACGTTGAGAAGTTTGTTCTAACTTGGAAAACTTACGTCATTGATAACATGCCAGAATCAACAATCGATAATGTTGAATGATATAAAAACTCGTTCAACGGTGAATCACGGGTCGTTAAAACATCCCAGCAGGGTTTTAATGATACTATCCATTGTGTTCGTTTTTGGAAATCCCTTATTGGTTCGATTTGCACTACAGGCAGTAATGTCTAGGCAGGATGTCAGTTCAAAATAGTGTCGAATGTTTGTCAACTTTGCGAGAATCACATTTTTATTTTGTCAATTTTTTTGGGTTTGTGGGATAGGGGGAAGTGGGGAGGACTGCAAATCTCCCCCCTCCCTATCCCTATGAAACTGTTCCGCTGTCTCTGGTATTCTTTTTACTCGTGCAGTAATGGCAATGATTTGTTTCTTTTGAAGCAAAAAGAACCATGTGTCTTCCATCCTGGACCGAATCTTGACACACGAGAAGTACGACAAACGACTCAGACCCAACTATGAAGGTAAAAGATATCAATGTTAATATGTAATCAGGGATTGATATCGCACCCAATTATCATTATTGTTATCATCATCATCATTATCATCATTTTATTTTTATCATTATTATTATTATTATTATTATCATTCTTACCGTCTAGAAAATAGACTTGAAATTCAAACGAGGAAGAGGATAGATCGAGAGAGAAGACTGAGAAGAGAGGAAAAATCTGCTATTTATTCTCTTTCTGTAATTTCCATTCCAGCCAATCTTGTTTTCCTGATTTTCCTGATTTGATAATGATTTTATTTTCTCCTTATTACCAGACGGGCCTGTCATTGTTAAAGTTGGTTTCTGGGTTCTCTCGATCGATTCGATCAATGTGGTAGACATGGTAAGTCCCAATTGATTTATAGTGCTGGGCCCGGTTGTACGAAGGGTAGATAGCGCTTGTCCAATGGAAAAATCCTTATCCAGTGGATAAATCGCGATGCTGTTAACCAATAAATTTATTCGTCGAATCGCGCTTTCCACCCTTCGTACAACCGGACCCTGGTAGACTTCACTTAAGGGATGGACCATTAGTTACATAATTGAAAAAATATCGAGCAAGCACTTGACCCAAGTAAAGAATATCGCGCAATCTCTCCTTGAGTAAAGGCTATATCCAGCAAACACATACACAAATTGCGAGCAGGGGTGTTACAAAAAGAAGACAAATATCATAATATGTATCCATATCGTGTGTCTCCTAATGCTTAAAAATAAGAATAAAACTTTTCGGAATGACATATAGTCTGCAATAGTCCCCTAAAGGTAGCCGTTTCTTTGTATCGAAGCGAAACGAACAGTGAGCTTGCAATGATAGAGACATGTGAATAATTGTCTAAGGTGTTAAAAAGGTCTCTATCATTGCAAGCTCACCCTTCGTCTTGCTTCGATGCAAAGGCATGGCTATCTTTCAAGATGGCACAGGGAACTGTGAAGGGGACTATTAGGAAACGTTACGCCCAGCCGGGTAAAGAGGTTTATCGTATTTAGTTTTAACATTTTTATTCCTTTGATAGGATTACTCTTTGGATATATTTTTGCGGCAGTCGTGGAAGGACGAACGCATGGCACACGAGCTCAATAAAACAATGTTTCTTAGTAACACAGTAATGGACCGAATCTGGATGCCTGACTCGTATTTCGTTAATGCAAAACATGGAGCTTTCCACAAAGTCACTAAAGATAACATGATGATTATGATTGATCCAGCAGGGCTGGTGCAGTATAATGCAAGGTACGTGCAATTCATCTCACAAATAGGCATTTATATTCATTCCATTTTTGTCAACATTTTAGATTTGCAGTGGTTCGAGTTTGGGGTTTCATGGATATCTATTTCCTTTAGTCAAAAGTTGACCCATATATACTTGCAAAAAAACACTGGTGAAATACTCATATGCCGCTCTTTTGCCATACTTAATTTTTGCCGTACTTATTTAAGTTGGGCCTTTAGGCGGTTTTGGGCTATGTAGGTTGTTATGTTTTGGGCTAATTTACGTTTGGCACGACGGACCTAACTTAGTTCAACATATTAAGTTCACCGTTTGAATCAGCATTCGCTTCTAAACGATTCGGACTCGCACCTTATTTTATTGTGAGTAGAGCGGCTTTTGGATCACGGCCCTAACATTAAGCTCTTAATAGTATAGTAACTGCAGTCTACTCTTTCATTATTGCTCTTAATATTTATCTTGTACTAGGATATCAATTTTATCCTATACACTAGGTGGCATACTTTTCGATTCTTTTTTATATGACTGGTTTTTTTTAGAGTAACTATTCGCCTATCTTGTCCCATGGATCTACGAGCTTTCCCAATGGATACACAAAGCTGTCCTCTGACAATAGAAAGCTGTAAGTTACTGTCGAATATACCATGGAATTTGGAACCTCATATTTGAATTATCCAGAAGGAAAAACGAATGTGAAATCCCAGGAAACCTGTTAATTTTGGTCATTTGAATAGCTTACATCCGAGATATGCTTCGCTTGTCACGCACAAAGGATTCAATGCGAGGCTTTGTGCATAATGCTTATTGATTCGTGACAATAGAAAAGAAAAAAATATTAATTTAGCACGTCGCCTCGTACTGAAACATGTGTGTGTGACAAGCGAAGCATACCTCGGAAGTGGACTATGGGAACTCCTCGGTCTCAAATTCCCTGTTGATTTGGCGCATGGATTATCTTCAATTTTGTGCAGAACATTCATGTGTTTCAGTGAAGTACAGTCCTCTTTCAAAGTGTTTGTATTTATGAATACTTTTAACATGTAATGAGGCTAATCCTGAATAAATGAGTTAATATTGCTGCTACTGAAACAAAGAAATGGGACCGGTAGCCAATATACGGAATTGAATTTTGGAATCAGCAATGAATCGAATGCACTTAGGCGTAATGTTTTCCCGTTTTAAACCACTTGTCATTCCCTAGAGTGTCATTTCTTTGTTTAACGGTTGTGTCTAATAAGACACATGAATATGGACACCAGTCAAATGAAGAATATTATTCTCAAGAGAATGGCACGTTCTTTGGAATGGGAAACATTACGCCCAAGTGCATTGGGTCAATTTTCGGATTTGGGAGCTCAACCTCGATTATGATGTTCCTATTGCCCGCCCTAACAGGAATAATAAAACTGTTGTTGCGTTTCTTTTTTCTCTTCTAGATGGTTACAGCACTGAACACATTGTGTTTGAATGGGAGATATCATCCAATGATGGCATAGGTTTCGTACCTGATAATCTGAAAATGTTACCGCAATACAAGCTAACTCGATTAGAATTGACCACTTTACACAACAAATATGTCGTTGGTATGTAAGAAAAAGATCCCTAAGGCCCTGACAAGTGGTCCCATTAACATTTTACCCACCATGTTTATAGCCAACACGTATTGGACCAAATCCACTTGGGCGTAATGTTTTGCCCATTTCAGTCCACGTGTCACTCTCTTGAGAATAAGATTCTTTGTTTGGGTTGTATCCATATTCATGTGTCTTCTCATGTGCAACCGTTAAACAAAGAAATGATACTCTAGAGAATGACACATGGTCTTGAGAATACGATTCTTTATTTGGGTTGTATCCATATTCATGTGTCTTCTCGTGTGCAACCGTTAAACCAAGAAATAATACTCCAGGGAATGAAAGTGGTCTAAAATAGGAAAACAGTGGATATTAAGGACTATTGGTTAAAAAGCGGTACAACCATTTGTCATGATTGGGTCAAAATGTTGGGTCAAATGTTGGGACTGTTTTTCAGGATCTTAAGACCTCTTTAGCTTGTAATGTTTTCCAACATTGCAGATTACGTATCATTTTCTCGAAAATAAGATTTTTTGGTCGATATGTATCCATATTCATGTGTCTTCTTCTAATCGCAATCATTAAACAAAGAAATAATACTCTAGGGAATGACACGTGGTATGAAATGGTAACATGATGCCCAAGCTATAAAGGTCTCTATTACTGGGAACCTCCATTAAAACATTAAAAGCGCTTCATTATTTTGTTGCTAACCTTTCTTTCTTTGGTTTGTCTCAAGGTAACTGGTCAGGAATCAAAGCTACATTTACATTTGAACGACTATACAGCTATTTTATAATTCACGTATATGGACCATGTTCTCTAATAGTTATCATTTCTTGGGTGTCATTTCTACTTCCACTTGAACAAGCACCGGCGAGAATTACTCTAGGAGTTACTTCTGTCCTGACAGTGGTCACTGTGCTAAACATGCTTAATAATTCGATGCCAAAGGTATGGTTTTGTTTTGTTGTTTCACGGTCATCGCGTGCAGTGCTTCAGCAAGCACTCAAAGTCATTCACCCTTACTTCAATGACGCTTAAAATAACTCCAATTGGTGAGATTAAAAAATTTGACACAAAATATCGTACTAAGTAGTTTTTGTTTACTAATGAGGCCTTTCTGACCTCGCTTCCATTCAATTGTCCCTAGTCCCAACCGCGTTTGGCTGCCATTTTTGAGAACGGTCTATGGGAACTTACAAATACTTCAAATGCTCAATTCTGATTAGTTGACATTGAGTTTGTTCTGAAGGTCAACTCAACTTTTTTTTTGTTGGCAATATTCTAAAAACAATCAACTAATATTTTTTTTGTCATCTTACACCAACTCTATAATTTACTCTGTAGGTCAACTACGTCAAGACAATTGACAAATACTTGATCGGATGTTTTCTGTTCGTTTTCGCAACACTACTAGAGTATTCTTTGGTTTTGTGGTTTTCCAAGCGCTCAAAGAAATACAAACAGGAAAAAGAAGAGTGGAGAAAACAATACAATTCGTATTATACAGATAAAGAAGAACAAGAGAAAATCAATTGCAAACAAAAGGTATGCAAATAAAATTGGAAGCATCGGTCTGGGGTTTTGGATTTGATTCCTGGACCCGGTAACATGTGAGTACAGTTTATTTGGTATCTCCTCGATTCGAGGATTTTTCTCCGGGTTTTCTGGTTTACCTCCCGCAAAACCTAACATACTTAGATCTGTGCGTTAACCGCCCCCTGGCTGATTTCGATCAGCCCAGAGGTTGTTTCAGGGTTCGATATGTGAGACAGCCATTAATTAACTTTGATTGGCCGACAGGCCTTTCCAGGGCTGATAAAATTTAAGGTTGAATGTGAATGTTTATCTCCAATCACTCGGGCTGTTCCTACATTAGTATTAATTGTCATAACTAAAAGATTGATTATATCTCACCTTGTTTTGTGATTTTCTTTATTACAAGATGAACAATGGTAAATTATGTAGCTCTCAGCTTGTTATCACGGAACAAGAACAGAATGAAGCATTTCTTGGCAGAAGATTTGATTCACCAGCGAGAACCAGATCGAGAACATCTACACTATTGTTAACAGCAGCACCTTTTCCTTGTAGCAAAATCAAAGAATTCTTGTACAGTGAGAGATTTTTGTTGGCAATAGATGGATACGCTCTTGTTTTTTTCCCACTTGGTTTTATAACTTTTAATGCAGTTTACTGGATTTCTATTTTTTCGTTTTCCGATATTTTTGGACCATGAGCAAAAATTGTTTCGAAATTATCCAACCAAAAGACGTCATATTTCCCTTGTGGTCACTTTTCGTGTTATATTTTCTTATCAACACGATACTTGCAATACGTCTGTTGCTATCTAATAAAGAGGATTACTATTACAAAGGCTTTACAAGGAATGTAAGGAAGTTTACTAAGGACATTACTGAGAAATTCACCAAATGGAATTTGGCCATTTGGATCCGCTCCTTGGACTTTGAGAAATCAAGAAAGAAAAATATTCCACTTCAAATCAAAGATGTTATCTGAGCTGCAAACCACAAGAATTGCTCATGAGGACACAAATGTTACCTTCCTAAGGATAAGGAACGCAAAATATGAATATTACATTAATATTAAACTTATTTTTAATGAAAAATTGAAAAGAATCATCAAATATTGGACATTGACCGTACCCAGACAGCGTCATGTGATATCGTTTTAGAAAAGTTCCAACCCTAGTAGAAACCAAAGCATTTCAACTATAGTTATGAAAACCACGGAAGAATTGTCTACACCTATTTGTTCACAGTAACAAACATTGGAGTGATACGTAGCTCAAATATTTTATGGTCTGTATCACGAAACGCATCATCAGGTCACGTGATTATTTCCAGCGTACCCAGACAGCGTCATGTGATATCGTTTTAGAAAAGTTCCAACACTAGTAGAAACCAAAGCATTTCAACTATAGTTATGAAAACCACGGAAGAATTGTCTACACCTATTTGTTCACAGTAACAAACATTGGAGTGATACGTAGCTCAAATATTTTATGGTCTGTATCACGAAACGCATCATCAGGTCACGTGATTATTTCCAGCGTACCCAGACAGCGTCATGTGATATCGTTTTAGAAAAGTTCCAACACTAGTAGAAACCAAAGCATTTCAACTATAGTTATGAAAACCACGGAAGAATTGTCTACACCTATTTGTTCACAGTAACAAACATTGGAGTGATACGTAGCTCAAATATTTTATGGTCTGTATCACGAAACGCATCATCAGGTCACATGATTATTTCCAGCTATTTTTCGATTCTCTTATACAGAATGCAAGATCAGAGGACCCAGAGGAGTTAATAAGTTGCTCAAGAATTACGTTTACAGCCTGCATCCCGAGACGTACCTTTAAGTCTCCTGATATTTCCCGCCACTGTCGATTCTCTTATAAAGAATGCAAGGGGACCCAGAAGAGACTATTGACATTATCATAGAAGTTGCACGTACCATCAAGTCTCTTGATATTTCCTGGCATTTTTCAATTCTGTTATAAAAAATGCAAGGGTATCGGTGGTCGAGAAAGATAGTTCCCGCCATTTTTAATTCTAATCCTCATATAAAATATGGCCCAAAAGCGTTGTGGACACAGCGAAAGGCAATAAACAAAGTTTACGGGTCAGAAAACTCAAATCCCTTACTTACTTTAACTAGTTATTTATTTATTGCAATATGACGTTACTTTACATTACTACGGCCATCGCAGAACTAAGTAAATTCTTTGGACCTTGAAAAAAGGATCCACCATGATTCATTTCGCCGCGGTTGGATGGGCAGTCGGATTTATGTCAGAGAAAAAAAGACCAAAACTCGAACATGACTGTAAAAACACATAATAGAGTGCACACAACATAAATACGTGAAACAATTACTAGCCATGTCGCGCTTAGATTAATAGGAATATTAGTTGCAAAATTGCTAAGAACTTACACAGACATGAACCCAATGTTCTGCTCCACTAATTTCCTTTATTTCAACAAAATAGCAGCAAAATATTTGGGATGGATATATGGCGTGCACTTCATGATAACCAGTATTTTTTATTATTAGCAACTGAACGCACAATATCATTCCAGTAAGTTTTGGTTGATGAATTCCGTATTATTGACACAAAATGCTAATGATCATTGACTATTATTATAATTAAAATTGATTATTGTAATTAAATATTTATATTACAGCATCGCTAGTAGAGTGACCACAGTAAATCCGTGAAACACTAATTACTAAATAGTACAAAATAGTGCTAATTAAACAATAGAAAACAATGGAATTTGCATGAAATTGTGCTATTTAGTGTTACTTAAGGGTTAAAAACTAAAGTTTCACAGATTTACTGTGGTCACTCTATTTGAACATCATGCTCAAGCATCTCATTAATATGCTTCATTTTTTAAGAAAAATCTTAGAGATTTAGTTTGAATAAAATCAAATTTCTTAAATTGTCTTTCTCATCGCTTGCACATGCTCATGAACAGTTTCTGGAATAGCTTACATAGTGCATTGCGGTCTAGTTTGGGTATATACATATACATCATGCCTTATATGGTGGGGCTTGTACCCAATCTAGATCACAATGCATCCGGTTTATCGCACTCAAAAATTGGCTATGCAAGAAAAAAATAAAATTTACACGCGCAATGGCGTCATTGTAAGGCTAGCCGTAGTAAAACTTCGTACATTTTCCCCACGCGCTGCAACATTTCGAGCAGCGCAATTGCAAAAATTCTAGATTCACCCTCGATGTTTTCAGCACATAAATCTTTATTGGAGTTATTTAATTCATTTGCATTCACGTTGTACAGAAAAGACGCCGAATGATGTAGGAGTATATTGAAGGACAGCAACTTGAAGGAATGAATTTATAGAACAGAATGTCAATAATTACAATTACAGACACATTATATAGATCTGTTAGGAGAGTTATTGCAAGTCCATCTGATAACTTATAATAATAGATATATTGACGCTTATAGCTGCTGAGTGTGCTAATGTAAGGCAAAGCAAATGATGGTCGAACACAGATAATATCGTTTATAATGAGGCTATATTTTGTAAAACCATGAAGTATATGCTTAGAGTGTTTGCGCCTTGTTTTTGTAGGTTATGTTTAAAAAATATTCTTCATTCTTGGAAGTTTTTTAACCCTTCTGTTTTATGCAACCAGGTAGGTAACCAATAGATAGTGTTTTCCATGTTTTGAAGATATTGTTTTACCTAAAGGAAATATTTAGAGCTGTTTTAAAGCTTTCATTATGCGTTTTGAAGAGCGAAAAGCAAGCACAATCAACTCGTTAGCAGGTGTAGCTCTAGCCAAATATTTCTTTACTTCACCTCTTTAAAATGCTGTAAAAATTTAAATTTAACTTTAAATCTTATGAGGACAGGATGCAAAGCTTTATACAAGATGAAAGATTTGATTCCTGTAGCAGAGTTTAAAGAAAAACATTATTTAAAAGGTAGTTTAATCTTTAAAATTCGTGAAGAAAATTTTAAACATTTTAAATGGTATTCAAAGACCTTTTATTGCGGTATGTTTTTGTTTTTACTTTATATTACCCTTCAATAGTTTTATTTACAAGACTTTGTTGGCCACAAAATGCAAAATTTAGTTAAAGAATATGATTTGTTTTGATTTTCCTAGGCTTTTAAGTACTTTTATATTAAGTGGGTTTCCTGTGGTTGGCTTCTCTCGCTTTTCTTAGATTCCTAAATATTGACTAAATATACAAGAGCAAAAAAAGTGGAAATAGGGCTATACTTTGGAATATAGTGAATATTACTACCAATAAGGCAGGCACAGCCCCAGTGACCTATTAAGCACCAGAGGTGCGGGAAGACTGCCCCTAAGTTTGACTGATATTTCCTATTTTGTTGGGCTACCTGTGGATTTGGTAGAAAGTTTTGCACCAAAACGTTTGTGCTTTCCTTTCCAACTCTGGTACTCTTCCATTGACACTCCCTCTTTGCTGATACTTCCTTTTTGCCACCCTCTTTGCAAAATAGACCAGAACACCATGATATTTTTTTATACTAGAAAATGCTAATGTAACTGAGCAAAAGAAAGTGTGCAATTAAGGGAGTGTTGTAGTAGAGGCCAGTGAAGCCATCATTGGAAACGTCCTTTTTGCTAGGCCAAAAAGACAAATTTTTTTGTTTGTCCTTCAAATTGAGCTGCTTTGATGTCACAGGCAACCCAGGATCCCCTGGATGTTCTAAACATATAATGAGGGTGCATCCATGATGGACAGATGACCAGCAATATCCTATTTGTAGTTTTAATACCCACAATCAAGGGTAAAGAAAATACTGGATTCATAGGTATCAGTCATCCTCTTTAAATCAACCTCCACTCCACTTTACTCCTATTTCCACTGCATTTCATTTGGTTGCAGTCAACTTTGAAAAGACTAGTATGCTGTTTCACTGAATAACCTCTCCACTCCATTCCATTCATTCCTTTATCTTATCTTATTTTATTTCAATCATTTCAAATTATTCTCTTTCATCTGTTTTTCTTCTATTTTCTTTTATTTTCTCATCAATTGTCCCCATTCCTATCCTTTCTTGTCCCTGACTAATAGCTTCTTCTCTCCCATCTTCTCGTCTTTCTTCTCCTCTCTTCTCCTCCTTCTCTCTCTCCTCCCCTCTCCTCTCCTCTCTCCACTTATTTTAATTAAAAAAATATTTGTGCTTTTTGCAGTAGTTTTGAGATGGTGCTGGCACTGCTAGAAACCAATCTAATCCTCTCTGTAATCATTTGCCTGCTTGCCATTGAAGCTAATGTTCAGGTCTGCAGGCAATTGATTTAGGATCTGGAACTCACATTTTTTCAGGTCATATTCTAGTTTATTTGCACGAAGGGTTGCTGGAATCCCTGGACGACTCCTGGGGTTATAGAACAAACAATGTGCATATAACTTAAAACCAATTTTATGTTGGATAATATGGAAATTCTGTGCCAGTGGATGAATAAAACTCAAGTTAGAGAGTTGTGCTAAGAGGTTCAAGGTAATTGCTCATCAACCAGTGTCTGTCATTATAAGACTTCTAAATTGCCTTGACTAGAAATTAAAGAAATGAAATGGCGGAATTATAAAGTGCTCTCACACTGGAGTGCCTTAACAGAATCATAGACCTTGAAAGTTTAGTTGTAAGCCCCAATTCACCATTAACTGTCTTGTACTGCCTTGGTTTATTCATATTACAAATATTAAACTATTATTATTATTATTATTATCATCATCATCATCATTATTATTATTATTGTTATTATTATCATCAACATAATTATTATTATTATTATTTTATTATTATTATTATTATTATTATTAAACGATATCCAGAGTTTTTTTCTATTTTTTATCATCATTATTATTTATTTATTAATTATCTACTAATATCCAGAGTTCATACCTAATCAAGCGAAGCTAGAAACATCGAATAAAAATCGTAGTTCTGTCCGTGTTGTCGTCTGTCCGCGCGTCTATAAGTCCTTGCGTCTGCCTACATCCGTTAGTAAGTCAGTCTGTCTGTCCGTCTGTCTCCATCCGTTAAGCCTGGTTTTCACTAGCGACGGAAGCAGAAGCAGAAGCGTAAGACGTCTTATGTTCCTGTGAAAATCAAGAAACGGAGACGTAAGCAGAAGCAGAACATCGACGGAAGCATAAGCAGAAGGAACGGAAGGTTTCCTTTTTCTTATGCTTATGCTTCTGCTTCCGACCTTATGTCGCTAGTGAAAACCAGATTCTTATGCTTCCGTCGCTAACATACAGAAGCACAAGGTGGTAAACCAATCAAATTCTCGTACTCAGTCCCCTGCACTGGAAACTTCCTATTGTTTCTCTTATGCTTCCGTCACATTCATTTACACTAGAACATAACGATTTTATGCTTATGCCGATGCTTATGCTTCTGCTTCCGTCGCTTATGTCGCTAGTGAAAACCAGCCTTTAGTCAGTGTCTGTCATTCCTACCTAATTATAAACCTCGGATCTTTTTTATTTCAGAAGCTGTGACAACCAAGAAATCAAAGTAAGTAGCTCAATTCAAGGAAGAGGCTGGATTGGAGAAGCGCACTATCTATCCGATCAATCAAGAAAGCGACGCCTACAGTATTACAGAAGCTTGATACTGCAAACTCAACAAAACGTGAGTCTCTTGTTCATATTTGAAAAAATAGTGTAAACAATCGTTGTGAGTGAGTAACAATTATAAATTCTTAAAATACGTTTGTGTTTCTTGACTGATTACAAACTTATTTGCTCGGGTTTCGCCTCATTTTAGCGTCAAAATATTTACAAAAACCAACAATCAAGTAGAAAATGCACTTCAACTTCAACTTCAACAATACGAAACATACAATTCCGAAACGCTTAAAAAAATGTTAAAAACTTTTCTGTTTACTTTGATTTCTCTAACTAAACAGGGTTTTTCTGTCGACTTGGACTAAAATATTGGAAACCTTTAGCACGATGTTCTTACCCGTACCGCGAACGTCAAACTGCGGTTTGACGTCAGGCTTTATCCTTCAAATTTCCAACATTTATACTATAGCGAGGCGTCATAACAAAGTTGTTGCTGGAAGAGTCACCATATTGAATTTCATTTATGCAAGTGTTTCTCCGTGTTTGCGGAGCTGTTTCTGGGCATGATCCATAGCGGTTACAGGTTAGTGGATCGCAAACTGATGGCTCTCTAGATCTATCTAGTTTTACTCATCGCGCAATAATTAAGCAAATTAAACTCGACTATAAATATTTTATTTCCGGGTGTCCAGTTTCCTATAAATACATTACCATCAGAGCTCGAACTTCAAACATTTTAGTGGCTTTAAACGTCATTACGGAGATACACTTTATTCATCTTACACACATTTTCACCTGACTACATACTAATGCTCATTAGTGCTAGCCAAGAGAAAATGAACTAAGAGAAGGAATCCCCGTGCCCCATTATGTGCACACTTGATGCTAATTTTAGAATAATTGATGCTATTTTGAACTCGTTACCATGCCCGCGCGAAAATCATGCTTCCCTTTAATGCCTTGTTTAGGACACGAAAAGTGCCATATTTAACTACGTCCACGACAAAAACACAGGCTTTTGTTTAATGGAAGACTGGAAGCCGCCTACCCTCAATAAGTCAACCAATCAGGTTCTTAACTCAAAATATCTCCAAGTTAAAAATATTATCAAACTGCGCACATGATGGTTACAAGGCTATATAGGGGGGATTCCTTCTCTTAGTTCATATCTCTTGTACTAGCACATTAAACCCGGAACTTGAAAGTTGATCCACAGGTGACGAAGGGGAAGTCGTATTTGTTTGTTTTTTAAAAAAAAAAAAGCACTTCCAACCATTCTTTGCGTGATAAACATTACGCTGAGTCACCCTTATCCTACGAATGCTCATTAACACTAGATAGAGTGACTTTACTTGGCCCGGGGGAAAATAGTAAGCGAGAGACATAGTAGTAGTACTAGCGTTTTGGTTGGATGAATTACTTGATTAATCAAAAGGAATGTAATTTAATCGTGATACGGTTAGGGGAGTCTTTGCCGACTCTTCCTACTCAGGGGCCAATGTTTTAAAACCGTATGCGGAAAAACACTTCAAATAAGCTTACTACACTTCATTATAGACATACCAAGGAAAAGGGACTAATTGTTTTTTTTGTAACTTATTTAAAATTTAATGTATACTGTAATTAAATGATCACTTGATCATGAGCTAATTATATGCCATTTGAAATAAGGTTTAATCACTCTATGTATTTGAACTCAGTGTTTCGAATTCATTTGAGAGGGTTTGAAACAGTAGAAACTTTACCAGGAAAAATACCCTAAAAAACTGGAAGTGTTCACAATTTCGAGTAAATGCCGGGATATTATTATTATTATATAATTTTATCAGTATAATCATCAAAATAATAGGGTTTGGTTTTTCAACGTCTATACTCCATGTTAGCGTTGCGTATAGTTTCAAAAACGAAAAGACCTCACACGCGTCAGTTTGTTTATTTGTCATAAACGACACTCATTTATTGGTACACTTTCATAAGCAAATAATGTTAACAAAAAAAACCATTAATAATAACAAAATTTAAATGAATATAATTTTATCATATAATCGGGCAGCATTACGTATATAGCATTTTAGTCTAAAGATATTATAGTAGATATTATAGTAGATATTATAGTAGATATTATAGTAGATATCATAGTAGATATTATAGTAGATATTATAGTAGATATCATAGTAGATATTATAGTAGATATTATAGTAGATATCATAGTAGATATTATAGTAGATATTATAGTAGATATCATAGTAGATATTATAGTAGATATTATAGTAGATATTATAGTAGATATTATAGTAGATATCATAGTAGATATTATAGTAGATATTATAGTAGTCATATTTTTTTTGAAAATTGTTGATATATTTATCCAGATTATTTTGACATTCAAGGATAAATAATGGACGAAAGGTCACATAAATAATTATCATACGTTTTAAGATATTTTTGTTGGGAAATGCTGCACTGCAAGTGTAGTTTGCGAATGAAAGGAGATTAAATGGAAAAAGAAAACAGAAAGAGGAAAAATAGAAGGATTTCGTGCCTAAAGTGAAACATTCTAAAACGATAGCTACACAGGCATCCTACTCAATCTTTTCTCAATCGCAGAAGATTTTATCCAAAGTTGGCGCTGGGGCATCTTTACAATCAACTGTCCGCACGACGCATCGTTGAACACCTCCTATGATCACAGAATATTTTTCATAAACCGGCTGGCACTGGTTGTACTTGCCGAAGGACGAAAGAGAACAGTCCATTTCGGTGGTACCAGCACAAGTGTAAACTGCATTGGTGCACTGGTTCAGGTTTATGTATGGTTTATATGTCCTTCTCGATACACTGCATAATCCATTCAGTTCCTTGAGTCTGTGGTATTTTTTACCATCTATGAATACCTGTTGCCTTCCATCTATTATTACCTCCCGCCTTGTACGGTGGCGTGCAGTCAGGAGACCCCGCGTCGTGACGTTCTGTGGGAGGGCAAAAGAGTGGTCTCTACCAATAACTGGTGTCTTCAGTAATTCATGATTCTCTAAGGGTTTAGCAACGACATTGACGAGGTAGAGGATAATGATGCATGCACGCATAGTAAACATGACGACCTGCAAACACTTGAAGGAGTTAAAAAACTAATGAAGTATTGATGATTGTGATGGTAGTAAAGTGTTTTGCTGGTGGTCAGCATGAAGATTGCGTGCTGATGATAATATATAATGGTGATAATAACAATGATGATAAACCGTGTTGTTGCTGATATGTTGGTGAAGATGATGGCACGCAACATGTTGGCAATGATGATGTTGATGTGTTAGTGAAGATGATGCTGATGTGTTGGTGAAGATGATGCTGATGTGTTAGTAAAGATGATGTTGATGTGTTGGCGATGATGATGTTGATGTGTTAGTGAAGATGATGCTGATATGTTGGTGAAGATGATGTTGATGTGCATATAACTTGAAAACCGATTTTATGCTGGATAAGATGGAAATTCTGTGCCAGTGGATGAATGAAACTCAAGTCAGAGGGTTGTGCTAAAAGGTTCAAGGTAATTGCTCATCAATCAGTGTCTGTCATTATAAAACCTCTAAATTGCCTTGACTAGAACTTAAAAAAATGAAATGCCAGAATTGTAATGTGCTCTCACCACTGGAGTGCCTTAACAGAATCATAGACCTTGAAAGTTCATTCGAAAGCCCCAATTCACCATTAACTGCCTTGTACTGCCTTGGTTTACCATGCTACACGTCCTACACCTTATAGCGCATTTATTATAAATATTAAATTATGATGATGATGATGATGATTTTTAATAAACGATATCCAGGGTTTATACCTAATCAAGCGAAGCTAGAAACATCGAATAAAAAATGTAGTTCTGTCCGTGTTGCCGTCTGTCCGCGTGTCTGTACGCATTGCGTCTGCCTACATCCGTTAGTAAGTCAGTCTGTCTGTCCGTCTGTCTCCATCCGTTAGTCAGTGTCTGTCATTCCCACCTAATTATACATCGTGGATCTTTTCGATTTCAGAAGCTGAGAGAACCAAGAAATCAAAGTAAGTAGCTCAATTCAAGGACGAGGCTGGTTTAGAGAAGCGCACTATCTATCTATCAAGAAAGCGACGCCTACAGTATTACAGAAGCTTGATACGTCAAACTCAACAAAACGTGAGTCTTTTGTTCATATTTGAAAAAATAGAGTAAACAAATGTTGTGAGTGAGTAACATAATTATAAATTCTTAAAATACATTCGTGTTTTTTTCACTGATTACAGACTTATTTGTTCGGGTTTCGCCTCATTTTAGCGTCGAAATATTCACAAAAACCAACGGTGAAGTAGAAAATGCACATCAACTTCAACAATACAAAACATTATAAAATTCCGGAACACTTACAGAAAAAAAACATACCGTTCAACGAAAACACTTTTCTGTTTACTTTGATTTCTCTAACTAAACTGGGTTTTCTGTCGACTTGGACCAAATATTCTAAAAGTCCTAATAGAAATCTTTAGCACGACGTTCTTGTCCGTACCGCAAACGTCAAACTGCGGTTTAACGTCAGGTTTTTTCCTTCAAATTTCCAACATTTATACTATAGCAAGGCGTCATAACAAAGTTGTTGCTGGAAGAGTCACTATATTGAAATTCATTGATGTCAGTGTTTCTCCGTGTTTGCGGAGCTGTTTCTGGGCATGATCCATAGCGGTTACAGGTTAGTGATGGCTCTCTACTTTTACCATCGCGCAATAATTAAGCAAATTAAACTCGACTATAAATATTTTATTTCCGGGTGTCCAGTTTCCTGTAAATACATTACCATCAGAGCTCGAACTTCAAACATTTTAGTGGCTATAAACGTCAATTACGGAGATGCTCTTTATTCATCTTACACACATTTTCACCTGACTACATACTAATGCTCATTAGTACTAGCACATTATACCTGGAATTTGAAAGCTAATCCGCCACAGGTGACGAAGGTGAAGTCGTATTTGGTTGTTTAAAAAAACCACTTCAAACCATTTTTTGCGTGATTCTTTAGTCACCCGTATCCTACGAATGCCCATTAACACTAGATAGAGTGATTTTACTTGGCCCGGGGGAAAATAGTAAGCAAGAGACATAGTAGTAGTTTTTGGTTGGATGAATTACTTGATGAACGAAAAGAAATGTAATTCTAATCGTGATACGGGGAGTCTTTGCCGAGTCTTTTCCTACTCAGGGGCCAATGTTTTAAAAACGTATGCGGAAAAACACTTCAAATGAGCTTACTACACTTCATTATAGACATACCAAGGCAAAGGGCCTAATTGGTTATTATTATTATTATTATTATTATTATTATTATTATTATTATGATTATGATTATGTGTTGGTGAAGATGATACTCATGTGTTGGTGAAGATGATGCTGATGTCAGTGTTGGTGAAAATGATTCTAATGTGTTGGTAAAGATTCTCATGTGTTGGTGAAGATGATGCTGATGTGCTGGTGAAGATGATGCTGATGTCAGTGTTGGTGAAGATAATGCTGATGTGTTAGTGAAGATGATGTTGAAGTGTTAGTGAAGATGATGCTCATGTGTTGGCGAAGATGATGCTGATGTGTTAATGAAGATGATGTTGATGTGTTAGTGAAGATGATGCTGATGTGTCGGTGAAAATGATGCTCATGTGTTGGCAAAAATGATGCTCATGTGTTGGCAAAAATGATGCTCATGTGTTGGCGAAGATGATGCTCATGTGTTGGCGAAGATGATGCTCATGTGTGGGTGAAGATGATGTTGATGTGTTGGCAATAATGATGTTGATGTGTTAGTGAAGATGATGTTGATGTGTTAGTGAAGATGATGCTGATGTGTTGGTGAAGATGATGCTCATGTGTTGGCGAAGATGATGTTGATATGTTAGTGAAGATGATGCTCATGTGTTGGTGAAGATGATGCTAATGTGTTGGTGAAGATGATGCTGATGTGTTGGTGAAGGTGATGCTGATGTGTTGGTAAAGATGATTATGCTGTTGTGTTGTTGATGATAATGCTTGTAGGAGATGATGGCAACGAAGACGACAATGATAATGACGCTGGAAGGAACTCAGTATTCCGGATAGGAATGATACCTCATCATGAGTCTTTTCCGTAACTCAGTTGTTAGAACATCCGACAGGTATCCGGAAGGTCATGGGTTCGATCTATTAAGGAATCTGATTTTTCTGTGTTCCTTTTAGCTAGCGGCGAATGATGAATTATTTTTATATAAATAATGATAGTTATGACCGAACATATATAAGTAATCTTGATCTTTCATGCAGAAATTCATTTGCCGAACCCCAATAAATCTCTCCAACACGGTTTATTTACGATTTATGACGTAACGGCCACGTCAGCGAGCCACATACTATATTAGTGCATGACCATCTTGGTCATGAAGTCTTACCAGGGGCGGCGGAAGCTGAAAATCTTGGGGGGGGGGGGGGGGGGGGGGAGGGGCACTAAAATATTATATTTCATGCTCTGTGATAATGACCGCTGTTTTGTTTGATTGCAGACGCATGCACCGTAAAACTATCGAATCTATACATTTATATTTCATGTGAACCAATATTTTGTGGGGCTTCCCTGGTTCCGCCGCCCCTGCTTAAACAAGTCAAGATCACTACAATATGTATATATTCATGATCACTCAACACGTGCTTACCTTAGCACTTAGTAGTTGTTAGACGAAAGACCACCAAGGACTCGAAATGCAGTGTATAGTCAAGAAATGTTCTGTGTTGGAGGCTGCAAACGTTTTATGCCTCTTTGGTGATAAATTTTCCTTTTATATGTTGGCTATATCTAAACAGATGCAATGGCTCTGGGGAATAAGTTTGGTTGTTCCAAGTTGCAGTAAGGTTCGTTCAAGCATGCTATCTGGAACCGAACTACAACCCTGGCATCGACATCGAATCCTCGATGAATTTCCCCCGATGTTCATATTAACAATATATGAAGCAAACAGTGTTGTTAACTGATTTACAAGCTGACCTTTTTCCTTGTCCAAAAAATAACACCATATAATCTTATGATAATATCAATAGTATCAAAAGCCTTGGGTACATGACTTTTTAAGCTTTTTGTATTATTTAACTGCAAAATATGTTTGTTTGTCGAACCAGCTTTTCCGGAGAAAATCCTTGCCATTGTACGTTATATTTTGATTGAGATGTCTGGAAATTCAAGGAATTTACTAGAGTTCTATTTTTAGATGATTTTTTGCAGCTACGACTGTGATATTTAAAATTAAGATATCGTGTATGTTAAAAAATTAGCAGAAAAAGCATTCAACAGATGAAGTAGTTCCTCATCTTCAAAAATATCTTTGATACAAATATCTAAAAATGACTTTTTATATATTTTTCCCGCGCTAGTTGGTACTTCACTTACTCGTGTCTATGCCAAGTCTAATAGCTACCTGACATAAGAATCGTATTAGTGCCAACCCATGAAACTATAAATAAATCCGTTGTCGTGATTATTCTTTTTTGGACGTAGAAGAGAAAGAGACGTGGGCTGAAACTGTATTAGCCACTTGAGAAACAAGAAAGAAGAGGCAAGTTTTGATTTTTTATCTAATTAGCAAAAGAAATAATTGTTTATTGGAAAAAGCATATCGAGATTAGTAAGTCTGGTGAATTTCTTGAAAAGAACTAGATTTACAAGCTTTGGAGAGTGCCAAAAGAATTACAATAAATGTCTCGTAACAGTAATTGTTCAGACAGTGAGTAAAATCTTTGATAGCGTGTAAATATCTGGCGCATGCGCAGTTTAATTGAGCTACTACTCTTCCTGTTTACTCATGGAGGCTATTTTGGGATGTTTTTTTTTTGTGTGGTGTTAAGATAAGTTGGACAAAAATGAAGTTCTGATGCGACCTTATTCGTTCCTTTAAGCCAATTCGTATTAGGAAGATGATTTGCGTGGCCCATTGTTTTTGGACTCGGCGCCAATTACTTTTAAAAGCATGCGTTCGGCTGTATACATTAGTGGTTTGGGGTCAAAGGCTTTAATCCGATCGTATTTATTTGTTATTATTCAGCTTTACGACACGCTAAATTCAAATTTGATTTGTGAGATAGCCATGCCTTGTCTCATAGTTAATGAATGGCCAATGACATGTGGTAACAAATAATTAGGCTGTCTATTTGTTTCACTCCTTCGAGAAGGAAACTTGTTTTAAAGTTCTGATTCGATCTTTCGGGAACGATATTATCAATTTTGTTAATCTTAGGATCTTCGTCCATCTGGAAGAAACATGAAATAATAAATATTACTAGTTTTAAGATAAGTCATAAAATTGATAAGACGGTCCTTGAAATAAAAAATAAAATAAAAATATACATATAACATACAAATTTTAACACTAATTTTAATCTAATTTATTATATTTTTATCAATATTTAATAATTTTAATTTTATTCGAAGTTGCTATAAATATATATGTAAAAGATATATATTATATATATTCCTATACCAGGAATATGTATTACAAATAATACTAGAATTAAAGCTTCCTTTAACCACTAAACACGTGACGTCGGACGTCATTCATTGTCATGGCAACGGAATACCGGCCGAATTGACGGCATTTTGTCTTTAAACAAAAAATGCATTTATGTTGTTAGCATTGCTCTTTTGAAATTTCGATAGAATTTCACGATCATTGAGACTAAATCTGTTGTTTCGTTGGCAACCGTTGGGACGAGTCAGATTTGTAAGTATTTCTTTTATTCTTTGTTTTACATTCACTACGTATTTTCACTACGTATTTTCTTTCAATGATGTTTTAATGCCACTCTAAAAAATAGGATCCTGACGAAATTAAATATTTTGTCCCTCGAAAATGACAAAATGAAAAAAATCACAACTATAAATTCAGCAAGATGAGAAATATTTCTTCTAACTTTGATAGAAATAATATAGGATTATTTTATCGAGTTGCATTATGCCTGATGTTATACACATAATCACTTCTTTGACTGCCTTCGGAAAATCATACAGATCATTATGAGTGCCTCATTACCCTTCGTCAAGTCGATCGCCTTGGTGTTGCTGTTGATGCAAGTATATACACTTGACGGAGACACTATCACTCCTTTTACCTCGTCCATGTTTTCGAGCAACCATGATATGACCACGACCCAGATCCCATCAACCGCTTCTCAAATGGTTGGCCACATGAGTATTTCTACTGTTAGTTATACCTCCGGTTCACTCATCGTAAGTCATTCGAACTCGATGAGCAGCGCTATGGAGATAACAACTCATTACAGCTCTTTGGCTGTGAATTGGTCACACTTAATGACCATGTCCCATGCGTCTAACATGCACTGGTATCCAAGTAGCCTCTCGGACAGCGACCATTTTTCTCATCCATCCTTGTCTACTTCAACATATGAACATCATTTGCTTGCATCTTCTCAGTGGACGAAGGGCCAGTCGACATTAGATTCAATAGAATCTTCCTGGAGCATGCCAATCAACAACATACATCACTCTTTGATTCATTCGGCAATGGCATCCCATATGACATTGTTAAGCACTTCGTCTTTTCACGTTAGCAAGATGGTGTCGCCATCGCATCATGAATCAGTGTCATCATCAAACGTTAGTCTGTCGCCATCACATTATCTTGAACATTCTCCTTCTCCTCCATCTCCTGCTGTCCAACAATTGCACAGTTCACCATCACATACCGTATACCATTCTTATTCGCTGTCTCAGGATCACACACCTACATCATCATCAGTACATCACAGTGAAGATAGCTCACACATGATGGATCATTCACCATCACATACCGTATACCATTCTTATTCGCTGTCTCTGGATCACACACCTACATCATCATCAGTCCATCACAGTGAAGATAGTTCACACATGTTGGATCATTCAGCATCACATGCAATGCATGGAGATGGTTTGAAGACCTTGCACACTGTCAGCCATGACACATTACATGATTTCATGATGCAGCACCGTACCCAGAGTCATCACGCACAGCCCACGCACACTGTCAGTCTGATGGTGATGGAGAGGAACTTGTATCCCCAAGCCCATCATACATCTAAAATGCACTTGACTGATAGTTCACGGAGGATACACCACATCGTTAGTAGCACCAGTTCAATTCATGATCCCGTTTCACATAGCATGGCAAGTCAACACCATGGTAAGTCAAGAACCTTTTCCTTTCAAGCAATAGATTACAATAAAGCAATACACACAGACAACCTAAGCTATTGTAGTGCAAATGCTATCATGATTTTGCCTGAATAGCGTCGTCGGCGTAATACGAAGAAGAGTCAATCTAAAAACTGGGTAGTATCGTGTGTACAGGAATTGTTATGGGGATTCTATTCAAATTCAAATTACAATATAAAAACTAATTCGGCTAGTAGTCGTGTCCTACGACAGCATTTATCATACAATAATTCAATGACCGTCAATCAAAAAACTGCAAGAAAAAAATATCTTGAGAGAGATTTTATTTATTTATCTATTTATCCATTCATTCATGCATTCATTCATTCATCCTTGCATTCGTGCATTCATTCATGCATTCATTCATTCATCCTTGCATTCGTGCATTCATTCATTCATTCATTCATTCATTCATTCATTCATTCATGCATGCATTCATCCATCCATCCATCCATCCAACCATGCTCCCTCTCTCCCTCTCTCCCTCCCTCCCTCCCTCCCTCCCTCCCTCCCTCCCTCCCTCACTCACTCACTCACTCACTCACTCACTCACTCCCTCCCTCCCTCCCTTCATTCAATTACATAACTTTATCCATGACAATTATCTAAGTTCCTAAGCTATCATGGAAGGGGTAAGTACAACAGAGCTCCAGTTAAGTGCACCCTAACAAAAATTTAAATTATAACAAAATACGAATAATGATAAACTCTAAGTGAAAACATCGAGTGAAGATTTACCAATTTTACTTAGATGATAGTAGCACTTAGGACAGATGGACTTTTGGAGAGGATTTGAATCTTCTTATCCTCTGAAATCTTTTATTCAGTCCAAAATCTCTCTCAAGATTTTATTTATTTCAGTTCTTTGATTGTCGGCCATTGAAGGTGCTAGTAAGCAGAGGATACATGGGGTCGCACTTAAACCATTTTGGTAGTAAGTTTGAAGAGGTTTTATAAAATAATTGGGATACTAGCTACGTGCGCTACGATTTGTCGGCGAAAACCATGTTTGATAAGGGTATCAAAACACGCTATCGTCATTTTAGCGCGCGCGAGTATTGCACATGTCAGATTTTAATCTATCGCGCTCGCCCATTGGTCAGTTTGAATAAGACGGCACATAGAGATAATTAATTTAGACTTTGTCAAGATTCGTGTGTTTATTTTTAGAAGTAGTACACTGGGGATCATGGCATAACCTGGGTCACTGTGAGCTGGTTTGTTGCGGCATAGGAGGTCTGGTGACTCAGATAAGAAGCTGCACTGTTGTCACACTCGACGTATCCTCTTCACACCCCTGTAGTCATTATGGGAGAACATCCAGGCAGGTCACCTGTAGGTTTGCTTGCCCGTCGTGTAGTTCGGGTAAGTTTATGATAAATTTTATTATGAAATAACCTTTATAAATGTTGCGTTCTGATTGGTTTGGAGCTCGTGCTTTATGAGAGCACATTGCACATTGCGCGCGCAATTTCAGTTGCGTCAATCCTATTTAAAATAAAGGTTATTGTAATTCGTATTAAATAAAAGATATAAAAAACTTGCTTGCTGTGCTGTATACCGTTATAAAGCACTTGGGAATTAACAAGCTAGCTACGCGACGTGCTTCTCCTAACACTTCTCTCGTGTTCTGACAACCCCCGCGTGCATTATGACTGCACACAGCAGGCGCATATGCATTTCTATTTCTTCATCATTGAACGAGAAAGGGTTACGAATAATCCCTTCGCAATATTCCATTCTTTAAAACCACTATACCAGAGAATGTTTTTGGTGCTTCTTTCATATTTGAGTTTTTATTTTTTTCATGAGAATAGAAAGACAATAGACCTTTCCCTTCGCTTTAGTGACCACAAAATAATTAATATCTCCAAGTCGAAGTTTGGACTTGACTATGTTCATATATTTGTCCACCCTTCACTCGGAGGCATCTTTTAAACACGGTACATGATGCTATGTATCCAAACCGAGGAACTGAATAGCACATTTGCATTCCACTGTATCTCGGTTGTAAAGGACTTATAGCCTCCTTGCAGCGCATGCATAGGAATGCAACTAATTTTGAATGACATAACAAAGGTTTCCAATTATCAGGAAATTGAAATTATTTTGTTTTGTCCTCCAAATTGAGCTGCTTTGACGTCACATGCAAGGGGTCTATAGACCATTTTCAAATTACTCGGGGGCGGGGGTGGGCGAAATACCGCTGTGTTCCTTGATTACAGATTCATTTACAGAGGGATTAGCCTTCTTTTCAGTCTAGAAATCAGTATTCAGAAACATCAAACGCCGAGTAATGTATAGAATGCACAATAAAAACACTTTAGAATTCCACTGACCTTGACTGGAAACCTGAATATTGAAAGTAATTACATGCGAAATCGCCTGAGGCTAATACTGTACAACAGAGAATTCGAAACTGGAGTACTACTATCTGAATGATTCTTGTTGTTTTTGTTCTTTCTTTAAGGGTCAAAGCCAGGTTCTCTTGGTGTGGTTTTAACAGGAATGTGGTCTCTTATTTGGTAAATATTTTTATATTTCGATAGATAAAATTCAAATTCTCCAGTCAAGTCCCAAAGATGCAGCTGTTCAAATAAAATATGTGATTGTAATATAAGTAGGATGACCCCAATGTAAAAAAAATTCGCCATTCACCGTCTTTTCCCCTTGAGACGCAAAGCATAGAACTTTTCTGAAATAGCGAACATAGTGCATTGTTGTCTAGCTTGGGTTCAAACACCGTGACCCCTTGCGTGTGACGTCAATATGGGAGACAAAACAATAAAAAAAAAATCTCTTCAAAATCTCAAGAAAAGAATTCGAGAACTTAATTGTTTTAACCCCAGATATGGAAATAAGCCCCTTCAATTTAGAGGACAAAACCAGAATTTCAATCCTATGACAATAGACCTATCCCGAATTCGCTTGATTGACCACGAAACAAAGGTTTGAAGTCGAGACTGAACTTGATTCTTTTATTCATGAAGTTCAACCTCGACTTAAAACCATTGTTTCGTGATCAGTCAAACAAATTCGTAGTAGGGCTATTGACAATATTGTCTCCTATTGTTTCCTTGGCTTTCGGCAAGGGGTTTATGAGCCACAGTTTGTACAGAATCTAGGACACAATGCAACATATCCGAAATAAGAAAAGGCCCATTCAGCTGAGACTTCTTTCAAGGTAGTTTCAAAAGAATAGTCAATACTTAATCTTGGAGTCTCAGTGGACTACTTCCACGATGTGGCGGCCATCTTGAATCGCAAGGCATTATGGGTCGCCTTGGGGAAAAACAAAACAATGCTGTTAAAATAACGACCACACGATATTTGAGAAATTTCCTCAGTCGTGGAACTGTCCATTTATTTCAATGCATCTCTTTTCAATTTGGCTTGCTGTTAACCGTAAATGTCAATCTACGCCATTATTGTAACAAAGCTTTGTATATTTGTCCCTGGACGACCCATAATGCCTTGTGATTCAAGATGGCCGCCGCATCGTGGAAGGAAGAATTTGTATTTGGACAGTGAACTTAACCTATGTATGGAAAATGGTGAACGAGTTATTTCTTGAATAACCAGTAGGACTTGTACTAAGGGTCTATAGATTTTCAGTGCTAAAATACCATTTTACTTTCAGTCTGACCACAATGGTGCCTTAAAGACTAAGCTTACGACGTCCAGACTGAGTACCGCAGATATCACTATTTTTGCCCAAACAGGACGTCATCATATAACCTGGATTTCAATCGTATCCTAACCTTATCGTGAATATTATGAATTTCTAATATCTTTCCCCTTTACATTATTTATACATTTTATTTGTCTTTATATAATAACTTTAATGTTATTTTAATAAATATTAGCAACATCTTAAGTTTCATGAAACGAGAAGGTTGTTCTAGCAAATTTAAAGATACCATTTCTTTCTGGTATCCAGGGGTAATTGTTATTAACATTCCCCCCCCCCCCCCCCCCACCCCCCTCCTTTTCTCGAGTTTCTGGAAAAACCTTTGTAATAGTCACCCCCCTTCTAAAATTCTTGGATCCACCCCTGCTTTGTAGTTACTTTTCTACAGCAACTCCTTCGAGATACTGCTTCCAGTGTTAGTTCTCTTGTACTTAGATTCAAAAACCTAGCACTGGATGCCAACGAATGAATGGTACTGCTGATAGATATAAAAAAGGAACATCCTAAGATCATTACATATAGTAAATAAATCAAGTAATTTCAGTCTTGCACTTTCTTTACGTTTAACTTCTAACTTAGTCCTTCCAAACGCTTTCAGCTTTTATCTGTTACCAAGCAGACTTTGCGTTTAGCAGATATAGATATGAGCATGCACATGCGTTACTATTAGGCTCTAATTGCTTACTATCAATCACGTTACTTTTTGGAGTTAACTGGGGGGCAACTAGCGGATGCTAAGTCAAAACATATCAAAATAAGTCCTCAAACTATTGTATTTGATTATTTTCACGACATCAAACCCCCCCCAAAAAAGAGATCAAAACAACCTCCAGGATTCTACAAGCCATCAAAAGAGAGCTATTACCGGAAGTGACGTCTATTGATAGCAACCTATACAATTCAAACAAAGACCTTTATTCTCTAGGGAATGATACGTGGTTTAAAATGGATAGACAGTGCACCAAGACAAATTGGGTTTATTCAGGTCCGCTTGAAATAAAAAGGAAAAAACATTGTTTTTTCTCCCCTACTCCTCCGCCCAGCCAATATCTCTCCAGCCAATCCCCCCCACCCCCTTAAATAGCGAACTGCCCATTTAAAGCTTGATTTAGCACATTCAACCTCATTAGATAGGGCGTAATGCTTTGTCATTTCAAACCACGTGTTGCGCGACTGCTGCAAAAGTAGAAGCTCTCCCAATTTTCTGGAACAAAGATAATTTGTTGTTCGCGTGGTGGTAAAACGAGTCACTTTCACTCTGCAACTTGCAGTGAGCGACAATTTGCACGAGTTTTTGCTCGCATTACCGCACCACAATGACACGTGGTGTGTTCAAGAAAAAATGAATAAATACCCCTATACTCAAGCAAAGAAGATATTGGTAAAAATTGATTTAGAATTCTTTTAGTCGAGTTCATATAGACGTACGTAGTCATTTCCAGCTATAAATGATCAAACAGCTTGGATCCTCATGCTCAGTGTGTGTTAATACATTTGTGTTGTTGCACATGAAATAAAGGTTAGTGGATTTTTTCATGCAAATCTTTCTCTTTTAAAATTTTGAGCATTTTTTTCTTTTCTCTTGCTAAATTCTCTTTCAGGTCCAATAGAAGTTTGTTGAGTTCTGCTCGAAACTCATCGTCCATGACAGGCTGTACTTTGTATTTGTCGGGATCTGAAAAGAAAAACTTTAATAATCTGCATACTTTCATCCATTTTTCTATCCATCCACCCATCCATCCACCCACCCATTCATTCATCCATCCATCCATCCACCTACCCATCCGTCCGTCCGTCCATCCGACCATCCATCCATTTATCCATCCACTCATTCACCCGTCCGTCCGTCCGTCCGTCCGACCATCCACCCACCCCTCTATCCATCCGTCTGTCCGTCCGTCCATCCGACCATCCGACCATCCATCCATCCATCCATCCATCCATCCATCCATCCATCCATCCATCCATCCATCCATCCATCCATCCATCCATCCACCCACCCACCCACCCACCCATCCATCCATCGTCCAATCGCCAAGCCTCCCAGTCACACATCTATTCATCCATTCATCTATTCGTTCATTCATTTCAACCATTATTTTGATTTCTTCCCCTTCTTTCCATGCATCGTTTCATTTTATCTCATACATTCATTCGTGTTTATTCATTTGTCAACCTTACCTTTGTTTTTCTTCCTTCGGTAGGCTTCATATACAAGTCCGCATACTATAGCAATAACGAGCATAACAATCATAGCATTCATTGATTCCAAGAAAACGTTGGATGACTCGTCAATCATATCATCTGCCACTTGCATCGATGGGGATATTTTTGAACTCTAAAAACAACAATAAAAGGCCTTGCATTAACATGTTATCAATAGACTTCATTTCGGTCTCGTGTGGATTTTTCACCGACTGAATGGCAATTTTCCCACTGGAATGAAAATGGATAATTGTCCATGGGGCAGAGCTTGGTCCTCACTAAAGGCTGGCAATGAGATTCGTAAGAATCGTTCATGATTGACACTACACAATAAGGTATGATAAGTCATATATGATCTTGTTTGTTTGTTCGTTCGTTCGTTCGTTCGTTCGTTCTTTCGTTTGTTTGTTTGTTCTTTCGTTCGTTCGTTCTTTCGTGTTTTTTTTTTTTGTAGGATGATTTTTAATCTTTAACTACACTTCAAACAAGGATTAGCCACAATGCACTTAAGTATGTAAAAATTAGATAGTGATAGGCGATAGGTCATTCCAAGACAGAAAGGAATTATGGACACACATCTGAATCTACAAACAACACTCCTGGATATCTCTCTCTGGTTTTTTGACTGAAATTCATATTTTTTCCCGTGCAATCGAAGACTTTATTTGTCCTCATTTCGATTCCACAAAGCTTTGCGATATCTATTTTTAGTAAGCGTGAACAATGCCATCCTTACCTTATATGGTCTCGAATTAGCCTTGACGTGTTTGTAAACCCAGGCACGGTTCTCGCTTAAATAGTGGACCACGCACTTTTGAATTTTCTTGGTTGCTCCAGCCAGTACCACACCGTATGCTTTATTCGAGTCATATATTTTGTTTAAACGTAGCGAAGGGTGATCAAATAACTCTTTACGGTAACTCGCAATATAGGCATCTATAAGTGCTCCTTTTACTTCAGATCGCAACATGGCAGATCGTAAATCCTCCAGTGTTTTGTATCGTTGTTCTGCAAATAGTGAAATAAGTATTCATTTCCATTGAATAAGTATTTGAACAAGAATGCAAGCGCTACGAGCATAGAAATGAGGTATAGTAAAGCCTGTTAAAATTGATCGGCGAAAAATAAATTTATGTGCGCCATTGAAATAAAAATCATGCACAGTTATTTCAAAAAAGTTTAATACTGAAAAGTGAATACTGAATACCGAATACTCCATACTGCATACTGCATACTGAATACACTCCATACTAAATACTACATACTGCATACTGGATAGTGCATACTGCATACTGGATAGTGCATACTGCATACTGAATACTGCATACTGAATAGTGCATACTGGATACTGCATACTGAATACACTCCATACTAAATACTACATACTGCATACTGGATAGTGCATACTGCATACTGAATAGTGCATACTGCATACTGCATACTGGATAGTGCATACTGAATACACTCCATACTAAATACTACATACTGCATACTGGATAGTGCATACTGCATACTGAATAGTGCATACTGCATACTGCATACTGAATACTGCATACTGGATAGTGCATACTGGATACTGCATACTGAATACTGCATACTAAATACTTTGTTTTGAGCAGAAACAAAGCAAAAAGTTACAAATGTATACCCTGGAACTCTTTCCTGAAATGATCATAACACTCTCCATTCCTTCCTATTCCGTGTTGAAAGTACTTTGATGTATACTTTTTGCTTTTGAAAAACGCCAATAAATCCATCCACCATAACTACACGCTAATCTTCTGAATTCGGCTGAGCTCAAAAGACTGTAACTTTTAAAAGAATGCTTCAAATCGCTCGAGAAACCCATCGTTTGAAAGCTTGTTCCTCCAATATTACATTCAGCTAGATATTTTAGCTGTAAATGTCTTAAAACAATAATTTGTTCCATAGTAAAAAGGGCCATAGAAGACCCCTTCTCTGTGAGACCACGACTCACTGTTCAGCGGTTTCAGATTTCGCGCGAGTTTCAAAATTGAGTTAGAAAAACAAAATCCGCAGTGAAAAAATCATTAAACTAGAGATAAAATACTTTAGATTTTCCTATACGACTACACTTACCGGTTCCAGACGCCATTTTGTGGGCAAATCGCATGTTTTAGGGCAAATCTGCTGCTTAATCATTGCAGGCTCAAATGTCCGAAATTTCTGGCGATGCATTGTGGGTCTCGTTAATTTGACATAAAAAGTAAATATAAAGCAATTAACTCCCTCTAATTGTAGTTAGTATATTGTTTTAGATGGAATACACTAAAAATAGAATAAATTATTATTATTAATACTACTTGAGACAATGTCACTATTACCCACAATACACTTCGGTCTTGGAATGCACTATTCAGTGTGTAGTATTCAGTATTCAACCTTTTTTGAAATGGCTGTAACTTTTTAATGATTGTGTTACTTTCAAGGACTTTTAAGTAACGTTTTTTATTTATATTGTGGCCATAATTCCATAATTCCATAATTTCAAAAGAAAAAGTGACACTGCCAGTTTTACAGATTTTGTCGTAAGCATTGATGCATAAGTTACTATAGAGAAATGTCGCGTGAAATTCTTTTGTTTTCTAATCTAATCAAAGCAACCCAGCGGACCTAACGCAAGCCAGAGTAGGTTCAAGTGAAACACGGTATGATATGCACTGTCTTTGCTTCCTAGAAAACAAGAGGAATTCACATTCCGTACAATCTTTGTTGTCACCTATTGTTCTAGCTTGCACGAACTTCAAAAATAGTGCTAAAGAAAAAGGTCTCAGCAGAACGCGCGAGGTAAAATTGATATCATTTCAGATAGATCATTTTTGAGTTCCAAAATACCGCTGCGTTACTTGATTACAGACCTATTTACTCAGCCTTAGCCTTGAATCAGTGTCTAAATATTCACAAATAACAACGTAACGATAAAGTAAAGAATGCGCAACTTTAACAATACAAACACTTCACTGGAACATATGAATATTCTGCACGAAATCGAGACTGAGCCTGAGCAACAGAACTAGAAACTGGAGTATACAGGTTTTGCGCCATCAAGTGACGGCAGCCATGTTAGATGGCAGGAAAATACAATCGTTGAACTTGAGAAATAATAATTCAATTCCCGAGAGTAAAGGGATTTTATTGCTCTGCCATCTAACCACAGGCAGCCCAAGATGTGTTATGGGCATATGCACGTGATAATGCAAAACTTCTATTACTTTGGATCCGAGCACTTCACATCCATACCACGAGGTTTTCACATGAAATTTGTTCTTTAGTAGCAGTGGGTTACCTGTGTTAACCTGGGAATTCTTCTGTAGCCCTAGTCTATGCTCCGATGAATTATCAATTACGGCCACCTAAGAATTACAACGTTCACAATCAATATAATCATGTAGACCTATAGCTACATGACTACGAAATAGTTCAATCTATTTGATTAGTGCTCTTGCGTACGTACACCCTTTGCTCCCCCTAGTTACGGCCCTGGGTGTGGGAATCAATGGTACGTAGACTGAAGGTCAATTTTTGGCAATATTGTTACAGACTGGAAAAAAGCATGAAATTTGACTCAGAATTAACTTGTGCCCTGTAGACCATATTTAGAAGGGTTACCACGAAATCTTCTATCAGGGGAGGTACTATTATAGTACTAAAGGCTATGAAAGAAACATGCATATATGACCCACCCCACCTCCAAATCCTGACCAAAGTAACCCCTCGCTCTGATATGGAATTCCCTGACTCCCCTTCTTAATTTGCTTCAAATGACATAAGGGAGCTCTTTCCCGCCCAATTATGGTGCTTTCTTCCGTATTGTTAACGATCTTTGCATAAAAGCAACCTTAGGTCTTGGATTTGATATCTTAACTTGGCATTAGCTTTGAGCATAGTTTGTTGAGTCACTCCATTGATTCGATAATCTTTCTTCAAGTCATCCAGTTTTTGCGCCTCCTCAAATCCCGACACGCTTAATCTCATTTTAAAGTATCAAAAATTTGACGTTTTGACGGGGGAAAAAGGAAAGAAAATTTACAAAATAAATCAACGTCGCTGGTGACAAATTTTATGTGATGTCGCAAGGAAATTTGCAAAGTGTGACATCACCCCTAAACCCGCCAAACCCCAATCTGACGTCGCATCATGTATCTCAGCATAAAGGAAGCAAGCTCTAAATTCATGTGACCACTGGAAGTATTATAGCAACTACATTTTACCTTTGTTCCATACAGCATCATTGGTGATTGGGTCTCTTCATACGTCATCGTCTCAAGAGCTGCGCTGAAGGCACCCATCATGATTCCAAACGACACAAGACCAAACAATGTCCAGAACACCGTGAAGATGCGAGCTGGGATACTTACCACGGTTTTATCGCCATAGCTACAGACAGAAAAATTGGAAATTAAGTAGGTAAGGGACTCTTCAATGATCTAAACTCGAATATACAAGCTGTCTTAAAGGGCAACTTACCCCCCAAAACGACCCATTTTTAAGAGAAAGTACATCAAATGAGAAACACAAAAATTCAATTTTTAGAGGGGATAGAGCATCCGTGTTCCTAAAAAAATAATTTCAAAACATCGCATATATCGCACTGGTGGCCGCCATCTTTGAGCCCGCGATAAATTACCGCATTCAGGTGTGACGTCACAACGTCAACGTGTGTTTGGATATGTAGAGTTTTTCTGTAAGCATGAGAGTTTGAAGTGGCTTTTTCGAAAAAATGGTTAATTGTTGCGTGCCTGAATGCACTAACTATTCGACAAAAACAAAAGATGTTAGCTATCACAAGATTCCTAAAGATTTACAAATTCAGAAAGCTTGGATTTCTCGTCTAAGACGAGCAAATCTGCCGCCATTGAAGAATTGCTATGTATGTAGCGAGCACTTCGAGGATGGTTGCTTCGAATCCGACCTTATGGAGCAACTAACAGGCGAAAAAAGAAAAAGGAGGTTAAAGGCTGATGCAATTCCAAGTATTTTTAACTTTTCAACCATCCCTAGTAAAAGAAGAGCTACGACAGAAAACCGTATAAGACGACAACGACAAAAAGAGGTAGGTGATTTGTAGTTTGTGTTCGCACGTGCACTGCTACATTGTCAGTGTAATATGTAAGTATTATATATATATTAGAGCTATTTCGTGACTGGTCTGTGACTGTGCTCAGACCAAACCAATGCATTAAATTCTTAATACTAAGTTTACCGCTGCGGGTTTAGTTATGATGAATTGCGGATGAATAAGTTATACGCTCTTTCATATAGAGTCAATGAAAGTCCTATAAACAATTAAAGCTTGAGTGTCGTCTCAACTATCGGAATCAGTGAAAACCCCAGTAACTGCCATTCATTGTTATTTGTATTTGTTCTATAAATGATTATGTTTACTTCTTTTTCCCCATAAGACATTGGATAACCTACTGACTCCAACTACACATGCACTTGATGAAATGGTTGAAGAATCTGATATGGAGGTTTCCTTCGATGAAACACCTTCCAACAAAAGGGACTTTGGAGTCCAGTGCTGTCTGGATGAAAAGCTTTCAATACGAAAAAGCACCTCAACCCAAACAGAAAATGTGGATGTTAGTGTTGAGACTTCTGATGCCTGCATTCAAGTAGAAGGAAATTCAACATTTGAGCAATTGAACAGTATCCTGCATGACCATCCATACAGCTATACTGCTCCCTCTGTGCCCATGAGTGTGTCACCACAAAAGTCTTGCAAGAATGATGTATCACCACAGAAATCTGCAAAGTCCTGTGGGTCTTTTCCTTTGTCAGATGAAGAAGTGAATCTTTTTTCAAGTGATGAAGAGGATGAATACATTATCTCATCACAAGAAACAAATTCTTCAACAGACAAAGAGTCTGAACCTGAGTATCACTTTGACACCTACATCAAAGAGCCAAAGTATTTGGTATTTGCAGCATGCCTAGGTGAACTGTTCAGGTTTTGTATCAACTGTGGTTCCATCGTAACTGACACCAACATTACCTGCACAGGAAGCATGGTAACGGTTAAAACCATATGTATGAAAGGTCACAACTGCTTGTGGAATTCCCAGCCTCTCATCAATCGTGCACCGGTAGGAAACCTTCTAATCTGCTCATCTATTTTGTTAACTGGTAACACTTTTACAAGAATCCAAAACTTTGCCTCATGTCTTGGGTTACGATTTATCAGTGAAAAAGGTTTTTACCAAAATCAGAATAGGTATCTATTTCCTGTAATAAATGATACCTGGGAAAGAGAAAGAAGAGCCGTTTTACAAGAACTGTCAAGTAAGCCTCTTGTATACTTGAATGGAGATGGACGGTGTGACAGCCCTGGCCATAATGCCAAGTATGGTACATACACATTTATGGACAATGACTCAGGGAAGATAGTTTCCTTCTCTGTGGTTCAGGTCACAGAAACAACATCTTCAAATGCTATGGAGAAAGAAGGTTTCATTAGGAGTCTTGGTAGTCTTGAGGATGAGGACGATATTAACATCAAGAGGATAACTACTGACAGACATACCTCAATCACTAGCACCATGGAAAAAGATTACAGCCACATCAAACACCAATATGACGTATGGCATTTGTCAAAATCTGTTGTGAAGAAACTCAACAAGAAGGCCAAGTTGAAAAAAAGTGCTGACCTTTCACATTGGATCCAGTCGGTCTCAAACCATCTGTGGTGGTGTGCAGCAACATGCAATGGTAGTGTGCAGCTGTTGAGAGAGAAGTGGGTCTCTATCTTGCATCATGTGACAAACAAGCATTCTTGGAGAGATGCAGAGATCTTCAAAAAATGTGACCATCCTCGACTAACCCGGAGAGAAGCTCGTAAAAAGTGCTGGCTAAAACCAGGATCTGAAGCTCATGTAGCCCTTGAAGAAGTGGTCCTTCAACCAAAACTGCTGAAGGACTTGGCAAAGCTCACTGACTTCTGTCACACAGGTGGGCTTGAAGTATACCACTCCATGATCCTGAAGTACTGCCCAAAGAGAGAGCACTTCTCCTACAAGGGTATGGTTGCTAGAACACAACTGGCAGCCATTGACAACAACCACAACACAGGAAGAAACCAAGCTGTGATTCAAAAGCCGGGGACGAGGATGGGAGAGGCAAGATACCGCCCATGTTTCCCAAAAATGCACAAGCGTTGGGTAGTTAAGCCTGTGTTGGAAAAGAAAAGTTATTCTTTCCTTCCTGAGCTTCAAAAGAAAGTGCTGGGATTGTGTGATGGCTCAGAAGTTGACCTCCAGGAAATTGAAGAAGTAGACCTACCAGCAAACATTGCAAGTTTGCCTGCACCGGATAAACAGGAATTGATTCAGAAACACTGGTCCAGGTTTTCAAGATAATCTAAATTAGAATTAGCCTTTGTGTACCTGCAGGTCATATGACCCTCCACTGTTTGGTCCTTCTTCCCCTCCCTCAAGTCCCAATCCCCCTCTGCTTTGCAGGCTATCTTTGGACAGTCGTGTAAAATACTGGTAAAAGATATCCCTTAATGAAAGAAGCTCCCAGATATGGAAAGGTACACGACAGACCCAAGTATAAATGCTATATACAAAATATGTAATTTTTAAAAATGACAAGGGGACCTGATGAAACGGGCAGATAAGTATGCAGTACCTTTTAGATGTCCAAATGAAAATTTTATTAAAATATTATTTCCATTTAGGTAAGAATTGACTGTAAAAAAGAGGTCTTTTCTTTACCTATCTACAATACCTTATATATGGGAGTCTCCCCCAGTATGAATATATTAAAGAAAAATATCCAATTGAATGGTGACATTTGCTTCAGCAAATTTAACTTTTTTGCTGCCAGGACTCGTATAACTGCAAATTTTGCTTGGTTGGCTAGTGATCGTGTTCACTAGTGCTTTGTACACTAGGTTCACTAGGTCTTTTCTTTACCTATCTACAATACCTTATATATGGGAGTCTCCCCCAGTATGAATATATTAAAGAAAAATATCCAATTGGATGGTGACATTTGCTTCAGCAAATTTAACTTTTTTGCTGCCAGGACTCGTATAACTGCAAATTTTGCTTGGTTGGCTAGTGATCGTGTTCACTAGTGCTTTGTACACTAGGTTCACTATTCAGCTGGGTGTTTTGTTTACTGTGTTTTTAATAATAAAATATGTAAAACATTCAAAAAATGTTTGTACCAACAAAAAGCTTTTTATATAAAAAAGAAATTTATATAACACACCTTTCCGTGTACTGCATCCTAAATGAATACATGATTCTTATGCATATTGGTCTCAGCTTTTTCTAGTCTATGTTTTTGTTTTCAATTATCTTGCAATTAAATATGCCAAAAAATTGCAATTCCAGGAATTTTTCCTGATAGAAAAAAATCCACTCTGTATAGTAACTGAAGTAAGGAATAAATAAAATGTATATATTCACTCCATGCAACATTATATCAAGCTAATCATCTGCATAATGAAAACCCTCAAACTGAAAGTCCTCCTCTAGTCCAGGAGGAGGGAAGTGTGCTCTGATGCACATGACAGCACAAGAGGGCAGAACAACCCGAACTTCCTTTCCAAGAACTCCCCAGCACCATCTTACTAGTTGTCTATATGCAATGTGTCTGTACTGCTTCTGCTCTGGGCCTTCATAAGCATCTCTGTATTGCTGTTTGTACTGAGCCCATGCGGTTCGAAGAACATACTTATTGCCACAAACAGGTAAGAATCCAGGATGTTGAGTAATGCATGGTGGTGGTTCATCAGCATCTCCATCTTCAACAACAGACTGGCATGTTGCAACTACTTTTTGAATTTCTTGGCAACAAATGCATTCAGCTATCGTATCCATAATTTGGCAGCTACCACAGGTACACCTATTAACAAATAAAACAACCCTTAGTATTTTTGAACACTATCAATGATTGTCCCAAGTGAGAGTATATACACAAATTGTGACACAACTATATCCCTGAATCTGTGTCCTACAGTATATAACTTATTGACAACCAAGCGATGTTTAATTGTGACAGTTGGTTTTGCTTTTGGTTGCAAAGGTCGTGAGGCAGATTAAAATGCATAAATATACAGTGCAAGAAAGTGGTAAACACGACTGTAAAAAATTGATACGTAGTTGAGTTTTATCGTGATAAGAAAGAAGTAAAACTTACCAATCTGAATTTGTTAGTCGATTGTTCTCTTGTTCATCGTCTTCAATAATGTCACTGTCAGATCCTTCTCTGAACTCTTCATCTGAGGAGATTTCTATTTCTGGTTCGAACTGATATGGCCGTAAAACAAACTCGTCCGTTTCTAAAAATTCTTGAGCAAAATCGTCTCTCGAGCTGTCCGAGTCTTCGGAAAAAGAATTAGACTCTGACATGCCTTTAATTGAATGACCACGCCGTATTTCGTTCGTAAAATATTGAGTAAAACGTCTCAGAAACAGGGGAAGAAGTCAACCAAACGCTCGTGACAACTTGACGCCGTGAACTCTTATGACGTTGTGACGTCATTACCTGTTTTTCTGAGCCCGCGATAAAAGTGCAAGATGGCGGCCACCAGAGCGATATATGCGATGTTTTGAAATTATTTTTTTTGGAACACGGATGCTCTATCCCCTCTAAAAATTGAATTTTTGTGTTTCTCATTTGATGTACTTTCTCTTAAAAATGGGTCATTTTGGGGGGTAAGTTGCCCTTTAAATGGTTTCGTTGACTACAAACTACGCTGTCTCAACAATATCATCGGTGTTATTGACAAGAATGTTAATAAATAAACACCATTCATTTTAGATCTTAGAATGACCTATCTCCTGTCGCGTATAACCTATCGCCGTTCGCCCTTCAACCTTTTTTGAAGTAACTGTATTCTATATTGTATTGTCTTTTTCTAGTCGTTTGTTACTTGTACTTGAATTTTCAACCTTATTAGGCTGCGTTCATAATGTATGGCAGAGGGGGCAGGTAAAATTGAGGGGAGGATCGGGACAATTTTGGCAGAAAAATAGGGGGATGGGTAAATTTTTATGAGAAAAATGGGGGATGCACAATTATTGGAAGAAGTTACAAGCCTTGCTTAGGGGAGATCATATTATTTTGCATGACTTTAAGGGGGGTGTTAAGAATTATTCTGGACATTTCAACCTACCCCCACCCCCCCCCCCCCTACTCTGCCATACATTATGAACGCAGCCTTATCTTACCCAACAGTAGTGTAGGTAATAAAAGCAAACCAAAACCCACTCGCAACTCCTCGTATAAATGACTCATGGAAGTGATCTGGATTATCTTTGGAATCCTAGGAAAAGAAAAAACAATCAATCTTGTTGTTAACGAAAGAACTTATCTGAAATCCTTTCACCTTTGTTGAGGTGATCGATGCATCAACTTAGAAGGTCATCTCGGTTCTTATTTCATGCAGAGGACGCAGTCTACGTAATTCAATAGACAAATTAAGACTCCAAATTATAAAATAGAACGAAGCTAACAAAGTGCTCCATCTTGGCCTCAATAGTTTTCCTCAAACTTCCAACAAGAGAAAGTAACTGTCCTACTTAAAGCACTTACCAACAACCAAACGATTAGGCCAACAAGGAACGCCATTATCAAATTAAGCATGATCAAAGGCCAACAACTGAAGACTGCTCCGGCTACATTCTGCGGACTAGCTGCACCTCCTTCCTTGTTAACAAAAAATGCTACCCCAGCTGAAGGCACGATAGGTATATAGGCATAATACTTCGAGAAATGGGTTTGATCTTGGAACCCAAATATTGGAAAATGAATATCGGTTTGGTCATCAATGTAGCTCTTAACAAGGATATCCGAGGACTTGTTGGCTGGGTTGCCGTATCCGTCGTGTGTGTAGTTAACTCTGATCCTCCCAGTTGAATGAGAAGGACACTCCCTGCAGCATTCGTAGATAGAGGAGTGGATGACGTAAGGCATCATTCCTAGTGGTTCGTCTGTTAAGTTGGACCTAACATATGGAGGTAAGTCCCTCCAGTTTGTCGAAATCTCCTCAAAGCATCGACAAGTGCCTGGTACAAAATTTCAAGAAAACATTATTGTGTATGTTTCTATTGAAGGGTTTCAACCATTCCCAAGAGAATTAAATAACAAAAGACACAGCGGCCATGTTGGAGGATATAACAAAAGAATTCATAGTTCATCCTTAAACAGGGCCGCCGCGAAAACCATTAACATCGTCTTTTGAACGATAAATATGTTACCAGTTTTGTAGTTTGTCATAGCCGACCTTCCTGAGCATGGGATCAGCGGTGCCATCACACTTCACAACAAATTTCAACACCTGGGTTCAAACTATTTACTCTTTCGGGTAATGTTATTTTAATCTAGCCATAATTCTTTAGGACCCTGTTCATGGCTACGCACTGATTGAGACAACAGTCGCGACATTGAAATCAATAGAAAATATACCGCCAATCGAAAATATATTGTTAAAGTAATTTTCTATGTACCTTCTTACGGTTTCCTCGTTCCTCGTAAACTATTGCGAATCAAGTAATAAAACTATACCGTGTGTGCAACCATGTGAATGAAAATCCCTTGAGATATGAATAACAATGAAACAGCCACCATGTTGTTTGATCTAACAAAAGAAGCTAATAAGGAATGCTTTGTTCTCGTCAACCAACATGGCGTCTATGATGTAACATGCACATGCTCTATTCTTACTTGCGATAATGGAAGTGGCTTTCATTCCTTCTCCTTTCACTGTCTGCGCTACAACTTCAATTGAGTACTCAGTAAAAGATGACAGACCATCAATAGTCAACTCCAAGACATCTGGTGCAACATTGATTTGCTTGGGCGTTGAATAAGGCAAAGGTTCTTCAGCTTCGGAAATAGGTCGATAATATATTGTGTAGCCCACTATGAAACCGTGTCGATAGTCCCAGGGGACTTGGTTCCATTTAACAACCAGGGAGGTTGGGCTGGCTGTAGATCCTGTGGCGTTTGACGGTGGCTTCTCTGGAGCTGGATCAAAGATAGTGAGAATATTAATCTAAACAGCCTTTCTCAATCACACGCGCCCTCTAGGCTTTGTGTTATCCGACAATGTTATGAAAAATGTTATGATTGACGTTTATCGAAATTCTATTTTGTCGCTACAGAGAATCATACGATTTCGCGCGTGTGATTGAAAAGCGCTGAAACTAATTCACGGTTAAACTGAAACTGAGTCACTTACTATCCTCATCGGTCCTCAGAGTTATGTAGTCGCTCCAGTTACCGAAGCCATTGACGTTCTGTGCAATAATTCTTATCTTGTAGTAATTAAACTTTCTCAGGTCGGTTAACAAAGCAAACGTTTGCTCGGTTGGAAAAGTAGCGTTTTGCGCGATTGACTTGTTGGTGTTAGTGTACTCGACAACATAGCCAACCATTACGCCATTAGTTAGTTCAAGTGGGAGTTGCTTCCAGGTCAGACCAAGACTTGTAGAAGAGACTGTTACACCAGAGAAGTCAGGAGGAGGAATCCTAGGTACTAATTAATAATCAACAAATGTTACTGTTGCAACCTTATACACCTTTCCTAAATTAGGGTGTGTTGTATTGTATTGGATTGTATTGTTGTTCCACGAGGACAAGTTTTTTACACCACGTGATTGAAATTTGACTGAATTTTGATCACGTGGTGTAAAAACCTTGTCCTCGTGGTACAACATTGGCATCACGTGGTCGATTTGAAATGTACTTGCGGATAACATAACAGATGCTACGAAGGCGATTAAAAAATCACAACTTGCTCGGTCTACTGGGAAGAGTAGTAAGTCTGTTTTTTTTCTTCGACAAAATGGATAAGTTGCGCAATATTACCCATATATGGATTGGATGACGTGTCGATAGCTTCATGTGCGAGTTCACATGCAGGCTATTGTGGAATATTTTGTCTTGTTTCGATTTGATCGCAAAGTCAGATTTAAAAACAATTTCCTCTATGAAGTTAGGTATTACGAAGTATTTCCAAAAAATGAAATAAAAAAGGAGGGTGGACGACATCGCTTATACATGCACGGAGATTACAGACTTTACTTTTTATGAGATTTTGCTTATCAACCCATTGGAATGACATAGGCAACGCTCTTAGAGTGTCTGTCCTCTTATTGATAATAAATTGCGTCATCACATTGTCAAAGTAGTGTGGATTCACGAGGTGTAGCCGAGTGGATCCGCATACTACTTTGACAATGTGATGACGCAATTTATTATCAATAAGAGGACAGACACATAAAAATCTGATGTCAATTTGTTTTTTACAATAACAAAAACGATCAAAACTTCTCATTTTTAGCAATCAAAACAACCAACGGAAAGAGCGCGCGCTCGTTGACGTCAGCTTTATCTGTCTGTCCTCTTATTGATGATAAAAAATAGCCAATCAGCGCGCGAGAAATTTCTAAGTTATTGTAAAATGAACACTTACACCAATCTTCTGTCTTGATGGTTAGGTTAGCACTTGGACCGATGTTAGCCGGATACGTGAAAGCAGAGATCCATATGCCGTATATTATAAAACCAGACAGGTAAGGAATGGTAACGGTTACAGCGGTAGGTGGTATTATCATATTCTTCAGCACGTCAACTGATCCTTCTTTGCGAATATAGTAAACTTTGTATCCCCTGCATATTCCAGGAATCTCTTCGGGCGGCACTAGTGTCCAGTTGAGTTGGATGGAATGCCAAACGTCACTTTTTAGAGTCACGTTTGTTGGTGGTTTAAAAGGTGCTGCAAAACAAACAATATGGCTATTTTTCATATACATTCATTATGTTCAAGCAATCTGATGCACTTCTACTCCGAGGTGAAGAAAATGTGGGTGGTGTTGACATTGCAGTTCAATCTGGGACTGTTTTAGGAGACGAAATGAAATAACCACTATCTTGAAAATATTTTCTCAAACAGTCCAACAATTCACTGCATTGCAACTCCACGCGCACCCTGTGTTCCCCCTAGTTACGGCCCTGATGAAAACGCCCCAATTTTTGAAATCCGAATAATTGAAGCATATGCGGATAATATGACTCAATTATGATTATGTAACTCAGATTAGTGAACATTTTAGCCTGGGAGCCACTTGCTATTGAGATATTTTGGTTCAAAAGCAGAAAGAACAATAGGGTTGAGTAAATGACGTCATTTCCTCCAAATTTAGATGCTGAATATAACCGGTAATTTTTATCCGCTACATTTTACTGTTAAGAAAGTATGTTTCGAAAACTATAATTTTTGACCACACTTAGCGGCTGTGATGAATGGCCGCCCACAGTCTCTTGCAATTCAGAGCGACTGAGAGCACGATATTGTTTTCAAAAAAGTATACATGAAATTTTACCTCTGATTGAATTGATCAACATTCTTAAGTTGCTGAAGCTTCACTTCATCGATTCCCGCCTATACATTTTTGAAAATGTCCCTTTTTATCAATAAAAATTAACAAAAACATTTCGATTCACATACATTCTTTTGTACGATTTTACTGTCGGTAACACATAAATATTGAGATGTGCCAGGCGTTCCGCGCGGGTGATGTCCGAAATTTCTGGCGATGAGTGTTTCTGTTCATTTTTTATCCATTTTTCTTTCTATTGCAATATATATATATATATATATACTCACAGTCTTCATCAGTCCGCACTATCAACGGTTCAGAGATATTACCCTCGCCCTTGATAGTGAAGGCCAGCATTTGAAAGGTGTAATCGGTGTATTTTTCTAATGAAGTAAACTGGTGCTGCAATATATTTTCATCATTTATTGTCACATTCCATGAAGTATCATTGGAAACGCCCTTGTACGCCAAACTGTATCCGAGTACAATGATCTTGCAATATAAAATGATGCCGCGCGCGTATTCGTAAGGAACGGGTTTCCATTGCAGTTGAAGACTCGTTGAGCTGAGGTTCTTCCCAGTGATGTTCACAGGTGGCGAAAAGGGAGCTAGAAAGAAAAACAGAACTAATTAGTTTTTTTAAAAATCATTCTATATTTCCTGGACACCTCAACCTTATATGCATATGCTTTGAAAGAAACGGGAGAGGTCCAATTTAAAAACCAACTCCGCTTCTGTCTGCTGTTGTTCTTTTGCTCCTTTTTTACGTCCCTGCTTTCTCCTTTCCTTATTTTCTTCTTTCCTTTATCAGCGTCTTTGTTCTTTCCCTTCTTTCCTTCTTTCTTTCTTTCTTTTATTCTTTCTTTCCTTCCTTCCTTCCTTCCTTCTTTCCTTCCTTCCATCCAACCACTCACTTCTTTATACGTGCATATATTCATTTATACCCGCCCACCTATTTAACCGTTCCATCCATCCATTGATCCATCCATTCATTGACCCATCTATCCACTCATTCACCCATCTTTCCACCCATCCATTCATTCACCCATCTATCCACCCATCCATTCCATCCACCCATTCATCCATCGGGTGGTGATCACTTACTGTCTTGCTCCGTCCAAATAAACGCACTGTCACTCATATTCCCATTTCCTTTGTTTGTAAACCCAGCAATCCTAATCTCGTATTCTCTATATGCAGCCAACTTGGTAAGGTTGGCAGACAGCTGGCTGTGACAGACGAAACTTCTTTCCCACAGATTGGATCCCTTGATGGCATATTCAATGTAGTACCCTCTAAGAACACCATGATGGTTAGCCCCTGGTATTGCTGTCCAAGAGATGTATATACTGCTAGAGCTAGTGTTGTAACCAGACAAGATCCGTGGTGGCAAGGATGGTACTGTAATAGTAATACCAAGAAAATCAATCCCAAGTCGAGCATGGATCGGGAATCAGGTTTGTTAGCACCAGAGATTATGAAAAAAATCATAAACTTAAAAATATACAAAAGTAAAACATTGATCAATACCCTTAATTGCAAAATAATTGTTGGGTAAATAAAAACTTTTAAAAGCTGAAACCGAAACGTATTCTTGGAAATGACAATTAATTTGAAATGCACTGGCAATCAAAACGATGTGTTAAAAGCATGCATTCTGTCAGTGGACAATATATGAACATTCCAGGAGTTCTTTCACTAGATATATCTGCTACTTTCCCCAGTAGACCGAGGTAGTTGTGATTTTTTAATCGCCTATTACGTAGCATCTGTTATGTTATCCGCAAGTACATTTCAAATCGACCACGTGATGCCAATGTTGTACCACGAGGACAAGTTTTTTACACCGCGTGATTAAAACTTGACTAAATTTTGATCACGTGGTGTAAAAAACTTGTCCTCGTGGTACAACATTGGCATCACGTGGTCGATTTGAAATGTACTTGCGGATAACATAACAGACGCTACGAAGATGATTAAAAAATCACAACTACCTCGGTCTACTGGGAAGAGTAGTAATTCTTATGCGTACTTTCCGTGTACAATTTCGGTCTTGGCTTCCTTATTCTAAGAGAGAAAATCTAAAGTTAATAGAGGTTTTGCACCACCACGTGACAGCAGCCATGTTAGATGGCAGGAACAATACAGTCATTTTACATGAGAACGAATTCAATTCCTGAGAGCAAAGATTTAATTGTTCTGCCATCTAACCACAGGAAGCCCAAGCAGTACTATGGGATAAGCATGTGATGGTCCCAGTCCTATATAGCAGTAAATCCAATCCTAGTTGCATTGATAACCTTCGCTCTTATATCCGTTTAAATTAGCTCAGTAAAACCGAAAAAATAGCCTTACCGTGTTCATCGCTGAATACCGAGAAGTTACTGATCACACCAACACCGATCCGTGTGTACGAAGTCACCGATATGTTATAAGCAGTGTAAGGCTTTAGTCCTTTGAGTTCACAAGTTATGAGGGTAGCGTTGAAACAGAGCACTGTGCCTTTTGAATCACTCGAGGTCCAGTAAAGTACGTACTTGGTAATTATTCCATTGCGATTTAGAAATGGGACGCCATTCGACGTTATTTGAATTTCAAAGCCTGATATGTTTTTGAGTTGAATGTCGTCCAGGGGTGCGTCGGGAACTAGAGCAAGAAAAAATATTATACATCATTAAACTCCCAGTTAATTTGTCCTGTTTATATAAAAAGCAACAAAAATCATTGAATTGAGTTGCAATTCTTTTTAAAGTTTTGACATTCTTCTCAGTAGAATGTACTAAACTTGATGTGGAGCCAATAAGAAAAATCGCTACTTGAATATTTTTCTTTGTACAATGTACTTAACGTGACATGGAGCCAATCAGAGCACGCGTTACATGTTGGATATTTTTTATTGGCACGCGTTACATCTTGGATATTTTTTCTTTGTACAATGTACAAAACATGACATGGAGCCAATCAGAACACGCGTTAAATCTTGGATATTATTCTTCGTTCATTGTACTAAACATGCGATGGAGCCAATCAGAGCACGCTTAATACCTTCATATTTTTCTTGGTGCATTATATTAAACATGACATGGAGTCAAGGCAGAAGAGTGTTACATCTTGGGTATTTTTTCCAGTACAATGTACAAAACCTGACATAGAGCAAATCAGGGCACGCTTTATATGCTGGGTATATAAATATGCTCACCACTTTCATCTGTCCTTATACACACAGGAGCGGAGTAATTACCATCACCAGCAGAATTAAAGCCCGCAACTGTCAGGCAATAGACCATATACTTCCTCAGGGATTTCATTTCAGTGATGTTTTTTTCCGGTGCTACCGTTATATTCATCACACCGTCCGTGGGAACTTCTGGAATCCAGTACCTGATCCGGTAACCCAGTGGTTTACCTCGCCAACTTTTAGTAGGAATGTGCGACCATGTGAAGTTGAGGGATGATGAACTTGTGTTCATTCCCGAGGTGTTGCCAGGAATCTCATTTGGCACTATGAAACAGAAAAAAAGTTGTAAGTACAGTATAGTTGTCCAGTTCAAACTTGATGAGGAGTTTAATGAAAATGCCATGGGGGAAGTACCATTAAGACAGATGATTTTCTTCTCAAGGATTTGTTATTTCCTACTCGATGACCATACGTAAGGTGCTTCCCAAGAAAAAGCTGGGTACGACTGGAAAACGGGTCGCATTGGTTAGAGGCGAGGGGTCTTACCGCTCCGCCACCCGTGCTTCCCAAGAAAAAGACTTGGCCGTCAAGACCAAAATTTTTGTTCGAGTCAACAAACATGGCGGCTAGGCTATAACGTCATATGCACGCAATCAGAGATAACATCAATCGAAATGCTTACAATCTTCCAAAGTCGTAGCATAAAAAATAGGAGAAATCAGCCCATCGCCCGACAACGTGAACAACAGCAGTCTCATAGTGTAATTAACACTGAATATCATGTTAGGCACCACTGTGTAGTTATCTACACCGATGGCGTTATGGACCATGAAAGTAGCGTTCGGTTCATCTGTTAGCCTGTAAAGGATACGGCATCCTTGAAATAACTGGTATGTACTGGTGTAGTCACCAATGGTCCAATTGACGTATATCGCTGAGGTATTCTTGCCGATGGTTGTTATCTTTGGATATATGTCTGGAACTGAAATATTATTTATTATTTAGTTAATTTTACTTGATAAAAATCTTGAAAAGATTTTACAGTAGTTAGAATGAAGGCATTTAACCCGTGAAATAAAAAAAATACTAGTCAATGAAAGTGTAATAGTCAAAAACAAAACAATTAAATTAGGGTATACCTGATTAGCAATTAGTCAAATCCAATTAGCGGTTCTGATTGGATGAGCTACTAGTAGGCTACCACCGTCGTCATTATCAACACGAGCAACAACATCCTCATCCTCGTCACTATTATCATCAACAACACCATCATCTTCATTACTAACACCACCAGCATAGTTTTTTTGTCAGACGCAGCTTTAAAAACATCACAAGATTTAAGAAATAATTTTGCATCGAGAAAAAAAAAATGTAACGTACCAGTGTTTGATGAGATCCCCAATACATTGACAGGAATAGTGTTTAGAGCGTTTTGTTCGAATAACCACCTTTCTAACAACAGTGTATCATTGTAGGTAAGCGATTCAAACAGTAGTGTTGTGTTGACGTTGACGCTTCCAGAACTAGAGATCAATAACACAAATGTTAGGTAAGCTAATATCAAAAAGTAATATCAAAAATACTGAAATATGAAGGCTGACAAATCCATATATCATGACGTTTACCTAAATCCGTGAATGATGACCTTGACTGGTTTCCCATTGTAAGAACTGTTACCGAACATAGCTTGAAACTGAGAAGTAAAAAAACAAAAGCGGTTTTTAATCTTGCATGCTGTCCCTAAGGGAATAAATGGCAGCCATGTTGGATGATGTTCACAGTAGGTGGTTTGTAATTATACCCAAGGGAATAAAAGTGGCAGCCATGTTGGATAATGTTCACTATAGATGGTTTGTAATTATTCCTAAGGGGGAAAAAATTGCCGGCAATGTTTGATGATGTTCACTATAGGTGGTTTGTAATTATTCCTAAGGGAAAAAAGTGGCAGCCATGTTGGATGATGTTCACTGTAGGTTCACTATAGGTGGTTTGTAATTATTCATAAGGGAATAAAAGTGGCAGCCATGTTGGATGATGTTCACTGTAGGTGGTATGTAATCATTCCCAAGAAAATAACATTGGCAGCCATGTTGGATGATGCCCCTAAAGGTGGCTATAGGTCAACATCAACTTACACTTTCTATTATTTTTTGTGCAAGATCCACAGCCTTCTCACTTTCGAGATCACTTAGTTGTTCATCCCAGACTTCATTTTTTAGCTTCAGTAATAGATTGATGTTCTGTTCCAAACCATCTGAAGAGCAAGGGAAAGAGTGTTTCATTCGTATTCATTATTGAATGGAAAAAACAGCGTTAGTCGTGTCCATAGGTATCGGTATCATAGCTACTTTTGAAAAATCTGATACAAATAACATAAGTGAAAGGTTTCTTTCTAAGCTACTAAATTTTTTTTTTGTGGGGAAAATTGTAGGAAAACTGGATTATACTGCCTAGGTGGTGGGGCTGGGGATTTCTTAGCACCTTCCTTTTTAATGGGAATTTAATTAATACACTAAAGGAAACGAGAATGATTTCAGGTGGATTCAAGAATATCATGATCTGGTACCCCATCCCCACTTTTCGAACCACTCTGACATCTATGTATTGATTGGAAGAAAAACCTTTTACACCTTTTGCTGTTCATTAACCGCATTGTCATTAGAGCGAACAGGCATACAATAAGGCGAACGGAGTCTCAATAGTGCGATGGAACAATCATTAAGAAATTTAGCATTGAATTCGACAATCATGAATATGTTTGCGTGGGTTCATTAACGTTTTCAAACTTTCATTAGTATTTTTGGTGCAGACAATTAACCACAACACGCATTCAATACAGTGTTTTGGACATTTATTTACGCAATACAATATAAGTGTATTGTGCTTTTACGATTGTAGATTTTCAAAAACAAAAAAGTGAATTTATCCTTGAATGTGTTCTCTATTAAAACATCTTGGACGATATGTTTGCATGTGGATTTACCATTTTATACATTTCTGTGGAGCTTCATAGGTTCTCACAAGACGCTATCTGACTTAATTTGGTATTTGGTTTATTTGTTGAGTCATTGCAATTGATGGGTTGCAAGCATTCCCAAGATAGTTTAAAGACAAAAGCATGGCGGCCATTGTGGTGCCGTTAACAACGGATGCTAACAAGAAATCTTTTGTTAAATGGCACCAACATGGCCGCGATGACGTTTTCTACCTAACAGCGCTTTGTTAGTACGAAGTCATATTTACGGCTTGTAAAAAAATGAAAAGGCAGTTAAAATCCTACAATTCCAAGTGGAAAATATACTTTTATTGTATTTCGTAAATAAATGTCCAAAACACTGTACACAGGCAATCACAAATTACCAATATCGTGTGAAAGAATGAGGTAGACACTTTGAAAATGAAGACCTCATTGTTTTAAGGAAATGTGGTGATTAACTTCCAACAATAGAACTAGTCAACCGCGGTAGATTTGAAAACTTTCCGATTTCTAACGACATCTTATCTAAACAATAGCCTCTCCTAAAAAGGAATAGCCCCTTTCACAGTTTCCTGCGCCATCTTGAAAGGTAGCCGTGCCTTCGTATCAAAGCGAGTGAGCTCGTAATGATAGAGACGTGAATAATTGTCTAAGGTGTTAGGGTCTCTATCATTAAAAGCCCACCGTTCATCTCGCTTCGATGCAAAGCACGACTACCTCTCAAGGAACTGTGAAAGGGACTGTTTGATCTAGACTCTCACCGGTAACATATCGATATCTATAGATGTAATCTTTCTCTTCCAGCCATTTATTCCAAATCACAAGTTCGTCTAATTGGAAGGTTGCTGTCTGTGTTGGCAAACCAGCTTTGAGTTCATTACTGAGAGGTTTCTTACTTGTATAATTGGTGCAGGATGGAGTTCCGCCTGTGTCAACCAATTTTCCATTACGATATACGTTCAGTGCAGTCGTATCTTCAAAGGAGAATCCGATGTGACACCACACCGAGATCTGCACGGGTATCTGGTACTGACAGTGTTTTTCAGGAAGGTTGATACGAACTGATATTAGTGGAAATTCACCTTCATTGAGAAGATAAAAAAAGAATAATTATCAATAAAGATAGTTTGAAATCCGTAACATTTGGCTTCTTTGACATCATTCAACCATTAATCTTCTCCTCTGCTCCCCCTTCCCCTTCCTTCTTTCGTTCGTTGACACAACACATCATTCACGCCACCATACCTTCTTGAACGGCCGGATCGAATCCAAACTCAAATCCTCTTTCACCTTCTGCGACGTTGCCTAAAGTCAAAAAGTTTTGTTTCAAAGCTTTTCCAACTTTGACAAAATGCTTCAACCAAAACGATAAAGTTAGTCCATTTTGACAAGAGCTGAAGTCGCCCAAACATTCTTGACTGAAGTCTCCAAAGCTAATCCAACTGGGTTGTCCAGTTATTTGCACAGCATAGTTATGACCTCCTTGGGCAATACTACCAACACTTCCATTAACTATGCCGTTTTTGTTTCCGCGTAAGTCTTCAATGAAAGTGTGGTCTTCAAAGGCCCAATAATGTACGGCATCCACAAACACTGTCTTGTGCAATACTACAGAGGCAATGAAAGTTTTAGTTGAGTTGAGTTGAGTATCAGGAAAAAAAATATTTTCATATTGTTAAAATGGTTGGCATATTAAAGGAATGTCTAAAAGATCTACACCTATATGTCTATAAACATTATAACGAGTTGCTTACTGTTTCTGAAAGATCTACACCTAAAGTATTCGGTCAGGTGTTCCTTAAGGCTTTAACTTGGGACCCTCATTAATATGCACTGCTTCTATTAATATTACAATGAAAATGCCTATAAATATTGTAACGGGTTGATTACTTACTGTTTCTACAGCTTTCATCAACATGTTTCCGTTTCCCACAATCACAAGTTCTGCTGGCCACGTTACAAGATGTGCCTTTCATACAAGATGGAAAACAGTCTGCAGAACAAGAAAGATTACGGTGAGTTATAGTCTCATTATTATTCTCTTGAGATAATACTTTTTGTTTGAGTTGTATTCATATTCATGTGTCTTTTCGTGCTCAATCGGTAAATAAACATAGCTTTGGACTTTCAAGAGTACAGTACGAGTATCAGTTGCGTGTTTCGCGTCGAGAACGCTGAGATGTATCACTCGTTAGCAAACCCAACTCCTCATCAAAATTCTTTTTTAGGACTTCCGTTCTGATGTCTATGTTCTAGATTTCCTAGTGCTTTCAAAGGGTCAATTATAACATGTGGGTTTGTCGTGCATTACCGTTAATCGTTGTGCATGGCTTTGTGTCGAAGCTGATGTCGTCGATGGCGAAGTCACTCTCAAAGTTCTTATTAACCATACCGAAGAAGGTAATGTACTAGAACAAAATCAAAGAAAAATGTAGATTCATAAACCATACTAGACTATACGCTTTTAATATTATTTTACAGTTTTGTACTTTAAAGTGTATATCACGGGGAAAAACTATTTCCAAAATCACTTATTTGTGAACGGCGTAGTAGTATGGTCGCAGTATTTTTATATAAACAAATGCCGTTGTGGAAAGTACTGCTGTTTTTTATTTTCATTTGTAAATCATCCTTATAAATTAAATATATGGTTTTGTACACTTTTAATTTTTTTCACTTTAGAGCACTTGTCGTAGATTACACTGCAAAATTTAACGCTTATATAGGAGTAAACCCCTACCCTCCAGGGGCAAAATTTAACGCATTATATAGGAGAGTACCCCTCCCCCCAGGGGCAAAATTTAACGCATTATATAGGAGAGTACCCCTACTCTCCAGGGGCAAAATTTAACGCATTATATAGGAGAGTGCCCCTCCCCCCAGGGGCAAAATTTAACGCATTATATAGGAGAGTACCCCTACTCTCCAGGGGCAAAATTTAACGCATTATATAGGAAAGTACCTCTCCCCTCCAGGGGCAAAATTTAACACATTATTGAATTTACATCATCTCATTTGCATATTAATATTTCAAATGTTTATATCTCTGAAAAGAGAAGACCACATACAAGAATACTGACTCGACCATACTACTACACTGTTCACATAAAAGTGATTTGAAATATTTTTTTCCTTGGTATACACTCTAAATCAATCTGTAGGAGTATTTTTGCTGCTATTATTATTTATCTTTGTATTATTTAGCATGCAGGAAGTTCTAAAACACCAATCTCGTAGCCAGAGCCTGCGTTCCTTCTGGCCTGCGGCGAAAAACGAAGGCTCTGGCATAATCCATTTTTGGCGCATGCGCAATTTTCCGGAAGTGAAATATAATCAATGAAAAACATGCTTTAAAACTGCTTTAAAACAGAGTCCCGTGTTTATTTACCATCAAAAAAAAAATTAGAAATCGGGATCATATGTTTTTAATTTTTCGCAAGTCTTTGAACGCTTGCACTCTTATACCGGAAGTCCAAGAAATCCTGGTCTCAAGGAATGGATTATGCCAGAGCCCTCGTTCTTCGCCCAGGCAGGAAGAAGGGCAGGCTCTGGCAACGAGATTGCTAAAACACTGTCTATCCACGCATACGCAACCAACACTTCCGCAGGCCAACCTTTTAACTTTTAAACACTTACGGATGAAGGAACGCCAAGAGAAACTTGTGCTTTTTGCCAATAACTTCTGTTATTTTGTTTCGCAGACCAATATTTCGCTGCTTTAGGCGTTTGTGATGCTTTGGACAAATATAATAGACCTTCTCCAGTCCCACGCATGTGATACATAAAACGCAAACACCTATACACTGAAGGAATATGTGGCGATTTGATGACACTATATCTGCCACTACTGTGTGGTGACGATGCTTCCATGTAGATGTATGAACCTGCAGGTATTAATAATGAAAACTTTATTGAGTTCTTACCCGAAATACAATCGTAAATCTCGCTACGTATAGGTAATTTACAATTGGCTACTTGAATCGAATACAAAATGTGCAAATGACAAAAAGAAAAAAAAAGAAATAATACCAATAATAATAATAATAATGATAATAATAATAATAATAATAATAATAATAATAATAATAAGTATAATAAGTATATGTAACAGGACTCCATGCTGTCCAATTAAGAAATAATTTCAGTCAGCAATAATAACAATAAAAATGATTTTCTCGAATATAGATTAACGGCTGAATCAAAAACGCATGATATTTTACACAAATACCAGGCTATACATGAACAACTGAGAACTCGAAACTGGAGTATTTATTCTAAGTTATTTTTGCGTTTACAGATCATGAAGAGTTTTGGTCTTACAGAAAATGTATTGACTTACGACAAAATGTTTAAAATTTACTTTAAACGTCTTGAAGCTTCTATCTTTTTTGTTTTTTTTTCTTTTTCATTTTATTTTTGGATACCAAACAAGGTATTGTTAACATTGTCTGATCAGCCTTCAGCAAAATAAGTGGGTTTTTACCCTCTGGTTACCTCCCCAAAGACGCAAAGCATTATGGGGATGTGAAAGTAGAGAATTAACATTTCTCGTGTTGCCTGAAACAATAGATTTTTTCCCCGCATACAAGTGCTTCAAGATGTGGTCACGCGGGTTTTAACAAAGGTTTTTTTTCTGGTAGAAATAAAACTGGTGACATGTAGTTTTAAGGTTCATACGATAAAAAAACTTACCAAGAGGATTCATTGATGTGTGGTCAGCACAGGGTCCGGTACCTATGCTAGGCGTGCATCCGGACTTGCGTTTCCAACTAAAATAAGGATCCGGTACGGTTTTCACGTTTCGATCTGTCGGCTTGCTCCAACATTGAATATCATCGTCAAAGGTGAAATTATCTATCGATTAAAATTTTTCTTAAACGAGTTATAACGCGCACTCTGATTGGCCGAAACACTAGGTTAGATTAGAATATCTAAGAATAATGGCTCTTAATTGAAAACCCTTTCATACTTTCGTGAGCTTGTGCACTTATTATTAATAAAAGCCAGATATAAAATAGTTAACTTCTTATAGATACTATAATCTAAACATTTGGGATGCCAAGAAAACACTTGAGAGAATAACAGGGAAGACTAATAAAAGGGAAGATTTTGGCACGCTGATTACTTAAGATAGTGATTTTATAGTTATCAGATGTGGCCATGTTAATATCACTCCGTACAGAGTGTAAGCGGAAAAGTTCTGTACTATAAAAATAATATGGCAATCATGGTTCGGAAGATCATCGGAAAGCAATCAAAAATTGACAGGCTCTTAAAGAGTACTGGAATTTAAGAGAATATTGGATTCCTGGACCTGACTGTAATCCATGATAGTATTTAGTTTGTTTGCTTGGTCTCTTCATAGTTAATAGAGGGGAATGGTTATGAAACCTATTGTTATATGTCTTTGTTCACTTTTTTCAAGCGTGACCGTGCACAATCCTTTGTTTTACCATTGTCTTACGATTGTTGGCAATGGCTGAGTGAACAGACAAAAATCTTTCTTTTGGCTGCTAGTTCAAAATACTTAAAGATTTATAAGAGATATTTGAATATTCCTTACAATAATCCCATAGGCAAAGCTTATGTTTACTTATTTTGCGATTTCGGACGAGCAAAAATCAAACATTGTGCACGGTCAAGACCGTTTCAACATCAAAAGCGAACAAAGACAGATAACAATAAGTTTCCTAACCATTCCCCTCTATTAACTATGGTCTCTTCCATGACTCAAGCTTTATTAGTCTATATTGTCCAGTTTTTCTCTCTCCCTAAGACACGCTAAATTCTGATTCTGTTTGTGACATAGACCTTATTTCAGGGTTCGATCTGTGAGTTAGGCTTGGCTTGACTTTGATCAGCCCATAGGTTGTTTCAGGGTTCAATCTGTGAGTTAGCCGTGCCCTGTCTTAGATCAGACTAGAGGTTGTTTCAGGGTCTGATTTGTGAGTTAGCAGTGCCCTGTTTTAGATCAGACCAGAGGTTGTTTCAGGGTCTAATTTGTGAGTTAGCAGTGCCCTGTCTTAGATCATGCAGGCGCCCAGAGGTTGTTTCAGGGTTCGATAAAATTCAAGAGTACAATTCTACGATTGCCTTACCGTAGTTATAGACATCTTGGATGGCGTATGGTTGTAGTTCGCTGAACCAAAGTCCAAGCCTTTTTACTCGGTCGTCAATATTTTGAGAATCTCCTGTAATGTAGCCTAAGTGCATAGACGTACCGATCAAAGTATTGGCTGCGTGTGTATACTTATCATTGGAAGCAGTCAGCCTTCCGTTCTCGTAATATCGCAAACCATTTGCAGGACTCCACGTGATGCACACATGCACCCACATTTTTAGTGGCGGACTGAATATAAGTTCCCAGTTCTTATCAGACGTCTTGACAACGATTTTTTTTGCATTACCAAGATCAACAATGGAGAAACCTTTTTGATTTGAGCCGTCGGTTTTCAAGAATGTCTTTGAAACTGTAACAGAGACAATAACAGATCGATAATTTTTCTTGCAGTATATTACATCATATTGTCAAATATATATATATATAAAATCCTTGCAATGCACAACTTCGACGATACGGCGGCCGTCTTGAATCACAGGCATTATTAGGCGTCCAGGGGGAAATAAGGCTTCCATAAGAGAATACAACGAAAGATTAATTCAGTAAGACGCCAAATCAGTCACCTTTACCCATGAGAGAAAGAACAACACACGAAACTCTAGATATTTTCTAGATGGCTGCCGTATCTTTAAAGTAGTCCCTTGCGCCGCACTGTGCACTGAAATCGAAATGTTAACAAATACTTTTCGGTTCAAGGCATGTTACATAATAACAACCATGTTAGTGGCTTTCATCAAAATATTTTTCTATTACTTTTCCTTTGTTAGAGTTGTTTTTATAAACCCGTGAAACAAATTACACTAATTAAAAAGAATTAGAGTGAAGTAGTACTAAATAATAAGCTAAAGTGTATTTCACGGGTTTATGAAAACCACTATAGAATCTTTTAGTTTGAGCGTAATGTTCCCCATCCCCCATCGTATCATACTCACTTGTCGCAAATGACTTGATTTTCATCTCGACGTACGCGATAGACCTTAGAGGTCCCCAGTGGATGTGGAGTCCATCCCCAATATCTGGGCCGTATTCTGCATTAAGATTCGCAAGGCTACAGTTATGAAACCACCAGCCGCTGCCATACCTAATAAAACAACATTCGTTCCAACAAATCTTAGGAATGGACTATTAGATATAATCGAGGGGGGTGGGGGGTTGCGTAAGGGAGTAGTCATTATTTACAGGGAGGGGTGCTGGTGAAAATGAGGGGGCATTTTTGTGCACTAAAAATACATTACTTTTAGTGTTGCTTTCTACATAAAGTGAATTGTTGATTAGTGTGGTATTTCTTCATTTGAATGCTGCGTCTTTAAGTTATGAAAGTTTATACTTCCGTTATGTTACTGACTGTGACGTCACCCCAGGCTTTTGAATGTTTCGGTTTTTGAGATTTAATACTAAACACTAGCCATTAATCAGGCTCCCAACCCATTAGAGTAAATTAATCATAACAAGATAGTTTGTGGGGTAATGGGGTATGGGAATCAAGTGGCTCCAATCACAATCGCATCAATTTGCAATCACATCAAATTTACAATGAACATTGTGGAAACCTTGATATATAACGATGATGCTTAAAATACTGTTTGCGGGAACCAGTCAACATTTGTATACTTAATAAAGCCTGGGTGACGTCACAGTCATTTAACATAATAGAATTACGTAAAGAAACTTCATTCAAAGGAAGAAATATTTTACCATTTAACTATTTTCTTTATGTAGAATCGATACTGACCGAAAGTATTGTTAAACGGAAAAGGTGCACTTTAATCGTCGTGAAGATCTCTTTACGTTATTTGAAAACCTTACTAAAGCCTGGTTTTCACTAGCGACGGAAGCAGAAGCAGAAACGTAAGACGTCTTATATCCCTGTGAAAATCAAGAAACGGAGACGTAAGCAGAAGCAGAACATCGACGGAAGCATAAGCAGAAGGAACGGAAGGTTTCCTTTTTCTTATGCTTCTGCTTCTGCTCCCGTCCTTATGTCGCTAGTGAAAACCAGATTCTTATGCTTCCGTCGCAAACATACAGAAGCACAAGGTGGTAAGCCAATCAAATTCTCGTACTCAGTCCCCTGCACGGGAAACTTCCTATTGTTTCTCTTATGCTTCCATCACATTCATTTACACTAGAACATAACGATTTTATGCTTCTGCTTCTGCTTCTGCTTCTGCTTCTGCTTCTGCTTTCTGCTTATGTCGCTAGTGAAAACCAGCCTTAAACGCTATGTTTTACGTTAAATGCTTCGAAACTTATTTATAAAGACTGAAGTGCTACCAAGGCACCACCCACGTTCGCACTTCTTTAAAGTAGTTTATTTCGTATGACTGAAAAATAATGGTATCGACGTGCCGTTATCGTTATTTTTTGATTGGATGATCAGTGATATCGGGCGCTGCGATTGGCTCTACGAGTGCCTCAAATTACTTACTATTACTATATGGTACGTGCCGTGACGTTTCGTAGTCATACAAAATTTACTCATGGCTTACTTGTTTGCGCAGTTGTCAGTTAATGATCCGTCGTAATCTTTATCGTATGCACTGAATCTCATATTCTTGTTGTAGCTAAGATAATCTCCAGCTGTTCCTGAAAGGCAGATATAATAGAATCAAATGCAGTTATGTACTGTTTAATAAACGAGCAGGAGTGTTTTATCAGGTATAAAACACGAGGCGTAGCCGAGTGGTTTTATACCCGATAAAACACGATCTGCGAGTTTATTGAACGGCTTAAAAAACTTATGATGTAAGTTCTTATTTTGTACCGAATTCTTTACGAAATGATCCAAGTTTGATAGAGAAAATCCAAGTTAAAGTTTATGCAATGAAGACGAATCTTTATCAGATATAAAACCTCCTTCACGGTCATGATTTCTATTGTGTTTCCTTCATGAATTATTAATGAGTGTTTTAACTATATATATTATACTCGGGTATCGAGTTCTCTTTTAATCCGGGTGTTAGCCTCATCGAATTTGTGACGAACATTTTGAAGTTAAATATTTCCGTTCATTGAAGGATTACTAGGTTTAGTTATCTTAATTTATAATTCCTAAGTACAATAGAGTCTTTGCACCATCATGCCTGGCAGCCATGACAGGAGGCACAACAATAGAGTCTTTGCACCATCATGTGATGGCAGCCATGACAGGAGGCACAACAATAGAGTCTTTGCACCATCATGTGATGGCAGCCATGACAGGAGGCACAACAATAGAGTCTTTGCACCATCATGTGATGGCAGTCATGACAGGAGGCACAACAATAGAGTCTTTGCACCATCATGTGATGGCAGCCATGACAGGAGGCACAACAATAGAGTCTTTGCACCATCATGTGATGGCAGTCATGACAGGAGGCACAACAATAGAGTCTTTGCACCATCATGTGATGGCAGCCATGACAGGAGGCACAACAATAGAGTCTTTGCACCATCATGTGATGGCAGTCATGACAGGAGACACAACAATAGAGGCTTTGCACCATCATGTGATGTCAGCCATGACAGGAGGCACAACAACAGAGTCTTTGCACCATCATGTGATGGCAGCCATGACAGGAGTTACAACAACAGAGGCTTTGCAACATTATGTGATGGCAGCCATGACAGGAGGCACAACAATAGAGGCTTTGCAACATCATGTGATAGCAGCCATGACAGGTGGTACAACAAAATAGGCTTTACAATAAAGTCATTATCATCATTATATGTGTTCCAGTAGATGTCCGTAGATGTTCAAAGTGTTTGAATTGTTGAAGTTCTACATTCTTTACTTTACGAGTGGTATTTGTGAATATTTAGACAAGGATATTAGGCTAACCCTGTGTAAATGAGTCTCTAATCAAGGAACACATTGGAAATTTGGAACTCGAAAATGGTCTATTGTGTGACGTGTCGTGGCGTAACGTGATGTGACTTGTATTATAACGTTTGAAGAACCACATTCAACATTGGTGTCAGTTAACTCGAAGGTATATTTTAAACAACATTATCGTGTGAAATATTTTTACTCACCTTTGTAGCCTGACACTTGAAGACGATAACCAGCATTTTTAACGACAGAAAATGCTTCGTAAAATGCATAATATTTTGAACCATTGGTCAAAAAAAGATTAACCAACAGGCTCATCTTGCTACCTGCTAACGAACTAATAACTTTGTTACCCAGCCAAAAGTTTTCCATTTTATTTCCAAATCCGTTTTCGTATGCCAAAAACGTGCGGTTAAAGTATGCCAATGCGTCCTTTCTTCTTTGGATAACAATCCAACCTCCGCCATCATTTTCTTGGTCACAATAATAATTGCCGTAAATGCCATTTTCCCTGACACCATATTCCAAGAGCCCTGCGCATATCGTTGTGGAAGTGACGACTACGTTCAACAAAAGAATAGTTAGAAGTTGCTCATAAAGACATACATTCAATTTTATACGAAGCTTGCTAATGTGGAAACCAAAACTTTTTTACTGTCTCAGTTTTAGTCAATCAGAGATCTTTCCTTAGAATATAGCCGCTGCCATACGAGCGATTTTGTCTTGTCCAGGTGCCGCGAAATTTTTGGATCAATGACGCGCGGGGAAAATCGCACGCATAACCGTACCACCCCTGCACATTCGACACGATAGCTGAAAAAAGTCGCGTTTTTCTTGCACTCGCGACGCGACAAATTTTAAAGCGTCCTGTTGCTTGTGCAAGTACAAAAATGCTCATGTATACGCGCGACATGACACGGCTAGTGAGAACGGTTTTTCAATTCCCTTCTTATTAGTTGATGGCCAAATTAGGTATCTACGGTAGCACCGGTCACAAGTAAAAGACACATTTTTTAAAGCTGCATTTCAGGGACTTACATTTATATTCAAAAATAAATGTAAAGTAAACAATTGAAGTCAACTATAAAACGGCTTGATAAGCTTTTTTAGAACTAAAATTCATTCATGAAATAATATATACGATTTGAAATAGGAAAAAATGTATTACTTATCTAGTGCTTTTACTTTCATTTAAGCTAAAACAATTTGTAAAATAAGTGTCATAAATATCGCTTTCTTATTGGCCGAACCGCGTTTTACTCTTTTTTTTCTTCGTATCTAAAAAACGGTTCAGTATTCGAATGTTTTTGAGAAGTGCAGAGATGAACAAGTACTCCTCCGACTAACCGTTGTAATCCTAATACTTCGTTCGTGTTCTACCAACCCCTGCATGCTGGACCTGGATTTTTGCTTTCGCCACTTCCTGCGTGCTGGATTACTGAACAAAGTAGGATAAATGCTGTTGCATTTGCTTTATCAAAATAACAGTTATGTTATAATGATCTTTACCATGTGCGCGCATGTTGTCACCACTCTGTTCTATTCATTAATACAGCACAGATCTTAACCAATCAGTGCGCGCGCATTTCCCCAGTATGCAATAGCCAATAAACACGAGCACGAATCTCTAACAGAAAGCATGATGGGAGACCGAGCACTCCACAAATTAGAACAAGAAAATCAATAAAATTATCAGGAAAAAAACTACTTTGTTATTTTCGTCTGTTGAAATACTTACAGTTTCGTAGAAAATGTCGAAGGAAAAATACCCCGATCCCGCGTTCATTGTTCTACCTAGTTACTGTTGCTACGTCGAACAAGCTAAAAAAAGTTTCGGAAAACAGCATGGAACAGACACCCACCGCGGAAAATTGTAAATGTCTGTCTCATAATCAATGCATTCTATAGATACATTAAAAAAAAAAGAAACAAATCAATAACTACAAAAAATGAAAATTATGAATTAGAAAACTACACATCTTATGGGTGGGCAGTCAAGCATCAGCAGTCTATTATCAGATGAATTTTTAGAGGAGCTGAAAGAGTGTAAGTGCTTGACATACCATCTTGCTTTGCTGGAGATTCGTGCTCGTGTACATAGGCTATTGATACCTTTTGCGCAGATAAATGGCACAGTTCCTAATTAATCTTTGCGCTCGCATTTTCTAAATTTCTCCAAGACTTTTAGAAGAAAAACTCGGCTGCGCCTCCTTTTTTCAACTCATTTTTCGGTATTTGGAAATCGGAGGAAGAACTCTCTCGCGTGTTTGAAATATTACTTCATAACCAATCTTTGCGCGCGCATTTTCTTTATTTATCCAAGCCTAAAATTGGTACGACTTCTTACGTTATTCACAAAGTAGAGGCTTTGAAATACAGTTCTTAACCAATCTTTTTCGCGCGCATTTTATATATTTCTCCAATATAAAACTGATACGATTTCTCACGTTTTTCGCAGAGTAGGGGCCTTGAAGTTGAGGGGCTTTCTTTTTTTCCATCCATCACTATACTGTGTGGTACAGAAGGGAAATGTTGATTGACCTGATGGATTCCAGTTCTCGTACGAAGGTAATGTACCATCGTTCCATTTTGCGACTCCTCCAACGTCACTCAGTCCTATTAATAAGATTTTTAAACAAGAAAATTAAGTAGACTGAATTTGTTGTTAACTAGCAGGGAAAGGTATAATAATAATAATAATAATAATAATAATAATAATAATTAATTACGTAAAAAAGAAAAATATAAAAATATATCTTTATAATAATATATCTGCATGGAAATAATAATAATAATAATAATAATAATAATAATAAATTGCGTAACAAAGAAAAATATTATAAAAATATATCTATATAATAATATATATGCATGAAATTAAAATAATTATTTAAAAGTAAAACAAATAATAATAACAATATAATAATAATAATACGACATATCTTAGAAAATTTTAATTGCGTAAAAGAAAAGAAAAAGAAAATAAAAATATATCTTTATAATAATATATCTGCATGGAAATAATAATAATAATAATAATAAAAATAAATAATTATTAATTATATTTAAATAATTATTATTAATAAGTATTTAAGTGTTGTCATAAAAGTGTTTGAGTACAAAATTGTACTGTGGGTTTTATTTTTTGTAGGACCTCTTTATATCCTCAATGTTTCTTTCACGTCCCCCAGGGTTTGTGGAGACACGGGTCGTCATTTTAAGGGCTCATTCCAGCCACGTGAAGGCCGGGGAGATTGAAAACATGAGCTCCCGCACGACAGTCCGATGCTCAATCAGCTGAGCCATAAGGGTAAAGCGATTTTTTACTTTTTAATGGCTATCGAGAGATTCAGCTGCGAAAATAGATGTAACCAACACTGTGCGAAAGACCGAATTTTCGATAATATTCAGATATCGAAAACCTCACCCTAACCGGCTGTCATACTGAAGTATTCGATACGCATTACAAATGTGTTGTTCACCTTAAGTATTCGTTGCGGATACTTCAGAAAACGTGGCGTACTAAATCACTCTTTCGTTTTCTTATAAGACATACCCTTCGTTAAAAATGTGTCCAGAGTATACCATTCACACTCGATGCATCACCAAAGTATTCGGGGTTTTGACTTTTTTAGACTGAGTTACATGTTCCCGATATCAGCAACTCTTCCAAAGCACTGGCACTTTTATATTAACTGAATCCACGGTTCCTAAGTTATTCAAATTCAAATCCTATTGCTTTTTTAACAATTATACTTTAAAAATACTTTTAAAACTGATATGAAGATTCATATAAAATAAGGGTTGATAAATCGAGCCGTGGTTTTCTTATATGACCTACGTCTACATTAAAAAATGTCTAGAGTATAGTGGTTCATATACTATACTTCGACCAAGAAGGTATTCGAATTCTTTTTTAGCTGGTTATAACATATGTTCATGTTCACGACATCAGCAGTTTAAAAGTTGGGGAAAAAAAACGGTTTTTTATGTGTTTTTTATATATTATGAGACGGAATCGATGCATTTTTCTTTGCAAGATCTGATTGACAATATAAACACGAATCTTGGACAAATTAAAGTTCGGTAGTACTGTACTGATTTTCAGATTCCGTAAAAATTGGCATCTTTGATGAATTTACAAAAGGAAAACTGGCCTTCTAAAGTTTTAACTTTGAAATGGTTCATTGATTATCCAACGTATTTTTGTTTATTAAACATGCCGGTTTACAAGTACCAAGCGCTTGCATCCTTTCACAATGGCGTAGGAAATTTAAGACTCTTAAGATATCCAAGGCAGAATCTCAGACTTTGAATATTAAGCTTAGAACACTAGAGAACAAGGAATGTGGAATAGTATGGCCGATCTTGTTCATGCTAATGACGCAGGGTCAAGAATATGCACTTTAAGTGTTAGAAGAATATTGAAGCTATTCATAATTCGGCTTTTGTGGTAATATAATGATGTGCGCGTGAATGCAGACGTCTTCATCTGTTCGAAACATTGATAATTATTTCAGCAGTGGAATAACAGCATACAAGCCGAGTATAAAACGTACACTGGGTTCCAGAAAATTTCCATACCCTACCATATTCCAAATTCCCAGCCCCTCTGGAATTTTCAATTTTCTCCTAGACCTATAAAAACTTGGTACACTTTTTTTGACTCCAAGTTATTGCATATTTGGGTCCGGCATTCTATCGCATTTAGGTCAATCTTTGACTGGCCGCGATAAAGCCTGGGAGCGAACTAGTTGTATGGAACCAATCACAGCGTTTGAAGTTTGATCTATCGTCGAATCAGCATACGTCGTGCGATGATGTCAGAAGCCCGCCAAGATTTAACAGGTCACATTTCCACGTTCTTGGTATTGCAGATGTATGTCCGATTTATTCGCGTCCACGAAATTCACAAGCCCACAAACAGTCCTTTCTCTTTTGATTGATACGACTCTAACTTCACCATCAAGGCGTAATATAATAATGTAAGTATTCAAGTTATTTTTATATTGATTTTTAAATTATTCATTTGCCTTCTTCTAAAGCTGAAGATACTAGTAATTCAAATCCAGAGAAAGTGTCGAAGGCGAAGCCGCCATCAAATGACGATAAAAATTTCTTGCTGTAAACCTTCAAATATCAGTTTATTATCATCCGGCGTTTGATCTCAACTGGGCTTCGATTCAGAGCGTTTGAAAACGTAGAAAGTTAAGAGAATCATAAGAAGAAAACAACTTGACGTCCTTTACTGTTTAAGTTACTATGCTTAAATAATATCTACGTGTTTAAAAGATATGAAACCTATGAACTATCTGATTAATTAAAACAAAGATACAAGACAAAGATTTAAAACTTTTCAACTTTCTTAGCTTTAGCTTTTTCGAGCCCTTTTCATTTTCTAGTATTGAATGCCGGCATATTTCATGTGCCTTCGGCATGTATCTCATGTCGGCATATTATAGGCGTTAAAAAAATTTCACACATCTCGAACAAAAGCATTATCTTTCCGGTTTCTTTAATTAAAATATTTCCATCCACAACGCTTTCGAGTGATATAACCAAACCGTTTTCATTACAATTACAGATAAAGGCATTTTGAAAGATGTCAGGAATCGGTTCTGGAAGTAGTTCCACCAGCAGTGACCAAACACCACTGAGAAGAAGGCAAAATGTCAATATTTCATTGGCTGAGTTAAACGAGACCTTCGATGCGTTTAACTAAATATCAAGTCAGATGAAACAGCATGTGAAAAAGGTAGAGGCTTTTGAGAGAATCTCAAAGACCCTTCATCTGAAAGAAACTTGTCAAGATCCGTGGTAAACTAGGCTGTCAGTAGTGCAGAAGAAGATCAGCCACCAACACAAAAGAAAGCAGCCACTCGAACTTGCCACAAGAGCAGAATATAATCTTTGAAGAAGACATTGAGGAGGAGCAAAATATTTTTGAAGGGGGCAATTCCAGTTCAACTCACTCCTCAAAAATCTTTAGAATCTGTAAGACCCTTAAAATTTTCAAAAAGAGAAAAAAAGAAGAGCATCGAAATGAAAAGAGGACTCTATAGTGGATGATGACATTGTGTAAAATTATTTTAACTATTTTAATTATTTTATCGATTCAAATTTAGCTTATTCATTATCATTTTTAACGACTTTTAAAGTATTATATAGATTTAAGTAAATCATGTTTCATTAAAAACTCGTTAAACAGAACCAATACAGTGTGTGTTACTATTGCACATATATAGTTAAATTGACGCGAATAGCTCCGAAAACCGCAAATTATTCCATATGAATACTGCAGAATGCGCGACATATTCGTTTAGTATACGCTCAATTGACGCGAATAGCTAAGAAAACGGCAAATCATTCCATACGAATACTTCAGAAAACGCGACATATTCGTTTAGTATACGCTCAATTGACGCGAATAGCTCAGAAAACGGCAAAGCATTCCATACGAATACTTCAGAAAACGCGACATATTCGTTTAGTATACGCTCAATTGACGCGAATAGCTCAGAAAACGGCAAATCATTCCATACGAATACTTCAGAAAACGCGACATATTCGTTTAGTATACGCTCAATTGACGCGAGAACCTCACAAAAACGAAACCTTACAAGAAAAGCTCGGAAAACCAAATAATCTGGATACGAAGACTGAAGGATGTGCGATAATTCGTGGCATCAGTACGGGAAATCCATAGAAAAACATTGAATGAACGAAACATTAGTGTGTACGAATACTTCAGGAAACGCAACATATTGGTGGAGTATACCGTAAATTGACGCGAAATTTGACGCAAGGTATTCTAATCGAATTCGGAAAAACAGTCCGAATTCGTAATCGAATACGTTAGGCAAACGTCACGTCAAACATGCATCAAAAGTTTGAAAACTAAAGATTACCAAACGTCAACCGGTCCGTTTTCGATAATATGCGGACCCGAAAATTTTACTTTTCGCACAGTGCAATCGAGAGAAAAAAGGCGTCGTTTTGAAAATTTTAAATTAGCTCTTAATTCCAAAGAATGTCAGAAAACCCGCGTATGTTACGTACTTTCTCTGGGATGTTCGTAAGAATGAGATCCAATATGTTATCATCTCTTGTGGGAAAATCAAACAATTGCCATAAGAAGTTGTCGCGTACTAGTTTGGTGAAGACGTTGTGGGTGGAGTCGTTGGATCTGTGTTAGCCGTGCCCTGACTTAGATCAGCCCAGAGGTTGTTTCAGGGTTCTATCTGTGAGTTAGCCGTGCCCTGACTTAGATCAGCCCAGAGGTTGTTTCAGGGTTCTATCTGTGAGTTAGCCATGCCCTGACTTACATCGGCCCAGAGGTTAATTCAGGGTTTGATCTGTGAGTTAGCCCTGCCCTGACTTTTATCAGCCCAGAAAGTCGTTCAGGGTTTGATTCATAAAGAATTACACACTTTGAGCATCTAATTTTGGAACAAATAATAATAAGGAATCTTAACTCACCAGTGCGAACGCCATTTTTGACATATTTCGTGATAAACTGATCCTTTTGCTTGTTGTAAATTTTGGTCATCTTGGAGTTATAAAAAGCGCAATGAGTCTTGTGACTTGCGCAGTTTTTTGAAATATGAGTGAAATCATAAAAGCAGTTTGTTTGATGGCACGTTATACCTAAATAAAAAAGTAAAAATATAGTTATTGAAAATGATTTACTTATAAAACACTGCGTCAGTAGTGCAGTTTTCGTATTACTGTGAAAAATTGACGGCACGAACACGGCAATGACACGGCAAGGGATACGCCAGACCAATCACATTGCACGAGAATTTACTCTCCATCCAATCAAATACCCGGAACACGGCATAAACACGGCGCGGACACAGTCACGCAAAGGTCACGGCAATGCCAGACCAATTACATGTCGCGTGAAAAAATCAGCCAATTAAAATTCTAGGAAGCATCACGGTCACGGCACCTCACGCTTACGGCACTGAGCTTTTCACAGTCATGCGAAAACTGCACTATAATATATATATATATTTTTTTCTTTTTCTTTCGTCCACATAACTACATATTTGTAATATAATTACGACATAAACCCCCTCGATGAACGTTACGCTCTTGGGGTTAATGTAACGACAAAATATATGTTTAAATAAAATATTTAAAAAAAGAAAAAAAGAAAACGGCGTTGGGAGAACAACTAAGTGAAAAGTTTAGCACGAATGGAATTATTTTGAATATAAGGTTTTATGTCCCTAACGAATAGCATTTCATAAAGAGGGCAGTCGAATTTAGAATTTAGATAATTTAGAAAAATTCTCATCTAAAGTATCCAATTTAATGCCTTAATGCTTCTCAATAGTATACTTACGAATGGCTTTGAAATAGACCCCTTCGGCTTTGACGTAATGTTTTCCCGTTTCAGACCACATGTCATTCTCTAGAGTATCATTTCTTTGTTTAAGGTTTGTGCTCGGTTGCACATGAGAAGACACACGAATATGGGTACAGCTAAAACAAAGAATCTTATTCACAAGGGAATGACACGTGGTCTGAAATGGGAAAAGATTACCCCAAGCCAAAGAGGTCTATTACCCAGTTATGTTAAACCGTAAAAAGAGACCTCAGGACCTACACCATTTCAGATTCTGTTCGAGCTAATAATACTCGGGGATTTCAAGACTACCTACATTAACGTTTTTGAGGTGCTGACACACGGTGCAACATCGCATGCAACATTGCACGCAACAGGACTGTTGCAGCGTGTGTCTACCCCAAACTAGTTACACGCAACGTTGCATGCAACAAATCTGAAGTTGAATCGCGGTCTACTCTTGCAACATTGCGCGCAACAAATTTCATCATGTAAACATGGCTGCAACATTATGAAACAACATTATGAAATTTCCAGCCAATCAGCTTGCACCAAATTTATAACTGCTGACCAAATATCTTAACTTAGCAGGCTGACACAAGCGATGTTGCGTGATTTTGTTGCAATGTGTGTCACTCCGATTCAAATTTGTTGCTTGCAATGCTGCGTGCAATGTTGCAACGTGTGTCAGCACTTTTAGAATCTGAATAGATACTGCTGTTTTCCTTGATTTATAGACTAAATGTCCTCAATTTCCATCTAGTTTTCGAAAAAAAAAATATTCCCGTATATTTTTGTATTTAGGTCTCTTACTAGTTTTCACGTTTATTTGGTGTTTTGTTGATAAATAATCAACCAATATTAAGGTCAAACGTGGGCTTCTCGATTTTACATGCGATTCCACGTGTACCGTCTAGCCAATCAGCACAGGAATTTATGATGACCAATGGGATGCTAGGAGTACTGGAGTACTGACTTAATGAGTGTGAACAAAAAGACACGGCCATGTTGGTTGATACGTCAAAGGAGAATGATAATATTCAAATCTTTTGCAAATTCAACCGGCCTGGCGGCTGTGAAAATCTGTAACAAGAGTTCCTTACCTCGTTTACATATTGATAAATCAGTATTCGTTTGATAATTATAGTGGCTCCATATGTAATCTGAACCAACTCTTTTTAGGATAAAGTTACTCGATGCGGTTGTATTGAACCAGTTTGCATATAATTTTGTATTCGCTTCCATCAATCCAAAATGCAATGCCATCATTAGAACTTAGGCCTATAATGAAAGACACGCGTATGGCTGCAAATGAGTATGGATGCCAAACAAATAATCTTATTCGTATAGGAAATCGCGTGATGTCGAGTACAATTCGGAATCGATAGATACGTGGATACGACGACTGATGTTTTGAAAGTTTGTCAAAAATGGGACGAGCCTTTAGGCGAATCCAATTTGAGAACTTGAAAACATGACGAGTATATATCGATTCCGAATTTTCTAGAAACATCGTGCGATTATTTTTTGTTTTGTACTATACACTCAACAAAGAGTACAGCGTAAAGTTTACGATTTTTTTGTACTCCACTTGTCTAATCAGAATCAGAATCAAAATTGTAAATTATAATTAAGACAATGACATGGGATGACATTATCTGAAACATTGATTGCGCTATTAAAAGTGCAAATGAACCCTTTGACAATTCATTCGGTTCTGGTTCTACATAAAGTAAATAGTTGAATGGTAAAATACTTCTTGATTTGAGTGCTGCGTCTCTAAGTTATGAAGGCTTATACTTCCAATATGTTAATGATGATGACGTCAGGTATGGTATTTGAGTGTTTTTGTTGTAACTAGTATTAGTAAAAATACGCTGGTGATAATAGATAATCTCTCGCACTGATTGGCCGAGAAACTCACACTATCACACGATAATCACCTCCAGCGATAATCCAAAATGGCGGCCACCCGCTTTGTTGAAAAAATGTCTTTTATCTTCTTTTTTTCTTTTTTCAAGAAGAAATCGAGACTTTACTAAGTTGCACGTGGCTTTTAAAATGCAGTTGGACAGTTTGATTGACAGGTAACTAAAACACTTTATGGTCTGTCAAAATTGACGAGTGGGTTAGGCTTCCAACCAAACGTATGCAATAATGATACGATTGTAAAAATGGAACACTTACCTATAGTGACCTTATCAGGAGGCTTGTCCCGTAGATTGAGAAATTTCTTAATAAATGTATATTCTTCTAAGCTTGTGATGCTAGTCAAAGACGCTCCAAACTTTTCACAGTTCGATTTAGCATGATGAAACTTGTTTCCGCTAATAGCATAGTAACATGCCCATTGATTGCACTTGACGGCTGGAAACAAGCAATGAGTAATGCAATAGAACACTTCAATCAATGATAAAATACAACAAATTGAAATAAATATATCTAGAAAAAAGGAATTGAGTAGTGAGAATATACTTTTAATATATATTAATTATTCATGAAATCTGATTTATTTTTCTTCATTACTGGGTTTTGTTTGTGGCGTACCTTCGAAGTTAGAAGGGGAAATGCGTCGCTGCCAATAAGTTAATTTCAAATAAATCATTATGACATGTCTAGAGATAGATTCAAGTTTTAAATAGGCACTTGGATGAAAATCAATAAAAATTGGATAAGACTTGAAACTTGTTTAAACTTATCTATATGACACAGCAACATGTTTCCTTGACAATCAAAAGTAGCGGAAAAAATTATCAATTTTATTCAGCATCTAAATGACGTCATTTACTCAACCCTATTGTTTTTTACGATTTTAACCCAAAATATCTCCACAGCGAGTGGCTAAATTTTCCGCTAATCAGATTTCCATAATTATAATAGACCATTTGCATTATGGCGTCATTTACTACCACTACCAGACTTCTGTTAATTAGCACCAATTGTCTCACTATTCCCATGAGGAACTACAAATTTGAATAAGAAAGAAAATTCACGCAGCATTTTGGTAGTGGTAGTAAAATGACGCCATAATGCAAGTGGCCTATTGAGTCATATTATCCTCAAATACTTCAATTATTGGGACTTTCATCCAAGTGCCTCTTTAAATGATATACAATTTATTGCGATCGGAGTTACCATAGCAATACAGTGACGTCATGTCATTTTTTATACATTCCGCTTTTGGCGAAATCAGACGTTTGTTTGAAAATAGGTTTAAAAGTTCTTAAAGTTCATATAGTTGTCTTCAAGTTAACGAAGTTTGGAAGATTTGTATGAAAGCGTTTCGAAATAAATTTCATCGGAACTTTTGGGCAACAAAAATGTAAACAATCCAAAGCAATAAGTTCACGTGACCGAAATATTTTCTTACTGGACTTGGGAAAAGGTTTTTTTTTGGGGGGGGGGGGGGGGTCATAGTGTTGTGTTACTATTTCACGAGTTCTTCCAGAAATGGAACAAAGCGATTTCTTTCCATTTCTCAGAAGGACTAGTGGAATAGTAACAATACAATTCTCAGGAGATGGCAATTCGTTTACTATGTCCTTCAAATTCTTTGACGTCACATGCAAGGGGTCTATTGGGTAACACATTGCGTTAACCGAATTGGTCTATTGTTCGGTTAGTTTAAAACCGCGTATCCTCGTCATGAAACGCTTGAATGCGAGGCTACGCGAGAAAAAATCTATAGCTCAAATCAACATGGGTTCAGTGGGAGAAACGGGTCTCTTTGACTAACCTTTAGCTGGCCTAACTTTCATCTCAGATTTCTTTAGACTCTGCGACCCTTTCCATGACTTCCAAGTCATAGAATCGTATCTTCCGTTTAAGTTGGAAGGAGTCAAGCATTCGCTGCCAGCCTCATAGTTCCACCAACCATTCTTTGTAACCTTACTGCAGGCCAAAGCGGGCGTGTCTTTGTCCCATGTTGAGAAAGGCGCATCATTTAGGTCAGATAAAGAATCGCCAATGTCCCCATGGAAATCAGAGACCTAATAAAACAATATAAATACATTTTCACTCTTTTTTTTTCTAGCCTGAAACACAACAATTCAGGCAGCCTCCATGAAGCTACAATCATGGACAAAAATATTATGTACTTATTGACTGAGTGGGAGGGCCGTACGGGAAAATATTTGGCTCGAGGTGATGCCGTACAAATGACCTAGAGCCAAATATTTTCCCATACGGCCCGACCTAACTCAGTCAATAAGCATTTTATCACATGACCCTCACGAAAATAAAAATAATAAAAAAGAAAGCGCGCGGATTCGAGCAGGGCTGGACGGGTTTTTCCGGCCCGCTTACGTCGACTTGTCCGACCCCCATCACGTGACTTTTTCCAATGGTTTTATTAGAGCGCGCGAGCAGGGCCGTACGGGTCATATGATAATAAGAATTATTTTTAGTTCTAATGGAAAATTTCGGTCAATTCAAAATTTTTTATGAGTGAAGTCGTGCTATTTCATTATTGGATGAAAAATTCTCAACGATTTTTGCCCAAGATTTTAGAAATAAGGGTTACGTGACTCCGTTAGGTTTCTTTCTCTGTTAGGCATTCTTTCTTTCATTACAAAAGAAAACCATGCAGTGGTTTATAACTGCAACAGGACAGCGGGTACTGTATATCTTCCATCTTGAGTTTTTTTAAATAAAATACGAAATAATTAAAATAGGCTGTTTGAAACGAATGACGAAATTAAAGACACACGTGTGTACTGACCTCAATCGATCAGAAAGCAAGGTATATAACATTTATTTAATAATTAAATCTCGCTTCCTGATAGGTAGTACTTCTCTTAAAACTGAGTGTCGTATTTCACTGTGTCTTTTTGTCTGCGAGGCAGACCCAAGAGTTAGCATCGTCCTCGTATTCTTCCTCGATTTTCCAAAGTTTTTTCTTCTTAACTTTTTTTTTCTTTTCTTTTATCCTTCAAAAATGTTCACGTCGAATTCGTTTTAAAACGACGGCCTTTTTGTTTGCCGCTTTTCCGCACAATCCAAATATGCAATTGATCATACCATATATGGAGTGAACTTTCTCGACTCAAACTTCGACACTAACATATAGAGTAAAAATTGATATGAAGATTCATTTTAAAACGTACTCTACGATGTGTTTACCTTAATTTTATAATCCGAGCCACCAATTTCAAAATATTCATAGAAACCCGCTCCTCTTTCTCCATCGAATGTCTCAAGCTCGATTCGTAGCTCGCTTTTAAAAGAAAAACTGGACATCATGGCCACATTATTTCCAATCCAGTGCTCTCCATCAACCGAACCAAAGCCATTCTTATATGAACTCCAGTCACGAAAGAAATTTACAGAGCCATTAAGCCGTCTTTGTATGACCGTCCATCCCCCACCGTAAGTTTCCATATCACAATAAACAGTCTTTGTTAGTTCCTCCTTTGTTCTGATGCTATAATAGCCACTTTTAGTATAACCATTGACAAGGTATCCATAACAACTGGCATACCCGGTGACTGTTGAATAGAAATGATGGGGTGGTGAATAACTAATGAATGGTTGACTGATAGAAATCACTAAATGACTGAATAACTGACCGACATGGTTGCAGGGGCGTAGGCTGTTGGGGGAAGGGGAGATGGAGGAGAATGGGGGGCAAAGGGTTATAACCAACGGTATACGGTAATTATAAATTCTTGCGAAAAATAAAATGTAATGCCGGTTTTTTAAAAAATACAATACGGTAGTGTTTTAATGAATACGGTATACGGTAATTTTACATTGTTGGGGAAAATATAATGCCGGTTGTTTTATGAATCTTTCTGTCTTTCTCTGGCGGAATTTTGAATTTTGGCCTCCCCCCTCCCCTTTAGGAAATCCTGGGGAATCCTTGAATAATTTGTCAAAGAAAGAACTATTCGTAAATAGTAACCTCTTTTGGTGTGTCCAATCATCTCTGTGTTTAGTACATCTGCGTGGCTTAGTACAGAGGCACAGTCAGAACCAATAGCATCAAAAACCTGCAAAAACAGTTGGATTAATTTCATTCGTTTATCTTTTAGTGGTTCGGTTTAATTTTTTTTCACTCCGAAAAAAAAAAGCTAAACATCATTATTCTTCGATTGCACGTTACGTCATCGCGGCCATCGTAGTACCATTTAACAAAATATTTCTCATTAGCAACCATTGTTAACGGTACCACAATGGCCGCGATGTTTTTGTCTTTAAACTCTCTTGAGAATGCTTGCAACCCATCAATAGTTAGTACGAACATTTTTAGTTACTCTAATAAATTCCTTCATATTCGCTTTTTGTATTTAACACACCAACGCAGTCCGAACTAGTATTTGTGATTAGTATAATTTGAAATTTGAATATAGCGTTTTCTCGTGTTTTGGTTAATGTCTATCGAAATCTATAACGGTCTGAGTTAGAATTTCTTATTGTTGGAAAACCAAAAACCCAAATGAAGTTTTCACGGGTTGCAGAAACTTGAAAAGCGCTCTAAATCTAACTGAAGATGGCTTTACGAAACATGTCTTTAAAGTGCCTGATTACAGACCAATTTTAGAACTGCAAATCCTCACATTGTCATAAACGCATTTTTCCTAATTTTTTACGGCACGAAAAAGTTGGCAAAATTCTCGTGTCCACTTTCTCTCAAAATTTCAGTACCGCGTTCGAGGAGCCTGAAAAAAATGTATAGACTTATAGTAATGATGAAAAGGTAAATTATACACCTTGAAAAGATGAAAAAACTTACTACTTAAAAACTAGTCCTTCGTCGGAGTAAAAGAGAAAGACTAGCGTCCGAAACGTCAGTAAGTTTTTTCATCTTTTTCACGGTGTATAATTTACCTTTTCATCATTACTGTTTCATTAGAAACACCGACGCATCTCACACTAGTTTTTAGCTAGTTATATCTTTGTATAGACTTATACGTCATCGGGGTGACACTAATTTTTGAGTGCTATTTTTAAAAGTTTTAATAAAGAAAAAATGCCGAAATATTGAGCTTTTACTTATTGTACGAGTGAATTCAACTTGGAAGAATGCGCTAGCCTTTCACTTTTGGAACATATCATCCCGATGACGTGATCGCACCAGTCCCCCTTACGAGCGGTCCTTATATGAAATAGGTACGTTTTCAAAACTCATTTAAAAATCAGGAATGCATCCAATTTCGAAACAAAATTGGATTTTCGCATTCTCATGAATATATCTTCAACTTACATAAGGTCTGTAATAAGGCATTAGGGGCACTTTAAGACTTGTTTTTAAAGTTAATACACTCTATAAAATCTAGAATTAAACAGCTGATCTAAAAAAATAAATATGTTGGCCAATCAGAATCGAGAAAATTTACAAAACTGCGGCGTCATTTTTTTCTCTCTTGAAATTATGAATTCTCAGTCCACCAAATGAAAAACATAACGTTATTGATAAATGTTTGATAACAGTGATACAATAATTAATAGATTTTATAAATTTTTTGCAATGGTGGCCATATGTTATTATTGATGGTCAATTCTTTCACAGACTTAATGACACCTCATTTTAACGTCATTTCTATGTGACTATTTCAGATCAGCTAAAAACTCTTTTACAAGAGAATAAGCATCAAACTAGCTCAATATTCACAATACCTTAATTGGTTCAAAGTATTTATTTCTTGATAAAGGTACTGAAATATTAAAATCCGTGTAGTTACAACCATAGTGGACGTTTCCAATACATATTATTCCTGGTACGGCTACATAAAGCTGTCTGTTGCAGGTCGGACAAGGAAGACCTTCAGTGCAATACTTGTAAGAAACTGTTGATAGAAAATTTGATTTGAATCAGTTTTATTTTCATGTTTTCACGAGTTAAGCTCGATAATTACGGCTTGAAAACACGGTACAACTGTGGCTTACAAGTGTAGGGGTGTATCCTATTGTCAGTTTAAACTACTAAGGTCTAGGCCAGTAGCAGGTTAAAACTGTCGATAATTTTACATGCGTTGACTATAATATTAACCAGACAGACACACAGTCACACAGTCGCACAGACAGTCGGAAAGACGGACAGACAGACGGACAGACATACACAACAAAGGAACAAAAAAAAACAAAAAATAATCCAAAGGAGTTATCAGGAGACGATAACAGTTAGCTAGCGCTCCAGCATTCTTTGAAGAGCGGTGCTCTTAAGAGATTGTCGACCATCCTAAACAGAGAGCTGTTATGCAGTCTAGTTCTGCTATCGTAAACATATAATACATAATACCTGTGACAGTCTGAACATTTGCGATATTCACGCGTTTTGTTAAAACAGGACCAACAACACTGAACTTTGGATTTTCTGTCAAGAAAACAAAATTGAACCAAAAATCATCTTGCGCATGTTGCATTTTGCTTCCGGTTTTTTCTCTCTCAGGTTTTTTCATTCTTCTCTTATTATCCATCACTTGATGTATTTAAGGTGCTAACACACGGTGCGACATCGCGCCGCAATATTGCAAACAACAAATTTGAATCGGGGTGACACACTTTGCAACAAAATCATCGCTTGTGTCAGTCTGCTATGTAAGATATTTGGTCAGCAGCTATAAATATGGTGCAAGCTGATTGGCTGGAAATTTCAAAATGTTATAGGTAATGTTGCAGCCATGTTCAAATAAAGAAATTTGTTGCGCGCAACGTTGCAAGAGTAGAGCGCGATTCAACTTTAGAATTGTTGCATGCAACGTTGCGTGTAACAAGTTTGGTGTAGACACACGCCGCAACAGTCCTGTTGCGTGCAATGTTGCACCGTGTGTCAGCACCTTTATTCTCTCTCTCTCTCTCTCTGTCAAATCTTTTCCGTTTTACGGTGCTGGCTTGCTTGGCGGATCCGCTAATGGAGTGCACGCTCTGAATTCAAGTGCCCATAACCCTTCCGACAATATTCTCAGTATTGATTCTACATGCGGTAAGCTGTTGAATAACCCGATAACATTTGAATTTATAAAGATTTTCCGATGCCATAAAGGCTTTTCCATTCCATGTTAATGACTGTGACGTATGAAGAGTAATCATTTAATATACAGAACATTAAAGCACAGAAACATTGAATTTAAAATAGATAATTGTTTTACCCATTGCTCTCATAGGCGATATAGGCCTTTTAGAGGCACTTTAAGAGGTTTGTACTTCAAGGATACTAAGTATTGAGTTACCTTTCAAACAACCATAGACCTCTGCCCGAAGAGCAATCCCACTAGAACTCCAGGTTTTGGGATGAATCCGTATGTATCGTTTCTCAAAGGGGTATTTGATTTTGTTCTTTACTTGAGCGTTAGCATCGACGTTAGCAGTAAATATCTATCGTGGAATAATAGTGCTAAAAATTATTTTGGGTTATTAGAGAGTACAGGAAGCATACTAAGAAAGTGGTAGTCCAGGCGATGGAAATCCTTAGATCGCTACGCTTTTGTTGGGCTGCCTGTGCTCGCGGAAAGAAACTCATATGGAATTTGAATTTGGCTTAAGGAGGGAAACCCGTAGAACCCGGAAAAAACCCTGAATCCTGGAGGAAGAAAAATATCTTACCGTTAGCTGACCGTCTTCAATATAATCAATCCAATCATTGCCGTCGCGGCTTGAACTGATCCAATAAGAAGCCACGAACATATTCTTTCCTTCGACCGAAGAGCCTTGTGTGGCTACAGCTGTTAAAAACACTTTGTCCACAAATATTATCATAAGGTACTGCTTTTCATCAAATTTGTTTGGTATCCAGCATTAGGTCCGTTAAGGCGCGCATTTCTAGCTTCTGATCCATTTGTTACACTCGAAGATGTGATATGGATGTTGTCAATCTTTTCATTTTCCATTCCAAGTGGAAAATCACACTCTGAAAAATGAGGGGGAAAAACACATACAAAATAAAGTATTGTTTATTCGTGCTGAAGTTGTACGAAGACTGGATAGCGCTATCCAATGGATAAATCTTGTCCAGTGGATAATGTATTGGATAACAGCATCGGCGTATCAACTAGATAAGGATTTATCCGCCGGATAGCGCTATCCAGGCTACGTACCAGCGGGCCCTGTTTGAAACCCCTCTGTGATAAAGATACTGAAGATAATGATATAATGGTGATTTTTGAGGAGTAGAAGAGTGGGGTGCTGACTTAATTATAAGCTTTGACGCATGGAAAGACGATCCTAAAGACTTAAAAGGATGATGATGGTGTTAGTATTAGTCTGTATTTTATTCAGTAAATTATTGTTTTTTTCTCCAATATGCGTCGCAAAAACTATACGAGGGTCGCTCAAGACCGTGACGAATCGAGAGAACTTGTCAAGACTATTTGCCGTCACTCCATTCATGGATGAGACGCAATCGACGTATAAAACCCCGGTTTTCTCGTAAACCCACAAGAACGCCTGCTTTGCACGCTAATGGCTTGACTAGCTTAGGTTAAGCCCTTGAGGCCCACTGCGGAGCATAGGCCATGCATCGATGGTCTTTCTCCAGCGCACATGGTTTTGGGCCCTTCGGTTTTGGGCTCAGACCATTCTACTTCAGCTCATTCCTCTAGCTATTTCTAGACCGCCCACGCTTCCTTCTCCTTTGAGGGTTTCAAGCCAAAGCCTGACATGTAATGTTGCTCGTAGGCTTGCGTAACGTATGACCGATCCAACGCCATGTCCTTCTTCTTATCCTTGACTACAGACTCATTTTTACAGGACTAGGCTCTTTTAAGATCAAATCACTTATCCGCAAAGGTTAACTGTTACATAAAGAATGTAGTACAATTTAAACAAAACCAATGTTTTACTATCTCTTCACTTATATCTGTGAATAGCAAACTTATAAACGAGGATAAACCAATGTAAATGAGTCTGTGTTCAGAAGAAGAGAGGAAGTTAGAGGAACAATGTAATTACTACAAAATGATAAAAATGAGGAGGAATACAAGGGCGCTTGTAATACTAATAACGATTGTCCCCTAAATAATAAAGGCTGCAAAAAGAGGAGAAAGCCTTACCTTCTGGTAAAGTGATAGGTTCTATGGTCTGCATTGGATGATCATCCTCTGTGAAACATGAAGGGAATAAATATATCGCACAATAATATGTACTGATTGAGTGAGTGGAGGGCCGTACGGCATCACCTCGAGCCAAATAATTTCCCGTACGGCCCGACCTAACTCAGTCAATAAGCATTTTATCATATGACCCTCACGAAAAGAAAAATAATAAAATAAATACGGTCGCAGGTTTCGAGCAGGGCAGTACATATTCGTTAATGAGGTTTAGGCCTTCATTTGCTTATTTCCCATATATTTTCTATAAAAAATCCTGACAAAGCAACATTCTAACACAAATGCAACAAAACATCTTTGTATAATTAAAATGCCGCTTCAAACAGGCATTTTATCATAGTACATCAGTTTCTAACTGTTTAAAAAAGGTTTTGAGTGTTAACCGTGACCCAAAACGAAAATTGGGATCAAAGCTCATACGAAAGTCTAGTTTTTGGCGCTTTTTGCCATTATACGATATAGGCAATAGGCCATTCCGAAATGGTTTCGCTCATTACAAAGAACATTGAATCAGTGTCAACACTAAGATCCATGTTCTCAGTTGACGAGAATAAGAAGCAGAAACACAAGTCATTCCAGGTATATTCTTGGATCTTTGAATGACCTGATCTCCTATCACTTATTATTATTATTAATAATATTTATTATAATCATTATTATTATTATTATTATTATTATTAATTTCGCCTATCGCCTATTATCGCCTATCGCCTATCGCCATGACATCTGACATGAATATACAACAGTGGCTCGTTATGTTGGTTGTCGAGACTGTGGCGGATCCAGGGGTAGTTCTGGGTGCCATGGAAACCTCCTTTGCGAGATTTTGTGAAGCCAATCATGTTCTTTATGCCTAGTAGAATGACATTGAATGACATTGAATATAATCTTACCAGCTTTTTCTACGTGGCGGCCATTTTGGAACCCCCCTTTTTAAATTCCTGGATTCGCCACTGCTAGACTACTGGCTTTGTTCCCGCGGTAACGTAGTCTGGTAACGCAAGCGCACTAGACACACATGACGAACACTAACCTGGACAACCATAAAGCTCCAATTTCAAAGCTATTTTGCCTGTATGTACCAAGGGTACTATTCGTACAGATCGAACCTTAGCAGGGTCGCTGAGCTGGTTTGTGACAATTGTAGTTGCGTCATAATTCGCAATAAAATCCTAAAATCAGTGAAGATGAATTATAAAGAGCGCTTGCAGTAAAATCATCAAATAAAGACAAAGTTGATACTGGCAAATAGTAGTTATTTAGTGACTAATAGTTGATATCACTCAATCAGAACATTCCTTTTACAAAGACAAATACACAAGAGACCATTTGTGTCTTTTGTGTAAAGAGTGTTCTGGTTGAGTGATACAAACTGTCAGTTACTAAATAGCTACTATTGATGTGTTGCAAGCATTCCCAAGAGAGTTTAAAGACAAAAGCATGGCGGCCATTGTGGTGCCGTTAACAATGAATGCTAATGAGAAATATTTTGTTAAATGGGGCCAACATGGCCGCGATGACGTATCGTGCAATCCAAGAATTTGTCAGTATCAACTTTGTTTTTATTTCATGGTTTTTCTGCATGCGCTTTATTTGTGTATATATACTTGAAAGCATATCTGCCATCTTGTGTAGAATGAGGGGTACTAGTTGGTCACTGAGGAGGAAACACAAGTTCATCTGTGGTTGGATACAGCTGAACATACCAACCGGTTAAGTAAAGAATGCACAATTGAAACAATACAAACACTTTGAAGTTTCACGAACCTTCACTGGAATGCATAAATATTTCAAATAATTTCATACGAAATCGCCGGAGGCTAATCCTGTACACTAGAGAACTTGAAACTGGAGTATTGATCTACAGGTTTCACATGGAATGCCATATCTCCCTACACCACTACATAAGAATTCTATCAAGGCCATTCACCGCTTGAATGAGATTCCTTATATTTATCCACAATGATGCGCTTTTACTTAGGAGTAAGTAAAATGATGATACTCAGGGGTACTTATCATATAAACCAAACCATCGGGTTTGAAATTCATTCGCTAACGGTAAGAAAAGAGCGGGAAACTTTGACTTCAAAGTTTAAAAATGGTAAACGCGTCCTCTACCGAAAGAACCGAAATGAGAAGGAAAAGTGGATGACGTCAATCGCAAGACCGAGTTTTCAGGAACTTTCCGATTGTAATGATGCATACCATTTATTTTCTAAGCAGAATATCTGGTTTTTCCTGGTAAATGGTAAGCACCCCAGATCTCTGTTTTTCACCCCGCGAGCCCTCTTAATTTTTCAACCTCCTCTCCCCTTCCCCTAAACCCCTCCCCTTCCCCTAAACCCCTCCCCCTCCCTGGATAAATTTTCAATGGTCTGTTCTATATAAAGAATACCTTATCGATAAAACCTTCTCTGTGAAATCTCCAAGCTATTCCACCAAAGCTATACCAAAGCTGGAAGCTCTTGACCCAATGCTCTTCTCCATTCAGCGTACCGCCCTTAGTACCTATAGCTGTCAAGAAAACGATTTCTTGAATATCAACTTGTAGATATGGACCCACGTCGTCGGGACTAGGACTCCAAAATGGGCTTTTGTCTTTAAACCTTGCAGAACTTGCACCATAGCTGTTTTGCAGTTTACTTGAAGCAGAGAGCATTGCTTTCTTTACTAAAGGTCTGTTGCACCCTGTTGGAGATTCCAATAAAATAGAAATAAGAAGTGATCTATAAAAACTATTTCTTTCGAATTGAACTCCAATATCTCCTAAGATATTGCTTTTTGTGGAGGGAGCTGAAAACCAGAGAACCCGGAGAAAGTAGTATATAGTAGTAGGAGGAGAAAGGAGTATATAGTACATGAATGTTATTATGAGTATATGTTATTGAATGTTATTATGAGTGTATATTATGAGCATGTAGTACATGTCTTGAATGTTATTATGAGTATATGTTATGAGTATAAAGTATATGAATTATTATTATTATCATTATTATTACTGTTATTATTATAATAATAATAATTATTATTGTTATTATTATTATTATTATTATAATTATTATTACTGTTATTATTATTATTGTTATTATTATTATTATTATTATTATTATTATTATTATTATTATTATCATTATTATATGCCATGCCCAGCTGGGTCCCATTTCCATACTGCACATTGAATATCATTACTAACCTAAGCAATTCCCCCACTGGTGTTTATCAAAATTTGGCGTGAAAGGGCACCATAACCGATGATATCCAACTTCAGTACAACTTGTGTAGGTAACTCCTTTATAGACAAAGGGAAAAACACAACAGCGATCTTGGTCTGTGAGCCATGTAAAGCACTTGGCTGTCAAAAGAAAGTCTGGAATTAGAAACTGTATGATGCTGTATGATTTAAGATGGCCGCGCGGAGCGAAGATACGGATTTCAGTATCTCCGAGTGTTGAGGCGATATCTTACAAGTGAGCACAGCAAACAGTTAAGATATTCTCAAGATGAGAAGATAAAATCCGTTTCTCCAAGTGGCCATGTAATATTCTTTTTAATATATAATTATCGACGAAATACGATTCTAGTAGATAGATATTTTCTATTTAATGCGATTCCTAAGAATTCCTACCAATGGTTTTATCTTCTCACATGTGTAAATATCATGTAATATATTCACATGTGTCCCTAAATTAAGTAACAACCTGCAAAAGTATAGGTCTGTGAATCAAGTAACACCCTGCGAAAATAGGTCCCTAAAGTAAAGCACCCTGCGAGAATAGGTCCCTTTTCTTAATCTTAGATTACTGAACTTTAACTTTTAAACATATTTAATATACATAGTTTCGGAATGCTTTTTTTAAACTCACAATTTTGATTTCTTAAATTTGTAAGAATAATCCCAGGATAGCTAATAATATCACTAAGATTCAAGTTAGTGTATCCACATGGTAATAAATAAGTTACCTTTTTCGTTTTCCAAAGCTATAAAAGATGGATTAAATATTGACTTTGGCAAGGACTGTTTATATAGTACCAACCAATAGGCAATCGTTAGTCCTCCAGGGCAGCGGTCAGGATCTAGCAAGCAGGAAGTGGACTCCAAAGCTACTGTTGCTCTATATGTTGCTCCATAAATGTGGTTGTTTGTGTTCGATCCATAAAAAGGGGTTTTGACTTTGGTCCTGGAGTCTACGATTTTGCGACTGACAATCTGATCAAGTCGCCACCAGTGTTTGGGATCGTTGTTTTCTGTCAAAAGATAAACATTATTTAACTAGTTTATGAGCTAACCTGCTTTGAGGTTGAGAGACTTTTTAGATCATCTCATATCAAGACATGGAAATATGCTCAAAGTGACGTTGTAGGTTCACACCATTATCGTCTCATAATCCGACTGGTCGCTCGACCAATCATAGCGTGTAAAACTCTTATATTCGAGTATAAAATTATACTAATACAAATCGTAGAAAAAATCGATTTACAAAACGGATAAACCAAGTATGAACATTTGTGTCTGGCATCCAAGAGATATTCATAAAGAGTGTCAGGTATTAAGACCCCGCCAGCTGATCTGTCAAAAAAATGCTAGCCAATCATAATCGAGAAAATTTGCAAAACTGAGGTGTCACTTTTTGAAAATAGGTATTTCCAGGCCACCAGATGGGAAAACATCGTTGCTAATAAGCTTTTGATAACAGTGACGCAATAAGTAATGATCTTTAATTTTTATTTCACTGGCGAACATGTTTGTTTTTTTCGCTAACCAATTTTCGCTGGCTTCATGTCTCTTCAGTTTTGCATTGACGTCGTTTCAACGTCACAATTTCAGGTCACGTGAGTTATTTAACGTTGTGCGCATGCAATTTAGAAAATCAAAATCCTTTTTCTATGGTCTGTACTCTTATCGAACATGGAATGGCATATGATCCAAACTCAAGTGTAGCGTAGCGGGTATTCTAGTCACCACAAAAAAATAACTAACTAATTTTTTCAAACGTTTTTAGTGATCAAAACAACCAACAGAAAGAGCGCGCTTGTGACGTCAGCTTATTGGGCTGTCCTATTATCGATCACAAAAACATTTTCTGCTTATAACATTTAACACAGGAGAAATGGCTTTAAATACACAACCGAATATTTTATAAGGATTTGTGTATGGGAAAATATGCTGGATGGCAAGCTTATAAAATATTTGGTTTTATATTCAATGTCATTTCTCCTATAGTCAACATTATAAGGTAACACTTTGCCTTCTTACGAATATAGAGGTGCTCTTTCCATTTCTGTTCATTTTGACACAACATCTATTTTTAGGGGGGAAGGGTCACGTGACCTGTGTTGCAAAAGGCCTATTTTTACTCAGTGTAACACCAAGTATAATTCAAGTCTGCAGATTTTCCAAATACATATGTTTTCCTTATCAATAAAATAAAATAAATAGGATTTACACTGGCATTTCCACAGAGTGACTCTTCATCTACTGAATGCCAATTAGAATTTAGAAGTTGATTATTGCGGAGGGAGGAAAACCGGTGAACCCGGTGAAAACCATCAAGCAACTCTATTCACATACAACACCGAGACAGGCGCGACTCGAACCCGGGTCGCATTGGTGAGAGGGGAGCGCTATATTTATATATGTATACGTACCCTCTAGGGGGATGTTCACTTCTAGCGACGCTGCACCCATTCTTGTTTGACGATGAGCCTGTTGTACCCAGGATCGGCGAGAGCCATGTCGTCCAATCAGAATCCACGAACAGTTTTCGCAGGAAACTAATGGATCAATAGCACCTATGCGATATAGTTCCTCTGCACTGTCACTGATGTACCTTTAAACAACATTTGACATTTAACACTTATTGATTGGGACCGAGGGAAACAGGCGAAGCCGAGGTAAACATCGACTTCGAAGGATCACAAACCACACTGCTTTCCCGAGGTTCCAGTCAATAAGGGCTTTTTAATATACTAAGTGTCCAAGAACACAAAACAATTTTTTGATTATTTGATTTTCACAAATAGAAAAACTTGCATTTCCGGGAATATTACTTCCGATATTGTTATTACCGGTCAACAACATATTGTTGCCTGCTGAAAGCCGTTGCCGGAGAAACATCGAAACTTGTTCACGTTCACGTGATGCCCTCTCGCCCAATCAGAATAAGAGAAAAATGGACTTTGACAGTTGGTATATAGCAAAATTATTTGTTGCTCGTCACAGTCACAATGACGAAGTACTAAATATATTGGTCACAGTTATATTACAAATTGCGAGCTTTCCTTTCCTGGCTTCAGTTAAAATTCTGTCTGAAAACAGTTAATTGTAAGTGAGTTAGCCATGCCCTGAGTCAGACCATCCCAGAGGTTGTTTCAGGGTTCAATCTGTGAGTTAGCCTCGCCCTGACTTAAATCAGCCCAGAGGTTGTTTCAGGGTTCGATCTGTGAGTTAGCCATTCCCTGAGTCAGATCATCTCAAAGGTCGTTTCAGGGTTTGCTATGTGACATGTGTTTCAGGGTTCGATCTGTGAGTTAGCTGCCCCTGGTTCAAAGCAGCCCAGAGGTTGTTTCAGGGTTCAATCTGCGAGTTAGACGTGACCTGCATGACTTACATTAACCTAGAGGTTGAATTTGATAAAAATGAGGTTTTTAAGGTTAAAGTCATTCTCAACCACTGTAATTAGTATTTTCACTAGTGAATTTCATTTCATTCAGTTACCTATGTCCAGAGCCTTTCACGGCGATCACTACAATAAAGCTTTCATCAATCGATCTTAAGTAATCAGCCATTTCCTTTGCTGCTGTCGTCTGGTTAAAGGTGTCAAAACTCCTGGATCTTGTAACATGTCCAGTGGAGGGCTCTAGAACCACAATGTTGTGGCCATTGCCACCTTTACAATATTCTTTTTCGTTGACCTAAAAGAAGGAGCACAAGAATCTCACATCCCTCAAAATACAGGGCTCGTAAATCCGGATAGACTACTCATCTATTGGGCGTGTTTCCATATTTTTTATCTGTTGTCCAAATTTTTATGTTATTATCGCAAGATACTAGAGGTGGCTTTTAACAGGGCGAGACTTATATCTGAAATTATGCGGTATTATGGCATTAAAATGAAACTTGTTGCTTGCACTGTCTAAGTAAAATATTTCGACAACCATTTTGAAAAATACACTATTATGTATAATATAAGAGGAAGATCACAATTACTTTTGCAGCACATTTGGGGGAGGGGTGTGGAAAGAGTCTGCATGGTAAAATATATTGCACCAACCCTCCCTCCCCTCTAATTTTAGATCGGTCCCTTACCTTGATAGAACAAATAGGTGTTCGTTTTGATACCCCAGGATCACTAAAGCCTTCTGTCATGACTCGAACGTTTACGTTGTCTGTAAACAAAAAAATATTTGTTCCATTATTTTCCAAGTTGTATCTTATTTTCTCTCCGCACTCCAATCTCGTACCCAGAGCCTATATTTCTTACATCGCATGCTCGACGAAATGCTGCGCAGTAAGAACGCTCTGGGTGCGAGATTGCCTTCATTCGATTCCAGAACCAAACATCCCTACTGTGCATGCTTGACGAGACACCAGAAATGCTCATCTGGCATTTCATTGAGCATGCGCAGTAAGACTGACGGTTCTTGGTTCCAGATTGCTCGTTTTCCTCAACCTATCTAAGAATGATTATGAAGTTAAAAGGGTCGGAGAATTCGGCAATAGAACTCCTTTACCACGACGTTCTTCGGGTACTGCAAACCTCAAACTGCAGTTCGATTTTTCGATTTGAAAATATAATGAATGAAAATCATGCTTTCAAGGAGATTTCTGTGTTTACTTCCGATCAAAATAAAAATTAGAAATCAGGAACATATCTTTTTATTTTTGGTCTTTTAACGTAAGTCTTTTAACGTAAGTCTTTTAACGTAAGTCTTTTAACGTAAGTCTTTTAACGTAAGTCTTTTAACGTAAGTCTTTTAACGTAAGCCCTTAAACGTAAGTCTTTTAATGTAAGTCCTTTAACGTAAGTCTTTTAACGTAAGTCTTTTAACGTAAGTCTTTTAACGTAAGTCTTTTAACGTAAGTCTTTTAACGTAAGTCTTTTAACGTAAGTCTTTTAACGCTTGCACTCTTATACCGGAATTCCAAGAAATCCTGGTCTCAAAAAATGAATTATGCCAGAGCCCTCGTTCTTCGCCGCAGGCCAAAAGAAACGCAGGCTCTCAGTACGAGATTGCGTGTTTACGTCATCGTATTCGAAAAGTTGCGCATACGACCGTCCACACGTATCCGTATTCGGAGCGTATTCGAACATTTCCACTCTGGAGACCGTTTTCGAAAATGTTTGGATACGGATACAAACATTTGCGGACACGTGTGGGCGCAACCCGTATCCACAAAAAAACATCTCCGGATACAAAAATTTACGGGCCTTAGCAAGGCTTTATGACGAAGTTGTTGCTGGAAGAGCAGCCATATTGAATTCAATTGCCCTAATTCACTATGACGTCACTGCTTGTTTATGTGGGGGATAGCATCGCCAAATCCAATAGAAAATTCAACAAAATTTGCTACTAGCAAAAAAGTATAATCTAATTAAAATGGCCTGGTTTTACAGATATGATATGTGTTAATATGTACTAAAAATATTCTGAGCATTTACTGGCTATTCTATTTCTCTTCGTGGATTGATACGGGTTTTGGAACAATATTCGGTAAAATTACATTGATTTGACCCTCTTCGACGACCATGATCCTTTGCGTTTAAACAATAGATGGTTTTGATGTGACGTCATAGTGTAATAGGGCAAATGATGCTGAGTGTTGTCCCGTGTTTGTGGGTGTAATTCTGGGCTGATCTCTAGCGGTTTGTGGTAAACCTCATGCTAAACGTCTCTAATATCCTTCACAGTATTACATAGAGCTAGCTGTGGTTAAATGGATAATTTATATCTGACTTACCAATCTGAAAACCATAGAGATTAGTTTTCTCAATACAAGGTTTTACATTCCAGCTTAAAGGATAAATGCGCAGATATCTGGCTTCTATAGGTCTGGGAAGATCTACCCGGAAGTATTTATTACTTGCAATGTTTTCTATTAGCTGAAGGACAAAATTTTAGAAAACATTAGAAAATTTCAAGAAAAGCAGGATTTGTAAAACATGTAAACATTTGTAAAAATATTATATCAAACTTAGCACAGAATTATTTCGATTGATTCCTCTAACAATTTTTTTTCTGAACCATACATTATGCACGTCCACTTACACTCTTTTTCTTTGAGAGCGACTCGTCGACAACACTACCCATCTCAAAATTATCTTGAATATAAGGTTATGGAAATACAAAATAAATGCCACAAAAAATGCATTCGAGAAAAAATACGATTTCCTTTGTGTCTTTCATCTTGGCCTCTTGGTTTTAGTTGCTTGTCAATCAGACTGTTCAACTGCATTTCCAAAACCAAAGTGACTAGTATCATTCTTATTTTACAGGTTGATTGACAGACGACTAGAACCAACCTGCTTTTCGGTCTGCCGACGAACATGTCGAGCTTCATAGAAAACGAGTGTATTATATTCGCTCGTGCATAAAGTTGTGATTGATGTAAGGTTAAATACCTCGTGATCTATTGACCATTTCACTCCGTCGGTAGAGCTTGATAAAGCCAACTTTGTCACCGAGTTTACCGTGCCGTTTACAGTGAAGCCGTATATTGCGATAGTACAAACTGGAAGAAAACGAGAGTTAGATATATGTTCTAATGATGTACAAAGCTAGTTACACAAGACATTCTACAAGACCTTCCTACTAAGCTTATGAGACGTAGTGGCAAAACGATGAAGAACTCATGAAACTACGAAATATCTAATGCATACCTAGTCACACATATGACTTTCTACAAGACCTTCCAGTTAAGCTTATGAGACGTAGTGACAAAATGATGAAGAACTCATGAAACTACGAAATATCTAATACATACCTAGTCACACAAGACTTTCTACAAGACCTTCCAATTAAGCTTATGAGACGTAGTGACAAAATGATGAAGAACTCATGAAACTACGAAATATCTAATACATACCTAGTCACACAAGACTTTCTACAAGACCTTCCAATTAAGCTTATGAGACGTAGTGGCAAAATGATGAAGAACTCATGAAACTACGAAATATCTAATACATACCTAGTCACACAAGACTTTTTACAAGACCTTCCTCTAAGCTTATGAGACGTAGTGGCAAAACAATGAAGAGCTCATGAAACTACGAAATTTGGTCCCTTCTTTATAGGTAAGTTTCGGCTTATTTTTGTCTATCTTGTCTGAATTATAGCCTCCTATTTTTTGAGTATGCATGGATATTCACGCGAACAGCGAATACGTGATGTAAAATTTTGGATTTGCCGAGATTTGCCGCCATGTTGATAGCCAAACCACAGGAATCCCAATTTCAATACTGGTTACATGGCTGAAGCAATCTCGTACCCGGATGTTTCCAAGTCATACGAAAATGGTTCTAATATGTGGTAATCAGTACCTTTTGTTAGCTTTCCAAATTGTATCTGAAGGAATGTTCCGATCTCGTTCTCTTTTCCACACCATGCTTTTTGGGGTGTTAAACTGCTGGCATGTTCAGCTCTATAGTTGAAATGACTTGATGTAGTAGACGAGAAGTTGAAGAAACGAGCGTGCATATACGGACAGCCTAGATAAAGATTGGTATAATAAAGAACTTTAGTGAATGAAAATAATTATTACAAATCCTACTTACTACTCTTACCAGTAGACAGAGGCAGTTGCTTTTTTTTGTTCGCCTTCGTGCCTTTCAAATCGTCTACGTGATGCCAATGTTATAGCAAGTGCAGTCAAATTTTTATTAGGTGGAATAAAAACTTGTCCAAGTGGTACAATATTGGCATCACGTGCACAATATGAAATGCAATTGGTGAAATTTAAACGTTAAAAAAATCTCGACTGCCTTATTCTCAACCCCAAAGCCTGAGCTTTAATGTTGAAAGGCGCACATCCAGCGCGCATTGGTACTTTTGCGGATGATGAAACTGATCGTGCGCATGCGCATTGCTAAGCAACATGTCACTTCTCATTTGTATTATTATCCCAATAATAAAAGTAGAATTTATTTTTCTTGTTTATGAAACATAGTTCCACTTGACCTTGGTGTTTCATGGCCCTTGCTTATTGTGAGAATCAAAGATGTGGCATTGGGTTTTGGATTTGATTTCACGTTTGTTTGGTCTGTCCCTTGATTTGAGGGATTTTCCTCCCACAACAACCTCAATATGCTCAATTCCAATTCGATATCGGAATTAGCCTTGCTCACGAATGGTGAGCTTGCAATGATTTTACATCTCACTTACGTGGTCGGATGTGAAAAGCTTCGTACATCTGCTCATCGGATAGTCCTTGATACCATATAGCTAGATCAGTGTACATATTATGGCCTTCTACAGCACTGCTTTGTGTAAAGAGTGGTGAACGTGAAAGATATAAGGATCCTTGCGTTATTAAGGGTGCCGATGAACTGATCGTGCTGTTGGATTCATTAACCTTTGAAACGAAAATAAAAAGTATGTGCGGTTGATTGATTGGGATGAAAATATATGCTTTTGCCTAGCTCTGATCCCCCGCGTAGCTTTTATATGTCCCACAATCTGGATCAATCAAGGGTCAAGTAAAGACTGCACAACTTCAACAACAGGCAAACACTTTGACATTCCACCGTCTTTTGCAGGTCCTTCGCTAAAACAAATGAATATTAGACATTGACAGCTAAGGCTAAATGACTCTGAACAAAAGGCAATAGCTCCCTTCACCGTATTCCCTGTACTATTTTTGCTATCGCAGCGATAACGGGAGTGATGGCTTGCAATGATAGAGACTATCAGTCGTGTTCTCGCTTCTATGAACAGGCACGGTCAAGAAGGTGCAAAGAACTGTAAGGAGGACTATTTGAAACTACATATGCAGCGGTTTTGATAATAAAATTTCAAAATTATAAAATACTACCTTCAATCCATTTACGTAAATTTTCAGGACGCCATTTGACCATGCTGTTCCAATGTGACTCCAAATGTTGTACTTGATAACGGTATTTACAGAGACTTTTCCAGTCGAGGTCCTGATTTCGGCTGTTATTCTGTCCAAACCACTTGTTTTATCATGGGTCTTTGTCACCCAAAAGGCATTTGTTCCCAAGATATGGTGACTTTTATCGGGCTCCGTTGATTTGAGTGTGTTATAAGGCTTGAGCCACAATGATGTTGAAATTCCTGATGATTGTATAAATATCATTTACATTCATTAGATCATTCATTCCGATTTATTTATTTGTCTTCTAAATGATTTACTTGTTCATTTTATTAATTTTTTGTTCTTTCGATCATTTATCCATTCTTCCCCTCATGCAATCAAATTCATCCCATTCACTTTTTCGAATTCATTCCATCTATTCGTTTGTAATTCATTAATTGATAGTGTTTGTCTGTTTGTTCTTTATTTCTTTTGTTCATTCGCTATGGATTATGTTCATTCGATTCAATATGTTCATTCTTTTCGTTCTTATTTAATTCTGCATTCGTTCGTTAATTCGTGGTTAGTAGGCTGGCTGGTTGCTCTCGTGGCTTGCTATCACGACCAGTTTGTGTTGTTTTCTGCTGTGTTTTGCCTGTTTTGTGTGGTGTCGTGTTGGTTTCTTTTTTTATAACATGCCGGACGTGGTTGAGCAGGCGCTCACAAAACTCACCTCTTGAGCAAAGAGAAATCGAAGTCATACATGAAGATGAGTAGCTTCCAAGCTCTAAAGAACTGGAAGTAGGAATGGTAATTCCATGGCGGGTCTCTATAAGAGGTATTTTAGAAGTGCCACTTGAAGCCGTTATTTTTGGGCCACAATTTTTTATATCCTCAATTATTTGTGGGGAAATTAACGGCCAGGAGTGATTTGAAAGCTGGTAAACTGTACCTATTTTTAAGGAAAGTTGAAGAAGTTAAAACGCTTAGTCAATATTATCACAGTGTTACTCCACAATCAAGTGAATTCTATATATGGAAGCTTTGTACCCATGACTCACAGACGTAGCAACAGTAACTATCCTGTAATTAAATGAGAATATGCATATAGAATCGGGTAATCCTCAGCAATAAATTAACGATCCTAGTACTATCAATGACGCAGCATTCAATAGCCTCCGTAAGTTTAATTTCTCTTTGTTTGAAGTTTTCGATTGTTTACCCGGATAGTTATCGATACAGCTAAGGCTACTTTGGTTTTACTTTTTGAAATTATTGTAGGAGTTGATTCAGTTAATTCAAACTGGAAAATAAAATAAAATAAAATAAACAAATTGAATTCCTTGAATTCCTAGTTTAATTTTCTGATCAGGAATTTTATAACATCATTCGTATACCACAGAGATTTCAAAGTTCAGTTGGGTTGAAGCGTTTAACTGGTGTTCATCTTGTACTTGAATATGCTTTAATTTTCTCAGCTAAAATTATACTCATTCGAATTTTCCTAGAAAGATATCATTTATCAATCAGCAATTATCTCTTTTACGCTCCACCCATATTATTTAAAATTATTGATGTTACCAGCTTTTTTACTAGCTACTCTCGTCCGCCATTTTGTGACAGGTGCAATACGTGAACCGAAGTCTAGCCAATTTCATGCCGAGATTGGAGATTGTACTTTTCATAACAACTCCAGGGGATCATATCAGGATAATTAAACATGACGTCAATAAATTCTCGCTAAACTATACGTTGCTAAAACCGTGCATACCATGCCAAATACATCTAGTTGCTACGCATTTATAGACAACTAGAACAAGCCAAACCTCGGTGTATGAGGCTGTGAATGACATCCCATTAGCCCAAAACAAAGATCGCGGTGTTGAAACTAAACAAAGCACATCAATAGAACGGAACAAAGGAGGTTGTTACGCTGAGGTAAACTATTAAATCAATACTAAATTGTCACCTCAATAATTTCTCGAAAACCAATTCTGAAATACATAATATGTACTTATTGACTGAGTGGGAGCGCCGTACGGGAAAATATTTGGCTCGAGGTGATGCCGTACGGAGCGAGCGCAACGAGGTCCGTACAAATGACCTAGAGCCAAATATTTTCCCGTACGGCCCGACCAAACTATCTCTAAACGTTAGGTATGAATCCCTAACTAGAACTATCGGTTTTTCATGGCAATATTGAAATGTTAAACACATTATCTTTTGTAAAACTCAATGGCAGCCATTTTTGAAAGTGCTCTATAGTCCCAGTGACTCACAGCCTGCGTTGGCACTCGGACATAAGGAAGTTAGTGTTGCTGATTGAATTAAGTAAACAAATGCTGGAATACCAGTGAATGACGTAGGCCTTTCCCTTTATTTACTTGAATGCGAGTACGAACAACCTAGAAGAAGTTTCATACATTGCGCATGCGCACTGCATGAATTTGATACTTTTACCAAAAGAAGAGAAGGACCCAGAAATGAGGTTGTACTGCATGCTACTGACAAATTTAGAGCCAAGAGTCTTCCGGATTTTTGGTCAGCGGAAAGCGGTAGGCAATGGAGGACTCTGGGTGGATAATGTCAAGATTGGCTACCGACTTTCGGGGTTGAAAGTGCTTACGATAGGAACGAAAATATATATTGCTAAAAACTTACACTAAAAGAAAAAAAATATTATTAATATGTTTTATAAATGAAAAGGACGACTCCTCAACCTTAAGATTTGTTGATAGAGATCCAAGCTTTTGGACTATATAACATCATTATTCCCTGAGGATAACACTAATTACTCTGAAAGCTTTGATCTCTATCAAAAAATGTAAGGTCGAGGAAGAGTTCTAGTATTTTTAAAGCAAATGATCCCAACCGACAAGTGCGTTAATCATTGCTTCTATAAAAAGAAAGATATATTAATATTACTAAATGACAACAAATTATTAATCATGGTGCAAGGTAGCCTGGTTCACACGGTGTCATAAACATAATTATAATCGTAGTCGTAATCATAACGAACAGCGCGTGCTGAACCGTAGCGTCATAATCATAAGCATAGTCATAAGCACGATCATAAGGAATGGAAACGTTCCGATTCTTTTACGATTACGATTATGATTATGACCTTATTTCATACGTGTGAACCGTACAAACTGAGTCATAATTAAAAGCCGGGTGAGACATGAACTTATATGCGGACAATTTGATCAGCGGATATACTGTGGAAAACCAACATTTTTGCAACATGGCGTCTCAAGACGAAACATTGGCAGAAACTGTCCGTAGTTTCCCTTGTTTATACCAAAAGAACTTAAAGATAAGCAAAAGAAAGAACAAGCCTGGATCTCTGTAGCACAAACCATGGGCCTGGAGAATAGTAGGTGTCATAAAACTCCGTCAATTTTTCTTTCAAATCTTGGAGCAGAATTTGCTCAGGGAAATGTGTAAAAACATTTATGACATTTCCGTGATACGATGAGGACGGACAAGTACAACTAACGTAAGAAGAAGACACCTTCGTCTATAGCGATCCGCCATTTTGAACATTATTAAGCAATTCCGCTGTCCGGAGCACTTGCAGGCGTTTCGAAACTCACTACTGCGCATGTTTATTTTTTGTTCCTTATGATTACGATTATGATTATGACGCCGTGTGAACCAGGCAGCTAGCCCAAGTATTGATCAATATTCTGTGGCATTGATAAATATTAACAAACATTCAGTTTCAACGTATAGACATTATCATGACCGAAAAAGTATAAATTTTATATCTAAGATAAGACTAAATAAGCGCGTTGTAACCAGGAATCAAATATATTGTATCAGGTGTTTGTCGAGAAGAATCATTTGAGATATACTAATCGGTAAACTCATAATAATCAATGTTGATCATTTATAAATCGCAAGACACCTGAACATTACTTTTTGGGTAACGTATATATATTATTATGACGGAAAAAGAAGAGTATAAATTTATATTTAAAACTGAGGATAAAAAAGCGCTTTTAACAGCGATATTATAGTGTAGGTATTTATTAAGAATCTTCAGTTTTTAGGTACTGACTCGGTAAACGTTTTCTGATATCAACTTGCAAAACACCTGAAAACTTCGTCGTCAAGGTCTTAAGCCCTTTTCATTATCTATAGCATTTCTTCCTATTGTTTCAGGCATTTTGCATCCCACATTCTCATTGTTTCTTTTAGCACTTTTTGGCCCCCTTGTTTTAAACAAAATCAAAAGCAGCACGAAGTCACCGTTTCACTTTGGATTCCTGCTGGGTTGAATTATAATGGACCACAATAAGAGATATTCGTTGGTTGGCAGCGCATTGTCATAATATTTTTAAGTAATTCCCTTTAGTGTTTGTTAGTGTTCCTAAGCTATAAACGGAATAGCTAAAGCTAACTTGTGTAACTCCAGTACACTACGTTCCCTACGAGTCACCTAGACTATGATTTTCACTGAATTTGACTTTCTGACTATTAAACTTAGGAAACAAGAAATAAGCTAATACTAGCAGAATTTCTATCGATAATGCAATAAAATTTTAGAGCATAAATAGGTTTATCATTATTGCGCAGAAATATCTGTGAATATCAAATTTTTCCTTTTTGTTTCTTTAATGGCAGTCAGTCTGTCTGAAATAATTTTGTTATTAAGCCATACAGGATAAATACAAACACGTGGAAGAAGATTAAAAGAAGAAGATAAAATAGAATTCGAACATTTTCACAAAATGAAACAGGGGGAAAAACAACTTATAACTAATATTTAAACTAATGACAAGTCAAAAAACAACTCGTAAAATAAATCCTGAAAATGATAGTTCCTTCGTCTTTGTATAAACTAATCAATGAAGAAATGATATTCGATCTTTCTTACCGTTTAAAGTGTTGCTTGATTGCTGACATCTTTCGTCCAGCTTTACAAGCAAGGGGCAGGCTAAGAAGTGTAGAAGTTTTAGAAAGTCCAACTTCATAGTGATAGAGAGGTATCACGATTACTTGTCATAGTTAAGTTTGATCTAACACTAACCGTTTTAAAAAAATGTAGTATTCTTGTAAGAAAACAAGTCGTAATATAAGTCGTAAAACTGAGTTTGTTCAGCAGCATTAAAGTTTAAAGTATTTTCCTTGACAGAAGTCTCTATAGTCTTGTAGGAGCCAATGATGACAGCTGACTCGTTAGACGGCTGGCTCATCCGTTCAGTTCGAGCACCGTGCCTGACCGATTCAGTAGTAAAATCAATCATCATATGGAGTAGTTGTATTTTTCTTTAACATGTTAATTCTCATATTTACCCCAAGAGCAGAACAGAAGTTCAAGAGAGTGGGTGATTCTTATTTACGAAAACAGTCTAGCTCATTATGAAATTCTAAAACGACCTGACCATGATTCCTCGCGCTAAAACAAATGTTTTTTTCCCCATGTAACTACCTTGATTACAAAGTGGTTCTTGTGAGAACAGCATTTGGGCGATAGTTTATCTGTGATCGGACGCCGCTCTTGCGGCAGTAAGAAACGAGCAAGCCGAAACAACAAAGCTCATTTGAATAATGTTTTCTCAAAAGATGCTAGGCTCTGAAAAGTGATAGAGATATTTCATTTTAACCCGTGTTAATTACAGACTATTTTTACAGACTGAGCTCAGACATCAGTTTTCTAATTACTGTACTTTTTCTTATCTTGTGTGAAAACAAGATAAAGAACGATCAATTAGCTATTAAAAATATCGATATAAGATTTCAGCAAGGCTACCATCACGCACAAGTTTAGATAATGGCATGCATTGAATTCACAAGTAATCCCGCTTAGTTCCTCCATTAGCATGTACACCTCTGGTTACGCCCTACACACTTTTTACCCCTTTGCTCAGTCATTTTAGGATTATTCTCTAGAATCTTATGATAGAAATATTCCTCGTAGTCTTTTCTATACATTTATAATATATTCCTATATTAGCTTTAGTGTGTGTGTTTAATTCCAAGATTTTCACTCGTGTTACTCATCGATAGAATATCGTGCTCAGGAATTTACTTTTATTTTTACTTAAAGTTACAATAATAACCCATGTAAACTAAGATCAACTGCGATCGGCTGTGAAAATTATCTGCTGAAAGTAAACTTGTAAGTTTGTTTGTCCGAATTTCACCTTTGTCTTCGTTTTTATGACGTCACGGTTGCGCTGCGCTATTAGTTCAACACACAGAGAGCAGAATAAAGATCCCGGAGCTCGTACCGTCAGCGGTCGTATCATAACACTGGCGCTAAAAGTTAGTCTAGTAGACTCTCAGTAAACTCATTGTTTTTGGGTTTTTTTTCTTATCAATTAGTATAACCACATAGCCATTTTTCTCTTACGGGTTAAATAAAATCACTCTACGAAATTATTAATTATGACGCGATGACTCTTGAAGAAATAGAAAACGTGCGCGCTTGCTGTGTGCAGTTATAATAAAGCACGCGAGGGTTGGCAGAACACGAGAAGCGTTAGGAGAAGCACGACGCGTAGCGGAGTGCTTCTTGAGTGTTCTGTCAATCCCCATGTGCTTTATAACTCCTTACAGCCTAGGAAGCAAGTTTTTATTTCTTTTATAAAAGTACAACTGACAAAAACCGTTATTTTGGATAGGAATGACGCAACTGAAAGTGCGGGCGCATTTCCGGCATTTCCTGCATCCTGTGTAGTATTCATGTATTTGATTAGATGGTGAGCAAATTCTCGTGCAATGTTGTTTATCTGGCGTGATTTGCTGTTTTACGACCGCAACCTTAATCATAATTGCTACATACCTTTTTACCATTACTAGTATTGCTAATACCCTCTGAGTATAGGGCCATGGTTGATTTCCCTGCGTTAATCTAAGGCCCATTCTCCCAAGTTCATTGCTCGACAAAATGGCGGCCAGGGCTTCGTTTAGAGGGTCTTTACGTATCATTCATGGTAATCATGCATTCCTCACTATCTTGATGGATTATTTCCTAATTAATCACAATTTTTGTAATGCTTAATGTTCTAGATATCTGTATTACCCGATATTCAAAACGTAAAGGAAGTACCGCCTCTCAAATCAAGATTCAAAAGCCTCTTGGATTTATGGCTGCACGTTGCAAAGCTGGTAGAAACAAAGTCAGAGAAATCAAGGTAATTCTTGTAAACTTTTTGAAACTCCTATTGGATCGTTATAAGTTAAGTATTCTGTTTTGTTTTTGAAATTTTCTTTTGCAAAATAAGCAAGAATTGCCTACAGATTTAAAAAAAAACTTGAGTAACGTTTATAAGAAGCTTAAAATCTACTATGATTTTGTCAAATTTTCTGATTTATAAATTTAACTTTCTTTATAAAAATATTCTTTCTTTAGCCTAATCCAAAGAAGATGATGATTGCTTCTAAAGTGAAAGATGTCTTTGACAATAATGAAATGGTGGCTGTTTTTCAGTATAATGACATGAACACCACCGAATGGGATAACCTTAGACATAAATTGAGCAGAAGTGACATTAAGGTTAAAATATTCCCCAACAAAGTAACCCACAAGGCCTTAGAGAATTCCATTTACCAAGAGATTTCACCGCTGTTTCTATGTACAACTTGCATTATGCATTCCAAGGAACCAAATGTGAAACCTCTGATTGATGCTGTCAAGAAACAGCCAAAGCTAGAGCTCCTTGGTGCAAAGGTCCAAAACAGATTACTCTCTAGAACTGGTGTCAGAGAGTGTGCCAAACTACCTCCTTTAAAAGAATTGCATGTTAATCTTGTCCAACTTTTACAAAAACCTGCTTCTCAGCTGAACTACCTTCTACAGCAGAACCAAAGACTGTTAACACAAAATCTTTTTCAGTATGTAGAACAAGAAAAGGAAAAATGTTGATACATGTAAAAGGATATTGTATTGGAATACTTTGTAAGTTTTTACCAAGGAAACTTATCCAAATGGTAATTTAAAGGACTAAATCCAGATGAAATTTATAAAGTTTGCTATTTTTGCATGTATTGATCTTCTTCAGATTTTCAGGGGCAGTGGAAGCTAAAAAATCTTTGGGGGGGGGGGGGGGGCACTGGAGATTATATTTAATGCTATGTGATAATGACAATATTTTGTGTGATTGCAGATGCATGCTTCTAAAAGTAATGACTAAGAACCAATGATTTTAGGGGCACTAGGCCCCTCCAAAAAAATTGGTGGGAGGGGGTAAAAAAGTAAAATTTTCGAAGAAACATTCATCACTTTGAGACAGGAGCTAAACAGCTATACATTCTTTGTAAATATTGGTTTCAAAACTTTGACTGTTCTCTAATGTTAATCTTATGTTAATCTAAATAGTCTCCTTTGAAGAGATGCATTACATGACCTTCTCTTGTGAGCGATAAAATGTTTCCTGGTAGTGGCTTTTACAAAAGTTATGCTAATAGACCAGTTGCAAATCCTAAATTACTGCTGTGCTTCTTGATTTCAGACTCATTTACACAGGGTTCGCCTTGATTTTGTGCAGAATATTTGCGTGTTCCAATCAAGGTCCATGGAGTTTTTGTTGTTGAAGTTGTGCTTTCTTTAATTTACTTTACCATTGTTATTTGTGAATATTTTGACACTGATACGAGGGTAACCCTGCGTAAATGATTCTGTAATCAAGAAGCACAGCAGTAATTTAGGATTCGCAACTGGTCTATTTGGTAAAACATACAACATAACTTGAAATCTCCCAATCCACTCCCCCTACCCCAGGTTTGCACTCATAACATTTAGGTGTTAAAGTTAGTTACAAGGTTTCGTTTAGGACATTGAAATTTAGAACCATCAGTTTGGTATCTTTTAGGGAGCAGAACAAGAAATATATGTATAATATTTAAGCACTTTAATAATAGGTAGTACTCAGGCCGGACAAGCATGTGTTAAGAGTTGAGTTTTTTCATAGCCACGGCTTACCACCATGCAGACTGAACCTAGATTGCGTTGATTGTGCCTCAGTTTTCGTTTCCTGAGAATATCCTTGTATTCTTTGCTCATTTCAAACATTTTTGTATAAGATACCATTTGGTTCAGCAGCATCTTAAGGTTTTCAGGGCAGGATTTAGGGTAAGGCCAACAGGGCTATAGCCCCCCTTTTAAATTATTCATGTATTTTCTTTAAACTTAGCAAAAATTGTATTTGCATACAGTCTTGAAGGTTTTCGCTTAGGATATTTTCCAGCCCACCCTTTGATTTCTGGATCCACCCCTGTTTTTAAAGTTTATAAGCCACACACATTTAAAAAAAGTTCTGGTATGTTTTAGAAGCATTTTGGGAAATTTGACAACTTTCTCTTGTACTTCTACCTAGGAGTTGCTGCCCCTAGTGATCAGCCCTGAGATGTTTCAGGGTTTGGTGAAATTGATGTTTAGTTTGCTTTTCATAAATGTTTTGATAATATGAAAATGCATTGCAGGTTTCAAAGTCCTGAAATAAACTAAGCATCTTTAGTTCATGCACCAGAGGAAGGACAAGGTTTGTATGCTACTCCTTAATTTAATTCAAGTGCACTTGAAAAACTCTTGAATTTAACCATTTAGAAAAACTCCTTGAAAAACTTTCAAATGTCTACTTTGATTGTTACTTGCATGGTTCTGAAATAGATCTTGTCATCTGGAATTCATGTTTCCATATTGATTTGCCTACGACTATATTATTATGCAGAATACAATATCAACCGGGCGATACTTCTCTATTATGAGGGGTACTGGAAACTACTCGAAAAGTGGACCATGTGCAAACACTGTGTAAAACCATTGCTTATGTTCCTTGAAAAATCATTTTCAGCATGAACCATACCAAAAACAAAAGCTAGGAAAAAATTATTTAGGGTTTTCTTTTGTTCAAAACAATTAACATTTAGATCTGCAGCCCCAAATGGTCTACATTGTATCAGTAATGATGAAAAGGTAAATTATACACCGTGAAAAAGATGAAAAAACTTACTGACGTTTCGGACGCTAGTCCTTCGTCGGAGTAAAAGAGCATTGTACATTGTATCAGTCAATATCCCATGAGGGCAAAGGGTGAATGGGATATTGATTCATACTACCATGAAAGTAGGTCGCAGCTGCCATTGTTTTGGTTTTCAAATTAACTGGTACCTGACCCTATGGTGGTGGGAAAAATGAAAATGAACATGATAGATGCTATGAGAAAGAATATCTAAATGAGTGTAGTGTTACACGTGTGATATTCAATGTTTGAAAGATAAGAAAGTTTATGGCAATGGTAATTTTACAGAAAAGGAACAATGAAAATCCATAGGTCTAAATAGCAGCCAGAATGCAGTCTAGTACATGTATCCTGGGCTCCAGAGGTTGTATTTCACTTCAGGTAGTTTCAGACAAGAGCACCTCTTAAGGACTTCCCATCAAAACAGCTAAACAAGAGTAAATGCTTTCAACCCCAGGGTTAGCAGTGTAACAGTTTTTACAGTGCTTTTCTAATAGCATGCATAGTATTATCATTATAACAAAGTAGGTTTTGGTGGTCAGGAGGTCAATCAATGCCTTTCCATAACATTCCATAGACACATGCCCTTGAAAACTTTGTGTTTTCTGCCAATGTCATTGAAAATTTTTGATTGGTGTCCACCAAAACTCTATTGCTGTGACCGCAAATAATAAGTGTGATTGTGAAGCAATCTAAAGATCAACTAGTGCTTAATTGTTTAAAATTATTAGTCAAGTAACCTTTGTACCATGGTACCGTTTTGAATGAACTGTGAATGGTTGAAACATTTAAATAAAATCAGAGAAAACACCAAAATTTACTGAATTTCAATACACTCAAACTATAATTTTTTCGCATTGATCGACGAACAATAATATAAAGATTTAAGACTAAAATGATTTAAAGATGATGTGTAACCAGAAGGTCTTTGATTGCAAGAAGCAGGCAGTTGGATATTCCACAGATCCACCAAAATGTACAATGATTGTACATGTAGACTCTTCTACTTGCAAATATAGCCAACGTTACAGACGTCAATCCTGATCCTTGTCTTGAATGTACAAGTAGTTATGTTCACAAAATAGTTCAATTTAATATTTAACAGTCTTCTGTTCTCAATGATGCCCTTCATCTGGTTTTTCAAATACTTTTTCCAACACACAAGCAACAACGAAAGCTCCAATACCCAATCCAAGACCAGGAAACATTCTCCGAATATTACCGTGTTTGTTTATAGAAGGATGGTATCTCCATGCTTCAAAGCGTGCCCAGGGATCTCTAGCAACTGTGACTTTCTTTCCTGCAGGGTCCATGATTGAGAAAGGGGCTAAATAGACGATATTCTTTGCTCTTTTTCTCTTCTCTTCTCTTTGACTTCAACCTTTGGTGCTGCTGCCTTACCCGCAAGGAATTGTGGGCTCAGCACAGGAAGCCCAACACCACAAACTCCCAACGTCGTCGATTTCCAAACTAAGCATTAAACCTAATTCATAATGAATATTCATTCCTTTAAATGCTTTTACTGCAAAATTGTGAATTATGTCATCAGGTCAGGGTTGAAAGATAACGGGGAAATTCCCCGATTCTGATTGGACAGCTGGTAATTATAAAGCTACATGGGCTGCGACGTGTTGATCACTCCGCTCCTTCCCTATACTAACTTTACTGTCTGCAATAATCCTTCCACTTGTGGACGGCTGTGGACTGCTTCAGTATCAGGTAAAGATATATCGATACTGAGACTTAGAATGACAGTTCCTTAGTTCAAGTTGGGCGGGTTAAAAAATTATGTGAAGGTAGTCGGTCGGGGACATCTCACAAATCAGGCACCAATGTTCGTCTTTCCGAATAATGGAATATAGTTTGTCGTTGGTATTCCTCATAGGTAAAGTTTGAAGTAAATTTAGCTTGTGGTATTTGTATTTTAGCTTGCACATATTTTGTAGTACATCAATAAGAGGATAGGTATTTAGTTTTCCCATTTTTAGCTTATACTAAAACCATACGGTTTATTAGGTAATAATAGAGAGTTTTAGATTTACGTTCACGGCAAACGTGAAACGTCAGTTGACCAGTAAAAAATTCTTTCAAATTACTGAAAAAGAATCGCAAAAAAATCCAAGTAGTAAAAAAACAAAAGAGTTTTTGCGCTTGGAGAGAAGGTTTGTAAAAGGTAAAGTAAAATAAAGGAAAACTATGAAAACGTGCTCACGTTTGCCGTTTGCGGGGAGAAAAAAAGTCAATCTAAAACTCTTTATTAGTAGAGGGAAATCCCCGGCCCTGTACTTTAACTATATTGAAACAAAATTGAAATTGAAGCCAGTAAGGATTATTGGTGACAAGCTTATAATTGACAAACTTGATCTAACTTTATTTAAATCAGTTAATAGACTTTAATACTTTCACTTTCTAAAGTTTAGATATTTTATTTTATTTTTATTTTGTATATTTTCAACTAAATCTGGAGACATGTAAACAAAATGACATCACAACTTGTGCTAAATTTTCTTAAATTTCTAGAGGAATACGTTTTTGAAACGAATTTAATTGTGATATTTTTATTTATACCAATAAACTACACATTTTCAAGATTACAATTTTTTCGTGTCATATGCACTTTAAGTGTATTATAGCTAGGACAGTTTTGCATTGAATAAACTCATGATCATTAGCCTCATTTTAAGGCTCAACTAAATTGTTATTAATTTTGATTTGATGTAGACAGTCAAAGATAAAGCTACAGCACTTATAGATCAAGTTACATGCGGCTTAAGAGTTTATTGGTACAGTTGGTCATTGTCCTATTCATCTTGACTTTATTCTTCCAAGTTCAGGGGAAGAAAAGGAAACGAAAAAAGAAAGAAGGCAGGACCATGTCCAGTAGTGACCTCAACAACCAGCTGAGGTATTACTCTGCACAACATGTTAAGATTCAAGAATCTGACTATGAATGGGCAAAGTCTGTAGTGGAGAAGTATGTCAAAGATGAGCTTTGGAATTACATCCGTGAAAACTCTGAATTTCCTCTACAGAAACTTGAATATACTGGAAGCCACTATGAACGATTGAAGACTGAGGCTGCTGATGAAGTAGATGTTATGCTAGTCCTGGATGCTAAAAAACACATAACTAAAGAAGAGGTAGAAGGGGTTCCAGGCTGGGTGAAGCTTAAAGTTCATAAAACTGACTCCCCATTTAATAGCATTAAGTATGTCAATCCTCACCAATATATTCTGCCAGAAAAGATGCTTTCAAAATGGCTGTTCTCAGTTGTTATAAGAGCAAGAAATGCTTTTCAGGAAAAAGCTACAGATTTAGCTGTGTCTTTTGAAGTACGAAAGCATGGCCCTGCAGTACAGCTTGATATCACTGAAGTTTCAAGTGGAAAAAAATTGTCTGTGGATCTTGTTTTGGCATTTGGATTTGATGATCATGAATTTTATGTTGCAAAACCTTATAAGATCAAGAACCCAAACAAGCGCCTTCCTTGCAATAAGGATATTCTGTTAAGAAAGTCATTTTCGACCCGTGAAAAGGCCAAATTGAAAAGCATGGATAACATGGACAGTGGTTGCCGACATGAACTCCTAAGGATTGTGAAGACGATTGTGAGAAATGACTCTGCTCTTAAGGGAAAGCTGACAACATACCATTTAAAGACAGCTTTTTTCTGGTGAGTTCTTTTTTTAAATTTATCTAGAGAGGAAGGGAGGGGCAGTTCCAGCCAAAAATATAAGGGGGCCAATAGACAAATTTTGTTTGACTTGTTAGTAATGACTCATTTTACTAATAATAAATCCATTACAGTACTTTGATTAACATATATGGCTGAAGAGGGGCTACAGTCTCCCTTTACCCCTCCCTGTATCTGCCCCTGAAAAGGGAAGAGATAGGGGGCGTAAGTCTCCTGAAAAGCTGTTTTTAGTTTTGCCATGCATTAATTGCTACCAGACCCTTAGGGGAATTATTTGACATTTAAATTATTAGTAATAGCACCATATTTTGTATCCTGTAAAGTCCTCCACTGATCATAAATGTTAAGCACATTGAGGAAATGTAAATGCCCTATATATTAATCATCATCATCATCATCTACATCGGCATTGGCATCAGTGTGGGCATCATCATCATCATCATCATCAGCAGCATTGGCATCGGTGTGGGCATCATCATCATCATCATTATTTTCACTTTTCGACAACATGCTGTCACTGTGTTTTTCTAATCAACAGATGTAGTGGCTTGGAATCAATTATTGATCGTAATAAAATTTCTTTATTGAAAAACTTTCTGCAGGTTTAACCAAGATGAGTCAAAAAATTGGCATCGTGATGAGTTAGGAAACAGATTCCTTGAATACACTCAATATCTTGTTGATGCCCTTAAACAAAAGAATCTTCCAAACTTTTGGGTGCATGAAGTTAATTTGTTGGAAGATATTGAGGATGTAGTCATAGGAAACATGGTTGGACGATTGCAGCGACTATTGAGCAGTGACAATGAAAGAAGCAAAATTCTCAAAGGTATTTTAATGATAAAAGTCTTGTTGGCAATCTTAATCATGATGAATTAACATATTCAACGATTATGGGCCAGAGACTGGAAAAAAGTTCTACTTGTTTATAACCCAATAAAGAGTTATTATTATTATTATTATTATTGGATGATATCATAAATTAATGATATCTGCCAAAGCCAATAGAAGACTGAGATGGATGATACAGCCAAGGTCTTCAGATAATTATTTAATGATAAAATTACGCATACAAAAACAGAATGTATAATCTTGAATAGTCTTATTTTATTAAGTGATTTTTTTAGCATGTTGGATTTTTTAGCAGCTTGACCTATGTACACTGTAGTCATGAATCTTAGGGACAGTTATGCAAATAAGCACATCTGATGATTAATAGAAGTGTATGCAGGGCCTAAGATAATGGCAGGTCATGCAGTCGCCAGTCATGATGATTAACCAATTTAGTTTTAGCTCTGTTTTACTTGTTTCTGACTTGATGTTACTGCCAGGTCTAAACCACTAGCAATGCAAAGATTTGACCGGAAGAGTTCCAATTCTGGCCTGACATGATCCGATAACCAGCCTTTATTTTAAGGCCAGCAATATGCTGCAATATCTCTCTGAAGAAATTGTTAGTACTGTAAGACTTAATCAGACAAAGACTGCTGTCTTGATTAATTTCAATGTAACTTTCATTTTTCATTTTGCAGTCCCTACTCCTGACTTGCCATCGTTGACAAGTCAACTTTCAATCAAAGAAGAAGGAATCTTAGACCTTCTGCGTGCATTCATAGATGGCATGGGGAAAGCTCTCAGTAAGAGTATCAGAGATTCAAAAGAGCTCTTTAACAAGTATGTCAAGGATGTCATACTCAAGAAGTGCAAGGAAAATTACCCAGATTTGATCAGTAATTTTGAGTATTCTGGTAACTTGTATGAAAAACTCATAACTGAAGACCAAGATGATAATGTTGTCATCTTAATGGTTTTGAAAAAGAAAAGCAATGATGTTATCCCTATGAGCCATGAAGGGTATAGTAAATTCAAGGTGCAGGGCCAAAGATATGAGTCATTTTCAGATAGCGAAGGTTTTGTCTCTCCAGAGAAGATGAGGAAATGGTTTTTTAAAATCGTGAGAAAAGAGGCTGAAAGTTGTGCAAAAGAATTTGGACTGGACATAAAGATTTCTCAGCCTGCAAAAAACAGTCCATTGAAGCTGGATATCAAGATTAGTCAGGAAAGCTGTCAAGAGAAATGTGTGAATGCAAAAGCTGCATCAAACGTTTGGTTCAAGACGCCATCAATCAGAGTATGTCTGATGCCTGCCTTTGAATTAGTTAAAAGAAAGTTCTTTGTGCCCATAGAACCATATCATTTTGAAGACTCTGTCACAACTAAAGCCAGCAACAACTGGAAGCAATCATTTTCTCTTGAGAAGAAGAATATATTGCAAGAAATGGACACAGATGGAGGCTGTCGCCATGACCTGTACAAAGTGGTAAACACAATCCTCAAGCGAGAACCAACATTTTCTTATCTCCTCCCACACATGAAGATGCTTTTCGTAAAATTCATCAAGGACTCCACCAAGAACTGGGACAAGTCTAAACTAGGTGACAAATTTGAGGAGTTTTTTTCTTTCTTGGCTGGCTTGCTGGAAAATAAAAAGTTGAAGCATTTCTGGCTTGACGATGTCGACTTGCTGTTCAATGTTCCAACCATGACTTTGGAAAACATGGAAAAGAGAGTGAAGAGAATTCTGAGCAGCGATCAGGAAAAACAAAAAATATTAAAATATTAACTGTTATTAATATTTACTGAACTTCTAAACTGAAATTAGCCACTGAGTGGATTTACACATTGCATGTGCATGTAGCCAATGTATAATGTACAGAAAGGGCTGTAAAGCAACCAGTACAGTTGGTCTGTTATTTTACGGTAACTGGATCATTTTTTCCTTGTCAGAACCATTTTTCCCATCATAAAAAATGGAAGAATTGAATAAATCATTTTTTATTTTCTTCTCAAGGCCACTTTTGAAAACAGGACCACTGCCAACATCATGTGGCTATGGCCCTGACAAATGAATAGTTTCCTAGATAGATACATTCTTGGTTTTAGGTGTTATAGATTATATGACAAAATTACTATTCGAAAATAAGGATAATATTGCTCCATAGAACTAGGATCTTATGTATTACAGTGCATTGTATGGTCATAGCTATACTAATAAAGGAATTTTTTCAGATAAGTCATTTTCGTTCATATTTTCCTTTTCTCTATTTTCTTTTCTGACTTTTCTCTGCTTCTTTTCTTCTAGATATATTTTTGTTTTCTCTGCTTTTCCTTTTTCCACTTACTTGTTGTTTATGTTTTCTACACAGTTCATACTTCTCTTTTTATTTGTTTTTGTTTTTTTATATTTTCTTGAACTGTCCAGTCGTTCAAAGGGGCACTTGGATGAAAACGCCCCAATCTTTGAAAGTCCGAATAATTGAAGCATATGAGGATAATATGACTCAATTATGACTATGCAAACATGATTAGTGAACATTTTAGCCTGGGAGCCACTTGCTATTGAGATATTTTGGTTAAAAAGCAGAAAGAACAATAGGGTTGAGTAAATGATGTCATTTACTCCAAATTTAGATGCTGAATAAAACTGATAATTTTTATCTGCTACATTTTACTGTTAAGAAAGTATATTGCTTGGCTACTATTGGGGCCATATAGATACGTTTAACTAAGTTTAAAGTCATTTCCTATTTTTATCAATTTTCATCCAAGTGCCCCTTTTAAACATGATCGTGACTTTCCTTCTGAGCAAAGGTATATTGGGTTACCTGTGGAATTGGACGACTCTTTCGATCAAAAAACCCGATTAAACGAATTAAAATAATGAATTGTTAAATGCTTTTATCTTTCACACTTATATATTACGAAATATCTTGGTATTTTAAAAAATACGACGACGTCTTGTATCCATTATGGCTTTACTTATATCGGTCACCCTGTGGTCCCGAGGGAATGTGATACGGCTTCGTCCCCATGCCAACAAGATACAAAGCTCAACTCAAACGGATGGCATATATGCATTCCAAACCGTAGACGAAGATCAGTACATAAAATATCTCTTTACTGAACGGTGTTATAAAACAAAAGCTATCTAAACGTTAAAAATCTATAAAGAAGCAAACAAGCAAATACAGAGATGCCTAATCCTAGAATTTCCACGCAAGGTTAGTAATTTTTTGACCATGTAAACTTGGTATTTTAGGTTTTGGCGAAGAATTCGCGACGGATTAAGAAATTAAAACGCACCCTGCTGATGAATTGCTTTACTCCTTTATATGTTGTTCATAGTTGTTTTTGCGCGTAAATTAACTTTAGTCGATAGTGGAATCGTTTTCTTTTTAGTTTGGATCGTTATCTAGTGCGTTTACGAATTTACGTGTCTTGGTTTGAGCAAGATATTTCCTGTGTAAATAAAAAATCGAATTTATTTATACAGTACGCTCATAGTTAACTATGGTACGCTAACTTACACAAGGCTTTTATCATATTAAGTTATGACTCAAACGATATTTTGGTAATGATCGTGCTACTGTTTTATGTAAAACGTTCGCACTTGATCAATTTCCAAGCGCTTTACGATACCCGGCTTCGCAATCTGAGGTCCTAGCTTTCATTCGACCTTGGTATAGGAAGGCTGTAGAAAGAGAGAGGAAAAAACTTTCATTCTCTTTTTTCTTTTCCTCTCGCTTCCTAGACTTCCTAGCGGGGTAGGGTACATGCACTGCATGTTGATCATGATCAAAAGGGAGTTAAAAATAAGCTCTGATAAACTTGTATATTTTTTACTTGAAATAGACTGGTATTATGATGCTCCAAACAAGAAGTCAACTGCCACGGCAAAAGAACCACCGCCTGCATCCCAAATCCCAGGCCTTAGTAATTTTATTGAAGAACCAAATGAAATGGAAGAAAGGCAATTCAGGAGGAAATGGATAAGAGATACTGATTCCAATTACATAAAACTAGCTAAAGGTGGTGGCAGAAAACATCTTTTGGATTATAGGGAACCCCCAAGTGAAAAACCAGAAGAAGTTGGCTACCCACGTGTGGATTGGTTTGACCACTACAACCCTGAACCTGAAAATGTTGAAGAGTTTTCCCCTGCCCCACCCCCTGTGGAAATGCCAAGGAGCAAACGAATGATGCCACACACTCAACCGTAAGTAATATACATGGAGCAATTAATATTTCATAATCACACATGGTTTTAAATTTATTTAAAATTGTTGACACTGATAAGGGGAGGGACGTTTTTCTCAATCATGTTAGGTCAACAATATTTAAGTGATTAATACATACAAGTATACCCACGTAGCCGAAGAAGAAACCCCCAAGGTAGAGGAGTCAACCAACGAGCATATCATATATTATCATATCTCAGAGTGGCGCATTTAAAGCAGCACGTGCCTTCTGTGCTTCACACTCTAATCTATCTGTATTACATAATAATTATTTGATGTTTGTACATTATAGGCACAGAGTTCTTCCAGAGTGGTATGTTCATGATCACCGTGACGAAGAAGAAAAAGAACCTTTAAATGATTTCAATGTTGACCACTCAGGCAAAGAGAAAAACATCATATCTTTTGACAACATGTCAGCATGGGAAAGGTAAGTTTTATATACTATTAGAAATAAACAATTCAAATTGCCCAATAATATTGGTTTCAAAGTGCCAAACATTGTAGTTACAAAAAATTATCAGCTTTAAAAAAATTATAGAATTTAGAATTTTATTCTAGAAATTTATTTAGAGTTATAGATTTATAGCCTTACAGACCCTTCCCACTCACTGGAAAAAATTATACCCAATCAGACTTCAAGGAAATTAGGATTACCTATACTCCGGGGGAAGGGGATGCTCCCCATAGTGGACCTCATGGTCAGCTCGAAAACTGTACTTGCATGTATTTTAGGCCAGAAGTGTAGAAAATGGCTCGAAATTTGCGAGTTAAGGTATAGATTACAAGGGTTTCACAATACTCAGCTCTTGTATAAGTTAGAAGGGAAATTTTAAAGCCAAACTTGCACGCATGTCTATATCTGGCCTGATGGCCAGATAAAACATGACAGCATCATTGGGTTTATGAATCTAATGGAATCTAATAGGGTATAGCTTCCGGATGGAGCATGTACAAAACGCTTCTGAGTACCCTCCTGTGGATCCATATGGATTTTGAATTCCTGAAGTATTGTTTTTCTTACAGAGAAGCAAAAGATGAGGCAAATGCAAGGAATGGCAGGCATGTGAAGCTTCCACCATTACACAGCAAAGGGAAGCAGGAGAAGAGTAAAGCATCTAAAGTCATTCAACAATTTCCAAAACGATATGCAACTAGAGTACCTAAAATGTAAGTTTCTTGAGAATACCATATTTATAGTGATGATTTTGAAAGAGATGGGACTTTAACTGTATTAATTAAGCTTTGGCTGCTATTCAATTGAATTTGGAAGTTGATTTTTGATTATCAAGGAAAGCCTGGAGAAAAACCCTTGAAGAATAGGAAAGAACCAACAAACAACTACTCACACACAATACTGAGACTGGCATGACTCAAACTTGGGTCAATGCATTGGTGGGAGCTCATTAGCTACTCTGTAGATATGTCATCATTATAAACTGTTATTATTATTAATACTAATAACATTATTAACATTAGTGGCACACACTACCAGGCTCCATGTAAACTACAGACCATACTTCTTGATGCCATGCATTGGTGCATTTATTCTCATGCATTGTGAATATTTTATTTGTCAACAGGGATAGTGAGCCAGTTGATTTTCGGCATTTAATGTCAATGGGATACCAGCGAGACTGGTTTGACGATCAAAATCAAAAGCATGTAGAAGAAAAAAGGAAACTACAGGTACATAATACCTTGAGAAAATTAAGGTCATTTATCATTTTTTTTATTCTCAAACACATAAGAATACAAATAAATGAGTAAAATTTTTATTTCTTTTAGTAAACAATTATCTTAATTTGCTCTATTTAAAGGCAGAGAGACAGAAAAATGACCAAAAAAGCCTCAAAACAAATGAAGGAAGCCATTGAAATGAGGTATGTACATTAATGGAAACAAATTTTTGTAAATATCCTACAGAGCCCTGTATTTTAGTTTTTTTCCAAGGACTTTTGTGAAAGGTCTGGGAGGCTATTATCTAATCAGCAGCCTGGTACATGGCTTTCTAAGTTACCAGGGTCATAGCTACAGGAAATACCAACATTAAATAGTTCTTTACCTTTATTAGTTTGAGTAATATTCTTTATACTGGGTATTTAATTTAAAGTATTTTCAATCACAGAAAACCAAAATACAATGTCACAGGAGATGAAGACAGACATATGTTCAAGCTATCAAGGTAAGGGAGAATTAGAATATATCAATAATAATATAATATCAATATCAATAATTGATATTTTAACTCTTTTTTTTTTCAGATTTCAAAAAGTTCAGCCTAGAGTAGAGAGTTTCCGTACATGAGCCATTTGTTTGTAAATTAATGTATGTACTAAGTTATTTTATCAGTGTATTATTCTCAAGGATTCCTTTAAATTAAAACAATTTGCGGTATAGATGCTGCAGTAAATCCTAAAAACTGAATCAAGAGGTAAATTCGTTATTGAGACTATTTTTTGAATTAATTTACTCATAATTCTTAATAGAAACTGCTGGTTTTAAACTTCACTACATTTTGACTGTTTTTAATGACTGATATATGTTATATTGTTCTTTACGTTATAAATTTTAATCTTTTGAATGTAAAAAGCATCATGCACAAAGAGGATTAATTCTGGATATCAATTAATTACCTAGTAGTTGCAATGACAGGTGAATTTCCTATTTTAAAATGAAACTTGTTTTTTAGCTCGAAGTTTCAATACAATCATGAGCTTTCATATACAAAATTATAATTTGTGGAATGATTATAAACAAAACATTCCAAAAGCATTCATATATTAAGTTGCTTTAAAAATTGATTTGAATATTCACAGTATTGCTGACAGTGTTTCTGAACATTTGGATGTCAAAATCAATCAGTCTCAATAACTTTTGTATATAATTTATAGTGTTATAAGAGTTTTCCATTATTATGGATGATTTAATATTATAATAATTATGAAAGAAAAAAGAAAAAATTATATTATATATGAAGAAAGTTTTTATATATGAAATATGATTTTAAATTTTTTGTAAACTTTGATTACCAGAAATGCATTAAAAATAATGTTTTTATTGTATACACTCAATAGTACTTTTATTTGTCAATGTATGCAATTATTTCTCTTCAATAACGACTAAGTGGCTGCATAGGAGAATGCATATGTATACCATAGGGCCCAGTTGTATGAATGGTGGATAGCGTTATCCAATGGATAAATCCTGATCTAGTGGATAAGTTGATGCTCTTATCCAATCAATTTATCAACTGGATAAGATTTATCCTTGGGATAGTGCTCTCCATCCTTATTGTACCCCAGCTCTATATATATTTAAGAGCCAACCAGCTAGTAGATATGTTTACCACAAAATCCTCCCCCCCCCCCCCAAAAGAAATTTCTTTTAGTGTTTGAATCAAACTTTTATTTCAAAATATTACTGCCTTGCCATTTGTATTTAGAAAGAAAATAATCAATAACATCAATATATAATTATTATAATTAATATATAGATCTCAATGGTCGTAAATACACAAACTATTTACATTCTTGTTCACTATTTACACAATCATATGATACACATATATTTATATATCCAAATATGTTCAATTATATTATTAAGTTTAATCTACTTAATATTAAGTTCATCTCAGGGCTGATAACAACCTGGACACTCTAACATTCCCTACAATGTTCGGGTGCCGATAACCAAAATCTTGTAGCCTGTGTGCTGGAAGCATTGGTCTTGCAAACACATCTTCATTTGCAAGTTTAGCTGTATCTATATCACATGCATATCTTCTCTTTATGGCATTAGGTGCTATCAAGCCATTTTCATTCTCTTTGTCCATACCAAAATGTTGGTAATACTGAGGGAGATTTGATCTTTTTACTGGAACCATGTGATCTCTGTAGCCATTACTGTAGCATTCTTCTTCCAGTCTGAAAACGATAGATTGAAAGTTTAGCTTTATGGCAATCAAACTAATGACTTGTACTATCCCTACTGTAGATGTCATTGAATGGTTTTGCAGAATGGTGACATTTTACAGGGGAAAAAATTATATATTTAAGGGGCTATTAAATGAGAGAATTATCTTGTCTAGCACTAGACATTACCTTGAAATCCTTTCTTCTCGGTCTGCTAATACTTTTTCTCTGTTAGAAAGTTCTTTTTCCTTTCCTATATATGAAAAAAGCAATTGAATAAATTAATGACCAAATGTCAACTTCAAGCAAGACAGCATGTACAAAATTGAAACCACAACTGGACTTACTTTCTATATCTCTTTCCTTGTCATTAAGCGTTTTCTCCCATCTTTTGAGTGATTCCTCTTTTTCAGCTACATTTCTTCAATTCAAAATAACATTCAATAACATGTAAGCAGCCTCCTGATATTTTTTAAGTTAAACTGTGGCTTCAGATTGAGTTTCCACAAATTTGGAATCGTCTGTTTTGCTAAATCTGTGTAGCTTTTTGATCACTTTTATATCGTAAAAAAAAAAAGATAATAATACAGACTATATTTTCCAATTTGATACTCACATATTAGAGGTAGTGTCTTTCTGCATTCTTGATAAATGTGGATTTCGAAGCAAATTATCAATACTTGGTCTCATCTCATCCTAGAATTAAGGAAGATAATTGCATGAGAATCATTGGCAAAACCCCTCTTTTTCTCCAGACTCTGCCTCAGTCACAAATAATATTTTATTCACATGTGCTAGAGGTAGATACTAGGTCCCCTCTTCATACTCAATAAAACTCTTGAAGGTCATATGTTCAACTCAGTGATGCCCCCTTAAATGAAAGCTGTGATGTCAAAAACTAAAGCATTGATATATCTTTGTCAAGAATCAGTGATTTTTTAAGATGGGACCCTTTATAATATAACATTCAAATGATACCATCAGGTTCACAATTCCCAACAAGCAGAATGCCAAAACTCTTGTTAACATCCTAATTATGTGTAACAGAACTTTTTCAAAAATGAGAGAGCCAGAAACAATATATTATATTCACAATTATTAACCTTTGAACCCACAAGCTAAATTTTTATCTTCAGTTTTTATAACTTTGAAGAAGAATGTTCAAATCCTGTCCATTGTTAGTACAACTTACACAAACTTGGAGCATGGAGCTGATTACTTGATTGAGGCTAGAGGAGTAATGACTGGGAATTGGATGGAATCTTCCAATCTTGATTTTTGCCTCCAGACTTCTCTGGTTCATAGCTGTAAAGGGTGGAGATAGGGCACACAGCTCATAAAGGAGACAGCCAAGGGACCAGATGTCAGACTTCTCATTATAGCTCATCTTGTTGACTTGCTCCTATGATCATTCACGAAAGTTTAATATCCCTGGCTGTGCAAATCAAATAATAAATTAAGTCGAACTACCATGAGAAAAAAATAGTTTACTTACAGGTGACATATAGTAAGGAGTACCAACAAATGTTTTGGCAAAACTAGTGTCATGCATGAGCACTCTTGCCAAACCAAAATCACCAAGCTTAACATTTTTTTCTGCATCAAGAAAAACATTTGCTGGCTTTAAGTCCCTGTGTAAAACATGAGCTCCATCTTTCCTTCTATGGCATTCCTGTACTGCAAGGATGAGTTGGTACATAATTTTCCATACATACTCTTCTAGAACATATCGTCTGGAAAATGTAAGCAAACAAGGAAATATATTAATCTTACTGTATTGAAATTATGGCCCACTAGACTGTATATAATTGCTTGATCATTTGTATAGGTACTAATGTTAAAGATAGCCAAATGACAACATGAACATGGCAGGCTTGAGGTATATTAACAAAGTAGGTTGATAATTTTATTGTTTAAAAAAAAATGCACCCAGCTTGATGATGTAAAAATAAAACAAAGAATACATGGCATGCATAATAAAATTCACTTCAATCAGAATCAGAAAATTTGAAAAACTGAGGTGTCACTTTTCCTCTCAAAAATATGGATTTCCTGGCTACCAAAACGAGGACAAAACCTTAACTATAACCTCTTGATAACTTTTATAATTTTATTAAGATGGCAAGCATATCTTATTATTTGCTGGTCAATTTTCGCAGGCTTCATAACACCTCAATTTTGCAGTGACATCATTTTTACGACACAATTCCAGATCAGCTGGACCTGTGTCAGAGTAATTCATCTTACTTTTCTCTTTTGTGTTTGGAGATAAGAGCACCTAAATCTCCACCTTCACAGTATTCCATGACTATGTAAATTGTGGTATTTGTCCTATCTATGATACGATCATAGTATCTCACTATGTGTGGATGTTTCAGCTCCCGCAGCAAGTTCACCTCTGAAACCAGCATCTGCTTTTCTGTCTCTGACATTTTGCCATAATCTAACTCTTTCCAAACCAGTATCTAAGTATTCATCCATAGGACGTCAAATAATATAAAAGAGTAAGAATTATATAGAAAAATGTAAATAAAAATTATGAAAATAAGAAAGATTTTCTATACAGTGTCATTTTTATTTTCAGAAGATATAATAAGGCACTCTGGCCCACTGTCCTACAAAATTTACATTTCCACGTGTCTAATAACAATATGCCCTGATAACGAGTGACAACCATGTTCAAATGGTGCTAATGACTAACCTTATTGTCTTTTATCCTACGAATCTTTTTACACGTTCCATAGGAGCCAGAACCAATCAATCCTAAAACATCGTAATCTTGTAGACGGGATGGCATCGTTGTCAGCTAAAATAACCAGGTTGATTTATAATTATGAATAAAATAACAAGATTAGTAGGAAAGAAATCATAATATTCGCAGACGACCGAATAGGTATTAATAGAGCGATGTGAAGAGTAGAGCTATAGACGGTAGTAATCTAAAGTAGCAAAGGTGCTATACAGAATTAGGAAAGGTTGAGGGATTAATATGAATCTTGATGTAAAGAGAAATTATTCAAGTAACATCAGATATAAATAGTGTGGTAAAAGTTTTCAAGATTCCTGAAAAGCGTGGATAAGCTTGTTTTAAACATGACTCAGATTTTGACCCATATCGCGGACCATCACATAAAAGATAAATGCTAAATTGCAGCCAAAATCTAAAGTTGTCAAACGATATAATCTTTGTTTTATAATGAGGTAAGACTAGTAGCAGTAAAGTTTGGAAAATTCAAAATAAGCTTTACCTTTCGCAGTTTTATAATATTTGATTGTCGAAAAACAACCTAAAGGTCTCTCATACTTGAAAAACAGCTATCATATTCCATGAAGTTTGCATTAAAGAGCTCAAATGCACGAGATAGGAGATCATAGAGGCAATCTTACCTGAGAAACTGTTGAAAATTCAGACCAAATTCGACAAAATATCGAATATTTGATTAAAAGATTGTGTCGAGGAATTGAATTTACCACGCTGTCCTGTGATTGGTTGGAACCGATGCGCGGCTTTATAACTGTTTGGTTAACCGCAGTACAACGTATCGTAGGCGCAAAACTTTGCTACACAGGAAGCCCACTTCAAATAAGAGCAATAAAGAAAATTAAATCACAATGAATAGAGTATTGTATCATTTTTTCAAAACTCTGAAGCTATCGGTAGCAGTATCGTTGAACTTTTATTAAGATTTCATTTGCAGAAAGGTATTATTTTTAATTAAAAAGATTTATAATTCCATGACATTGAGTCTTAACACAGGGACCCCAACTTAGATAAAAGTGGAATGAAGCCATTCAGAAAATATTTTTTTATATTCTTAAGGCCACGATAATTCTAAAATACAAAGAATACACACTACAAGATAATTTGAAATGGAAGCAAATTCATGACAAGACGGATTTACTAGTAGCGCCTGTTCGGTCTCCCGACGCCCTGCTACGTAGTCATTTGAGCGTTGTAGTTCAAATTCACTATGCTGAGAAATACCATTTCAAAAAAAAAGCTAGAAAGCTTTCTGGTGAATGGATCACACTAACTTACCAACATTTAAAAAATTCGAGAACTTTAATTTTTTTTACACTTGATTTACATTTAACAATTATATCTTGAGTGGGCTCCCTGTGGTCTCAGGACGAAGTCGCGCGTTTCTTCTCCACTGGTTGACCAACAAGAACATTGTCAAATAAATGGGCTTGAAAGAGCTTCAAAAGATGAATTTATAGAAGAAAAAAAGAGGTTTGTTGATTTAAGCGATAAGACTTGAGGGGAGCTTATGAATAAACATGAAAATAGTATAAAAGAGGTATTTTATGGCGGCGTAGTCTAGCGCACACTGTCAGTACTGTTGATCTTGATGGTATCGACCCTTTTGTTTTGTCGTTGACTTTTTTGACTTTTTATCATTAATTCCCGAGAGTAATTGTTCCGGAGGACAAAAAGATAAGCCGTCTTTTCTCATGCAAATAAAATCCATTGTTTTGTCTTCTCAATACTCTCTGGACTCAGTGCACGGGGTCTATATTATAATCTTCACTTTTCGTGACGTCCTTGACAACCTAAATCTATTTTTATATTTTATTTTGTACCTAAATTTTCAATACTAGTCTATTGGTCAGCTTTTATTGGTTTCTGGCATGCCCAATTTGATAGTTTTTACCCCTCCCCTCATCAAAAACAAGTGTGTGAAATATGATAGCCCATGACCACCAACATCTGTTTGTGGTGTATGTTAGATCAAAGATTTCTTTTAAAATAATAGTAGAGAATATTTTAAATCCAGGGCCCGGGGGTATGAAGCCTGGATAGCGCTATACAACAGATAAACCTTATCCACTGGATAAATTTATTGGATAAAAACATTGACTTATCCACTGGATAAGGATTTATCCGTCTGGTAAGTGCTATCCAGTTAAATAAAGAAATTAAATTAAAATTAGAGTTATGTTTTTGCAATTTTATTAATTTATTTTTCTGAATCCTTTTTATGATATCACTTCAGTCTACTACTGAAATATGTAAAGTTGGTGAGGAGTACTTTCCAATTCTCTGTAAAAGGAAGTGATCCTTTGAATTGTAAAAAGATAGAAGGTAGAATGTTTAAGAAGATATCATATTGGTGAGTGCTAATTATCATAATTATTATTACTATTGTCATTATTATTTTATTATGATTATATTATCAAATCATTCCCCTGCCCCAAATCATGATTGAATGTGGTTTTCATAAATTATGAAAAAGACATTAAAATCATATGTACATGTTTAAGGAATGTTTACACAGCAAAATAATTTTTGATAATTGTTTTTAAAAATACGAAGTAAATCCCGGAAACTTAAACTAATGTTGTCATGTAAATTGAAGGGTTGGGAATAAACACAAGGCTTTTTCTTCTTCATGTCAGAAACAATCTCTAGAGCGGAGCTTGTTAATTAAGAATGGCTGTAATAGCTTTATAGTAAATTACGTATTCCCCAGGAATCTCCAGCTAGTTCATAACCTTCTCCTATCGTTTTAAAACTGCATGAATGGAACCCTAGGTTTAACCATATGTAGTTTAGATAAAGTCGTTAAATCTGAAAAAAATTCTAAAAGGTATGCTAAGGCATTATTGAAAATATTTCATCACTGGTGGTATTAACATTTGTTCATTTGCTTAATATTTGTTTTTGAATAAAACCACCCACATGGTTTTGATGGCATAACATTGCAAATAAAAAGATAATGGGGTGGGGTCACTTTGGCCCTTCCCAAAATCAGCTGCTGATAAGTTTGCTAGCTAGATTAAGTTATTTTTTGAAGGTGCATAAGCATTTATTTTGTTGGTATTTATTCAAAAACCCATGCTTATTGATCCCAAGATCACAGCGCATGCATCATCAGGTGATGAAAAAGTCATGGTGGCGCCTATAGAAAACGTTTTTGTGACATAGTGCAGTGTTAGAGGTCACAGTTTTTTTGCCACTTGAGCAGTGTGTTAAAAATGAAATCCCAGAAATCAAACCAAAGTCATCATGAAGTGGATACCAGTACTACTTATAGTTATACTATAGAAGTCACATAGGATATATCAAGGTGACTGCATTGGATCGCAATTGTTTTTGTCGAGTTATTTATGTTCTTTATTTACATTTGCAAATATTAATTGATGCAATTACAATCATCATAGATGGCTACACCTAAGACTAGCGCACAGATGACAAATCAGATTAGTGCAACATCAACCAATTTCTTTTGACGTCAGATGCAAAATTTCTGTGCTGTAGGGCTTTATCATGTGTCTGTTAAATATGAGTACTCTAACTGCATAATCATATGACCCAATCTTTTTCCAATAGTGACAATTTACATTAGACTTCAAAGATAAAATAGCTTTAATGCAAGACTCTGTCAACCACAGTAAGAGCTATAGCTGCAAAATCATCAGAATCAAGAGAGTAAGAAGTAGTCATTTTCATATCAAAGACGAAACTGCTGTGGCGTAGCCGCGCTGCCATCTACACTAAGAGCTCTAACTACAAATTAAACCATTCGGCTGAACTGATTTAAATGCCATATAGTAACTCTTTCTCAGAAAAAAATGGCTATCATGTATAGGGCTTTGTTGACGTCCAGCCTTGGATTCCACTCTACATCTCTCACTACAAGACGATCGATGTGAACTAATTTCAAGCCAATGATTAAGCACGTACTCTCGTGCATTTTCCACATCAGTTTTGTATGACCCGTGTGACTTTCACAGCAGGCAAAGATATTAATATGCAATTATAATCTATATTAAAGAACTAGGTATTAATTGAAGACGTAAAGGCATAAATTAGGGTATCATTCTAGGTTTTAAGTTACTTGAAAATGCACTTGTTGCTGACCTTTAATCGCTGACAATAACTTAACCGACCTCCTTCCCGAAATCAATATTTGAACTATTTTAAAATTTGAGGCACCATTCCGCCAAAATATCGTGCAACTTGTCGCGCTGTTGCGTTTGAAGTTACACAGCAATATTCTAGACCTGGTCATACGCTTATCGACCAGCGTGATGAAAAGTCTAGAGGAGGGAAAAATAACGATAAAAGCGGGTCATTCATTTCTTTGTATTTCGTGTTCGGGGATGTTTTCTTTTTATTTATAGAACTCTTTAGAAATTAAGACCAAATCCTTGTTTTTTTCCTTCTACATATGGTGGATAGAGGGATGCTTGTTGGTCATGGACAGCATTTGTTAATCCTATCTATTACAGCATTTGGGGATTTGGGATCCTAAATCATGGTTGATCACCACGTATCTGCTATTTTTTCATGGTCTGTTCGTTATGTTTCCTACTATCGTTCTTTGCTCAATCGAGTCTGTTTTATACGCATCATGATGAGTCTATTTCTTCGGTTTTTGGCACAATTTTAGAAGATACTGATAACTTCTTTGATACACGTAGAAAAAGTTTTCCTTATATTTTTAAATCTTCTAAAAAACTTGTTAGTTGGTAATGTCGGTCAAGATAGCCGGCTGCACTACAGATCTAGACCAGGAAAGCAAAAGTTAGGTTGTAGGAGAACTTTGAAGGCCAGTTATCATAGTATCAGCAATAAACCGAAAGAGCTTGTTCCAGGCTATGGCCGTCTCATCGGTCCATTCACTTTGAAGCACTTGTCTCAAACTATCCATTAGCGCTGCCTGCATGGCCTTTGAAAAATGGATAAAAATCAAAAGTTAGAAAGCACTAAGAGATTAACAGAGAGAGTAAGTGAGTGAAAGAAATGTTAATTTTAACGGATACGAACAGTCTTAAATGATACAAAAAGTCATAAGAGTTTCGGTAAGGTAAAGACAAAAGAGAATCGTTTTGCGGTTTCTAGATTTTTATCAACTTTTTAAATTCTCATCGAAGCCGCTTGAAGTGCTCTCCGAGGGGTACCCGGGTCTATCTCACCCCTCACACGGGCTGACGCGTGAAGGAGGGAGCTCACACCGAAGTTCTTGTAAGTTCTCTTCAAGGGGGACTGCCATCTCATCCCTCCAGTCTCGTAATACACCTTTAATTTAAGCAGCATGCACACATGTTTTATATGCCTATGAGAATAATATCCTTTGTTTATGTCCGGGTTATAAACTCATCACGAATGCGAGGCTACAGGGAAAAACCTAGAGGAAAAGAACTTATTGTTCCAGCAGTAATAACAATGGCTGACGCGTGGCCGGGTAAGGTCCGTTTCAATCAAACCTTACGGAAGCGCGCTATTTTACTATTCTACGTCTTTCAAAACCTGAACATCTTACGTCAAGATATGATGGCTTAAGCGATCTTGCAACGTGTCTTCTTCCGAGTTCTTCAAGATACGCACTAAAGCAGACAGCATCATCCATCGCCGACACAGCATTCTCAACAGCTTTCATCACGCGTTTAGCGTGCCCGTGTAGCGCATTAGCCTTTTGAAGCTCTTCGTACTTGAGCTCTTTAAATTCCGGAAACAGCTTCTGGAACTCTGGGTTATTTTCAAAAAATCTGCAAGAGATTCATAATAAAGGCCAGTCTCAGCAGTGGTTAGTTTAAATATGTTTATAATACAGGGACCTCCGTCCCCTACCCTAAACGTTTTGCCAGTATCCGCCATATGGCTTATGCGTAATTTTGTCTACTATATTATTATTACTACACAGGCTTCTCCGTGTTTTTAAATGTATTAGGTATACGTCGCTAACGCATAAAGTATATTCAGATTGGCTATACGAAACGGCACGGCACTTTAACGGTAACCTATCAGAGCACGCTAGATCCAAGCTCATCCAGGGCTCTGACACGGCACCCTTCTCGCACTCGATCGGTATTAAAACCACGATATTTCTCACGATATCCTATTTAAAAACGTCTGTTTGTATCTAGGCAACAAGAGGGCCTGGGTCCAGCTGGTATTTTCCAGATCCCTCTGAGGACATTCATTTGTTATATCATATTATTTCTTCATCAAATATAGATATTTTTATCCATAAGTAGAATGCGGAAAAACTCTTAATGAATTTTTACTTTGATAATGCAACGATTCCTGCTTAATAGTACTCAAGCACTTGTCTCATACGTTTTCCAGATCCCTCTGATGGCATTTCTTTGTTATATATCATATTATTTCTTCATCAAATATAGATATTTTTTATCCAAGTAGAATGCGGAAAGACCCTGAATGAATTTTTACTTTGATAATGCAATGATTCCTACTTAATAGTACTCAAGCACTTGTCTCATACGTTTTCCAGATCCCTCTGATGGCATTTCTTTGTTATATATCACATTATTACTTCATCAAATATAGATATTTTTTATCCAAGTAGAATGCGGAAAGACCCTTCATGAATTCTTTAACTTTGAAAATGCAACGATTCTTTATAATAAAACTCAGACTCACAACAAGTGACGCATAGACAGTAATGATGAAACAAAATACTTTTGCCTTCATTTAGTGCTGTAGATAAACTTAGAAATAATTTAGAGGACTGTGTAATCCAATAATGTTCTTTTGGCTTCCTAGATAGGTATTTCTGATCGAGCCATATCTCAGTCCCCGCTGTGGCGGCTACGATCTGGTTTACAGATCCCAAGACATTTTAAATCATATTAGTAAAGAAGCTTTAGAGTTCTGGCGTATGAAAAAAGGTTTAATTAAACAATCAAACACCGAAATGTAAATCCTCCATTAGCACTCTTGTAGTTCCGTGGCATTGTTGATTGAAGTTTCCCGAAAATTTGCCTCGGGCCGCGTCATGATGGCCCCAACAGTTTACATGTTATTATTCAGCAGCTAATTCTACTTAACCCGTAGAAAAAAATTACTTGAGTAATGTGGACTGAGTATTCAAACAGAGAAAAACCAAAGCAACGGAAATAAGATCTTTTAACCTCTTTTGATGTACAGCTATTTCACGAGGAAAAATGCAAAAGACGTATTTAATAGCAACCTATCAATTATATCAGTAGAAAAAGCTTACAAGAAAAAAGGAGCAATCTCGTAGATGGGGGGTGGGGTGGGTGGGGGAAGGCTTACATTTGAAAATATCAAATAGACAGTAGCATTTATAAGACAGTGGAAAGTACCTTTTGTAACTTTACAATCGCAAAATAGCAACTAAAGAAATCAGGTCGGAAAGCCCTATTCAACCTCAGAAAATAAGTGTTCCGTCCTATTTTCGAAGCATTCAGTAGTGAGATCAATTTAACTATTAAATGGTAACCAAGTTTGGGGTAGGAAAATCTCATAGACGACGATGTATATGACTTTAATTTTCTCCCCCACATGTCAGAATGCTGTTGGCATTAGCTAAAAAATGGGTTCACTAACCTCCCCCTTTCCCGTGTTCCCTAATTTAGGACCTTGGCGAATTTTTTTTAATCGATATCTATTAGTTTAAAATAACAGAAGGAACCCACCTGAGAAATGTCTGCTTTCCAACGTTGTTCTTATACAGTTCGACTGTCTCCCACGTCTCTCGGACTAAATACTTCTGAGCTTTAGAAAGTGGGATATCAATAGGGTCTGGGTTGACACGTCTTTGATGGCGATCAATGGACGACGAACAACCCATGGTATTTCAACACCACCGAACTGGTCGATCTTGGTTTGAGCTGTCTAGATTCCTGCCCAGTTAATTAGAAAACTTAACATCAACAACAACTATACACATAAGACTAAACACATGTGCGCACTCAATTAACTTGTCTTTCAAACTAAACACAAACCTCTATTGAAAATATTTCAGTAAAACACTAGCGTTTCGACCACTGCGTCGAGGGCTTTCAAAATTCGAGTTGAGCAAAAATATCGCACCTTGAAACCAAATGTTCCTCAACTAGTGAACCCAGTGAAAGGAAACCAACAAAAACATCTGTCGTATATCATTTTTCTTCCAGCAAGGTCAAAAGCACGGCCAGTCGTCACGACCTTTTTTTATGTCTTGCAGTTTTGCTAAGTCCTGGCTGCTACGCAAGGCATGACAATAATCATGACGCGATATCATCGATTCTTCAAACGCCTTATCACTCGAGGCAGGTTCTTTTTTTCCTTTCCTCTTAAAGTCAGTTTTTAAGCTTCTCGTGCATCGTCAATCCGCTTTTTATCGCCTTTAAAAGTGCCGCCATACAGTGATACGACAAAAAAACTTCTCAACATGAGTTCCTGGTTTAAGTCAAGCATTTGATGGTGTATTTATCCCGACAGGAATTGTCGAATTACAACAATCCTTAAATTATATCGAAAAAAAATTTTTTTTCTGGCGACCAAAGTACTTATCGCCCTCCAGCTTTGACCACTTAGGGAGTTTCAAGCGATGGTACATCATTTCGTAATAAAAAGTCGTGGAATTAAAACGGAATTAATCGGACTTGTCTGCTTTAGAGCTTAAAAAAACTTCATACGACCTTCTTAGTGAAATTTAGTATCTAACCTTGTAGGAGAAGATATGGCCAGTGTCCAAACTCTTACTTTGGACTGAGTTCTTCAGTTAGTTTGTGCTTATTCTGATGTTGGTGGTGTGGTGTGGTGCGCACCTGAGTGGTGTTTTTAGTCGTGTTATACCAATATATATCGACGCATACATTATAGGGGCCGTATCATATGATAGAATCATCAAGAAAAGTTCAAGGGAAATGTACGTGTACCGCGCGGATTAATTTCCAATCCCTTGTGTGGGTTTCATTTTCATGATCACACAAACCATGTTGTGCGTGTGAACATAGAAACATAGAAAACCAGTATTATATTGTCCCTGTTGAACCTTACACTTTTCATCGTATCCTCTTGTTAGCAGGTTTTACAAAATAAAGGAGAAAAACTTGAGTTTCAACTTGTTATATCTTTAATGTACTGACTTGTTTACTGTAACCATGACTACACGGCTTGATTGACTGAATGGCATGTGAAACAGATATTTCACAGTCTGTCCTCGTGTGTGCGTGTTGAAGTGAATTCCTCGCAGAAAAAAAAAACAGCTCTACTTCAAGTCAAATATTTAACCTGTTAAACTTTTAAGTAAACCACAAAAAAATGTCTCAGTAAGGCTGAGCCATCACGTAGTCGCCAAATGCAAGGCGAACAATGCCTCTGGTCAGTGGTTTTTGGCATGCAAACAAACAAGTAACCGGAGTGTCTGTTTGTAGGCATTTTCAGAAAGCTGATCTTATGGAGATGCCTAGTAGTGGCGCCGTAACACTGATCTACTTATGCACATGTACCCATGCGTACCCATGAATCTTGTCGATCTCATCTTATATTTGTTGGTCGAACTAACTTGATTGCATTACGTATACAGTCTTAATATTAATAATTATAATATCATTACTGGAACTGGAAGTGACAATGACAATGACAATGTTTGAAACATTCCTATTCGATAATATACGAAAAAAAATTAGCTTTTGGCCAATCTGATGGTACAAATATTAAAAGTAGTTTCAAATAAATCCAAATTTAGTCAACCACATAGCGCTCTTCCCACAATGAACTATGACAATTGTATCCTGTGATGTTGCTTATTTTTAGAACCTTTTTTTAGAACCGTTTAATACAAGTGTTCGTTCTTGTCTTGTATTTTAGTGCGGACCGAAAACAAGATAGATAGATATGGTTTTTAGAAATAACACCTTATAGCTAAGAAGCTGAATTGGGTGTACTATATATGAAAATACAAACTATAATACGAATTTTTTTTTTTACAAATAGACATCAGTTTTTTTATGTGTCTGTCCTCTTATTGACGATAAATTTCGTCATCACGCCTAGTGGATCCACACTACTTCGGCAATGTGATGACGCAATTTATAGTCAATAAGCTGAGGACAGACGCATAAAAAACTTGTCCATGGGATTCCTTTGGTATAGAAGCTTTATGGGTAAATGCTTTTGTTTTATACAATAAATGAATGATCACTAAATAATGCCACGATTCTGGATTATCCAGCTATCAGCAGAGAGATTAGTCGGGTTAGAAAAGAAAGCAGCTATAATCTTCGACAAAAGAGCAGTTTCGCAGATATCCTTTTTATACTCACGTTACGTTTTCATCAGCTTTTCAATAGAACTTTTTCTGTTTACACCTACTTGCAAGAAGGTTGTCATACAAGAAAAAGAACATTTGTAATTTAGTGAATTAGTGATTTAGTAAATTTACTGATTAGGAATAAATTATCACTGACGTCAGACTCGAATTCATCAGTAAGAAAAAAATGTTTTTTGACGACATGATGAAGATGTAACAGATCAGAAACGCCAGGCAGCGCTAGAATCCGTAATTTTAGTTGCGTTATATCGATTTTCCCAGTCTACAGGGAAATTCTCTTAGTATTATTATTATGTCAACCTATTTATTTACTGTATGATAGCTACAATGTTACATGAGCAGAAACGTACAAAAGCAAATACTGATCTTTATTTATCCATTTTCGTTTTAACTTTGGAATTACATCTTTATCATGCCGTATTGCTGTATTGAGATCACTTTACGGCTATTAGCTTAAATACTGAATATTGCTTTTATGATTGATAGTGTATATAATCATATCATACTCACCTGTCACTCACCTAGCTGGTCAGTTCAACATGCAAAGGCCTAGGTCGTACCTTTTCAGGACTGTTCTCGGTACTGTGATGCGGAAAGGATATTCAACAAAGTAAACTGATTTCTAAATATTATTATTGCGATTGATATATGTGTCAAGTGTTCCATCGTAGACCAAAGTGGCGACATTCGTGACAAAGTCGAATTATTTTGATTTATAATTTCGCACTTGGCCAACAAAACATGAAATACAAAGGGTCTAGCTATTAATAGTCGAATACTTTGTCAAGATCCTAGCCTTCTAGAAAAGTATTCTTCAATGCATATATCTTTATTATGACTTGTTTGAGTTGTTTTTTGAAAGGAAGTGATGGGTTTTCTCGCACGATAACTCTTAACTTAGCTCCGAAAAAATGTATGCTATGAAAGGTGCGCTTATTAAATAACCGTTTCTTAGAAAGATGTATCTAGAACGTTGAGGCAGTTTGTTTGGTGTATTTACAATAAGCTGACTAACTTGTAATCTGGAAATGCATGGAAGATTGGATGGGATTGTTTTAGCCGATTGTTTTTCCCATTTGAATTATATTTCTGATTTCTTTCGTTTTAGTATCGCTTAACACCTTTTTTTTAAAAAGTAAAACATGCTAAGATATTTTAGTCTTTTGAGAAGAGAGGAAAGGAGAGGAAAGGAGAGGAAAGAAGAGGAAAGAAGAGGAAAGGAAAGGAAAGAAAAGGAAAGGAAAGAAAAGGAAAGGAAAGGAAAGAAAAGAAAAGGAAAGGAAAGGAAAGGAAAGGAAAGGAAAGGAAAGGAAAGGAAAGGAAAGGAAAGGAAGGGAAAGGATAGAACAGAACAGAAGAGAAAGAGAACAGAAGAAAAGAAACGAGTCAAGAAGAGAAAGGGATAGAAGATTATAGAAGATAGGCAGAGGAGAGAAAAAAAGAGCAATGCAATTAAGCAAAAACAGAAGTGGAGAGAGGAGACAAAAGTAGAAGAGAGAATAAGAAGGAGAGAAGAGGGATGAAAGATAAAACAGATGCTTAAAAACGATATACCATTCATTAAATATAAATCCTACGCGAACTATAAATAAAGAATATAAACACGATATTGTAAAGAGGAAGCTCTTTCGCCTCCGCACAACCGCAACTCGTTACTGATCATTTCAGTGTTGAAAGGCATTTTCCTATTTGATTGACTCTTGCTTTCATTCGTTATTATCAACAGCTATTTGGCTGATTGCAGTTGGCGCTGATTGAGGAAATTATATTTCTTATTATTGGCAGCTTCTTTCAATGCTAACTTAAGGACCGTTCATTATTTCCATGGGCATAGCCTGGATTTTCCGAAGAGGGTTTCAATATCAAAAAGCCGCTATTTTGTTTTGAGCCCTTGCAACGCCAAACCAAAAATTCCCCCTAATGCCAACGCCCCGAAGTTATGGGTTTGGGAGAGGGGAAGGGGCTAAATGTACATGCTGAGTTTAAAAGCAACATTTTTTTGCAAGCGCCCCCTTTATAGATGTAATATGTTTTATGCCACTCCCCAATAAAAAAATATAGAATATAATCAATATATATAATAAAACATTTACCCCGTTTCTTAACAAGCCCCTTAAATTTTGACTGAAAAGATTGAGACCCCTCTCAATTTTCACACAGCACCTCAACCCATAAATATTATGAACGGTCCTCAAGAAGTCAGCAACAGGATATGCCAAATATGCCCAAACTATTATTTAGTGCATCAAAAAGTGCTCCGACATATAAATGATGTAGCTGTCTGTATAGAAACACAGCGCTCCCTCCCTTCATCAAAAAGAGGGGGAAATAATTTATTATTTCTGTCCACACACTACTTATGTATGCTCATAAAGTATGCTTTCACGTCTTTTCGGCTGCTACCTAGAAGACAAGATGCAGGCACTATGTAAAAAAATAGTTACAATAACACGGTTTGACCTGATATGAAAGGTCAAACCTTTAAAGGAGTTTTTGTTGGTAAAAAAACACTGAAATTAATGCAGGCTTTAAAAAAAAAGTGAAATAGCACACCGAATCTGTTAAAATCTAAATGATAAGAGAAGATCATGAACTAGCCAGAGAGCCTGTTAGCATTTTACAAATGACTAAGATTCAAACGTCGTGCTCGAACCTAATTGAAACAGGATAAGAAGGCGGTCTTGTTTGATGCCATTAGGTTCGGCTCATGTGAAGCTCCATGTGGACTCCATAGGCTTCAGAAAGGAGCTGGGTTCATGCAAGGCTCTAGTCAAGATCAGAAAGTCTAATTTATTAATCTATGTATGCATGTATGCATTACAAACATTGCTTTCTAATGAATGCGCAGATATAGATTTGGGGATTCCTGTTGAATGTGCTTGTAACTCTAATTTTTGATACCACCTCATTTTATCTTAAACTGTCTATTTAGGTACAGGACAACAGGACAAGGGGCTGGACGATACCCCAAATTAACCTTCACAACTTGTCATCGTGATAGGTATCAGAGTTCAGTGATGAAGGGTTAAAGTCACTTTATTGACAGCTAGCTAACCAGAATCAAAAGTATATTGGAATGTCACGATATATGGCGCGAATAAAACAAATCAAAAAGAGTACAACTGAAAGGTAAACATGAAAATTAATTTCTAAGGTTTGCAGATTTACCAGCTACTGGGAAGTATATAAAATGGTTTATGAGTTGTAGACAGGGGTATTCGTAAAGCTGTAATTCGTAAAGCTGAGCAGATGATTTCTTGCTGGACGCGATTTTCACTGCAAAACTGCAAAAGACTTTTCTTGACCCTCTTTGATAGGGGAATATCGTTGAACAAGAAATTTCAAAGCGTAATACCGTTATCTAGTGTTTTACACACACCCCTAGGGGTTAGGCCTCTATTCAAAAACATGGCTGTGAATGGTGTACAGTTCTTATCCAAATCTGTCCTCACCCTCTTTCATCCTGCACGATAGAAGAAAACTATTTATCTGCGCAGATAACCAGAGGTTGAAAGTCGATGAAACTTTTTATTTGCCATCTAAAGCTTATGTACAGAAGGAGATATTAAAGATGTTCTTCGATGAGTGCCTGATTACTCAGCGAAATCTTCTTATAAGAAAATGTATTTGAGCACAACAGGAAGTTTGAGAAATTCTTTCCCGACTCGATTTCATGTGCAAAACCGAATTTTCTTGACCTTATTCGATATAGGCATAATGTTCAATAACAAATTTCCACCAGGAATAATGCTATGTAGTATCCTACACACACCCCTTGGGGGTAGGCCTCTGTTCAAAAACATGACTGTGGATGCTGTACAGTTCACATCCAAATCTGCCGTCGTCTTCCATGCTGCACAATAGAAGAGGTGATTGAAAAATACCAGGAAGTGTACTGTTACGACCAATATCCTATGGCTAAACTAGTTCCTAATATTCCTTAGCTAACATTTCGAAAAAAACATACCTAATAATATAACAATATTTGTTGTGACGACGCTGTTCAGAATCATTCTCATTCACCTGGACTGCGAGTATGCCATTTACCGCCTCTGTTCGTATCGGCTAGATGACATACTCGCAGTCCAGGTGATTGAAAAATACGAGAAAGTGTACTGTTACGACCAATATCCGATGCCTAAACTATTTCCTAATATTCCTTAGCTAATATTTAAAAAATATATGTAATAATATAACAGTATTTGTTGTGACGATGCTGTTCAGAGTCATTCTCATTCACCTGGACTGCGAGTATGCCATTTAACGCCTCTGTTCGTATCGGCTAGATGGGATACTCGCAGTCCAGGTGATCAAAAAATTCCAGGAAGTGTACTGTTACGACCAATATCCTATGGCTAAACTAGTTCCTAATATTCCGTTATGTATGCCATTTACCGCCTCTGTTCGTATCGGCTAGATGACATACTCGCAGTCCAGGTGATTGAAAAATACGAGAAAGTGTACTGTTGCGACCAATTTCCGATGCCTAAACTATTTCCTAATATTCCTTAGCTAACATTTCGAAAAAACATACCTAATAATATAACAATATTTGTTGTGACGACGCTGTTCAGAATCATTCTCATTCACCTGGACTGCGAGTATGCCATTTACCGCCTCTGTTCGTATCGGCTAGATAACATACTCGCAGTCCAGGTGATTGAAAAATACGAGAAAGTGTACTGTTACGACCAATATCCGATGCCTAAACTATTTCCTAATATTCCTTAGCTAACATTTAAAAAATATATGTAATAATATAACAGTATTTGTTGTGACGATGCTGTTCAGAGTCATTCTCATTCACCTGGACTGCGAGTATGCCATTTAACGCCTCTGTTCGTATCGGCTAGATGGGATACTCGCAGTCCAGGTGATCAAAAAATTCCAGGAAGTGTACTGTTACGACCAGTATCCGATGCCTAAACTAGTTCCTAATATTCCTTAGCTAACATTTCGAAAAAACATACCTAATAATATAACAATATTTGTTGTGACGACGCTGTTCAGAATCATTCTCATTCACCTGGACTGCGAGTATGCCATCTATCCGCCTCTGTTCGTATCGGCTAGATGGCATACTTGCAGTCCAGCTGATCAAAAATTTCCAGGGAGTGTACTGTTACGACCAATATCCTATGGCTAAACTATTTACGAATATTCCATAGCAAAGTTTTCGAAAACATATACCTAATAATATAACAGTATTTGTTGTGACGATGCTGTTCAGAGTCATTCTCATTCACCTGGACTGCGAGTATGCCATCTAGACTTGCAGACGAGGTGATTGAAAGAGACGATAAAGGGTACTGTAAACTAGTTCCTAATATTCCTTAGCTATGATTTTGAAAAAAATATACTTAATGATATAAACAATAAACTGTTCAGAATCATTCTCAATCACCTGGACTGCGAATTTCCCATCTAGCCGCCTGCATTTGTAGTGGGTACATGGGATACTCGCCGTCCAAAACTATTTATCTGCCCACAATACAAGAGGTCTGAAATCGACAAAACTTTTTATTTTAAGCTCACAGGTAATTTACAGGCGGATTTGCTTCCGGTATCTTCCTTTGTTCTCGAGAACCAATCACAGCACAGGAAATATTGGAGTTTTCCAGAGCCCAATTATTTCGTCGAGCATGCGCAGTAAGAAATAAGGGCTCTGGGTACGAGATTGGATCATCATATGCCCGCAAAGGACACTTGGGTGGTGCCGTGAAGACTTTTGGGTACTATTTCTCTATTTTGGTGATTCTGACAGAGAACATTGGGTAATTGATCTTGTTGCGTCACGCCACGACATCTAATTCACAAGAATTGTGACATGCATAACGCAAAACTGATTATTTTGTGGTCTAAATAAGGGAAGAACCTGCAAATAACTTAATATCATGTAGAGAACACCTCAAGGTAAACTCTTAGACGATTTAAACGAAATAATTCGTTTCTGCGAACCATCCCATTCTCTTTTGTCTAAGATTGCAGCGAGGCCTCTGTGCATGACACAGGCAACCCAGTGAAAGCCTATACGACGTCTTGTTTTTTGTCTTCTCCATCTCGCGAAAAGTGCATTCTTGCGCAAGAGTGCCCATATATGGATGTGAATGACGTGTTCATATATTAATGCCTCATACTCTGCCTTAGCAGCTGAGGCTGTAATCCAAGGCTTTAGAAATAATATAATCGAGCGGTAAAAGAAGATTTCTGGGATTGTAATTCACATATATATATATATATGTATTATTACAGATACTCAGTCGGCAGTATTCTGGCTTCAATCGTGAGAGCCTAAATTAAAATACGACTTTAAGACAACTGGTAACTTTGGCCGTTAGTACTTTTCGCTACGTTTTGAATCCTTTCACTTATCGAGTTTCATTCCACTTCACTGCTTTGAATATATTTTTAAAAAATCTATAAAACTATGATCAATAATGGGAGATCGGAAACTTCAGAACTGTAAGCGAAAATCAAATAAGCTTTTGAAACAAACATTTTTTAAAACACGTTTCTAAACGAATTTTGATTTAGAGTTCCTGAAACTAAATATATTCCAGCGTCTTGTTTAGTATCACTAAGGCCTGCAAACTATTTATAAAACTCGAAGTAAAAAGATAATCACTACATTATCATATTAGGGTTATAAATATTATGATAGTAAATGATTAAGATCAACTAATTAATGCTACTAATCAATGGAGAATGTAGTGATTTGCGTAGGCTTAGGCAAGCGAAATTAGGCAAGCAAAATCTCCCTATCTGTTTTTTAGACGGTAAGGCACGGCACAGACACACGGTACAACGTCGCACAAAGCAAGATTAATTTCATTTGAATTTCATTTCAAATTAAATCATTTTGGTACACAAACACACACAAAGCATAGATACACTACCTCTAATATGATTATAAATATTCATAAGGGGAAAAAATAATATACATATAATTGTATAATAAACTTTTTCAAAGTACAATATATCATACCTAGACTCTTGGGCTCGCTGTGTCTCGTCAAATTTTTGAAATGCCTCAAAACTCTTCGACATAAGCTTGATGATGGACATGGTTAAAAATCGTTTTGTTTTGTTTGTTTCTGGGCCAACAATAAGACAATTTTCTGGTTCAAAAGCGTAAAAACGGTTATTGCTCATTTGGTAGAACAGTCTATTGGTTAGAAATTGCAGTTACTTTGGGTCAGGTTTTAGTTATTGAGAGGATTTGTACTGTCTTACGATGACAAGTGATGAGTGTTATTCTACACCATGTTAGTCTACCTTTCTTTTGTTGAACAAAACATCTCGCATCCGTTTATCATTTACGAGTGTACATTGCGATTAAGAAACGAATGTCAAATCGGACCAATCAGTGGGCTTCGTGGATCTCATTTTGAGGTTTGTTCGTCACTTTCGTTCTTACACAATGCCATACGTTTGGATCTAAAATCTGCTTTACGAGTAAAGTTTAAAGCTGGGATAAGAGAAACACAATGCATAGGTTTCCTAAATGGTGGGCATCTGTATTTGAGCAAGTATCAGGGTATTTTGAATACAAGATTGGGATCCCAAGATTGTAATCTAAAACCCCGTAGAAAAAACAACGGACAACAAGAGAGTGCCTTCCTGGGTACTGTGCTAACTTTCCTTGCGATGTTGAGGTTTAAAAAGCTTCCTACTCTTGTAATAATATTTTACGGTCTTCAACTACATCACTGCACCGCAGGCGAAGGTAAGCTTCAACGTACACAAGCATTCAAACTATAATCTTTTTCGTACTTGTGATGATTTGAGTAACATTCCATTAGAGTCAATGATCACCAATGAGTTGCAGTAAAAGTGAATTACGAGGCTTGCTTTCAAACCAACCAACAATAAGAGCCTGAAACAGTCAGGTTTAAGAAGCTTGACGACAAGTATTCGGATTCTGACTCCAGGATGCTTTTTCCGCAGTCATGTTGTTTTAACATTTTCACCGGAAACTATTGAAATGAGCTCGTGGGTTTGTACTATTAACTAGTCATTAAACTGATCACACAATTTTTTTAATATATGGTTTGCCGTATGGAAAAAATGGCTTATTGTGAAAACAAATTATGTCAGATGGGGTATTAGGCATATTTTGTATGAGATTACTTTCCTAGTGACCCCTAGTTCATGTGTCACGGGTTAAGAACACGTGACATGATGTAACTTGTACGAATTCATCTGTGGATCCTGGTACCCCATTCACACCTAAACCTGTTTAGTTAAACTGCGTTTTTATTTGGAAAAAAATTGAAAAACTAGAAACCTACAAAATAATGAAACTTTCTAAAATATTGTCAGAGCAAGACAAAGGATAGCTTGCATGCATTATTTTACCAAATATTGTGCAGTGTTCGTAGTTTTCCCCATAGTTCAGGGTCCAAACCTGTTTAGTTAAACCACTTTAAAACATGTTTAAGCCTTGGTGTAAATGGGGTACTAGTCTTGTTTATATTGAAAATGCTTGTTTACGAATCAGTATACTGCTTGTGTGAGAATGACTCTGTGGTTTAGAAAATGTGGTGTGTGTCACCTGAGTTTCAGGCCAAGGGGGGAGGGGGGGGGGGGGGGGGGAGGGAAGAGGAGAGTGCTTCTTATGCGCCGCCAGTCTTGCCGCTTCGTTGATCAGTTCAATGATCCCTTTCCATTACACAAGTAGATTTTTTTTGTTCTCTTCCATGATTCAAGGATTTTCTCTTGGCTCCACAACGTTGTTGGGAATTTCAAGAAATTTATAAATAGAGAAGGATTTGATCCGCCGAGTTCATTATGCTGTAAACGTAATTATTAGCCATTCCGACATCAACCATGCCCTGACTTAGATCAGCCCAGAGGTTGTTTCAGGGTTTGATCTATGAGTTAGCCGTGCCCTCACTTAGATCAGCCCAGAGGTTGTTACAGGGTTCGATCTGTGAGTTAGCCATGCCCTGACTTAGATCAGCCCAGAGGTTGTTTCAGGGTTTGATCTGTGAGTTAGCCGTGCCCTGACTTTGATCAGCCCAGAGGTTGTTTCAGGGTTCAATCCGTGAGTTAGCCATGCCCTGACTTTGATGAACCCAGAGTGTATTTCAATTTTTAATTAAATCTGAAGGTTTTAGAGGTTTAAACAATATAATAATATTTGTAATATGTTTTTTAATCAGAACCCACAGGGAGCACAACCAATTGCAGTCAAACCGTTTCACATCAAGGAGAGATCGCATCCAAGTGCTGTGTTTTTCCATTTGTTTATCTTGGTGAACAACACAACAGCTGTATCAAGACCTCGGATGGTGCTGCTTGGTGTTCGACAACCGCAAACTACGACATTGATGGAAAGAAAATAGACTGTTCCACGACTAACCCTGATGATGGCGGTGGAGGAGGTGAGCAGTCCTGGGATCGTTCTAGATCTCTTTCCCACCATCTTTGAAGCCTGGTTTTCAGTAGCAATACATAGCGATGCATACATGCGAAGATAATGATAATAATAAGTCTCAATGCTCTTGCAATAATAAAAAACAAGCAATCATGAACTTAAAAAGGATATGGTGACGAAAATTCGCTCTCCGCTTGCGCACAAGCTAATGCTTGTATTTCGGTTGGTTCGATTGGAGGGAGGAAAGACCGGAGAGTCGGAAAAACCATCGGAGTCAGACGAAGAGAACTTACCAACTCAACTTACATGCAGCGACTGAGATGCAAATCCAGGACCTTAGATATGAGTTTCGTTTTCACATTAGAGATCATGACCACGAGACCTATAAACTTCTCAAGAACACTTTTATGTTTCGCGCCGCCAAAGTATCTTTGCTAATAGCCTCGATATGATGCACATTGTCACGACATCTTGGAAATGGGCTATTGCTTTCACGTCATCCCTAATTGACCCTTTCACAGTTTCCTGCGTCCTCTTGAAAGTTAGCCGTTCTCGCTTCGATGCAAAGGCACGGCTACATTTCAGGATGGCGCAGGGAAGTGCGAATGGGACCTAATAACTTTTTAACTGACAGATAGCGGCGAAGGCCAATGTCATAGTTTTCCATCAGGCCTCTCATCTCTCATTGGCGGTACCATCGCGCCAGACAGACGCTGGAACCTACAGTGCCATCCATCACGTGCTGTGACGTCATTGTGGGATGCCGTCAATCGGTTTACGTTACTAGGCGACGTTAAGTGCTGTGATGCTCCTGTGGATCAGAATATATCGTATGTGTTTAACCTGTCAATGCGAATAGGTGGTGGATATGATCCTAAGTCAAGGTGGAAGGCACAGTGTCCAGATAATTACGTTATCACAGGTCAGACTTCATCTACACTAGCAATCTTATTTTTATATTTTAGCGATTTTAATGGCGATTTTATCTCAACCTCAAATCGCACAGCGATTCACTTATAAGTTACAAGTTCAAATTCGCGGCGACTTGGTTTCTATCTGTCAAATAAATTGGTAGAGTAACGGGCCTTTCGAATATCCTTATATATATTTTTGGGAGTTCATTATGTAGCTGGGCAAACATTTTCCAGAAAGTGTTAAGTAACACATTGCATTGTGAGTTATTCTGAGGCAGGCAACAATGCAAAAATAATATTAGTTATTGCAGCCTTTAAACCTGAATCAGTTTTTGCAACTTTTCAAGGTCTTCACGCACAGAAAGCTGGATTGAAAAAGTCGAAAATGTTTGGTAACCTAGACGCGGTGAAATGTAGCCTTTTACTGGAACATCGTTTGGATTACGACTCCTGTATTACAATAGACCTACCGGACAAAACCGGGGGGACCCGAGACACGGCTGCAACATGGAGAACAGAATGCCCTTCTGAGCATTTTATATCTGCTATTTATAATGACCTCAAGTTTACTGGTGTCAAGAAAGTCAAATGTTGCCCAGCACGAGGTAAAATAAAGGGGTTTGCTTTCTTGAACGTTTAAGATCCCAGTGTGATAAACGAGGAAGGAAAAGGTTGTTTATCAGTCATGGGTCAGGCTCTCCGGAATAATAATAATAATTGCTTTAAGCTCAAAAGGATCAATAGATAGCGAACTGGCTAAAGATAGGAACGTCATATAATGTACATTATTTTATTCCTACCAGTAAAATCCATTTGCTGGTGTACGTATTTTTGGGATACATGAAGTACAATACTTATCGAACATGGTCGGCTGCTAATCGACCCACCACAGGTAGCCCCGCAATGAAACAATCTAGAAGACCCCAAAACACACACTAGCTGATCTGAGATCGTGACGTAGAAATTACGTTTTTGCAGAAGTGAGGTGTTATGAAGCCTGTGAAAGATGACCATTGAAAACAGAATTCTGTCCACCATTTCAATGAACATATTAAACTCATTAGTTATTGTGTTACTGTTACCAACCACTTAGTAGCAACATTTTATTTCATTTGGTGGCCTGGAAATACATAATTTCAAGAGGAAATGTGACACCTCAGTTTTGCAAATTTCCTCGATTCTGATTGGCTAACATTTCCTCTCAAATAAGGTTGCAGAGAGACAAAGATTTCCATCCATATTTTTGAACTGTTTTCATTTTCTTGTCTTTAAGCTGTAGCCATAAGTCAGAAAGTTTGTACGTTTGAAGACGGGGTTTGCAGCTTGTGGGAATCCATCAATCCTGACAGAGACGGAAGCTGGAAGTTAAGGAATGGAGCAGGGCTTGGGACTGTGGATCACACAACTGGTAAAACTACAGGCAAGTAAAAAATAATTCCTTTTTTTCATACTGTTGGTTTTTTTATATCCGTATTTTAATAATTGTAATGGCAGGCTGATTGAAATTTCTCAATGAAATAAAATAAAAATATTTAGGGCTGGTGCAACTCCCTATAAAGCTTTTCACCTGTGGTGGCAGCCATGTTAGATGGCAGGAACAATGCATCGTTTTACATAAGATAGAAGTCAATTCCCAAGAGCAAAGGGATTTTATCGTTCTGCCATCTAACCACAGACAGCCCAAGCTGGATTATCTGCGTGGGCACATGATGGTGCAAAACCTCTAGACTATTAGACTCCTTGAAAAGTGCTAGAATGTAAAAGAATAAGATTCTTTTTTTTGAGTTGTATCCATATTCATGTGTCTTTGCATGCGCAACCGTTAAACAAAGAAATGATACTCAGAATGACACGTGGTCTTAAACTGATGGAAAAACATTACACCCGAGGTAAAGAGGTCTTAAGTCTGGTCATCAAACCCTGACATACATATATTACATATAAGCTTTAAGCCAATCATTAACATTACTTTTTCTACTCTCTTCGTATTCTAGGTCACGTGATTTATATGACGTCAAATACCTCCCAGCTGTCTAGTGTGGGTGTGAAGTCATCCAAGCAGGGTAGATGCCTGTCACTGTGGTACACCATGAAGGGAAACTCGAGAATAGATTTACTGGCATTACTATATGATGAAAATATTGACGGCCTTGTTGAGAGAACTCTTGGTGATGTAGAAACAGGAGAAAATAGAAAATGGATGGAAAAACAGGCGGTACTACCTAGAAACCAGAATTATCAGGTAGGGGAAATGTGATATTAATGTTGTCAGTTCTTCTTTTCTTGTTCTTCTTGTTCTTGCTCTTGTTCTTCTTCTCGTTGTTGTTGTGGTCGTTTTGTTGTCTTTATCTTCCCAGTTGTTGTTGTTGCCGTTGTTGTTGTTGCTGCTTTTGTTGTTGTTGCTGTTGTTGCTGCTGTTGTTGTTGTTGCTGTTGTTGTTGCTGTTGTTGTTGTTGCTGTTGCTGTTGTTGTTGTTGCTGTTGTTGCTGTTGCTGTTGCTGTTGTTGTTGTTGTTGTTGTTGCTATTGTTGCTATTATTGTTCATGCTGCTGCTGCTGTTGTGGTCGCTGCTGCGAATGTTGTTGTTGTTGGTATTGTTTTTGTTGTTGTTGTTGCTTCTACTGCTGTTGTTTTTGCTCCTGCTACTGTTGTTATTGTTGTTGTTACTATTGAACACTTTAATTACTTTCTATTTTTTCGGCATCAGCTGAGAACACTGTATAATCCTCACTGACGCATTTACAAAATGCTTATGTATAATATTTCTTTTTCGTTAATAACATCTTTCTCTTGATATTTTTCTTCTAATTAGACTGATTCCATACCTCTTAGTTTTCGCTCCTTTGTGGGTTGTGGCCGCTCAAGTAGTCGGTGTGTGAGCGTCATCGAGAATTCACAAAAGAGCGAAAACACAGAATTATGGAATCTATCTCATAATAACATCTTTCTCATAATTTATTTATTTATCACGATAACATCGTTCTCGTAATAAACTACTAAGATAGAGGCTGTATTATCAATTATCATCCAGTGATTGTTTGTTATCTGTATTTTAGCTCATCATTCAGGGTGTTGGTCGTGGAATCCCAAGTGAAATTACACTGGACGATATACAAATCAAACCTGAACGTTTTTGTACTGGTGAGTTTAAATTTTGAGTTCCTTAGTGGCGCTTTGAGTAAGAGCGTTAGAGCCAGAAAAACCTCATGTTATTCTGCGGCAGAAGAAAGGTGACAATTTTTATAGTTTAAGTCGTTTCTAAATTCTAGACGAAATGCATTGTATTCCCTGTTGTGACTGTTTTAAAAGGTATTTTTAGTTAATTTTTGTGGGGCAAGGTTAAATTTTTCCTTTCCAGAATTTCTAACCCCCTTACCACTGTTTTCATTGCTACGCGCTGATCGAAACAGCACGCAGTCACCACAGGGAAATCGGCGGGCAATACACTGCCGCCAATCAGTGTATGTAATGGTACCGGATTTCTTTTGATTTAAGGCACTGATTTTCTTTTTGCGACAGCTGTGAGCATCAGCGATCAGTGAAGGCCTCTTATAAGAGAATGTATGCTATCACAAGAAGGCAGTTTGACAATTTCTTTCGCAACTTGATTTCCACTGCAAAACCGAATTTTATTGACCGTATTCGATAGGAGAACAATGTTCAGCAAGAATTTAAAAACTGCAATACTGCTATCTAATATTTTTCACACACCCCTAGCGGGTAGGCCTGTGTCCAAAAACATGGCTGTGGATGGTGTACAGTTCACATCCAAATCTGCTGTCACCCTCTTCCATCCTGCACGATAGAAGAAAACTATTTATCTGCGTAGATAACCAGAGGTTCGAAATCGATGAAATTTTTTATTTTAAGCTCGCATCTAATTTACAGGCGAAGAAATTAAAAATGTTTTGCCATAAGTGCGTGCTTACTCAGCCAAAGATTCTTATAAGAGAATGCAGTGAGTATAAAAGGAAGTTTGAAATTTTCTTTCGCGACTCGATTTCCACTGCGAAACCGAATTTTCTTGACCTTATTAGATAGAGAAACAATTATTAACCGGGTTTTTTTTCAGTTGCAACACTGCGGTCTATTATTTTACACACACCCCTAATGGGTAGGCCTCTGTTCAAAAACATGGCTGTGGATGGTGTATAATTCACATCCAAATCTGCCGTCATCCTCTTCCATCCTGCACGATAGAAGAAAGCTATCAATCTGCGTAGGTAGCCGGATCTCCCAAGTCGATGAACCTTTTTTTTTTGTTTTGAGCTCGCAGCTAATTTACAGGCGGAGAAATGAAATATGTTTTCCGATGAGTGCGCCCTCACTAATCGCGTACTAAAGAATATAGTGACGTTTTTTAACGGTTTTTAGTTTTATGTTCGTCGCTTGGTCCTCTGCAAGGTTCCAGTAATATTCATGATGGTCCAATCACTCCTTGGCATGCAAGTTGTCGTGGCGTCTCCTCCTCCACCTCCACTCTCACGTCTATTGTAACAGGTCTATGGGACAAACAGGGAAGCCATTTTAAAACTCTTGAGTATCTCAAGTGTTGTAACATGCCGGTGAATACGTACTACAAGATTCTTTTAACTGGTAAAGAAGGAGGATCTGCGTCAGAGAATGAACGATGGAATGCACAGTGCAAGGATAATTTTGTCTTAACAGGTAAGAATGCATGACGAGATATACAAAACGCTATCTCTTCCCGCAATAGGTTGCTATCAATAGACGTCACTTCCGGTAATAGTTCTTTTTTGATGGCTTGCAGAATCCTGGAGGTTGTTTTGATCTCTTTTCTGGTTTGATGTCGTGAAAATAGCCAAATACAATAGTTTGAGAACTTATTTTGATATGTTTTGACTTAGCATCCGCTAGTTGCCCCCCCAGCCAACCACTTGTTTGCCCGCCAATCAACTCCAAAAAAAGTCACGTGATTGATAGTAAGCAATAGAGGTTTTTTTACCAACACGTGCGGCTGCCGTTTTAGATGACAGGGCCTGGCTGTACAAAGGGGGGATAGCGCTGTCCGACAGATAAATCTTGTGAATAAATTGGATAAGATCATCGACTTATCCATTGAATAAAGATTTATCCGTCGGATAGCGCTATTCACCTTTCGTACAGCCAGGCCCAGAACAATAATATCCCTTTACTCTTATTACTTTATTTATTTTTCATGTAAAATGGCCTCCGTCACGTGATGGTGCAAACAATCAATTCTCGGAAAAAACTGGATGGCTGACCTATTCCCACCGAAGTTGTTATTGTTATTGTTTTTCGTATTTTTCATTTCTTTCCTTTTCTTACTTTTTTTTCTTGGTTTTTATTTATTGACAGGCATTTACAGCCTGAACAAGTTCAATGGTTTCTATCAACTCCAGTGTTCTTCTCTCCACCAGTCTCGTGTCGATTATTCTAAGTGCGTGGTGATCTGGGCTGAGGAACGCAATCATGAAAGGGACTCTCTCAGTCAACACATTGAGTGCCCTTCAGGTATGGCTGTCATTGGTTTATTTGATCACCAAGGTGATAATAACAGGACGAGCTTCGCCGATATCGATGCAGTAAAGTGCTGCATGGTTGACACTCCCAACTGTGTCACTCAAGCGGATTGTAATATCAATGCTGACTGCGTCACAACAAATACCGTCATGAAATGCTCTTGTAAGACAGGTTTCTATGGCAACGGGAAGGTTTGCGAATCTGTAGCCCCCCCAATACCCACCACGGAGTCCCCTATTACTAAGAGCCAGAATGCAACGACGGATAATCCCGTTAATCCGTCAATACCAACTACAAAGTATATAAATCCTGTAGTCGACACCTCGGCGAATGGCCTTGGCTTCTCGACGTCAAGTTCAATATCGAACCGACGACAGCAAAATAGCCAATCAGTTATCTTGATAATAGTGACTGTGGTCGGGATTTTGGTCGCAGTGTTACTAGTTGTTCTTGTTTGGCGTGTCAGGCGGGCAAATAAAACGCGTCTACGAGTACAGGGAAGCAACACAGCAAAACCAGATCAGGCGGAGATGACTCCTTTCAACGATATTAAGATCACTAATAATGACAACCCGGTACAAGACCAGCAAGGTGAGTCTTGACAAAGCTAACTTTAAAAAATCCCATTACACCGTGTGGAATGTCCACAAATTCCTTTTCAAAGTTCAGCAAACAGGATGCATTCTGGTCTAGCTGGGGTACAAACATAACCATATAAGGCATGATGAACAAAAGACGTTTATACCCAAACTAGATCACATTGCGTTCTTTCCGCTACCTCACAAAATGCTAATGCAGCTATGCTCGTACGCAACTCGCCGTGATACTCCGTGACCGCGACTCGTAAAAATACACAGCCGTACTAGATATTTAGCCTCTATTTATCATATATATAAAGTTGCCAATTGGTCTTAATGCTCTGAGCTAATTAAATGTGATGTTTTGCGGTCGCACCAACCGCTTAATTATATCAGCCATTCTGATAGCGTCGATGCAAACTCGCACCTAGTTTTGTTCTCAACCTCGGAACGGCTCAATTGCAATACTTGAAATCAGATAGTATTAATATTGTAGCACCGAATATGTCAATAACATCTATTATAATACGCTCGATTCTGATTGGAAAAGAGAAGTTCGATTAAATACCAACTTGTACCCTTTAGAGTCCCAATTTTTATTGGTGTTTTAGAAACAAAAAATCGCACAATCTTCTCGTACAATTCGGAATTTATAGATACGAGTGATGTTTTGAAAGTTCTCAAATTTGTCTCGCCTAAAAGGCTCGTCCAATTTTGAAAACTTTCAAAACATCACTCGTACTTACAAATTCCGAATTGTCCTCGAGAATTTTATTTACGATTTATCATTTGGCAGTAGTAGGTGAAGAAGACGATTCTTCGCGTGCACCGAATAATCCCCAACAAAACGACAACAGCAAGGTACCTATTGCATTCTTTTTTCCCCTTATCATGCATCTTATCACCATCACTACTACCATTTGCATACAACAGTTTTCGTGTGACTTGTTTGTTCCCCTTATCATGCATCTTACCACCATCACTACTACCATAGAGCAGTTTTCGTGTGACTTGTTTGCTCCCCTTATCATGCATCTTATCACCATCACTACTACCATACAACAGTTTTCGTATGTCTTGTTTGCTCTCCTCATCATGCATCTTACCACCATCACCACTACCATAGAGCAGTTTTGGTATGTCTTGTTTGCTCCCCTTATCATGCATCTTACCACCATCACTACTACCATAGAGCAGTTTTGGTATGTCTTGTTTGCTCTCCTCATCATGCATCTTACCACCATCACCACTACCATAGATCACGGTCATCACACGGCAAAGCATACACCAGGGCCCGGTTGTACGAAGCCTGGATAGCACTATCCTGCGGATAAATCTTATCCAGTGGATAAATGTATTGCATAACAGCATCGACTTATCCACTAGATAAGGATTTATCCGCCGGATAGCGCTATCCAGGCTTCGTACAACCGGACTCTCCACCCAATCACATACCCGCAGAACACGGCACGGTAACAGTACGGCATTTCCGCGCTTTTTTTTTTGTGATATACTCTACACATCTCTATTAGTTTTCGAAGTCCTTAACTTTCTCATTCATGGATTTGCATATTTCTAGGCTAAAGTTTCTTGCAGACCACGCTCGGCCACAGTCCTTTCGGCTGAGCATGCGTACATGTCCGAGGAAGACCTGGATTCTAAGTGTGTCGTCAGGGAACCTTTCTATTTTGTTCTGGACAAAAATGCTTGTCAGGTATGCCATGGCTATTTTGTGCGCGTATGAAGTTCTAATTAAATATGCTAAACTCTAAATTAGCCTTTTTCACTATGACGTCACATCAAATCAATCTATTCTTTAAACGCAAAGGATCATGGTCGTCGGAGGGGGTCAAATCGACGCAAATTCATCGAAAATTGTTCTAAAACCCGTATCAATCCACGAAGAGAAGTAGAATAGCCAGCAAACGCTCCGAATATTTTTTACTACATATTAACACATAATATATCTGTTTCGCTCAGAGCAAATTTTGTCGAATTTTCTATTGGATTGGCGATTCTATCCCCCACATAAACAAGCAGTGACTCCATAGTGAAATAGGGCAATTACCAACTCCATTTAAATCTTTTATATTATTATTATTATTATTATTATTATTATTATTATTATTATTATTATTATTATTATTATTATTATTATTTATATTATGCACCACTCATACAAGTTCAGACCGTAGTTTACTGGTTTCTGGCAATCGTGCATAGTTACCAGTCAGGCTTTTGAGTTTCAAGGAATATGTGTAGTGTAGCGCTAGAACAATCGTGTCTCACATCTAGGTCCTCGGGTTCAATTCTTAAGCTCAACATCACATGGGTGTCGAGTTTGTTGGCTCTCTCCTTTCACCTTTTCCATGATTGGAGGGTTTTCCTCTGGGTTCCAGATTTTGTTCAATCCGCAAATTCCCACAAGCCAAATTCCAATTTTATATTTGCGTTAGCTGTGCCCTGACATAGATTAAACCAGAGGTTGTTTGTGGAACGTGGATTGTCTAATTTTGGAAATATATCTTTTCCGCCAGAAAACCTATTCTATCCACCGATCCCTTACGTTACCTGAACCAATGTACGGTGTTTTAGAGCCTGAGACTCAGACCTCTCCAGAGGAACCTGGTGCCCAGTTCTGGAAACCAGCCGATACAGAAGAGGAATTGTATTTACAACTATCACGTGAGATCAAGAAAGATCAAATAGAGCTTGGAACAGAGAGACTCGGATCTGGGTAAGTAGAAACTGTTGAAGTAAAGATTCTGATGCAACACGGTGCAAATTCACGCGTAGCGAGATTTTCAAATTCTGTCGCAAGTAGAAACTATAACTGAAATGCTATCCAATTCTGACCAGCGGTGCACCAAAACAATTAAATTTAATTCGCATTAAACATCACGTGATTGCGCGCAACGTTGCAGAAGTAGAATTCGATTTTACAACTGTATATTTGCGCCCAACATACAGATGTCAACAAAGGCGCTTTTCCCTAGTAGCTTGTAACATTGCGCGCAACATATTATTATCAGAGGTGAACAAAGGTGCTGTTTCCTGGTGGCTTGCAACGTCGCGCACAACATATTATTATCAGAGGTGAACAAAGGTACTGTTTCCTGGAAGCTTGTACCATTGCGCACAACATATTATTATCAGAGGTGAACAAAGGTACTGTTTCCTGGAAGCTTGTACCATTGCGCACAACATATTATTATCAGAGGTGGACAAACGCTGTTTCCTGGTAGCTTGCAATATAATATAGAAATACTTTATGATTCTCTGCAGGGCGTTTGGCCACGTGTTGCTTGGTGTCTGGCAAAAGGTAAGGATTTCTAATCATTAACTTGACTTATGTTCAAGTCTTCCGTCTGGTTCTATTTTCTATTTAGTGTGAGACTAAATTGGATTGATGCGCCTAGATAATTCTTAAAATAGATTTCGTTAGATTGTGAAACGACAAGGTCACGGTACTGAAAGACTTATCACATTTCGCGAGGAAAAATTTAAACAGTCCTACGAAAACTGCTCTATTACTAAACGGAACACAGAAAAATATGTCCTGTTTCATCGAATAAGAGGAACATTTTACGCCATTTAAAACATTTCACGTTTTTACTCCATATTGAGTATCGTTTGTGGTTGTAGTCCCCAGGAATTCCAGTCCAGGTTGCTATCAAGATGCTGCGTGACTCGTCTCATCGAGAAAACAAAATTAAATTCCTTCAAGAAGCAGCCATCATGAGGCAATTTACGCACAAGAATGTGGTCTATATGTACGGAATTGCTGCAAATTCTGAACCGGTAAGCTACTCTTGGTTGAAAATTTAACATGATTAATTTAAGCTTTAAAGTATTATATCTCTTTGCCTTGCATTCCAATAGACCGACCGCATAAAGTACACCTAAAGCCTGAGATTATATTTTCAGTATTGATAATGCTTGTAAGTGTAAAGTTGAATGGTGACATATTTCTTCATTTTAGTGTTGCGTTTTCAAATTAGTTATAAAAGGTTGTAAAACCTTTTGACTGTTACTTCATACTTCATTTATACTCTTGGTTTACGCATTCTTTATTGTGTGTTTGACGTCTCATAATAGCCTGTGTTTAGTATCACAGGTTAAAAAAGTACACCAAACTCCTAGTATGAGCTCACAGTCACATTTCTAAACATTTATAACTTAAAGACGCAACACTCAAATGAAATATTTTTTCACCATTTAACTATTCACATTACATAGATGCAGTACGGAAAGTCTTAGGCTTTAGGTGCACTTAATGCACTTGGACATATTGTTTTCCCATTTTCAGACTACTGTCTACCCAAATTCTTTGTGCGACAAATTGGTTCCCAACCTCATACACGTTTCTGTGATATGATACGGAAAAACTCGTGAATAAAAACGATATCAAGTTCTTAACATGTAATAATTTGTTTATTACACATTTAGTTCTGAATAGAACAAACAATGTGATTGATTCAAGTAAAATATATCGCAAGATTTGATTGGACAGTTTACCTTGAAGTGATATCGTATCACTTCACTGATATGGTTTTTATTCACAGCTTTATTTCACGGATATCGAGCTTAAATGTGTAATAAAGTATTTTATCAAATTTGTTATACTTTTATTCAATATTGTTGTGCATCGCATTTTTCCTCAAGGTGATGATCGTTCTTGAATATATGAGCCTTGGAAATTTAAAGAACTATCTCCGTCGGTTAGATAACAAGTAAGTTTAATATAATATATATTTTATAATAGGAGGTTTATTAGGGTGGGATCAGGTTTCGTGCGACACTTTTCAAACTCCTTGAAAAGTGCTGACAGATCGAACCCTGAAACAAACTCTGAGCTGATCTAAGTCAGGGCATGAATAACTTACAGATCAAACCCTGGAACAACTTCTAGGATGATCTAAGTCTGAGCACGGCTAACTAGGTTTCGCGCAATGAGGAAAAACGGAGGAAACTCTCGACCAATAGAGGGAGCTATCAAACTCTACTCACATGTGATGCTGAATCCAGGAATCGAACCCGAGATGCTAGATGTGAGAGTCAAGTGGAAAATTTGGTATTTTACACCTTATATAATCCATGCCGAAACGCTATATTTTGTTACCAGATATGGCGAGAATATCCTCTTACAGGAAGACACCAAGAGTCAGTTTCTGCGCATGGCACGTGATATTGCCGCTGGAATGCAGTACCTTCATAGCCTCGCTTTCGTTCATAGGGTTCGTATCTATGGTGATATTCTTTAAAAAAGTTAAGGATATATACAAGGAACATAAATATTTATGTATTTATGCTCCCTTGATTATATATTGATTGAGAGTGCCATCATATCGTAATGATAACGATGATTGTAATGGTGAGAGAAATTTTGCTGAAGTGGTAATGAGTGATTGATGATGGTGGGTGATAGTAATAGGTGATGATGATTATGGTGGGTGATGGTAATGGGGGAGGATGATGATGATGGGTGATAGTAATAGGTGATGATGATTATGGTGGGTGATGGTAATGGGGGAGGATGATGATGATGGGTGATAGTAATGGGTGATGATGATGATGGTGGGTGATAGTAATGGGTGATGATGATGATGGTGGGTGATAGTAATGGGGAAGGATGATGCTGGTTGGTAATGATGGTTTTGGTGGATGATAAAAATGAATAATCTCCGAATGATGATGATGGTGATGATAGCGGTTGGTGGGTAATGGTTATGAGTGATGATAATGCTTGTAAATGATTCGATCGTTATGATGATGATACGAGTGGGGGATATATTGATGTTGATGGGGGTGATGGCCGAGAGTATGGTAGACTGTCCATTCCTTTTTCCATTTTAGGACCTAGCTGCGAGAAATATCCTTCTAGACTCCGACATGACATGCAAGGTAAGACTTCATTGCTGTTGAAGATATTTTCCTTGTTCGGTGTGGTCTTGGTCCTTGTTGAACGCACTCTCAATAAGTTAATAAAATGATAATAATAATAATAATAATAATAATAATAATAAGTAATAATAATAATTAATAATAAAAATAAAAATAATAAAATAATAAAAATAAAAATAATAAAATAATAAAATAATAATAATAATAATAATAATAATAATGATAATAATAATAATAATAAGTAATAATAATAATAATACATAATAATAATACATAATAATGGGATTATCAGTGGATTCCACAGAGTGGCTTTTCTTCCACTGGATTCCAATTGGAATTTAGAAGTTGATTTTTGATGGCGTGCATACCTTCCCTTGAATATAAAAGAACATAAGACGTGACCGCCATCTTGGTTATCGCGACAAATACATCTTGACAAAATCCTTTGCCAAAGTCAACTAAAATAGTGGTTATGACGTCAATTGCATAGCCAATGAAAATGTTCAGACATGGTCCCGTCACGGTCACAGCACGGCCGTATCGTAGTTTATACGAGATATACTGTTATACGAAATACTGGTGGTCTGTGAAGGTGCCATGGCTAATTCAGTACTTTTTATATTCAGATTGGAGATTTTGGTATGTCACGTGATCTAGTAGAAGGCGATTATTACACGAGTCGTGGAGGGCGGATACCAGTTAAATGGACCGCTCCTGAGGTACAGTGACACTATTATAGGTGGCGGAGCCGGGGGGAAGGGGGGGGGAGGGGGTAGTTAGTTTGCATGGCTTCAGCTCTTTCCTAAGATAACAAACCTGTGGGAGGTTGCTGAGGGAGAAAAACCGAAGATGAGAGAAGGAAGAGAGTTAACAAACTCTACAGACATGTGATGCCAAGTGCATGAAACAAACCTTAGCGAGCCCCCAGAGGTGAGAGCAGGCTGCCCATTTGCAGCACACATCGCACCCGTGCTTGCAAGTAATGATATTTCTTAGCCAACAATCGCTCACAGCCTTTACGACCAATCAGAGCATCGTTGCCAATTGGTTGCTATCAATAGACGTCACTTCCGGTAATAGCTCTTTTTTGATGGCTTGTAGAATCCTGGAGGTTGCTTTGATCTCTTATTTTCTGGTTTGATATCGTGAAAATAGTCAAATACAATAGTTTGAGGACTTATTTTGATATGTTTTGACTTAGCATCCGCTAGTTGCCCCCCAGCAAAACGCTTGTTTGCCCCCCAGTCAACTCCAAAAAGTCACGTGATTGTTAGTAAGCAATAGTAGTAAACTCTGACTTTTTCTACACAGGCTATTAACTATGGAAAATGTTCAAGTTCGAGTGATGTTTGGAGTTACGGGATTGTTCTATACGAGATTTGGTCTCTAGGCCACAAGCCATACGAGAATCTTGATAACAATGAGGTAAGAGAGTTGATGCTAAGAAGAACTCGTAATTATCATTTTTGTCCTTAATGGGCTACCTGTGTTTCAGGTGATCGAGGCTGTGTCACGTGGTTATCGTCTTCCTCCACCACTACATTGCCCCTCCATGTTATATCGTCTGATGGTAGACTGCTGGTGAGTTAAACTCTTTGCTTGGAATATGAACAATGACACTCACTCTTGCTTTTTTCGGTTTCGATAGGCTCTAGTTGATCAGGGTGATCTAAGATTATATTAAATAATAATAATTATTATAATAACAATAATAATAATAATGATAATAATAATAACAATAATAATAATAATAATAATAATAACAAAGATAATAATAATAATTTCGATAATAATAATAATAGTTATAATTATTATTATTATTCCCTTTTACCCCGACTAGATTAGTAAGTTTGTTCGTCTTTTCACGGTGGATAATTTACCTTTTCATCATTACTGCTTCATTAGAAACACCAACGCAGCTCACACTAGTTTTTAGCGAGTTATCTCAGTTTTCGTAAAAATAATAATGGAGGTTCTTATATAGCGCACTTTTACAACGTCTCAACTGTATTGCTGTTCTGGTGAATGATGACTATACCCTACTTCTTATGTTCATCAGCACACCTTCTCCACCTTCCTCCAGAAATATAAATATTTTGTATACGAAATTTTCCCTGGTAGATAGTGCACTCGTGTGAGGTGGTAGTTAACTCGCCCTTGACCTCTGGGGTCTTTCGCTTGATTTGAGGGTTACTGATCAGCCAAGAGGTTTCAAGGTAGCAATAAAACTGAAGGTTTGTTTTCTTGATAGTATCAAGTCCTCTAACACGTCTAATGCATATTTATTGAATTAACTATTGCTTTGTCTTTTCTCTTAGGCATCCTGAAAGTCAGTATCGACCCAGATCATACCAGATATATCACTGTTTATGTTTCAGCCACCAGAACGTCTTTTTAGATGACTCTTTATGCATAAAACAAAGATCACAGTCTGAAGGACCATCTGTGGACACACCAACTTATATGGACCTTAAATATGTATACGCAGTCACAGAATGAACTATAGATGCAAGTTCATGAGATAGAATTATGATGCTTCATGCATCAACGATCGCAGTCCGAAGAACCATCTGTAGATTCGTAGATTCACCAACTTATATGGACCTTAAATATGTATACGCAGTCACGGCACGGCAGTCACGGAATGAATTATCGATGCACGTTCATGAGATAGAATTATGATGCTTGATGCATCAAGGATCACAGTCCGAAGGACCATCTGTAGATTCACGAACTCATATGGACCTTAAATATGTATACACAGTCACGGAATGAACTATCGATGCAAGTTCATGAGATAGAATTATGATGCTTGATACATCAAGGATCAAAGTACAAAGGACAATCTGTAGATGCAGCAACCTATGTAGACCGGCCTTACATATGTATACGCAGTCGCAAAATGAGATATAAACAAATCTGCAAGTCAATGCGATACACTGATTCTGACCCGGCCCTTGAGCGTCAAACGAGGATCTCAAGTCGATGTGATCAACAGATACATCAACGCTGTCCCAGAATGAACATGCAGTCACGTGCAAGTTGATTAAATGGATTAAATCTATATTATGATGCCTGTTAATGCACGTACGAACCCTGACGACTGGAAATCAGAGCCTATCCTCTAATGTGGACATTAGATTAATCTAGCAGAGTTCATTTTCGTGTTGGTCTTTGACCTACCACCTCCCGCGCGCACAATAGACCGCTGTTCAAAAAGATACGAGCCGGATGACCGTTTACGTTTCTCCGGTGTCACAGGACTTTAAGTTCACAATGCAACAGTATAACCTATACTGTTGCATTTTGAACTTAAGGTTGTGTTAAGTCATGAACCTTAAATAATTTCGTAGTTTCCAGTTGACTATTATTCTTGAGCCATAACCAGCCCGGGACCAGCCCGGGAAGAACGAGTAATATACTATATTCGATTCCCAGTGAGGTCGGAAATTAATTATTTCGATTTTAATTCCAAGGGTCTTTCGCCCGGAATAACCTCGTTCCCAAGCACTATAACTTATCTATATTTCTATATCTTCATGTATTTCATAGAGCGGTTTTCGTATAACTGTGAAACGTTCAGTGCCGTGCCGTGACCGTGATACTTTCTAGAATCTTAATTGGCTGATTTTTTTCACTCGCAATATGATTGGTCTAAAAGTGCCGTGATCTTAGCGTGACCGTGTCCGCGCCGTGTTTATGTCGTGTTCTGGGTATTTGATTGGATGGAGAGTGAATTCTCGAGCAATGTGATTGGTCTGGCGTATCCCTAGCCGTGTCAAGAACGTGTTCGTGCCGTGAGCTTTTCATAGTCATGCGAAAACTGCTCTAAGTGCTATACGGTCTACATATTCTCATACTATAATAGAGCTGATCTGGTTGGTCATAGACACTACTTTCAAGCAAGTGATTGAGAAAGATTTGTTTGAAAGTTGAAACTTTTTGTTCACTTCGCAACCTATAGAGGCTTTATATCATCACCGTGCCCACGTCTACTATGATACAGCGTGGGCTGCCTGTGGTCGTCAATAGAGACTATATCATCACCGTGCCCACGTCTATGATACAGTGTGGGCTGCCATTGGTCGTCAATAGAGACTTTGCAGACTTTGCACCACCATGGCACCCATGACAGGAGGCATGAACATTTGAATTTGGTCTAATCTGATTTACACCAGAAAGAATTCGGTGGAAAATACTCTATTGTTGTGCCTACTGTCACGGCTGCCATCGCGTGATGGTGCAAAGCCTTTATTCCTTACCATTTACTGAGCTAATGAAATTGAAAGCGATAAATATTTTATGGACGTCATCAAAGTGAGTGAGAAAACCGTTCTTTTTTATTGCCTTTACAAAAAATAGATTCTTCTGGAGTCACACGACAGCCAACACCACAGAGCCCTTCGTGAGTCGAACTTGCTCGAAACGTCTTGGCGTATTTTATTCCGTCATTAGGAAGGAAGTGACAGTTTTCTTTTGAAAACAAAAGCAATTGGATTTCTCGGATTGTACACAATTTTCCGTAATAGCTTTCGATAGAAAAAAAAAGAATTGTTGATGAATATTTTTATAACTAACAAAGGTCTACGTAGGTACGTTTCCTACAGAGTACGAAAGATTGAATTTATAAAGAATTCTCAATCTCTTCTCTTCTTTAACGTCATCATGACAAACCTACAAAGAGAATACTTAGAAACTAAACCTAACTTGCAACATCAGCTGGACAAGCTGTCGGATAAGTTTTGATTGGTTGCCATGGATATGCGGCTATAGGTTCTCTCTCTAGTTTATTTTTATCCGATTATGAGAAAAATTTCAAGTGAAGAAAAAATATTTTTTATCAGTATGAGGAGAGAGTTGAAAAACCAGTTTGTTATAATCAAAGAAAAATCGAAAATCAGGCATCTAGGATCGATATTTTGAAGGTAAATATGAAGAGTGAAATTGTTCGGTTTGGACACTTCAGTGACACATTGAAGTACAACTATTATATATATAATAATACTAAGCAACTAAATGGAACAGATGAAACACAGCCTGTACATGTTACTAAGTGTTTTGGGAGAAGAAAAACTAATTACTTCTTCAGTAACCTTATGTCTCACGGATTAATAAGAGTTATTCAGCATTTACCTCAGGAAGTATGCGCAACCGCGTCATGTGCCAGTCAGTTTATTTACAACTAGGATAACTTAGCGTCATTTTTGAACTTTTCTAGACTTAGCAAGGATTTTGGTTTTGTTACTAGTACAAACACCTAGCTTAAAACAGAAGCCAATCCATTCAAACTCTACTCTTCTTAATCTTTAAGAAATTTATATTTCAACATTTCATTTTTTTCGTGTAAATACATTGTTTACTGCTTTTTCGTGGTTACGCGAACAACAGAGCTCAAGATGTATAAGTTTTTGTTTTCCGTTAAGATAAATCAGACCGAAATCGAGCTAAAAATAAAGATGTCTTAAATTATGGATGGACCCTTAGAAGAAATTTTTTTGTACGTCGATCAGTTCGTTTTTTTTTGTAAAACATGCACCCCTGCACGCAATTTATTTTTCTGTTTCCTCGATATTCCTTTTCTGATATAAAGCGAGGTTGCGCGATATTTTTTTCATAGGTGAAGTGCTGTTCGATATTTTTTGAGGGGAATGGGGTAAGGTATCCCCCCCCCCCCAATCAATCATGTAATGGTCCATCCCTTAGAGGTGGTTGTCCAAGAATGTAAATCCCCAATTACAACGGCCTGCAAATTGGAGACCAGACCATTGTTGAAATTCGGTAGAGTCTCTGATCCCTCTATTACGTAGTCACGCCATCATCAAGAGTGTAAGGACTTGGTATGACTATACGCTCTTGTTTTCAGTCCAGTCACCTTAGCGACTCTCGCGTATTTAATGATAAAAGTCTTCTGCGCCACCGAGCGAGCAACTTTGCTATTTATCGGTGTTACACCCCCGCTATCACGCAAACCGAGGGTCTCTAACCTTCACAGAAGTCCTCGCAACCAGTCAATCTAGGTTTTTACCCTTTGTTAGCGTGAAAAGGCTGGTATAGAACAGAAAGCAGACTAATTAAGCTCGATAATATGCTAAAATGAAGAAAAAGCACCCTCTCTATTTTTTCTCAGTGGGGATTCGTCTCTTCATTCCTCGTTGCCTAACGATTGAATAGTTCCCTTTTTTAAAATAAAAATCATAATATCTTTACAAAAGAAAAATCAACACTGATTTGAAACCTTATTATCTCCTGCGGGACACCCGCAAGTTCTGGATAAGGATGTCATGGAAACTCCAAATATGGTGTGGTCCCGCGGGCGAAGGAAGAGAAACGTCACGCGCTGAGCTAGAGAGGCGAACGATGTGGAATGATTTGATCGACAAACGACTCGTTTGAGATATTATCTCTATTTTATAAATATTTTAGATGAAAAAGTACAGCAACTGAAACGTGGTTGAGGCATGAGGGAAAAGAAACGCCTGAATACTCAAGGTTTGTTAGTGTTCGACACGTCTGACTGGGTTTTGTTTTGGTGTTGTTATACGATGAGACTCGAGGATAAGTTGTCGTTAGATTTTCGTCTTTTCGTTTAGTCTACACTCCTTTATATGTTTACTTTTTGACAGTTCGTCCCTCGAAATGACAAAACATTAATTGACAGAGGTGGTTGTGTATTATTTTCAGGAGAAAGCCATGATACCAAGGATTTTGGTTACTGATAACACATTCAAGCGAAGAAAATAAATACAGTAGGCTAAGCTTACAGCAACAAAAATATGGAGAAATACGAGAAACTTGGTAAAATTGGCGAAGGATCTTATGGAGTGGTCTTCAAATGCAGAAACAGGGAGACAGGACAAATTGTAGCAATCAAGAAATTTGTTGAATCTGAAGAAGATCCATTGATAAAGAAGATAGCCATGCGAGAAGTGCGGATGTTGAAGGTAAAGAGCTTCGAAAATTGTCACTTTTCTCTCTGTTTTCTTTATTTGTTTTCCACTTTCAATTCGAGTCTTAGTTTATAGAATTTTATAGTTTCTCTCTTAATCATCTTTTCCCTTAGCTTTTGAGCTTTTAAAGAGAAGTGTTTTACTTGTTCGGCCTTATTTAGGGCCACATAATTTTTTAGAGAGTTTGTTGTTCAGCGTGTTCTTCAATTGTGTGCTTTGTACTCTCTCAATTTATCGTGTATCAAGAAGATTAATAATCATTTCTCCTTATAATTTAAATCTTTGCTTTTTGGAGACCAAAAGAATGGTATTTTAGGTTCTTTTATGCTTTATTTTTAAGGTATATTTCGTAGTTCATCGAATATTCCAGTGTTCAGATCCGTTGCTATGTCATTGTTTTGACCCGTTACCAACATTGAGTCAAAATTTTAACTCTCAAAAAGATACTCCAAAGTTGACTGATAACCACTTTTCGTCTAAAATAAACGTTTTAAACTCTTCGATCGCAGTGAACTGTGTTTTCGAGATACCTTGGTATCCAATCAAAGCAAATATTTTCATTTTAATATAAATAATGTTGGTGTTTTTTTCAAATATTTTTGCTTGATCAATGTTAATAAAACATTGCGACACGACAAAAGATTTTACTCTGACTTCATAATTATTTTAAAAGATATTAATTACTAACGTATATTTCCCCCCCAAATTTTTTTTTAAAACTTATAGTATGATTTCACTTCAATCCATTTTTACTAAATTAATTCCTGATGTAGTGTAAGGTTTTAATTTCCTGCATATGCAAGTTTAGAAATTAATTTCATTACTATTAATGAATAAGATTATTAATATGTGTACGAGAATATATATGAAATATATATTTGTACTGCGGTTGTACGATTTGAGCCTGTCCATGTCCTGCGAGTTGCAACCCTGAAAAACGTCAGGCTTCTACCTTTACAGAGAATGGAGGCAATAAACCATATTAATGATGGTAATTGAACTGAGTTAAGTGCAATATGGTCTGAAATCAACCAGCCAACCCAGGTTTTGCTTTTCGAAACATTGGAATGACGTCATCACGATAAACTTGCTCACTAAATTCATGCATATTCATCATGAATGTGAACAATACCCATGGGTAATGGGCAATGCTTAATCAAGTAAATATTATAATTATCGTTTTCTTACGTTTTTTTTTTTCATTATCTTTCAGCAACTGAAAAACTGTAATCTTGTAAATCTACTAGAAGTCTTTAGAAGAAAACGAAAACTACACTTGGTGTTTGAATATTGTGATCATACTGTACTCAATGAATTGGATGCACATCCTAAGGGGTGAGTTGGCTTAAGGTGCAATTACATGCAGAAATTTTCTCTGCTACTTATCTTGCAACAGAGTTGTTGCATGTGTGTCTACTGTTCACGGTGCAATGGAGATGCAGTTGTTGTGAAAAGTAGTAATGAATTCTACTTTTCACAACGATTGCTGCAACTTGTCTCGCAACATTTTTCCAATTGCATGGTAGGTTACACGTTGCAATGGACCATGCAACTGCTGTTGCAACACCATGTTGCAGGGAAAATTACTCCATGTAATCGTGCCTTTAATCTCATTCTTTTCTTCAATTAAGTAATCAAGGAACACATATTTGATATATTTGAAATATTTGGCTAATTCAAAAGAGTCCATTTATATCTTTCTTATTTATCACTAGTGTCTTCAGCAGGTCATAATTACATGCAAAGCCATGATTATTTGATGAATTTTTTATTCCCTTAGTGTTGAGGAGACAATGGTCAAAAGAATTATTTGGCAAACTTTGCAAGCTGTCCATTTTTGTCATCAAAATAATGTAAGTACTGTATACTTCTTAAAACAATAATGGCAAAATACAGTACAATGTAAATGTAATTGACTTTATGGTTCTGATTCTCCTCTGTTACCATTGCTATCCCTGTGCTCAAGCTGGAATTATCTCAGAATTAAAAACTGATCACAAGAATGCAGTCATTTTGACATCATTTTATTTAGACTGAGAATATCACATGTAAAGAGGTTGGCATTGTTTGTAATTTATGCATGAGTTTATTGAAAACGAGTGATTACATGAAGTGCTGTAATTAGTTAAATAAAAGCAAAGGAATATGATAGACTAAATACCTATTTTGCAAGTTGAACTCAATTCATGATTCCGACTTGGATAACAATGAATTAATCGCTGTTGCAGCAGTCTTTACAGTGGAATTAACACAAACAACACAGACTAGAATTTCAACAATTCTGCCATCCTCTGCTTACATGTAAATTTCTGCAATGAACTAAAGACTCTCAGGAGACAAGAGAGTTTGAATTGGGGCAAGTCTAACAACTGACATTAAGTACAGTACAGTGTATCTGTTTGAAAGGGTGCTCAATGATTATGAGGCAATTCTATTTTATTTTCACAGTAGAGTAAACATTATTTGTGTTTATTTATTTTGCTCCAATTATTGAAGCAAGTTCCAACAGTTTGAGTTTAAAAATTCTGACTCAGAATTAAAAAAACTTAATGTTGATAATCTAAACTTAAGGACTTTAGAATATCTTGGAGGTCATCATTCTTGTAATTGTTATTATTTTTGAGTAGTTTGGGAGATAGGGATGGTACTGTAACTAAGGGGAGTAAGAACCATGAATTTATAAAGCCTTACAGTATCTCAAATTTTATAATTTCTTATTGTTTAGTACACATTGCATAAATTATGAAATAATCAGATTCATTTCATTAATGGTGCTTGTTTTTGTTGATGACAGTGTATCCATAGAGATGTCAAACCGGAGAATATCCTGATCACAAGACAAGGAATAATCAAACTATGTGATTTTGGATTTGCAAGAATTCTTTGTAAGTCATACTGAGCATAATCATAACATGACTTTGTAAAGACATAAAGGTATTTCTCAAGGGGGTGTCGGGAGGGGAGGGAGGGGGGGGGGGGGGGGGTTGGGGTAGGAAACTACTATACCTGGCTATTTCATGGCAATGGAGTGGATATATTTGAATTTGATTGTGGTGTAGAAAACAAACACCAAGTCATAAACTTGCCTCTATGATCAAATCATTGTTAACACACATGGATAATACTCCCATTTTGAGTTTGCCTTTGATCAGTCTTATAGCCTCAATGGTGTGCAAACGTGTTCTTTTTTAAAAGGCCCATATTTGCATAGTTAATATGTCAAGTTGTTTAAAATTCCACAAGTTTCCAATATTATATCACACAACTGAGGCTAAGGCTGAGCAAAGGAGACTTTGAAACTGGAGTATTGTAGAAGTATATATTTTTTTCATATTGATTGCTGTAGTTTCTCTAAAACAATAATTTTTTCTATTCTGTATTTTGTTCTCCAGCACCTGGTGATGAATACACTGACTATGTTGCCACTCGATGGTATCGAGCACCTGAACTGCTCGTTGGAGATACCCAGTATGGTTTTCCTGTAGATGTATGGGCCATCGGGATGTGTTTTTGCCGAGCTGTTAAGTGGTCAGCCTCTGTGGCCTGGAAGATCTGATGTTGATCAGTTATACCTTATAAAGAAAACTTTAGGTATATTGCATCCATGTTTACGGCATGAATGTTAGGAATAGATGCTGCTGTAAGCAGTAGTACCTACTGCACTGTACTGTATGTACATTATTGTATGCAAGTAGAGTTGCTTGTTGGTTCTCTCTGTGCTTTGAGGAATTTTCTCCAGGTTCTCCTGTTTTTCTCCCCCTCAAAGATCAACTTCTAAATTCCAATTGTAAATCAGAGGATAAAGAGCCACTCTGTCAAAATGTCATAACTTTATCCTCTTTTTTCTTCAGTACTACTTCACCTCCCTTTATTACCTTGCACCCATCACTTTTTGTAGTGCTTCTTTTTGCTATTTTATATCATGGATTGTAAATAAATAATAATAATAATATTAATAATGGGGTTCTTATATGCCATTATCACATTGTCTCAATGCGCTTCACAATCATGACCAGTGGAGGACTTTACGGCTTGCGTATTTAGGCGCTATTAGCAGCTTACAATCATGAGTGATAATAGAAAAAATAATTATGTAATTTATTTTCATTCATTTAGGTGACCTTATCCCAAGACACATGCAAGTTTTTAGTGCAAATCAATTCTTCAAAGGGTTACAAATACCAAAGCCAACAACAAGGGTAAGGCCTACGAACCTACTACAAAATTTGAAATTTGGATGCTACCAAGTCTGGCTGAATTTTTTTATCTGCTTAAAAAACTGTGTATCCATATTTTTCTCAAATATAATACTCTAGTTGTGCTAATATAATTAAATTGTCACAATGTGGACTCACCAACCAGGACCACTTGAGCGATATAAATTTTCATTTTGCATATTATTATTATTATAACGTCCATGCATGGAAATTTCTGCTATTGGATATGGATGAAATATGTAGAAACCTAGATTTGACATAATTTTCTTAGCTTGGTCGTAATGTTTTTCCATTGGAGACCATGTGTCATTCTCTAGAGTATGATTTCTTTGTTAACCATTGTACAATGAGAAGGCACATAAATGTGGACACAACTCAAACAAAGTTCTAATCTTGCATTCTCAAGACCATGTGTGATAGCCTAGAGTATTATTTATTTGTTTAATGGTTGTCCATGAGAAGACACATGAAAATGGATACAACTCAAACAAAGAATCTTATTCTCAAGACCATGTGTTATTCCTTAGAGTATCATTTCATTGTTTAATGGTTGCACACAAGAAGACACATCAATATACATACGAACTCAAACAAAGAATCTTATACTCAAGACCAGGTGTCATGCCCTAGAGTATCATTTTTTTGTTTAATGGTTAAATTGATTGTTCTCAAGAGAGTGACACCTGGCCTGAAATGGGGAAAAAATTACACCCCAAACTAAAGAGGTCTATTGCTCTTGAATGGCACAAAAATGATTTAAACGTTTCTTGCAGAAAAAAAGGAAATGCAGCTTGAGTCATTAAAATTAATGGTTGAAATCTGTGTAATTATGAGAACATTGCAGTGATGAACTTTTTTTTGGTATTCTACAGGAACCTTTAGAAACCAAGTATCCTAGCATTTCACCTCAAGCCCTTAGTTTTTTAAAGGTATTTGTAATTTAGTCCTTGTTTACAGTATCGTACTTTACTAATCTACTTTAATTTCAATTTTTAAACATCTTCAGGAGTTCATTCATATGATTATGTCCAGCAGAATTACTGTCTGTTTGGTTTCACTGGGTCATTCACCCCCTCCCCCACCCTCCTGGGATAGGGTTTTCATTAAGTTTTTAAATAATAGGAGTAGATCATGAACTAGCTGGAGAGTCCTGGTACATGTAGGGTTTAAAGGATGATTTCAGTGGATGGCTTAATTGCTGTTACCTAGTAAAAAGCCAGCATTTGGCTTCCTCTTAATTCTTAATTTTAAAGTGCTTATAAGCCTTTACACAATATTTTCAGAATTGATTCTTTAAATAGTGAATAGTTGATTGTGAAAATAATTCGTCATTTGAATGTCAGGTCTTTGAGATACGAAGGTTTATATTCCCAATATGTTAATGACTATGACGTAACATAAGGGATTTGAGTTATTTTGTGGCAACTTTTAATATTGAACGCTGGACATTTTTTGAAAACAAATTTGTAAGAACCTTTACGTGCGTCATGAGTAAAAGGGTGATGCTTTTAAAATACTGTAATCCAGAACGAGTGCAGTGTTGTATATTAAATGATCCCTTATGTTACGTCATAGTCATTAACATATTGGGAATATAAACCTTCGTATCTCAAAGAACCAACATTTAAATGACGAATTATTTTCACAATCAACTATTCACTATTTAAAGAATCAATTCTGAAAATATTGTGTAAAGGCTTATACGCACTTTAAACTTAAGTCTATCCTTCTTGGACCCACCCTTGACTGTATAATTGCCAGCAAGTTGAGCTTTGGACTTCTGTTTTGCGAGGTTGTGGTTCAAGTTGCTGCCGGACCAACACTCATGGCCTTAAAATAACCAAAAATAAAGTTCAGACTGTCATTGTATATAATAATATCTACAAATGATTAGACTTTCAAGTGGCTTGCTTGGATGACCTTTTTAAATTGTGGCACCCTCTCTCCACACTTTATCATAACAAATGAGGCTTTGCAACGTCACGTGATGGCAGCCATGACAGGAGGCAGGAACAATTGAATCTGTTCAACTAATCTAATTTACATGTCTTGAGAAAGAATTCAGTTAACCAAGGGAGGTTGACTATTGTTGTGCCTCCTGTCTGCCATCACAAGATGTTGCTAAGCCTCTATAGATGCAATATCACAGAGGCATAAAAGAAGCATACAGTATTTGAGGACGCAAAGAAACCCTGGCAGTGACCACCCTTTGTCCCTAAACCTCATACTAACCATCTCAAGTGCATTTATGTGTACACATAGAAATAGTTAAATAGGAAACAGTGCTATTTATTATATAAAATTATTTATTATCATTAATGTCTGTTGTCTTGCTTATACCTAATGCTTTATTCATTGAAAGTGATTAGTCATTAAATCCTTTTATTTTAACATTGTTTTAGGGATGTCTAGTTTTGGAGCCAAACAATAGGCTAACCTGTGCTGAGCTGCTAGAACATTCATATTTTGACAGTTTTCGAGAACAAATCGTTCCAGAAATAAATGCAATAATAGCAAAAAGTCAACAAACACAGTCCATACCAAAAACCAAAAAGAACAAGGTAAGGGAGTATTTATTTACAATATCTACATCTAGGAAGGCATTTTCTAGTATGAGAATAAAGCACTTTCTATGCCTAAAAGTTGCTGCACTGTAAAGGTCATAGGAATCATAGGCTGCATTTACAGTACATGGCACCAGACAAATTCTTAACCAGTCAAAAAGTTGTATGCATAGGGGCTTTTTCGTTCAAACATTTATCTGGTTCCATGTCATGTAAACAGATGACACATATTGGTTATACCTTCACGAATTTGCAAGATGTGATCCTATTGGAGGGCACACATTTGTAGAACTATAGAAAACAATGACCTTTCCCCAACCCCGCCCCTATACCTAACCAATCGCAGGGGACATTGCAAATTTGTGAAGCCTAACCCTACAATTAAAGAGATTTTCCCCCTGTCAATGCTATGTACAGGACAAATCTTTGGCTGGTTAAAAGTTTGTCTGCTACTTTGTAAAAGTAGCCTTTAGTATTTGCTCCAAATATTGGTTCAACACTGAACACCTGTCAGCCAGTAAAAGAACTTGAGGTTCAGCTGACTTCAAGTACATCCTACCCTGGAAAACAGACATTCTTTTGCTTCCCTACTGCTTCCAACAAAATAAGAAAAGTATTTTCTTAGGCTAAGGAAATCCAAACAATATTCTCTTTGTATCAACAGACTGAGGGGGGGGGGGGGGGTACTCCCATATATGGACTATACAGGGATGATCCGCTGAGCAGGGTATGGTTTTTCGAGCTTCTTGTCATGAACAGGGTATGCAATTTTTCACTCCAGTTCCAAGTTCTTCCCTGAGTTTTTTGTCATATTATGATCATCAAAAAAAAAAAACAATACATGAGCTGACATGATAAGTGAAACAGGACATTAATGCAATTATTTATATCTTTAGTAATAAATAGGGTCTACCAATTTGAGTTTTTTTGTTATAAACAGGGTACCTCTTTCAGAATCCCAGCGGAACACCCCTCCCCAAATCCTGGAGGAGTACCCCCCACCCCAGGGCCCCTCTCCTCCGGGCAACAAACAATGTGAAACTCTCTGTATTATATGTATAAATAGCCATAAAGAATTTCCTTTTATTGCACAGACTCGTTCACGTCTTCCACAATTTGAAAGCGATCAGCAACAAATGTCAAGACACTTACCACAGCTAGCTTTAGCAACAAATGAGTGTCTTTCTCCTGCCCCAGATAAACAAGGTGTGGTATTATAGTAATTATTAATGTAATTGTTAATATTTCCAAATATTGCATACCAAGACAACCTCTGAGTTGATCTAAGTCAGGGCTTGGCTAACTCACAGATTGGACCCTGAAACAACCGCTGAGTTGATCTAAGTCAGAGCATGGCTAACTCACAGATCTAACCCTGAAACAACCTTTGGGCTGATCAATGTAAAGTCACGGTTAACTCAAATATCCAACCCTGAAACAACCTCTAGGCTGATAAGAGTCAGGGCTTGGTTAACTTACAGATTGGACCCTGAAACAACCTCTGGGTTGATCTATGTCTAACCTTGACACAACCTCTTGAATGACATAAGAAATTATTAAAATATCTGTGTTGGTTAAATCGTCAATAGAGAAAAAACATTAAATCAAGAGAAAAACTAAAATCCCTTTGGGTATTTAAAATTGATTACCCCTCTCCCTTATAAAAAAAACGAACTACCTAAAACTGTAGTATATATTCACTATATATTGTTATGATTGTTCGATTGCAGATAAATTCAAAGAAAAGGACAAAATGAAACAAAGTAAACTAGATCACTTGCCATCCATTCAACCCAATGGAATTTAAGGGTGAATTATTCACTCTTGTAATTATAAGCTGATCATAACTCACTCCCAAGGAATGCTATTACTGTTCAAAAAAGGTTAACCTTTTCGTCCATTTACCATTTGATTTCACAAACTCTTTTAAATGAGTTTTCCAATGTTTTTCCTGGTTAGAGTTCTTTTTCTGTGGTGGCTGACAAATTGTATTAGTAGAAAACTAGCAAGTAAAAAGTGGTACAGAATGCTAGGCAACGAGACGAAAAATAGTCCATAGATTACCAATTGAAAATACCCTTTAAGTATAATCGATTTTTATCTTTGTTGAAAATTGAAAATATTTGTTCATAAAATTGTATTATTTACTCTTGGTAGGGAATTTAACATGATAAATTTCCTTGCATTCCAATAGACCTTTACCTTGGGAATAATGTTATCCCATATTAGACTACTAGTCATTCCCTTTAGTAGCATGTCTTCGTTTAACGGTTGTGCATGAGAAGGCCATGAACATGGATGCAACCCAAACAGAGAATCTTCTCAAGAGAATGACACGTGGCCTGAAATAGGAAAACATCCAGAGTCAGTCCAGAGCCACTTAATAATAGTAAATAACAAACCGAAAGCTTTTCTGGTTTTACATCAAGTACAATTACCAGGTTCTTACGAATAGGGTGAACTTAACTTATCAAAAAAACGCCTTTTTACCTTGAGCCTAATTCTTGCCAATTTCAGACCATATGTCATTCTACAGAGTTCTATTTCTTAGGTTAGGCATGAGAAAGAACAAGACATGGATTCTACTCAAACAAAGAATCTTATTCTCGAGAGTATGAAACCTGGTCTGGAATGGGAAGAAATTAGGCCAAGCAAGTATTAAAAAACAGGTTTCACTTAAAATGTATATCAAGGAATTTTTTTTCCTTTCAAAATCACTTTCATGTGAATAGTGTAGTAGTATGGGTGCAGCATTTTTGTATGTAACATTTTCTTTTAGGAGAAATAAACATTCGAAATATCAATATGCAAATGAGATGACGTAAATTCAAGACTAATTTATTATACAAAAATGCTGTTGTGGAAAGTACTGCTGTTTTTTCATTTGCAAATCATCCTTATAACTGAAATATATGAATTTGTACCCTCTTAGGTTATTTCACTTCAGAGCACTTCCTGAATTTACATCATCTCATTTGCATATTGATATTTCAAACGTTTATATCTCTGAAAAGAGAGGTCCACATACAAGAATTACTGCAACCATACTACTACACTATTCACATATAAGTGATTTTGATTTTTTCCCTTTATATTTACCTTTAACTCACTGATACACGTCTCTGCTAAAATTATATTACCTTGGATTTCACTTTGAAAATGTTTTGCGCATTGATAGTATGTATATATCTATTTTATGGTATCTATCACATAGATGTAGCAGATTCGTGTGAGTGGGAAAAGTAAGGCTCCATAAGCGACGCTAAAATGGCTTCACTATGAACCAATCAAAAGGCGAGAACTCAAACAACGCAAATCCTCAAACCATTTGAGTGTCACAATTGTGCACGTTTTCCACTCAAATGAATCTGATCCATTTTCATTTTACTCTAAAATTCAATTTAAATATGGATCAATTATTGACGCTAATGATTATACTATGAAACTCGCATAGCACTTGTATATACTGTACTCGAGTTATAAAAGATGTCCTATTGTAGTAATACGGTGTACAACAGCATGCACATGCATGAAGGTGTCCAGTAATTGATTCCGGGTACGTGACGGAGTTAACGACATCCTATGAACGAATCAAAGTGCGAGAGAGCACTGGTCATCCAATAGGCCATTTGCATTATGCCGTCATTTTACTACCACTACCAAAATGCTGCGTGAATTTTCTTTCTTATTCAAATTTGTAGTTCCTCATGGGAATAGTGAGGCAATTGGTGCTAATTAACAGAACAAAAGACAGTGTGCAATGGAGTCTGGTAGTGGTAGTAAATGACGCCATAATGCAAATGCCTTATGGAAAATGTTCAAATATACTGTCTACAACAAGTAAAATGTTTTATTAAGTTCAAATACTTCGACTACTCTTTGCAACAAAACGTTTTTGCATGAAACAAAACCTAAAACTAAATTGCCAGCGCGCGAAAAAATAACCGCGTGCATCGTTTTTCAAGATCAAGCGTAAGGAAAACTAAGTTGGCTTTCTTTCGGGGATTTTTTTTTCAAAACGAAGATCAAGCGCGAGTGAGATAAATTATTCGCACGTGGTGCATAGGGTTGTGGGTAAAATTTAGGAACGCTGTTGCCCCTATATTTAACCCCACCTATGTAATTATGTGTTATGTAATTACAATGTTTGTGAAGTAAACTTGTAAAGAATGGCGCAATTCGCTCAACTATATTCTTTGTATTCATATGTGCATGTACATGGCAACCACTATAAGGCTGGATACGTAGATGAGAAATAAATTATTATAAAGTAAACCAAAAGTCATTGGATTCTAGTCAAAGAAAGAGGAATACGTTTTATATCGACAAGCCGGGTTAAAACCATCGGCCAAATACTCTTGGATATAGGTTTGAATTTAGCTTTTATGTTGAAACATTCATAGCTTTTATGTTGCTATTAGGGGAGGGGAGGGGGGAACCCACAGCACTAGTGCCCAGTGTTCGGGGGGAAACGTAACACGGGGAAACACAAATAACGCTGTGACCTTTGTACTCTTTTGGAGGCAAGAGTACTATGTTGTATTTGGCAATATTCTAGTTTAAACAAACCACTATATGGATTATCTTGGGCTGGAAGAGATGCTTAGTATGTAAAAATACTGAATGAAGTTTTAGTGAAGCTTGAATCTAGTCGTTTACAAGGAAATATCCTCTTTTCTATGCGTGGCTCGAGTTCAATGGCTGGAAGAGATATATGCTCTCGTGTAAGAGGAATAAAAGATTCCTTCGCAAAAACGAAGAGTTTTGTAAAATATTGAAGGAGTGCAGATGGCTGTGGAGGACTACAACTACAAAGTCAATGCATCTTACTCGATTTAAAACACTTTCCATTCAGCTAAATCAGTTGCCAAAGCTGAATGAAAGAAGAACTTTGAAGAACTGTTCGAAGAAATTTGCCGTATTATGTATGTATAATGGTGAGTTTTTAGTCAACTTTGACGTTTTCTTGCTCACCGAAAAAATGCTCTTTTATGTCGAACAAAGGTGAGTTAACGAATAGTTAAAAAGTTTTGAAGGCCTATGATAACATATATCGAAATTCTTTACAGAAAAAATACCTCCAACAATTTAAAATATGTGTGCTTTTGTTGGTTCATATTTACATTTACGTGTAATGGTCCGTGTAATGGTGTACAGCTCAAAATTTTAATCGGCTCAAAAAACTTTTTCCCCTTTTCTGAATACTTTAGTGTGCCTTCTTAAAACTGACCATTGCAATCATTTATTTCTCTCAAAATTTGATCAATAATAAGTATAGGTAATAGGACTACATGCTGTTCAATTTGGAAAGAATTGGATGAAAAAAATTCCGAAGCCTGACAAAACTGGAAGAGGCTGATAGACCGAGTCCAATTTGGCAGTCAGGGGAATTTTTTGAATTCAATAATTTCCTTAAATTGGACAGACATGTAGTCCTTATATTGCAGATAATTAATATCATCCCAAACTAAACTGAATCCATAAGGATGGCGACCATGGCGACAAAAGAGTAAAGACGACATGTTTCAACCCCTGACCGAGAAAATCGATAATGTCGACGAAAAGATGCCCGAGCTTTAATCGACTGTTGTTTTTCCGCGGACTCCAAAATGAAGCATCAGTTCCCTGAAAAGGTATGTATAGTTTAACAATTACAATTACATAAATTCGTTTTGCCTCATGGTTGTAAACGTGTGTAATTCTAAATTTGGTGCGCAAATTCCAATAAGCATGTGCACACACGATAAACTGCTGTACAAGAATCATGATGAACTTTCTGATAAAATTCATTTATTAATTTCCAGTGAGAATATGGAAATTCAACGAATTCCATTTTCATTATGGGTGAGATCCGTCATTCAAGTTTCATATTTTTGATAATTCACTTTCTAATAATTATAAACTTCTAAACGTATGTGAGACCAATTAGAAATATTCTAAAATCTGTGTCAAACTTCCAGTAGAATACAGCTCATATAAACGATGTGATTTTATCACAGCTCGACTGAAGATATCGTTATAAATTACAGAGCGGATCTAAACATCTCGCATAGCGATTCGCGCCATGCGAAAGCGAAATTTGACATAAATGTACTTATTATTATCAACGCGTATCCGTTCCATACTTAATAATGTCTTCCAATGTTGCGTAACAAGGTTGCGTTGCAGAGCAAATGTTGCTCAATTTCCGACCAATTTACTTTGTTTCGAGAGAAATAGCTTCTTCCTTATGCACTAATGTGCGGAACCATGAGCAACTAGATCATGCAATCTCATACCCAGAGCCTACCTTATTTTGGTCAGCTCTGATAAACGTTTCTCGGTGCTGACAGAGGAACCTGGGCTCTGGGTAAAAGATTGAGAAAAGTAGGGTAAACTTCGCATGATCCGTCCAAATTCCATCTTCTTTTTGGCCTCGGACTCAATAACACTTATACACTCTTAAAAGACTACTCAAAGGCTGATCGAGCTTCGTATAGCTCAGTTAGTACAGTTTCAATTTCTAAGTTTTCGTCCCAACAGCGACGCATCAGTTGCCAAAGTGATTGTGGCATTTCGGGGCGTCGCTCGGGGCGTATTTTCGCATTACACACTGCATTCTTCATTGCGTCAATATCAATACATTTCGAGTAGGCATGGGGTCGAACCCGTCCCGACCCCTCGCATAAAACCCACAACAGTGAGCCGAAGGCGTAGATATCATAGCTGTTACTTGATTTACTCTTTGCGTGTTTCGCAAACATCTCTGGTGAATGTGGAAAGGGATGCCTAGCTCTGTTTCCTCAAATGGCTTTTCTGGTTTACAGAGGTTAAGCTTTGCTAGTCCATCTTCTGTTATCTGTGTTCAGAAATAAATCATTGTCTCAGAATACTTGTTTCTTATATTATTTATCTTAGTACTTGGGTCCCAGTCGCACAAAAGACACCTCGGCGCCATCAACACTACATTATCATCATCAAATCCTCAACAACATCTTCATCGCAACATCTTCATAATAACATCATCATCACAATATCAACACCACCACATCACCATCATTATGATCACAATTACCATCACACCATCATCTTTACGTCATCTTTACATCATGTTCACTACATCATCATAATCATAGCATCATCACAACATCATGACCACCACATCACCATCATTATGATCACAATTACCATCACACCATCATCTTTACGTCATCTTTACATCATGTTCACCACATCATCATAGTCATAGCATCATCACAACATCATGACCACCACATCACCATCACCAAACCATCACCAACACCACCACCATTACACGAGGATTAAAAAAACCCTGCTGTGGAATATAAAAAGATGGTTACCATGACGTTTTGGGGCTTGACGTCTTGATAAACATATCCTATTTTGTGTATGGCTTCCAAAGCCTTGGCGATATCAACTGCAACATCCATGCGTCTCTTTCTAGACATCCCACGCCTCAATGACACCAGTAAATTCTCCTTTGCCGTCTCCATTACTAGACAAAACCGTTCAGCTGTTTGGAAGAACCAGCCATTCAGTTGGAGATGATATGGACAGCACTCCTGGAGTTGTTCGGCTATGTACCTAAAAGTCAATAAATCCGTATCAACTTTTTTTACAGTCTTCACTTCACGTCACCATTATATTCAGCATTTACACCAAACAACACTTAACACAGATTTTGATTTTTAATGAAGGTAAAAACCACACTTCTATGAGTAGCAAAACTTAACTCATGTAATTCTGTCAAAAATCAAACCAGCATTCCCAGGCTTGAACTACACAGCAGTAGACAGCATCATAGCAGCAAATAACACCGATAACACCTTAATAACGTTTGGTGCAGGACGAACGATGCCAAAAACTCGACTTACTTGGAATGCATGCAATCAATCATGGTTTGGTTCCAGACATCAATTCCAACATGCAGACTTGGTGACAACTTTAACTATACAACTTCCACGCCCAGCACACCATTTGGGACTAAAGCAAGAATACAACTGACTTATGCGAAGTACTCCTTACTTGTTCTCCGAGTTCTGGGGGGCCTCCACGCTCGATGACGTATTGCAAGCCGTGTCCCCTTACAGCGAGCACGGCTACATGAGGAACGTAGTCTGAACGAAGGATGTCTATAATAGATGTCAGACAAGATTTTTCGAGAACGGCATTGAGAACGCGGTAATTTTCAACTGTGTCTCTAAATAGCTGATGCAGCCTTAACAAAGATTCGTCGCATGCTTCTATCACCGACTCTCCCACGTGGTTGTAGTCGAGCTTTGAAATTAGAGTCTGAACGACCTTCCGTCTCCAAAGAGGATCACGTGGTCTCGGGTTACGCCCAACAGTAGTGACGTCAAAATTACTCAGTGGCCTTGAAATCTCCTGCCTTAGCGTGGAATTTACAGCACTGTCAACTGTTTCTAAGAGCCCATCAAGTACGACATGCAGCTTAAGAAAGCCATCCGCTGTATCTTGTATAGCCTCAGTCGAAACTCCAAAGATCCTCTGTACAAGATGACTGATTAGAGGGTGGGTTATTAGATCACATTGAGTAAGTTTGATGAGTTCTCCAACTGCTTGAGAAAGGGCTTCTCTTATAACGCCCTGTACGGAGTACTTTAACACGTTAAATGTTCTATCTAAAATAGCTCCTTTAAGATTGGACACAAATTCCATTAGCAAAAGCTCTTCTATACGAATCTCTTCCAGGAATTCTGGGTTTATTCCTACGGTTTGTTGTATTGTTTGAAATTCCTTTTGTATCGTTTTCCGTTCTGGAATGTTATATGACTCCCCTTCGTCTAAAAGGGCGCTAGCCAACTGCTCCAGGTCATGGCGAATAGTTGATTTAACTTCGAAACTTTTTAAGCCCAACTTCAAGTTTGCCTGGAATATTGAAAGCTCTGTTTTCAAAGCTTGGTCACACATTACAGGCAATAGATCAGCCGTCATTGATAGAGATTTTCGGGTATTTACTACGGAGTTCAGAATCATCTCCTGAGCAGACAGGAGTTCTGATAAAACCCTCTTACTGTCTCTTCTCAGCGCCTCCTCGAGTTTTTCAAGGATGCAACGATGAAAAAAGTTGAAGGCATCTGTCTCTTTATTCTGTAGTTTACCCCTTCGCGCAGTTTTTACATTTCTTGCCGAAACTCCGTGAAAAAGCGGACAATCTTTCATACTAGAATTTATGAGAAAATTTGCTCTCGTTAGCTGCTGAAACAACTTTTCCTTTTTCTCTTGTGCAAGTTCATACAACTCCTCTTCTGATTTTTTTTCGTCATCGTCATCGTCATCGTCATCGCCGTCAAATGCAAGAGCGATTTGGTCGCAATCTACTTTACTGCAAACAAACATCAAAGATACGTTTGGGAATTTATCTTGCAGCTCTCGAATTGTCGTTTTGTCCTAAAATATAGACAAAGACACTAAATCAGTAATTTAGTTTTATTCATTCACTAAAAATTCAACCATTGAATTTTAGACCATCATGCAATATTTTACCGCCAAATTGTCTTGCAATGCAATGCGCGACCTAAAAACAAAATGGCCGACGACGATTCAAATAAGCAGTTATGTCTGTCTTTCTCTAACTTTCTCTGATGAAAAGCCAGGATTGGGAATTTAATTCTGATCGGTAAGCACCTTTATACTCTGTAGATCAATGCTAGATGAATGCCCTACTTTAAAGGTAAAATATATCAAACTTTATGAACTTCAGCTTTATATTAAAGTTAAGGAATTTTTTAATGCATATTATAAAATAACTGTTATGAATGTCACATTCTGATTGGTTTGGAGCGTGTGCTTTATGAGAGCACGTTGCGTCATTCCTATCTATTATGGTAAATTGTATTTTATAAAAGAAATAAAAAACTTGCCTGCTGTGCTGTGTGCAGTCATAAAGCACTTGGGGATTGGCAGAACACTCAAGAAGTGTCCAGAAGCACTCCGCTACGCGTCGTGCTTTTCCTAACACTTCTCTCACATAGCACGTGCACACGTTTTCTATTTCTTCAGTTAATAGAGGGGAATGATTATGAAACCTATTGTTATAAGGTCTTTGTTCGCTTTTGATGTTGAACCAGTCAGTTGACAGTGCACAAGGTTTGATTTTTGCTCATCCAAAATTGCAAAATAAGTAAACATAAACTTCGTCTATGGGATTATTGTAAGGAATATTCAAATATCTCTTATAAATCTTTAAGTATTTTGGAATATTTATGAAATATTTTGGTCTGTTCACTCAACCATTGCAAACAAAAGATTGTGCAGGGAAGGAGAGTCAGGACCCCTCCCCTGGATCCACCCTTGCTCACTCACCTCTCACCTCTGGGGTCTCAGGTTCAATTCCTGGACTTGGCAACGCGTGTGAGTATAGAGTTTGTCAATAGGCGGTTTCCTTGATTCAAGGATCTTTCTCCAGGTTCTCCTCCCTCTGCAAAACCATAACATCCTGAATTCCAATTGAATCAGTCAGTTAGCCCTGTCATGAACCCGACTTAGATCAACCCAGAGGTTGTTTCAGGATTATATAAAAATTGTTTGATGGAAAGGTAAATAGAAAGTATATAGAAAGAAATTTATTGGTTTAAAAGAATGGATACTCTTTTTCACAAAATACAATACTCCAATTTTGACTTCTGTAAGGGGTTGACTAAGCCTTGACTGCATATAGATTTTTTTTAACATTTAATGACGTGTTCCAGTCAAGGCCCGTGAAATTTCAAAGTGTTTGTATTCTTCAAGATATGCATTCTTTATTTGTGACCATTGGTATTTGTGAATATCTATTCACTGATATGAGGCTAACCCTGAGGAAATGAGTTTGTGATCAAGTAACAAAGTGGTATTTGACTAAATGACCTATTGGAATTCAGAACTTTTGATTTGTTGCAGAGGTAAAATAGCCATAGCCATAGAAAGAGGAAGGGGGGAAAAGCTAGATAGATTGCATTTAGTCACACTGTTGAATAGTTAGATAAATTTATCCAGGGGGGGGGGGTGGGGTGGGGGCGTACTCCACCAGGATTTGGGTAGGGGTGTTCCACTGGGATTCTGAAAGGGGTACCCTGTTTATGACAAAAAAATCAAATTTGTAGACCCTGTTTATGACAAGATGACAAGAGATATGATTAATTGCACTGAGTTCCTGTTTCAATTATCATGTCAGCTTGCATATTGTTTTTTTTTTTGACAACCATAATAACCAGTTTCGGTCAATATGAAAGTAGAAACCCTGAATATGACAGAAAACTCAGGAAGAACTTGGAACTTGAGTGAAATTGCATACCCTGTTTATGACAAGAACCCCCCCCCCCCCCCGGAAATTTATCTAACTTAGAAATATTTAGTTGACATCACCTAAAATGAAGTACCAGTACTATATGCCAAACTGATTGTCATGCTAAGCCAGAGAATTACTTTTACCAGAGAATGTGCGAAGAGACAGTCCATTACATCTTTTTTTACTCCCCTGATTTTTAGACTGTTGACACATGAATTTTCAATTTTTGTGACTGCAACTAAAATAGTAAATAACTTATCTAATTTAGGTGATGTCAACTAGTCAAACAGTTAGACTAAATTCACTCTACAAACATCAACTCTAACACACAACATTGCATTTGTATTGGAATACTCCAGTTTCAAGTTCTCTTTGCTCAGATTTAGTCCCGGGGGGGGGGGGGGGGGACTCTGGGAAAAAAGTACCAGGGATGCTCATCGGAAGTTTTCAAAAAAAAAACCTAAAAGTTACCGGAAGTCATTAAAAAAGGGCATGGCTGAATGAGATTTAACCCCTAAGAGATACAACAAATAATATTAAATTTTATATAAAAAGTGCCTAGGATAAACCATATCGATGCGTGTTTCTCTCCTTTTCCGGCACCCTAAGAGATACTGAGAAAATGCTGATTTTCAAAAATTCGCATTTAACACCCTAAAAGATACCAAATCGCGAATTTTTACCCCTAAGAGATACGATGAGCATCCCAGGTAATTTTTTTTCAAAGTCACCCCCCCTGGGGCCTTAGTCTCGCTTGAGTGTTATAATATTTTACTATTCAACCAAAACTTTGGCATTTTTAATCAACTCATAAACATTTGTACACAACCGAGGCTAAGACTGAGTAAAGGCGTGAACTCCAAATGAAAGCTAGATAGACAAAAATGCAATTTTGAGAAGGAAAACTAATACACAATTAAATGTAAATGGCAAAATAATGCAATTTTGAGGATTCTGCCTGTTACAAACAATTGATAGTTGATTCGTAACATATTTCAACACTGACTATATCTAGAGTAACATGTAATCTCTCCTACCATTAAAACCATAGGGAGACCCCATTAGCCAGGTTTTTGACACAATACACTTTTCACCCCAGATATAACCCTTTCCTTTAAAATCATCATAAATGATGCCTATGATTTTTTTCATTGATCTGATCCAAAGCAAAAAGTCATCTCTGTCCCACATACCAAAATTTTCAAGTTCCTATAATCTGTTTAAGAACCAAGACTAGTTTTGCTCTAAATTATATTTTCCTCCAAAATTTTCAAATAATGCCTAATTATTTTGTTGTCCAATCCCGATCTCAGCACGAAGTAATATCAAATATCACATACCAAAATGTAAAGGTCTTGCTGTATTTTTGAAAAACCAAATTGAGAATTATTAATTATTATTGTCTCTCTAAAATATTTTAAAAGTAAATTTATGTATTGCTTGGTTTACAACCATTGCAAAAAGAGAGGTATATGTCGAACCCAGTTAGGTGTTAACTAACAACTTAACCAAATTTCAGAATTTTAATTGGCGAGAGATGGAGAGAGAGGCCAGAAAAAATTGAAATAGTCACGGTACGGCTTCATCCTACTCAGGGGAGAAAGCGTTGCGTGACGACACTGAAAGAGGCTGTGGGGGAGACTAGCTTTATCCAAGCAAGTTGTTTGTTTTAAATATCTTTAATTACATTTAATCGCCCGGAACCCATTTTTCAGTTAACCAAAACAAATTTTAAAATTTCCTTTCTAAAAATGATTGAAATTCGACCTACCTTTTCACGAAGTTGGTTTTTACCATCCACTATGTAAACGATTAAAGGTACAACTCCTTCCTTTATGAATTCTTCGACAACACGGTCCAGCGCTTCGTTCTCGTTGCGACCAGGAGAATCAATGATTTGCATTCCACACTCAAGAAGCTTATGATCTATACCAACCTCCACTAGATGTTGTAGCGCTTCGCTGTCCTCTCGAGAGCTTCCCTGTAATACTATAAACTTGTTGGGTACTTTTGCATTCTTGCCAAAGGATATCTTTTCCACTTCGTTCATATCGGCGTCCACCAGCTTCACGTAGTTTTCAGAACTGTAAACAACTCGTACGATTCTAGAAGTGCACGGCGTTTCCTCTGTTGGAAGTAGCTTGTGCTTTCGCAGCAATACATTTATCAGCGTACTCTTACCACAATTGTGGCTACCAATGAAGAGTACGCTGGGTAAACGTTTGGTAAAATCAAACTGGGGTATCTGCAAGGCTGGAAGCAGTCCTGGATTTTCATCGTTTTCTTCATTGATCAAGTTTTGAATATTTTCAAAACATTGTGCTGTCTCTTTATGAAGCGCTGAAATTTGTTCGATGTGATCTTTGTACTCATTGATAGTCTTTTGAAGGGTTTCGAGGGAAGATTCTAAATCCTCGGAGTTTGTTTCTGCCATGACGTCGTTAGTTCATGTCACTGATCTGAATCTACTGCATAAACAAGAGTGTGCTCCGTTTCAGAGTCTAAAAGCGCTAGCTAATCTCTTATTTTAGCGAGGTCTGCAATAATGAAATCGAAAGTGAATCGCTATGAGAATAATAGAAGGGAGCGCTCTCACAAGGGACTTTCCCGAGAAAATCACGAGACACGATTTGCATTCTTGGCTTCCGCCTCTTCCAAGAAGTCTGTCTGGGGTAAAATCCAAACTTTGGAACAAAGGTTAAGAACACCGGATTGTTGGATCAGTGGAGCGTGGATCGATCGATCGTAGTCGGCTTAAGCTTTATGCTTCGAAAGGGAAAGAGAAATAACTGGGGGAAAATTTACAAGATGGAACAAGCATACTTTCCTGTCTTCTGAAAAGCCCAACACGCTAAAATCAAAGTCTATCTGTGCATAGTTAATTAACTCTATTAACTATGATCTGTGAGTTGGCCGTGCAATGACTTTGACCAGCACAGATGTTGTTTCAGGGGAGTTGACCATACCCTGACATACCCGGATTCCATCTTTGAGTTAGGCGTACCATGACTTAGATCAGCCAAGAGGTCGTTTCAGGATTTGATAAAATTAGTGAGCAGATCTTGCCCTGTGGAAGAATTGTCTTTATTATTCAACGTCTCCCTCTCAACAAGTCCTGGCAAACTTCGGCGTTACTGCAGTTCTTTGTTCATAAATTGCTTTGAAAGATTTTGCAACACTTTCACCGGCACTGCAAGATCACCTAAATAAATCTGTGGCTAACACTAATAACTAATGATAATAAAACAGCAACTTTAATATTTATATCGCTCATATTTCATACGCATATGCTCACATGCGCGCAAACGGGATGAATAATTGTTCTTCCAGGACATAAACTTGCTAAACTTACTTAGCAAAATTTGCTCTATTTTAGCAAAAAAACCACTGTAAATTGTATGAAAAATGGAACTGAAGAAATTGAATTCTCTTTTTAATTTGAAAAACCTGAGTTTTTCTCTGTGAGAAATAGACTACTAGTAAATCAAATAAGCCCAACCAATCAGAACGCACGGTTTACAATGGTCCACCAGTTTGTTTAAGCTATAATGTATTATGTCATTGTGATTCGAAGTTTGGATAAATATACGACAATACTAAGTAATATATACAACCTGTCAGTTAGAACTAAAAATTATGACTAATGAACATTTAGACGCTAGTCTATATTTAAGCCGTATGAAAAATTTGAACAAAGACCAACAGTGCTATGCAAGCACTCTCATGGTTGAGAAACGAATGTTCAAAGACAAGTGTCCTCTTAAATTGCTGGGTTTTTTTTCTCGTACGAGTGGGAAACGATATAGCAACACTGTGGCCGTGCTGCAGCCGTACTGTATCTTACCGTAGCCATAACTTCGCGTTACGGAAGAAAATGGGAAGCAATTTTTATGATAGGGTATGTCGCACCGTGCGCGAGCTGAAAGACAGTACCGTACGCTTTATATTCATAATAAAACTGCTTTATTACGAGTTGGCTTTTTTAACCTGCTCTTGGTAAGGAAAAATAGCAGCCTCGCACCACAACAGAGTCAACCTGATGGAAATCCCAGTCAGAGAACAAATATACCGTCAATAGACCTTATTTGTGGTGTGACAATGTTTTCCCAATTCAGCGTGACGAACCTCCAGGGGATTAATTTTCTTTTGTTTTTACTCTTCGAAATATTCATGAATATCCCAAAGGATACGAATGGAATAAAGATGATATCCCGACGAGTTTCAAAACAATAGCTCTTCATTCCCCCAGAGGTTTGTCACGCTGAATTTGGAAAACATTGTCACACCACGAGGTCTATTCCTATTTCTCATTTTACGACTTAAGAACCTTCATACTTATATTATATACACACTGGGTCAAAATCTAGTTATTATTTTAAGACATTTTCAATTACTTCCTTCATTTCAACAAGTGAAATTCCTTCCGTGAAGCTGTTTGCCAGAAATTCTGCCAACGTGTAGTTTTTAAAGCTCTTTTCAACTTCTTCAGGGATGAGTTCCAAATTAGGGAACGTTCCTCGCTTGATTGCTTGATAGACTTCCTTCACGTCTGTGGTATCAGCAAATGTTGGTCTCTTGTATTCCCCCACCGCCAACAACCATCCAAGAATTCCAAGTGCGTAGACGTCATGCTTCATCGCCACCTCTAGGACTCGAGTGGACGTGTATACTAATGGGGGTGGAGCGGCGCATACGTGAAATGGTGCACGATCATCGTGGTAGAAGACACTGTCATCACGAGGCTTGGAGATATTCAGTTTGGCCTTATTGTGCTCGTCAAGCTGTATTGATTATTGTTATAACATATCTTTTAGTGAGATAGACTAGGATATATGTAGTGCCCTGTTTATGCGCAAATGACCGATTGTGATAAATTTCTGGATTTCAATGCTGATAGATGTCTTTGCATTTCTTTTTGCTTAAAATGGTTATCAAACACCATGCACTTTGTGCTGTAATCAGTGACATCAAGTGAAACCCAACAAAAACCAAATCAACTTGAATCCTATAATATTGTAAACTCTTAGATTGCTTTATGCAATTTGCAACTGTGAGAGGTGGACGGTAAATGAATTTGGTACTTATAGTTGTCACTGCCACGGTTTCTTTAAAAGAGGAAATTACATTCTAAAGAATGACACGTAGTCTGAAATATAAAAAACATTGTGCCTAACCAAAGATAGAGTGCGATCTAGAGCGCCGCAACGCAGGCTAAACCAAAGACGTTCCCTTACACGTTACCTTACCAGAACATTGGTAGGCCTTGGATCAATCAACTGAAGTCCTTGTTCACGACAAAACATGCACGCCTCGATCAAGTCTTTCAAGATAGCCCATCGAATCTTCAGGTTTTCATTGGTGAGAGTCTTTAATCTACCTTGGTTAAGCGCAGTGTAAAGATCTATGTCCTCCTTTGGCAACAACAGTGTCATTTGTGAGTCAATGAGAACTAATGACAGTGGGCGCAGGACACATGGTGGGGATTCATCGATCCTGAAATTCATAAACAAGGAAGATAATTTATTTGCCAGACATAATCTAGCTTCGTTCATTCGCCTCTTACCTCTAGGGTTTCAGATTCGCTCCCTGTTTACATGTTTGCAGAGTTTACTCCATCTCCCTTGATTCGAGGGCTTTTTCTGGCTCCAGTTTTTCTCTCTTCGCAAAACCTTGCGCGCTATATTTCAGTTTAGTCCAGTTTCGAGTTCTCTGTTGCTCAGGGTTAGCCTCGATTTTGTGCAAAATATTCATATGTTCTAGTGAAGGTCCGTGGAATTTTAAAGTGTTCGTGTTGTTGAAGATGCGCATCTCTTACTCTGCGGTTGGCATTAGTGAATAACTTGACACTGACTCGAGGCTAACCCTGAGCAAATGAGCCTATAATCAAGGAATACAGCGGTAATTTAGAACTCGAATTGCGAAAAAAAGGTCTATTCAAACTGTAAGTTAGCCCTGCTCTGTGTTTGTTCAGCCAGAAGGTTTCAGGGTAAAAGAAAACAGTATGTTCCTCACCTTATCATGGAATGCTGGATCGACAAGTACATTAATTCGGAGATATCAGAACGTAGCTGTTTTGCAACAATTCGTCTTTGGCTGAATTCACAGGAATTAGTCTTGCAGTGAAAGACTATTCCTCTCTTGCTCTTCCTGCTGATTTGCTGACATAATAGGAACGTTTCGTCTGGGCGGCTTAATGACTCAAAGAGGGCATTGGTGGAGCACATGACTTTAGCGAAAGGAGACCCAAAATCATTGACAGCACGTTGATGTTCCTTAGATTGACTGTCCGCAATAGTACATAGTCTCTCTATGCTTTCTAAGTTAACTTCAAATGTCCTGTGTCCCTGGTGCAAGTTATCCAAGATCGTTCCTATCATCCTGTTTGTCAACTTTTGGCGGTCAACATTGTCTAGAACATTTTTCGCAATCTTTCGTTTCCAGTATTTGTTCACGGTGGTTCCCGAAACGATCGACAAAATATCCGAAAGAAAGTTTTTAGGAGGTTCAAAGGTCCGGTACGCAAGTGTCATCAGTGAATAGTCTTTGACTTGAGCAGTGGTAAGCATGTAATGTTCTGTGCTGGAACTTGATAAGATATCAATGTGATGTAGTTGTTGATGTACTAGCTTCCCTGCAATTCCATCCTGCTTGGACATTTCCAAAAGAAATCGACGAAGCTGCTCGACAATGTTACGTGTGACCGTCTTGACTGTTTTCGTGCCAACTTTTAAGGATATATGGAGGACTGCTGTTAAGACCATCTTTTGTATTTGAGTTTTGTATTGATTGATAATTTCATTTCGGTGTACCACATCAGCGATAACTATTGGGGCAAACTCCATGTTCTCAGCATCGATTAGGATACGATTTTCATTTTCTTGAATTGCTCTGTCGACAATTCTTTCTAACTTTTCGCCATTTTCCTTCACGTACATTCTCATTTTTTCAAAATATATTTTCTCTTCCGTTTTAAGTCTGAGAGTAACTTGATGAACATTGTCAAACTCACGGGATTTTAAGTTGCGATTCAGGTAAAATCGAAAGATACGTTGCTGGATTGCCATCAAAGTCTGCGCAACACTCTTCAAGTGGGAATTGATGCTTGCAGATGCAAATTTCAAAAAACTTGTTTTCATTTTTTCGAAAGAGGAGAGATGGATATTTTCTGCGTTTAGTAATTGGCTCCTCCTGGCCTTTCGCACTTCTCGCGTTGATATAGCATGGAAGAAGTCACAGTTATCTACGTCTGTTTCCACATCTATGAGTTGCGCACGGACGAGAGCAGAAAAGGCACACATTTTCTTGCTCTGCAGTACCTCCTTCTGGCTTTCAGCTGACATGTAACTCTCGTCCTCGTCGTCATCTCGGTCAAACTTCGCTGCCTGTTCATCAACATCAACTTTGTTGCAGACGAAGAAAATCGGGATGTTACCAATGTTCTGTTTTAGATCGTAAAGGAATTCACGGTCCTGCGAGAAAAAAGCATCGTGTTGAAGTTAACAACTCAACAGGGCCGTAGTCACCAGTAAGTTTGGTCTGGTTTTAACCGCTTCACTTTTTACTTTCAGAACCATTTTTCCCCTTCGCAAAAAAATTATTACACAAGTAAATAAAAAAAACAGGACCACCTTTTTTAAAACCCGACCACTGACCACCACTGTCCAAGTGGTGGAGAATTGCTTCAGGTCAAGTTCTAATTGTTATGAAAAATGAAGAAACTTTTATTTTGTTCACAGCTATAGCAGCTTTGCCTTCTCTTCAAAGTACTTCAGCACTTTGGCATTTCCAATCTGTCTTTAGTTCGTAAAATATAGTCAATATTTGCATGGTTTAAAGTGTGATCCAGGCTATATTGACCTAACGTTTATGTTAGCATGTAAAATCTAGCCCAGTTACTAGACAAATACTGGATTCAGGAAGAGGGAGTAATTTTTTTATTTACAAAATTCTGCCTCTATCTGTCCCTGCCAGTATCTTTCTTGGCTTTTGCGAAACTAGCCCCATAAAAATGAACTTCCCCTTACTTACTTGGTTCCTGAGCGATGAATTACCATCGATAACGTAAATAACTACCTGAAGTATACCATGGACACATTCCTGCACTATGGAGTCTAATACTCGGTTTTCACTCATTCCTGGGGCATCGACGAACTCCAGGTGTCCCCCCTGCAGAAGTGGGTTCTTTAGCCCAACCTCAACGACACACTGTGTCCATGTTTTATCGCGTCTTCTCTGATCATCCTCTAATGCGATTTCTTCCTTTGGGATGCCTTTCTTTTTAAAGTTTTTCAGCTCTACCTTGATGTTGCCTGACGGTTCACGCACACGTAGGTTATTTTCATGGCTGTATCGTATTCGAACGATACGAGAAGTGCAGGGAACTTCAGCAGTTGGCAGATACGAGCCACCCAAGAGCTCGTTGATCAAAGAGCTTTTTCCCGAGTTTGTTTGCCCGATAACTAAGACTGATGCTCGTTTAGTTACAAAATCTTTAAGCTTGACTTTCTCTTCTTCAGTTATGAACGTCTGGCCTGGAATTGCGTTTAGGTCATTTCTAAATATCCTTTCCAGTTCGTTGATTATTGTTTCTGATTCGGCATAACATTTTCTGAAATACTCGATGTCATGACTAAATTTTCGGAAGGTATCTTCAAAAGGATTTATTTTTTCAACGTGAACAGCTTTGTCTTCCATGATGATAAGGCCTGCAAAGAGAAAGCAAAACTGAATATTTGTTGAAGATATAACTAGCTAAAAACTAGTGTGAGCTGCGTCGGTGTTTCTAATGAAACAGTAATGATGAAAAGGTTAATTATACACCGTGAAAAGACCTATTTCTCTTTTACTCCGACGAAGGACTAGCGTCCGAAACGTCAGTAAGTTTCTTCATCTTTTCACGGTGTATAATTTACCTTTTCATCATTACTGAATATTTGTTGGTTAAAAATCGGAATGTTTAGGGTTAGATTTGGTTTTACCGGCAAACTCAGCCACCGAAAACGGGGAATAAGAGCAGTTAAGGGGCTTTCAAAAAGACTCCCTTGTTTGATAAATTCTGGATTAGTACTGCTGGTATCGACCTACAATGCATGCAGATCATGATCAATACAATCTCGTGTTGATCGATACCTTTTTGTTACCGTCTCGTACAAATAATGGCAGCCGAAATCGCTTATCGATTTTAAAATGACTGTTAAAACATGAAAACTTAGGACTATAGTAGAATAGTAGTCTTAGAAAAGTTTAAGAGATACACGAAGTCCTAAAGGTAGAATTCTGTTATTAAATCAGCAGATATTCTGTTTTAAGTCAATAACATTGCAAGAGAGGTCGGAAAACAATGTCACAAACGCCGAGCGAGTTCGTTTGGACGTATAGTATGGTATCAAAAGTATCATGTTTATGAGATAACTTACCGTTGCTGCAGGATTCTAATATTTAAGTGCCCTTGAAGAGAAAATAAAGGCTGCATCAGTCTGCATCTTTTAGAAAAGCGGGAGTTCGATTCTTGGAAAGTCAGAATTAATTTGATATGAATCACGAGACAGACCTAGTGGAAAACTAGGAATGGAACTATTTATTGGGTAGTGACTGCGTGACAATGAAAACCTTTATGGAAAGTAGAGACTTCTGAAGATTTTCTTGGTTTTTCTTGATTAATCTGCTTCCACTTTGTTCTTTGCAACGATTCTTTTCAAATGCCTGCGAAAATGGCTTTTTTAAAATGGCGACTAGAGGATGACCCTCGGAGTTCGATCTGAACGTGACATATCTCGTGCGTCACGCGAGATGAAGAGTAATCGCTTTTCTTAGAATTCGGGAATTTCCCGTACTGTTTTTGTATCAACCAGGAAATGTATATCTCGACTGCAGTAGAATGCTTGTAGAACATTATTATGCATAGTTCTCTTTCGGATTTCAAACACGACCAAGCGAGGATTAAAGCAGATACCTTAACCTTTTAAAACAAACTGAGCGGCGATCAAGGGGACGAAACCCTGGACCGAGATGGCTCTGCAAACCGTTTTCGAGAACTTTAAACGAAATAAGGACGCCCTCCTAGCCATACACCAAGATACAGTGGAATGCTTTGAGAAAATACAAGAAAGCCTCTTGAGTAAACGGCATGGCCGAGAGCTGGCAACCCAGCTTGTCCAGGAGATGACTATGGCAAGTAGTCCTCCAGCCGAATCTATTGGTGTTGCTTTCGATGATCTTAGCATGGTTGTGCTCAGCATGGGGGGAAAAGAATGCTCAATCTCAAGCCTTGCAGAGACTCTGTACACCACAGAAGAAAGAAAGGAAGTCTGTAAGCTGTTTGAAAAGGAAAGCCGCCCATCACTTATAGTCATAGGTCAAACGAACAGTGGAAAGAGCTCCATCATTAATGAAATATTAGGATGCAAAATCGTGTCTACATCCGATCAACCATGTACGTCACGAATCGTGAAGATGACATATTCAAAGGACAACTACATTGAGCTGGTAACTCAAGATGGTCAGAAAGTGCTAGAGAAGATAAAGTCGCAGATTGCCTCTAAAATCCCAAGAGAACTAATTGAGCTCAAGCAAGAAGACCGAGAGAACCCAGAACGTGTGACAGCCATTGTTAAAGCTGGTTTTGATATTCCTTTCCTGGAGTCTGGAGTTGATGTTATCGATTCACCCGGGAGGAATGAAAACCTTGTGCTTGATGAATTGGTCAGGAAGCAGTTGGACAGCATCTTGCCTTTCATTGTGTATGTCATTGATGGACATAATCTTTTTACAGCACAAGTAAGTGTACAATTTATTTCACGAATGAATTTTTGAACTTTTTACATGCTTTTTACATGCCTTTTCTGAGTCCGAAAAATAGTTCGCATTCCCAAATATAATTATGCATATACTCACATGCTTTAAAGATTTTTTTATTTGCTTTTCATTGTGTTAAATTTTAGCTAATACATATTCATCATCGGTCATCAGGCAATTCTCTTGTTCCTCTTCTACAATTGTTAATTTTAAAATTTTTTTTTAACATTTCCCTTTAATACAATGTTGAAATTGTTTGATTTAGAAGAGTACCTTGTTCTTTCAATTGACCATCACTCGACTTTCAAGTCCAGCCCTCTGTAGCGTTGGGATCTGTAAACTGTCTCATACCTTGCTCGAAATGTGGGAGAGTAATTTACGAAAACGTTTCTATAGCAAAGAGAGGAAGTCTGCGATTCCTCCCATTATACATTACATTATAACGCCTAGACTTGTGTCTGCCAAATTATAAAGAGTGATATTTTTTCTTTAGGACAACGACGTTCTGAGAGAGATCATGGACAAGAGCGGGGCATTGGAAATTTTCTTTGTTGTGAGTAAAATAGAACCACAGGAAAGTGATTCCTCCGACGAAGAAGACGAGGACGAGGACGACGAAGAAGATGGAAAGGAAACGGTCCAAGAGAGCAAGAAACGACGCGTTTTTGAACAGCTTGTCAAGAATGGCTATTTGTCTCCTGACCAAGACAGGAATTGCAATGAGAACTTCCATGGTCTGTCTGCATGGAAGTTGTATGAATGTCGCTGCAAGAAAAAGAAGAATCCTCATTGGAAGGATCCTGGTAACATCTATAAAGAATACACAGATGCTTTCGATAGGTTCCAATCATGCCTTAAGAGTTTCGCAGAATGTTGTCTGAAGGGGAGTGTTAAGATAGCATGTCAGAAGTTGATTGCAGTTCTTTCGAGGTGTCTGTATTTCTTTATTGAGAAAGCTAATTTACTCACGCAGAACAGGGAAGCCACGCTGGGTATGCTGAAGGTAATTGACCAAGAGGTGGCAACCCTGCACGTGAACGTCTTACGACAAATCCAAAAGCAAAAGGAAGAAATCAAGGAAGTGATGGCTGAAAATATCAAGGCCCTAGAGGAGAATGTCAGTAAAGCTGCAAGATCTTTTCGGTACAGTGAAGAATTTGCTAGTATGCTTGGTAAAGATGGTTATGTCAGTGGAACCGAAGCTGTCAATCAGTGTCGTACCCAGATCGAACAAATGGTCTTCAACAAAGTGCAGGAAGCGGTTAAAACTACATTGCGCACCATGTTTCTCACTCGTGATGATTTTCTTGAAGATCTTATAAAAAAGACGAAGAAGATCGAAGAAGAAGCCTTCTCAGAGGAAGAAATGTCAAACTCCGCGTCTGCCACACTTTTTTCAACTTTGGTGGTTTGCTATGAACCTGACGTTGAGTGCAAGACCGGAGACTGGACTTTCAAACGAATATTACAGAGAACAAGCGAGTGGTTGAAAGGCTTTTTTAAGCGGCCATTCATTACTATAAAAGGCAAGGTTAAGGTTGGAGAATCCAAATGGAAAGAAAAAGTAGCCTTGGACACACTTGGTGCAATTGATGTGTTTGGAATTTGTGAAGATCTGGTGAAAACGCTTAATAACCATTTTGAAACCTGCTATGAGAAGTTTAAGGTGGAGTTGAAGAACATCGTGGACGTGTTAGCAAAGGGAGAAACCTTAAAGGATTATCAACGAAAGGGTGAGAATTAATAGATAATTACTGAAGCACGCAGCATTCGTAGGTATACTGCATTATTATACCTACGAATGCTGCGTGCCGAATCCATTATATATATATATATATCTAGTATAATTATTGATCTTATCAAAATCCAATTGTTTTCTTTCTAGCTTGTTTATCATAGACCGCCCCCGTTTTTCAAGCACACTAAATATGCCTGATTTTCCTCTATGCATTCGTTGGGATAATGCAGACTGAAAACAATGGATTTTGATAAGATCAGTAATTATAAACTTATATCTTCAGTAAGCTTCAGTTGCACCCATTCATTTTAATAACTGCACAACCCATATATCTATATAACCTGAGTTTCAGGCTCAAGGGGAGGGTGAAGAGAGGAGAGGGCCCTTTTCTCCCTTTCTCTCCTCTCTTCTCTCCTCCTCTTCCCCTCGGGCCTGAAACTCGTATATTTAATATGCCTCATTCAAATGCAATTTGAGTAATATCCGCTGTTTATGACTGCTGATGAGCAAATGAATTAAAATGCAACTCAAATAAAATATTTATCAACAAGAGAATGAGCAATAGTCTGAAATGGGAAAACATTAGACCCAAACAAATAAGGCGTTTGTGTTTTTGGCTTCCGTCAATCAAATTGCCAATTGCCCGAGTTAGTATCTTTTGACTCAATGGAAGCCAAAAGCAAGACGCCTTGGGTCGTACTGGTAGCGTAGTCTCAAAATGGATGTATTTACCACAAACTAAACTGTACCTAAGGATTTTGTGTTATACATTGTATATACCCTCATATATCGGGGAATTTAATCTGTGCCCGACAATCTGTCATCATGAGGGAAATGCCCACGAAGCGAGTCATTTGTAGTCTTTGCCGGCGGAAAATGAGGAAATTCGCTTGAAGTTTTTCTACAAGGATAGTTCCTTTTGATTTGAGTAGGATTCGTTTTTAGTTGAGAAATCGTCGAAAATTAAAAGCTTTCGGGCATTTTATAACTATCATACTATATTTTTAATTACTTTTTTTTTGGAGAGTTTTAAAAACCTAACATCAACCTTAAAGTAAAATGCTGACGCTACGAAAATCACTGAACTGTGGAACAGGTCCGAGTTTTCTTATGCCAGCAAAGCTCACTTTTGTATGATTGCCCCACTCATTTTCAATGATGGATTCCAAATATAACACGTGTATGTGATCTAAATGTAGCAACTTTGAATTTGTCATACCTTGCCATATATTTCTCTTTGTAGCAATCCTTCAATTTGCACCAGACGTGGCTAGCCTCGAGATGCTTTGCCACAGCATAAACGACCTTAACAGATACGGCAGACCACAGAAGGGTGAAACTATCAGTGCCGGTGCTCAGGGCCATGTTTTTGAGTGCTTGAATATAAAAACCGATGAAGGCAAACCTTGTGCCGTCAAGGTCGTTCCAGTCCCTAACGAAAGTGCGCTCAAAGATTTGACTCTTGAACTTCACACTTCAAGGTTAGTATTATTTGTTATGGGTTGCCTGTGGCAAATGGCTTCAATTAAGATATACGGAGGGTTTTCCTGACTAGACTTTAACAAGCAATTATTCAAATTCAGAAAAAAATTCTTCGAATATTCTCTTGATCAAATTGGTTGCCCGAGAAGTCCGGTCAAAAAACCTTTTGTCTTTTTTTCAAATGCAAGTCGTACAATATTACCCAGGGGTCTTTACGATATTACTCAGAGGCCATTCCAAACATTTTTAAGTTCCCGTGCATATTCTGGTCAATTCGGCATGTGAGAACTGTCAATCACTGCCACTATATGGTGGTAAGAGGAAGGGGGGGGGGGGGGGGATTCTTATGGCGCAGTTCTGGTCTGTGCTGTGCTGTGCTGTGCTATATGTTGTTATATCCATGCATATGCACAATTTGTTATATTACCTCGTCTTATCTTCGTTTAATACATCTTTTATTTTGTCTCTAACATATTCTATTGAATTTAAAATGTCAGAGGGCTCAGTCATCCTAATATCCTACCAGTTGTCTGCACAATCATAGAGCCAGTCCAAAGTGGACTCACGGTATCAATAGTGAATGAGCGCATGCCTTCAGATCTTCACCACGCACTACCCAACATTACTTCTCTTCGGGAACGCCTTAATATTCTATTAGACGTTGCGTCAGCCGTGCAATATCTTCATAAAAAGGGATTGATGCATCGGGATATCAAACTACAGAATGTTCTGGTAAGTAGATTGCTTGCGTTTTTGTTTTACATGATAGCTTTTAGTAGAGGCTTCTCTGTGTTTTGAAAATACTCATGAGAGCAGACTGTCTTTAGAGTTGCTTCATAAACCCATGGAACAAAGTGTGCTAATTCAGTAGAGTGTAATAATCGCTTAAACACAATAGAGTTTTCTGATTGAGCGCCCTTTTAAAATATATTCCCAACACTAATGCCTTCAGGTTAGTGGTGCAGTCACTAGGTGCCAAGATGATGGCGGTCTTTATGAGTGTTTTGTATAAGGAATGGAACTAGACTAGCTTTATTAACATATCATCATAATATCGATACAGGTGATTAGTGGTGCAGTCACTAGGTGTCACTATGATGGCGTCTTTATTGGTGATTTATATAAGGAGTGAGACCAAACTAGACCAGTCAGGTATTACTCGGGCGACCTGCAAGGTAGCCCGAGTCTAGGTTTCGGTTTTCATCTATCAGTCTATCTATATCTATCGACACTTTCGAGGTTTCACATGACGCAATGCATACAATCGAGGCAGTCATGAAAATGAGGCGACGCACATGTGGAAGTCATGTGACTGACATGTTGGCATTTTCTTGCCCTCTGCTCCTCGTAGCACAAAGTGTGGCCTGAATTTAGTTCTGGCAAATTTCTTTTCTTCTGGGACGCTCAAAATACATACAAACGCACACGCCGTTTGCGGTAGGCCCACACTAAAAGATCGAGCGTTTTAGGAACGGGTCGCTCGACTCAAATCAAAATGCCAAAAGAATGCCAAAGATACTAGAAAGAAAACCCAGAGAAATACGAACTCTAATTAAACTCAAATGAACTCAAAGTTACAAACCTACTCAATTGTGCTTAAACGAACGAACAAATACTAACTCTTTAGTGAGCAGGAACTTCATTGACACCTACTTAGTCGAAGAGACAAAGAAAACATTCCAAGTAAGCTGAAGATGGACGTTATTTTGGAATCTTTCGGGATGATATTTGATGCAGACTCGTACCCAGTCGCTTCTCTTGTCTTATTGATCTTACGCTGTGGTTGATGGGAAGGATTTAGTGAGTTCCCGGTGCATCAGGGGAAGGACGAAAGAGAAATGCGACTTTTTCTCTCTCCTTCCCAAAAGCCACCGCGTGAAAAAAAAGCCTGAAACAAATGACGACTTGGTACGAGTCTGTATTTGATGCCCTTCGCGAATCAAGAAGCCTTTGTGCTCACATCATTTACGTCGAGGATACGTTTTTTAAGTATTATTTTGGCTTTTACAATTTTGAACAGTTTCTTCAACGTTCTATCGTTCGTTCAACTATCAGTAGCGAGCCTGTCGTGCATGATGTTAGTCGTACAACATTTCATAAACATATGTCAACTAAGAAATTGGTAGACTCTTTAGAAAATGACTGTGGTGTATTCGAAAAAGCTGTAAAGTTATCTGTATTTGAGTGTTCATCACAATAAAAGATCACACATTTATTAGAGGATTGCAGGTCTCGTTATGCCAAATTTCATACTCAAGCGCTTAGCGCGTGGGCCTTAAATAGTGGAAAAAAACGAAGATCTGATAACTTTCGGTACGGATCCAGCAAACTAGTTTAATGATATATTTCTAATGTGGCAAGGCTCATAAAGTAAATCGACCAATCATACCGAGTAATCTACCTTGCCATATAATAAAAATGCTTATTCCTGATCATAAGCCTATATAACGAAAACCCGAGTTCACGCCTAAAGGCGTCTAGTTAGAGTAAGGAAGAGGACGTGTACTTACGTCACGTGACGAGGGTCATTAAGATGGATTTGGCTTCGTCAGAAGTGCCTGGTTTGAATAATCTTCCTTTCACCGATATGAAAGATTTATTTTTCGTTTACGGTGAAAAGTGAATGATATTCTTCTCGGCATCCATCATATTAGCGTGACTGTCCACCCTATAGTGTACCTGAGTAGGTTTGATGTATAAGCAAAGAATCAAGGAGAATATTTTCGTGTGGCTAACAGGGTGGGCTAAATTAATGTAGTAATTATGTAAAACATGTGGGATGTAATTTAATCCAATAAAATGTCCTTTGGGAATATATTTATCCCGATTGATTGAATAAAAACGATCGTTATACTTGTGTTTACTTATATATATTGTATTGACTGTCTTCCACTTTACTGCACAATTGTTGTACAACTCCAAAGTTCCAAACATTTATTAGCTATAACCAAGAATTTGTACTGCGACTGTGCGATGTTCGTTACGTCAGTAATACTCAGCCGCCAAAATTAATATAGCTATTGAATTTTTTCGCCTTCAGTGAAATTATAGTATTGGCTTTACTTTTGACGTCCATGTCGTCTTTATTAGTGATTTATAGAACTGAATCAGACCTTTTTGCTTTATAACTATTAGAGGGTATGGTAGATGGTACTTATTGCGTGAAATAAAAACAATTTATTTGCTAATTAATTGCTGGTTTTCACATGACGTCATCAAAACATCAAAATCTAAGCTATAGATCGTATAAAGGCATTTCTCAAGTATGTTTTAGAAGTCAGAGTTATAAGTCACAAGAAAAAATCTCGAGTCATTTCGATGTTTGGTTCCCGAGTTATGAATGTTGAGTTTGTGTCACACAATGCCGTCATGTCTATCTAAATAGCGATCAAAATAGTAAAATAATTTACTTTAAATAAAATATTTTCCCTCAGACACGTTTAAAATATCTATTCAAAGTATATTTAAGTGAAAAATAGTCAAACATATTAAATATTCCATCATTTTAAGCCTTTGGAATTTCGTCCGCCATTGATGGTGTACCAACTTGGAACACCAAGATGGCCGCTCCATACATTTTAATCAAAAATTGCGTCATGTTTATTCGCCTATAGTTCCGCAACTAAATGCTTTACTGTCTCGAAATTTGGCCAGAATATGTAGTTTGGACCACTTTACAAGATTATGAAACTTTTATTTCATTATAATGCGAATTTACGCTTTTGAAATTCATGATGACGTGGGTGAAAACCAAGAATAGTCGCAGTTTGGTGCATATTTAGTCCGCGATATCACTCCAGTGAATCAATCTACATATGAATACACAGGAGACGACAAATACACAAGAAACATGTTAGTCACTTGTTTATCAATACTTTATTTGTTCTCTGTTATCAAAACATTGATTTTATTAACTTTTTATCACTGTATAACTTTGTACAGAATATGAACCCTTTTCTTAGCGAATACGTGCGTATAATTTTCTTTATCACTATTCTTTTGTCATTTTGAGATGCTTCATTTGTGTTATTGGCGGTAGGATACAAGACGTTCGACATGCTTGCTTTGATTGGTATAGAAAATGATAGAGAATTAACATTCTGTACAGTCTTTTATGTCGTCTATTGTCATTAGCTTAATTACCACACTTCAAAAATAGTGTTAAAGTGCTAGTCTTACGAAAATATTAATGACGCAAAAAAATCCCCGATTTTGTATATGCTCAAATAGGTTATAATGTTCACCAAGAAACAATAATTGGTTCGAAAAAGAAACTTTTCCCTTCTGAATTCTACTTCCGAAATTGCTAAAAGCTCGTCCGCCATTTCTATGAGCAGCGATTTTTAATTTATGTGTGACGTCATATGCGCAACTGGCATCGTTTTTATCCACACTAACTCTACAGCATTCTCGGTAAGAAGGCATGGCTTGGTTTAAGACTTGTTTTTAAATCAAAAATAGTCGAAATTTAGTTGCAATTACACATTGCGAAAAGCCGCGAATTTTGAAGGGTTGCGCGTATGACGTCACTTCCTTCGAATCACTAAACGTTGCCAGGAACGCAATCGCTTAATGGCGGACTCAAACGGCCAAACTTTACTGGCTAAACGCAACATCTTCCCAGTCTCGTATCGAAAACGAATTTGGACAGTAAACTATATTACATACATAGTTTTATATGGTACAATTTCCAGGGATGGTGTAATTTTCGTAAGACTAGGAACCAAAATAATTCAGAGCGAATTTTGGACAATTTTATTCTCGCTCCTTTCGCAAAACTATTGCGTCAATTTAATTGTATTTTTCATATAATGTACTTGAATTATCCTAGATTCTAACTGTATTTTTTTTAAATATTTTTAAAATGTTTAGCCTATTACGGCCGAAAATCAAACAGTGCTATTTTTAGTTTTTGCTTTTTTCTCCTCATCCCCAGGTACGATTTTTCTGAAATTTTCAGAATCTTATCATCTAGCACTATTGCAGCCTGTGTATAAATTTGGATGGAAAGTCTTGGGCAGAAAAAAAGGTTTTGACGCCGCTTGAAAATTCGATCCAAAATTTGAAGCATATAAGACACCGCGCTGTAGAAACACCACCATTGAATGGATTGCCTTGAAGTTTTTACATATCTATTTCCAATTATTGCGGATGAGCCTTACGAAAAATCAGCATCAAATCTTAAAATCTCATTGAATAAATGTTTTTAACTAATTGTCGTTGTAAACCTCAAATATTAGAGTATTGCTAAAAATCACAATTTCGCCGTTTTCTTCAAAACGGCTCCAAGTTTTTTCTTTAAACTTCCTACATCAATAGACCAATCAATAGACTGTTTGATTTTCGGCCGTAATAATTTTCAATATAAAAGTTTAATTCTGCGTAAGATTTGAGTCTGTAGTCAAGGAGCACAGCGGTATATAGATAAACGGTACATCGATCAACTCATTTAGCTGGTAGCTGGTCTTCCAGGAAAACAGACGATGCGCCATTTTATCCATCATATCAGTTCTCCACTTTTAGGGAATTTGAAGATGACAAGCGTGCAAGATTACTAGGATTAAGGCCTCTTTGCCTCTTAAGATTTTCCCATTTCAGACCACAGACCAAGTGTCATTCCATAGAGTATCATTTCTTAGTTTAATGGTTGCGCATGAAAAGACACCTGAATGTTATTTAAAACAAATAAAGAATCTTATTCTCAAGGGAAAGACTCTTAGTTTGAAATGGGAACATGTTACGCCCAAGGTGAAGAGGTCCATAAAACTACAGACCACTTGATTTCCTGATAGCAAACTTATTGCTTATTCTTTGTCTAAGCTCAATACATCACTAAGGTCATCATCATGTATTATTATTATTAATATTATTATTATTATGATGATGATGATGATGATGATGATGATGATGATGATACTGAACTGAACTACTAACCTTTCAGGTTGACACAAACAACAAAGGCTACCTGACTGACTTTGGTCTTTGCAAACCAGAGGGGTTGGCATCCGGTTCACTTGTAGGCACCCCGAATGCAATGGCCCCAGAAATGATCTGCCAGAAGTATACTAAATCCGTTGATGTTTATGCTTTTGGCGTCCTGATGTGGAGAGTGTGTGAAGGAACTGGAAAGCAGCCCGCCAACATATTTTTCTTCCCAGTGCCGATCGTCATGCTGGTAGTGAATGCAAAGGACGACAGGAAGCCGGAGAGATTGGAGGGATTTCTACCGTCTTGTTGGGCCCTCATGGAAAAGTGCTGGGAGACGGATCCAAATCGTCGTCCCTCATTCGATGATATCGTTCATGATTTGAAAGAAATTTTAACTGATAAATCTATCACGTGAGATTTTTTTTATTGAAAACTTGTTAGTTTGAATCCCTGGGTTGTATACACTCTATCAATACGTACCGCTTACCTCGTTTCAAAGGATTTGAACATATGACCTTCAGGGACGGACCAAGGGGAGGGGTGCAGGGGGTGCGCACTCCTATCTCACTGGTTCGGCCTTGTGCCCCTTCTTCGAAGATAACCCTTCACTGGATTAACTGTGTACGCAGCACCTCTCCCTGAACAAAATCCTGGATCCGCCCGTGACCATCACGATAGAAATAGAAATATAGTTGAAATTGAAATTGAAATAGAAATATAGTTGAAATTGAAATTGAAATTGAAATAGACTGTTTTGACAGTTATTTTATACCTGCAATGTTGGTTGACGATAACGAATCATTCTCGTCATTAGCTTCTCTGGTTAGACAACCACCATGGTGGCTGTTTCGTCGTTATGCAAAGAGCAGTTTTCGTATGACTATGAAAAGGCACAAACACGGTCGTGACATGGCAAGAGGGATACGCCAGACCAATCACATTGCTCGAGAATGTATTCTTCATCCAATCAAATACCCGGAAAACGGCATAAACACGGAGAGGACATGGACACGCCAAGGTCGAGGCACTGTCAGACCAATCACATTGCGCGAGAAAAAAACCAACAGCCAATTAAGATTCTAGAAAACATCACGGTCACGACACGGCACGCTTACGTCACTGACATTTTTCGAGTCATACGAAACCACTCTAGGGATTTTGATACACTTAGGTGCACCCCAATAATCTTAAAAACTTTTTACCATTTCTTACTAATTTGTTACAAGTCACACTTCAGTAAGCGAGTAACACAGGAGAGAAATGACTTCGCCTACGACTTATTGAGGCCACCGCAGTCTATAGAGAGACTGTACTGCACTGTACTGTACTGTTTATATTTTTAACACATGTATAGGATATATACCATAGCTATTAACAGTGAAACGTTTCTATGTATCTCTTCTACTAAATAAATTTTAAAGTTTTGTAATAATATGGAATATGTAAAGTTCTAGACTGGTAGAGCGAACTGACGAAGAGTTCCCGCCAAATCTACAAGAACTTAACTCCTTCGGAGGACTGTTTTGAAAAACGCTTAGGTTCACCGGGGTTTTCCTCCTCTGTACCCATACTTGAAAAATCCCACGTTTAACTCATTTATTTAGGCCCCGTCCACACTAGTCTGGGCGAATCCGGAACAATTTTTCGCCGAAAACGATTTTTTTCGAATACGGTCTCCAGAGTGAAACAATTTGAAAACGCCGGCTAGCCGTATTGTGGACAGAGAACATTTCGTATTCGAATTTTTTCGGATTTTTCGGGAACATGCCGGAAAGTCTAAAAATTCACCGCGGGCTCAATTTCAGCTTCGATGCACATGTCAGATGTGCAATGAAGCGTTTTTGCCGGATCTGATCGGACTAGTGTGGACGCGAAACATTTTATTCGTTTTCATGTGTGGACGGAAAACATTTTTTTTCAGCTTTCGATGTGAAAGTTTTGGATTCAAATTTATCCAACATAGTGTGGACGGGGCCTTAGTAAATAATCGATACTCAAACGCGCATATATTAGTATTTGATATTATTTGATCCAAACAATGTGAATTAAAGAAATATAATATACAATCTTCCTTCCTTCCTTCCTTCCATTGACAATGCTTGTTAATTCATTACCTTTAGCTCATCCCGCCCTCCCTAATTGTTATATTCTGAGTAGCGCGCACAATCTTTTAGATTTTTAGAAAAATCTTAGTATGAATTTTAGATATTGTTTTCCACCCATGACAGGTTGGTGTCACTGAATAGTTTATATCTTTTCTCTATGTCTAACATACTAGTACTTTTAAAGCAGTGACCTTCGCGAATGCGTTTGATCACCAAACTCAACACAAAAATGCCTTCATTCAATTGTTTTTTACTAAATTCAAACTAAAAACAAATTAATAATCAACTAATTTTCACGATTAAAAATCAACTGACTGTTTTTAAACTTCATCCGGCCATCGATCGATGTTGGACAATAGCCTCTTTTTGCTCATTATTCGGGACCCTATCGCTAAGTAACGAACGAGGCCCCACCACGAATGTCTTACAACTCGACAATATCATGAATATGGATCCTATTTTTCCACGTATGATTTTCCAACGTGTAATCTGTAAAATGAGCCTCAAATAAAGCAAGCTCGACATCTTGTAGTTCAGTCAGTGTACTTACAGAGAGCTACAAGCACGTCCAAGAATTCCGAGCCTTGAACCGAGAAATACAGATTCAGTCATGTGGAGAATAACAAAACTAGTTTTTTTTTCACTTCTTTTTGTGACGTTAGTTGAAAATTCTTTCCAAGATGATGAAGGTGGGGAAGATGAAGAGTTTCGAGGACTCCGGATCGGAATTATGAGGAAACCTAAAAAATGTGCCCAAGAAACGAAACATGGAGACCATTTAACTGTAAAATATAATGCTACTCTGGTCGATGGAACTCTCTTGGTACCAACACGGTAAGCAATGGTATTTTTATATCTAACTTATAACTTAATATTTTGTTGGCTTAAAAACTAAAAGTAAAAATAACGTAACTTAAACTTTAAAAAAGGTTTGGTGGAAAAGCTCTTCACAGTTACAAAACATGAATTCACTTTTGTTCTTTTTTTCAAACCCGAGTATATCGAGTTTAAAAATTTTATAGCTTAATAATAGTTGAGAAATACATTGTTCAGTAAGTTTTTATATTCACCAGATTTTTCTCCACGTTTTGAGTGAGTAAAGTTGAAGGTTAAGATTAATTCAATTTGTAAAGCAGACTACCCGCCATAAATTTCGAACAATTTCACAATGTATTTACTGGTTCACTTCGCAATTGTAAGCAGAAATATCTCCTTAGTTGAACTGCAATTACATTCTAAAGGTTTTAACTTAGTTTTTATCTAAAATAATCTCGATTAAACAGGCCAGTAAAATCAGTTACAACTGAAAAACTTTGACAATTGATGATATGGCACAGGAGTTGTAACGTCACCACAATGACAATGGCGCACACGTGTCATGGTGCTCAAAAGAGACGCGTTTAACAACCCCGAAGAAAAAAAAAACCAGACACCTAAAACAAATATAATGCTATCGCATTTATTAAAAAATAGTTCAGAATCCGGAGTTACATTTTGTAATTATTTTTACAAAAGCAAGAGAGAATAATATCTTTATGCAAACATTTCTTTTTTCTTCCGTCCCATGTTGCACCTATGTATCTTCCAAAACAACTTTAGTTTAGTGAACGATGAGTGAATAAAAAAAGATATCTGCAGGCTCTTAACATGCAATATTAAATCTCTATTTATTTGTCACAATTTTGTCTCTATTTATTTGTCCTATCGTCGGATATATCGGCGTCGTTCACTGAAACCAAGTTGATCTTGACTGTAATGTGTAATATTCTTTTTGAGCTGCATTAACCACGTATAATCAATTTTGTCGAGCATTTAAACAACTTAGTCAGGGCTAATGTAAGTCAGTGCAAGGGTAGTTCAAATATACAATTGAAATTAACTGTGTTGGGTTTATTAAGCGAGGGAGAAAAAACCGGAGATGCCTTAAATCGAGAGAGACCAATGCTCGGTCCGGCTATTGACCTCCTCGGCACGGGCTAAATGTTTTCCCATTTCAGACCACGTGTCATTTCCTAGAGCATCATTTTTTAGTTTAACGCTTGCGCTCGGTTGCACATGAGAAGGTAAATGAATATTGATGCAACTCAAACAAAGATTCTTATTCTCAAAGTCTGAAATGGGAAAACATCAACGCCCGAGCCGAGGAGGTCTATTGAACCCGAGACCCCAGAGGTGATAGGCGAGTACAAGAATAATATTAGTGTTTTTTTCTGTAGCAACCTCGAGTTCACAATCGGAGAAGGATCCATGATTCAGGGATGGGATCAAGGCCTTCTGGACATGTGTGTTGGAGAGATCCGTGAACTGGTTGCTCCACCAAGTTATGGATATGGAGAGCTTCAAGTAGGAGATGCTATCCCTCCAAAAGCACACTTGACGTTTTACATCGAATTACTAGATATCAAGGATGGACAACCTAAGCCTGATATCTTTGGTCAGGTGGATATTAATGGAGATGGGTTGATATCACATGATGAGGTAAATCACCTTATGCTTGGAAACTCTTCAACTTAAGGGGGAGGGGCTGGTGGGATTTAGGGGAGGGGGGGGGCACATAAAAATATGGCATTAAAAGGGGAGCCTACCCAAAAATAATTAGCTAAATAAAAAATATATATTAGTAAAAAATCATCTGGTTTTAATAGGGGCCCAAGCTAAGTAAAAAAAATCAGGTTGCACATGAAAATGCATCATATATTTTAAAAGATTACATTTCACCCTAAGTTTTATCGAACCCTTAAAGTGTATATCAAGGAAAAGAGTTTATTTTCAAAATCACTTATATGTGAGCAGTGCAGTAGTATAATCGAGGTGCGTTTGTATGCAGTCTTCTATTTTCAGAGATATAAACATTTGGAAAATTTTTTGCATTTCTCCTTAATATTTGAATAGGTTGCCGCTTATCTGAGAAAAGAATCAATTCCAGACGGTGATGGAGATAGCAGTCACCAGACAGTCATTACAGAGATCTTCAACGAGGAAGACAAGGACAACGATGGCTACATCTCGCTGAACGAATTCCAGGGCTTCAAACACGAGGAGCTTTAAAATATTCAATGTATATTTAGTTTTAGCTAACTTAGTACTAAAACTTTTTTTTTTTCAACTAGAGAAATTTTTATACACATGCAATAATCAATTATTCCAACCTTAAAAAAGTTTTGTTACATTCTTGTTATATTTTAGACGCTTGGTTTTCTTTCTTTTTTTCCCTTCTTTATATTGTTTAAGCACAATTGGGGAGCTTACCAGTTTAAACATTCCATCCGCTTGGAAAGTCATTAATTAAATTTATCGTTAATTGTAAAAAAGAGCAGGAAACTTTGACTATCGAAAAATGGTACACGTGTATATCGTAAGAACCAAAAAGAGCGGACAAAGTGGATTATCTCCATCAGGAAACCGAGTTTTCTGAAACTTTCCGATCGAAATGATGCGAACCATTTGTTTTCCAACCGTAATTTTCGGTTTTTCCTGGTAAATGGTAAGCACCCCCTTACTCTGCATTTTTCAACTGAAATCTCGAATTCGAATCACAAAAATAGTAGATTCTACTCAGTTAGCTACACAGAACTGTCAGTGAAACATATTTTTCTCCCGTGTGACGAGTGTCGTAAATAAACAGTATTCCATACAACATTCTGTAGCCTGTTTTTCCTATTTTATATTATGCGTTCATGGTCCTCCAAGAACATTCTTAGATCCTGTTCGATTCACCGCTTAAAACATAACTATATGACGTCTATACTAAGAGTCAGAAGGTTTGTGGAATTTGTTTCGTATTTCCTTCAAAAGACATGCTGTAACATTAAAAAGAGTTTATTACGATATTTCACAGGTATTAATAATAAAATAATATTACGAAAGCAAAAACAAAACGCTATCCAAGAAGAGTGTTGATGAACTCGACGAATCGACCGTCTGCCTGATCGGAGGGGAACTTCTTGAACAAAGATGCCTGTAAAAGACATGAAAGATTACCACTGTATAACTGAAAAATCTAAGTAATTTTTTAAATAGAGTAGCAAGGTCTTGGTTAAATCACAGGGAGGGCCCAATCACGGCCACATCCCTGGCCAAATGCACCATTTTCAATCCGTCCAATTCGCCGCAGACAGCCCGTACGCACGCGAGAAGAGAGAGAGAGAGAGAGAGAGAGAGAGAAAGTACCTTGACTTTGTCCATATATGTTTGTTGTCCATACCAGATGTTGCTGAACTCGATTGCATCTGGGCTACCTTTATAGAAACACCATAGCCACCTCTGGAAGTGAAACAGAAGTGCAAACAATTAATTAGCGTTGATAAGAATGTGAATGGAATAGATGGATGATTCACTATGGGGATGGATGAATGGATGAATGGATGTACGGACGGACAGATAAATGGATGGACGGACGAATGGATGGATGGATGAACAGACCGAAAGAAGGATGGATTAGTGGTTAATGGGTGGATGGGTCGGTAGACAGATGGATGTGTACATGTACAACTTGGTTTTGCACGCCATTAGTATGGCTGATAAAGAATAATAATGAGTTACCATTTCATTCAAGAGGTCCTCAGTCAGGAACTGATCCTGTTGCACAGTGAAACTCACGTGCATAGGGATACCGAGACTGTCCGGGTTATTCTCAGACGGCTGCATTACCCAGAAGGTTCGAAACGTTGATTCTTTGGTAGGCTTGTAGGTATCGAAAGGAGCTGAGAAAACAAGCAAAAGTTATCCTACAACACTAATAATGCTTAGTCAATTTAGTCAAATATAGGTCAAATATTCTCTAAATTAATTGTAAATGCTTATCGAAATCATGGCGGAATTCCATTTCAATCGACAAGAGAAATCATCGTATTCAATCCCTGCTAGGAAAATGAACCCAAAATAGTTGACCCATAATTATTTTGGGGGATGCGGCAACTCAGCTTGAATGAATGAAGCACACAGTACTTAAATGCCTTTGTGTAAGATATTTATTAAGGAAACAAATTATAAGATGACTTACAGACAATCATTCCTATACACGGCTCATGAGGTCCACTGAGCGCCTGTTGAGCTATCCTCTGATACTTTGTCTGGCTTTTTATATCTTGAACAGAAGGATCTGCCTGGTAATTCGGGTGACTGTGGTACCAACCAACCACTTGTAGACCTCTTTTGCGTATAGCTTGTTGAAGCTGGTAGATAGCGAAAAAATATGGATTTAATAAAAAAATGTTTTTTTCAAGTTACACATTTTTTACATTACATTTGGCTTGCATGTGATCATTCTTTCCTTCCATGTACATGTTTGGCCTTGGGCCAGCATTGGAAAACGATGTTCCAATAGGCACTCATATATCTTTTCCGATTATCATATACCTGTGTACCTTGGTTTCCAGGGGGGTAATTCATGTGTAAATGAAAGAAGCAAAGGTAGTGTACATCAGTAGTGCACTCCCTAATTTTCTACCCAAAGCCTCTCAGCTTTCTATCGGTACAAAAATGTACACTCCCCTCTCTGCTTTGGGGTTTCAGGTTCGATTCCTGGACTCAGCATCACATAGGAATAAAGTGTAAGGATTCAAGGGTTTTTCCTCTGGGGACACCAATTTTTCTCCCTTTGAAAACTCTAAGTCAAGCTAAAGTACAATTTGATCTGTGCACTAGGCTCTGTGCCTTGACTTACATCAGCCCAGAGGTTGTTTCTGGGTATCGATAACTTTGAAGGATACCCCCAGCATTTTGATTGGTTTAGTGTTGAAACAAATACATACAAGTTCTAACCACTGAATAACATTCAGAATTTCACTTTTACCTCTTCTTCTACTTTGGGGGCATTTTCTTTATCAGCAAAACGACATCGACATGGAAATGCTTGAAGAATTTTCATATCTAAGAGAATAAAAAGAGATTTCTTTAAAAACCAAAATAAAATAATTTTAATGTTTAGCTTGGTTGGTTGAGAATCAGGATGAACATCATGGATATCTTTAAACCTCGCCAGACCATTCACGATACTCAGGGTCTTGAGATAACGGAGATGAAAGTGCTGCCTTTGTAATTACATTGACTACACTTTAACTAACCACATTTCATGACTGCAAAGCACCTTTGATTATACATATACAAGGGGCGGCATATATCCACTAGCATAGCAAGGTCATGGGGGGAGGGGAAGGGGGGGGGGGGCAATTGTACCTATTTACCTGCCAATGCATACACAAGTTTCATTTTAAGAGTTTCCAGCCATATCCACTTTTGGCCCCCTTGCTACGCCCATGGATAATTATATCGTTATAAGATTAATCGCTTACGATGAGTTTGAGGGTCCCATTTTCCGGCCAGGTATCCTGTTATTTCACTGGTTGTCAGGTGACAATGATAGTCCTTTGAATTTGTAAGACAGAAAAATGAAAATATACATGCAATACAATACTCAATGAGCAACATTTTATTAAATGGACCAAAATGATTCACATATTTTCTTTCCTATTCAAACTTTTATTCCCTCAAGAAAAAAGTAATTTAAACACTATTAAACAATAAATAAAAATCATAAGAAGTACTTACGACAAGAAGTAGGCAGTTGGTCGAGATGTCAATAGAAAATGGTTGCATTTTGCCTGTTGCCATGAAGTCCACCAGCTCTACCAATGTGTGAGGGTCACTTTTAATAGAAAAATCAGAAGCATCAGATTCAATTCAAGACACAGTATAAACAATTGAAGCTTACAGTACAAGGACCATGGGAGACAAGCAAAAAAGTGGCAATTCAAAGACAATGGTACTGTAGTAGCACTAACAAAGATTTTTCTTACACCTTGACATACCTACATGCAAGTGTAATATTATCGATTGAATTCGTTATAAATTCGTGCATCTGGGCCTAGCAGTTTGCACATCATTATTGCAACAAGATCCACAAAACCCAGTATTGGCCATTACTGTAGCTCACCCAGAGTCTCTTGACCTGTAACTCAGCACTGACTTAAAGGTGAGCTTGTTGAGCATCTGACTAGGATACAAAGGCCATGGGTTTCCATTTCCATTTGGGATTTTTTTAAAGAGTACAGTGTATGCTATGACATGGTGAATAATTTTATCTGCACATATTCTGGCATACCTATCAGGTTTGACGGAAGAATGTTTAACTGACATCCTGGTTCGAACAGATCTTTTCCTCCCTGCTGACAAAGGAGGTGAAGACAATGGGACAGGAAGATCACGCGCTGGCAAGAATTAATAATTAAGTTAAGCTATCATTTATTTACTTTAACTTTTACCTTGTACAGTATTCGTTAAGCAAACTCTGCACCATTTACAGTATCTGCACTGCTGCTACTAAAGCTTCAGTGTTCCAGACTATTGTATGTAATAAAATAAATCTCTTCATGTCTAGCACTTTCACACTAATTGGGGACACTTTTCACTCACACATACTTCAACACTTTACCCTAAATTCAATGTTCAATGCAAACAACACTCAACTAAAATATTGATTTTAGAGGAAACCAGAGAACCCAGAGAAAACCCTTGTAGCATGTAAGAGAACCACACATCAAACAAACTCAATAGGCCATTATTTGCAATATGGCGTCATTCACTACCACTACCAGACTCCATTGCACACTGTCTTTTGTTCTGTTAATTAGCACCAATTGTCTCACTATTCCCATGAGGAACTACAAATTTGAATAAGAAAGAAAATTCACGAAGCATTTTGGTAGTGGTAGTAAAATGACGCCATAATGCAAATGGCCTATTCACATAGGGAGTCCACAGCGCTTTATGAACCAGTGGCCTGAACCTTTGTAATAATATGAAGGAATAAAGAAAGCAATGATGATATCTTGATTTAATCAGAAATAACTGCAATAATATCTATGATACCAATACAATACTTGAGGTAACCAAGGGTGGATCCAGGGTACTGGATAGGGTCAAGGGTTTCTGAACCCCCTCCCCCCTCCCCTACAACTAGTTGTTTTTCTCTTTTTTAAACATAGAAAATATATTATACACAATGGCATTGGCATTATTGTCGACAAAATATACAACATATTTGTCACAAAAAACAAATGGAGAACATTCAAGAGCTCTCTTTTATACAAGTAACAACACATGCGTATGACTAGTATAGCATATGTATAACAGCAAAATGATGTCACTCTTTGAGTGTAGGTCTTAGACACCCCCCCCCCCCCTCAAAAACTTGGTAATGTTATGAAATAACTGTTGGTAACAACATACCTAATGGACTTTTAAGAACAGGTCCAGGTGATCTAAGAAGAGGAGAGGTCACAGGTGAATGTGAAGATGGCCTCATGTGTGATGATGACTGGCTTGCTTGAAGAGATAGTGATTGTGCTGTCAGGCTTGGAGAAGTTATTTTTCTACAAAGTGAAAAATTCATATCAGCCATTTCTTTTGCAGAAAGAATCTTATTTACATTTATGCTAATAATGTACATTATAACACAATGTTAAAGCATAGTTCATTTAATGACAATATATATATATACATCTAATTAACATTTTAAAAGTTATTTTATTGATATCCTGAAACAACCTCTCGACTAATCAGGGCATGTGGCTACCACACAGATTAAAACCTGAAACAACCTCTTGGCTAATCAAAGTCAGGGTATGGCCAACTCACAGACTAAAGTTGAATTTAGCATATTAGGTTTTGCTGGTACAGGTACATGTTTGTGCCATGCTTCTCTTATCTTTGCATATAAGAATTTAAGGAATATAAAAAAATTATTATTAATTAGATTCATACTTATGAATATTTACAAAAGGTAAATTTGTCTTTAATCATTTCTCAAAAATTGTTGAGGCTATAGCCCCCTAGCTCTTATATCCCTGAAAGATCAAAAAACAAACAAACCAACCTGATTCCTTGAGGTGTTCCACCTGGAGACTTCAATCTTGGTCTGCCAGGAGGTCTTCCTGGAGGATTTTTAAGTGATCTTGATGGGCTTGACAAACGTGGTCGACCTGGTCCCCTACTATGAGGTTTTGGGGTGGCTTTATCTGTCCCTGAAGATACTGGACGCTGGTTTGGATCAGTTGTGGGGCTGGTAAAAGAGGGTGTGGTGGATGGAGATACTGTTGGTTTTGATCTTGGTGCTTCTGCTTTTGGCGAAGATAAGGTTTCCGTTGGTGAGGTTAGTTTGGGACTTGTCTTGGCCTACAAATTTAAAAAACAAAAACAATAACTCTCTCTCTCTTTCCATGTATATATATATAATTATATATACGACTAGATACATTATGTATATGAATACATGTATATATTAAATAATTTATATATTATAGGTTAAGCAGCACAGGCGAATTTTTTAAGGGTGCTGATTTTGTCTTTTGTTTATAATTACTAATAATTATTAGTAATAATTATATAATAATAATATTAATAATAATAATTAGTAATGATAATAATTAATAAATTGATTATTTATCGATAATAATTATTAGATTCATAAATATAATAATTATATAGCATAATTATCATTAATAGTTCTAGCATACATATATTCACCATTTTCCTCACATCGGTTCACTGGTCAAACAGAAAGCATTCAGTCATGGTTGCAAGGTTCAAATTTCAATAATCCTTCGAAAGTACCTTGGCACCTCACTTGAGGGCTTTGTGTTTGACCAGTGAACCAATGTATGTAAAATGGTGAAAACTCACTATTCCATGGGTTTCTCCTGTCCTGTGTTTTTTGAACCAAGTTGTTTTGTACTGATCTAGCTTCCTTCCTTTATATTTGACCTACAGGAAACAAAAGTATAATAACAAGATATGCTATAAATTTCTCAGTAGAATAAGACCTGGGCTTTTTTTGATGTGCTTGTGACCAAGGGGGAGTTCTTTCTGGGGGAATGGAGGTTGCAGCAGGTCAGGAAAAAGAGAAAATGATTAATACAATTTATTTATTTATTTCCAAGTCAATCTGTTATATGTCATAAATGCGATCAATGTAAGAAAGAACTATTGCTTCATCTCTCATCAATACAACCTGGGTGTGAATACTGCAGGGCTTAGTGCAATACGTGAGTAGAGTTGTTTGTTGGTTCTTTCCTTTGCTTGCAGGTTTCTTCTCCAGGTTTTCCGATTTTCCTCCCTCCGCAAAAATCAACTCCTAAATTACAATTCAATCATGGAACAAAGTACTATTCTCGATAGGGTTTACCTCTTATATTTCCTTTTGGACTATTATAATACACTTAACAAAATAATAACTTACAGAAGCCCATCCACAACCAGATTTCTTAGATGGGTTGACCATTCTCTTGCAGTAGATTGCCCATGCTGATGGTGAGTTGAACTGCTTATCGGCATCAGGCCATTTAATTCGCCCATCTGGAAGAAGATCTGCATAAAACTTTTGGCCCTGTAAAATGAATTTATGATAATTTATACTTTATAGTGAATGTTTATAATATTGTATAGAAATGTTAAATATAGAATTCATGTTGCAGCCAGCGAGCACATTTCATTTGCTGAAGATGTGACTTAATTACATCAATTGTGCAGTATTACGTAATACTAGGTACAATAAAAATATATAATTTCTCACCAAGTAGTCAATAGAAAGCAGCTTTTCGCCAGGCTCCATGACACCATCCTCAATCAGCATAGCTATTGTGACACCACGACCAGTCAGAAAAGACCTTGGTTTTCTTGCTTTAGTTTGTTTTACTGGCTTGACTTCAGCTTCTTCTTCCTCTTCTTCATCCTCTTCGTTTTCTTCTTCATTGTCCTCCTCCTCCTCCTCCTCGTCATTACCTTCTACATCTTCTTCCATTTCTTCTTCATCTTCTCTCTTTGAAACATTAGCTTGCAGTGGTTCTATTTTTAAAACATTTTTTGCTCAAGTACATTCATTTTGCAAGAATATGAAACAGAACTGAAAACTTAGCACGCCCAAAAGGGATGTATCCCAAAGTGTTAACGTACACCACAACAACAGGGAGCCCAAACGACAATTTTCAAATAAATGTTATCACGCTAAGATAATGATATTAAACTAATTCACAACTAGTGTTTTAACGCTAGATATTAAAATAACTTCACAATCTCGATATAAGACAGAGTGGAAAGATTATTCAGACTTTTTGAACTAAACAAAATTATGTGACTATTGAAGTTAGTTTATATTTCCTTCCTTCAAACCTCCCTGGTTTATTGACCTGATAAAGATTCTATGTATTCTTACTATACATCTAGGTTAGTATTTTATTTTATTTTCATGATGTTCTTTAGTAAACTAACGAAATATGAGAATCTAAAGGACAAAAGTTTATCATTTTACAAGAAAACTCGTCGTAAACAAACTTTATGCAAAACAGTCATTCAGTGTATATAAAAAGTCCCAAGAGAGAATTAATACATTAGTAATGCCACATATTTCAGGAAGATCTTCAAACTTACCCATCTTTCGATCAGCTTTTTTTGATACCATGAATAGTGTGATCCGATCCAACAGCACCGCAAATGGAGTTTCAACGAGTAGGACTGAAAACCACTAATCGTAAAGCAATCGACTGCATTCGGAAATCTCTGGACAATCTCCCGAATTATTGTGCATTTTCGTAGCATAGCTTAAATTAGTTTTAACTCTCTAAAATTATAGAAATATAATTGCTCTTAAGTCTAATCTAATCTAATATGATATTTCTTAGCCTTTTTGTTTTTATTTTGAGTTCACCTTTCTTCGTAAAGACATCGTAGTTTGCTCGTTTGATTTAGATTGGGTCGATAATCTGTCGTCGCCTTCCTCTCCAAGTTCTTCCAGGAAGTTAGATGAACTGTACTTTACTCCGATATTCCCACTTCTGTACTAAATTACTTCGACCTTTATCTCAAACCTTCTCATTTTCAAGCACTCGATTTCAAGTATTTCATAAGGTTTCATTATTTACCAGTAGTGTCACAACCATGAGCGGTAAACCATTTGAGCGACTTCCTACCAACGTGGTCCCGAAGAACTACGCCTTGACTCTTCAACCTTCATTGACTGAATTCACGTTTGCTGGAAAGCAAATTGTAGAAGTCGAGGTAGGCTTTAGGTTAGGTCATTAAACTAATCAACATTTTATCTATCTAAAATGTAAAATTTATGCAGTCCTTTTAACTATCCCGTTTGAAAAGTAAAATTTATGCAGTCCTTTTAACTATCCCGTTTGAAGCTTTATTTCATAAAGATAACTAACTTAATTCAAAATATCTTCATTAATTCAGTTGATTTAAATTAATATATATAACATAAATTAGCGCTTCTCGATCACACGTGTAAAATCGTACAATTTGCCATTGTGACAAAGTTGGTTTCGATGGATGTCAATCAATGCGTTTCCATGACGTTCTCAAGGGCCAATCCAGCAAAAGTTTTAGGGAGGGGGGGCTAATTGACTTTAGGGGGGATAATTGAGTTTCTTCCATCGACACAACGGAAAACAATCTAATTCTTCAGTTTTTTTTGTTTTTGTTTTCTGCTGAGGGGGGTTGTAACCCCCCTTACCCCCCACCTCCTCCCTGGATCCGCTCTTGACTCCATAAGCACATGCCCTTAAAAGCTTTGTGTTTTCAGGTTTGGATGAAATTTTAATGTATGTATTTTACATTTTTTTGCTAATAAATGTGATTTTGTTTGCAAGTGTGTGTTTTGGATTGGTTCTGTTGTACTTACCTCTATTCTCTGAGTTGGCGGGGGGAAAAAGTATTTTTTTGCAAATGACAGCGTGCAAAGATGCATGGGATTGATTTTTAACTTGAAACTCAATTCGCAATCTGATTGGTTAATAGCAATCGGCGAGATCACCTGGAACTGAATCTAAGGAGATTCAGAATTAAAACATCAGAAGATATTTTCTATTGATACTGTTGCATTTTGTTTTCCAGGTAACCAAGGCAACCAACAAGGTGGTACTCAATTCATTAGATATCAAGATAAGCTCTGTGAAATTCACTGCCGGCAGTGTAGGTAAGGAATCTAGTAAATCATTAATAGTATCTGTCGAGTTTTACATAACTTATATACAGTGGTACAGTAAAACTATCTGGTCATGAGTTCAATTGCAAAGACAGCCATGGAGCTTACCGATTTAAAAAAATGATAATTTGTATTTTTTGAACATTATTGTATTCAATTAGTTTGTATTTAATCATTGCATGGCTACACATTATATTGATGAACACATTTTTTGAAATTATAAATACCACCCTGACAACTAAACACTACCCCGAATTTAGGCCGCATGTGAATCAAAAAAAAAAAAGCACAGTTGTAGTGATTGAATGAATACTGATAAATTTAAAAACAATGTATTGGTAATAGACGAATAAAATACTTATTACTAGTAAAGGGAATGGCCCTTGGCTTGAAATAAGAAAAAAAGCAATCATTTCTTTTACATTGCTAATTAATTGCAACTGCATCTGTTGTTTTCTTTAAGATATCAGTGCTGGTGATATAACTTACAGCAAGGAGGATGAAACAGCTACTCTCATGTTCTCTTCTGAGCTTCCTGTTGGGAAAGGCAACCTTCATCTAGATTTTACTGGTGAACTCAACGATAAAATGAAAGGATTTTATCGCAGTAAATACCTGGATGATGGAAAAGAGAAATACTGTGCTGTTACACAGTTTGAGGTACATAAAATCATATGCCTTTACTGTTGAGTAATCTGTTTATTGGAAAATTCTATGCATTTTTTTAAAAAGGATGGATGGCTGGAGGAATGAGCATGGATTGTCGATAGAATAATAATTGATATTTAACGCTCCCTGTCTTCAAAGGAACAAATATGGTGACCCATAACCATTGTACAGTGTATGTCAGTCTTCTTGGGTGTCAGAAATTTGGATGGAATAGAATTACAGGGTATGACCCTCCTCAGATATTTACATAATAGGTCCCAGCTAAATCACCAGTACATTCTTTGTTTCATGGACAGACCTCTATAATTAAGGACATTCACCTCTATTTTACAGATACTTTTTTTCTGGTCCTTTGAGTCTGTACTATGAAGGTTCCACTTTACAGTGTATCTGACTTACAAGCTATGCATACAGGTCTATGGTAACGGGTCAACTCACCTACAGACCTACTTGCCTATGTGTACATGTATGCTAGTTGGCAAAATTGACCTTGAACCACACAGATAATGTAAAAAATGACAATGATGAATTGAATAATTTTTTTTCGAAGCCCACAGATGCACGCAGAGCTTTTCCTTGCTGGGACGAACCATCACACAAGGCAACCTTTGATGTGACATTAGTTGTCCCCAAAGACCTGGTTGCTCTCTCAAACATGGTATGGATTATTTTACAGCTATACATGTATAAGGATCACATTAAAGTCAGGACACTCCAACTGTGAACACTTCAAGTTTTGTTTAAGGTTTTTAATTACATGTATTTCCTGAACTTTCTTCTGTTTCAAACACTCTAAATGTTCATAGCATTGAGTTAAAATACATTGAGTGATCAAGGTAAATCTTATTTCTAATAGATCAATTGGCTCAAGGGATGATTTAGTATTCATTAAAAAAGTGGTAAAAAGCTCAAACTTTTCAGGGTTCCGAGTGTCCATGCTATAAATTTATAATAATCATTGCTATGAATTCTAAAAAGTATAAAATTCATTAATTTTAAAGTTTTCCTGGGGTCAAACTTTGCTGTTGACAATTAATCAAATTTACTAGTGAATTTGTTGCTAGAGGAATATGAACTTTTGGGTATTAACTTTTCTTTTAAAAGCATATGATTTAGATTCTGCAAACTTAAAGTGTATGTGGCTAGTGAAACCTTTCAGTTCATTTAAGCCATAAGACTATCAAGCAAAAAGATTTAAAAAATTGGAGATTTAGTTGATCGTTTTATGTTTACAACATGGCTTCTATTCAAAGAATGATATACATGTACAAGTGCAATAAACTAAAAGGATGTAAAATATAACAGAGAGTTAGTTTTACAAGATTTACACATGATAATATTATATGTTATTATAAAAATGTGATAACACTATATTGTTAACCTTGGCACAAGTTTTTAAGTTATTTATTCATCTTTTAAGCAGATGGGACATTAGAGATAACATTGTTTTCACAACAAAAAAAAAAGAAATTTTTTGGCTCTCTTTTAGTTTTGATGTAAATCAGAATTAATTAAAATTTTGTTTTATTTTAGAATGTCATTGAAGAGAAACAAGCTAATGATGATAAATCCCTCAAAGTTGTCAAGTACGCACGCACTCCAATCATGTCTACCTACTTGGTGGCTTTTGTTGTTGGGGAATATGACTATGTTGAAGACAAAGACAAGGATGGTGTCACCTTTAGGGTCTACACACCAAAAGGAAAGGCAGCTCAGGGAAAATTTGCTCTTGAGGTACAGTAGCAAAAGAATTGTCTGGCAAGTCTATCTGGGTTTGGATAAGGGTGGGTACAAGGGGGAAACCAGTGTTGAGGGGGGAGGGGACCAGTCACTGCTTCATTTTTGCACAAGAAGATCTTAGTATGTGGATAAACTTTTACTCATCCTTTTTTTTCTGAGGCTTTCAAATTCAATTTTTGTCAATTTGAGATGCTATATTGTATTTCCTTTCTTTTATGGGTTTCCTGTGGTATTGCTGCAAGGTATAAATCTATGTATATATATATAAATCTTTCCAATTATTTATTTATTGTTTTTAATTTAATAAAAATCCTGGATCCGCCTCCTGGGTGATTAGCATTATTATCTTATCTGAAGACTACCTACTTTAAAAGGATGACTTTTAAGCAAATATTATTATCATTATCCAAAGGTACAGCCTTGACTTCATCACATCACCACCATCATCACAACCATTATGCATAAGATTGTAATTTCGAATTGGTCAAAAAACCACTGTGTTCCTTGATTACAGACTCATTTACACAGGGTTAGCCTTATTTCATTGTCCAAATATTCACAAATACCAACGGTAAAGTAAAGAATGTACAACTACAACAATACTAACACTCTGAAATTTCACAGATTTCTACTGGAATGAATGAATATTGAAAGTACATGTAATTCCATGTAAAATCGAGGCTAACCCTATAGAACAGAGAATTCGAAACTGGACTATTCATTATGCATTGCTTGCATTCTGCAGTATATTAATTTATCATATGTGTTCAGGTTGCTGTTCAAACATTGCCATTCTACAAAGATTATTTTGGTATCAGTTATCCTCTTCCAAAAATGGATTTGATTGCAATAGCTGACTTTGCAGCAGGTAAGTACAGATCAAGAGACCTGTAGCATAAGTATTTGGGAGCACCAGCCTCAAGAGAGCAACCAATTGTCTCTCTCTTGGAAATAGGATATTTGTTTGATTCGTATATATATGTACCTATTTCAAACATTGTTGTGCCACCAAGAGCCTCAAGTAACAAGCCAAGACTCCAGAGAATGTCGGTACTTTTAATTATGATTGATTTATTCATGGTTGATGCAAGTGGCTATAGCTCTCCACTAATTATCATCTCAAGCAGCCTTGCTTGGAGCAATTTGTGAAGTCAATAAATGAAAATGCACCATGAATAAACTAATTACAGCTAAAAGTACCTGCATTCTCTGTGGTCTTGGTTTGTTGGTTGAGGTCTTTGGTGCTACAACAATTTCTGAAATAGGTGTATATATTCATGTATGTTCTTAAGCACAACCAAACAAAGCATGCAGTAGTAAACATGTATGTCAATAATTCAATCAACAGGTGCAATGGAAAACTGGGGGCTGATAACTTACAGGTGAGGCAAATTCTTTATTACAGTACTCACTATGGCGTTGATACAGCTACTGTAGCATGTTGTTGTTGGATACTGTGTTTGATTGGTGGTAGGCTATCTCTAAGGTGTTGTTGGGATGTGTCAGTACTAGGTTAAAAAAATTAATGTAAACAGTCCACTCCTACCAACACCAATTGTGAATGCAAATCCTTTATATGTCAGTAACAGGTGTTTTCTCAGATAGGTTGTTCAGCTGTGGCCTGTTAAGCTTGCAGACATCTTCACTTTGATAGTATTTTGGCATTCCTCTTTCAGGGAGACAGCACTTTTGATTGACCCTGAAAACTCCTCATCAGCTGCAAAGCAATGGGTTGCTCTTGTTGTTGGACATGAAATAGCTCACCAGTGGTTTGGCAACTTGGTATGATAAATAATATTTTTTGAATTTGTTGCATTGAAATTTATTATCTTAAATGCAATTACTGGGTTTCACTAGACATTTCCGTGTTGTGTGGAATGTTTATCAGCTGGGGGGCAAGTTTTCATTTTCTTACTGACTGACAGCACAAGGTGGTCAGTATTTGACCAGTTATTGTAGCAGATCATGAGATTCAGAGGCTTTTGTTTGTATATAAATTATAGTGTTTTTTAAGATAATATAAATGCTTAAAGTGTAGAATTATAGTCTATAATTTTACACTTTAAGCATTTAAAAATCTTTCGGAGGAACCATTAATTATAGTCCAATTCTGTTTATTTATTGATTATTTGTTGATGATAAGTGTTCACTTTTCTAAAGTATATTTCCTTTTCACTTTTTGCAGGTAACAATGGTGAGTTACTTTTTCATTTGACTAGTTTTTTTTGTATTGTATTTGTATTGTTATTTTTTGCATCTTTTATGAAGTACTAATTTGTATTTCAGGAATGGTGGACACATCTCTGGCTTAACGAGGGTTTTGCTACCTGGATTGAATACCTCTGTGTAGATCATTGTTTCCCTGAGTATGACATCTGGACTCAGTTTGTTACCACTGATTTCTCTAGAGGCATTAGCTTAGATGCTTTGAAAAATAGGTAATTATATGAGTTGTTTATGGTTAAAGCTTTATTGGTTTATACTGGCATATTCTCACTTGTAAAATCATTGTCGAGTTCAAACAAACATTGTAGAACATCCATGTAGAAGCTGATTTACCTAATACAGTGTAGCTCAATTGATCTATTTTCTTTTTCTTTTCCTAGCCATCCTATTGAGGTAAGAATACAAGTTGATATAACAATCTGTCAAACATCTGACACTTTAGCTTTTTGTAACATTGTATTGGCAGACAACATTTGAAGTTACTAAGTTGTTTTTAGATTCATAGAAACGAAATTTAGTTCCCTGAGCACCATTACAACCTGTCAATTAGTCCCCCAACATACATATTGTAAATCCTGCATGATAGCCAGGGTGCATGAGCTTTATTTTATAGCACAAAGCATGACAGAAAGGCAAGTACTTGCCGATTTTTCCTTTGACATTTTCTATGTAAATACAAGTACAATCATGTATTTCAAGAAAAGGAAAATAGCTATTAGAGATTTTCTTTTTCATAGTTCTTTTGATTTTGCTGTTCATTTTTAAACAATACTACTTGGTTCCCAAGGGTGCTTTGTGAAGTTTGAATTGCCATTGCCTATTCAGCGTTTTGCATTAGAGCTATCAGTATATGTGAGTTAATCACATTTTCCCCCCTTTCCTTTAGGTACCAGTGGGTCACCCTGCAGAGATAGATGAGATCTTTGATGCAATTTCCTACAGCAAGGGAGCATCAGTTATAAGAATGTTACACCATTACATAGGAGACAAGGTAGAAAAACTAATCAATCTGTCCATCTATTCTTACCTTCCAGCTGTTCATCCATTCACCCATCTGTCTTTCTGTCTGTCCATACTCTCACTCATCCATCTTCTTATTGGTCCATTCACACATTCATTCTATCACATATTTTTCCCTTTTTGTAATTATCATATGAGTTGAGTTTTTTACAGTAGGATATAATAATGGAGTAGTGTGTGGAATGAATTTCATGGAAACGTACTCATGGAAGTGAAAGTAAAAGGGATTGAAGATTGTTGTTGTACACTACTTAGGGACTGGTCATTATTTAAAGAGGGGGGGGGGGGGCTGATGGAAATGAGGGGGGACCAAATAGTTTTGTCCACTAAAAAGGGGAACAAATAAAATTGTGTAATAGATACATGTAATCTTTTTTGTTAGACATTTGTCAATTAATGTTTCTTTATTGGGAGGGGATTTTGATTCTATAGGAATCAGTGAGTACACCGCCTGTACCTGACTGATCATCTGTATAAAATACCTGTTAGGAATGTCACATTCTGATTGGTTTGGCGCATGCCTTATGAGAGCACATTGCATGCACACCCACTTTCTCTTTTGCGTCAATCCTATCTAGAATAACGGTTATTTTAATTTGTATATCATTAAAATAAATAAATAACTTGCTTGTTGTGCTGTGTGCAGTTATAAAGCACTTTGGCAGAGCTACGCTACCTGCCATGCTTCTCCTAACACTTCTCTCATGTTCTGCCAACCCCCGCATGCTTTATGACTGCACACAGTAGCGGGTGCATTTTCTATTTCTTCAATTTTATGTTACCTCCTTTTCCTTATTCAAAGTAAAAATTTATTTCTTTTAATTTTCATGTTTTTAATGTATTCAGGACTTCCGTGCTGGATTGAAGAACTATCTCAACAACTTCAAGTACGACAATGCTTCCACTGGTATAAACATATTGTTCATATTATTTTTCTTCACCATCAAATTTTAGTAATACTGCCGGATCAACTTTGACTGAGTCACAGATGGATAGCACAGTTAATACTGTAAATCATATTAAGTTACTACACATTTAGAGATGATATCAGTGTGATAAGGCTTAATAAATTAGCACACACTTAAAACCAATCTGGGAGTGATACACATGTACTTGTATAAATGTATTTCTTCTTTAATCTAGAGGACTTGTGGGACTCTCTGGCCAAGGCAAGTGGCAAGCCTGTTGCTAGTGTCATGAATTCCTGGACAAAACAGATGGGCTTCCCTGTACTGTCTGTTAAAGCACAGCAGGTAAATATTGTTTACAGTAGATTGTAATGCTGGTGATATATGTATCAGCTAGTACTGTAGACTTGTTTTTCAACCCATTTCTCAATGTTTGATTATCAGCTGTTGAGAGGGAACACTCTTTTTTGTGTTCGATTTATTAGCAGGGTTTGAAATACATACAGTATGTATACTGGCCTGCCAAAACTTAATGGCCAAAAAACAGGCCAAGTTTCAGGTTTGGCAGGCAAAAATAACGATGCACTGCCAAATAACTCCCATGCTCCTTTATCTACTACAATAATTTACAGGCAACATTTTTTTTCTATTTCAAGCCCTGTATTAGTCATTCATATTCCAACATTTTGGGACTCTTTCCCATTAGAATGGAATGCATGGTAATTACTCCACCATTTGTTGTGACATATAATTGCTTTATTTTCTTGTTCATATCTAATTTAGAAAGGAAATGACAAGGAACTGACCATCACACAAAAAAAATTCTGTGCAGATGGGTCTAGTGAAGGTATAGTATAAACTAGTTACTGTTGTATTGAAACTAGTTGAAACTAGTTATGGTGAGGTGCCTCACATGGGACTCGATCTAGGTCCCACTTCACGCCCAACCTCTTGGTCCTTTCTTGTTTTTTTTTTTAATTCTTTTTTTCTCTAATTTGTTTGTTAATTATTTTGTTCATTGAGGCCAATGAAGCTGTTAAAAAAAGTGTAGTACAGGGATCTTGGTAATGTGGAGGGCTGCAGAGACTGTGGTCGACTAAGAGGGGCTCTTAGCTAACACTTACTGAATGTTCCACCCACAACAACACACACATGGTCACACCATAATTATTGACTAGTTGGAGTCTAGCTCTGTTGTGATTGTTATCTGTGATACAACAGCTAAAGCTTAATAGACAGATTCAGGGTTGGCCTACACTGCCACTGCATCAATCCCTCACCAATGCTAGGTTTATGACAGGAGGCCCAAGTTGGTGTCCCCTTGCCCAAGCTAGTATGTGAATTGAGTTAAGTTTAGTTTTCCTCCCTTGGTAAAAATCAACATGTGATTCAAGCGTTGTGTGCCTAGAATATTGATTGTAGTGGTAGTCTGTGTGAATTTAAAAGGTCCCCAATTAGTGCAAAAGCACTAGAAGGACTAGCCACTCATGACAAATAAAACGACTTTTTTGATCTTTTTGTCAACCCAGCGCCCAACCAACTGTGGCATGTCCCTGTTAGTGTCATCACGAGCAATAACACCTCTGATCCTGCTGCTTCTACACTTCTGGAGAAGGATTCTTGTACTTTACTGGTCAGTGCAGTCCAAGCTGATCAGTGGGTTAAGGTAAGATCAATTTTTCCATGGCGTTTTAAAGCAAGATTTCTCTCTCTTTGCGATCAGAGGTTGCATAGCTGTAGTTATTTACTTGTCTCACACCCCTGGGGTCTCTGGTTTAGAATTTGATAAAATTGAAGGCTTTATGCAACAATGAGTGTTATTGAGACCACAGGAGTTTCAACTTGTTTTATAATAGAGTGTATACCATATACCCGTGAAAAAGTTAATTAACAAAATTGTACAAATTAGTGTAAAGTTTTGTAGGTCTACAGTCTACTGAGGTCTACTGAACTTAGACTTAATAGAAATCTTAGAGTACATACCATATATCAGTGAAAAAGTAACTAACAAAATTGTACAAATTAGTACAAAGTTTTGTAGGTCTACGGTCTACTGAGGTCTACTGAACTTAGACTTAATAGAAATCTTAGAGTACATACCATATATCAATGAAAAAGTTAACTAACAAAATTGTACAAATTAGTGCAAAGTTTTGTACATCTACGGTCTGCTGAGCTTACTAAATTGTGTAAATTTGTGCAATTTCTTACAAAGGTTTTCACATCTATATATGATATGCACTCTAATCTTCTACTTTTGTTTTTCACTGAAGATGAACCCTGGTCAAGTAGGTTTCTATAGAGTGCAGTACGATTCTGACATGCTGGAACTCCTGCTTCCAGCCATCAGAGACCTTTCTCTTCCTCCTCGCGATAGACTTGGCTTACAGAGTGACTTATATGCCTTGGTAAGTATAAGACTATCTCTATACTAACTCTCAGTAGGCCACTGTGAGCTGGGTTGGTTGGATCTCTTTCTGACTCCAAGGGTTTTTCTGGCCCTAACTCAAGCTGGTTAGAGTTGTTCTCCGGGTTCATGCATAGTCTGTATAGTGACAGGTAGAAATGCCTTCACATGTTTCAGTTCGACCCCGTTAAGTGGTGCCGCTGCTGTACTTGCAGTGGTGATTAGCGATGACCAGATTTTTTTTGACATTTGTCATTTTCATTTGTCTCTGATTAAAGAATGACAAACTTTAAAACTTGCATTTTTCTCTTTTTTTTAAATTTCGTTATTCATTCCTTCATTTCAGTCTCGTGCTGGTCTCGTGCCAACCACAGACTTCCTCAAAGTAATAGATGCTTATTCCAGCGAGGTGAACTACACTGTATGGAACGACTTGACAGCCAACCTAGCCAACATGGGGGTTATCCTACAATACACTGATTACCTGGACAGCTTTGGCAAATTCTCTCTGAAGCTGTATGAACCCATTGCTGCAAAACTGGGCTGGGATGCCAAAGAAGGAGAAGGTAAGGGGAAATCTTAAGATGTATCTATCTTATTTTTATCCTCTTAGCAAAAATTAATTTATAATAATGATAATAATAATGTCTTTATTTGTATTTGTAAAAATACATACAATACATTAAGATAACAATACAATTAAAAGGCTAATCGTATCATCACTCTCTTTCCTGTCCAAATTAAAGATTTCATTTTTTTTAGAAAGAAAACTATGACTTATGGAATCAGTCTAGTACAGTTTGGGATGATATAATAAATCTGTAATAGGACTTCATGTCTGTCCAATTTGGAAATATTTGAATTCAAAACATCCCTTTGACTGCCAAATTGGACTCGGTCTATCTGCTCCTTCCAGTTTTTGTCAGTCCGGAATTTTTGTCAACTAGTTTTTTCCTAATTGAACAGCGTATTACTTATACTAATTTATAAACTATAATCTATTTATAAAACTATTCTTAAAACGTACTTTTTATAGAGCTCTTTTTAATCCCAGGTGAAAGTGCGAACAATGGATGGCTAGAATATAATTTCATGTTATAAAATATGTTTCAAATGTTTCTAGCAATTCAAAAATATCTATATTATAAGAAACATATTGACGTTTATAGCATCTAGTTCAAAAAATTCTGTTCAGCGGATAATTCGGGTTTAGATGCACCACTACTGTTGCTCTGTGGAGATGGCAATTCTCAGCGTCCTCATTGTTTCAGTGACTTAGCCTCCAGCTGAAAGAACCTGAGGCGTAATGTTTTCCCATTTCAGGCCACGTGTCATCGTTCTAGAGTATCATTAGAATTACACATGAGAATAAGACATGTTTGAAAAATAATCCTATTTGCAAGGGAATGACACGTGGTCTAAAATTGGAGCACATTATTTACACCTGTGTCGAGGAGGTCTATTAGAATCTTTATGGAACTACTTTTCGTTTTGGACCTGAAAGTCATTTTTATATGAGTAACATCGCACTTAAAAGCTCTGTTCTTAGGCTAACGATATTAAGAGTCATTTGATTACTTCTCTCGATTCCTCAGGTCATCTTGATGCACTTCTTCGTGGTCTGGTCATCAACCGTTTGGGTAAATATGGACACGAGGCAACGATCGAGGAAGCACGAAAACGTTTTGAAGCCCACTGCAAGAAGGAGGCAACCATTGATGCTGATCTGCGATCGTCCGTCTATAGCATCGTACTCAAACATGGTAACGAAGCTACTCTTGATGCTGTGGAAAAGCTGTTTCGTGAGGCAGATCTGCACGAGGAACGTGTACGGTTGATGCGCTGTATGGGTAGTGTCACCCAACCAGAACTTATTAAGAGAGTTCTCAAGTTTGCTGTGTCGGTAAGTACTTGATTGTTTAAAGTAGTTTTCATATGACTGAAAAGCTCACGGCACGAACGCCGTCGTGACACGGCAAAAGACATATGCCAGACCAATCACTTTTCGCGAGAATTTACTCTCCATCCAATCAAATACCTGAAATATGGTATGAATTAAATGTATGAATATAATTATTTATCTTTGCTTTTGTGTACAGGACGATGTCCGCTCACAGGACACCGTGTTTGTTATTGCTGGTGTTACTGGAAGGTGAGTTTAACCTGGCTATCTACATACACACAACTTACTTCGACACCCAACCACCTATCTACCTACCGTACCCACCTACTTACCTATCTACCCATTTGCCTCTATACCTACTTACCTTCCTTCCTTCCATCCTTCCTGTCTTCCTTCCTTCCTTCCTTTCTTCCTTCCTTCCTCCCTCCCTTCCTCCCTCTCTCCCTCTTTCCCTCTTTCCCTTCCTTCCTCCCTTTCTTCCTTACCAGTGGTGGATCCCGATTTTTAAAAGGGCCATGAGGAAATTCAAAAAGGCGGGGAAAATTTGCGTCTCAAATTGATTGAAAATGAAGTTGAGAGCTCGAAGTAAAAGTTTATTTTTATTGAGCAAAGGTGAAAACTCCCCCCCCCCCCCCCCGTTCCCTCCCTCCCTCGCCATTCCTGGATCCACTTTTGCCTACCTACCATGCCTGCCTGTCCCCTATTTTTTTATCAACAACCCACCCACCTATCTACCCATCTTGTATCTAACTACTTATTTGTTTATACACCGACCTACATATCTACTTATTGCCATATCTATGTATGTATTCATCTATTTCACTTTGATCAACCTCCTTAACTGTAATTTTTCCTCTTTAAAATATCAGTGTGACTGGAAGGGAGCTTGCCTGGCAATTCCTGAAGGACAACTGGAGTATGTTCAACGAACGTTACGAGGGAGGCTTCCTCCTGTCACGACTTGTCAAGGTATGTGAAACGGCCACCGCAAAAAATTTTAAGGCATTAGTCATAAGCCTAGTCAAACTCTTTGCTATTTGACATGGGAAGTGTAGCAGTAGAATATTTCCTTTCATTCAGCAAGTAGAGTATAAAAATGTTGTTTAATGATCTGTGATTCGCGAATATTAGCCTTTACGAGGTTCAGGGGAAAAAACTAGTCGAGATGACATCGCAATGGTGTTAGGAGACGAAATAGACGCCATCTTGGAAATATGTTTTCCCAAAACAACATGACCCCACAATGCAATTCAATGCCAATTCGACCCAGTTTCCCCTCAACATTTTTTTAGGCAACTAGTTCTTTACATGTCAAATGATAAGTGATTTTTGTAAGTAACACGTAATCAACTTTTTTTTTTGCAGTCTACAACAGAGAATTTTGCTAGTGAAGAGAAAGCCAAGGAAGTAGAGGTAAAACAAGATGTTATCCACACATAAAAGCTTTACTTTTCTTTCCTTTCTCTTGTCTTTTCGTTTCGTTTGTTTTTCTTTTGTTCCGCTTCTTGTCTTTTTCTTTCGTTTTGTCATTTTCTATCGTTTCGGTTTCGTTTCTTTTTTTATCCTTTCTTATTCTCTCCAGTTTTGTTTCGTTTCTATTAATTTTCCTTTCCTCTAGTTTGCTTTATTCCTCTTGCTTTTTCTTTTCCTTTTTTTCCTTTTTTCACCTTCACTTTCTTTCCCTTCTTTCTTTCCAAAAAACCGCAAATAAAATAAATAAATAAATCCCAAGAATATTCACATGGTCTGACATGACGCCCAAACAAATAAGGGGTCTATCATAACTGCACATACGAATCTCCACAGGAATTCTTCGTCAAACACTCCATACCATCGGCTGAACGAACTGTGCAACAATCCCTGGAAGAAATCCGTCTCAACGCTGCTTGGCTCGCACGCAACTCCGCTGACACCAAGGCCTGGTTTCAAAGCAAAGGCTTCTAAAGCAGGTTAGAGAACATAAGAAAGTACAGGCAAAAATGACGTAAATCGATCTGTTAACAGTATGCATGAATTGTTGTATGACAGCAAAAGAAAAGGGATAGCTTATCGATAGTTTTCGCTGTGATGAAGTTCTCTCCGAGAGATTTTTTCCTGTAGGGCAATAGAAAACAAATCGAAATAAAAAAGTGAAGTAGATAATGAAGTAAATGTTAAACATGCTCTTTTTTATCGGCACTTGGTTCAACTATCGACGGTTTTTTGTTTTTGTTTTGTTTGTTTGTTTGGTTTTTTCTTTTTTGTTTTTTTTTGTTTTTTTTTTGTTTTTTTTTTGTTTTTTTTTTGTTTTTTTTTGTTTTTTTGTTTTTTTTGTTTTTTGTTTTTTTGTTTTTGTTTTTGTTTTTTTCTTTTTTTGTTTTGAGTTATAATTTTTTCTTCGACTTTTCCTTCGCAGTATGGTGCGGTGAATAATGTTAAAAGTGAATATTACTATATAAGTCCTTCGTTGCTTCCTTCCCTAATTACAGAGAGTGGCTCTCAGCTGTATCTAATTGTAGGTTAGATTTTACTTGAGGCTTTTTTCGCTTCCTTTTTCTCCTTTTATCCTTCTTTCCCCTTCCTTTTTCTTCATCCATCCATCTATCTATCTTTCTTTCTTTCATTTTTCTTGATTTTTCCATTTTCCTTACTATACTGACAGCTCATTCACTAAACTCCCAGCCACAAATTCATCACAAAACCTCCCATCTTAAACGTATTGTGTCTCATCTCACCTCACCTCACACTTTAATTAAACTTTAGCCGTTATTACAACAATGCTAGTCTAGCAACCCCGACCCCTACAACACACATTCTTTTTTTCTGGGCCATCCTTGCCCTGCCTTAACATACTGTACAACGAGACACATGTGCAATAGAACATTTTAATCCTAATGAGAGCACAGTCATTTCGAAGTCACATTTTCTTTTCCTATTACTAATATACTTATCATTCTTTTTCTGCTAAACAAATATACTTTAACAAGTTCCAGCATTGACGGGTTCGAGATATCTAGGCTTGAGAGAACAAGTCTGTGTCACAACATTAGAAAGAACTTCCAAGTAACATTTTTTGTTGTTTTGCTTTCTGTATATGCCAAGTGTGTAGGTCAAGATATTGCCCAGCTCATAACTAAGCTCAGTGTCCTTGGAAAGGCGATTCTGGGCATTAAATAGATAGGATATACGTTAGTTTTAATGTTACTATTTTAAATGTAGCTAAGTCAGTAGAGTTTGATAGATGTGTTGATCATCACAGTGAATGAGCGATCTAAGCGAACGCTGTAAAGAAAGACTTGAAAAAGTGATTTCAAGCTTCAACGGGAAGTAGAGTTTGTTAGGTCTCTCTCTCTTGATTCAAGGATTTTTTTCTGGGGTCCTCGGTTTTCCTCCTCCCGCAAAATAAACATGCTAAATTGCACTTCGATCTGGAAATTACCCATGCTCTGATTTTGATCAGCCCAGAGGTTGTTTCAGGGTTTGATCTGTGAGTTAGCCCTGCCTTGGCTTTGATCAGCCCAGAGGTTGTTTCAGGGTTTGATCTGTGAGTTAGCCGTGCCCTGACTTTGATCAACCCAGAGGTTGTTTCAGGGTTCTATCTGTGAGTTAGCCCTGCCTTGGCTTTGATCAGCCCAGAGGTTGTTTCAGGGTTTGATCTGTGAGTTAGCCGTGCCCTGACTTTGATCAACCCAGAGGTTGTTTCAGGGTTCTATCTGTGAGTTAGCCCTGCCTTGACTTTGATCAGCCCAGAGGTTGTTTCAGGGTTCTATCTGTGAGTTAGCCCTGCCCTGACTTTGATCAGCCCAGAGGTTGTTTCAGGGTTCTATCCGTGAGTTAGCCGTAACCTGACGATCGTAGTCGCTAGTGTTGTTATTGGATAGAGCGCACGAAAACAATGGAAAGCTATTTCAATGTTTTGCACTTTACGTATTATAAGTCAATACCGTACTTTCCCTGAATTATACTATTCTCGCTCTTACCGTTGTAGAGTAGATGCGTGCGTTGTCATCGATAGCCAGATATCTCCCAGTTTGTATCCCAAGGAGTTGAAATGTGCTACCATTGCTTATGTGGCAAAATCTTCCTGCGGAAAAAAGAAGTAGATATAACTATCTTGGTTATGAATGTGAAGCTCATTGAGATATTTGAAATGCGCTATGCACTCAATTGAAGAATCGTTGTCGGGTTCAGAAACATAGAACATTGAAGCTGAGACCGAAATGGCACATGGGAAATGACATCATTATATTATAATGTATTCATTGCGCCATCCATGCAGTCGGTTTAGAATGCCAAACGCGTATAAAAACAGTGGATGACGCCACGGGCCGCCGGTCACAGCATGCATCTACTTAACGTACTTCCCATGTGCCATTTTGGTCTCAGCTCCTATGCTCTATGTTTCTGAACCCGAAAACGATTCTTCAATTGAGTGTATAACAACCCAATATTTATTTATTTATTTATTTATTTAGATTCGACTTTCCATAGTTTCAGTGCGAACACAGTAACAAGGAACTATTTAAGAAAGTTAACCAATCACGAGCTAGATTGAAAACAAAGGAATCAAACTTAAGTGAAACTTGAGAAAACATTGGTTATCAACAACCATGGGAATAAGTGATTCTGATTGGCTGAGGTCAATATGATACTGATTTTGCTCTCTCCTGATTTGCTAACGTTTTTTTATCTTAACATTTGTTCAAGTAGTCCGCAGTACAAGTACAAGACCATGTGGTGCATAGGATTGTGGGATTGAATAGGTGGACGAGATGGAAAAGCTCCGTCATCTCAAGTCCCCAAATCCCCCATTCTCTTATTACGTCTTGTGCTACTATTACAACTACCAGGATCCTTTTCGCCCGTAATTTTGGTTTGCCTCGCATACTTCATTATCGTGCGACTGTCATAAATTCATTCCCACAATTCCAAGCGGGACCAAGTCGTTACCATGAGTGTTGGTCCGGCTGGTGGGAAACCCCATCACTTCCCTCACAATACAAGTATAAACGTGCATAACTTCTCATAAACGTACCATAAGTGTTGCAAATGTGTCCCGTGGAAGCTTCAACTTTTCCAGTATTGTTGATTATCACACATTCGTCAAATTTGTTTTTGTAAATTCTTGCAATCTAGAGAGAGAAAAAGTGGCATAAATGATGAAAGTAGCTTATGACATGCGGAATAGACGAGGAATGATCGGATACACAAGTATCCTACACTCTCCTATTGCACATGCATCTATTACGCAAACTATTTCTTTGCCTCGACAGTCCTTTTTTTTTTTTCAATCTGAATTCCTCCCTTCCTCCCTTCTTCCCTTCCTCTCTTCCTCCCTCCCTCCCTTCCTCCCTTCCTCCCTTCCTCCCTTCCTCCCTTCCTCCCTTCCTCCCTTCCTCCCTTCCTCCCTTCCTCTCTTCCTCTCTTCCTCATTTCCTCCCTTCCACCCTTCATACATTCATTTCTTTCTTCCTCATTTCCCATTCATCCTCTTTCATTACCCTGTGACTTGCTCTCTTGTCTTTGTCGTCTCCTATCCATAACGAATCCTCATATTCGCTGTCTGTCGGTCTTTTTCGAACAATATCTGTCGTCGTTGCTCCGATATCGTTACTGTCCCATGCTGTCAGCGGTATTCCACGCTTTGCGTGATTCGCTTTCTCCAAGAACCTCTTGTATCTTACATAATCACGAAAGGGCGGAAGGTTTAGCGAAAAAGAGTAGATGATTATCGCTTGTTGCAAGATCAAGAGAAATGCCTTAGGAATAATAAACAGCAACAATGTTAACAATAGTCAGCATAATGCAGAATCAAGAGAAGACAATTCCTCTGTTGTTTTCTTTTGCTTCACGAAGTGTTAACTACTATTTATACAACTTTGTCATTCAAACTGTTTTTTCCGTCGTTTTGATTGGCCGAATACAAATAGCTGCCTATGAATAATGATCTGCTTCTGCGCATTTTGGTGGAAAGCCCTTTTGCTGCAAATAATAGTTTGCTCATGCGCAGTAACGTTGTATTTGTCAACATGGCTCGCTTCCCTGTGACTTGGTATGTTCGATAGACATCAAAAACAGCAAAAACGCAAAAAGAAAACGCAAAAGAAAACAATACGAAAGATAAATATTATTTATTTTTATCACAAAAAATCGTAATTTGTTAGTTTCTCTGCTCGCTCGCCACCAACAAATCACGAAATTTTGCTCAACCTCGTCCAATAATTGCTTATTGTTCCACATGAAAAATCAATCTAGCTCATAGACCATTTTCGAATCAGTCGAATACCGACGTTTCCCTTGATCACAATGGGCACGCCGGTCTTCAGTCATTTTTAGAATAGCCGTAGAGCACGAATGACGAATGTCCCTTCATATCTAGATAGGTTTTGAGACAGCAGAGGAGCCATTGCATTATAATCTGATCATATATAACTTTCTCAAACACTTTGGACAACGTGCTTAAGATGGAGACAGGTCTAGTATTTTGTTTTTTTCGGTTTTGCTTCCTTTTTCAGTTATGTATTGGTGTAATGTTGCTGATCTTCCACTCTCTGGGCAGAGACTGAGCAATCATTAGGTGATTTATAAGCATAGTAACCTCGCCTGCAATACTTGGGGCGACCAATCGTAGTAGGCGCGATGATATGCCATCCATTCCAACAGATTTCCTCGGATTTAAATGTTCCAGGATGTTTCAGTTTTACATATTCTGTATCGACCGGAGTAAAGAAAAATTCATTGAAGTGCTCCCTGTAACTTATTGATAAAACACTAGAGTGAGTGTCCATATCATCGATTGTGAGATCTTGGGTGTCTTGCTTAATTGCATTACAAACGTATTCATTAAAACATTCAGCAACGGACTTGGCTTTGCATCTGGTGTTTGGCAGCAGAGGCTTCATTCTTTTCCAAAATTCTCCAGCATGTTTCGTATTGTTAGAAGCGTTTTTACAAGAGAATGAAGTGCTTTCCTTTTTTATTGAAGTTACTTTATTGCGATGTGTTTTGTAAGCTTCCCACGTGCTTGGTGATGGCTTCTTTTTGTGCAATTTGAATAGTTTTTGACGATAGAATATCTGACGTTGTATCTCCGGTGTAATCCAGGGTAGTTGGTCACCTCAACCATTCTTAGCACAAAGACTTAGATGGCGGAGAATACTGCACGTGCGACTTCGCGTATTTAAAAAAAAAAACGACACAGCGCCCATAATACAGCTTGGGCTTCCTGTGGTTAGATGGCAGAACAATAAAATCCTTTGCTCTTGGGAATTGGATTCATTCTCATGTAAAACGATCGCATTGTTCCTGGCATCTAACATGGCTGCCGTCACGTGATAGTGCAAAACCTCTATGCTGAGTATACTCAAGATTAAAGTAAACGTTTCCTCCCACTTCACTAACTCTCGACTTGTGTTTTTCCAGTGATGTATAGGAGATGATGTAAGACATTCTAATTCTGAAACTTGTCTGTACGGGTACGTAGGCGTCATATAGATATAATAACGTGTAATCTTCGTTTGTATATCAAGTAATGTTTCAAACACGCGAGAGAAGTTCTTACTCCGATTTCCAAACAAGAAAAAAAACAATCTTTCGGACCCTGCGTCAATAATCAGGGTAAAAAAATTTCAAATTTAATCGATACCTCGAAACAACCTCTGGGTTGATCTAAGTCAGGGCACGGCTAAATCACAGATCAAACCCTGAAACAACCTCTGGGCTGATGTTAGTCAGGGCATGGCTAACTCAGATATAACCCTGAAACAACCTCTGGGCTGATCTAAGTCAGGGCACGGCTAACTCAGATATAACCCTGAAACAACCTCTGGGCTGATGTTAGTCAGGGCATGGCTAACTCAGATATAACCCTGAAACAACCTCTGGGCTGATCTAAGTCAGGGTACGGTTAAATCACAGATCGAACCCTCAAGACAACCTCTCGGCTTACCTAAGTCAGGGCATGGCCTAATTCAGAGATCGAACTCTGAGACAACCTCTATAGACCGATTTGCAACAAACTGTCACGTGCTGATATATCCCTTTGTTAACAAATCAAATCATGCCAAGATCCCTGGGCTTCAAAGCTCGAATGAGCAAAACAATGTTTCAGTTGAAAAGGTTACTTAAATTCATATCTGATTACTTCTTAGTTTTGGCTCCTTTCTTAGAGGACGGCTACATGAAGTTAGGGATTCTGGTGATATAAGGGACAAGTTTCTATTTTGTCTCCCCAGGACTCAACAAAATACAAAAATTAGCGCTAGTAAATGGGGCCACCTTCCCATATGAGAAACCGTTCACATATATGAAGGTAGGATGACCCAGTTGCTAGGGACAAGAACAAAAGAGTTAGCCCTAGCAAATAAGGTCACCCTACGTTATGAGAGACAGTATGAAGGGAGGGTGACCCTGGTGCAAGTCTTTTGTGTTCTTTTTCCAGGGAACACCAAAAACACTGAAAAGAACTAGCCCTAGCAGTAGGGTCAACCTACTTTTATAGAAACGGTCTCTAAAACTCTACACTATGCCAAGATTATGTTATTATTTCATTCAGAGTAAATTTAAAAATCATAAGTAATCTTAGAAATACATTTTAAAAGCATGAAGTGTAAGTTACCAAGAGGCACGTACGGAAAATTCATTTTTGTCGACTAATTATTTAACTTCAAAACGATATCCTTCCGGCCTATTACTAAAGAGAGAAAATCGTCCATCCTCAGTTTCTTCCACCTCTTCTCGTTTACCAAGCTTTCAAATGAAGGATAAACTTAAGTTCTATCCCATTAAGCTACGAAGATTGTTTGCTCATTTTGATATCTTTGAACTTAAAAGTGAACTTGACAAAATTAATCCCCGGCTATAATGGGCGCTCGTGGACAAAGAAAGACATCATTAAAAAGCGGACCAATCATAACGTTTGCTTTTCATACGAATAAGGGACGCAGAAAGTAATTCATAGAGCCACACTTTTGTAGTGTTTGTCTTTAGAATAGCGCTACTCACCAATAGCTGTGACACTTTGAGAATACTCATCTTTTTAAGGTTGAAAATGTCCTTCATAAAACGCTTGAGAATGAAACAGTAGCTCATGCACCAAAGAGCGCTCAAGACTGTTTAAATAACTCTTGCGGATCACTCGCAGCTGTTCTTCCAGACTGATTGACGGATATTAGTACACGCCTTCTCTTTCCGCTCTTGTAGTCCTATCAACGGACATTACTAACCCGGAACGATGCATTTACGGAATGAGTTAGATCATCTTGGTTAAAGTACTTTTGAAGAGGTTTCCGTTTCGCGTTCCCTAGTTAATGACCTGCCTCAGCCCAGCCGGCTAAAACTCAATCCAATGATCAATGACTGAAATCGTCGTGATTTTGGCTTTTATCGATGGACTGTATTATATACATAAGTAAACCGTGCGCAAAAGAGTGGAAAACTGTTCTGGGTCGTCGGAGAAAGTGGACCATTTGTTCCCATTACCGGTGAAGGATTCACGAGTGAATAATTGAATAGGAAGCTTATTAATGAATCGTTCAATTAATGCTTTTGTAATCAATTAGGTGAAAAGGAATTGAAAGTGATAGTCTATAGTTCCCCAGCCCAACAAAATAGAATGGTTTTGGTGGCTGGTTAAGGGAGTGTTTTGAGCCATAATATACAAATGACTGCAATAATACTGTATAGGAAGAGATTTACAGTCTTCATCCACCGTAGTATATAAAATGATATGGAATGAATAAGAGAGAAAAATAAGTGAAAACGTTTTTAGTTGGAAAAAGACTTTCACACATTATAATGAAACAAAGCTGAGAAACAACCAGTAGCGTCACAAAGCTGGCTTTCTAAACGGTTTTTTTTTTCTTGCTCAACACAGACCAAAATACAGTCATATTCTCTTGAGATTGTGTGCGATAGTCTGCTTGTTCTAATTCTCATTCATTATTCCATGTGTTTAGCTTATTTTATGAATAAGGTCCCGTTACTGAATGATATCCACGACAAAACCCAGACCTGTTAAATATTATCTTCAAACTAAATCCTCGCTAGGTTATACTCCCCACCTGGTTTTATTTATTTTTCTTCTTAATTATATCTTTAGATAAGGGTGTTTTGCCCGCTTAAAATACTCGATGTAGATCAAGCAAGATCCTCGCTAGATAACAGTCACTTTATTCCACATGTCAAGCTAACTAAAACCCATCAAATTGGCTGTGTTCCAGTCAATCGCGACCCAGCTTAAACGTCTTTCCATAGGAGTAATCATTTTCCCCATTTCAAATTGACTTTTATCCTAAAGACAGAAACTACTTCAGTTCCTTCGCTCATGCGTGCTTTAGTTATTCCCAGAATACTGATCGAGCTGTTTCATATAACCTTAAAATAAGCCACACCAAAAATACATCACCTGCCTTAAGAGAGATATTGTTTAGAAGTTAGGATTTTAAAATGAATTACATGAATTTAAGATTTGGGGTGTGTGTAGGATTAGTAATAATTTGTTACGCGCGCGAGAGCCATCTTTTCTTCTATATTTGCAGGTCTCATTCTTACACTTAGAATTGATAAAGATATCTAGAAAATGGAGAAATTAGTTCCAAATATGTAGACGGTACTTGAGATGAGATTTTTTTTTTTTTTTTTTTGAAATGAGATGGTAATACAATGATGTTATTAATTCCAGAAATATTTTAATTCGAAAACACTATTCTTCGAAATGTTTAGAATGCCTGAAATAATTGAAAACATTGGAAACTCTCATTGATGAAGCGTTGCGATGGGAATAAAGGTTTCTCATCTTTAATGAGACCAAAACAAGTAAACAAAACTGTTTTTACGCTGTAAAGTAAATTTGACTTTATTTTCTTAAAGGATTTTTTTACAGTAAATTAATTTCTGGAATTTACTCCTGATCATCTCGCTCGTTATCTAATTCATTTAATTCAATTCTATTTGTGAGATAGCCATGCCCTGATTTTATTTATCCCCGATATTGTTTTAAAGTATCGATACATTTGAAGTATTTCAAATTTGAAGGCTCCTAATAGTCCAGGATACCTTATTAAAAATTCAAACCAATGGCCATTTCGAAGTAGAACAACATTAGGATCTTCGCAGATACTTCATTTATCCCTTAAAGCCAACATACTTTTTGATATAAGAGAGCACACAGGAAACACTCGTAGGATATTTCATTGTTTGATCTTATAAGATACTCTCATTACTGGTGGTACGACGTTCAGAACGGTTCATTTTTGGTCAATATTTTATGAACGAATGCTTGGAAGCTAGTCATAGAACCCCGTCACCTGCCTAAAAAATATACGCGCGAAACGGCGTTGAAACTTGTGGAACGGATGAGCTTTTAGAGAATGTTCTTTCTGTTCTTGTTTTAGGTATATTAGTTATGCCAGAGTCCATTAAGGACGCTTCCCAATCAATTACTGAGCAAAGAACGACGGTAATATTGCACTTTATTAGCCGTTCCGGAGTTCCAGAACGCTTTGCATGATGGGGATGTTTTAGAGTACCTTTAAGAAAACAGATCACATCTTGAAAATTCGTGAAGGTCGATCCCAGAGGTAAGACGGGAGAGCATGTCCAATAAAGCAATCATTTGCGTAAATAGGAGGCTTGCGTGTCTTTCAATTTCGAGAATCGCTATTCATTAAGTTGAATTCAAAGGATCGTAGACTTGCTGTCTGCTCTTATCTAAATCCCAATTTTTCAGCCTTGTTGGAAAATGAGGGACTTTAAAGCTACATTGTTATCATCATCATCAACATCATCATCATCATGCATCACCATCATTATCATCACCATCATCATCATGTATCACCGTCATCATCATCCATCATCATGATCATATATCATCATTATCATATTTCATCATTATCAAAAACAGCATGTATCATCACCATCATCATCCTTGAGTATTATTCCTTTACTTTGGAAATGTTCTCCCGTTTCAGATCATGTGATTCCTTTTGAATACTATTCTTTTAATTTGAGCGTAATGTTTTTTTATTTCAGAGCACGCGTCATTCTCTTGCGTGTTATTTCTTTGCTTTGGGCTTATCCTTACCCATCTCAGACAGCGTATTATTATTGATTTAATTTAGGTGTAATGTTTTTTTATTTCAGAGCACGCGTCATTCTCTTGCGTGTTATTTCTTTGCTTTGGGCTTATCCTTACCCATCTCAGACAGCGTATTATTATTGATTTAATTTAGGCGCAATGTTTTTTATTTGAGGGCATTCGTCATTCTCTTGCGTGTTATTTTTTAACTTGGACGTAATGTTCTCCCAATTCATGGACCACGAGTCATTACCTTGAGTATTATTTCTTTAATTTGGACGTAATACTCTCGATAATCATTTTCTGAAGCATCACTGGAAACGAGAATAACTGGTAATTCAATGAAACTTGTTTGGAAATGGAAAAAAGTAGTCAATTCAATATCTGTGCCACAAAAATCCCTCTATTTTATGGAGTATTTTTAAGAGAACTTTTCTCATCATTCTCTTGCCTTTTAGTCTAAGGGAATACCAGAAACATAACATAAATAATAATAAGCCTATAAAAACGAGTTTTCCAACCAAGTAAATCACACTTTGATCCGATATTTCAGCTTCGTATTCAACTTCAATATCAACGTAATCGTCAAATCGCGTTGTCTGTAAAGCATTGTACTTTTCTGGTCTTGATGGTATGGTGATTCGGATAAAAGTCGAGTCTTCTAGGTCCATTTTTATCATTACTGTACCGTTAATATCGTATAGTCTTAACTGCCTTACTTTTGAATTATTTCCTGCAAAGACATAAACCACATATGTCGAATGACCTGGCATAGGTGTGGTTATGTTCACAAAATTGGTTTTTCTTTTCCCGGCCTCTGCTTTGAACTGTGCGGTTTGACTGCGTACGTCGATGGTTTTCCCAGCAGAACTTACCCAGTAAAGCCTTTGAGCTTGTCCTTCCTGTCTTACTTCAGCAAACGTCTCGCCATTTTTTCTTTCTCTGATGGAAAAAGGCGAAAATCTGTTGTGGAAGAAAGCTGACATTTTGTCTAACGAACTATCGTTTTTCTTGAAGATTGAATCACAAACGATGAGAAGATCTGAGCGTACAAGTAAAAGCGTCCGATAAACTTTTTTTAAGCCAAGTTCTTTGTTATACCATCCCGAGTATTCTCCAGTGATGTAAACGTTTTCGTGTTGAGCAATTGCAGCGAGAATCGTTCCCTTAGCTTTCCAAAATGTATCACTCTCGAACCTGAGCCACGCTTTGTTCTCAGAGAGTTGGCTTGTAAAGCAAGCAGTGTTCAGTGAAGAACTACAGCCAAATGACAGCGCGTTGTTCAACCATGTGTACTTTGGACCATACAGGGCTTCAGTAATAAACGGGATGCCGTTTGGGTAGAAAGTGAAAGAGCCATGATCTGGATGTTCATGCCCTGGGTTAAATTGCCTCCATCCTTTAATCCAAGGCCAAGGTTTAGTGTTGACGATGTTGTTTATAGCTTCTCCGTGGAGTACTCCACATTTGAATGACACAAAAGTCGATAACTTTTGTCTGGAAACTGCACGTGGTGTTTCCACACCACGCCCAAAGACGACAACACCCCAATCTTTAAAGATGTGAAGAGTAGAAACATTAGACACTGGTGGTGGTCTTTCACCTATTTTCTCGTCGTAAAACAAAAACTCGGTGTATAAGGTGGCAAAACGATGCGCACGTGCAAGGGAGAGCCTTTTCCCATCTTTGCGCATGCGTTGTGTGGCCTTTGCCAACCAATTGCCGAATCCGTTTTTCAACACCATCTTGTCCAAGAATACCAACTGACTCTCTGGTCCGTAAAACCACTTGCCATTCGAGTCTGCAATGCCTAGAGTTTCATCAAAACTGGGCAGAATTGTCCGATATAGAAACCAGAAATGCTTCTTTAGCCATTCGCTCTTCGTAAAATCGATATTAAAATGTCTTTTGGCGAGTGCAATGTACTGGGTCAGAGAGCGCGATGTATAGCTCCCGTAAGAAACTCCTTCGTTGAGTGTTCCATCCGTTACGAAACTAAGAAGAAACATCGTTCTGTTTAGCATTAGGTGAGCTCTTTTCTCCCACAAAAACGCTTCAGGATCATTCTTGTTCTCCAGGACTAAAGCAGCGGTCATAAGGGCCATATAATTTGTCGCCATGTGATTTTGAATATAAATCTTTCCCCACCATTTCTCGAAGGATCTTTGGTAAATAACGCGCGATTCATGTTTTAATTTATCAACAATTGAACGACGTTCATTATCATCCAGTCGATTCCAAAGGAAATCATAAGCTGTTGCTACGGCAACCAAGCTGTGTGCTACAGGAACGTCATCTTCTATGTTAAGCGAACACCTCCAGTTTCTCAACACGGTGAATCTCTTTATGATATTTCTCGCAAGCTCGAACGCCTCGTAATCGGTGGGGTTCAACACACAGTAAAACGCGAGTGAGATTAAACTATTTCCATAAATTTCGTTCCACGAGCGAGAGAAGTCAGTCCAGTTAGAAGGCGGAGTGTAAGTTCGTGAGTGTCCCTTCATTTCCTCTGCTGCTTCGCGGAGGCGAGAGAAAATATGCCGATGTGAAGTTCTCGCTTTTTGTTGGAGTTCTTCAACTTCTTCGCTGGAGTAATACAAAATTGGATGTTGACAGGAGGCAAATCCGGCTGTTAGAACTCTTAACAAAACCAAAAAATATATTCTTGCTAAGACCTTGGGTTTCATGGTGAAGTTTGAGCGTAATATTTCTCCTAAAAAATGGCGGAAACAATTTCCTCTAGCATTAGAATTCAATCAAAAGATTATTATTCAGATCACCAGGTCGGCCTAACAAAACTCCTATGATGAAAAATAACCAGTAGTGGATTTGATATTATCTTTGTTGATCATTTCCTTCTTTTGTAAACTTTCTGTAATTTTGCCACATCGTGTATATCATGTACCATATAAATGATTTTTCCATTAAAGTAGACGTGTAGCTTCCGTATAGGTGTTAAATCCTCTCAAACAATTGGCTGTCAAACAGCTCTTAGACGAAGATTACTTATTTAGTATTGAATATAGACAGATTAGTGACATTTAGTCATGATTATTTTGCAATTAAACCTCTAAAAATATGAAAGTAGAATTTATTTTTAGCTTCAATTAATTTACTCAAGTTTTCGTCGTCACGAGTATACACTTATTTCAATAAAGTTAGTCACCTAAAAAGCTATAAAGCTGAGGCCGACAAGGATTATGGGTAGATTCATTTTACATGTTCAACCGTTTGATATCTGTTCATGGACTTGCGAATCTTTTACTGTTACAGTCTCGCCTGTTCTGAGCATCATTGAGCTGCAGTTTGTATTAAGAAAGCTTTGTATATATATGCTTTTTTGATATGAAAAGTTTCCCATGATGCTCAGTGATCTCAGCTTTCTAGGTTTTTGGTGACTAACTTTATTGAATGAAGTGTATTTTACCTACGAAAAGCAACGTTTACCTATCAAACAAATACGAGTCAAATTTATTTTAACTTGTTTTCTCCCGGAAGTTTATTTTTCACTATGCTAAATTTTATCGTCAAATGAAATTTCAATGATAAAAACGTCACCTGAGTCAAGTACAAATAACGTGTGTGCTTTAGATGTTTGTGACATCTGTTCTAACGTAGTTAGGCAAACATCAGGGTCAAACTTCTTATATACATTTCCATGCGACGTTAAGGAAAAGTTAATTGATAAAATGATGACAGAGAAGTTCCCATTTTCCGGCACTACCTTTATAGTGTGAGTGCGACCCACGAAGCTTGTTGTCTCGTTCGCCCATTAGAATTTCAAAGAACGTCAATCAAAGAACTGCAATCATTAGGGAGAAGGAGGGGGGGGGGGGGGGGGGGGGATAAATATCTTGAGGAATATTTTAGTCGGAATTAAATATTTTAGAGAATTCGAGGATTTAAATTTACAATTCAGTCCAAATTCTTCTTCAATATATTATTTTTTTGAGATCTTTAATCATGGTCGTTGAAACACTAGTCGGCGAACGAGACGTCAAACCTCGCGGCTTGCACTTCAATGATAATCTGGTAGTATTTTAAACTTTTCGTGAGAATTCAACATCTGGTCAAGGTTTTAAAATTAAAAACAAAGCTCCTCAGTACTTCAGTATAAATTGTCAGAGTTTGATTTACATATGAATCCGGGGAAAAAACATCTTATATCGTAATACATTAAACAAAGAAATTCGAACAGGAAAGACAAAAATGGACTGGTTTATTTATATTTGTATCTTATGTAGCGACGAGATAAGGTGATTGAAAATAATAAATTAATAAATTACGCACAACGGTAAGGCAAAACAACTACTACGCGTGAAAATTCTTTTGTGTGGATATGGTCCCCATAGAATTAATTGATAATGGGGTTGGGGGAAATATTATTATTTCTGAAATTATAAGGCTTTTGCCGTAGTTTTAATTTCCGTTTTAATTCTAAGGTAAATATTCTATGATACTTTTGAAAGTCGTTTCGAAAATTATTAGTTGTGTTGCTTTGAAGATGAATATATAAGTGTATTATTTATTTTATTATTATTATTATCATTATTATTATTATTATTTGTTGTTATTATTATTATTATTTATCATTATTATTATTATTTATTATTATTATTTTATTATTATTATTATTTACTATTATTATTATTATCATTATTATTTATTATAATTATTTGTTATTATTATTATTATTTATCATTATTATTATTATTTATTATTATTATCATTATTATTATTTATTATTGTTTTTAATTATTATTTTTAATTATCATTATTATTATTTATTATTGTTATTAATTATTATTATTAATTATTATTATTATTAATTTATTTTTTTCACTGACAACAGTTTCCATAGAAATCTTAAAGAACTCTAAAATTTTGAGAGAAAAAGAAAATTTAAAGGGAACCATTAAAGCCTCTGATCGCACTGAAACTTATTACAGATTACTGTGCGGACTCACTAACCGGGACCTCTTGAATAAAACTGACCAATCAGATAGCAGTAAACTAGACAAAGACTGATCAGACAACAGCGTTAGCCAATCAGATTATTACATTCTCATGCTTTTATTATATCGATGCGCTATCAGATTGGCCGGTTAAAAATATTGAGCTAAATGTCGCAATATGATTGGTTAATGACACTAATTTATCATAGTGGTCCAGGTTGGAGTATCTGCACATTAAGGGAGCTATGACTCGAAGATTCAAATTAGACTCAAAGGGGGGAGCTGGAACTTCAAAGAGAAGAAGAGTCACCAGTACAACTTGGAACTTTTTGAAAGGTCAAAAAATTCGTAGATCTTCAATAAGAAAGCGTGTTATATTGTCGATGGTCTCACAAAGAATTCCAATTTTCATTCATCAGTAGAATCAGCGTGTGTAGTCAGCATAATACTCCCATACAAAAGAATCTCTTCTCGATTTTTCTATAAAAACAATGCTCAGTAAGGTTCTTTCTAACGTCTTTGTACATAATGTCATGGAAGGAAATATTAGAACAGGAAAAAACTCTTGGAGATTTGTTGACTCGTATTTACTTCCACGGTATGCCTTATTCTTTATTAAAAAAGGCCTCTTGCATTGATTTTTTTTGGCATAAATAACCTATTTTTATTGATAAAAACTTCAGTAATAAAAAAACTATAGTTTTCTCTACATTTAACCACATGGGGTTGTTTTGGAAACCTTTTCAAGTCAGTCGGTAAAGTTAATTAAAGTTATTTTCGATGTTTTCGTTTAGTCATCACGATCTTTTCCGAAACATAAAGGCAACCTTAATCTGATAAAATATTTACTTAATATATTTAAAAAGTTATATTTTGTCTTTGAAGGGGAAATAATTCATCTGGCGAATGATAGCAGAGATGACTAATCAGATATTTTGTTCTTGAGATTTTTTAGACTTTTTAATAGAGTAAGATAAACCATTGCCTCGGCTCTCTGTGCAGGCGTTTTTTCATGGTTATTGACAGCGGAAACCATTTTAGTGTCGTACGGAGCTCAGGAATTACTAAATGGAATCAGCAGGAAAGAAAATTCTGCCTTTTCCTGTCCGGCCTGAAGCCTTTGTGTCTCGTAAAAAGTGAAGCGAAAAGCGGAAAAGACGAAGTAAGAGTTTCAGAGATTTGTCGTTAGTTTATCATAATCTACCATTTTCAGAATCTCTTGCACACTTTCAATTGTTCACTGTACTTAGTAACAACACTAGAGAAAAACGTTTGCGCATGCGTGCACTTCAGCACGTTTTCTAAGAATTTTGAAGAGTTTGAATGAGAAAATAAATGTTTGTTTTCTCCAAGTAGATAAAAAGGTTAGCGAATATACTTTACGATATGAAAGATTAGCCTTAAGTTTCAAGCATGGACACTAAGTTTGTAGAACAAATATTTATATAATTATATATATATATATCTATATATAATTATCTATATTTCTATATCTTCATGTATTTCATCTATTAATCTAACATCTATTTCACCCCGGTCTGCTCTCAGTCTCCCTGCCCTACCAAGTAAAATCAGCACCCTCACTACCATCGTTGAAAACTAAACTAAAACAACATCTGATTAGCTGTCAGTCTTGAGTCTTCAAAAGATATGCCGATTAGCTCCACTAGTTACAATAGAACTCAAAAAAACTTGCTTAATAGTTGTAATTAAATATAGTTATTATTTTGATAATTATCATAATTACCATTTTTAATATTATATGCTCTCTATAAATAGCTACTTAATCTATACATTCTTGCAATTTAATTTATATTATTATGAAAATTTGTCTAATTATATTTGCCTTTGTGCTTCTTTGTTCATTGTAATTCAGTACCTTAATTTATATTAATTGTACTTAGCTATACTTAGGTAGCCCAAAATATAGGCCTTTGGTTTTCTTTTGACGGCTGCCTACTATTCTTGAGAAAAATACTTTACATGAAATTCATATCCATTGTATTATAAATATATGGTAATTATCTTTCATATTCCTCTTTGTTCTCTATATGTAATCTCTTTGATGGAGTAATACCTAAAAAGATGAAATGAAAATGAATTGGTGAAGTCCAATTACTTAGGCATGTTTGAAAGTCAAAATTACATATATTTTGACTAAATTAAATACGGATTCAGAGCATGCGCAGACGTTTTCTACTCGTGTCCTTAGTAACAGGTTCGTCTCCTCTGACGTCATTTCCACATTTTTAAAAGTTAGCATAAATTAAACTGCACGTCCGGAAAAAGGGTTCAAATGGGTATTGAAAATGTTATTCTATTTTGATACTAGTCTAAAAGGTATTTAATATTTTTGGACAAAAATAAATGTAATGCTGATGGAAATGCCAGGCAACCATCCTTTGTTCGTGAATTTTGCTGTCTTATTTCATTTTATTTTATTTCATTTCATTTTATCTAATTAAATTTCATTTTATTTTATCTAATTTTATTTCATTAAGGTTTAGTGTAACTTATAGTGTAAAAATATTCAAGATGTAATACTTCCAAATTTTAGGGCTAATAAACATGATTTTCTTTTGATCATAAGTCTTCGTCTGTAGCTTGAAGTTCACTTTATGCAAATTAAGAAGAGGTATGAAAGAATAAATAATCATGGAAAAGATCTCCCATTTCACTGCTCAATTCTTCGATTGCACGTTACATCATCGAGGTCTCTCAGTCGGGGGAGCCTTGGTGCCATTTAACACAATATTTCTTTTTAGCATCCATTGTTAACGGCACCATAATGGCCGCCATGCTTTTTTCTTTTACCTCTCTTGGAAATGCTTACAACCAATCAATAGTCAGCAATATAAAAAATGCTGTAATTATATTTCCATATCAAAACGAAATATGTCAAAGTGTAAATGTAACCGTGCAATAATAGCTATAAGTTTGCTATTGCATAGGCATTTTAAGAAAACTAATGATGATTTTGCAACATTAAAGTAATTCCAAATTTGTACCACGCATTTTAAAATATTACAAACTATTCTTTAGGTCCCGTACACAAGTATCCGGATATTTTTTTTAATGGATTTTTTTCCTTTCCTTGAAAAATGGGTTTCTTTCAAAAACGGTACTTGTGGACAAGCGAAAACGATTCAAAAGCACTACATGTGGACGAGGATTAATTTAAGGATCGAATGAAAACGAACTTCCTTTTAAAAAATATATTCGGATACTTGTGGACAGAGAATTAAGAACTCCCCTATAGCTGTATTTTGCACCTGTCTGCTCTCATTCTCGCGCAATTAATTTGAATTTGAATCATAGTGTTCTATTTTCACTGGAAACTTTATAAACGTTTCAGTACTGTCGTATCAAATTTGACTGAAAGATAAATAAATTTCAATAATCCTTAAGTTCACTTCTTCAAGAAATATGTAGTTCAAATATATTTTTTAACATTCATTTCAGGTACGCATATAACTTTATTCAAATTCAAATTCATATTCACATTTATTTTTTAGAGAATACTGGAACCGCACTTCAATTTTCGAAAAAAACAGTTTCGTCATTGAAACGTCTTGGTAAATGTTTGTTGTAACGGCATATCGGTTTCCGAAATTCAAATTTCTACTTCAAAGTTCTGAAACTCTGTATATTAGTGTAGAAATTATTTGGGCTTCAAGTTGGTTAGTGAAGTAGCTGAAGTGCTACCACTTAGATCAGTCGCGGACACTTCTTTAAAAGTAGGGGAGACTACCCGAACCACGATGGACCGGTTTCAGAATTTCAATTTTCTACTTTGTCAAAGATGTGAAGCTCTATAATTAGTATTATGAATTATTTTCATTATCAAGCTGCTTAGTGAAGTAGTTAGATCACTGGAGATTCAAAATTCCGCTTTTCTTATGCTAAAAAGTGAAGAATAAAACTTCCCAAACCAGGATGGAACAGAAAAGCAAGATTCTAGCAAGAAAAGGGGTTGGAATTTGACGTTTAGAACCTATTTGGTGGCGTGGAAAAAAGCTATTTTATGTCTCGTTAAATAATTAAAGAGGGAAAACAATCGTAAGAATTGACAAACATGGTTTCCGCGACTACCATTGGCAGCTGGTCTCATAAGGTGAATATTCTAGTTCAGGGGACCTACCGAAAACAAGTTGGAAAATTGTTCTCTCGATTTTCGAACGAAATATTATCAACGTCGTTGAAAAAGTGTACAAAAATAGGGGAGTTTCTAATCAAGAAAAGGATAGTTCTTTCCATCGCCAGCAATGGCATGTGTGATTATATTGAAGGTATGTCCGTAGTTTCTTGAATATTAAAGTTACGAAGATTCTTTTGAAATCATTGACATCTCGATTCTTATTTTCAGTTGGCAATAATTCTTGGAGCATGGAATAGGAACTACGTATTTGCAAGTAAGAGATTTATTGATAAAACAATTGACTTTTTGATAAAGTAAAGATATATAGCATAACTACAGATTATTGATCTTAATTTTTCCGCCTTAGTTGAGATACTTGAGAGATACTTATGCTCGACGTTTTAAGCTTCTTTTTGGGAAGAAAATAAACTGAATGTCTGAAAAAAATTGGGGTTTGTAAAGTTTGAAGCCACCACAGAAATAGAAGTAAAGAAAGACGTCAAATTAACTCGTAATCATCGTTCAACTTCATCGTTTTTGCATAAAGTTTACTCTTAAGTTGTACATGTAATCCGCTTAAAAACGGTTGTGGCGATGTTATTTTACCAGTGAAAATTACACTAAGGAAAAAAGTAGAGATACAGTAAGATAAAATAAAAATTCCTTCTATAAAATGTCGGGGTCAAAAAATTTGAAAGGCAGTTTTATGTTTTCACTCAAATTTCATCTTTCCCTTGTAGATTTAGTTTTAAATTTTTACTATTTTTAGTTTTACTCCGTTATCATTGATAATGAGCCATCATTTAGCTGAATATATACCCATTACTCTATAAAGGAAACACGATTAAAAACAATACATCGAGTTTTTACAAGAAAACTTAACTTTCCCTCGAAATAATTCACTTCGGTTTTGAAATTAAAACTAATAGTTCAAAACACCCATGCTGCTTTTTCCTCCAAAATTAAGAATTTTTCGCATCCATCAAAAAAAACGTCTCAGTTTTTATTTATTTATTTTTACTTATTCATTTATTTTGAAACATATTTTTACATGCGTCATCGAAATGTTTCTGCAAATTCTACTATTTTCAGTTGTCCAAATGTATGTTCCGATTATTATTGCGATCGTTTTTAACAGAAAGCTATTTATTAATCTCAGAAATTTAGGAGGAATAATAGATTCGGTAAACTGCTTAAGTGGATCCCCTAATAGTTCATCTAAACTTATGAAAGCCGTTTATGGAAAACCGCGCGAGTCCGCGCACGGCATGGTCCCGAAGAGGGCTCAAATTCAATTGTAAATTAGCTTCAAAAATGGAACTCTGCGGTGCACTGGGAATTGAATTTAAATGACTGGGGATTAGAAAATAGAAACTCCAGCATAGGATTTCTTCAAGGTTCATCACTGGGACTGGAGTTAAATTTAGCAAGATTTCTGGGGCTTGAATAGCTGAGGACCCCCGTCAGGATAATTTATGTCAAATATTAGACTATATCAAAATAAGTTAAAACAACTGAGTTAATTGCTAGTCACCACCGCAAATACAGAAGTGGCACAGCTCAAAAGGGTCGAATTGTGAAGGTGCTTCTGGCAGCCGCTATACAGTTCGTGTATGACCCCAAAGCGGAATTCAAGGATGGTTTAGATTCAGTTTGGAAAAGGATTACTTGTTTTCCTCGATTATATTTGAAGATATACTTTTGTGGGACCAAGATCAGTCGCGGCTGTATCAACGAAGTAACTACAAATTCGCTCACGTTTCATGAACTGAGTTTGAGTTTAGACAATTTTTAAACAAGCAAGTTTTAAAGTCAAATTTGAATATTGCATGTTTTTTACTAATTTCCTTACGAGCATGTCCAAATGTTTTCTATCTTGTTATGTAACATAACTTCTCAATACTTTCGTTTTAAACTTTTATTTATTCATATACATTTTTTCAAATGGAAGAACATAACTTTTATAGATCGCCTGGTGTGAGTTCAAAGTTCGTTATCATTGAATGACGCGCGCTCTGATTGGTCAGAGAGCGCCGTTTTGAAATATTGATAAAATACGTCATAAACATTTATGTCATACGACGTGAATGCTCCCACATTTCCACAATGATGATATTCATGATGTCTTTGGGTTCGGCTCATGTGGGGTGCGGCGTTTTACCTGGGCCTTGAACAGACATTTTATATTTTCTTAATTAACGTAAGGAGTTGAATTTCAATTGGGGCTATCGCCCTGTTTTCTTCTATGGCCGCCCTTAGCTTTGTATATTGTGCATTTAATAATATTATATTTGTGGCGAATTCCAATAAACTTTATTTGATCTAAATCTCATTTTTCAAAGCAAAAACAAAAATTGTGAGAAATTGAGTAGCTTCTTACTTGAAATTAAACTTTTTTTCTAAAAAAAAAAAAAAACTTTTCACTTCTCATAGGAATTGTTGTGATGATATTAACCGTTTTAAACCTCTTTTTGGGATTAAATTATCTGACTTTCTCTAACTTCGTAAGTTGTAAATGAATGGGTAAAAGACTGGGTCGAGTAGTTATTGTAGTGCATTGTGGACCTGTTTTGGGGGACTTTCAAAATGGCATACAATCAATGTCATTAACGTTGTCCACCGAAAAAAGACATTTACACATTTAGACTAAAAGAAATATCACGTGTTTCCTCGAACGTTCTGGCATAAAACAAACGCTGAAATACCATTCTTCATCTTAAATCCTCACCAATTGGTCGGGGGGCTTTCTGGATTTTCGATTAACGAGTTGAATTTTAAATTTAAAGTTCAGGCTGACGCACACGAGGCAAAGAATACATAATGAAACAAATTCAACTCGACCCAACTCAAATTCTAACTCAATTAGATTGGTCTGGTGTATGCCTTGCCGTGTTGCTACGGCTTTCGTGCGGCGAGCTTTTCACCGTTTGGAAACTGCTCTAATTTACCAACCATTATCACAATAGTTTTTGCCAAGTTCCAGGGCCAAGTTGTTCAAAGCCCGATTAGTGTTAATCCTGGGATAACTACTAATAAGACCTATACAGTTAATCCTGGATTAGCGCTAATCCAGCTTTGAACAACCGGCCCAGAAGTTGCCAAATATTATCAGCTAATCGATCTCTGGTTGGCCGGTAGTAACATCAATAGGCAGTTTACGTAACAGCAACTAAACTATGAAAGACGGTCCATTTGTAATGAAATATTAAAAGCATAGACGTGCAGTTTTAAATGATAAAACTGCCACAAAAATGGTTCATAATTTCTAAATAAGAATCAAAAATTGAACATTTTGCGTTTCAAAACACAATACGAATTTGGACTAACGTACTCTACAGCATTGATAACTCTGACATATCTTGTTTTTATACATTTTATAAACCGGTGTTTATCAAACAATTTATTGCTATTTCGAAAAAGGCTGGTGAGAGTTTCATTACATGTTGCTTGTTGCATCCTGACGTTGCTTAGTAAGCTCCGACGAAGGACTAGCGTCCGAAACGTCATTAGTTTTTTTCATCTTTTCACGGTGTAAAATTTACCCTTTTATCATTACTGTTTCATTAGAAACACCGACGCAGCTCACACTAGTTTTTAGCAAGTTATCTCTAAGAAACGACGGTTTGTTTTCATGTAAGGTCATAATGAAATCGGACAATTTCACCCGTGCTTACGTCTTTGCTCCTTGATCTCTGCATAAGTAGAAAGAGGTGGCGTGAACAATACTCCAGTTTCTAATTCTCCGTTGCTCAGGATTAGCCTCGATTTTTTGCCTCGAGAGTATTTGTGCATTCCAGTGAAGGTCCGTGGAATTTCAAAGTGTTTGTATTTTGAAGTTGTACGTTCTTTACTTTACCGTTGGTATTTGGGAATATTTGGACACTATAATAATACTAACCCTGTGTAAACGAGTCTGTACTCAAGGAATGCAGCGGTAATTTGGAGTTCAAAATAGGTCTATTATCGAGGTTTGCATCCCCCCTTAGTTCTTTGTATTAAATCTTTAATAGGTATATATATAGGTAACATATGTATAAATGTGTATGTATTTACCCGTTAAACACTTATTTATTTTTTACCGGGGGGGACTGGGTTTGAGGCGGTGTAATGTCCTATGTTTTTGAACCCGACAATAAGCCTGAAGCGAGATGATGTTTTACCCCCGACTCTAGACCATAATAGTTTTTAAAATACTTTCATATTTAAATTTCTGATTCCTTAGATAATACAGGAACAATAGTCATAATTAAAGAACAAAAGCAACGTGAAAAGGATTATGGTCTAGAGACGGGGGTAAAACGTCATCTCGCTTCAGGCATTATTTTGCAATGGACGATGCGGCGGCCATCTTGAATCGCAAGACATTATGGGTCGCCTATGGGGGGAAACAAAACAAAGATGCTGAAATGAAGACCACATGATATTTGAAAAATTTCCTTAGTCGTGGAACTGTCCATTTATTTCAATGCATCTCTTTTCAATTTGCCTTGCTAATAACCGTAAATGTCAATCTACGCCATTATTGTAACAAAGCTTCGTATATTTGCCCCTGGATGACCCATAATGCCTTGTGATTCAAGATGGCCACCGCGTTGTCGTAGTAGTCCATTGAGTGTATAAACCTATTTCATATTTGTCATCGCCAAAGATGACAGGCAATTAGGCGAAAAGCGATGGGAGATCGGTCATTCCAAGATCCAAGAATAGCTGGAATGACTTGTGTTAGTTCTGCTGCTTCTTATTCTCGTCAAGAACATGGACCTTAGGGTTGACACTAATTCAATGGTCTTTGTATCAAACGAAACCATTTCCATGTCGGAATGAGTATCACCAGTATCGCCTTTCGCCTTTTTCGATGACGACGTTTATTGTATATTTTAATAGATGTATATGAAAGTCAGGTTTCGTAATATTTTCCCCTGGTACCCAGGAACGCCGACTTTATAGGAATGACCATCTCATTACGCAATACATTTTTATTTAAAGATGTAGATGTGCTGGCGCGGTTGATGACAGATAATATAACTTCGGGAGACACTGCAAAATACGGTGGAACAAAATGGAGGAAAGAATTCGAAACCAACCTGAAACAAGGCGTTTATTCTGTAGAAAAAAGAAGCTTTGCCTATACTAATACTAGTACTGGCAAAAGTTGTATAAGGGATATGAATACTGATTGCAAAGAAGCCATTGGTGTTCAGTTCTGGATGAGATATAAAGGTATGTGATGACTGTGGTGAAAACAGCTTTGCTAATTATCATCCGTATGTTGGGAGAGGGAGAGAGTGTGTCGGGAGTGTTTATAAAAGGTATCTGTGTGGAAATCAGGAAAAATGGAAGAAAAAAGGATAGAAGAATAGAATGAAATAAAGACAAGAAAATGAGAGAATAAACGGACGAATGAATAATTGAATAATGAATGAATAAAATGGGTGAATAAATGAAGTGAATAAATGAAATGGATGATTAAATGAATGAATAGAAAACAGAAAGTAAGAATAAAGAACATATGAACGGATGAACAGACATGAGAGCAAGAAAAGCAAGACCCTGAGAAGGCAAAATCGTCCTATTTAACTATGAGGACATTTTTGCTTTTTTGTTTGGTTCTAACGCTAAGAATCATGGTTGTTGGAGGGAGAGAGGGATAAAACAGCAACAAAAAATGAGATAATTTGTATTTCTTAAGGCTGGTTTAGACGGTACGATTTCCGCCTACATCTATCGTATACAGCACGCTCGCGCCATCCTACAACTCGAGTCTTAGCGTGTAAATCAAGCCTACAACTCGCCTACGACAGACGCGAGCGTGTTGTATAAGATAGTTGTAGGCGAAAATCGTACCGTCTAAACCGGCCTTTAGAACTTAGAAAAGCAATGGGCACCAAATACCGTTTATATCATAGGATAAAATAAAATAAAATGTTTAAAAACCAGATATCAGAGATATCAATCATTTTTCACCTGGGTCTTCAAACTCAAAGGACAGAAGAATAATTACTATAGCTGAAAAGAGCATGTTAATGTTAAAATGCCTATCACCCTTCTCACAATATTCTCAGTATTGATTTTACATAAAGTAAGATGTCGAATAACCTGAAAAAATTCAGTTTGAGTGCGGCTCTTGAAGTTATGAAGGTTTTTCCACGCCATATGCTAATGTTGTGACGTATGAGGAGGCATTTATGGTTATTTGTTTTCCCTTGTAATTCGAAACACCGGCTTCTATGTGAAAACTAACTTGTAATAATTCCTATAAGAGCAATGGGCAAAACAATGAGGTATTTCAAAATCAATTTATCTGTGCCAGTAATGTTTTGAATATGAAATGATTAACTCCTCATACGTCACAGCATTAGCATATGGCATGAAAAAACCCTTTATAACTTGACTAATATTTGTCTAACGTGCCTGTCTTTGCCTTGGCAAGCAAAATCCAACGTGCTTTTATACCTGATAAAACACTTCTACTCGTTTTTTAAACACTACATAAAACTCCAACGTTTGAAGGAAATAAGTTTAAAACTCGCAACGACATAAATTTTTTAAATTCAAAATTTTGTGTACATTTGGCGTTGATTGGTAAGAGTTGCCTATCAGCAAAGGTTTTCTTACAAAATTCACACTTTGAAAATCATATCTTCAAGTGAGTTTTCAACTTATTCCCTTCAAAGTTTACAGTTGTACTAATTTTAACATGCTCTTTCAAACTATGGTAAGTGTTTTTTTTCTGTTTTGATAATTCAAAAATGCCCGAAGATACAATCTGCCAAAATGTGTTGGCATGCCAAAAATTGAGGGGGGAGGGGGTGGGGGTAGTGTTCTCATGGTTTAATGCTGCATCTTTATGTGAAAAACCTTTATCGTGCCAAGACTTTTGGCAACGATTGTAGCTTATTCAAATTGCGTCTTTTTTTTTCTTTTTTTTTAATTCTCTTTAGGTTTTATATCTGATATCCTTGCTGACAACACAGAGTATCATAACACATTATCCAAGTACCTCAGCACAGCAACTCCCAACGATGTTAGATGGTTAAGTTGTTTCAATAGTAGACATCATGGCTGGAGTATGGCAGATTTCCATACCAAATGTGACAATAAAGGCCCGACCGTGTCGCTTTTTAAAATACGTGATGATGCTATATTTGGAGGCTTTACGACAGCAGACTGGGGTGGTGAGCCAACTACTCTTTTATCATAAATCTTGTTTGACGACAAAGAGCCCACTTTGTTCAAATACAGTAATTTCCATTGCGTGACCGATCGAAAGACCAAAAGCAAGCCATTCTCAGTTGCATTTCAATTATTTTTTGCTTCATTTTCCAGCTCGCGCTGACAAAAAGAATAACATTTCTGCCTTGAAATACGAGGGAAATTTGTAATTTCGTTATCTTTCTCTTTTCTAGGATCGATTCATTTTACTTTGACCTGCCCATTTCAAATAAGTTTTTTTATCGTCGTCTGCTATGGGCTACAAAGCTTTGTCATTGCAACTGGCCATTCTTGAATACTAGTGTCCTATTCTAATATTTTTTATAATTCCATGGTTCAAAATAAGACACCAATTATTTTGGCTTAGCTGTTGTCTACTGCTAAATAACCACTCCACTTTCAGATACCTGTTTAAAAACTTGATGCTGGGTATCCGTAATGACATTCATTTCTGCTATTTCAGGATATCTTCCCCCCTCCCCTCCCCTCTAATTCTGGTCCCGTAAGATGGCTATTATTTTGACCTTATCTCTTTTTTCAAAGGCGCTTCTCAGTATGCAGATAAAGGCTTCTTATTTTCGCTGAAAAACGTCGATAATAAAACACTACCTATCCTACCTTTGAATATCAAAGATAATGCCATAAAGAGTTTATCTGCCTCCGGTCCTATATTTGGTAATGGTGATCTGGTGATTGGAAGCAATCCTCAGCAAGATGGCAATTCGAACTGTGATGCCCTTGGGACAGACTACCATCTACCACAAGGCTATACAAAGGGTACAGATGATGCGAAAAACCTTCTTGCTGGTAGCGACAAATTTGCTCTGTCAGCTATGGAAGTCTTTTACATGGGTAATGTAATATTACTTAGTATAAATATATAAAGATAACTAGTACAAAATAGTGCTAGTTACACAATAGAAAACAATAGAATTTGCATGAAATTGTTCTATTTAGTATTACTACAGTTTCACGGATTTCCTTGGTCACTACTATCAGGCCCGTAGCGGGGAGAGGGGCCAGGGGACCTGCTCCCCCCTCCCCCCAAATAATTTCCAAAAAAATTCTTAACCAATCGTCCAGCTAAATTTCTTTTATCTCAAAATTGAAAGAGGCGACTCATGTTTCCAAAAAAAGTTCACATAGTTGGCATTTGTAAATGTTGAAAACTCAAAACAAGACATACTTGAAAGAAACCATTCAAATGCTTCAATCGATATGGTCATATGGGGCGTGGCAAAACGAGCCACTCCAATAATTTAACCCCTGCTACGGACCTGACTATTTAATATAATTAGTGTTTCACGGATTGTTTGCACTCTATAGTAAGTACATTAAAGCAAGTTATTACTTGTGACTAGGTAAGATAAAATTGAAATTAATGATTTTGGTAGCACTTTGCTATAGGACGGTGAACTTTTGAACAAGCAGTTTGTAGCTCATATAGCTCCTGTCTGGATTAGAGTCGCTGCCTTGCTCCGCTCGCTCCAGGCTCGCTACGCTACGGCAGCAATAATTAATATAATATGATAAATACAATTTATATGATTAATAATTTCTTTATATAGCTACGAAATTTCCCGATATAACGAACACTCTCATTGGTTGAAAGATGACCACGTGACACTAGCTAAATCTAAATGTATCCCGACAGGGAAATAAGTTAATTATTTCGAGGTCGGGAAATAAGTTGCATGTGACAATGATCGTGATAATAAACAAGTGCACGTTGATCGGAACGTAAAAGTCGCTGGTGTCGTGATGTTTTGCAACAATCACAAAAAACAATGCGAGAGCAGCTATTTTGCTTGAATTTTCGGTGTGGGTGAAGCTCGAAATTTTCCAGTTTTCGTACAGAGAAATTACAGACGTTGATTGAGAAAAAGGATTCGGAAAATAAACCTGTGGTCCTCTTTTAACATCTCTAGTTAATTAGGGAAGGTATCGCCATTAACATGATAAGAGTGTGAAGAGAAAATTGATCAGTTAGTCAAATATTTAAACATTTGTGTGTGTTTTTTTAAAGAATGTTCCAGTGGTCTTGGCATGGATAGTGGAAGAATTAATAACTACAGTTTGACAAGTGCCTCTTCGAATACTCTTGAAATGGATAACGTACGGCTAAAATCGAATACTGTTTCGCCTATAGATGGCTATCTAAAAGTCCAGCTGACTGCCAATTCCTTTATTACTGGTTTTGCTGTCCGTGCTCAATCTTGTGCTAAATTTAATGTTAAATATGAAGATACCAACGGTGGAGAGCAAGACTACCAAGAGAATGGTTCTCCTAAGGTACAACTTTACGTACAGAATAATCTTAATCAGCACGTTTTTGGGCTCAAAAGAGGATGGGTCACCAGAAATGGTGTATCACCCAAAAAAGGGTGGGCCACTCACAAAGGGTGGGTCACCAAAAAATATGTATTGCCCAAAAAAGGATGGGTTACCAGAAATGATGTATGACACAAAACACGATGGGTGACCCAAAAAGGGTGAGCCACTAGAAATGATGTATCTCACAAAACACAATGGGTGACCCAAAAAGGGTAGTCACCAGAAAAATATGTATTGCCCAAAAAAGGATGGGTTACCAGAAATGATGTATGACACAACACACGATGGGTGACCCAAAAAGGGTGAGCCACTAGAAATGATGTATCTCACAAAACACAATGGGTGACCCAAAAAGGGTAGTCACCAGAAATGATGTATCACACAACACGATGGGTCACTCAAAAAGGGTGGGTCACCAGAAATGAAGTATCTAACAAAACACGATGGGTGACCCAAAAAGGGTGAGCCACTAGAAATGATGTATCTCACAAAACACGATGGGTGACCGAAAAAGGTGGGTCATCAGAAATGATGTATCACACAAAACACGATGGGTGACCCAAAAAGAGTGGGTCACCAGAAATGATGTATCTCACAAAACACGATGGGTGACCCAAAAAGGAGGGTCATCCAAATTAATCAGAAACTAACTAACTAATTAATTAACTAACTAACTAACTAACTAACTAACTAACTAACTACCGACTGACTGACTGACTGACTGACTGACTAACTACCAACTGACTGACTGACTGACTGACCAGCTATTCTGTTTTTGTCAATGTTTTAGGCCTTTTACTTGAAAGAAAACGTGGCTGTACGATACGTTTTACTCTCGTCGCTTTCTACATCGGCAATTAAGTTTGATTCCAGTGGTCAGACAGGCTGTAAGCTCGCCGTTGAGATTTACGGCTGTGATCGAGGTAAAAGCAATCTTAGAGCACTTATCGTATGCTCGATGTTTTCTAGAATTTTGATTGGCAGATTTGTTTTCTCGCACAAAGTGATTGGTTTGGCATGCAGTGCCGTGACATTGGCTAAACCGTGTCCACGCCGTGTTCATGCCATGCTTTGGGCATTTGATTGGATGGAGAGAAAGTTGTCGCGCAATGTAATTGGGCTGGTGTATGCATTGCCGTGTCATGATCATGTTCTTGCCGTGAGCATTTCGCAGTCATACGAAAACTGATCTATCTAAATGAAGTGGGATAGTTCTTGTGGTTGGGATAAGTCTGGTTTTCTTTTGTTTAACAACAGGGTTCGTGCAGATCCTTGAAACTCCTTGAAAATAGAAAAAAAGTAGAAATGTCCTAAAGTGTCAGTAAAACTTTCAAGATATGTAAACCGTGAGTGGTTGTCATTGTTTGAAATTAGAGATTTTCACTACTCGGGAGAAGCGTCTTTTTCTATTATTTTTAAGTTTCCAGAACTTAGTGGATATCATGTGACAAATTGGCACATCTCGATTAGTATTGGCATTTTCTTCATATTTCTTAATATCAAAATGAAACCCTCTTAAGAGTTACTTCTTGAAAAATGTCATTTTGGTCCTTGAATCCTACTTGGAAACTCCTTGAATAATTTCTTGGTAACCTAGCACGAACCCTGTAACAAAGGCGCGGGACATTAGAGTTTACTCAATCACTCGTATGGGTCCTTCTGCATATACAGGAAAACTAGTGTATCCTTTGTTACCTTCGTTCTATAACTGTAAAACATGGGTCTTTCGTCGTTTTTATTGAATCGAGTACTTCGACAATACGTCGGCCATTTTGAATTGAGCAAGGCATTATGGGATGTCTACTTGATGGTCTATTTTTCTTTATATTGCCAGCATTATTAACAGCCAAAGACGACATCGATCACTTTTACTCGTGAAAGAAAGACACGACTCTTTACATTATATTCAACATCTTTCAGTTTTGTTTTTAGGATATCGATGACGTCACTTGTGATGTTTTCCGGAACCTGTTTTGATTAACTTGCTTAGGTTTTCTTTATGGATTTGTCTATATAATAAATAAAAAAAGAAAATTACACGCAAAATAAGCATGGCAAATTATTGATTACGTTAGCTTCTGATTTTTTAAAATTCCTAGACCCTCAGACTTTACCCATAAATCGTAGCAATTAAAAGGCAAATTTTGGAGCAAAATTCAACATTTCGTGTCGTTGTACTTGACTTTCTCAAGGTTTACACTCGGTATTCAATCATTTGGTTATTATGCTATGAAGACTGAAATGTAAAGATATTTGCGTAATTTAAAAATTAGACCCTTAAACAATAATGCTTGGCAGTATATACTTTCTAAACTAGTTTTTGTTTTGCTCTTAACCAGGAACATCTGATGCTGCTCTTGGTATGGAAAGCGGTGTTATCCTTGATAATCAAATTAAAGCCTCGAGCACAAAAGATGCTGTAAAATATGATGCCAGGTTTAGTCGTGCAAATCAAAACCTCGGAGATAAAGGATGCTGGAAAAGTAGCGCTGACTCGTATTTACAGGTTATTCTAAGTTCAACTGCTACTGCTGCTGCTGCTACATACTGCCTCTGCTTGTAATAACTATTATTAACACCACTATTACCACTACCACCACTAATTCTGTCATAACCACAGCTTCTACCATAACCACTAACACCCCTTCTCTATAACAACCACTACTACTACCCCACCATGGTCATCGCTACCACTGCCACAACCACTACCACTTCCACTAGTGCTGCCTCACTACTACCGCCTCACTACACAACACTACAAACAAAAGTTTACCAACATTTTGAATTCTTTTCTTTCAGATTGATCTACTAGTAGTAACAACGGTAACAGCCATTGGAATTCAAAGATGCGCTGTTGATGATCATCACCCAGACACAGTTAAGATAGAATACGCTTTAGAAGACCAGGCTTTTCTGCCATACAAGGGGAACAGCCCATTTCAGCATGTATGTACAGTTTCTTTAGTTGCTATCTATCTAATTTGAATCTATTTAATTTAAGGACGTTTTACTAGGATCCTGTAATGTCGTCATCATTTGTAATTTCTATATTGAATATCTCAGCAACGAAAAGAGAGATCAAAGAATAGTAAATGCCATTCTTATTTACGAAGACTTTAAAATCACAAAGACATCCTGAAGGGATTAGGTGCTCTTTAAGCGCCGCATGGCTAGAAGTTGTTTCAGAATGAAGGCATTTAACCCGTGAAATATGAATTACTAGTCAACGTGTAATAGCCAAATAGACGAAAAGGAGAACAACGAAATTAGGAACGAAATTAGGTAAATTTGTCTTTATTCTTTCAAAAATCACTGATTGAGAAAATATTTTCGTTAGTAATGAGCGAAAGCCAAAAGTGAGCGAGAAGGTGGAGCAAAATTGTAATCCAAAACTTATCAACTTGAAGTATCAGTGGGAGAAATTAGCAATTTTCCAATGTATTTAATGAGTTTTCTTTAAAAATTGCATGATTTATCTTCCAACAATCACAACTTTGTCACAATCCCTGTGACAATAAGCCAATCAGCGCGCGGGATTTTCCAACAATCAGCGATCAATAAGCATTGCGATCCAATTTTTGCGAAAGATATGCGACTGCGTAAGAATAAAGTATAAGAAATAATTTTGTGTCATTAATTTTCGCGGTAATCATAACATTTAGTAATAAAAAAATAGTCTTATTACAAAAAAGGTTGCCGTACGGAAGAGCGAACGGCGAACGGCAAATAGAACTATGGATGCGCTTTTTACATATCATGGAAAAATTGGATTTACAAAACGGATACAGTAAGTACGAACATTTGTGTCTGGCATCCAGACAAGGTGTTCATAAAGAGTATTAGGACCCTGGATGTTTTATTCTTTTAAGGTTGTGCATGCATGTTTCCTTGCCGCCATGTTGGTTGACGATATTATAAAGCATTCCTCATTAGCTTCTCTCGTTAGATCAACCAACTTGGTCGCTCTGTCTTATTTCTTTTTATTACAGATTTAAGCTCGATATCCGTGAAATAAAGCCGTGAATAAAACCCATATCAGTGAAGTGATACGATATCACTTCACGGTAAACTGTCCAATCAAATCTTAGCGATAGGTAGTCAAGAGTGACGAGATAAATCTCTATTTAGTGTTTATTTCTATCAAATTCAAGATGAATTTTGTGCTTCTTACATTTTAAATTAAGCTTTAATATCTTGAATGATATTGAATTGGAAACGTATAATTCTTTAACATTTTGAAATGATGTAAGTCGGTTAAGGATATTTAAGACAATAAAACATTTTGTGGGTGTTATATCGAGCCTAAATGTGTAATAAACAAATTATTACATGTTAAGAACTTGATACCCCAAGTTCTTAACATGTGATAATCTCTATATATCTCATGGGATTTTAAGTGATGTGGTTGCACCCCCAGAATCTTGAAATATAAGGTGTATAGAATAAATGCACATCACGTGATGGCAGCCATGACAGGAGGCAGGAACAATTGAATATGCCATGTCAAATCCGATTTACATGAGAGAATTCATTCACCACAAGTATTCATCCTGTCATGGCTGCCATCACGTGATGTAGCAAAGCTTCTATATCGTTAGTAAATGTTTTTTTCCCATTGACTGGATAACAGCGTTATATATTAACCAGTTTCTATTTTACTTTTCAATCTAGATATTTGATACATCTGACCTTACTGGACACACCTACAGTTAAGAAGTTGGAGCTTACACCCCCAATTGCCGCACGATTTATTCGTATTTTTTGTGATAAAGCAGAAATGAGAGCAGAACTTTATGGTTTTTTCTCAAGAAAAAGTAAGTCATCGACGCGCGCCAACTAAGACAACCAGGTGTCGGGAGGGGGGGGTGTAATGATATGCATATTCAGGAGCGTTGAGCATGCGCATTAGATACATGAACACGTGTGACTAGATGTTAGAGTTGTTGTTAAGAATTACAAGGAATAAACACAAGATAGAACACAACAATATTACCTCATCTCTCATAACGGGGGGGGGGTGGGGGGGTGGCAGGCCCCCTCTCTCCATCGTGGCAACAAAATGCCGGCTTTGTAGAATGTATATGGTAATTTTCAATCTTTTGTTCTTTACTTTTTTTTTACTTAAAAGCAAAACGCAATACATAATCCCGGTCTTTTTTATTTTTTATTTATATCTTATTTAATCATGTTGGTTTGGCGTTTCGGGGGCTAAAACAAAATGGCGCATTATTTTGAGTTTGGGCTTGTTGTGGTTGTGCTTTACTTTCTCCAGATGTTTCAATCAATTGGTTATTATGCTGTCCAGAAATGTTAAGATATTAGTGAAGTTTGAAATTTTGACCCCGTCCATTGCCCGGTTCCTATAAAGAAATGTGTGGAGTTAAACCGCGCGGCCATTACTTTTGTGGCAAAACAATCCCATATTGTATATTCCTTTAGGAATGCAAAATTCTCACTTTGATAAGACTTAGATCTTGGAGTAAAAAACTGATTTAGTTCTATTCAGTTTTCTAAGCACTTATCTACGTGTACGACAGATATCTCAATAGCTGGGATCTTTTCTTACGTCTTTTCTACGTGTACAACAGATAGCTCAATAGCTAAGATATTTTTTAAATCTTTGCTAATATAATTGGGATTTAGTAGTGAAATTTCTACAGAGTTTCTATTCGTCCACTGAAATTCCAATTGTAATTCAGAAGTTGATTTTTGCGAAGGAAGGAAAGCCGAAGAACCCTGAAAACCCTTGAAGCCCAGGAGAGAATCAACAAGCAACTCTACTGACGTATGACACCGAGCCTGGCAAGACTCAAACCCAGGTCCTATAGGTGAGAGGCGAGCGCGGTTTCAGTTATCACTCACATGCGTTGTTATTTATCTCCTTTAGATTATCAGCTTCCTACAACTTTAGTGTCCACTGGTAATTTTTCCTTCGGCCAAGCTGGATTTGGAGTGTCAGTTCATAATTCCATCCTCGAAGGCAAAGCTGTTACTAAAAGCACAACTTCTATTAAAAAAAGTTCAAATACAGTTTCCTTTGCAAAGTGGACCCGAGTTAATTATTGGACTGATACGAGTGACAACGATGGAATATTGTTTGAGAATGATCAAGAAACCACAGTAACTTCAGTGATAACAGAGAGTAAGAACTTTTTTGCATAATGGCACCAATCAGTCTCTAATTCTTTCTTGTTCATGGTTAGCCTCGTTTTTGTGTAAAATATTATGTTCCAGTCAGTAAAGGATCCAGGGTTATCCCATCATGCATTGCGAGGGAGATATATTTTCCATTAAAACAACTAAATTCATAGTTAAGGAATAAAAAAAACTCATTTGTACTTAATTACAGTGCATGTCACCTTTTAGCGATATCTATTTCCGGCAATTCCTTCAAGAAATGTAGAGATACTAGTCAAAATACTGGAGTACTTTGGAGTACTTTCAGGTTCGGTACGAATCCTACGACTGACTACTTGTATTTGCCATTAGTCAAACATATCTTCATCAAATACTAAAGCAATACCTTAGTATTAGTTGTAAATCACGTCTTCTGGCTTCAAAAATTACCAAAGCCAAATTATAGACAGAAATCCAAAATGTTTTATTGAAAGATTCAGTTAGATTTTCTTTGAACATTAGGAAATTCAGTGACAACATCGCCAACATGGACGCGATGACGAAGAGTGGGAATGAAAATCAAACAAAAATCCAACCGATGACTGAGGGTCTGAAAACAGTGATAAGAGTCTTAATTGAGGACTATTTTTTCTCTTAGTTGACTTTCCTGAAAGCAAATACGAAGTCGTGACTATTGACCATTCTACGTTCAAGTCAAACAACCCTGAAAATATCCAACTGTCTGACGTCACAGTCTGGAGGGCATCCACCAACGATAAAAATGCTTTGAAAGCTGATCTAGACAGGATTGCCGGTAAGTATTTTACAGCGTAAACATTCACTAACTGGGCCCACGTTACCCAATCACTATGTAAATTCTAAACTGTAACCAATCATTGCATCTCATCTATGACAAAGAAAGAGCAGACTTAGCATAGCACTTGACCTCGGCCAATCATAATCTTTTATTCCTATGGTCGTTATAATATCTAAGTTTTTTTATAAAGTCAGATCTAGGCTTCGTTGCTCTTTGGATAGTTTTTTTCCGGATTCTCCGGTTACCATCCCTTCGAAAACTGAGCCTTACACGCAAAATTTCGATTCGATCTGAGTCAACCGTGCCCTGAAAATGATCAGCCCAGAGGTTGCTTCAGGGTTTGATCTGTGAATTAGCCATGCCCTGACTTTGATCAGCCCGCAGGTTAATTCAGGGTTTGATCTGTGAGTTAGCCATGCCCTGAAATGGATGTTTCAGGGAATCGATAAAATTTGAAGACTGAATTCGATATACGGTAAAATGTTAAAATAAATATTCGGTATAGAAAATCCGGCTTTGATTTTTTTGTCCAACATTCACTAAGAATAAGAAAGCAAGACATTGTTGCCATTAGCTATTCCGAGGTTGAGGGAAAACTGGGTCGAGTTGACATTGCTTTGCATTGTGGGGCCTTTTTTATGGGACGAAATACATCTTGTAACATCTTGGAAATATGGCCCTTAAAACAGTCCCAAAATGCACAGTGATATTTTTCATATGAGTTACATTAATATTGGTATATTTTGACTTTTTTCGCAGATGGTCCTGTTGTTTTCAAAATGGATACTCCTAATGAAGGGTCTGCTTCGGTCCCTTATGTAAACAAAGGCTGGACTCTTCTCAAAAGTTGCACAGGAAGTCAGTCAAAAGGGACAGGCCCGTGTATAGGCTCACAAGGCGGAGGTAAATCAATGCTCCTGATTCAAATTATTTAATACAATAGACTGGTCATCGGCGTAGCCAGGATTATCCGAGAAAAGGGGGCGGAATGAGGTCCTAAATCCTTTTTCCAACCCTCTTTTGACCAGATCCCAAAGTCCAAGCCAATGTTTTGCTTACATCTTAATCCAATTCCCTTTTTTTGTGTGTGTGAATCCCATTCCCACCCAGTGCATAAAATCCCATTTTCCCAGCCAAACTGAAAAGGCGAATCCCAGCTCCCATTCTACTCCTTCAGATCCCTCTAGCATGGCTAGATGGAAACAACCACTTGACTAAACAAAGTCAAGGCTTGGCTAACTCCTAGAGCGAAATGAGCTTCAGTGATTTAGCATAATGAATTTTGAGAAGGGAGTAAACCTGGAGTAAACCTTAAGAAACTCTAACATATATCATTATAAATCCAGGAAGTAAACCCGAGACCACTTACAGGTTAAGTAAGAGGCGAGTGTACTATAGTTAACTGACACCCTTGAAATCCTTGATTAATGTATAAATGAATAAATAATAAGATCCCTGAGCTAATTGATAAATTATAATAAATCCCTGATAATTAATAAGTTCCTGATTAATTGATTCATTGATAAATAATGACTTCCCTGAACTTGCTGCTTTTTTCCCGACAGCTTTTCTCTATTTGGAAGCTAGTAATGCCGCTGAAGGCAGCAATGCCATTATTGAGAGTTACCACCGTGTTAGCGCTTATAAGTGCTTTAGCTTTGCATATCACATGTGGGGACAGAATGTTGGAAGGTTGAATGTCTACGCAAGAGATTTTTATGGAGAAACGAAACTTGTCTGGAGACTTGGTGGTGACAAGGGAAATCAATGGCATCAAGCTAATATTTCACTGTCACAACCAAGGGCTTTTAAGGTAGGGATTTTCTTATTAGAGAAAGAATTATACATGAATACGGCGCGGGGAGTAGCGAGGTGGGAGGCGAGGGAGACCGCCCCTGTCACACCGAAAGTTTCACGTAAACAAATCGTGTTTTCCTATTTTCTTGGGCTACCTGTGGATTTGGTTTTCGTGAGTGCTTGTCCTTCCAGCTCTGGTATTCTCGCCACCGAAATACATCGGCTCTTACCCCGTGTGCCAAAAACTTCACATTTTATCGAACTCAAAAACAAAGTCTGGCCTGATCAAAGTCAACACCTCTGCTTAGATGTGATGGCGAGTACAGAAATCAAACCCGAGACCCGAGAAGTGACATGCAAGTGCACTACCCATAACTTTACTTCCATAATACCTGTATCACAAAGTATACGTGCCGTAGCAAACGTGTTGCCGACCCAAATTCTCCTCCTCTCCTCCTTTTCCTCCTTCTCCTCCTTCTCCTCCTTCTTCTTCATTATAACAAAAAATAAAAACGCAGTGCAATTAATGCAGTTCTAATGAAAAGAACACGAGCGAAGTATTAAAAAGAAGCACAAGAAATTTGATTAAATATTTTGTATACGAATGACAGAATAGTGCTGCCCGTGCTGTGTGCTCTCATAAAGCACGTGCCACTTACCAATCAGAAAGCAAGATTTATGACATTTATTTTAAATAACTACTGAATGTATTTAATTTTTGATTTTAGATAATCATAGAAGGTGTTGTTGGAGATGGTTTCCTAGGTGACATCGCTGTGGATTCATTTCACTTTAGTGTTGAAGGATGTGAATCCGCCCCTCCGGTGTCAAGCCCCACCTATAGCACTGGTAGGTATCTATCCGTCCGTCCGTCCGTCCGTCCGTCCATCCATCCATCCATCCATCGTTCCATCCATCCATCCATCCATCCATCCATCCATCCATCCATCCATCCATCCATCCATCCATCCATACATGCATGCATGCATCCATCCATCCATCCATCCATGCATGCATGCATGCATCCATACCTACCTACCTACCTACCTACCTACCTACCTACCTACCTACCTACCTACCTACCTACATACATACATACATACATACATACATAAATCCTACGTTTGTTATGTTTACACCACCTATTTTCCACTTTCAACCTTTTTCGTTTCTCCATCGATCACTTCACTATTCGACTCATTCAACCATCCATTTCTTATTCCCGCCCTCTTCAGGATTCGCTGAATCTAAAGTCATTGGTGTGGTAAAACAAAGCGGATATCTGATGAACATGCTAAAGTATGCAGGTGCACCAAACACCTTTTGGAAACCGTGCTTCATAAAATCCAGACAAGATACCTTGCAAGAGTTTTGGCAAAACTGCAAAGAAAAGGGACCAACCGTTGTAGTTGGCAAGAAGGATCAATACATTTTTGGCGCGTACAGTGACAGAGATTGGGCAGGTTCTCCAGACAAAGGTTTGAAACTGAATACATAAGCTATAAACGTAGTAGGCAATCCTCCTTCTCCTTCTCCTTCTCCTTCTCCTTCTCCTTCTCCTTCTCCTTCTCCTTCTCCTTCTCCTTCTCCTTCTCCTTCTCCTTCTCCTTCTCCTTCTTTTCGTTACTTTCCTTTTCGTTTTTACTTTCCACTCATTTTGTATTTTTGCGTCCCTTTTCCCTTTTCTTTTTTTTTCCATTTAATTGTTGTTTTTGTTTTTGTTATTGTTGATTTTGTCGCTGTTTTCGTTTAACTTTCTTTACTTCATAATGACTCCTAGATCCCAGTACAGGATATGAGATTGCTAGCTCCAAGGCTTTTATATTTTCGCTGACAAATCCATCGTCCGCTCCGAAGGTCTTTCCCATTAAACCTTCGTCTCGCTCTCGAGCTATACTAATCAATAGTGCAAATGGACCGCATTTTGGTCAAGGATTAGAAGTAACGAGCAGCTTCACGGTGAACACAAATCTTGGCCAAGACTATGGACAAAGCGTCAGTGATGCAAGTTATCTCACCGGAACTTCGTCATTTACCCCAGACGAGTTAGAAGTCTTCTACGCAGGAGGTACAACTAATTGCAAGAATATTGCCATATAATCTACCCCCTGAATTCAAACAAATGTCTATATACTGTTTCAAAATAAGGGTAACAATATCTTTTAACCGAAAAAAATTCGTCCTGTCGAAAAGAACTAAATTAATTCACTTTCAATATTCGTCTTCCTCTTTATTTCTCGTTGTGTTGTTTTGTCGCTTTGTTGTGGCGTATATGTCACCTCCGCTTTTCTGCTGCTATTCTCTTTGTGTTACTGTCTGAATGTATTGAATAAAATTATAACTTACATTGCCTAGGGTCTAACTTTGAAAAACTTACGGTTCCTTTAGCCTCTAGTCATTTCCTTGAATGTAAAGCATTTGGGGTTTCCTTTGTTCAAGATCAGCATGTGAAAGCATGTGACGTCATAGCCGCCATGTTGGATATCTTTACACACGAGATTGAGCGTTGTTTTCTTTTATTATGTCAACCAACATTACGGCTAGGCCTCTTTTTTTAATGGCTTTTTATTATCATGGAAAAATTGCCTGTCACCTCTACAGATATGAATTTTATTAATTAAAAAAAAAAAAGAGATTTGAATGGGTTTTTGACCTTGACAAATTACCTGGTAAAAACAATGCTATTTCTTATTAACCATTTTATTTTAATCCACAGATTTCCCGTGCGATAAATGGTGCGCGCTGCCGGACTGGAAGTGTAAGGAAACAAATGCAAAGTGCGAATGCGATTATTCCGACCGTCTAATACACTCGTGTTTGAAAGGTATGTCCAAAGCTAAAAAGACACTTCATGTATCTGCACTTAATAAGCCATTCGAGGTTCAGGAAAAAAACTGGGTCTAGTGGCATTGCAGTGCATTTTGGGGGTGTTTTAGTGAACGAAATACCCGCCATCTTGAAAATATGTTCCCATAACATTCCCACAATGCACTGCAATGCCACTCGACCCAGTTTTTCTCGACCTCCACTGGCTAATATTTTTATACCACTGATAGGTAACAAGCAGTCTTTGAGCCATAGATGTCATTCCGAGAACACCACAACTGACAAATAAGCTGTTACATAATAAGCTCGATTAGTTTATGGTATTTTCAATCAGCTGTGCTCTATCGTCTTGCAATTATTTCTACCTTAATTTCTTCTCTCACTGTAAATTACCAGACTACAAACTCCGATAAAACTCTTTTCACGACCTACTTATTTACTAATGTATCCTTTTTTCTTGATTCAGGGCAACCCCAAGCGTTCTTGGGTATCTTCGATTCTTATGATCGCAGCCCCGAAACATATTGGAATTTTGATGAACACCCTAATATCCTTGATGTAAAAACACAAAGAAGTGTTACAGTCAGTTCTGGCTCTGTTTCAGTTCCTAACGGCATCAGTAGAAAAGCTATCAAATTGGATGGAACTGCAAGCGTGACACTCGGTGACTACGCAAATACCTGCATTTTCGACAACTCGTCTGCTGGTCTATCTGTTAGTCTGTGGATAAAGTATGCAACGAAGGCGGGAGCAGACAGACAGACTTTGTTTACAATTGGTAAGTATTAAATCACTGGCCAATAATTAATACATCCGGTACTGTTATATACTTCCGGTAAATGCTGCACGCGCCTACCAACTAAAAAAAGACCGGGAAATTTTTTATTTCCGGTAAAATGGTACACGTGTCTACCAGCAGAAGAACGCGGGGATTTCGACTTCCGATAAGTGGTACACTGAAAAATTCCTGCTGTATGACAAATGGTATGCATCATTCCGATCGGAAATTTCCAGAAAACTCGGTCTTCTGATTAAGGCGATCCACTTTTCCCGCTCTTTTAGGTTCTTCTGGTAGACGCGTGTACCATTTATCGAAAATCAATGTTTCCCGCTCTTTTCTTACAATGAGCGAATGAATTCTATTATTATGAATTTTTGTATTCTAGCTAATTTGTTGAATTTGTGGGACATAGCAACGGCAGCTACGGGGAGCGGAACCATTAATTTGTTCATCCACTATGAAGAAAAAAAAAGAATTATTATTGCGGTGCATTATTATTATTTTGTAACCAAAAAAACATATTCAATTTTTATCAACACCCTAAAATAGCTGCTTGACTGATCAGAGTCAGAGCACGGCTAACTCACAGATAGAATTTGAACTCTGATCTTAGGCTTTGCGGGGGAAGGACAGCTGGAGAACCCAGAGAAAACCCCTCGAATTAAGAGAGAGACCTAACAAACTCTACTCAAATGTGATGTCGAGTCTAGGAATCGAACTCAAAACCCCAGACGTGAGAAACAAGTGTTCTCCCGACATACCAACCTTTCTGCCTTATATGCATTCATCAGTCAAAATACAGAAATGTTCGGGTAACTTTGGTTTCTTTTCTATGCAGGTCACTCAGGTGATGGCGATTCCCGTTTACAAATCTCACACCCAAACAGCACCTCACAAGAATTGTCTGTTATGGTAAACGCTAATAACAAAAGAATCAGCTATCGCTTTCGTTGTCCTTCAAACGTCTGGTCTCACTTGGTGATCTCTTGGACGTCCCCTGCAGATTCGCTTGTAGTATTTCGAAATGGCAAACCAGTTGACATAGAATACGACATATGTTTTGGGTGTGCCGTAACAGGAGCTGCTGATACGAGTATTTATCTTGGTGAGCAGAGTGTTGCTCCAGTAGCCTGGTTTGATGAAATAGGTATATGGTGCAAGGGTTTAACATCTCAAGAGGCCGATGAAATCTTCCGTGTTTTCCAAGGTAAGAGAACTCTTTTCAGGATATTTATTTACAAATTCGCCCGCTTAACAAGTATTACTTGTTATATTATTATTAAAAAATAGACATAAAAGTAAGTTTCCGGTTGGGCTATTTTTAGAAACCGAATGCAGTTTAAAGTCGCCTTACCCTACTCCCGTGCGCCGTCAACTAGCGCGCACGCGCTCTCCATTTGCTGTCAAAACGGAAAAAGCTCTCACTTTACTATACTGTTTCAAAGTGAAATTCTTGCATATAGACATCTTTACCTTGGGCGTAATGTTTTTTTTCATTTCAGACCACATGTCATTCCCTTGAGTATTATTTCTTTTATGGACTCTTTTACCTTGGGCATAATGTTTTGCAATTTCAGACCACGTGTCATTCTCTTGAGAATAATTTATTTTAGTTTAAAGTGCACCTATCCCCTCATAGAATACTTTCAGCAATTATCCTACATAAATTTATAGTTGAATGGAGAAATATTTCTTCCTTCGAATGAAGTTTTATACTTCTATTATGTTAATGACTGTGACGTCACCCCAGGATGCATATATACAAATGTTGACTGATTCCCACAAACGGTATTTAAAAAGCATCATCATTATACCTCAAGGTTTCTACAATGCTGATTGTAAATTTGATTTCTCATAATGGATGGTGTTTACTATCAAAAATTACAATACACTCCAAAATGTTTTAAAGTTCTAACGATGATTGTTTCATGCGATTTCTCCACCAGGACCTGCCAGGGTTTCATGTGTTTATGTATATGGAGTTCCATGATAAGCCTTGGAGTGATTATAGTAATTTTGAGTCAGATTCTTTTACTACGTTCAAAGGCGACGTCACAAAACGGGTATGTATCGTTACAGTCAAAACAGTTCAATCTTACCCCCCTCCTCCTAGGTTAAATGCTTTCATCATTGGATATTTATCTATTGATATTTATTTATAGATATTTATTATTTTTTCTGAGAATACCAAGACTTCGGACTTAAAATAATAACCGATTCAAATTCGAATTCTGATTTAATAAAGCCATATAAGGAACACCATAATCCAGTCAGAATTCGAGTTTTGAATCGGTTATCATTTCGTATTCTCAAAAAGAATAATAGATTTATATATTTGAATAATGAAATCATTAGTGGAACTAGTGGAAGGAAGGAAGGAAGGAAGGAAGGAAGGAAGGAAGGAAGGAAGGAAGGAAGGAAGGAAGGAAGGAAGGAAGGAAGGAAGGAAGGAAGGTAAGAAGGAAGAAAGGAAGAAAAATAGAAGGATGGATTAATAGATAATGTAGAGTCGGGGGATGGAGGGATGGAGGGATATATAGTTGAATGGACGAACTCATTGCCTTCCATCAATTAATCTCAACTCATTTCCACATTCCTTTATCTTTTTTCAGGCTATGGATAATTTCCCTGGAATAACTGCAAATGATATCTCGTTTCATTGCGAGTAAGGCATTTTGCTTTTGAACAATGAATATACTTAATAGAAGGGCGAAAAGTATGACAACTGAATATCCTTCCTCGGTCAATTTATTTTCATACAAAAAATGCCGAATAAAACATTTTTAAAAGCTTTTACCTAATATATATTTTTATATCAACCAAAATGTGGTTTTTTTGTTATTTGTATCTCAAGGGTTTTTTATTGTACAACGGTGGCTTAATTCAGTTAGTTTTCGTAGTGAACTTGATTACACACTGGTTAATATTCACTCGGGGCTATGTACAGAAGGAATAAATGCACCCTTCTTAAAATTGTCTTGAATTCAAGGCTTAGGCCACGTCCACACGTATCCGGAAATTTTTGTATCCGCAAATATTTTTTTGCGGATACGTGTTGTGTCCACACGTGTCCGCAAAATTTTGTGTCCGTATCCCCAAATTTTACGAAAACGGATACGTGTGGACAGTGAAAACGATTCGAATACGCTGCGTTTGGACGCGAACATTTTCGTATCCGCAAAAAATAATTTGCGGATACAAAAATTTCCGGATACGTGTGGACGAGGCCTAACATGGAATGATAAAAGGAATGCCACAAATTCCATCGAGAAAAAGTATGATTTCTTTTGTTTTTGTATTTTCATGTTGACTTTCATCCACAATCCATTAATTTCTCATTTACTAGAGTGGATAACTTTCCTAATTTATTTTTATTTTATTATTTTTTTCGTCATATTACTTTTTAGTGGACCATCCTTTCTAACCTGCAATGTCACCATTGGCGTCGACTTCAATGACGGTGACACAACGATTTCATTGTACAATGGTGGCTTAAAGAATAATATAATTGGTCACTCCCAATCTGGTGGTATGTTCGTCTAACATTTATACTAACGATAACTGTCTATAGCATGTTCAGATACTTTATTCCACGTCAAATTAGCGATAGGTCTTCCAGTACGAGGCGAGGGGAGGAGACAAAATTAATTTAAATTTCAAATTACTGTGGGAATTGTGATATTGGATTCCCTGTGGTTGGGTTGAACACGTGTTGAGTTTGAGAGCTAGAAGGGGAGTCCGGTGAATCCTCGAAAAGTATTTCGAATAAACTTTATCAATAACGCCCGGAGTGAGCTGTACAGAATAGCTATTTTGCACGAAATTCCAATCAGAAGACGAGATGTTTTATTATTTACAGTTTAGGAGGGTAACAACACTTACAGTAGCACACAACGACATCAGCAACAACAACAACAACAGTAACAACAACAATAACAACACAACAACCACAACAACAACAACAACAACACGACAACAACAACAACAACAGTAACAACAACAACAACAATAACAACAACAACACAACAACAACAACTAACAACAACAATAACAACAACAACACAACAACAGCAACAACAACAACAACAACAACAACAGCAACAACAACAACTGTAACAACAACAATAACAACAACAACACAACAACATCAACAACAACAACTGTAACAACAACAATAACAACAACAACACAACAACAACAACAACAACAACTGTAACAACAACAATAACAACAACAACACAACAACAGCAACAACAACACTGTAACAACAACAATACAACAACAACACAACAACAACAACAGTAACAATAACAACAACAACAGCAACAACAACAGCAACAACAACACAACAACAACAACAACAACAACAACAGTAACAATAACAACAACAACAGCAACGACAACAGCAACAACAACAGCAACAACAGCAACAACAGCAACATCAATAGCAACAACAACAGTAACAACAACAACAACAACAACAACAGCAACAGTAACAACAACAGCAACAACAACAACAACAACAACTGTAACAACAACAACAACACAACAACAGCAACAACAACAACAACAACTGTAACAACAACAACAACAACACAACAACAGTAACAACAACAACAACAACAACTGTAACAACATCAACAACAACTGTAACAACATCAACAACAACTGTAACAACAACAACATAATTTTATTATGCTTTGAAATAATATTCTACTCCTTGGCCACCATATATTCAGTTATATAGTTTTATAGTTATTTTATTGTTTTATTTTATAACTAATCTGAGAGAAAATGTTAGCCAATCAGAATGGAGAAAATTTGCAAAACTGAGGTGTCACATTTCCTCTTGAAATTATGGATTTCCAGGCCACCAAATGGGAAAAAACATCTTTGCTAATAAGCTTTTGATAACAGTAACGCAATAATTAATGATTTTTATACAGCTTTATTGCAAAGTTGGTCAGGTTCTTATTTTTCGCTAGCCAATTTTCGCAGGCTTCATAACACCTTAGTTTTGCAGTGACGTCATTTCTACGCCACAAATTCAGATCAGCTTGTTGTAGGGGAGGGGGGGGGGAATATGTATTAGTGAGGGTGGGGAGGTTGGCAAAATTCTAGGTTGGGCTACCTTTTTTAAATTGCTTTGCGGGTTAACGAATTGAAGGGGATTGAGAAGAACTGTTTCAGGATGATGAAAGGGGTTTTATGTAATTGATGCCTCTACCATGGATTGGAGTTAGGTTATGTTTGTAAAGCTTTCCATGTGCATGATTTTCAAAGCCCCTTCATAATTAGCCTGTGTACAACCGCTAGCTTATAATACTAGAAGTTCCAACTCTCTTAGAAGTTCCTTATATAAAATTACATGTATATTTTCAGTGTCGAACAAGGTCATAACATTAAGTGGTTATAACACCAGCGCTTACAGCATCAACGTTTCGTTGGAAGTACCTGGTGAAGATGAGGAGTGGTCTGGTATCTACCAAGGATACACTCTCTTCTGTTATCCCATGATTGACCCTTCATTAATACAGAACATCACGCAAGAAAGATACGTCACTCAATGGAGTTTCCAAAATCTTACCAGCTACATGCCGTACAATGTAACGTTGCAGTTGCATTATCTCGGAGGGACGTATAGAACGTTGAACACTATAATTTGGACTGGAGAACGAGGTACTTATTTAACTTGATATTTATTTCAATTTTTTAAATGTGATAAAACTTGACGATTTCCCGTGGTTGGCCGCTTAATAACGGTTTTACTGGGGGTTTATTATTATTATTATTATTATTATTATTATTATTATTATTATTATTATTAGCCAATTGTAAATTACCTATAAGTAGCGAGATTTACGATTGTAATTGGGAAAAACTCAATATAGTTTTCATTATTATTATTATTATTATTATTATTATTATTATTATTATGAAATTTTTGGTGACGGTCAATTTAAGGCCTGGTCACACAATGTGACAGCTTTTTTAGCTTCCTCGAGTGATGATTTGTTTTGTGCGAAGCTTGGTTTTTGCCATGTTACTTTCGAAACTTGTCAAGAAGGTAATATTTAAAATCAAGAGAAAATGAACTTGTTAAAATTGAATATCTCGAAAAAGAGTTTGGGATAACCCATTTTCTTTCCTTATTTTGAATCAGCGTTAAATTCTTTATAAACTTTGCTACTTATATTTTGCTAAGGTATTCACTGGAGGGATTTCACCTACACTGATTTGGCTTCATTATTTCTTCTTATAAAATGATATAGTTTCGTTATTTGTTGTCCCTTATTTTTAACATTCTTTCTTTTCTATTTTTATAACTTCAGTTCCAGAAACAGCCCCACTAAACTTTGAAGCGATGCCCCTGAATTCCACATGTATCAAGCTACAGTGGCAAGATCCGCAGGCACCAGTCCCTGGACGCATTCGAGGCTTTCAAATAAAGTACAATCGAACAAACCAAGATGACTTCCAAAATAAGACATTGGTTGTGTATTACTTCAATAAGACCATATATTTGCACGAGCTCTGTGGCTTGAAATCAGAAACTGAATATCAAGTTCAAATTGCGGCTTTTACCGTTGGATTGGGGCCTTTCTCTGAATTGAAGATAGCTAGCACTACAGGAAAAAGTAAATATATAATCGACACAGACTCATTTACACAGGGTTAGCCTCGTTTTAGCGTGAGAATATTCACAAATGCCAATGGTAAAGTAAAGAATGCACAACTTCAACAATACAATCACTTCAAAATTCCACGGGCCTTCACTGGAACGCATGAATATTAAGAATGTGAGTTGAGTGTTGTGTGCATAGGACATTGAATGTAATGGTTGTATGTGTGAGTGAAAAGTGTCCAAATAAGAGCGAATGCGCTAGAACGACTAGACACTTTAAAAAAGTTATTCATTTATTTATTTATTTAACAATTCCACACGAAATCGAGGCTAACTCTGTACAACAGAGAAATCGAAACTAGAGTATTGCAGTCAGGTTACCAAAGACGGAATCAAGAATCACGTCATAGACGGGATCAGGGGTCAAATTTCATAGACGGGATCAGTGGTCACATCCCATAGACGAGATCAGGGGTCACATGCCACAGACGGGATCAGGGGTCAAATTTCATAGACGGGAGCAGGACTCACATCCCATAGACGAGATCAGGGGTCACATGCCACAGACAATATCAGGGGTCAAATTTCAAAGAAGGAATCAGGGCTCACATACCATAGACGAGATCAGGGGTCACATGCCACAGACGAGATCAGGGCTCACATGCCACAGACGGGATCAGGGGTCACATCCCATAGACGAGATCAGGGCTCACATGCCACAGACGGGATTAGGGGTCAAATGCCATATGCGGGATCAGGGGTCACATGCATTAGATGGGATCAGGGCTCACATGTCATAGATGCGAACAGAGGCCACATTGATTATTTCTATAAGAAAACTGTGGAATTTGATTGGCTAAAAAGTGTCTAACATCACATTCATTAACTTGTTTTCCCCATGTTTCTTTCAGCCCCGACGTCTCCACCTCTCAATGTTACCTCACTGAACGGAACTAAACCGTATGATCCGATAAGTACTTGTCTCATAACCTGGCTCCCTCCCCCTCCCGAAACGACAAGCGGCAACCTGACGTCATACCGTGTAGTCTACTCTAAACGCAATGACAACAAGACTATTTATAGTGAAATCGGAGTTTGCAATACAAGTAAACTTCTTAAAGAACTCGATTTGTACAGTATATACGATGTGGTTGTAGCAGCTGCTAACCAAAAAGGTCTTAGTCCTTACAGTACGCCTGTATACTGCTATACTGAGGGAACAGGTATGGACTTCATGGTTTGATTTATTATTCCACATTAGTAGAGATGGTGCTTTAATAGAGGTTTTGGGTTTTGGGGTGCTAAGAAAGAAAGAAATGATAAAAAGGAGAATGGAAAGAATAATGGAAGGAAGGCAGGCATGAAATAAGGGATGAAAGATGGAAGTGAGACAAGAAAGAAAGGAAGGAAGAAAAGAAAAAAGTGAATGAATAACTGAAGGAAACACGATTTTTTGGACCAACGAACGAAAGAACGAGTAGAAGGACGGGCATGAAAAAGGAAAGAAGAGGGATGACATGAAAAAGGGTTGGATGGACATTAGTCTCCCTCGCAGCCGTTTTTTGTCTCTCCCCACAAACGGCTGCTCACTCGAGTTAAACATTCCTTTGCCATTGTTTTTGTAAACGGATGATAACCAATAATAGAAGGCCTAGACTAGATCGTCTGTCAACACTTGTCATACGACTGCATGGTAAACAAGCGTGACGTTTGGGTTTTGATGTTTTTCTCAAGTAAATATGAAACTTTCAATACTTCTAGTCTACCTAGCATACTATTTTTATTTCTGGGTTGAAATTCAGAATAACATTTCGAGGTATTTAATTAAGCAAAGACAATACAAGTCAAATTAGCGTGTTTTAAGAACTCTGTTTTAGGCCCGCTACGAAGGTCACTCTTGCGTTTGACGACCGTTTGACACCTACCTTCGACAATCTAAAAACACACGTGATTAGTTGAGCCTTGTTTCCAGCTGTGATCAAGGTTTTCAGAATATGGAATCCTTTTTATTGGCCAATTTTCGGAAAGGAATGTTTAACTCCAGTGAGCAGCCGTTTGTGGGGAGAGAAGTGGACCGTAGGGGAATGGAGCGAGACTAAAAACGCGGCTGCGAGGGAGACTAGATGAACATAGAAAAGAAAATCATGTATAATATCTTATAGATCGTTTAGAACCAGGCGCATCTTGTTCAAACAATCAAGCCAATAACGGCAACTCAACCAGCTGTATAATATAATAATTTAATAGCTCAATAATAATGTAAAATATCTTATTTTATTTATCTAGTGCCCGGCGCACCTCCTTCAAACGTTCAAGCAAGAGGAAGCAGCGAAATCAGCTGCCTTGTTCAGTGGGGCCAGGTTCCTGTTGCTCTCCAAAATGGACTTATCTTAGGCTATAATATCACCTACCTCAAACAAGGCGACCCTGGCGCCGAACTGAAGTTTGTGTTAGTCACTGGAGCCTTGAGTAATGCAACGGAACTGTTAAGCCTGGAAATATTCACCAAATATTACATTAGCATAGCTGCTTATACAATAAAAGGTCTTGGTAATGAAAGTGGTCTTCGTGCAACGGAATGCATGACTTGGGAGAGTGGTAAGTAACTGCTCCCTTTTTTGTCACATGTAACACACACCTACTTTTTCAAATGTTGTCGATCCAATATCTGAATTGGGTGGCGAGAATGAGTATTCGTTAGGCGATTTTAAAAAAATCAAATTTATTCAAATAACGCAATAAATCTTCTGTTCATTTTATCGATACGATAAATTAACGATTATACACACTCAGTAGTACACGATTTGCTGTAGATAAAACAATACAAAATATCCCTGTTTACGATGTCTTGTAAATGTGACAAGCTAACAATGGACTACTTCGATGATGCGCGGCCATCTTGAATCGCAAGGCATTATGGGTCGCCTAGGGGCAAAACGAAACAAAGATGCTGAAATGACGACCACACGCGCTAATTGAGAAATTTCCTCAGTCATGGAACTGCCCATTTATTTCAATTCATCTCTTGTTAATTTGTCTTGTTGTTAACCGTAAATATCAATCTACACCATTATTGTAACAAAGCTAGGTCTATTTGCCTCTGGACGACCCATAATGCATTGTGATTCAAGATGGCCGCCGCATCGTTGTAGAAGACCATTTACATATTTAGAAGTATAATATCATATCTGGAAGATTTAAGGGGTTTTCATGACATCTAACCGCTCCACGCCAAAAAATACACTCCCTTTTATCCCTTTCTTTTCTGACCGAAACCTCGTTTGTTCCAGGATATGACACCAGCACAGGCAACCCAAACTATCTATTATTCTAAACAACAACTAACTCCCAAGGGTTTACAACATCCTTTTGAGCACACGTAGCTACACGTGTAGACTTCTCATCTAATATTTTACTGACGAAGATTGTGGGATTTTTAGCAAGATTTTTTGCACTTCTAAAATCTTTTTATGGTTATTTTCTCAGCTCCCGATGGCGTCCCACAAAATCTCGCCATCATGGAAAAGAGCAACGTAAGCTGCACGTTTTCGTGGTCAGGTATTCCTGCAAACCTGGCTAATGGTATCATCATGGGATACGAGGCCGTTATTGAGAATGTGAATACGACAGACATTACAAATAGTTTTATTGGATACCAAGTGACTTGCGCGTCGGCTTTGAACACCACTTTTAAGGATCTCAAACCATTCCACATGTATAACATTACTGTATCGGGATTCAACTCGAGGACTGTTAGCAACAAAAGTGAGCCGTTGCAATGTTTGACGGAAGAGGACCGTGAGTATTTTCAGACTTTAGATATGATATGAATTATATTAGACTAAAGTGGTTAAGTAACGACTTCCTGTGGATTTGGCGTGATATTTCGTTTCAAAAAGCACGCCCGCCACCACACTCGCTGCGCCATTGAATGGTGAAAGAATAAACATCATTCAAGAAAAAACGCTGAAACTAGAGCTCGGTTATCAGGAGACAACTGGGCTGATCAAAGCCAAGACACGGCAAAGACGAAGGCCAAATGATATTCGAACTTCACACGGCCAAAGTGGGAGAGGAAGGGGGGAGTGGAATGTCAAGTGAGATTCTTTTTTCGCCACACCACCACTCCCCCCCCCCCCATATAATTGTTTTTTCTTTGTATTTATAAGTTCATTTATGCTACTAAGTAAGAGATATACAAAAGGATCCTTTAATAAAAAAGTAGAGAATATATTTAGTTTTCTATCTTTTATTACCTGTTCATGGTTTGCTTTCCTTTTTGTTACAGAGTCAATCCCCACACCTAACCTTCGATTACTTGCCATTTTTCCTAAACTTCGATTGCTTCCACTTTTTCTAACCTTCGTTTTTTATTTTTTTATTTTTGGACAGAGCCACTTATTCCCCCTCCTAACCTTCGATGCAAGATGAAGACTTCATCCGTCATCGAGGTATGTTGGGATGAGGTACCTCTTATCCTCAGGCAAGGCATCGTGCGAGAGTACAAGGTCTTCTATCAGGTCCTCAATCAATCCTGGTGGTACAGAAAAAGTTTGACTGAGGATACCGTCAGCACCCCGCCGGTGCTTTGCTGGAACCTGACTGATCTGGAAGAGTATAGTTCATATTCTATGAGAGCAAAGGCAGTAACAATCAAGGAGGGTAACTTTAGCTACGAACCAGTAGAGTGCAAGACAGACGAGGGAGGTGGGTTGATTTCATTTCATTTTTTCTTTTGATTTCTATTTTGACTTCCCTTTCCATTTGTTAATTATTATTTTTACCTCTGTTTCTGTGTTTGTGCCATATTTAGATACTTTTTATTGGAGGGGAAAGAACTGGAGGGTTTGTAGTAATTTTTTTTTCAGTACGAAATTCATTACCCTTCTATTAATTCAACAAGGCAGGCGGGCCATAGCCAAACTAATTTTTTTTACCAATGCAAACGAGCAGCGAAGGCGGGAGCAACTAGGGGGGTTCGAGAATACTTGCAGGGAAACCAGAAATGTGATTTCCATAGTTTTGAAGCAACTGGAAAAGCAACTGCCTCGCTTGCCTCATAGTGCCTCTGCAAGGAAACAGCTTTCGTCAAACAAGAAAAAGGTTTGACCATCCAAAAAGTTCCTCCTCTCTGAAGCGTCAGCCCTCCTTTCACCACCCCTTTAATTATGAACGTACCTTTCCTTATATCCTTTTTTCTTTCCATTCCCATTTCCTTTTACTGTTGTTGTTTTTTTTTTACATACCTATATATAGGCTAATCTTGTCGATTGCGTTTCAATGTTTCAGTTCCAAGAGAAGCGCCACTAAATGTTCGTGGACACAACACAAGCGCATACAGTTTGAAAGTCCGATGGGACGATCTCTCCCGAGAACCCCCTGGTATTCTTCGAGGTTACTTGGTGAGCTACCGAGTATGGAATGCCAGTGAAGATACAACGCAAAACGCAAGCGTTCCTTTAAGCATCAAAGCGCTCAAAATTAGTGGCTTGAAACTGTTTACCCTTTACTGTTTACAGGTAGTTAACATTATCATACTTCTTATTGCTTTGCTTGATTATCTAGAGAACTGTTGTTCTTTAGGGTGTGCGAGTTCAGCAATTATGATAGGGTGTATTTCATTAGTAGCGCGACCAGCTGTCAAATTTTAGGGGTTTGCGAATGCATTGGGTAAGGGCTAGGGGAGTATGACATTTTTGCACACCCAAAAAGAAGTCCAAATTTTGCCAATGTTACCTTGCATATCGTTCTGACCATACATTGTTATTCCACAGGTCGCTGCTGTAACAGTTGGTCCAGGAATTAAAAGTAGTTGCACCTACATCTTTACAGATTCCAAATGGTTGCCGCGTAAGTTTACCGGCCACCTAAAGTAACTGACTGCCCTGTAGAACAAATAATGAATATATATATATTGCGTAATTCACAATGTTTTTTATTTACGTCTCGCAATGGTATATTTGGCTGCACGTGTTAAGATACCTTTTGGAGCTATATGATTGGGTTAAAACGAGAGTTCCGAGATGCGGAATCCAGTATCCCAAATACGGGCAACAGAATCCAAAATGTGGAATCCAGTAACCGAAATACGGGGTACAGAATCCAAATAGGGAATCAGGTATCCCAGATACGGGGTACAGAATCCAAAATGTGGAATCCAGTATCCCAAATACGGGGTACAGAATCCAAAATGTGGAATCCAGTAACCGAAATACGGGGTACAGAATCCAAATAGGGAATCAGGTATCCCAGATACGGGGTACAGAATCCAAAATGTGGAATCCAGTAACCGAAATACGGGGTACAGAATCCAAATAGGGAATCAGGTATCCCAGATACGGGGTACAGAATCCAAAATGTGGAATCCAGTATCCCAAATACGGGGTACAGAATCCAAAATGTGGAATCCAGTATCTCAGATACGGGGTACAGAATTCGAGATGCGGAATCCAGTATCCCAAATACGGGGTACAGAATCCAAAATTTAATATCAGGTATCCCAAATACGGGGTACAGAATCCAAAATGTGGAATCCAGTATCTCAGATACGGGGTACAGAATTCGAGATGCGGAATCCAGTATCCCAAATACGGGGTACAGAATCCAAAATGTGGAATCCAGTATCTCAGATACGGGGTACAGAATTCGAGATGCGGAATCCAGTATCCCAAATACGGGGTACAGAATCCAAAATGTGGAATCCAGTATCTCAGATACGGGGTACAGAATTCGAGATGCGGAATCCAGTATCCCAAATACGGGGTACAGAATCCAAGATGTGGAATCCAGTAACCGAAATACGGGGTACAGAATCCAAGATGTGGAATCCAGTATCCCAGATACGGGGTACAGAACCCAAGATGTGTAATCCAGCATCCCAAATACGGGCCCCGAAATCAGTCCAAGAAGTGGAATTCCTAATTCCTGATATGGGGTACTAATTATCGAAAATGTGGAATCCATACTCTCAGATTAAATCTAATAGTTTTGTTGTTATAATTAACTGAATATAATTTTGCTTCCTCAGCACCAGATGGAATCCCGGGTAACGTCACACAACTGTACGACAGCACTGAAAGAAACTGTTCTCTGCAATGGCGTGAGTGCAACAACAGTAATCCAGATCCGGACGGCCGTGTACTTGGCTACAATGTGTACTATAGAATATCAGGAACGAATGATACTGAAACAGTTATAGAAGTTACGGGAAACAATTCGACCCAGCAAGTTCTGCAGTCATTAGAAGAATACACGAACTATGAGATTCGTGTAGCAGCATTTAATCTATATGGTGCTGGCAACAAAAGCGAGATCATGTATTGCCAAACCAAAGAGGATGGTAAGGTCTTCCTTCCTTCCTTGCTTCCTTCCTTGCTTCCTTGCTTCCTTCCTTCCTTCCTTCCTTCCTTCCTTCCTTCCTTCCTTCCTTCCTTCCTTCCTTCCTTCCTTCCTTCCTCATTTGCTCGGTTCGCTCGCGCTTGCCCCTTTTTATTGTTCCTTGCGTCCTTCCTTCATTCCTTCATTTCTGCCCTTCTTACTTCCTGGCCTCCTTTTTTTCTCGTTTGATCGGTTTGCTTGCTTGCTTTTTTTATTATTCCTTGCGTCCTTTTCTTCCTTCATTCCTTCATTTCTGCCCTCCTTCCTTCCTGACCTCCTGTCTGACACTCTTTTCAAATTAATCTCTAATACTTTTGTTTTGACTTTACCATTCTAGCGCCATCGCAGCCTCCACCAAACATCACAGCACAGAATGCAAGCTCAACATCCGTTCAAATAAGCTGGTTTGACATCCCTAAGTTCGAGCAAAATGGATTAGTTCGATGGTACTACATCGAAATATTCGAGAGGGCCTTGGTTAACACATCCTCGAATTACACCACGGTCCTGAAATACAGGCCCAGTAACTCGGCTCGACGACGCCGCAGGGAAATCGCGATAGACGAACACTCACAAACGATAACGGGCCTGAAGAAGTTTACTGAATATGGCGTTCAGTTATATGGATATACTATAAAGGAAGGTCCGCTCAGCCCTGTGGTGTATGTCAAAACCGCTGAAGATGGTAAGAAATATAACTTTTTCTGTAACGAGAAAGTCAACTGGTTACATATATATCGATAGTAAATACCAACAAGTCAATGTATATTTTAGAAAATGATAGGTTTCAATCGGCTGACATTGAGAGTCTTTGAATCTCACTATCTGTTCATGTGAAAGTCAAACACTGACCACCTTACATGTGCAGAGGCCTAACCAGGATTTTAAAAAGAGGGACTTCCAAAATGGCCGCCACGCATAGAAAGCTGGTGCGATCGGGGCGATTCCAATTTCATTTTTCGGAGCCTAAAGAAAATAATAATTTCATGATATTTTCTTATGCAGTAATGAAAAAAAACTTTTATCTCTTGCCCTATACAGCCGGCTTGGCCTTGCCTTGAATCCCCACTGAAATTCAAGACGAGATTAAAAACCACCGTCGACATGATTCCCTAATTTGCACAAACGATCTTCGTCTATTTTTAAAAACGTTGTCGGTCGTAGATCTGAAGTCTGAAATCTAAGACCGAGTAGCACTCTGCAAATTGTAATTATACTGTAATATATAATGGTATGTAATTTATCATATTATTATATAATTACCATTGAAATATCTATTTTTCTCTATTTCGAAAAATTGATATCTTCACACGTGAAAATAACATGTTATTTTCACGTGTGAAGATAACACCATTGCGATGGCTATTCAAAAATACACGGAAAGAATTGCTTGAAAAAGCCAAATCATACTTCATTGAAAATTATATAATGAATAGAATATTACATGGCCGTTTGGAGATACGAATTTTATCTTCTCGTGTTGAAAGTATCTCACTCGTTCGCTACTCTTACTCCTTTCAGATCTTTTCAACACTCAACGACAAAATTCGTATCTCCGTGCGCCCTTGTAATATCCTCTATTTATATTATATTGTACTTGTAATATACCACAGCCGAACAGCGTAAATTCCTTTTAGATTGGAATATGAAGCATGACTTTTGAGTTAGAAATGTGATTTTTCGTATTTTAGCCAGAAGACATAACAGCACAAAACCTCCTTTTAGTCTCAGATCTCCCATTTCAGACCTCGAACCGACAAATTTGTTTTTGGAAATATATGTAAACTATTCAAATTTTTCAGCTCCATCAAAGACAGTGGCCAACCTAACAATCCGAAACTCCAGCTCCACCAGTATACTACTAGAATGGAACAACGTTCCTCCTGACTACAGACATGGAATAATTCGTTCGTTTGTTATCTACTACTGGCTGGCTGATTGGCCACTGGTGGTTGAACGCAACCTCACCTTGAACGAAGACCAGATTCGAGTCCCCAAAGCTTCTGCACGAAGGAGAAGAAGATCACTGTCTAGTGCTCCCGAGTACATGTTCAATTTGACGGGACTTCAAATATGGACAAATTACTCGCTTCAAGTGGCGGCAAATACGATTAAAGTCGGTCCACGAACGAACGAAACGACTCTGTCGACGGATGAAGACAGTAAGTACGAAGTCGTCAGACCATTGGAGGTTATAGTATGTACTTATTGACTGAGTGGGGCCGTACGGGAAAATATTTGGCTCGAGGTGATGCCGTACGGCCCGGCCTAACCAGTCAATAAGCATTTTATTATATGATCCTCACCAAAATAAAAATAACTAAGAAAAGAAAGCGCGCGGATTCGAGCAGGGCCGGACGGATTTTCCCGATTTTTCCATAAAACTCCATAAAAGCTTCAGAGTTTGAGCCCCTTAACCCCAAACCCTCACCACAACCCCATACACCTGGCGACAATTCTGGGTCCGTCTCAGGGGGCTCCTGCTAATGATAAATCAGACCGGAGTATTATGCTGCCTATCTTTGAAATGGTCTGTCTTTTTGGCACTTGGGCACTTTTAATCACTGGCATGGGGCTCTCGATACCTAGAAAATAGGTGAAGGGTCATAAACGTTGATCTTATGTTGCTTCGCCAGGGGTCACAAGTTATATTTATAACGATATTTTTTTTTCTTTATCTGCAGTTCCTTGTCTCCCCCCTCATTATATTACTTTTGATATACCAACACCGTCATCACTTCGTATTCAATGGCAAGATGTACAGCGACACTGCCGTAACGGGATCATACTGGGCTACCGACTGATCTACAAAGAGTTGCCAAACAAGCCTTCCGTGATAGTTAACTTCACGGCTTCGGATCGGTACTACGATATAGAGAACATGAACAGTGATGCTAACTATACTGTTGAACTTATGGCTTTTACGAGGATAGGGGACGGGAATGCCTCCTTTGACCTTGCGCAGCCTGACAAAATGGGTAAGGGATCTTAAATTGAAGAAATAGAAAGCGCGTGCGCGTGCTATTTGCAGTTATAAAGCACGCGGGGATTGGCAGAACACGAAAGAAGTGTTAGGAAAAGTACGATGCTTAGCAGAGTGCTTCTCCACACTTCTCGAGTGTTCTGCCAATCCCCAAGTGCTTTATAACTCACACAGCACAGCAAGCAGGTTTTTATTTCTTTTGTGAAATGCAAAGGACGCGTGCGTGCTGTGTGCTCTCAAAAAGCACACACCCCCAACCAATCAGAATGCGAGATTTATAACAGTTATTTTACAAATCATTTTATCAAATCCTGAAACAACCTCTGACCCGATCTAGGTCGAGATCTAGACCTGCTACTTAGTATTCGTTAGGTTTGTATCCGATCTACAATATAAAAACGAAAAACGTGTTCATGGTCATTAGTATAATTTTAAACTTGAATATAAAGTTTCACGCGGTGTGATTGGCCGAGCGACAAGTGGTTCTGAGGCGATAATTACTGCTCGAGCGACGAGCTTTCCAGAGCGAAGTATTACTAAAAGGTTTTTTAAATCTCGAATTCCGTCTTTTCTCTGATTGTCAATTCTAAAGTAGTGTGTAATAAACGAGCAGGAGTGCTATATCGGGTTTAAAACCACTAGGAGTAGCCGAGAAATTTTTTTCCTGACTATGTCACGTGGTTATTTTTGAACCAATGAAAGTGTTCGTTATATCGGAAAATTTCGTGGCTGTATAACAATCGTTAGTTATTTACTTAGTGGGGATCTGATACAATAGCGGGGAGTGCCTCGAATTCCCTGTATATCGTCATTAATATGACATCGTTACATAAAGCTTGTACAAGAAACTTTTGGTTACACCTGCTTCCTTTCCTGTAAAAAAACTCTGGCCCGTATTCATGACTAATCAGCTGATCAATACTTGGTTGAAATTTTCAGGTCCCCGAAGCAAGCCAATCAACGTGACAACGTTCAATTTTACAACTCCGACCACACTTAATGTAGAATGGAAACCAATCGAAGACGATGCGGTTATTGACAAATTGCTTGGTTACCGAGTTTCATGGAAGGTGTTATCCGAGGGGGACGAGATTATAGAAGATGCACCGTGGTATAACTACACTGTCAGGAAGGACACCGTAGAGACAGTTATCGGAGGTCTCTTGAACTACGCTCATTACCAGGTTGAAATATCCGGCTTCACACGTGGTGGTAATGGACCTTCTGGGGTAGTGTGGGGAGGTAAGTGTCCTCCGAACAGCTGCAAGTATTAGCAGAGTTGTGATCAGTACATGTCGTGAGTACTAGGTCGCAGCAGCAAAACTTGTAGATAAAGGGGAAAAGAAACTTCTGTTGACTTAATATGTTCCTTTCTAGATACGTGCCGTTGCTTCAAGAGAGTCACCACCAACTACCGCATCTTTTCGCCATACAACAGCGTATCCATCTCCGCGGATCTGAAGAAGATCAACATGTCAGGCATGATCCCAGAAATCCTCAACAACCTTACAGTAGATTGCTGTCAAACGTGTCAAGCTCACGGTGCATCGTACGTTGACTTTGTCCAGAACGGAAGAAACATGTCAGCATTTCAACGCAACGAGCTAGACGTCAAGGCATTGATCGATGACACTAATGACCTCAGTTTTCCTGTTTACGGGTGGAAATGGCAAGATCGTTACCAGGGCGTCTATCGGTATATTCCACTGGTTGAGTCACCTGGGTTTGCGTTTCTTCTCAAGGAGCCGGAGACAGAAAGTCCTTTAAAAGCTGTAGTCAGGTCGATCATAGACACTTGGCCATACATTCTAATTACTCTCATGATGGCACTCTTGGCTGGAATAGTTATCTGGTTCCTGGTATGTTTTTCTGACCCCTTTTTTTAACGAAACGACCCTGAAGCGGCCTCAGGGCTGATAAAGTCAGGGCACGGTAACTCGCAGATCGAATTGGAATTTAGCGTGTTGGGTTTTGCGGAGCGAGTAAAACCGTAGAAACCGGACAAAAAAATCCCTCAAATCAACGAGTGGCCTGATCTATCCTACACCTTAAATGTTCTTTCTTTTGGCATTTATTCTTTCAGGACACAGCTTACAACGAGGAGCAGTTTCCTCATAGCTATTTTAGAGGAGTTGGCAACGGTTGGTGGTGGGCATTCATCTCCATGACAACACTTGGGTTAGTATAACTTTGCAAATGTATTATTCATCTCTTATTCATGTACAGTATATGAAATTTAAAGTTCGTGACCAGAATTCTTTGTCCCCCCCCCTTCTCTCTTTTACATTTTGATACTTGTTTTAATCAGCTGACAAAACATAACTACGAAAAGGGCTGGTAATAATCGTATCAAGACGTAATATTAGGAACAAGGGATTTCTTACTTGATCTTATCCCTCGATAGCTTTTTCAATCGTATATCTTCACTGCCCTGACCATCATTAGATTGGATGGAGCGAATCACTTCAAAGCATTTGCTGTTATAGGTGTCTGATTCTATCATTGAATACTATTCTTGTCAGATATCTATGGTGACGTGATTCCATGGTTTTCCCCTCTATAGCTGCTTCAACTGTTCACCATCCCTGCCCTGCCCTGCCCTTGCTTCATGCCATGCAATATTCTGAATATTGCGCGTTATTTTATCAGATACGGCGATAAAGTTCCAGCAGCGACTCACTCCAAAGTATTTGCTGTTGTATGGGTTCTTACTGGTCTCGTTGTATACGGCATCCTTAGCGGCTCCATCACTACTGCCTTTACTACTATCGTCTATCAGTCCAGTACGCAACTTTATGGCTCAAAGGTAAATACGCTTGAGGGTAGATTGCGTGGCTTGTCGTCCTCGTACACCACCTTCCCCTTTCTTTGGAGTTTAAATATAAAAGGGAATCGCTGCGCTTGTGGTTCCACTTGAGTTTTGATCATATGCTGACACCATTCAGTGTTAAAAAGAGTACAGACCATGGTAAATGGACTTCGATATCCTTATCGCTGAAATTTTTGCCAGGGCTTATTAGATTATTTAACAAATCGCTCATAGATTGATCATAGATGACATCTGCAAATGTCAAAAACTCAAATAAAACCACGAGCGCAGTTTAAAAGAACGGTTTCAAGCCCGCGCTGGCTCCGTGCGTGAGCGATTCGTCATTCTATGTGTCTGTCCTCTTATTGATCATAGCTGTCAGCCAATCAGATTGCGAGAATACGCAATGTTATTGTAAAGATATGTGTTGATGATTCTCTATTCTGATCTTGGTTTCTTTCTTATAGGTGGCAACAATAGCCGACACCCCAGAGTACAGATTTGCTGTACGTAGAAACGCGAAAGTCAACACAGGTGGGTGTCTTGACTCAACAGTAACTGTTCATAAAAGTTTCACCGAATGCCATTGATAGAATTTTCACATGATTGCGTCATTTTACTAGCACTGCCAAAATGTTTTACAAATAAGGTTTTTTTCGGTTTGAAGCACGACGTGTTGAAAAACGTTTTGACTTCCAAAATGCTTCGCGATTTATCTTATCGATATCAGTGTGTGATAAAGCCCTAAATAAAACCATATCGCTTCACCGTAAACTGGAAGCTGTAAACTGTTTTATTTTATCGATCCCTGATTGTGTAATTAACAATTTATTACATCGTTAAGAGCCTTATATTCTTCCATACGATATTGCTCTTTAGTGACTATGACATAGAAACTCGTGAATAAAATCGATATCAACCTCTTAACATGTGATAATCCTTATCTATTCACATATGATACCTGAGTTCAAACCTGAGATCTTAAGAGAGGAGAGGCGAGTGCACTACAAAATCTGTTTACTCCGATTCGGTCCTCGACATTATTGTAAATGAAGGAATCTTCTTATTTACTTGTGATGTTACTGTTATCAACCCACAGAGGCCAACTATACCACATTCGAAGAAGTCCTTCAAGCATTAGTGGACAGGAAAGTAACTGGGATGCTAATGGATGCTTATGAAGCAGGAACAAAGAGAGAACAGTTCTTGAAATCCGGTGGTCTTATTCGCATCCACAAAGTTTATGACTTCGCTTCGACATTTGGAGTCGTTTTGGCGGGCCGTTCAACCAGATTATATCAATGTTCGCGTAACTGGATGAGTGGACATAGAGCAGAAATGTCCGCTCATATTGCTAAGTTTATAAAAGTGGTACAGGTAAGTTACTCCAGAAATAAAACTATTGCGTTGGTCCGCTTCGTGATACTCTTTACTGCGATTTTCTATATCCTGCAAACTCGGTAGTGCAAGCTTAACGCAGAAATTTGGTTTTTCGCTGCCGTCAATCAAAACTAATCAGTCGGTACCTTTTATGTTCTTGACTGGCGGCAGTAAAAAAAAAAACAATTTCACAACAAGCCGTTGAAACTGATTTCTGAGTTGGCAGAATATTGGAAACTGCAGTAAACCCTTTGATTAGGGGTCGGGTTGGATCCCTTTTCAAATGTACTTACTTATATTGCGGTCCTTGGAAAAGGAGTGGTATTAGAAACGTCTTTGATTGCTTTTATAAACATTGCCTGATATGGTATACAAGTTTGCACGAGTCGACATAAGGATCTACGATATTGAGTAAGGGGGTCACAAAATCAAGATGTACCTTTTTAGCAAGGGAACGAGGTTATTCCGGGCGAAAGACCCTTGGAATTAAATTCGGAAAATTTATTTCCGACCTCGCTGGTAATCGAACACACGACCTTTAGAATTGTACTACCGATGCTCTACCAGCTGAGCGAGAGGTCAGACTGAGAGCAGGCCGGGGTGAAATAGATGTTAGGTAGCGGTAATTATGATGCAATTATGATGCGTTCCCAAGCACTATTACTTATCTATATTTCTATATCTTCATGTATTTCATAAGTGCTACGCGGTCCACACATTCTCATAACTCCTTACTAGAAAGGAGAGTCACGGGTGCCTTTTGGCATCTCCCTAAATCCCACTAATCCCGCCACGCTTTTAAAGAGGTGTATTATTTGATATAGTTATAAATTTTTGTAACTTTTTTTCCAAGGTGTTCAATCTTTCTTAAGCCTTTTTCACTAATAATAATAATAATAATAATGCGCTTAAGATTATTTGAAAGGTTTAGAATCCAAGCAAAAGAAAATATCAGCTAATAGTATTAATAATGTAAAGTTGTTTTCCCTGTACATAGGAAGAAGAGGTCAACGAATTGGTAGAAATAACTACTGGGCTGTTCGATCCAGAGTCTTCGGTCTTCAAAGGATTTCTTCAGTACAGTCTCATTGCTCTTGCAATCCTCGCTATCCCTGGAGTGATTTGGGAAATATTTTATCAATTAAGAAAGAGAAAGAAAAATAAATTAGCAGGTATTAAACGAAAGCTTTTTTGCTACTCGGACGGCGTGGGGACAATGGACCTAATCCATTTGGGCTTAATGTCTTGCCCCTTTCAGGCAGTGTGTTACTCTCTTGATTCTTTGTTTGAACATGAGTTGTATCCATATTCATGTTGTCTTCTTGTGTGCAACTGTTTAACAAAGAAATGATACTCTAGGGAATGACACGTGGTCTGAAATGGGAAAAAAGTGGATTAGGTCTATTCCACCTTGACACTTACAGGAGCCCCTATATATGTCCCTAAAATATCCCATTTTTGTACGTGCGGTGACATGCCCGCCTTGGGAAAGATAGGTAGTGTCGCTGCTAATTCTCCATTTTGCAGTAGTCCCACGTTCTGGTTCAAGTTCTCTCCTGCGCCTTGAGAGTTCGGGTTTTCCTCCTTCTGCTAAAGCTAACTTACAAATTTACCTCTTTAGCTTGGCGTAATATTTCCCATTTCTGACCACTTATCATTCTCTAGAGTATCATTTCTTTATTTAACTTTTACACATGAGAAGACACATGAATATGTATGCAACTCGAACAAAAAGGACAACAAAAGGGAAACACATAGTTTTTACTTCACGAACGTTTAGGTGTCATCATGACTCATTATCAAGTGATAGTGAATTACAAGTGTGACAGTAGTTTAAGATCAACCGAATTAACATATGAGTACTTGTGAAAAACACAGAGTATTGTTTTTATTATTTTGCTTCTCCAAGCAACTACTTATCAAAACTCGAACAAAGAATATTATATTCTCAAGGCAAAGACAAGTGGTCTGAAATGGGAAAACATTACGCCTACATTACAAAACGAACTATTCCTATTCAATCTGGCGTCTAGCGCTTTAAACATAGTGCCGTTTTCATATGACTGTGAAAAATTCACGGCACGAACACGGCTATGACACGGCAAGTGATACGCCAGACCAATCACATTGCACGAGAATTTACTCTCCATCCAATCAAATACCCGGAACACGGCATAAACATGGCGCGGACACGGTCACGCCAAGGTCACGGTAATGCCAAACCAATCACATTGCGCGTAAAACAGATCAAACAATTAAAATCCTAGAAAACATCACTGTCACGGCACGACACGCATACGGCACTGAGCTTTTCACAGTCATGCGAAAACTGCTCTATGACTTCGTGTGTAATCAACCTTTTTCTTCTCCTCCTTTTGCAGCAGAATCAGCAGCGCAAAGCCATAAGGAAATTATGGTGCAAGAAATGAGCGAATTTACCAGAAATTTCTTGAAAAATCTGGAAATGAAACTGAATTAACCTCCGAGAGAAACACAAGGCTGAGCTGAAGGTTGTTCTTTGTCGAAGAAACTTAAAGGATAATAATGACTCTTTCCAACAAGGCAAAGGACATTTGCCGATCGAACAACTGAAAGATAAGAAATTCTTTCCTTCACGCTAACAATAATCACTTGTACCGAGACTTAACAATACGAACTTAATAACAGAGCGTTCGCATGAATTTGCTAGTGTTACCCTCGTTTTGGGTCTATCCTAAAATAAGAAAACTAAAAACTTGTTGCTATCACCAGGGTCATTCTACCTTCATGTGGACGGTCTCTCATAACGTAGGGTGACCTTATTTGCTAGGGCTAACTCTTGTTTTGTGTGCACTCTGAACAGAAAATAGAAAAAAAGACTTCTTACTAGCACTAGAGAGTTGTTGTTAAGGCTAACTCTCGTTTCGTTCTTTTTTTTTTGCTTTTGTCGTCGTTGTTGTTCTTTTTTTCTAGGCTTTTCGAACTTGACGATAGTGTGACCTTACTGCTAGAGCTAACTTTATTAATAAGTGAAAGCATTTAAATACCACCAACGTAAAATAGTCAAATAGTCACAAAAGAAAACGATTTTTTTCGGAGAGTATATTTCGTTCATATCATGCCTTATATATTGTTGTTTGTACCCAAGCTATACCAGAATGCATCGTGCTTATCGAATTCACAAAATGCCAATGGTAGTTGGAACAATAATTTTTGACATGAAGCCCGTTTTGAAGTTTTTAAAATTCGATAAAGATTTCGTTAAATATAACTAATATTATTTATCAAGTATAACATGCAAGTGTGCAATTCTTTAATCACGTGTTGCATGTGAAACTTACAGCTATTTCAAAAAGGGTTGAAGGGACAAACGGCAAATGGTAATCAGTGATTGGCAGTTGAACGACAAAAAGAAAATGTGGGCATATGCTAAGCACAAATAATCGGAGTGTCTCAAATGACAACATTTTTCTCTTTGTTCTTGACGAGAATGATAATAACGAAACACCAGTCTTTATAGCTATTCTTGGATATCGGATGACCTATATCCTATCGCTCGTAACCTATCGCTGTTTTTCTTCACTTCAACCTTTTTCGAATTAGCTGTAACCGCCATATTGGACCGATGTTATTTACCAAAATTCCTTTGCAATCCAAATTGACCACTATGGCTAATTCTTTTTGTGGCTATCCCCCCGTAGAGGCGAAGCCACTATTGTCATCGGGATGTAAGTCCTTGATTAACACCACAGGACGGCCATCATGAACCGCTCACAATTCCAATTGACCTTAGACCAAACATTTCCCATTTAATATCTAGGTTAAATTCCAATTTATTTTTTTAAATTTTTCTTCTACCACAATCATCTGTTATAGCAGTAGCCATTTAAAAAATATCTTCCTGCGCTTTTATACACCAATTTGTACAAACATACATCATCCAGAATATCCTCATTTGAATATTCAAGACACAAATAATAGGCTCACTAGTAGCACAATTAACAAATAAAGAATATTCACTGTTCTAGACGTGTTGAATTTGACTTTCTCTTGCTCTGAAGTTCTTTTGCCATTGCTATAGTCTCCTTACTGTGACGTCAAAACAGCTCAATTTGGAGGATAAAACAAATGAATTTCATGAGAATGAGAAACCTATGTCTTCAAAATTGAGCTGCATATCGAACCTTCCGACTTGCTGCAAGGGGTCTATAAGTTATTCCGAGTTTCCGACTTGCTGCAAGGGGTCTATTAGTTATTCCGAGTTTCCAACTTGCTGCAAGGGGTCTATTAGTTATTCCGAGTTTGAGAGAAAAACCGGGTCGATTTGGCATTGCAGAGCATTGTGGGATTGATTTAGTGGACGAAATAAACGCCATCTTGGACATATCTCCCCTAAAATGCAACTCCGCCTAGTTTTCCCCCTAACCTCAGAATGGCTAATATATAAGAACTGATTACCCGCTCTTGGTTTTATTGAGCAGATGTGGAGTGGATCTTGATGTTATTTCCTGCTCATGTTTTATATGTACAAAAAATGATCGGGAGGGACTGGGAGCTTGCAATTAACAGCACAGGTAGCCCAGAGAAGTATAATTTTCTAATCTTGATACATTTAAGCACGAGTTTCTTGAAGAAATTTGTCGGATAATACCACTTTTTTCGTCTGTCATCTTTGTACTTTTATATATGACAAAAATTCATGGTATTTGCTCCGTCCTTGTTTGATATTATTATCACATGATCACACCATATCACCTGTGAGCACGAGGCTGTTCTTTATTCAAAAAAGAAAAGAAAGAAGAAAAGAAAGAAGAAAGAAAAATCAAATAAACAATAAAACCATATCAAGATGCAAAGACGGAGTATGAATTAATACATTACAATAACTGAATAGAGAAAGAACAACAGCCTTCATTAGACACAAGTCCGCACGCAGTCGACGAACTTTTCACGAACCGAATTCATGACAATGCCAAAGGTTGCAAGTCCTAATGCATCCTTTGAGGTGAATAGATTTACCGGCTGCATAAACAACTCGAGGACCGACCTGGCAGCATCACATAAACGCGGATTTATTGATAGTTTCGTTCTACAGACCAGTACTAAAGCTTCCTTGGAGAATAGCAAAAAGGTTGGTAAGTAGTAATTTGATTTTATTACCTTTCACTAGCGTAGCAAAGTTATTCATATGCTTCCTAGTTCATTGACATTTCCATGTAATTCTAAATCTTTTGCCTCTAGCAAAGTCAACAAGTCAAATTTGAGCGACTTTGACTTTAAATTAATTTTATTCAGCTTAATTGTAGTCCTTTATTCCCGCCCTTTTTATTTACGGTAAAAATATAAATATCAAAACTGCAAAACGTTTCGGTTATTCTTAAACATGCGAACTCTGTGTCTGCCGAGCTGTGTTAGAGTGACCATAGTAAAATCCAAAAAACTTTATAGTAATACTAATTAGCACAAATTCATGCAAGTTCTATTGTCTTCTATTGTTTAACTAGTACTATTTACTATTACAGATTTACTGTGGTCACTCTATTGGACGACCGCTTTAGGTATGAGCTTCGGGATCTTTATTCTACTCTCTGTGTTGAACTAATTACATGAGCTGTATTTATAATAATTCTATGACAGGTATCGTTCTATAATCAATGTGATAATATCGGCGCGTTGAATCATGATTGGCTAAAGGGAAAATTAAATACCAAAGTATGATATCTTAATAACGAGTAAGAGTATAGGGCGTAACCAGAGGTACAAATGCTATTGGGAGGAGCTAAAAAGATGCCAATATCTAAACATGTGCGTGATGGTAGCTGTGCTGAAAATCTTATATCGATATTTGTATATAGCTAAATGGACTAGAGATTGATCATTCTTATCTTGTTTACTTAAGATAAGCAGTGGTAATTAGAAAACTTAGTCTTGCTTAATTAATCTGTAAAAAGTATTTATTTTCTCTCTCATAACAGCTGCAAGCTGAAATTTGGTTTTTCGCTGACGTCAATCAAACCTAATCAGTCGGTAGCTTTTGACTGGCGGCAGCGGAAAAAAAACATTTCAGCGTGCGACTCGGAGACACAGAGTGCGACACAGGAATCCCAATTCAACAAAAAAGAAAAGAAAGACGAAAGATGAATGCGGAGTAGGCTATGTTAAATGATGTGCTTTTATAATCAGAAAATAAGTACCTTATGGCCATTCATGAAATCTAATTTAAAAAATCAATCAACGATTTTTGGGCTAGACTAATTGATTTCTTTGTCATTAGGGCTTCGTACTTTTTTTCTCTCCAACCACTCGCTATAAGTATAATCTGATGACCAATATTATTGCCCGAGCTAAAAATAAACTGAAATATTAAATTTGGCGTTCATTGAAATTTTTGTTGTTGTGCAAAGAATTAAGAGCCTGCCTTTTGCTCGTTAAAAGAGAATAAGCTTTTATCTGGTATTTCTAAATCAGTACAACATAAATGCAATGATAGATATCCTTTTTTAACACCTTGGACAATTATTCACATGTATCTATCATTGCAAGCTCATCGTCTTGTTTCCATGCAAAGGCACGGCTACCTTTCAAGATGGCGCCTGGGACTGTGAAATAAAGCGCCAATTTGCATTAAATGTCCAACTGCGCTGTTAACAAAAGAGTATAGGCAAAATCAAAAACAATGAAATAAAAAAATATTAGTTAAAGGCTTCTTTGTGAAAAAGTAAGGTTTAAAATGTCCTTTAAAAATTAGCGGTGTAGTAATATTTTTAATTGTAGCAGGTAATTATTTCCGGTCAACGTTCTAGCTCCAAGAGTTGGGCGAAGTTTCACTGAAATGTGGTGTTAGTAAGAGCTCATTACTGATTATTAGGCTTCTTGGGGACCTTTTAAAACGACACAAAGTCGGGAGTAAATTAAAGCTTTCTTGTAAAAGCATTGCGTGTGTTGACTATCGTACTTTTTGTATACCTTAATGGTACCAATAACAATCATTCCTGTGCGGGTCTTCTTTGCAATGTTGCTATTCTTATCATCCAATCGGTCTACTATTTTATCATCACGACTCAGATTTCCAAATTCATTCATTTTTCATTCTATTGATTTAATGCAGTGAAAGCATTCCATCTTACTTAATATAAACTAGGCTCAATTCGTTTCAAGTTTATATAATTTAGGCGCAACGACAATGGTAATTTATTAATAATTCATCTAAGTATAAAGTTTGAAAAGATGTTGGGGATCGCGCTTTGTAACAAGCTGCATCAAAATTGTGGAGCCATCTGCCTAAAAAAATATTTTTCCATCCATCTATTCATCCATCCATCCATTCATCCATCCATCCATCCATCCGTCCGTCCGTCCGTCCGTCCGTCCGTCCGTACATCCATGTTTTCTTTCCTTTCTTCCTCCCTCCCACCCTCCCTTTCTCCTTCTGTTCCATGAACAACCAAAGATAAATAATAATAAATATAAATCCATATTCTTCATTTAATATGTGTTTATTAGATATTCCATAGGATAGAACATATTTTCATCTGACACAGACCTACATCTTGTACCCACTTTGTACCCACTTTGACCCACTTTGTGGGGTAAATTACAATACCGCTTGCTAAAAAATACCACACGGCATACACATATAACAAGTATAGAATATAATAATACTATGACTTACCAATAATCTAACTACATTTAATAATGTAACAATATATTATTAACTTCTTATCACTTATATTATTTCATAGATTTAATATTTTTTGAATAAGTTGTGTATTGCTTTATAGGTTTGTCTTTGTGAATAAATGGCTTAAATTTTAAAAATTCAATTCATTCAATAAGCTAATCTTAATTAAAGACTTTCATATATAAACCTATTTTGCTGAATTTAAATATTTCTAGCTAATTAGATAAATATACTATATTTCAATTGCTTTGAAACATTTTCATTAAGGAATTATTTTTTTAGTGAAAATTAACTGAAATTGAAACACGTTTTTATGTTTCTTTGTGCAATTTAAAAATTATTTCGTTAATAGTCCTATATAACTACCGGGATAAATTATTTTCAAAATCGGCCTAATTGAAAAGAATAATGTTTAGAATAATCAATATCTGATTATCCAGAGTTTCTTTCGGTCGTTCTCATTTCTAGAGTCCACGTTTTATTTGGTCCGAGGCAAACCTTACTTTTCGTTTTTATTTTTCTATATATATATAATATTTATTTATTTATTTAATTTCTCGGGTAATAAATTTATCAATAATCTATTAATTACGTTTTGAAAATAAATATATTTTTCTTATACGTATACAAATAAATATTCTATTTTAGAATCTTCTAGCTTTGTAGTTTAGGCAGCTAAAAGCACTAAAAAAATATTTGCTCAACAAATATGATTTCACTCACGGAATTATTTACTGAATGAGTCTTACAACTGTGAATTGTGCCGATTTATGGGTTCCCTTCGTTCGAGATCCTTTCTTGGCGTCTCCATTGTCACGCAAAGCCACGTACATTTTCTTTTGAGCCGATTGGCTAAGATGAGTCGCAGAGGAAAAAGTGTTAAAACCTAATGGTCCCTGGTACTGATTGAATAAAGTATCCTTATTGGGCTGGCTCTGTAGCAAAACAAAAACAAACAAACAAAAAAAAGAGAAAAAGCGACGTTAAAGCCTCTTCTACCTTCACACCGAAATTACACATTTTCCGAATTGTCATTAGGATATTTATCTAGTAAAGACAGTACTCTTTTGGGATTCCAAAACTAGGCCGTTAAAAGAACTGTTGCCTTTACACCTCTTTTTGTAGAAATACTTATTTACAAATTCACTTAAGCGTATAACACATCTCATTTTCATCATGCAGCTACATCATTTTGCGGTTGAAGGAAGTATATTTAGAGAATATTATAAATTCATAGAGTAGTTGAACACAAACATATTTTCAATACTAAAAAGTATTATTTGTTTTGGCTACCATCCAATATAGGACAGAAGTATCTCTACTGTCTCGTTCATTCAGTTGTATGACCAGCTGAAGCGGAACTTTTAACGGAATAAAAAGAGAGGTGTTGTTTACGGAAGTAAAGTCCCTTACCGTTGAGTATAGGCGTCCTTTGGCATCCATTGCAAGATATTTCTGCGCTCTAATGCCATAAATTCGAATTAAGCTTTTACCAACGGATTCTAGTCGAAGATCAGCTGTGACAAAAAGAAATTACACTAAGTTTATGTTCTTTTTTATAAGGAAATTACAGTTAATTGACTGTCAAAAATGATTTAATGCAAGAAGTATTGAATACTTGCAACACTCATACCAATTTTCCATTCCCACAGGACAGACAGAAGTATCTAGAATTTTCCATTTTAGGTCCTATTATATGTTAATAACACTATATAATAGAATCGCCGAGTTCATTCTGTTATATAGATAAGCAACATTATCTTGCGAATCGCAAAAGTTAAAAAATTTGAACAAGAAAATGAAAATTTAAATAGGTTCTGGTAATTATGATATCAAGATGTATAATAAGGCGAAGACAGAATTATAGTACATGTGTCGTCGCGTATATAAGTCGGTTAAACACACCTGTAATGCAGCAACATCATGTACACGCATTTTTATCGGTAATCAAACTTAAATCCAAACTGAAATGTGTTTCGTATAACAAACACAACAGGTTTCAAGCCAAATAAAACAGGTTGAAACTTCCAACCACGTTTTTTTGCACTAAATTTGCCAACATTTGAATTTGTAATACTTTTAAGTAAGCTTATGCAGCTTTTCCATCCATTCGATTTGGTACTTTCAATAAGTTTTATTAAGAAAAATTGTTTTTTCAACTGGAAAATCTAGTTGGTAATAGTCTGGAAAACGAAAAAGCATAGGGACTCGCTTTCGAAAAATTCAATGCAAAATCAGGATATTATACACGTGCAGCAGGTTCAGAGAAAAGTCGACTTACCATTTGGACTATTATAGGTAGTTCCTCCAACACTGCCGTCGTCTTTAATCGCTAAGAACCATCCATATTTGCTTTGTAATCTAGCATTTATCCTAACCGTAGTCCTAATCGCTTGTCTTTTTGGTCTGTCCCTGAATACAATGGAGTCTAGCAATTCCTCTTCGAATGAATTTGGTCTACGAATTAGATCTTCGATGTCCCCCCTTCCTCTAGTATTTGGTCTGGCATGACAATTCCATGTAAATATTGCAACTAGAATAAAAAGTAAAGCCTGAAAAAGTACATCAAAGGTTAGTTAGTTAGTAGATCTAAGAGTGAAACAGAAGCAGCTAGCCATACTGGGTTCACCGGTTCGTACCTCTAAAGACACAACACCCATTTTACGATGTTGTGATCAGAAACTGCTTTCCCCTTATGTCTGCTCGGAATGATAAAACGATCTAGTGAACGCCGTTTATATAGCTTCAAACTACGAGAGAAACACCTACTTATAAATATTGGTGATTACCACTCAATATCAAACGAGATATTCTATTCCTCGTTCTATAATTAATGAAGCCTTAATTCAATTCTCCCACGCAAACGATCTCGTCGCTCTCTTATCAACTTCCGCATCAAGATCGCCTGCACTGTTAAAATATGGTGACTTCGATCTGCCTTATTCGAGCAGCTAGGAGGGTCAAATACTTAAATGCATCCAGATGCAACTTTACTGAGTTTCCGCGTTCAATTGATCGGAAACCAGTGGCGATAAAATAATTAGGGAAGACCCCTTGTCAACCCTAATTATAATTTACTTTACCACACAGGGAAAACCCCGAATTCTTATTCTTAAACCTTTATGATATCCCAGGCTCTCTCTGATTTGGTTGATCAGCCAATCATAATTCAAGAGAAATTTTGCAAAAGGACTAAATGAGTAAAAAAGTCTTTGGAATCGAATTTTTTGGCTTGAAAAATATTTTTCGATGTAACGACAAACTTAAGATAAGATTCATAGCACAAAGACGATAGGGAATAATAAGTTTATGTTCTAGGATAAATAAGAATTATTTTAGTTGAGTCAGCGATAAAAATCAACCTGTCTTGCAGAAAATGTACTTCCAAACAAAGTATGCAGGTTTTGCCCTAGATCTCAAAAGTACTTTCGCGTTTTGCACACGAAAAAAAACAACAAAACTATCTAAACAACTTGAAAACTTTCTAGTAGCATGAAAGCCTAGTAATAGTTCTAGGTCGGGATCCTAAATTCGCGTACAATCTAGATCATACAGATAATATTTTCTGACAATTAACTAATTATTTCCTCGTGTTTTCGACAAACTCATCACAGATTTTAATCCATAATTTACTTCACTATTTACTTAAAAATTTTCTGAGAATTTCACTTACCGTCATTGAAGTTATCTTATGCATTCTTGGTAAATAAGTGAACGTTGATCCGACGACAGAATAAAATGAATTTTCCAAACTATTTAATGATAATATCGAAAAAATCTATAATTCTCCCTTCTGTATTGAGTACGCCTTTTTCTTTCTTACAGCTAGTGTAGATAGTATTATTCCAGTCGTAGGCTGGAATGCGTGTGCTCGAAGTAAACTCGCCATGTTTTTATAGACCCTTGGTTGCCGAGGAGATTGTCAGGCAAATAAAGCAAAATTACGTCAGAAGTTAGGAAGCTAGAGAGAAATTCTCTGTACATATCGTCATATTGCTAGAAGGCCAATAATCGTTTGGTTATTTCGGGAAAGCAAACGCCCCCCCAATCCATGGTAGGCTTACTACGGCTGATTAAGAACGGGAGGCACACTAAATGACGTAAAATATAACCAAGAATTTGAGTGGATGCGGAATATTCTATGATTATGAAAGATATTCTCTCATGGTTGAAATTGTTATTATTTATACCAGGGAATATTGCTATGTCAGTTTTAGTATGTCTATGGTACTGCAGGTATACCTCGATAGGAAGCGATAATGTGCTAATAGCTGCAAGAAACTTTAAGGGTTATTCATACGGCACTACTACAAGGGCTTTTTATTCGTTATACTAAGTGATTTTGAAGTAATATGCCTAAAATGTGGTGTCTAGTCACTGAACTGTGAATAAAACTTAGAGCTATCAAAAAAAAAACTATACGCGAAAATTGGTCAGACTGCAGCAAAGTTCCCCAAGTACGTACATTTTCTCTCATTTTCGTACATGATATTCAATATCGGGTCATTTACGGTACATGTACACTGTAGCATCTCGTTGAATAACCATTCATAGGTTGATATCAAGTCGTTAACAATGGCACGAGCCTATGCTTGCTCAACAATTTGCATAAAGGAAAACTTTCAATGGTTCATTGGCTTTTGTTATTCACCAAAGTCGCACTCACATGATTGATAATTCATTTGACATCGATAAGATTAGGTAATAGTTTTCCACACCCATGCTCTTGAAAGTCCCGGGAATGTAGTTATAAAAGAGAATTAACAAATACGTTTAAATTTACCTAAGCGTGGACAGGAAGAGAAAATCCACGGTCTGCAAATTGCATGATGTTCCGCGGTTACAGAGAGTCTAAAAAAACTCGTCGTGGCAGTATCCTTCCGATATCTGGTTATCTTTGTCTTTCTTGCGAAAAACCATTCCTGACATTTTGGCTAGAAAATGCATCAGAAATTATTTGCATTTCTGAGAAACTTTAAGTTTTTTAAATTGCTGAAATTTTAGTTTTTAAACAATAATCGAATCTAGAATGTTCAACCGTGGCGATCTCTGTCGGTTGTCTTGCTATTGCAGCATTGTGACGACGACACTTGTGAAGGAAGTTGGCGTCTTATCTGGACACCGATAACGGTACAAAATAAAAGAGAGTTCTTATCGGGCTGTATTAAACACGTGTGAAAATCCCATATAGATAAGATAAGTAGTTCCACTGAATGAGAAATGTAATTTGTTCTTCCTGTAAGGAAAGTGAGATTTTTTTTAATAGTGCAAAAAGAAAGAGAAGTGTTTTTGGAGTTAGTTGGTGGGAAGATATTTCCGGCTTGCTGACGAAAGCTGGTGACAATAAGAATTAGTTATTTAGAAAAGAAAGGAAGAAAAAAAGGACAAAAGAAAGCCAAAAAGACAAAACGATGATAGAATAGAAGAGCAAAAGAGAGAAAAAGAAATCTTAAATGTAATGACAAATGTTTCAAAACACAAAACACCACGTTATTCATAAAAATGAACTCGCTTGGCAACTCAGTGACATCTTGTAATTTCGGAAAGCTAAGACTTCTTCGATAACCTTTTCTAACTTGATTTCAATTATTCAAAGGTACTCAATAGATGAATTCACACGATTGAATATCTGTTAAAAAAGTCAAGGAATTTGAACTTAAACACATTTAAAATAGACGATTGGAGCTTTTGCTTGGCGCGTTGGTGTATAAAATTAGTTGATGTTTTTCTGTATTTAAGGCCAGTATCACGAAAATGATCTTAAATATTGAATTCATAGCCGTCCTTAGACGTTCTTAAACACTGACTTTTAAGTTGAAATTATGTTTTAGGTGTTATATAAAGATTTTCATTTTGTAATGCGTTGGTTTTATGGCCAATTACAGTGTTGACATTGCTTTAACTATAGGCTCATATACAAGTAAGCGTAGTTTTTAAAAACAATATATCTTATATATCTATGGGCAAAAGACTATCGCAGAATATTTCTTAATTAAAGTGTTTTGATATCAGTATTTTATTTCTATTTTCATCGTTTACGGTAAAATCAAAGCAAAGTTTAACAAGCCAAGAATGATATAAACTTAACTTGGTTAAGGATATAAAAATGAAAATGAGTAAAATTGAATTCTATATTCTAAGAATTCCCCGTTTGTCCGGCATTCAAATTGTTTGTGTGTGTGTGTGCGTTTTTTCGAACTAAATTAATTATTCTTTTTTAAATCATACTTTTAGAACAGAAAGTGCCGGAAATTTAAAACACAGGGACAGGTGGATTTGTTGGTTCGTAGTGTATCCCGCGCGTGTTCAGTGAAAATATGCATATACACAGACAGACAAAACCCGTTTTCCGCCTCTAGCAGCAAGAAACGAAAACGAACAGATAGGGTTCAGAGAAAGCTAGACTCAACAATAAACTAGAATAAATACCATTTGACGTCTCCTTCAATAGTGTTGTCTTTCTATTTCAGTGTGACCAATTTTTGCCTTGTTCACTCGAATAAAGATCACCATTTATAGCCTCTATAAGTACAAGTTAAAGTTTGAGTTTATCAATCTCCGCAAGCTTTCCTCGATCAGAAACTAAAACCAATTCGATTTATTCGTGTAGGAACATATATATATATATTTATAGTACCAAATATATTTAGATTAATTACATTCAGCTAATCTTAGCAAATTACTTTAAGGGTTTGCCCAATAATTCAGTGAAGCTTAAAGGTTGACTAGCGTTTCAAGCTGTTTGCCCAATGTTGCCCACATTCATGTGCCTTCAAGCATTCCCGATCTGGCAACAACATTTTATGCTAAAAGGAGTAATGATCTCGCCAAAACTTGCTCTCATTCTTTCTTCTGACTCCATAAAAACGTTTGCCATGGTTCTATTCAGGTCTTTCAATATGAGGTCACGCTATCGAAACATTTTTTTTTCGTTTTATCATGAGAAAAAGAGTACGGTAAAATGGCTATCGGATATTTGTCAAATTGTAAAGTTTCGTGAAGATTGTCAATAATCCAGAGAAATCGAATGCATGGATTTTTGAACCTTTCAGTTTTTAAAACTTGATAAAGGTACTTTTAGGTATACAATTTAGTAAGAAAACTAGTTGTAAAAGACAACGTTTCGCTGTCATCTCTTATAGTTTTTACGATTTTTTCGAGTGCCTGCTAACAATCGTTTCATTCCTTGTAAGATCTTATGTTAATAAATCATATCCTGAATAGTTTAGGTGCAATTTTCACGAAACTTTGCAGTTTTACTTATGACGGTATGAAACTTTAAAACATAACTCCGTTTTCAATTCAAACAAATTTCAGTACAGCTTGCCGTCACTTGAAAAACCTCAATTACTTTTTTATTTCATTGAGTTTGGCTCCATCTTTTGTAGCCTCTTTATTTAGTTATTTTAGGTGCGTTCATCGTACCCTCATTTTCTGTCCTTTTCTTCTCTTTAAGTATGTTATTACAAGTGAAACCTATAACAATTAATTAATTAAATACATACTGAATAAAGTGATATATGTCGGTAAAAGAAAAACCCTTTTATTTCGGCTGATAAAAAATTGAACAAAGCCATGAAAGTTTGGAATAAATTCTTAAAATTTTTTACTATAAGAACTATGATTCATATCTCTAGAAATTAAAGAGCAAATACTTGCAGTACTAATTCTACATGAAGTAAATACTTGAATGGCAAAATATTTCTTGATTTGAGTGATGCGTTTCTAAGTTATGAAGGTTTATACTTCCAATATGCTAATAAGTGCGACGTCTTAAGGCTTAATTAAATATACAAAATTGAACTGGTTCATAGATACAGTATTTAAAAAGCATCATTATTTTACTCATGGTTTACATGAAAGCTATATTGAATTTGTATTTTCAAAATGGTCAGCTTTTAGTATTACTAGTTACGACAAAAACACTCAAATACCTTACCTGACGTCATCATCATTAACATATTGGAAGTATAAACCTTCATAACTTAGAGATGCATCACTCAAATCAAGAAATATTTTACCATTCAACTATTTACCTTATGCAGAACCAGTACTGAAAGTATTGTCGAAGGATTCATTTGCACTTTAAAGGAGATTCTATAAGGGTTTTTTCTCTTTTTTATTGTAAAAATCTTGATAGGAAATAGATTCTGAATTCTATCGTCATTTTTCACACACATCCTTGCATTCTTGAAATTAAATGCTTTCTGACTTTCTGCTGGCGCAATTCCGGAGAATTAAAAAATGCCATAGTATCGTGGTAGAATCCTTCACGTTTACCACGTCCTACCCTGGGCTATGGAGTATGTTTCCTATTGTTTATTCTTACGTTAGTCATCTTTGCAGACACACGGACTAGCTACCAGACTGAGACAGTTAAAATGGTTTTCCGTCCGACGTAAAATTCACTTCCGAAGATTAGTTACGGTCGGTTGGACTGAAACGATTGAATGAATGCAAGCAGAAAACTTACAGTTTTCAAAAATGATTTGAAACGATTTGATCGAAGAATTCTTCGTCATTTTGTTTCGGGGGAAAATCGTCTTGTCCTCCGCAGCTATCGTCATTCACAGGGTGATGTTATCTGGGACCACTCGGGAAGGATATTTCGTTAATTCTTTTCAGTTTTCCAAACTAAAAAGCTAAACTAAATGAAGCACTGAAAACTAATTTAGGATGAAGCACTTCATGGCCCCCACACTTCTGATAAATATAATTAAGTTTAAGGATTTTAACATTATGGGTGTGCAAAAAATAGGGTGAAAATGTGTGCAGTGTTCAATATGTAACTTTAAGAACCAGCACGAATTGTGCGTAGACGTACTGTTCAAAGAGATAAGAGAAAGAATTAAAATAATAAATAAAACACAATTGCCGACAACTTAAAAATAAGAATTTAAGTCTTATAAGCCAATATTTCTTCAATATTTCTTCTTTGGTGTGACAATACAAGAACTGGAACAAACTTTACTGCATGAAAAACTTCGAAACTTGTTCATAGCAAGGATGCTTTCTGACGTCGATGTAAAGTTTATTACAACATCTTTTGTACTGAACCGGCTTTATTACTTCTCGCGTCTGAATGCAAAAAATCTTTCGGTTAAGATGTTAAATTAATAAAATGTAGTTGTATAGTGGACTAGATAGATACTGTTGTTATTTTGGCGACAACAGCACTGGCCTTTTAGTTATTGATATCAAAACTAATGCTCGAACAATGTGAACGGGACACAAGCCCTATAGCAAAAATAATTGTATTCTGAGTTGGGCCGTTTTTGTTTTGCATGGTTTTAATTGTTTAGGTCCGAATTCATCGTTCCTTGTCTATTGATTTATTTTTCAAGAACCGCGAATAAGGCTGATTTGACCACATCCTTGTATGTATCTATAGCACATTCTCTCAAGGATTCCAGTAGCAACTTATATAGTATTTCAAATACTGATTAATTAAGCATCCATGCTCCCTTGGGCGATTGCTTGCACGTACTGGTCCAGCTTCTGCCTGCTATAAAGAAAACCACAATGATCTACTTTGTAATATCAAATATTACAGTCTTAAGCTCGTGTCAAACTTCGACGCCTGCAACAGGTTCGGCTTATCTGAAGTTCGATTTTTGACCTGGGCCTAAGCCAATACATGTTGATAAAGTAATGTCAAATCCTTTAATAGAAATATGACATTAGTTAGTGATTGCATGGATGCGCCAGTGCTTGATTCTGCCTGCATGCTAAGCCTCTAATGAAAACCAGCGGGTATAGACTATATTAAGCTTCTTAACGATCTCTTGAGTATGAAAAACGTGTACGTAGACTTTAGGTAACCGCGATTGTATCTAGACTATTCCGTTTGTGTTAATCAACGCATTTTGATTCGGATCTAAAAATCCTTCACGTTTACATATTCGACAACCCTTGGGTTTGGCTAATCCAGTTTTTGATTGAAATTAATTTGGCCACCTGACGTTTGTGGCTCAAAGTAAAGAAAAATACTTGTACGCATGGTCGACCCTTGTATGGGTTTGGCTACTACAACTATTCGGGAGTCATGACGTTTATGACTCAAAACATGCAGGAGGGGCTGCCCATATAAAAAATAGGCAAGACATCAATTTTATCTAATAAAGTCCACCCATAAATCGTTTCTTTATTTGTGCATGCCCGCGCGTTTGAAGGAAGGGTGCCGGCCTCTTAATTGCATAAGGGACAAAGAGGGACAAATCTATCGCTTTAATTTTTTTCCATAGTGGAGTACATTAAAAGCATGCAAAGGAACTAGTCCTATCATCAAAGTCATCGAAATCCAAACTTAATGTAAACGGGCCGAGTTTAGACGTCGCGGTAAATCTAATTATCTTTGAAGGTCGAGCGCAGTTTTACCTTGAAGCTAGAAGAAGTATATATACCAAAGTTTACGTATATCTTCTGCTGGCGCTAAGCAAAATAGCTGATCATGGGCGTTTTCTTAGCTCCTGACCTCAGAGATTCGACGCGGCAAAAATTCGACGTCTTCACTAGACCTAAGCCTAAGTGGTGCTCATGACAATTTTAAAAATAGGTAAATTTTAAAGGCATAATAAAGTATTTCTCACACTAGTGCTCACACTATTTTTTTTAGCTAGTTATATCTTCAAAGTATTTCTTAGGTCATCCCTAGGCTTTCAAGCAATTGCACTGCCGTGTCATTCAACACAGTCCCAGGCACAATTCAAGCTTCTGTACCCGTTGGTTAACTTGACTAGCTTACAGTGCAACAAAATTTGATATCCATAATGCCAATAAGCAAAACTTTAAGCCGTAGAGTGTATTACACGAAGCGAAATTTTGAAGTGCTCTCGTACTCGGGCCCCGGAAAATGTATCGATCTGGTGTCAAAATTAACTATTAGATTAGGTAAGTTTTAAATAGCAATTTACCTGCATAACGAGTGCATAAAATCAAAATATAGCTACGCCTCCATTATATACGATAAATTTGCTATGAGATGTATACAAACTATTATATTCGATATACGAGAAACAAAATGATTGCGAATAAAAAAAATTGCAAAATCGTTTTGAATAATTTTGGAGATACTGAATATTACAACACCTCCCCTCCCCCAACGAGAATAAATAATATAACGACGCGCCATTCATCAGAGACGAATTAAGATAGAATAACTTTATTTAACCACAGTAAACTCATCAGGATTTTACAAAGAAATACTAGATAAATACATCTTAAAATTAATACTAAATCGATACTATAATTTAAAGCTTGCTAAATTCATTAAATAATGTACTATGAAAATAAGAGACCTATTTTGCACGAGTGCTGTGCAAATAAATGCTACTCCTAAGAAGCGGATAAGCTCAATGTAATCCTTGTCTAAATTTGCTTAGGGTGTTTGTCTTTCGCAGATCATTTGGCAGACTGTTCCATAGCACCGCACCACTGTACCCAAAACTCTTTTTAAGGTAGTTAGTGCGGGGCTTTGGAATTGCTAGTTTGTTCTCAGTGTTTTTCAGAGAATAGCTCGTTACGCTGCTACGATCTACAAACATGGATCGCAAACACTCGGGGCCAAGGTTATTTTTGTGATTTGTAGATTATAACTGCTTATTTACGCTGTTCAAGCTTCATCATTTTATGGGTATTGACTAACTAATAACTGACTTCATGGACTATCGGCTATTTTGAAAAAAGAAACGGTTAAAAAAGACTCCAGTCAATAGAATGACGTCAAAATGGAGAGTGGAAAACCGGGACCCATTGATCCAGTCTAGAGCACGCAGCGTGGCAAGAACTTTCGCTGGCGTCTGCTCAGAATGCAACAAGATTCAAGACGCACAGGAAATGAAATTACGCTTATTAATAAGGAGTTTAAAAATAGAAAACTCGCCTCAACCAGCTCGCCACGAGTCGCTCGTGTATGACGAGATAACGCAAGGGTTTGATACACCTTTGCTTTCTTGACTTTAGAATACACTCATTTCAATACAGCTAGTCACCTGAAAAGCTAACAAAGCCGAGACCGACAAGGATTATGGATAGATACGTTTTACATGTTTCAACCGCTTGATAACCGATTGATGGACTTGAGATCTTCTACCAGTTACAAGTTAACCTCCTCTGAGCATCCTCAACTGCTGCAGTTTGTGTCAAAAGCTTTACTTGTTGGATATAAAACATTTCCCCATGATTCTCAGCGATCACAGCTTTCTAAGCAGGTTTTTGGTGACTAACTTTATTGAAATAAGTATAGTAATGATGAAAAGGTAAATTGTACACCGTGAAAAAGATGAAAAAACTTAATGACGTTTCGGACGCTAGTCCTTTGTCGGAGTAAAAGAGCTCTTTTACTCCGACGAAGGACTAGCGTCCGAAACGTCATTAAGTTTTTTCATCTTTTTCACGGCGTACAATTTACCTTTTCATCAGTACTGTTTCATTAGAAACACCGACGCAGCTCACACTAGCTTTTAGCTAGTTATATCTTGAAATAAGTATATGTCAATTTAAAAAGGAAAAAACACGAAAAATGACGACCTAGTCACTTATGTTTTGCTTCGGCAAGAAATGAATGCTACAGTTATCTTGAAATTATTTCAAAAGGCTTCCTAAATCAATTAGGGCTGTCCACGAGTTGCTCGGCAACTTTTACGATTTCGAGCAACATTTTCAATTATGGGCAACTTTTTTCCATATGAGCAACTTTTTTTAATATTCAGCAAATATTTCTCTTGTTTATAATTTTCCTCGAGTTCTAGCAAATCATACCCAATAACAGAATATAAGTTTTTTTCTTGTCGTTCAAAGTTTCAAAAATAGCTAATTTGTAAAATTCAAACATGGGTTGCCTGTGGTAATCTATGCATGCGATCAGGAAAGTCAGCGGTTTTACTGTTAAAACAAAATGGAAAAAATGCATACTCTAGTTATTCTTTTATTTATTTATTAGTGACTTCCATGCAGATTACATAAATATCAAAAAAATACAACAACAACGACAACAACAACAACAACAACAAAAAAGAAAACAATGATAATGGAATCCAAAAAACGGATACGCGGAAACTAGCGTACGGACTCGTAGTCCCATCAAGGCTCGACCCAAAATCATAATTAAGTAGAAGTCGATTGGTGCACAAAACACACATTACCAACAATTACAGCGATTAATCGATCTACAATGACGGACATACAGATTTACATGTCTGGCTTTCTAGAAGTGTCGAAAAAAAACCAGGTGAACTTGTCTAAATAGAATTCATAGAGCATTTTCTTGTAAGTAGTTACAGAGGGAGCTTTACGTATATGAAGTGGAAGTGCATTCCACAAGATGATAATACGGTTAAAGAACGAGTCCCTAAATTGCTTGCATTTCTCGTACGTCCTGAGACTGATTTGACAAAACGGGATTGATATGATGCTATAATGGTCGTGAAAGCACTTAAAGAGATTCGGAAGAGGAAGAAGCATAACAGATGCTTCGATAGTTATCAGTACACGACAGTAGTCAAGTAAGTTTTGACATTATGCATTTAAGGTTTTTTAATTAAAGTTATGAAATCTGGAAAAGACAATTCTTTCTTATAGGTAAATTTATCAATTTGTCGTAGTAAAAAAGTTGAAGATTTTGTGAACAGTGTTCTGGCAAATGTTTAGCAACTTTTAGAGTTTGGGGCAAATTTTGAGCAACATATTTGAATTTTTGGAGCAACTTGTGGACAGCCCTAAAATCAATCACTGTTATAACTGCTTTTTTATTGGTCGTGAGCAATGAGAAGCCTATTTCAAAGTCACGGTATTTAGACCTGCTTGTCACAGCTAAACTATAAGACAATTTCCAAAAATATATTTTAAATCTTCATTCAGTTGTAATTTATCTGCCGGCTCATTTTTCCTTTTCGTTTTTACCAGAAGCGTTCTTCTGTTCCGCAGCAGCAGCCGGGGCCGGAGAGGGTTCTTCACTGAGGAGTGACCTTTGTTTGTCCAGCATATTTTTTTCTCAATTCATTTGCCAGAGACGACTCGATCTTTTGGAATAACGGCTTGGGCTGAAAACAATGAAAAAACTGATTTAATACGAAATGCAAGACGTAAAGGGTGTGCAAATGAACCCTTCGACAATACTTTCGGTACTAGTTTCAACCAGGAAAGTGTGTCACTCAAATACCTTACTTAATGTCACAGTCATTAACATCATTGAAAGTATGAACCTTCACTTAGGAGAGGGTAAATACACTGGCGAAAGGTGAAAGAACTTTGGATTTTGCATTGATTTTATTTCGTGGGTGCCTTTCCAAACAGATATCTTTAAAAGTTTACTAACCGTTCCAATCTTGTGACCAGGCTTCAAAACTGGTACGAACTGCTCCATTAGGGCGTTGGTGTGGTCGTCAACCTGACGTAAAACATGGCAGAATGTAAGGACACGCAAAACGTTCACTGATAGAAAATGCATGACTTTAAAGAGTAGTAATACGCAAATTAGAACGGTTTTCATATGAGTATAGTTAGAAGGACACATTTATGTGTAGTCGCATGATTAGCTGTACCATATTATACTGTAGCCGTAACTATGCATTGTGATAGATCAACTACAGGAAGACAATGAGAAGCCATTTCAACGCACGTGCTGTAAGAAAGTACTGTATGTTTCCGATTCATTCGATAAACATTCTTATGGGAAGCCATTTCAATGTTACAGCCTGTCGTACCGTGCACGTCTGTAAGTCAGTGCTGTAAGGAAGTACTGTATGTTTCCGATTCATTCGATAAACATTCTCATGGAAAGCAATTTTAATGCTACGGCATGTCGTACCGTGCACGTCTGTAAGTCAGTGCTGTAAGAAAGTACTGTATGTTTCCGATTCATTCGATAAACATTCTCATGGAAAGCAATTTTAATGCTACGGCATGTCGTACCGTGCACGTCTGTAAGTCAGTGCTGTAAGAAAGGAAGGAAGCAATTTCAATGCTAAGGCATGTCCTATCGCGTACTGTAAGTCAGTACTGTATGTTTCCCACTCATACGAGAACCATTCCTTTGGGGAGCTATTTCAGTGTTACAGCATGACGACCGTGCTCGCGCTGTAAGTAGGCACACCATACGAAAACAGCTCTAGTAAAAGGGTAGTCATTCTTTCTTTAATAATTTTCAATTTCTCTTGCAGATAATACTGTAAGAACAGAATCATTGTAGACTAACCTGGAGTTGAGAACGTATTTCCTGACTAGTGACTGGCATGTAGGGATGAACGAGAACAGAGAGGAGGAATGAAAGGTTAGTTGCTACGCCAATAACAGTACCAGCACGATTTCTGGAAAAGAATAAATCAAATTGTTTGTCATGTACGAATAAACGGCACAGAAAAATCTTTGCAACCACTCCAATCTCGTCAATAGATCAACAATATAAATTGTCACTCAAGAAAAACGTTTACGCATGCGTGTATTTCAACAACAACAACGTACGGACTCTCGGTATAATCTGTTCCTTAGAATAGGGATTAAGATTATATCCTAAAGAACATTTGTTATTAAACCACTCTCAAACGTCATTATTTTCGAGCAAAATTGACTTGTAACTTTAAAGAAATCATATTATTATTTCAAAGAGTTTGTGATTGTCGCCATCTGGATATATTGTACATTATGTTAAGACTGTGTCGCCTTGAATACAATGCACTTTGAACCCAGGTGAATATAGTCTGAGTAGCCAGGCACTTTGGCCGCTAGGGGTTTGGTACTCTCGTTCTTCTTCCCCCATCCCCTCCCCCTATAAGAATTTCCGTTTCTTCTTTAACATGTACTGTTCGTTTGTTTTTGGTTTTTGATTCGGCTTCTAGTACATGTGGATGCCCCTTGAACGCAGAACCCCCTCTTTATGATGTGGATCCACCCTGGCTCCTAAAGCCGGTAACGCCAACAATATTAAGATCAATAAGATAATAAAATATCAGTCTAATCATGGTACTGTGACAATATGTTGCAACCACAGCACTGTTCACGATATGAAGTCGATAATTATTTTGGTCAACCAATTTGAAAGGGTTAGTAAATCATCGTTCATTAGGGTTATACGGGAAGTACGGGGACGGCGTTGTGTTGCGAGAACACAGCACGGAGTCCAAAGATAATACATTTTTATCGATCGCATGTCGCGAGTTAATCGATTATTTAATCAGGACACCGAGGGAGGCTACTGTCATTAAAGTATTTAAAAGCGTAGTTGATTTTTAATGTTATAATATATCATCCACGAGTCACCTGCGGATTGAAGACATCAAACGAAAACGTATGCCAAGCTTGCTTAGCTAAGTTCAGGTCTTTAATTGAGTCTCTTCTCATTTGGTAATTACATTTTGGTAATAGCCTCGGTGAGAGCAAACCATTTGCAAAAGTCATCTGTAGTCTGATGAATAATACCGATGTTTTGACTGATCCCACGGAGTAGTTTTAATGGTATCTGTTAATGGCCGACTTTTTAAAAGAGGCTGTGCAAATTAGTAGGTGGTCTATAAAAAACAGCGGTATACATCGAATGCTAGATTGGTGTATTGCCCTATTGAACTGTGATGCTATATGGAAACAATCCTTTGTCTTAAAACTAATAAAAAATTGTCTTGGGAGGGGACCAAAACAGCAACAACACAAAGGAAACAGTATAAAACAATATATAGAACTAAGAAAAGCAATAATAGCAACCAAATTCCATATCTATATATATAGGAATATATCTATATATATTACATAGGATAAAAAACGCTTCAAAACAAGACATATCAGAGCTATCGATTCAGCTGCAGATTAAAATTAGCCAAAATTCATGTTCTTTGCCATTCTGTCGCCCTTATAAACAAGCTGTGTATAATAGTGAAATAAGGCAATTCCAAGAGGACCGAAATATAAGGAGATTTCTTCGTCTGATATCTCACTTGAAGAGCGACGATGTGACCGTGGTTCGCTCCGTTAAAATGTTTTCACGAATTCATTTTCATTTGACTTTCGTTTGTTCACCTCAAAAAAAGACAATCATTCTTATCATCATACATTTAATTATCTTGCCTTTGATTGGTCGAGAACATTCAGCCAATCACTGATAGCGTGTAAAATTGATATAATAATTTATTACCTGAAGTTTTTCTACATGATGCTTACCTTTCAGCCTCGCTGCCTTTGATTAATACCCAGGGTTTGTTGCCCTGCACGTATTGATTACCATATTTAGAAATGTTTAGGAGTACCTTAAGGCCCTCTCGAAGCCTAATAAAGAAGAATACGACACACATTATATATAACTATTTCAAAGAGGGTTGGTGAAGGTTTTGTTGCATATGTTGCATACGAAGCACTGGGCCCGGTTCCCCGAAGCCTGGATAGCGCTATCCGACGTACAACCGGGCCCTGAAATACACTCTGCGAATTTAACCAGTGAAAGGTAGATGGGCAATATAACATAATAGACAAAGAAAAAAAGTAGAAAGAAAAAGAAAGAAAGGAAAAGAAAGACGAAAGAAAAAAAAGGAAAGAAAAAAGGAAGAAGAAGAAAAAAAGAACGAAAAAAGAAAAAGGCAGAGAAAGCAATAAAGTAATTTTTAAAAGGTTTTTGAACCACCCCTTTACAAGAATCCAACTTCATAGCTTGCTTCCTTGTTGACGGACAGACAGACAGACCATTGTATTACCTTATTTTTTCCATATTTTCAACGTAAGTCGTAAGCTCACGATTGACCAGAGCGATAAAGTTCTTGTCCTCGTCATTGAGGGTCATTTCTGGTACTACCCCTTCGAAGTTTTTATTCAAAAACATCAAGGCTCTGGAAGAAGTAAAGTTCAAATATTTTATTTCCTGGGAATTAACTACAGAATCTCTACATGGACAACAGTACCAGTTGGATTGGTCGACACCCTAAAACAACCTCTAGGCTGATCAAAGTCAGGGCATGGCTTAATCACAAATCGAAACCTAAAACAGCCCCTGGGCTGATCTAAGTCAGAGCACGGCTAACTCACTGATTGAATTTGTAGTTTTTTTTGGTGAATAACTCTGCGAACTGAAATATTTTTGGGAACATATTGCATAAAACATGACTTAGTTCGTCTTAGGACGTTTTGTTACTAACCTGTTGATAAAGTTGCCAAGATTGTTCAGAAGTTCAGAATTGTTTTTCAGGACAAAGTCTGACCAACTGAAGGCACTGTCCTGAAAACAAAAAAAGGAAAGAAAGACGAAGAATTAAATATGCACAGTGGAACATCTCCTTTCAAACATCTCTATATTACGTACACCTTTACAATACGGACACCTCTACATTACGGACACCTTTATATTACTGACACCTCTATATCACAGACACCTCTACATTACGGACACCTTTATATTACTGACACCTCTATATCACAGACACTTCTATATCACAGACACTTCTATATCACAGACACTTCTATATTACAGACACTTCTATATCACAGACACCTCTATATTACAGACACCTCTATATCCCAGACACTCCTATATCACAGACACTTCTATATCACAGACACTTCTATGTCACAGACACTTCTATATCACAGACACTTCTATATCACAGACACCTCTATATTACAGACACCTCTATATCCCAGACACTTCTATATCACAGACACTTCTATATCACAGACACTTCTATGTCACAGACACTTCTATATCACAGACACTTCTATGTCACAGACACCTCTATATCACGGACATTCTATATCACAGACACTTCTATATCACAGACACTTCTATATCACAGACACTTCTATATCACAGACACTTCTATATTACAGACACCTCTATATCACAGACACTTCTATATCACAGACACTTCTATATCACAGACACTTCTATGTCACAGACACTTCTATATCACAGACACTTCTATGTCACAGACACTTCTATATTACGGACACCTCTATATTACGGACATCTCTATATTACGGACACGTGGTCTGAAATGAGAAAACATCAAGCCAGAGGTAGAAATATCTATTGCGGGTGTGGAAATGAAAAAAGTTCCAATGTTCAATTATTTACCTGCCCTTCAGGTCTGATGTACAGGAGGTAGAAGCGCCAGATGTCTGCTGGGATACCAGAGTCTTCTGCATCGTCCCCGAACACACCAACACCTCGGCTTTTAGAAAACTTATCATCCTCATAATTCAGATATTCTAAACGGAATACATGGAACAAGATGCTAGATTTAAGCAAATTTAGATAAATCGTTGGATATAAAGGGTGGAAAGATGGATGAAAGGACGGATGGACGGAATGGAGAGAGATCAGTTAAATGGAATAAACAAATGGAATGATCCATGTAATGGAAATTAGAAGAGATAACTAGCTAAAAACTAGTGTGAGCTGCTTCGGTGTTTCTAATGAAATAGTAATGATGAAAAGGTAAATTATACACCGTGAAAAGATTAAAAAAAATTAATGACGTTTCGGACGCTAGTCCTTCGTCGGAGTAAAAGAATGTAATGGAAAGATGAATTGATACATAAGCGACGGGAGGATTAGTAGGTAGATGGATAGGTGTGATAGGATAAGTTGAATGAAAGCTGCTTTCAATACCTGTAGCATTAATGCTGTCCAGTAAAGTATAATTTTCATCAGCACCAAGCAAAGTACAGGGAAAGACCACAGTATGGAAAGGTACATTATCCTTGGCCATGAACTGGTATGAAGCCACCTGAAGAACGAAATCATGCAAAAATATAGCAGCAAGTTAGCAGGTGAGTCAGAGCAGTAGAGTATTCTTAATATTCGGCAATTTTACAAGAGAATAGCTTCTTTTTAGCCACTCTTGGGAGTGTAAATATCTTAAATATAGCAGCAAGTTAGCAGGTAAGTCAGAGCAACTTAGAATGTTCTAAATATTCGGCGATTTTACAAGAGAATAGCTTCCTTTTAGTCAGTCTTGGGAGTGTAAATATCTTAACATGTACATCATAAAAGAACAATTCTCAAGGGAATGTCATGCGATTTGAAATAGCAAATTTGCATACGAAGCTAAAAAAAGTCTTTTATTATGGATTGTCTAGTACTCACATGTTGAGGATTCATCCACCATTTTTCCCATTGTTCAGTATAGTTGGCTGTGATGGAAAAGTATCTGCCGATCAAGAAGAAAACGAAAACGAACCATTATGTGTCCTTGAGAGACAGGTTAATGATTCAATGTGGAAGAAAGGAGATGGCTGGAGATAATAAGGAAAGAGGAGAGGAGAGGATATCTACTCACCCAATAGGAGCATCAAACCAGACATAAAACACTTTATCAGTGTACCCATCAAGGGGAACAGGTGTGCCCCATTTAAGATCTCTGGTGATACATCGTGGTCTGAGACCCTCTTGGATCCAACTTCGAGTGATTTGACGAGCATTTGATGACCAGCAACCTGAGTGACAATTTGGATTAGTTTTCTTAGCAAAGATATTGTTATATACTGTATACAGTACAGTGCTTTTATTTCAACCCAGAACAGAATAGCCTTGTCATTTTTACCTTCGTTTGAAGACTTTTCTACCCAAGTTTTCAAGGTAGGTTCAAGCTTTTAAGAAAGAAAGTGAATGACATGTTAGTTATTAGGTGTTTAATGCCTTGGCAAATTATTACAGCTGTAAAATACCATCCAATCCCCACTCACCACTATGAGTTTCAGTAAAGAAGCTTTGCACCACCACGTGATGACAGCCATGACAAGAGGTCTCATTCCCCTGGGAAACAGAACTCTTTCTCATGTAAATCAGATTAGACCAGGTTCAATTGTTTCTGCCTTCTCTCATGGCTGCATCACGTGATGGTGCAAAGCATCTATAGCTCCTATCAGTTGATAGAGCGTTTGACAAGAAAAACAAAATGTCACAGGTCTGAATCCCGGTCGGAACTTTCTTTTTCGAGAAAAAATAGCTTATGATGAAAGCATAATTTACATGTCCAATTATAACTTGTTTAAAGCCAAGAGAAAAATGCTTGAAGTTCGGCACATGTCTGATCTTTTCGTTTAGGTTGCCGTAAAGTAGAACATGAACTTACCTCAGCTAGATCTAAAAACAGGTGTTTGCTGGACTTCGCTTCAGGTTTTCCGCCACAAACTTTGCATTTAGGATTCTGTAAAATAATGGGATTATTTATTCATTTAGCATTTATTTAGAGGCTTTCATCATGCTTGACTTACAAAGGAGAACAAAACAACAACAACAATAAAAGCTAACGTTTGAGCGTGATGAGGGGCAGGTAAACGGACTAGAGGTCCCGATGAGGTACGCCCTGCACACTCACACACTTACAATAACATAATTACTAGACGACAATGATACATTAAAAAGCTCATAGCTAACAGCAGTAAATTGGAATGGTGAGTGAATAATGGTACAGAGTGATTAAACCTAAAAGCAAAATACTTTTTTTTGGAATCACAAGTATGAGAATTATTTACAGACTCTGTAGGTGCATTGTCTTCTTAGTTGCCTCGCTTACATCAGTTAAAGAAGAGCTGCAAATGAGCCTGCATCTATTGCTTATGCAGGTGTGAATCTGTTCCAAATAGACCCCTTTAACTTGGACATAAAAAGTTTCCACTTCAGACCAAATGTTATTCTCTTCAGAATGAGATTATTTCTTTCAGACATTCATGTGTCTTCTCATGCACAACCGTTAAACAAAGGAACTATACGCTTGGGAATGACACATGGTCTGAAATCCTTACTAGTTAAGCAACAACTTACTGACCTTTAATTCAATTGCATTGATTAGTTTCCCACAGGAGTCACATTGATCACCACGTGCATCCTACACCATAAACAGTAGAGGTAAGACAATAATAAAGACCTACAGTATTTATTTATGAACTGAACTAGTGCATAGTTTAAGTGTACCAGAACGGTCGACTTCTAAATACCAATTCTTTGGACTACTTTGACGATGCAGTGGCCATCTTGAATCGCACTGCATTATGGGTTGCTAAAGATGCTAAAACGATGATATTTGAGAAATTTCCTCAGTTGTGGGATTGTCAATTTTTTAAGATATTGTCTCTTGTCAAGTTGTCTTTTGTGAACTGTAAATGTCAAAAGACGTCATTATTGTAACTTGCCCCCTGTACAACACACAATGCCTTATGATCGAAGATGGCTGTCTCTTCGTCGAAGTAGTTCACTGTAAAACAAGGAAGTTTAAAAAAAAACTATAATGAACATACAAATCCTAAACCATATCATACGGTAGTAAATGTGACAAAAATAATTTAATGTTTATTATAACATGGTAATTAAAAAAAAAAATCAAAAGCAAAACTGAATGAAGAAATGATCTTGTACCGGGTAATTACAAAATGGACATGTGCCTTCTACGAAGCGATCAGCTAGAAACCTGAAATTATATAAAACACACACAAAGGTATTAGTTCGTTACTGTTATTCAGTTTGATGTGACTTATTTGACAAGGATGTGAAGTACGCACATTGCGCATAACTGGGATGGACAGTGAATGCTTAAAAACTGTCAAGCCGTACAGCGCACGAAATTCTGTTCATCCAATCAAAAAAGCAAACTACCTTTAAATTTTATCTGTACCCTGAAATGACCTCTGAGAACATACCTTTTACAGTCCAAGCACTGAAGCTGTTTAATAGAATCTTCTACGATATAACCTCTCTTGTGAAGTCTCCAGAAAATGTCCTGTGAAATTCTGCAGCAGAGAATACATCATTGTATTTTAAAATGCTTCTCAATAGCACATGTGGAATCAAACAAATTTGCAAAAAAATAGGGTTTTGGTGGACGCCAATAAAAGCGTTTTCAAAATACTAGATGCATATTATATTGATAACCTGAAACAACCTAGCTGGGCTGGTTAAAGTCAGGGTACAGCTAACTCACAGATCGAACCCTGAAACAACCTCTGGGCCAATGAAGTCAGGGCACGGCTAACTCACAGAACAAACCCTGAAACAACCTCTGGGCCAATGAAGTCAGGGCACGGCTAACTCACAGATCGAACCCTGAAACAACCTCTGGGCCAATGAAGTCAGGGCACGGCTAACTCACAGAACAAACCCTGAAACAACCTCTGGGATTATGAAGTCAGGGCACGGCTAACTCACAGATTTGGAATGAAGCATATTAATTGGGTATTGCAGAGGGAGGAAAACCAGAGAACTCAGAGAAAAAATATCCTACTAACATTTGAAGCTGAGTTCGGAAAGAGGTGAGAGCTACCCAAACCTTGATTCCCAAGGATATTGAAAACCACAATATTTCTGCTGAGCTTACTTGGTTTGTTGTTCGGTGGTGGTGCGACCAAAGTAGTCAAAGTGAATATTAAACCATGAATAGACTTCAGAATGGATCTTGAAGTACTTGTCACATATCTCTTGAGGTGTTATCCCTTCCTCCAGGGCCTGATGGAAAGTAAGTTTACAGAGCATTTATCAGTCATAGCCAAAAACAAGAAAGAAAGAAATAGTACAGTTGTTGCATTGTTTTATTGAGAATAGCACCATTCCTATAGGCCATTGGCATGTGACGTCAAAGAAGCTCAACTTGGAGGACAAAACAAGAGAAATTTCGATCTAGAGACAAATGGAAAATGGTTGCTTTGCCCTCCAAATTGAGCTGCGTTCTGATGTGCTGCAAGAAGTCTATTTTTTGGAATTAACTTATGCTTATACCTTTGTCTCTGTGGCTGTTCCATACTCATCTGTGCCACAAATGTAAAGGGTGTTGTAACCACGAAGCCTGCAATATCTGAAAAACAAAATCAATCCATCCTTTTACATTGCCACATTCTCTTCAATAGGTTCAATAGGATGGGGAGGGGGAGGGGGAGGGGGATGGGGATGGGGAGGGGGATGGGGATGGGGAGGGGGAGAGGGATGGGGATGTGGAGGGGAGGCACTGGATGGCAAGAGCTTGCTAGCCAACCCATTATCTAAAATCCTTATAACATATTTAATGTCATTTCTACTATAGTCAACTCACCGAAACTCTGCATTCTTACTAATATCAACTGAAGGAGCTTTTTTGTTTCCAGTGTTCATTTTCATACAGCCCTTGATTTAAAGGGTGTAGGGACATTGTTAATACAAGTCAGCCATTCTGAGTGTGTCACTATACCTGGCAAAGACATCAGCACTGAGGACACAACCAATGATATTCCCAAGATGAGGTACATTGTTGACGTATGGTAAAGCACTGGTAATGAGATAGTTCTTCTCTCCTTCAATGGGTAATCTGGTATGAAATATTTATTATTATTCATCATATCTATTGTCTGTTATGGAAATCTATCTATTTATTTAATTTATTTATTTACATTCATATTTTAACAGGAAGCTTCTTCACTTATAAATGTGATTTTCAAGAAGGTTCTGATAAATAAGATAATTATTTTTACTATAATATCGTATGATTAATTTGAACTCAGAATTGGAGGCCAATCTCACTCACACTGGATTGCTGAGTTCCCTAGCTCTAGGCATTTTAGAATCACTTTGAGTCCAAGCATCAAAAGCATTATTGATCTCATCAGCAGACGCTTGTATTTTCGCAATGGTGATCCCTCCACTCTGCAAGAAAATAGAAGTTTTAAAGTAAGATTAAATGATTTGCATTTATCTACTGACATGAAGTACATGTAGGATTACTAAATTATACATGAAGAAGAGATGACGAGTGCAACCATCGAGGAAGACATTTTTTATACCGACAAAATATATTTTGTGGCTTTTGAATTCTTCTTTATTATGCTCTATTATCTTTTAGAAGGTTTGCAACAGTTTTCAGTTTCCTGCTTCCACAGAAAATTTGGCAGAAACTGTAACGTTTTTTGAAGGACAGAAGATCCTTCTCCAAGTCTCTCTCTCCCTTCCATTGTTCTACAGTTAGTGGTGCCACTCAAAGACTAGGATATGAATATTAAACTAATTATGCAGTGTTCTGACCAGAAATTTCTTTCAGGGGGGTCAAAGGGCCCACCAATCAGGGGTCATTTCCAAAATCTTAAAACAAAGAATAATAATGTTTTTAGCCAGTAACTCTGTTCAACAATGTAAGGCAGTTTTATTAGTAATGACAACACAATAAAATTTTGCTGGTTAGCCATACTTGAGTATTCTTTGGATAATTCATGCGCCCTTGAGGGCGCATAAAGTTGACATTTGTGTGCTAGCTATTTCTGATTTTTATGTGTGAATCCCACAATGGTGCGACCTGGTAAGAACACTGATTATGTATTTTATCATTAGCCAACATGTTTTAATTAACATTTTGCTGACTATCTTTTGATGCATCTTGGCTGGGCATAAAGTACATTTTTAACAGTTACTGCTATTTTTATAAACATGCGAACTCTGTCGCTGCTAGCTACATGCTGAAATTTGGTATTTTGCTGCTGTCAACAAAAACATGAAAGGTCAGATTTAGGTTAGATTGATTTGATTACTTTTGATTGATGGCTATGAAAAACCAAATTCCAGGTTGTAGCTGGCAGATAGCAAGTACAAAATACAGTAACAGTAATTAAATATAGATTTTACATACCTCCTCAGTTGGTTCATTATCTTTTGCAGCTGACTTCTTTGAAGCTGAAAGGTAGATTTTGGTACAGTGTTGATGTAAAACAACATGATGGCCAGTAGAATACTGGTGGCTATTGGCTGTTCCAAGGTGAGGAAAAACTGGGTTGAATTGGCATTGTGATTCATTGTGGGATTGTGTTAAGTGCTATTACTGATCATGGCAAGAGGTCAGTTACACATAGTGTATCGCTTCAAGGATGTGTCCATCATACCATCCCATAACCCACAAGGAGTTATGAGGCTGGTATTAAAACTCGGCCTTTTATGTCATCATTCCAATGCCATGGAAACTAAAGCACTTTGACTTGCACATGTACTTGTAGTGTGCTGTATTATGCATCAATTAAAAGTGTATTAGTGTCAATGAACACATTATTTCCCTGATGTATGTGTCAATAATCATTTAATGTATCTATTATAATTATTAGCCCATCATTGACCATCAATTGCTGAAAAAGGTTATAAAGTTAACTCTAGTAATGTAACTGAAACTACATCCTTTGTAACTATATCCCTTGCCATGCTGTGTTTTTGCCGTGAATTTTTCAAAGCCATAATAAAACTGCACCAGCTGTTCTCACTGACCTTTTTCCTTGGATTCTTTACTAGCCCTTGGAGCTGATGCAGATGGTGCTGGGAGAGAGCTCTGAGCCAGATAATAATCCTGAAATAAAATAGCGCCAGACCTTAGTGTAAGTGTATAGTGATAAAAGGATAAATTTTACACGTCTGTAATAGTTGAAAAAACAAGACTTGTCTTTTGTCTAGTTATCGGTATATAAATACCCCTTTCTACCACCTCTTTCTCTCTTACTCCGACGACGTACAAATTTCCCCTTTTATTATTACTGTTTCATTAGAAACATCAATGAAGCTCACACTAGTTTTTACCTAGTTATCTCTTCTTAGTGGGAATATAGTAAAGAGATATTCATAGTATAGAGCATAATTTATTATTAAGACTTATTAAGAATTATTAACAAGACCAACCAGTTGTAATCAAGCCTTACTGTACTGGCGATGCAATGCTTACTTTAAATGCTGCAGGTCCTCTTTCTCCCATTGCTTCTTGTGCACCATTTTGAAAAGCCTCTTGAGAGATGATATTTGCGTGCCATTTTCTTAGACTTTCAAACTCGGAACCTATGATTTATGATGAATTTGGGAATTTTCAATTACACTGTAAACAATTCAAATATTGGAACATTTTCCATTTTGAAAAAGAATATTAAAAATACCTATCAAATCTGGTTGCTGTGATGTAAGAGGAAATAGGGAGCCCCACACCACAACATCGGCAAGCCCAATAGTGTCCTAAAGCAAATTTATATTACAAATGAGATAAAATAAATGAAAAAAAGGAAGGAATAAATAATGGGATTAAGCAGAGGCATCTCTATAGAAATTAGATAAGATGAATGAATGAATGGAAAGGAATGAACGAATGAAAAAATAAACAAACAAACAAATGGATGAAGGAATCATGGTATTTAGCAGAGGCATCTCTATCGTCTGAATAACTAGGGATTTAGAAATTGGTTTTTGCAGAGAAGAAACCCAGAAAAACACTCAAATTACAGGAATGAACCAACAAGCAACTTCTACTCACATCCACATGGAAGCTTGCAAATATTTTCCCATACAGCCCTCCCACTCAGTCAATAAGTACATATTATTAAGACTTGAGACTTGAGTTTATTCTTACCCCTGATAGGTTTTTCTGCTTCTTTAGACTTTCATCTATCTGCTTAAGGAGTTCAGGCAAGGAATGTTTCTGATAGCTACTTGTTGCTGGTTTATGAGCAATGGACAACATTTGTGACTCTACTGCAGGCTGAAATGATAAATATAGGCACTTAAAGATCAACATAGATTATGACTGTGTTTGGCCACTCATGCTTGACCATAAAAAGTTCAAACTTTCTTTTTCAAGTCCTAAAGAATTTTCACTTCCTGTTTGTATAAAGCCTGTTCAGCCACATACAAGTTCACTTCCTACAATATAAATACTGGCTTTCTCTCTTGTGCTCTGTCAACTCCTGTGTGCCCTATAACTTCAAATAGCTTGTGAGCAGATTTCTATAATTCTTAAATAAACTTACCTGTAAATTCAAGCTTTCCCATTCTATCCAGTGATCTACAGCTGCCTGTTTTTCAGCATCCTGTGCTATAGCTGGAGTTTGGCTTGATTGAAGAACATATCTAAGTTCACACAATAATTATGAAAGATTTAGAATTGCAGATAATAATATTGGTGCATGATTTTTTTAGTTTGGAATCTTACTTCAACAAGGTTTATTAGCTCTAATTACAAGGGAATCATGAGATGGGTGTTTTTTTTATAGCATATAGTTAGAAATATATGACTAGAGGTGTACAAGACTGTTCAACACAAAGTGGAAAATTTATATACCTGCATATAGCATTGGGACTGAAGAGGTAGTGTCCATCCTCCACTTCAAGAGCAGGAAGCTAAAAGATATACACAATAATATTCACCATTTTCATTTTCATTTATGACTGCATGGGAGAAGAAAATATCATCAACTACCAAGATCAGTCCCATGCACACTTTCCTTTAATGCAGTGTTATATTTAATAACAAAGGAAATCTGCAAAGCATTTTGGTAATTGCAGTGAAATAATGCCATTGTGCAAACATCCTAGCATATATACCATGAATTATAATATATTATATAATTCCTCTAACTCACCTTGTTGTTAGATCCTGGAAATTTAAAACCTGATTGATCTGGTTTGAGAAATCAAAATATTTTATTTGTATTGAAATTATGTGTTTATAATTAATATATACGAGCAACAATTCTGTGCAAAAACACAAACTATCCTTGGAGTGAAATCACATGACTCGAAACCCCTTGAGTTATAAATATTACTGAGAAGGTAAAGAGTCATCAATTGTTATCAATCATCTCAAAAGTCACAACGTGAATCCACTGAAAAACATTCAGTGGAAGATTTTACATGCTAACATCAAAAGCCAGAGAGAGGGAAAAATAATAGAAGCTATTGAAATCCCCAAATTGCCCAACATCATGAACGGCTGCATCGGCAGAGTCATCTCCATTTGATTGGTTGGATTATTGGCATGTTTTTACCTTGGTACTTCAAGTGAGAACAATGAACCTTTTCTCATCATAACTCGATTTACATATTGAGTCATTAATCAAAGACCATTCCAAACTGGCAAAGCATCTAACTACGAATTAAAAAGTTTGACTGAAGAAGTTTCACTTCTCTTTACATTAATACCCCAGGCATGTCCGCTCATTTTCCGTCATATTTATATGTATATACTAACCGAATCGCTAAAACTTTGACACTTAACAATATATATACATATATATGTGAATCCCCCTTTTTTCTATTGTCTTACCTGGATTTTCAATACACTGCATATCGCTAAATTGTCAATGTTTTAGCGATTTGATGTATATATATATATACATATATTATCGATAATTCTATAAAATACCAACTTGAAAGACATTGTAAAATATTAACTAGAACGATCTTTCATAAACAAAAATGAACAGAGCTGGATTTTTCATTCGCGTCTTGTGTGTTGACATTTTTTTGGCTATATCCCACCATTGCTCAACATCGATCTCAAAAAATATCCCAAACTTACTTTATGTATAAAAAATTAATTTTAAGCTTTATTTTAAAATAAATACCATTGAAGGAAAATATGTTCATACCTTCTTGATTCAAGTAAAGCACGTCCAACGTGACTCCAGACAAATTCTTAGCGGCGAAAATCCGGAGCAGATTTGGATTTCCTTTATCAGTATATAGCTTCATGTCCCTACTGATGCTATAGCTGTATCCTCGATAACTTGAAAATCTGAAGAAAACTTTGTTTAAGCGTAAATTACCACGTAAAATACCTGTTGACTTTCCAAACATCTGATGCAATCTGGAAAGAGAAAGAGGAAGTGAAAAAGATCGTGAAATCTTCTGGGTAATATATAATCCGCTGATATTGCAGGCTCACATGTAGCTGATTACCAAGGATCTAACTCAAAAAGTGACTTTCATTTTTATTTTCATCTTAAACCAAATATATAGTCACATTCTCACAAAAAATATCGTTTATGAGAACGAATATTTTTAATAAAAAGAGAAAGAAAGAGAAATTAAAATAAATCGTGGAGGCTGCTGAGTAATATAATCCGCTGACATTGCAGGCTCACATGCAGCTGATTGACAAAGTCTAACTCAAAAAGTGACTAACGAATATCCTTAGTAAATAATGTCAAACTCAGAGAAACTAGCTTTTTGCCCTATTTCACTATGACGTCACTGTTTGTTTATGTGGGGAATAGGATCGCAAATTCAATAAAATTTGCTTCTAGCGAAACAGCTTAATCTAAAATGGTCTGGTTTTCAGATATAATATGTGTTGCGTTGATTTGACCCCCTCCGACGACCACGATCCTTTGCTTTTAAACAATAGATTGTTTTGATGTGACGTCATAGTGAAATAGCTAGGGCTCATAGTGGATCATCTATCAGACTTCCCAAACATCTGATGCAATCTAGTCGGGAAGAGAAAGAGGAAGTGAAATAGATCCCAGAGCCCACGTTCCTCATGGTCAGCACCCAGACCATGAGGAGCGTGCCGCTCTGGCTACGATATTGGATCAGTAACTCAAAAAGTGAATTTCATTTTTATTTTCATTTTTACATGTAGACCAAATATATATAGAAACCTTTATTCACGCATGGTTATCCAGTCAGATATACAAAATGCAATCTGATATCAAAAGGAGCCCTAAGATAAACTACGATAGTAACGAAAGAAGAATATATATATATATAACGATATATGAAAGTACAATACAAATCTAACAATAAAATTATCTATATAAATACTAGAATCAATATCGAAATTATTGAATAAAAATTTTACTTTTACCTTATTTTCTAAAATAAAACTATTAAACTAATGAACCATTATAATAAAAGCCTTTCTTGGCGGTCTCGGTTCGTAATGACGGCAAATATATAATTTCACTTCTTCTCGTGGCTCTCGAGACAATAGTTCCTTATTCAATCTAATTAAAATAATTCATTAGGGGCTGTTTATATGGAGCGAGCCATATTGCGTTTATATGGGAAAATTCAGCCCGCTTACCGGGATGAAATCAGTGATGTGATCATCCTGCCTATTTAGCATACGAACTCGTCACGCGATTATCAAAAAAAAACATGGCGGCATGCGCAGTAGGATCACTCCAGCCCTCTTACCGGGCTGGCTCGTTTATATGGGAATTTTTCCATCCCGCTTGCCGAGATCTCGGTACCGCCCAACCGAGATCTCGGTAAGCGGGCCAGCCCGTCTCCCCCATATAAACACAAAGCATTTTTTACAACGAAAAGAGGCCGAGCCGAGATCTCGGCAAAGCGGGCTAGCTCGCCTCCATATAAACAGCCCCTAAGAAGCTGGGTACTTTGTTATTTAAACACTTTTTGACTAAACCTAAAATATGAGAGTAGCTTTAGTAAATAATGTCAAACTCAGAGAAACAAGCTTTTGCAAATCTAGATTATCTATCAGACTTCCCAAACATCTGATGCAATCTATATAGTTGGGAAGAGAAAGAGGAAGTGAAATAAATCGTGAAGGCTGATGGGTAATATAATCCGCTGATATTGCAGGCTCACATGCAGCTGATTACCAAGGATCTAACTTAAAAAGTGACTTTCATTTTTTATTTTCATTTTTAAACCAAATATATAGTCACATTCTCACAAAAAATATCGTTTATGAGAACGAATATCTTTAGTAAATAATGTCAAACTCAGAGAAACTAGCTTTTGCAATTCTGGATCATCTATCTGGGATATTGAACAGTGGAACTTTGACTGGAGATACGGCAGAGACTTTAGAAGGTACGTAAGAAAGAGTTGCTCACAGAAAACTTTATTAAAAGCTTTTTACAATTTAAAAGTCTTCGTTAACACGTCGAGAGGGCTTTAGAATTATGAGTTTATTCATTGTGGGGGAGATAAATTTTATATTTTTGTGGCCCTGTATACATCTTAAGAACATTTTTGATATGCATGTGGGGCCTGACCTGTGAAATTTTGTAAGATGGCTGCAAATTGGATTCTGCAAATTAATATTTAGACTTCAGTTGTTAAAGTTTTTTTTACGATTTAGAAAGAAAACAAAATCAAAAATAAATTAAGATTACTTGACAACATGAATGGATATCAAAATGAATTTGTGGTTTATGAGGGAACTTAATTAATTATGATGGGTGGAACTTTGCATTTTCATTTTCATTTCTGCTTCTTATCTGGTTGAAAATGTCTTATTCTAATGTTTATCTCCTTTTCCCCCAAAGATCCCTTCTTTCCTTCTAGGACACCCCTAATTTTTAAAGATTTTAGTGTTTAATTTGGGGGGGGGGGGGGGGGGGAATAGTTGTCATTTTTATATTTCTTGTTTTTTTTATTTGTTTTTTTTTTTGGGGGGGGAGGGGGGGGATACATTTCTTTATGCTTCCCAAGCCAAAGGGTCTTTAAGAATTACTCAGATAAACAACATTCAGGTATTTGCTATTTATCCTCAGGCTTGCGAGTTTCAAAATATGAATCAGTCAGTGGTCAGAATGTTAGACTTCTATTATGCAGATGCATCTTGACTGGTCACATTGACTGGTGGATCTAGAATTAATGGCTGTTCTGTCACCAGTCATAATGACTGGAGAAATTAGTCTTAGCTCAACCATACCTCATTTTTGGCTCAACATTTACTACAGGTTTAAATGACCAGCAAGCCAAAAAATGACTAGACAAATTTCAATTCTAACCAAACATTGTCTGATGACCAGCCATTATTTAAATAACGTCCTTTTTTCACGAGGGTAGCACTTAATAGCCAGTGGCTAACAAACCTGTGGCCCTCATTCCATCATCAAATTGGAATTTAGGAGTTGATTTTTGCAAAAGAAGGAAAACCAGAGAACCCGGAAAACCCTCCAAGCACAGGAGAGAACCAACAAACAACTCTAGTCATATACAACACCAAACCCGGTGAGACTCAAACTCGGGTCGTTTGATGAGAGGTAATCACTCACACCGCTATGCCACCCATGCATAGCCTTCTCATGTTGGTTGGTCTTGTATGCCTGGTCATTATATAAGGTCATTAAGCAGCCAGGAAGTGTATGCTTTCAGAGAATTCTTGTCAAGACGTAGCAACAGCCATAGATTCTTGTTAGTAAACAGCCTATAGTGTAATATATATCCAAGATCTGACAGATAGGCTGGGAAAGAAGAAGGTTGTAAACTGAAATGCAATGGTAAATTTATTTATTGCTAAACCATGTCTGTTTTTACAGTTGCTTTCCAGTGTTTAGAGCAAGTTTTCAAGGTAGACAGTTATAATAATGATGCTAAACAAGCACTCAAGGTTAATAAACCATTACAAGAAATATTTGATGCTGTAGTGACCAAAACACCTGAGGTAAGATTTAAATCAAGCAAGCTAGACTACAACTTCTATGTGGGTGTGTGTGCCCTAAAGAAAGGATTTTTATCATATGACCTGTACGGCCCTGCTCGCGCGCTCTAATAAAACCATTGGAAAAAGTCCATGTTGACGTAAGCGGGCCGGAAAAACCCGTCCAGCCCTGCTCAAATTCGTGTGCTTCCTTTTTTTAAATTGTTTTTATTTTCGTGAGGGTCATATGATAAAATGCTTATTGACTGAGTTAGGTCGGGCCGTAGAGAAAAATATTTGGCTCTCAGTCATTTGTACCGCCCTTGTGCGCTCAGTCCGTATGGCATCACCTCAAGCCAAATATTTTCCCCTACGGCCCTCCCACTCAGTCAATAAGTACATATTAAGTACCATGAGAGCTTGTGGTGACAAGTGCCAATAATCGATGTGGTCACCAACCAACCAATAAATCAGGAAGGTGAGATCAGTACAGTATGTTACAGCCTGTAGCTAGATATCTAGCTAAAAACTAGTGTGAGCTGTATCAGTGTTTCTAATGAAACAGTAATGATAAAAGGGTAAATTTTACACCATGAAAAGATGAAAAAAACTTACTGAGGTTTCGGATGCTAGTCCTTCGTCGGAGTAAAAGAGAAAGAGGTGGTAGAAAGGAGTGTTTATATACTGAGAACAAGACAAAAGAAACCAATGAGAAAAAACTCTACAATTTAAGTCTAAAGTCTTGTATACTCCAAAGGACTGTCTTTAGAAGAAGAAGAAATAAAAGAATCAAAATGAATGGCATTCAGAGATATGTTCAGGTCGTACGATGAAATGTTCAAGTAATAGTATTAAGTGAAATCCTTTATGTACAGAGGGTAGATTTAAGTTTAAGATAAATAGCTACAGTGTAGTAAACATCCTTAACTAAGTTTTTGACCTCCTAATGGTCGTCTTACAGGGTTTTTAATAGAAGCCGGCAACCGGCAGATCCTGCCATCTACTCTTGCCAATTCAGTCACCTACTTAATTAGCCTCTTCCCAATGTAATTATAAATTTTGATTAAAGTTCGATGAAACAAATTCTAACCCAATCTTTGTTGCTGTACTACGAAAACTGCAACGCAATCAAACTAAGACTGTCAATGTCTGTGAATTTTTGTCAGAAGAGTGAAACCAGTGACCAGTATACCTTGATTACATGCTCCAGTGATTTTCGGTTTACTGCATATTTTAATTTCATAACCGCCTACCAAAAAATTTATTGACAACCTTGATCAATCTTATTATTAATAACTTCCAGACAACTGGGGGTGCAACTGCAATGCTACCAACTGCAGAAGACAGAGTAAAAGCAGAGGAACTAAAAACTGAAGGTGCTGTACCTGTAGTTGTCAAATTTAAATACCATACTACACTCAACACTTCTATTATATCTTGAAACCTTTTTTTCTACATTCAATAGACCTATTTTCATCTTGTTTCAGTTATGTTTTCTCATTACAGACCATGTGTCATTCTCTAAAGTATCATTTCTTTGATAAAAATTGGCATGAGAAGTCACATGAATTTGAATACAACTCAAAGGAGAATCTTATTCTCAAGACCACGTGTCATTCCCTAGAGTATCATTTCTTTGTTTAACAGTTGTGCATAAGAAGACACATGAATTTGAATACAACTCAAACAAAGAATCTTATTCCAAAGGGAATGACATTAAAAGTAAATTTTTATACTCTTTAGTATAAGTTTGTGAATATCATTAATACATAGACCCCCTTGATGAGCTTTATACTCTTAATGTATTGAATATGTTTAAATTAAAAAAAGTTTGTGAATTTTATCTTCTTTCCTAATTCATTTTTTAGGTAACCAATTAATGAAGTATGAAAAATACCAAGAAGCAATAAGCTGTTATACTCGAGCAATTGAAATGGACAATACTAATCCAGTCTATCCTTGTAACAGGTAATCCATTTAAAAGAATCAGGGCACAGAAATACTGAACCTTTTGAATGTAAATGTAATGTGTAAATGTAATATTATACATTGGTCCTCCAATTCCACGATAATGATGATCCAAAACAACATGGTGACTTCACGATCAGCATTTCTTTGCATATCCTGGAGAGTACCCAAGCTGTCGTGACTACAACTATTTTGCTGCAACTGGTTGAATGCATTAGGGCGAAATTCAACATAACTTTTCAGCTCATTCAAAACATCCATAAACAACCCAAACTTTACTGAATACAGTGCTGTATAGCCATCTGGCTAAGTATAACATTGCTTCTTGGGGCCTGGATCAACAACACATGCTCAATCATGCTTATGAAGGCTGGCCTGACCGCAGGCTCGCAAACATGTTTTATAAATGAACATGTATTATAAAAAACGTTTTCTCGTATATAAGCGTAAGGATGATATGAAAATGATAATATGAAGATGTTTGTATAGGAAATAATAATATTATTAATTATGAAACTAGCCTACAAAACAATATACACTTGACATGTTTGCAGCTATTTGTTTTGCAGACTTGAAGCATGTGTATATATTTTTCTTACAGCTGTATTTATTTGTAACTAAATTCTTCATTGACTCCTGCTAATTATTATGATATCATTTTAGAGCTGCTGCATACAGTAAAATAGGTGAAAACAAGAAGGCTGTTGAAGACTGCAAGAGAGCTCTTAAATTAGATCCAAAATATAGTAAAGCATATGGCCGTATGGGGTAAGCATGTTTTAATGAATAATTATAATACACTCAATCAAAATTACTCTATTCTGATTGGACAAGAGGAGTACAATTTAATCCCAAATTGTACTCTTTCAACTCCCAATTAAATATCTCAATTTTGTTGAGTGTATTATGAACATAAAATCAGACAATGTTCTAGTATAATTCGGAATTCATAGATACTCTTGATGTTTTGAGAGTTTCAAATTGGACTCACCTAAAAGGCTTGTCCAATTTTGAAAACTTTCAAAACATTACTCGTACCTTACAGATTGTACTCAAGATTGTGCAATTTCCTATACTAATATAAAACCTATCTCTATATATAACTAAATTCATTTACATGCATAAATTCTAGTAGTAATACCTTACATTTCATATTCCGGAGTTGCGTTACCAGCATGGTTGGTCCTTTTAGTGTAGTGGCTAAAGCATCAGACTAGAATACCGAAGACATGGGTTCGATTCCTGCCAAGGGCATTTGATATTTTTCTCTTAATCCCTGTATACGGCCTCATCCCATTTTGGAAGTCCTCGGAATTTTCCTCGTCCAATAATTTCTTAATTGGACAGCATGGAGTCCTATTACATATCCTAATCTTTAGTTTAATTTATACTTTCGTCAGCTTGTCGTATCAAAGTCTTGGTGACTTTGCAAATGCAAAGGAGAGTTACCAAAAGGTATGAATTTATGATTATTCATTCAGGCATCATTTATGCAGTTGTATGACTAGTCAAACTTTTAGATTTTTTTAGATTTTAAAAGGATTGGGTAACTTTGACTTCTAGAAATAACACAGCTGTTAACTAGAAGACTAATATTCTGATCATATATTTCACATTTAAATTCCATTTTTTTGGTCTATTATTATATTAACAATAATAAATTGGATAAAACAGTGATTGACTCATGATAGCAATCATGGATGATGATGATGCAGCCTGTAAAGTCCTCCACTGGTTATAAAATTTAATGTAAAGCTCATTGAGATATTTGAAATGCGCTATATTAGTACCCCATTATTATTACTATTATGATTGTTATTATTATTATTATTATTATTATTATTATTATTATTATTATATGATGTCCTTATATAATCTGCTCAAACATTGTCTAAACTTAATTTTCTTAAAGGCCATTGAAATGGAGCCAGATAATGCATTCTACAAGAACAACCTTCAGCTTGTAGAAGATAAGTTATCTCAAGGCCAGAGCTCAGCTGGAGGTTCGATGGGAGGAGCTGGTATGGGTACTGCTGCTGGAGGTGTTCCTGGAGGTACTGCCACTGGAGTTATTTCTTCATAGGCCACAAAATATTGAAATTCTAGCCTGATGTCAAGGCTCTCCGAAATAAGATAATATTCAAAATCAGTAGATATCCACTGTTAGTTGTGCTGTAGCTTAAGTGAGTGTTCACTGGCAAGGCTAAATCTTTGTTTGATCGGCCATATTGTGTTGTAATTGTCAAACAATATTCAATACTGCTTTCAAACCTTTGGTAGTGAAGAGACTAATATGGATTTAGCAAATTTTAAAGTACCATGATTGAAAGTGAAACTACAGTGTATGGTTACTTGAATGTACATGGCATTCGTACATGGCCGCAATGAAAGAACCAGATACCTTTTATTTGAATATCTTTTTTTTAAATCTTTTTCTTTGTACCAGGAATGCCAAACTTAGGTGGTCTAGACTTTGCTTCTCTACTGTCAAACCCAGCAGTCATGAACATGGTGAGACTAGGTCTTTATAGCACAGCTCACTAGTTTGTTTATGTTAGTAAGGGTACTTAATATGATAATGATCGATATGGCATGTATTTATGCGCAGGTAAAAATTTTATATTGATAACTGTGCAATAGAAGATAGTTGATAAATTGTTACAGTTGATTTCATAAAACTTCGGCCACTCTGTGTCTGAAGTTCCTTTGCAAGTTCATAACTTTGTAATCAATTTCACCGTGAAGTTCGGACAGTCTTTCAAACGGATTATACAGCCACTGGCTTCTAAAACTCATCAAATCTAACTTTCAAATTCAATTTTCAAAGTGAATTTTATTGTGAAAAAAAGGAATTTGACTCTGTAAGTTGTCTGGAATACAATTTTCAAAAAGTATATGGTTTAAAGAAGCAATTCCAGTAAATATTTGAATTCTAGGCATAAACAAGTCACGGTTGACTGAACCAATTTCACAAAAAGTTCGCAAGTTCGGGACCAACTTGGCGAACTTGGGAACTAACTTGGGAATAAAAGCGGCCGAAGTTTTGTGAAACCAACTGTAAATAATACATTATTATTATCAACGTACAAGCTAGTGTTGAACAGGAATATTACGTACAGTACAATACAAAATGCTGATGAAGTTCATTCATCCGTTTTTCAGGCGCAATCATTTATGCAGAGTCCACAAATGCAGCAAATGTAAGTAATAAACTGCATACTGTATTCTTCTTTCGATTTTTATTTCTGTTTCATCTATTTGAGAATAGGATTCATTCACATGTACATATGCACCTATTCGAAAAAAAGGGTGCAGAGCCAAAGGAGATAGGAGACAGGTCATTCCTAGAGGAAAAGTAAATAATAGGGGCATACAACTACAGTACATGAATATTTAAATCATTTGTGATGTGGCCTTCATGGACTGCAAGCAATAATGCAAGATATCTCAACACTAACATCTGTGTTCTTGATGGGATTGACAAAAAGAAACACCAGACATTCCAGCAAATTCTTGGATCTTGAAATGAGCTATTTCCTATCACTTATCGCCAATTATTGCCTATCGCCTAGTGCCTTTGGTTCACACAACATTTTTTGAAATAGTTATAACGTATGCAAATTTAGTAAATTTTCTTAGAAAGTGTTCTTCTATGTATTTTGATTTTGGCCCAGTTGCACAAAGAATTCCCTGAATTCCTCAGAGGAGGAGGGTGAGTCTGTAGATGTAGGTGTTTTCTTTGATACACAACTGTCCACTTTCGTGGATGAAAGAAACCAGTCTTAGAAACAGTTTTTGACTGGGTACATGTAGTGCACATGAGCAAATGTAACACACCTTGGCACCACACCTTTGACGAGAGCAGCTGTCAAAATTATAACAGCGTTGCTAAGTTAGTTTTATCTGACAGATGAATCATATCCAGTGGACAAAAAATTCATTGGAATAACGACATCAATTTAATCACTCAGATGGTTATTGGTCTATTAGTGCAAGCCCACTTTATGTCCCTTTATTATAATGGTACATGCTCTTATGGGTAAAATTCATTCTTATTGGGTAAAATATTATGCCCATTTAGATCGAGAATCATTCCTTATTAATATTAATTAATTAATTATTAATTGTATAAATATTATATTATTAATATTTTTATATTTTACTATTTTCTGTAGGGTTGCTAGTGTGATGCAGGGAGGTGCTGGGCCAGGTTTCACAGGACCAGGAGGGGGTGGTAATATGAGCAGCCTTTTCCAGGCGTAAGTTTTATCTCAGTGGCAAATACTGCAGTGGGGGGGGGGGGGGGGGGGGAAGGGTTGGAGGATGACCAGTCAAACCCCCTTTTTGGACAAATAAAAAAGTGTTCATTTATAATCCAAATAAATCACTCAGTTTACTTGGAGCTCCCACATTTGTTTGGCTGTCAATTTAAGCATATTATCCTTACATTTAATATGTCTTTGTCATTCAGAGCTCAAATGTTTGGAGAACAGCTCCAAGAAACCAACCCAGATCTCATGACTGACTTACGGACCCAAGCACAGTCTGCTTTTAACACAAATGGTGATCCTGAAGATCCAAATGCCAATACCCAAAACAGCCAACCTGAAGAAAAAGGTAAAAATTCCCAGTAGTTTATCTAAAATAAATTATTCCGTATTTTTAGGGGGGAAACTTGGTACTCATACTGCCCCTTTCTTTCCTATCTTGGATTGAGTTAATCACAGTTTATGACAACAGGATTTCTTTCACTCAATGTATCAATGCCTAAAGCCATAATTCTCAAGAGGGACAAAGCAATGGATTCTAGTTTACTTATAACAATGTCAGTAAATAATTATGTCATTAAATGTGCCACAAGAAAAACACTACTTAGGAATCTCATTACAGGTTCAGGTAGCGGCTTTGGTGCTTTGATGAAAAGCATCTTGTAAACCAGACATGTTTGACTGCTCTTATCAGTGACGCAAAAGTGTAACAATTTCTCAAATATTTTCTGAAGGCATTAATTCATTGAGAAGCACTTCTTGCTCTTATTTATTCATATTATTATCTGTTTTATTCTTAGGTGATGGAAAGGAATGAAAAATAGCAAAAAATTACAAACAAATTGTTATCAGTGGTGAAAATTCATAGTATTTATGATAATAACAAAATGATGTAAACTACATTGTTCTGTATTCCTTAATCGTTTTTATCCAGCTGAGTTGACCTTTAGAGGAAGGATATATGACATCTTGCTTTGATTAGTATTTTCCTTGATAAAAGGGAAAGGTTATTCATTATGGATGTAAATCATAGATTATACGTCTTATTATTTATTTGTCTCACAATTGTGGCAGGACTGCAACATTACTGAATGCTACTGCCAGTAGCTATTCATCAGGCGATGGTGAAGATTGGAAGGTGGTCAACTCATGTACCGTCAGTCTGGCTGAGACCAATTAATATGTATAATCTTTGATTTACCATGATTCTGCAAAGAAAACCCAAAAAATATAAATTCCTCATTCTTTGAATTGACCGTAAAAGCTAGTTAAACTGATGACAGAATCCCATAATTTTCAACCAACAAGAAAAATTACATTGTACTCAGTTCCTGCAATGAAAATGCTAACCAAAATAGTTGAATTCAATGTAATGCCTTTATAAGAACATGGTCAACTCAACTGGATGTTAATATTGTGAAAACTATCTTTAATTAACAGTTAGTTATTAAAGTACCATTAATACATCATGCACAAGCTAATACAGTGTGATGCTCCTTAGCCACCCAATTTATTTTGTTACTAGTTAGCCAATCAGACAGTGAGAATTGTGCATAAATGTATGTGAACTTACTCAGCGTAACCACAATTATTCAAAATTATTTTGTACTCTTTGCAACAAAAACGTGAATAACTGGCTAGGAATTTGCCTTGTCGATAGCCATTCCTGGGGGGTACTCCCAGGGCTGTCAACCCCCAAGATATTCAAATCTGGAGAATTGAGACGACGTCACAGTGCGTCAAAAAGCGCATGTCTTTCGCTTTGTTACATTTGATGTGATTGGTTTATTTCTGACCAATCAGATTATCGCTTATATTACAATGGCCTGCTTGCAAGAACAGCCATGAGGAACGTTTTGATTGTGTTAGCGATGTAAAGTAACACAAACAACAAAATAATTGGAATTTTATGGTTGTGAAAGTCGAGTCTCACAAGAAATGGTCAGCTTTGGGGATTAACTGGGAGATTTGACTCTCTGATCTGGAGACCGTGAGATACGGTCCAAAATCTGGAGACTCCCGGTTAATCCGGGAGAGTTGACAGCCCTGTACTCCCATATATGGACTATATGGGGATGATCCGCTGAGCAGGGTATAGTTTATTGAGCTTCTTGTCATAAACAGGGTATGCAATTTTGCTCAAGTTCCAATTTCAAGTCCTGAGTTTCCTGTCATAAGCAGGGTACCCCTTTCAGAATCCCAGTGGAACACCCCTACCCAAATCCTAGCAGAGTAGCCCCTGACCCGTAGCTATTTTGGCTAACACTTACTCGAAAAAATTTTGTAAAATTCTCTTATTATTAATTGATGGAAACACTTGGCGGGAAAGGATTCAACAGTTAGTAAAAAATAGGTTGGGTGGCCATGGGGTTTATTTTGCAGTCTAATCACTCTGATAAGAAAAACATGATTACCTATTCCATAGAGAGGAAATGTGTGAAAAAGTGGCAAAACCAATTCTCTCATTAAAAAAATAAAATTCCTATTTTCCTGTTAAGATAGTTATAAGCCTGAAAGACTCACAGTAGACTTTTCACAATAGATAATTCCACTATTGTTTTTCCACTATTTAGAAGAAAGCAAATGAAGAAAAAAAAATAGGAATCAGAATTTGGAAAGGCAGATAAAGAAAAAAATGTTGCCTTTGAAAAAAATAACAAATATTTTGTTCATTAATAAAAAAATGAAATTACGATTTCTAGAAGGAAAAGACTGAAAAGTTTTTAAAATTGTGTATGGGGAAAGAACTCCGTTTTCGGATATGCTATCATTTGCGTCTAAAGTTATAGATGTGACTGGGGGCCAAAGTATGATTTATATAACAAAATTGTAATGATCTCATTAACGTTCTCCCATATGGTCTAGCGGTTAGGATTCCTGGCTTTCACCCAGGCGGCCCGGGTTCGACTCCCGGTATGGGAACATATGTTTTTGATATTTTGCCTATTTTTCCTTTGCCTTTAAAATCCGTTTTTTCTATATAAATGTTCACTATTCAGGATGATTTTATTTTTATCCCAAAAGTTTTCTCAATCGAACGGCTCAGAATCTGCTCAGAATGACAAATCTTAATAGTTTCCGAGTGTCGACCGAGGGATATCCGAGAGCATTTTTGACGATGAAACCGAGTCTTTTTATTCCGAAATCAATTCCTTTAATAACTTAGCAACTAAAAATCATTAGAGCCATTTTACATAAATTTAGAAAATATTCATTATTTTTAATTGCATAAAGTATTCTTTGATAAACAGTCCCGAATAGTATCCGAGACTCAACCGAGAGTGACCCGAGTGTGCTTTAGTCGAGAAAGCGTGGGCCGACCCACGTGTGGCAGTATTGCAACATAAGGCGCTATAAATTTTTAGACAAGGAATTTTTTCTTTCAAAACGTATTTAAACTTCGAATTATACACCAATTCCCCATAATATGCCTTCAGAATCCGCCAAGAAACGTCAAGCAAAGAAAAAGGCGGCAGCACAGTCAAGGGGGAAGCCAAAAGCGGCAGCAAACTCAAAAGAAGACCAAATTTCAAATGGCGTTGCCATTGAAAATGGCGTCGAGCAAAGTCTCGAGCTTTCTTCACGAGCTTGTACCGGCGTTTTGGCCTCACATCCTTTAGCAAAAGATCTCAAGATCGAGAACTTCTCTATAACTTTTCATGGCGTTGAACTACTGAAAGATGCCAAGTTAGAGTTGAACTGTGGTAGAAGATACGGATTCATTGGGCTGAATGGTTGTGGTACGTATTAAAGCTTACGTATATAGTTAAAAAGTAATTATGTGAAAGTAGTAAAGTCATTCACCGCTGAACTTTTAGAAACGATTATTTAGAAACCTCTTTTAACCTTGAACCATGAAAGTACATTGCCAAATATATGATTTCCAAAGTTATTTGGCACATTTTACTGGCACCTTGAGGGAGAAAAAATCTTGTTCTTTCTTGCTGTCCTTCGAATATGTAAAAAAAACCTCTTTCCTTCGTTCTGGATCTTCATTTTATCGAAGCTTAAGACGTAGTGAATAGATATAGGAGTTACACTCGTTTAAATTAGTTATAACTCTGAATTTGTCAGATGTTGAATAATCGACCAAAAAAATGAAGAAGTTTACTTAAATATTTAGTGTAGAAATTAATATATGTGCTAATTCGTGTTCACAAAAGTAAACGAAGACCTGTTGAGGAATAAAAAATATTTTCAAATAGTGAAGTATTTTTAAAAAACAGCGAAAATTAAGCGGACTTATTTGTTGTGAAGTGTATTTACTAGTGTTTTTTCCCTCCAATTTTAAGGTTCAAATACAGTCTTCCTAAAAACTTTGTTTCATTTTGCTATAGGTTTGTTTTCAGTATCTAATAGAAGTAAAGGTTATATATATATTGGCAATGTTGAAAAACTGCCCTTCATTAGTGACCAGAGCACAGTGCTAACCCATCAGCGCAAGTGAAGTACTGCTAGATCCTGCGACTGTCTTTCTTTTTGCCTAAATAAATTCAATACTGAAAAAAATTAGTTATAGAAAAAATAAGTAGCTATGTGATAAAACAATTAAAACAGGTTTTTCCATGCTCTTTTCAGCAATAAAGCACTTCGGAAGTGCTGTAAGCACTAAAGAAGACTTCATTTAGTGTGAGAAGCACTTGTATATGGGTCATGCTACTCCTTACTTTTCTTTCATGCTTATGCCACTTCCTGCCTGCTTTATTACTGAATGGAGCACAGAATAAGTTGTTTTATTTGTTAACTAATATTGCACTTTTCGTTTCTGACCTTGGAAAACTTCAAATATCTGGGTTTATGGCTTCAATCAATAAGCCTGAAGCGAGATGACATTTTACCCCCGACTCTATACCATAATAGTTTTTAAAATTCTTTCATATTAAGATTTTTGGTTCCTTAGAGAATACAGGAACAATAGTCATAATTAAAGAACAAAAGCAGTGTGAAAAGGATTATGGTCTAGAGACGGGGGTAAAACGTCCTTTTGCTTCAGGCTTATTGAAAGATGGGGCAAAGATTTGAAAATATTATTAGTATGCATAAGAGTAAGCAAGGAAGACTTTAAAATTTAGTAAATAAATAAGAAGGAGAAGGCTATATTCCCCATCATTTACCTCTCTATTTACTCCTCAAAAGCCATAGCTAAAGATGATGCCGGGTCATCAGACACTGCTCAGCCAAATCAAATTGGAACTTGTCTGGCCATTTTTGTTGCTTTGCTGGTCATTTTGACTAGGCAGGTACAGGTACATTATAAGTGCACTAATTAATGCTGATATAAACTTTTAGGTAAATCCACCATGTTGATGGCCATTGGTAAAAGAGAGATTCCTATCCCAGAACACTTTGACATCTTTCATTTACATGGAGAAATAGAAGCTAGTGATAAAACTGCTCTCCAGGCTGTTATGGAGGTTGATAAAGAGAGACACAGACTGGAGGCAGAGGCTGCTGAGCTAGCTCACCTTGGCGATGAAGCAAGTGATCGGTAAGGATTTTTTTTACGAGCTTCATTTAAGATAAAGTGTGAGAAACGATTTTGAGAAATTGAATGGCAATTGGAATGATGACATAAAAGGCCGAGTTTTAATACCAGCCTTGTAACTCCTTGTGGGTTATGGGATGGTATGATGGACACATCCTTGAAGCGATACACTTTGTGTAACTGACCTCTTGCCATCAATTATTATATTTTGATCAAATTGCTCAACCTAAAACGGCATACTTAAGACCCCTAGGTTATATGTTTGGGGTACCATTGAAAGTAGGGGTTTAGATTTGAAAATTTAGTGGGTATCAACAAATACTGGGAAAATAAAGTCTCACAGCCCTACATACAGTCCCTGGTATTTTCAATATGGATTAGAAATCATTATGGTAGGCAAGATCTGATATTTTGATAATAACAATAATATCTTTATTTATCCTGATAAAAAAAAGGATTAGCTGGACATAAGGAGAGCTCATATAAACCCGTATCAGCAATGTAAAATCTATGAATATCAGCCATGTACCCAATGGCATCAATATGTTGGCATTGATTTGAAATATTATTTGATGCCCTTATATCTTTATCTTAAATAAGATTATTGGAGGTATACGAGAGACTGGAGGAGCTAGATGCTGAAAAAGCGGAGGTCTTAGCTGCCGAGATTCTCCATGGACTGGGCTTTACGAAAACCATGCAAAACACATGTACTAAAGACTTTTCTGGTGGATGGAGAATGAGAATAGCATTAGCTAGAGCTTTATTTCTTAAACCTTCAGTCCTACTTCTTGATGAACCAACTAACCATTTGGATCTTGATGCTTGTGTATGGCTGGAGGAAGAATTGAAAGAGTAAGTTATAATAATTCTATCCATATTCTAAAGGACCACAGAGCATAATTTTGGGTTGGGGAGGGGGGCTTATCTGGAAATTGGAATTAACCCCTGAAAATTTTGAAATAGAGGCTCTTGGAAATACAGTTTCCAGTGAAACATACTTATTGCTTTAAATTAGTTTCAAAGCATTTGGCAACTTATAACAGAAAATGTCCCACCTCTTTGGTCCCTGATTCAATGTGTAAGAGTTCATTACCGAGAACGAGGCAATAAGCCATATGCATGGCTAGGCTTATTGCTGATGTTCGAGGTAATTAAGTATTTTATTTATCAATTGAGAAGGTTTTCTATCAAATGTTGCTCATTATAAATGAGAATGGTCTATATATAGTTAATAACCGGGTTAATAACTATATATTGCCCTCACATTTATAATGAGGGTTATAACAAAAATAAAGCCTTGTGAATAACAAAGAAAACTGTGTCAATCGAGAAATAATACCATATATGGACTCTATGACTGAGCTAAAACTAATTTGGCTGGTCATCATGACCAGTGACATACCAGCTGTTATTTTAAGCCCTGTAAAAAAAACCTCCTTTTCTTGAGGATTGAAATCTTTTTTTACAGTTATTCATGCATTTGTCTAGTTGTTTTGACCCGAGGTAGTGTTTTGGTGCAAAGACTCTGTAACATTTTTGATTTTATACCTTGTTACATGTATTGTTTATCCATAATAAAGAAGTTGTTTTGTTCTGTTTTTTTTTCTAGCTATAAAAGAATTTTAGTCATAGTGTCTCATTCCCAAGATTTCCTTAATGGAGTCTGTACAAATATTATTCATCTGACACAAGGAAAACTCAATTATTATGGAGTAAGTAGACAGCACATAATATAGCAAATTTTTTAAAAATCTTTATTTTTCACTTTGATAATAGTAATTCATTATTTACATTTGTGTTACATTACAGTGCGTAAAGTGCTTTGTGATATCAGGAGTCATTGCAGAGTGTCCTTATATTTACCAGAGGCTAATGTTTATGCATATGACACACTCCACTCTCACTGATACTACGTATAATGGTCTAGGCACACAACTCTCACCTAACATATTGTATAAATGATTTCTATAACTATTAAATAACTAGCTGAGTGGTTTTCACTAACCTTATGTGAAATTAACAAAGTTTATTATATTTAGAGAGTAAAGAGGTACTGTAATTACGTTTATTAGACAATCAACTTAGAGTGGTTTTCATAATGTAAAATAGAATATTAAACTAATACACATTAATAGACTCTAATATCCATTGTTTTCTTTTGCTGTTATTTTATACTTCAACTATTAATTATTATTTATTTCACAGGTTTATGAAAACCACTCTTATTGTAATAACTGATTGTTAGGAATTAAGTAAATTCATAAAAATTTATCTTATCGAGAATTTTTTCAAACGTTTTAGGGAAATTATGATTCTTATATTAAAACAAGATCAGAATTAGAGGAGAATCAAATGAAACAGTACAACAGAGAACAGGATGAAATAAAACACATGGTGGTAAGTGTTTATTTTCCCTTTCAAACATGAAAACAGATGTTTCCTTTGTCTAACTAGTAATAGACCAATTTATTTTGGTGCAGTGTTTTTCCATAGACAGTTTTCCTCAAGGTTGCCTGCGCATCCAAGTTTAAGGAACTTGATGGGCCACGATACCAGAACACAAGTATTATCATGCATTTCTATGAAATTTTTGTCCATAAGAATTCATAAAGTCTATCATTCTCCTCTTTAAATAGAAAACTGTCCTCTCAATTTTACTGAATTTGCGGTTTTCAGTTTGAGGCCCATCAAGTTGGATGCGCAAGCATTCTTGAGAAAACTGTGCAACATCACTTAAACATGCCAATGCCCATACTACAGCTTGCCAGTGGTTAGATAGCAGAATAATAGAATCCCTTGGCTAGTGGGAATTGATTTCTTTCTTATATATGTAAACAGTTAGATTGTTACTCTTGATGGTGCAAAACCTTATGAGTTATTTCCATATTCTTGTGTCTTCTCATTTGCAACTAATAATCAAAGAAATGATATTCTATCAAATGAACGAATATGAAAGGGAAAAAAGACGAAAAACAGGTTGTTTGAATTTATCTTTTTTTCCTACTTGCAGAACTATATTGCTAGATTTGGACACGGTTCTGCAAAGCTTGCTAGACAAGCTCAAAGTAAAGAGAAAGTTCTCGCAAAAATGAAGGCTGGAGGTTTGACAGAAAAAGTTTTCAGAGACAAGGTAATATAAAGAAAAAATTTTTTTATTTCTATCTATTTAATTTATTTTCATATGATTCATTTAATTATTATTTTGTTGCATCCACTATGAATTGTAACCCAGTGATGCTTTCAATGCTGTGTCACCCGTGCTTCCTAAAGAATCTTAAGAAAAATCCTGGAATTAAATACATTGTTCATGCTATCCTTGAAATCCTTGAAAAGCCCTGGAATTAAAAACACATTTCCAAGGGCGCTTGAAAAGCCCTTGAAAATAGGGGAGAACGCCAAAACTCCTGGAATACTCCTTGAATTTAATGCAAACTTAATGTTATTTCTAACTTTCCTTTTAAAATAAATAATTATTAAAATTGATTGAAGAGTTTTTGGTTGCTTGTTTACTGGTTGGTTGCGTGTCGTGGACGTGGCCCCTGTTGAATTAGCTGCACTCAGTAACATTGAATCAATGTTTAAACCACGTTCTAATACAAAAAACTTTGTCCTTGAAATTTTTTGTGCTTGAAAAGTGCTTAAAAAGTCCTTGTGGTTTTGTAACGAATATGTAGCATGAACCCTGATAATAGTAGACACGACTCGCATGTCATTATTATTTTCATTCATCAAGGTATTAAAAGTAAATAATAAGCAAAGACTTTAATAAAGATTAGAAAATGCAAAACTTAATTATCGTAGGAAATGTAAAAAAGGAAAGTATGTGTTTTTCCACTTGCAGACTCTTAATTTCTACTTTCCTGACTGCGGCAAACTTCCACCTCCTGTCATTTCTGTTCAGATGATGAGTTTCAGATATTCTGGGGATAAGGTATGTTTGATAAAAATATTATGACAGTGGTGTTAATTTTATTGATGATTTAATATTATTAATTATTATTAAGCAAAGAATATAAACAAAAGTTCTTAGAATCCATAAGAAACATCTTAGTATTCATAAAGAACCACAACTTTTTGACATTGTATGGCATCATTATCCAGTCAAAAAAATAAAATGAAAATGTGGTATAAATAGAAATGCGAAAGTTAAAAATAATCAGTTCTAAGGCAATTATTGTTGTTGTTGTGATTATTATTGCAATAATTGTAAATACAATTATTAAATATTGGCTGTGGCATTTTTACTCACATAACTGGCTGTGGCATTGTTATTCATTGCTAAAAGTTATCATTCTTATAAATTTTAGCCATACATCTACAAGAATCTAGACTTTGGATTAGATCTTGATACAAGAGTGGCCCTAGTAGGACCAAATGGAGCTGGCAAATCAACTCTTTTAAAGTTAATAGAAGGATCCTTGACTCCTACTGATGGTCTTATAAGACGGCACGGACACTTGAAGATCTGTAGATATCATCAGGTATAGATCTTTAATACTCTTAGATAGAAAAACAATTCTTTACTCTATATTATACTCTGTTGGTGACTTGGGGGCGGATCCAGAGAATTTAGAAGGGGGGTGAATATATTACAAAGGTTTTACTAGGAATTCGATGAAAAGAGAGGGTGACTGTTAATAACAATATACTGAGAAATTTGATTGAAAGGGCAGTGACTAGTCACCCATTTTACCACCCCTGGATCCACCCCTGCGACTCTTAAAACTCCAGTGTATGCAGGCTTAGCCTTACTCCTGAAGTCATTTTAACAAAACAGGGGTGGATCAAGAAATTTGTTCAGGGCCGAGGGTTCTGCTTACAAAGTTAACCCAGGGAGGAGTGCACCCCTTAGAATCAAAGGGAAAAAACAAAATTTTGTATTGGTTATCTTCGAAGTAAGGGCACAAAGTCGAACCATGGAGGCATGCATCATGTTTATACTCAGAACACTGCCCTATATATTTTGAACAGGAACAACAGAGCAAGGCTGCATGTAAAAAGCTTGTTTTATTAATGTTTTCATTGTTTGTAGCATTTACAAGATATGCTTGAATTAGAGCTCTCTGCTCTGGAATTCATGATGAAATGTTTCACTGAGGTGAAAGAAATAGAAGACATGAGAAAATCCATTGGAAGATACGGACTGACAGGCAAACAGCAGGTTAGTATATAATACAGTTTATTTTCTTAAAAAGGTAAACAATTTGATTGATATTGGAAAATACCACCATTCATGAAAAAAAAAACCAAACACATTCTATAAAAGTGGCTTTATATCATGAATGCGTAGCATGTAGTTCCCAGATGTATGCAATTAATACATATGCGTGGGCTGTGCAATTAATCTATTGCATGGATTTAGAAATAAAAAACAGCTATTCAGGAACAATAAGTATTTTATGTAGACATGGTATTAGCAAAGAAATAATAGACTAGGGATAATATAGATAATAATAGATAAGGGAATAAGGCATGGCCTAAAATGGACAAACCAGTTAATATTGTTTGCTTTTCAATGATTCAATCAACAGACATGTCCCATGGCTAACCTGTCGGATGGTCAGAGATGTCGTGTAGTCTTTGCATGGCTAGCGTTTCAGACTCCCCACCTCCTGTTGCTTGACGAACCTACAAATCATTTGGATATGGAGACAATTGATTCACTTGCTGAAGCCATCAATGATTTTGAAGGTGGTCTTCTTCTCGTGAGCCATGACTTTAGACTCATCAATCAGGTGGGTAAAATATGTTAATTATTAATGGTTCAAGACAGTTTCTTTTTCCTGTATGCTGTTCAACATTTATTAATACATATTTATTAATATTTAATTTTTTTATAAACAAAAAATGAGATTAAAATATCATTCAATGTAACTGGTTAAGATGACTGGTAGGTGAAGACTATGAGGAATTTGGCCAGATGACTTCCAATTTTGGCCATCTTTATCATTCCTGTTCATTGAAAATAAACTTTTGGCTGTCATTTCTCAGGTTGCTGAAGAAATTTGGGTGTGTGAAAAGCAAACAATTACTCAATGGAAAGGAGACATCATATCATACAAGGAGGAGTTAAAGAAAAGGGTTGATAAGGAAAAAGCAAAGGCAAGAAGAGCCAAAATAAACCAACGTTGATAATTAACTTTAAGCAGCAAGGGAAAGAGTGTTTTTTTGTTTCTGGTGATAATCATTGGCGGTGTTGTGCTGCAAATGTACCATCAAGCTCTCTGCTTGACTTTGGCATCACATGTGAGTAGAGTTGCTTGTTGCTTCCTCCAATGATTTTGATTTTTCTCTGAATTCTCATAACTAAACTAGTCTTATATAGACTCCCTTTGATTTGAGAGTTAAGGGATGGCATAACACAGTCTTTCCATTTCAACCAGTCACATTTAAAGCCTTAGTCCAATAAATAAGTCAAGAAAAGATTTGATTATTATCTATCATCTTGAAGCTAATTATTACAGCCTTTCTTGATCAAAGTACTGTCCTGTTCTGCTCTGTTCACTGATACAGGGAATTTATCTAAAGATAATAAGGTGTGACAATCTTAGTTAGGGACCATTCATAATTTATGGGTTACGGGGGGTGGGGCTACCAATATTGGGGGAGGGGCTACCAGTATATATTTATATGCACATAATTCTGGGTTTTAAAGTATCACCCTTTTAGAAAAATCTTGCAGTGTGGATTTAAAAACTTAATATGCAATACGAATGCATACAATGCTCTATACAATGCTCTTCTTGTACCTTGCTCTGTTGTTGCCTTTGATGTTCCCCTTCATTTTCAATCTTGAGTATCAATCTTTCGCCCCTAATTTATGTATACTATTATGATTGCCCTCAGTAATTTTCATTTGAAAAAATAAATGGCCTTCCTCAAAATCACTTATACCTCCCTCTCCCCCAACCTATTATTATAAATGGTTCCTTACTTCAGGCATTTAAGGGTTAAAGCTTTTTAAAATTTAATTAATATTCAAATATAGTAAATACTATTTATTTACAATTCTGTTTAAAAAGCAACAAGCAAGAAGCTGGAATGAATGCTGGTTTATGGTCTTGTAATTGATTAAAATCAGACTTATATCTATAGTACATTTTACAGACAATGAACATTTTCATGTGCATCTTCAGATATCACACTTCACCTTCACCTATATATTTCATGGCAAATAGCAAATAAGGCTTTGATGAACAGCACTCCTTTGCCAACAGATCTGTTTGGTTTCATTGTGTATTTGAAGTTTCAGTTATCTGACAGGAACAATATTGATTAGCTGGTCACTGCTCTTCATCATATCTCTTCCCCTTGACCTGCTCAACAATGTTAGTATACCTACTAGGAACTTAAGGTCACATATTCCCCTTAGTTAAAAAAAAAAGTCTGACTTGAATAGATCGCAAGACAATCTACCAATTTCACTTCAGTCATCAGCTTCTTGCTTTCTGCTTGGACAAAAAATTTTCACAAATAATGCAGTTACATTAAATAAGAATTGGAGCTTCATGCATTTTCATGTTTGAAGTGCTACTACTACTTCCTGAATCTCGCTTCCCTGAAGGAAGAGATTTAAAGAATTCCTGCTAGTAAAAAATTGAAATTCTATATAAGGAAAAAATGCAAAACTTTAGCCATGAGCTGAGTTATCTCCACATATAAGATACTGTATATAAATTATGCATAGCTTATTTAACATAATTTTATACAAACCCATCATGGGTAGCCTGGGTTTTTCAAAGCAGGAGTTAATGGGGCTGGATGACCCATGATATCCTGGACTTGTAAAGAATTTATTTTAGTAATTTCAGATGATTGAATATAACTTGTAAAATAAATCTAATCTTGTAGGTTAGAGTGCAACGGCAATATGTAGAGAGGAAATGAGGGTGGTCAGGTTGGCAGGGTTGCTTGATCACCTCAAGAGTGAAGTTTATCCATTCGCATGTTAGCCTTTGAACTGGCTATTGGCTTTTCTCTTTGCCTTGTCCCCCTTACCTCAACAGTCTGTTCATAAGCTATCTTTAATTTGGGAAATAAATAAGAATGGATTGCTTGTAAAAAAAAGTCATCACTCCATATAGATAAAATAACTAAAACAAAGTATTTTAAACTATTCTTGTAGAACACTTGCAATTTACACTTCAATTCTTAAAGTTTATTATTTAAAATATTATTAATTTGAATAGAGTGAAGACATTTAACCCGTGAAAAAAATACTAGTCAACGTGTAATAGTCAAATAGACACGAAAGAACACAATGGAATTGGGTTCTACTAAAGTGTGTTAGTCTAATATTCATTTCACGGTATTAGTGATTTTCATAACCTAATTCTTTTGTTTTCTATTGTTTTTATTTGACTATTACACTCTAATTAGTACACTTTGTTTCACGGATAATGAAAACCGCTCTAATTGCTTCACTTATCAGTACTAAGATATATATTGATTTACTGGAATAAACAACTAACAATGTTCTGGTAATTCTCTTGCATGTGTGCCTTTTATTTTGACCTTTGCGTAGTTCTAATGTTAGTTTATTGTTATTAAAAAGTTTGCTGGAACAAAAGGCCATGTTTCAAACACATTTTACAGCAATAACCTTCTTTGCCGCCTCCCGTTTATTTGTTTCAGTTTTCCTTCCTTTCTTCTTTTGCTCCTTTTTCTCTTTTCTTCGTTCGTTACTTGCGTGCTTTCTTTATTCATTTCTTCATTCTTTCATTTGTTATTCTCACCCCTTCTTTACTTATTTTTTCTTCATTCTTCCATTCTCCCTCCCATACACTCTCTACACTTTCCCTCTTTAGCGACCCACTAGTACTAAATGAACACATTGTTAATTTATCTTGATTACATGACGTTTTAGTATATTTAGTAAACTGTATGGTCGTTTCTAAATTCAGTTCCTTACAGAACACTCGTAATTTAGCTTCAACTGTACTTCAAATGTTTAGCTGCTGAAAGAAGAACTTTATTTTAATATTCAAATGGCGTGACCTGTACATCGTCCTTCATTATACAAATCTTCCATTCCCGCGAGAACTTCTCACTATTTCGAACCTCTTCTACCACGGCTGCAGGCGTAATATCTCCCGCGCCAAAATACACTTCTATGATCCAAGAATACAGCCATGCGCATGAATAATCCCCTGAGCTGGGGTCGATTTTGAACATGCATTGGCTCTTAAAGCCTGTCATTCTGTAGAGAAAATCCCGAATTCCCTCTATTTCGTCATCACTTGGTGTGGAACACTGAGTTGGTAACATGAACAAGAGCTTAAAATCACTTTTTGTGTATGGGTGCATTGAGGTGTGGTATTCTAGTAGCTCGTCTGTCCAGTAAACTGCTTTGAAGACACCGCCCTTGAATTTAAAAAAGAAAGAAATTACAACGCATGTAGAAGGAATTCGAGCGTCAATTTTTTTAATTACCTGTATATTTAAGAATTTTATATTTTTTAAGCGCGCGTGCAATTCATTCGGTCGATCAGTTTGCTGCGCGCGCAGACGCGAGCGAAAAAAAGAAACTCGCGGGCACCTCTGTGGACCTATTGTACGCGTTTTTACTAGATTTGTCAAACTTGTTTTTATGCACTTTACCTGAGACACAGTTATATGACCTCTAGTAGATGGTCCAGGTAGGCCATTAGGGAATGTTATCTTAACAGCTTTAACTGAGTCCCACCAATTCTTGGACACGAACTTGTAGGGATTAAACTCTCCGGGAACAACTATTTTTTCAGATAAAATGATGTTTCCAATGCCTCGAACAGCAAGTCCTTTTGCTTGAGGGATCCAAGATTGCTGGAACAGTTCTGGAGGTATATTACCAGCAGTACTAAAGGTTACAAACTGTGCGTAAAGCTCTTTGTCTGCTTTGCTTTCGTTTTCCATTCAGTAGGGATGTAACTTGGACCTTGGGGTCAATCGTGACTTGAAAAGCTGACTGAAGTTCACAAACTGCTGGAATATTTAGGAAGAAAGGAAAGCAGAATGTTCGTATTAGGACGATTCAGCTACCGCTATTTCTGACGTCATCAAATTTGATCATGTGTTGAATCGCGCGTGATGTCATCAATGAGAAAATGAATGAAGGGTTGCATTGTAATGGTTGCCATCAGCTGAGAAGATACCGGTTATCTTTCCAGACTAAAATTAAAGCGATGACCCGAGAAAAAACATTCATAACAAAAACGAGCCAATTAATAACCTTAAGCTAAGGTTTTGCAGAGATTGAAACAAATATTTTTGAACTTTTGTCCCAGGTGAAAATGAATCACAACTCCATGAAAGGTTTACTTTTTCCAGTTTCCTAACTTTTTAATTCGATGCCTTGTATGATTATGACAAACCGCGCCTCCACAAAACAGGTCAACGCATTCACCTCATGAGCTCTCTGTGATTACGAGACAGCAATGATCATTTAGCGAAAATATACTCTAATTTCCAGCTCCCAGTGATTTAAATCTCATTCAAATTCCATTTGCGAAGCATCAGAGCTCCTTCAGTACTCCTGAAGTATTCATCTTATGGGCTCCCTGTGTTGAGACTACGATGATCACTCAGCGGAATTACTCATTAGAACAGGAACTCAAAATGGCGGACGATTCAAACAACAAGAAGAGAAAGTTTAAGAAGAACCAATATGCTGGTGCTAATAAAAAGGTAAATCTCTCCTACAATGGAATTATTAATGTCATAGTATCATGCATCTTCAAGGCCTGTTCTTATCTAGTTTTCCTTTCTTTTTCTTGTATTAGAAACGAGGTTTAGAGTCGCTTGCAGTAGGCATGAAGGGTGTTCTTGTCACGTGTAATGAAAAAGAGAAAAACTGTGTAAGAGAAGCTTATAATGTCCTAAACGAGGTAAGTATCTGTTTTAGTAATATTTTATATCATGACTACATACTCTCCTCGTTGTTTTTTCCTGGGTTATAGCAGTTTTAGCCATGTTTTATTAACGGAGTGGCTAAATTTCGCACGTCACCATACGGCGAGTTGTATTTGCTATTCGTACGGGAGTCAAAAATTTCGTCGATTTTCTCGGGAACTCTGTATTCTTTTCCAACCTAATAACGATATTTTTGTTTAGACGATTCATGTCAGTGATGTTATTTTGATTCAAACTTATTTGACGAGTCTGTACACAGTATCGAACCACTCACTTTCGCGACACATAATTTTTTGGGGTAGGTCTGAGGGTCAGTGTCACGGTGTACGAATAGCCACCCCGTTTATTAAGTTTTAAGCAGTAATTGAGCGAGATGGTGTAGAAACTGCTTGCATGCAAGTTAATTTCCATTTTTTGATTGTATTTTTGTTGTTTGTGAATCCTATTCCCAGTGCATATAATCCCATTTTCTCAGCCCCCAAAAAGGCAAATCCTCTGCACGAGACAGAAAATGGAGTCAAGTGTAATCAAACAACATGTTAATCTGTGAAACAGTATACTACATATTTGGCATGATTTAGTATTTTATAGTACACTCGACAAAATTACTCGACTCTGATTAGTCGGAGAGGAGTACAATTATGGAAACATATAAACATACGCTATGGAAACACCAGCCAAAACAATGTCAACAGTGGCAAAAAAAGCCGTAGAAGCTAATAAGAACTAATCTTTTTTATGCATTTTAGTTGCGCGATGGACTGATGAACGCTGTCGCTTTACATTTTTTACTAAAATTTTGTTATAGTAAGTGAACTATAAACAAAAAATCATTTCCTATACAAATACCACTGATGAAAAAATAGAAAACATTGAACTATTAAATTGTGCTGTTTTAGTGCAAACTAAATTTTTGGACTTTTTCATAGATAAAGTGTGAGTACTCTACTTAAGCTTAGAATGAGATGTCCATGTTTTCATGATTGTAGTATGCAGACAAGTTATATGGAAGTCAGTTTGAGAGCCAAGCTGATAAAAGCAATTCTAGTGAAGAGGAAGATATAGAACAGGCTATTGCAAAGGAGAAGCAAGACATGAAAAAAGACTTCAGGAGATTTCAATCAGTCAAAAGTGGAGCAAAGAATGTGATATTTGTAAGGGACCATGCTTCCAGAAGATGAATATCCTGATCGTTTGGTACATGGAATTCTGACAGATATTCTGGAGAAGAGGTACCAGAAGACAAGGTAAATGTCTTTTGGTTGGCATGTGTATTTCTGGGTGGATGATGGGAGTTGAATGGTCATAGGGATGGATAGATCGGGAGGTGTGGGTGATTAAATGAATACATGGATGAATTGATGTGTAAGTTTATGGATGGGTGGGTTGATAGATGAGTGGATGGATTGTCAGAAGGATAGAAAGGTTTTGTAAATGGATTGGTGTGTTCTCATAAGTGCGCAAATGAGTGAATGGATAAAAACTGTTGATAGTTGATTACTAGTATTATTGATTTTCAGGCATTGTTTGCGCTTTCTTCCCATTGGCGTATGCTGCTATGCCAGGACAGAAGAAATAGAGAAGGCTGCAGAAAAATATTTTGATGAATATTTCTTCAATGACAGTGCCCAGCCAACCAAGGTGAAAATGAAATTATAAAAAGCTATTACTGAGTGTGACAAAGACCCTTTCTGAGATAGCAAGTTACATTTTGTCGTATCACCTGTTCGTATGCCCTATATGGGCTTGTTTGTACCCAAGTTACACCACAATGCATCCTGTTTATCACTTGTTCATCAATCTCCATTATGGGCTTTTTTGTACCCAAGTTAGACCACAATGTACCTGTTTATCACTTGTTCATCATGCCCTATATGAGCTTTCTTGTACTCAAGCTAGACCACAATGCATCCTGTTTACCACCTGTTCATCATGTCCTATGTGGGCTTGCTTGCACCTAAGTTAGACCACAATGCATCCTGTTTATCACTCGTTCATCGTGCCCTATATAGGCTTGCTTGTACCCAAGTTAGACCACAATGCATCCTGTTTATCACTTGTTCATTGGCCCTATATAGGCTTGCTTGTACCCAAGTTAGACCACAATGCATCCTGTTTATCACTTGTTCATCATGCCCTATATAGGCTTGCTTGTACCCACGTTAGACCATAATGCATCCTGTTTATCACCTGTTCATCACATACTATATGGGCTTGCTTGTACCCAAGTTATACCACAATGCATCCTTTTTAACAAACTTAGAAGAAGGCCTAATGTGGGTATGTAATGCCATGCATGGCAGAATTCTTGGTTGTGCGCCCTTTCTTTTCTTCATTAACTGCAGCACAGCAGCAGCAGTAAAACTAGTATAATATTATAATTGTGGAAAATAAAAATCTATTTTCATTTTCAGTTTTGTGTGATTTACAAAGCAAGGAATAATGATACAGTTCATCGTGATGATATTGTTGGTATTCTTGCACGCTTGGTATTGGATTCCGGGAAAGATCATAGTGTTGACCTCAAATATCCAGACCTGACTATTTGTGTTGAAATTATCAGGGTGAGCTTTATGAAAAATTTATGAATTTGTGATATTTTGCAAAGCAAGGGTGGCCTAGTGGTAGTGCAATTTCCTTTGACCTCTGGGGTTTCAGGTTCAATTCCTGGACTCAGCATGATTCACATGTGAGTGGAGTTTCTCCTTCTCTGGAAGTTCCCTGTAGGGTTTACCGCCAGTGTTCTGCAACCTGGATCAATTCTATCTTTTAACTTGCAAGAGTTTAAAAAAATGAAAATTCAATTGCATTCTTTTTATACCATCTTTGTTATTATAATCCTCGTTATTTAAGGCATTAAATTTTACTTTTTTAGAATAGGGGCATGAATCATTTCCTTTAGGTCATTTTATGTTTCCATGCCTTAAATCTCACAATGTCATACACTCTCGCAATTGTTCAGTGCTTCATCGATCGAGCTCGTTTTACTGGTCTGGCAACAATAAACAACACTTGTCATGGATTTAAATGGCTATGGGGAAAAACCCTAAAGTCGCTTTAATATAACAATAACAATGTTAATCCTAACCAATACATTTGAGTACACTCGAAAGTACAAATGTTAACTGGACCAGTAAAGGTGAGGGCCAACAAGACGCCCCAAACAACCTAAAAAATTCAGAGGAGGAAAAGGCTTGGGGAGGAGGGAGTTTGGAACAAAGCTTGTATGTTCGATAGACGTTCAAGCAGAATGGTGTCCTCATTGAAAACTAAGACAGGTTAAGATGTCCCAGCCTCATCCCCTAAATATGGATAGTAATTTTCCATTCATCACGATTACATAAGAGATAGACTAAATATGGATAGTAATTTTACATTCATCACGATTACATAAGAGATTGACTAAATATGGATAGTAATTTTACATTCATCACGATTACATAAGAGATTGACTAAATATGAATAGTAATTTTACATTCATCACGATTACATAAGAGATAGACTAAATATGAATAGTAATTTTACATTCATTCGAATCGCATAAGGTTTCTGCTATTAAATACACCGTCAATTAGTGTTACATAACATATGTAATTAAAATGTAACTTAAAAAGTGCATCGGCATGAAACATAAAAATCCTATTTGTGCCAAATATTAAATTTATTTTTTAAGTATATGGCTAATAAATAGACTCCTCTGCATGCATCTCTCTTGTCTCTTCTCTCCTTTTGAGTATTGGGCCCCCTGTGTCTTTAAGATATCTCAATTCGTGACACAGGAATCCCAATTCAACAAAAAAGAAAAGAAAGAGGCCTGCGGGGAGGCCAGCTAATAAATACTGTTTGTTTTTACTTTAACGGAAATTGCAAAATATAGTAAAACCCTAATTATCATAACTTTTATTTCATCTAGAATATTTGCTGTCTCACTGTGGTAAAAGATTTCCATAAGCTGAAAAGATATAACATACAAGAGGTGCAATGTGTTGCCAGCAAGAACGATCCTATCAAAGAATCACCAGTCAAAGAGAGTGCGAACAAGGAAGACAAAACTAACGTTCTGAACTCATCTGACGATACTTGCAGTGAACATAGAGAAGAAGACAAAGAAAACGCGCAAAATGTGGATACAAAAGTCGACGAGGATCAAGACACTAAAGAAGGCTTAGAAATAGAATCCAAAAATGGAAATGAAAATGTAGAGACTAAAATAAAAGATGAAAAAAAGGAAGAAGAAGCAAAGATGGGAGAAATTTTGAAGATAACAGATGAGGTAGAATCTGAAGAAGAGGAAAAAGAATGATTTAAAAGAGAAAACAAAGATGTAGAGTTTACAGGTAACTATTATAGAGGAATTATTACTGGTAGTTTTATACTAATAAGAATAATTATTTTAATTTGATATTATTATATTATGATCATATCTATTAAATATTTAACAAGTTGGGCTTTAAGACATACATGTTGGGTTTCTTGAAATTATACATTTTTAAAGGGAAAAAAATCTAAAAACACCCTTTATTATTTAAAAAATTGAGAGAGTAAAATATAAACTTGCTACTGTTAACAAGGGCTGTCAAAGTATTGGGAGCCACAGTGATTCCCGGGGGGTACTCTTGCCCGTTAAGGGTAGGGATTTGCTGCTGAGCCCACTTAACCCTGACATTGTTCCAGAGTAAAATTGCTGAAATTGATACCCTGTTCTCGACTGGTATTGCAAAAATGGAGCAAAATGTTCCATAGTCTGAGGAGAGAGTGTGATTTCATATACCCTGTTCCAGAGTAGAATCGCTGAAAACCATACTCTGTTTTGCTGCACATACCTGTATAGCAAAATATAGGGGAGTACCCCTGGGCAGCGATTGCTTCAGGACCCAATTGATCCAGAACTTTATCACAACATTATCAAAAACTTTGAGTGTGTCTCAATGAAGTACTATGAAAATCAGTATATTGTGGCACCCAGTCATTTTGTCTTGGTCCAATCTGTTGCGTTATAGCTTTTCTATGTACCAATTGAGCAAACTGCATGATGTCATGCCCGCAAACACCAAACATTTAGTCCACATTCCTTTCTCTATGTATTGGCATTCTTTTTCCAGTGGTGTAAGCATTATTGTGGGGAAGGGAATGGTATTAAAAATTCTATAGTACATGAAATTCCTTGCAAAATGGTAAGATTAAGATTGTGCTGTCAAGTTGTTCGACTTTAAGGAAATACCAGGAAGTTATGCAATCCATCTTTAAATAGCAGGTAATGTTCAGATCTTAGTGACTGAGGTCTCCTAATGACTCGTTGATCATTTTTCGAGAAATGAAATCATTTCATTATATATAACAGCAAATTGTGCAATCCATCCAAATAGCTTCGCAATGTTCATATTGTAGTGATATCGCCTTCTAATGACTCAACCTCTAAGATCCAGGATTTTTTCAAGAAATGTAATCATTCAATTTTTTTGATTTCTGAATTCATCATTTTTATAATAATTATGAAAATATCATTCTGAGTAATATTTTATTTCCTAGCTCTGCAGTTAACCTTTTTGAAAAAATTATTTAAAACCAAGGTTTTATTTGACTTACAAGAAATTTGAGTAACTAAGTTTTCAGGTCGTAGATTGTTCTATTAAACCATCACAACACAGAATTATAATTTTGAATAATTTTTTATTAAACGTTTCTCCACACGTTATTACACTCTCAAAGTTGATTATGGAATTTGATGTTACACACTAAAATGAGACAAACACATCTATTCCTTAGACAATATGGTCAGGGTCACTCTTTTGTCATGTGTATCATTATGTATAGATAATTTTCTTAATAGTAGATGGAACGATCATTCAGCACTTTCTAATGCTATTCCATAGAATACCACTTGTCACTGGAAAGTGGGGTCTTGTTTAATAGTACAACAGTAAGCTAATAGTTTGGAGGTAATATGCTATTACTAGTTATCTATCACTATTACTACTATTATTAGCATACACTTTTGTCAGAAACTCAACCTTTTGATTTTGTTTGAACATTCTTGGGGGGGTGCCAAATCTTTAGAAGAGGCGACGAGAGATTGCCTAGGGGGGGAATAGTTACTTTTGGGGGACTTAAGAATTTTTTGTCATTTAAAGATTTTACCTGCCCCCCCCCCCCCCCCTGCCATAAATCATGAATGCAGCCTAATCAGGAATTAACAATACAAATCCATACAAAAATACATGTACAAAAACTATACATATGAAAGTATAGTTCCAGAAATTATCCATACCCTCCTGTAACTGTATGGCCGTTGAATTTCTGGGTAGGTAGAGGGGGTATTTAAAAAAAACTGTAGGGGGAGGTAGGTTACATGAATTAGAAAAAAATAGAAGCTATCAAGAGAAATTATTATTCAAGATCATGTTTTGCAGTAAGAGTAATTCTCTTCGTCAAAGTTACAATATTCTAAACACTGACATCAATAATTCAGTTACTGATAAGTTCTTGGGTTCCAAGAAAGTTTTTGAAGTTCACATTTTCAGAGTTAATGTTTATATACTAGGTATCAATGGGCTGTAACCACTGATTCAGAACTGTTTAAATGTTATAATACTATACTAATATGATGATGATAATATATACATACCAATCTTAAAAGTTAATACCAATATGCTACATTCAAGATATCGAAACTCTAGCAGGGATAATATTAATTAGCAGTAAGAGTAAAGCCTAGGAAACAGACTTCCTAGTAATACTACAGTGAGGAGTACTCAAACCATGAACACTTCAATGTTTTTGTCACCTTTTCAAAATGCATACCGTTATTAGCAAATGATCCCTTGAAAAAGGTCACTCCAAGTATTTCAACTCTTTGCTTTGTTTGAAAGCTTGAAACAGTACAAAGTTCAAGAAATAAAATAACCTGAAAAAAGACTCAAAGTGTTCAAGGTTCGATTGTGCTCACTGCAAGTAAAAAGTGGGTTACCGTAATAATTATAGTAGGTATAATCTTGTTGGGTGTGGCAATCTGAATACTTTGGGTGTCTACATTAAGTGAGTTCCCTTGTGTCTAGATACCCATGGTCTACATTTTTGAAAATCCAGTACAAGATATTCTTATATTTTTCTAGTGTCTGGGTGTGTTGCCCTCCAAGAATCATGTGCCAAAGTTTTGTGATTTTAGTGGTGACAAAAATATTTATCATTATCGAAGATGCTATTTTAAAGGCATAGAGGCATTCCTTGACAAGATTCAGGAGAACCCACAAAAAGTAAAACTCTCACAGAATTACCCCTTGTGATTTTCCACAAACATGCATATAGGTCAAATAAAGAATCTTACTCTCAAGAGGATGACACATGGTCTGAAATGGGAAAACATTGTGTCCAAGAGGAACTGAACTTTGATGAGTTTTAAAATAATTGGATCATTATCAAAATAAAACACTAACTTCTATTGACTTTTTTTAAAGTTATAAATACACATTTGGTAAAACACTTACCTAGTATCATATAAAACACATAATAAAAATAATACTCTCTGATAAAAAAATCATTTGATCAACACGCAGGTCTTTTGAAACTAAATATTAAATTGATTTACAGTGCAACTACTCCAACCAAAGCCACCTTGACAAATTTTCTACAAATTGTCCGATTTGTAGTAATTCTATTGTTCAGATTCCTACTGTTGAGGTGGCTTTGGTTGGAGAAGTTGCACTGTAACTAAAGATTATTTAATCTTCATAAAAATCATGTGCACTCAATTTTTTATTAACTTGTGATAATGACAAGTTGTGTCACACTTGGTTTAAGGTGCTTTATTTAGACTAGCCAATGTTCATTGTAACTTTTCTTACATTCAAATCTGTTGTGCCATGAAGTTGCTCTAACAGTGAATATTCCAGTATTGCAATTTATGGCAATTAATGTGCACAAGCAATATGGATCTCATATTTCTTTTAGTGATAGTGGCATCGATACTGTCTTATTGTGAGAGAAGCTTTTAGTATGCTACTTGAGGATCGTGCAATTAATTGAATTTAAAGCGAAATCGCAAGACAAGTTGCAAGAAACACTGTCTCATATAAAAGCACCTTCAAACGACTTAATACATTTGGTTACTAAATTCCCTAAAATAAGAATGGATCCCAACTTTCCCCATATTTCTGTCCTTCTAGTATTTAATAATTGGGGTTGTTTTCAAGGCAAAAATAGCAAAACCATATGCACTTATGCCAGGAAAATAGCAACAAAATAATCACCCTTAAGTTTTTGTTAAATCAAGTTTTGATAATTATAATAAATAACACTAATAATAATAAAAACTGCAAATACTCTAATTTAATGAGAAAACTATCACGCAGGAACACATTTATGCCCTTCATGAAACTGTTAGTTTGTTACTCTTTTGGTCACTCTTCATATGCCATTCCTTACGCACACTTTGTACAATGTAGGGATTATGTTGTTCAAGACACTATTTCACTCACTGTCAATTCATCCATTCATGGAAGTGTCTGTCCATCTGACTGACTGTCAATGGCTTTTTGTGTTTGAGTTACTTTGTGAATTCTCTTTGTCGTTATCTTGAAGCTCCTGAAAGTATGGGTGCTGCATTGATTCACAAGCTGTTGGCCTACTCCTCGAGTTAAACACCAGCATTTTCTATATCAAGGACAATGAAAAATGTTATTTTGGTGGGGTTTATCCAAACCTCATTAAACACAAACTATTGTACCCCCTTCCCGGGATGGATCCAGGAATGTCAGAAGGGGGTAGGGGGGAGACTTGTCACCTATTTTACCAACCCTGGATCTGCCCCTGCTATGGCTTCGAAAAAAATTTTTTCTAGAGAACCTCAATATTAACAATATTGGACTGACTATGATTGCCATATGAATATTTTACTACAATCTTTCTAGAAATAAAATGCGCACATTTTCCCTATTACCTTCATTAGATCAAAGCCTTCTGAACACATTTCTGGGATTAAGTTTTCAAGAGGCTCAGGGGTGTACTTGTGGAATGACAGCCATGGTATTGAGACCCCTTGTGGCCAATCTGCTTGAGGTGGTAATCCTATTACACTAGGGGCAAAAGCATTATTGCATTAGAAAATGGGTCACAGGTGTTACAGGGGGCTGATGTAACAGCTAGCTAAATATCATAAATAACGATTATAATTATACAGCTTTTCATTAATCCCATAATTAGGTAACTTTCCAATTATTTTCTTAATTGGACAGGTCTTGTTGATATGGGATTAATTAGGCAGCTATATAATTAATAGGTAATGGGATTTCATGCTCCCCAATCAAGAAATAATTAGACCAATTATTTCTCAATTGTACAGCATGATGAGTCCTATTACATATACTAATCATCATTAGCATGATTACAAAATTGAATTATAGAATACTGGGTACTGTGTGTTTGGTAACCAGCTGAGAGAGTCTCATTTTAATTTCTTCCGAGTGAGAGAAAGAAAGGAGACTGCGGAAGTCATGTAGTTCTTTCTTAATGCAGCATCCAAGAATCTGGATAATGAGATGCATAATTTTTTGGTTTGATACTGGTTACCAGAACAGTCCATGTTGTGGAGCAGAATGGCTGACAGTTTATCAAAGGATTGTTTTTAAAGAGCTGTGCCATCCATTCAGCCCGACCTCTCAATCCATTACATTTCAGTGCAAGAACTTCAAATAAAGGGAAGCTTATACTTTTAACCAATCATACACAGAGAATCCATCTTTTGTTATGATGTAAGCCAATCAGATTCTACAGTTCTATTTATCTAAAACAACCTACCTAAAAATCTTGACTAACTGATTCATTTCTGACTTTCCCTCAAACAAGGGAGTTCTGTTGTACAACTCGGCCATTATACATGCCACGCTCCATATGTCAACTGCCGTAGCATAACTAGACTGTAGCAAGACTTCAGGTGCTCTATACCACAATGTAACGACCTGAAATAGTCAAGAAACAGAAGTCAAGACCACTCTAGCTGTCATTAATATGATCTCCAGTATCTTACAAACACCCTAAGAGGTAGTAATGGCTTACTCTCTGGTGGTCCTTTTAATTTTGTTACACCCTAAGAGGTACCAAATGACAGATCTGGAACCCTTAAATGTACAACCAGAATCCCCACCCTTTTCAAATTCCCCCACCCCTCCCCCCAAACAAAACTCTTTGGTCATTGGAGGCAAATAAGTTACGTTTGAGATCATATTTTTGTGGACTTTCAACAATGGTTGTAATTTTCAATCTGCAAGCACTTGAGAAAATAAGTGGTAAACAATTTCTATGATGTCATCATTACGTCATAATGAAAGGGCCACTTTAAACTAATTTATCATTTTTGAAACCTTTAATCCTTTTCTGACATTGTGTGAAAAGCACTTGCAGATTGAGTTATACAAGAAGAAGTTGTAGCCGTTTCAATGTGGCTAGGTGTGCCAGACTAAAACTACCCAGAGCCTCCTTAATAGGCATTTAATGAGTTGTTTAACAACATTAACTTGTTTGTACAGACACAGTGATTATCTTTTATCTTGTAAATTATGACTAATGACTTTTACAAATGATTTCTTAATGACATGGTGATCTTATCTATTCTTTACATGCTATTAGTGTATGCTATTAGTGCATGCATGTAATGACAACTACAGAAAATAATATCTGAACAGAATTTGTTAAATTAGGAAGATGTTCAAGTTATGGGTTAGACCTTTCTTAAAATTTGTTGTGAAATATCTATGTTTTTTGATTACAGACTCATTTCTTAAGAGGTACAAAGAACTTGCAATTCCACAAGTAATTAGGCTGGCTGTAATTGGTTTCACTGTTAGACACACATGGTGTCCTGACATTCTGTATTTTTGAGATTTGTCATAAACAAAGAGTAATAAATATTGAACTTAGAAATAATAATACACTGCAACACATGAATATTCTACATAAACTAAAGGGTATAGTCCCGAGCAACACAGAAAACATTTCGAAATTGAAGTATTTGTGAGTTACGTGATTTAAGATGCCAACATTTCCACGTCACACTAACTTTGACAGTTCTGTGTAATTCAATGACATATTTGATGATACCAAAAAAGTTTTGCGTCTAGATTTTTTTCTAATTCCTTTTGCTTGTTTTTTCTTCAAAACAACTTCTTAAAGTTCAGTGAAAATGACACACATTTAGGGTCAAGCCTTTTGGATCAACTTGATGTAACAGTCCCTTAATTAAGATGCAAAACTATAAATTTAAGAGAAAAGTATTCAAGATATCTATTATGACATGCCTTGGCATTAAAATATAATAATAATAAGCATCAACTATCTTTATTCAGGAATGTCTACATCAAATATAATTAATAATAATAAATTAATCCAAAGATGAAAAATACAACAAATATCATTTATAATAATTATTATTAAAATTATTGTTAAATTACCTCCCTCTACCCTACTATGCTATCCATAACTCCATAGGAGTTGTATAAAATTAAAATATGTAAGCCTAAATAATTCATAAAACTCTTTCTATATATAAATATATAAATACATAATATTTCCCTAGGGGCTCTGCTCATGGACCATGTTTCCTGCACATAAATACTTGACTTTTTGTTAAACTCAAGCAAACATTTTCTGCTAAAATAACTGATTAAAAAAGTCAACATGGTTGTAATTTGATTGTTGAATGGAATAGTCTGGGTGGGTGGCATAGTTTTAGCAAAGATTGTTTTTTTATGTGACTGACAGCTGTTGGTGACTCTCAACTCTGAAGTCAACTATATATAACTGCTATTGTGGTTTCTCTAACCACTACCAACGATTACCAAGTGCTATTAACACACTTGAATGGTAATTTGAACACGCAAATTACAAGAGCTGAGTGTATATATATTTGTAAGAACCTTTTTTTTTTGAAAAAAATTGTTGTGCTCATGTGAATAGGCATTCCGATTGGCTTAGGTAGTCTTAATAACTTTGCAAACATAAAAACAAACAGATTTCGTTTTTCAAGTTCTCACATGATTGCACAAGTCTCAGCAATTGTCATATTACCAAAATTTTGTTTTTAAGACTCTAAAGAGTAATAGAAAAGTTTTACTAATTTCTGCTAAATTATTTATTAAACTTAAAAATAAATTAGAGTACAAACACTTTAAGTGTGTAACATAAATTCCACTAAATCCTGCTAAATAATGCTAACCCTATTGTTTTCTATTGCTTAATTAGCACTATTTACTACTGAATAGTGCAAAGTATTGCATACTTTTAGTGTTTGTATACTCTAGCTGTCAAACATATCAATAACTTAATGTCAAGATAATTTCATAATTTCATAATTAATTAACAAGTTGTAGACCTAATTCTTACCACAGACGTCAGAGCCATGGCATCCTTGTAAACTCTTGCAAGTCCAAAGTCTGCAATCTTGACTTGTCCTTCTTTCGTAATGAGAATATTTTGTGGTTTAAGGTCGCGGTGAACTATGCGATGTGTGTGTAAGAAATCCACCCCATTGAGAAGCTGGTAAGAGATATCCTGTCAACAAAGAATAAACATTTCAAAACATTCAATAATGTTTGTGTTATTGGTTAGAATATCTGCTTGTGGTTTGATGCCATCTGGTTTTTCAGTGAATAATGAATTTAAAGATTGCTAGACGGTTAGAATTATTATATCAACCCCCTCACAGAACTAATCCAATCTAGAAAAATCTAAGACGGATGGTAAGAAAACAATGCAATATAGATTTATTCATGCATTTATGCATGCTTTATTATTACTAAAGCTGCTCGAGCCCCACCCATGGTTAGATGTAGGTAACAGCAAACAAGCTGATGAATGCATGGACTTCCTTGTTTTCCAAGAATAACCAGCTAAATTTATCACAAAGAATCAGGACTTATCTTTTTGCAGTCTTTGTAACTTTGCATTTATCAAAAGATAGCTTAAGATATACCAGACTTTTGATTAAAAAATTCAACTTCAAAACTAGTGGTTCATTCTAATATAATAATTAGAGGTAGTATTACTTGAGGTTAGGAATCAATAAGGCTAGAAAAATGCCGCAAAGCAAAGGTGCTACTTACTTTTGCTTTCCATTCACTTATTCCTGGTGAAGGGCATTCATCGATGTATGCAGCAAGGTCTTGTTCAACATGCTCAAACACCAGATTAAGATGTGTTTCCTTGAGCAAGACAATATGAAAGATGTCTAGTAGTCTGTAAAGACAAACAAAAAACCTCTAAATTAATATTTCTAGCAGGGTTTTCATTGCTTTGAAAAACAGGAGAAAATGAACTAGCTTAAGAGTCCTGGCAGAATTTTCATTTAAGTTTTAAAATAATAGGAGAAGATTATGGTAGTTTACATCAGCCAGAGAATTTTGCTCAGTTACCCAAGCATTCTTTAATCTATGACAATCTATGATTATCCTAGACCTGCAGATGAGAATGAAGTTACATATGCGTTCTCCAGAAATATTGAAGTCAAACTTTAGGCTTCAAGATTAATGTCTTTATTAGATATAATAATATAATATCAATGAAGAGTAGCTTAATTTTTGAAAGAATGCAACAGGTTGGAAAATATAAGTTGAATTTAAACTTATCAAAATAGCTTCATGTTTTTATAGGATTGACCAGTTACTTGATCTTAATATAATAATAAATCCTTTTTTTAAGGAAAATTAATATTTTGCAATGAAAATAGTTAAATAATTAAACTAATAATGCCACACATTTGAAAACTTTTTTGTTAATTATGTTTTATTACTTATCATGCAATTATATAATATGTGCATGTATTGAGAAGAACAATATTGCAAGTACCAAAATATGTATTACACCAAGCTTTTAGCCATGGACGCAAACAATATCATACTCAAAATAAGTCTAGAGGATACCATAATAATTTATTATGTTAGATGTCAAGACTAGAATTTCCTAGAAATTCCCATAAACAGCTCTAATCCTGGGGTGTTTATCAACTTGGAACAATTTCATCAAAGGGCTTGGAAAAAATCAAAATGAATTATTTGCTAGTAGATGCTGAGGTCAATATTCATTTGAATAGTCAAGTGCTGTTGAAGTTGAATGGAGCTTTCTTAAAATATCGTTCTAGTTTTATAGTTCAATTCAATCTAAAGCTAAGTGCTATATAGTTTATTGGTGTACCTGATGTCAACCAAACAGTGTGTATTATTGTGCAGAACCTCTCATCTATAGCACATTAAGATATTCACTTCATCCATTGAGGAAAATAATCAGGAGAACCCTTGGGTACCTGCTACATATCATTCTTAATGTACTAAGAACCATGTGCTCCTTAATAGTTTATTCTTTCAGCAAAGATAATAAAAGTGATATTAAAGTATCTCAAGGATTTTATCTTTGACTCTATAACCTTGCATTTCTAGATGAAAAATATTTCTCCAGAGAAAGTAAGTCAAATATATATATTTATTATTATTTAGCTCCTGGGTGTGGTAGAGTTGAATTTTTCTTCCTATAGTTATATGAGGTAGCTAATCTTTTTTTAGCATTGTAGTAGTTATGGTTAATTTGAGTTTTCTATCAAAAAAATTTAAGAGAAGTTTTTGTAGCACTTCAATGAGATTAGTAGATAAATATCAGTCATTGTCTAATCTGCCTCTTTGAAGTATACTTAAAATACACATGGAGAATAAATGGAACAGAAACACAGGCTATTATTCTGGTACAAATGTAGTGTAGCAAGACAAAAGAATGATATTTCATGCTGGTGTTTTTCCCAATCCAATAAAATACAGTTAGTTTGACATTGAATGAGGAATGCAGTCACCAGACAACCTTTTTTAACCTCATCAGAAGTTGTCAATTACTAGCTTGGTTTTGTTAGTACAAGAATTAAAAATACTTTGACTAATTGTGAAAAGGCAAATAAAAACCATGGTTAAGAAACTTGAGTTTGGAATCCTTGTGACGACTTAAGCAAGCTCATTAGACCTGTACTGCTTCTTTTTTCCTTCCTCTACTAGCTACAATTTCTTTTTAAATCAAGAACTCAGAGTTTAATTTACTGGTTCCCCAAGTCTTTTATCTCTTGCAAAAATTCTAACTCATTGGGAATTTTCTTTTTAAATTATGCATTCTTAACTTTGAACTTTTATCAAAATGTCAAATCCACAGAGTACTCAAAGTCCAAACACTTAACAAAAAAATGCTTGAATTTATAAATATTTTAGTCTGTTTCAACGAAAAATAACTTAAACTTAAGGAGATTTAAGATTATTTTTTAAATTGTTTTTGTTGTTGTATATTTTGAGAGGATGTGAATGGTTTTTAGTGAGTTTAAGATATTGGAGTGAAATTCGATCCTTGACTACGTTAGCACACAAAAACACACAAAATGTCGTACTTAATCCCAGGGAGGATTAGGTCAATAAACCTATTTACGGGTAAAAACATATTTTACATAGCGGAGTCCAAAAAACTTCATGTTTTCAAACAAAATATAGCGGATTTTTCAAAAGGTTTTTATGGAATGAGCGCAAGAAATCTACGACTTAACTTGGGGTTTTAAATAACCCACCAAAATCGAACCAATCACGTTGGGAGTTTGTATTTGATTCTATTTCCTGTTACTTGGGAGTAAATTTCACACACAAACTGATCAACCGGAAACGATCGAATATCGAATGAATTGAAATATTTTTGATCGCACACAGAAAAAAATAAACAATTGAAAATATTTGGGTTGATAAAAGAGCCTGGACTTCCGGAGCACCAATAATTATAATGTGATTTCTCTAGGGAATGATTATATTTTATGCTAAAGAGGGCCTATTCTCGCTGAGCATACAGACTTGGTTATTTAGAATAATATTCTCTATAAAAGTCAACCAGCCCTACACGAATATACAAGCTTTGAAGTATGCCCTTTTACAAGTTAAGTAATAAATCGTAAGCATGTCAAAATAATGCAGCAGTGTAGCTCAAGTCTGCTTGCGGAATGTGTCAGTTATTATTGAACTTTTTATTGTTCGACATGATAATGAACTTGGTCATTGTGAAATCGACCAAGTCTGAAAATTCATAATTTTTTTATTATCACAAATTTAATACTGTTATAACGTGTTTATGAATTTATCCGATACTGAGTTGATTTTTGCTAATTTTCTAAGAATAAAATCAAAGAATAATATTCGAGTTCCGAGAGCCTCAAGAAGATCAGATTCCTACATGCCTTGAGTTTGGAAGTGGTATTTGTGAGTTCCGCTTACAGCACGGAATAGGACAGATTCTTGATTGAATATTATCAATCAAAATAACAATCATGCCTGTAATTTCCTTACCTAACAACATTCGGATGAGCACAGTGATCTATCTGTTTTAATAAGGCGATCTCTCGGATAGTTGAGAGTGGGATACCGTCTTCGGTGTTGATAATGCGAACTCTCTTCAGTGCCACGAAATGGCCATCGTTCAACAGATCTCTAGCCTTGTAGACGGTTCCAAACGCTCCGGTTCCGATTTCAGCCACTTCTTCGTATTTTTTAGCCATTGCAGAAGAATTAGATGCGGCGCTGATGCCCAGCTATCAATCCATGTCGAGCTTTTGTTGGACTGACAGTAAGGCAAACACTATTTTAATGGAATTTCGAACAGTCGTCGTGTTTGCCTAGTATATACAAGGGCTCATGGTGCACGACTCTCGGAATGCTGGTCCGATCTGAAAAATATATCAATCTGAGGATCTAAAAAGCCGTCTTTCATAGCGAGCCATCAACCTCATGGTTGAAGATTAGACATACTGACTCGATCTCTTCCTGCAGAAGTTTCAGATCTACTAAAAAAAATTAGAATTATTTGGTTATGTAAACTGAGTGAATCACATACCTGAGGCGTAGTACGTGGGCCTTAAACAGGTTCCAAAGAAATGTCCGCGTTTAAGAAGACGTAGGATTTAATTGTATTCTTCGATACCTTAACCTAACAGCATTGAATGAATGAAACCCTCAAATTACTGAAAATACGGTCAATTTCAAGGCTTAGTGCATCCACGTGTTCCCTGTGTTGTTTTGCGTTTCCTGTGTGGGCTATGATTGGTTGCTGTGGGCGGATCGCTGGCTGTATCGGTATGCGAGGCAGCCATTGGTTCATCGCTGCACTGTGCATATATGATACCCCAAAATGATATCTTCGAACACCTAGCTGAGGTGGTCAATCAATACTGAAACATTCCCTCCAAAAAAAATTGAACTATCCCTTTCGTGTTCCGGGTCAATCTCCCGTCCTTCCAGTTCTGAAAATGAAAATTTTCTGTTTCCGTGTAACGAACAAATAAACCCGGTTCTTGATTCTTGTCTGTGAAAGAATCCCGTTGCTATGGTACCCAACAGGTATTCTGCTAACTACATGATTCATTTTTGTGGTAGCGAAGCGTAAAGACTTTTTCAATTTCCAGCTGGCGTTTTTTTGTAACGGTGGACGCTCAGTAACCAAAGCTGCAAGCCAATACACGGCGTCTGTTTTTTTTCCCCCGAAATTGCTGTTTTTTAATTTTATTTTGTCTTACTTAAAAAATGGTCATGCTTATTTTGCCATTTTTTTTGTTTGCCAAAAACATTTTAGCTCCAAATAATTATTAGAAAATTATTGTAGAAACTTATTTTTACATTTTTACCAAATATTTGTTGCTAAAATAAATAAAAACAGATCATACTTTATTTATCATTCATTTATTTTAATGCATTTATGATTTCCCCCCAGACTTTCCAAGTCTCATTATTTGGTAGAGTTTCATTCATAGTCCACCAGCAACAAGCCGACCATACCGTGGTATCGCTGGTTGGAGTCCATGTGCAGTCTGTTGCTTCTAGTCTAGAAAAATCCACGCCTGAGACGAAATAAAAACCAAGGTATAGTTATGCTTGAAGAGTACTTTTAATAATATGATGCGTGCATATGGTAATCTAAAAATAGAAAATAAACAAATTCGTGGTGCAGGCCTGTCATGGCTCGGCATCCGATAACGAAAAAGAAAGCCATCAAAGGAAAAAATACCGCCGCGTTTATCACGACGTATAGGGTAAACATTTCGTTTCTCCTTCCTGAGCGTTAACTAGGCAGAGAATGGCCAAAAGCAAACAAGAGAAGAAAAGGAAAAAAAAAAAAAAAAAAAAAAAACGCGGAGCGCTCATTGAAATTCCTTTAAGCGCAGAAGATATGCTTTCCTGCCTTCTGTCAAAATAAAGTAATCTTTTAAGATGGATTGGGTACCACGCCCTCGGTCCACGTGGACGAAGTATCCGACCATTAGTGGCAATTGTTACTCAAGCAATGAATACTTCTGATTAGGCACGGATTTAATTCTCTCATCTTGTATCCATTTATCCTCCTTCATTTACCACGAAGACCTCTTTATGCTTATTTTAGTTCATACCTTTATTCTGATATAGCGAAAATGTTCTAAAAGTAGACCATTTGTAGCGTCTAAACTCCATGATTCGGCTATACATATTTATCAATTCCTAGAATTGTGTGCGCTAATGCATTTGACTGATAATAGCTAAGGATGGTGTGTAACATTCTTGAATTTGCGTTTGAAACTCAAAAAGCGTTGTTTAGATTATAGTATGTATTGGTTTTTACATGTGGGTCTGTGAGATACCCTCTTTCCAATCAAAACACGTACTATGCATACCTAATTTTTCAATGTCAACATGGCCGTTAGAATATCGTTAATCTTTCTGTATCGACGTATTTTCTTATGATCCACGAACTTATTGTTAGAGCCTCTGTGGTGACCGATCGGATCAAGAAGTTGGTGTTTTTTTTAACTTCGAAAAACTGAAAACAAAAGATTTTCATAAGTCTGTTTTACCGGATGAAGTATTGTGAAAGACGTGTTGTTGGAATTGGACCCCCCGGTATGAAGAATACTGCAGTCAGAATGAATAAAAGACTGTTAATGGCAGGTATGGCATTAGTTATGGTAGGGGTATTTAATATCATAAATGGATAGGGTTCGTTTGATCAAAGAGTACAATATCGAGGTCTATTCCAAAGAAGTGGATGTTGTCGCTGGTGTATGAAGATGGATGGGTTCTGCCCTCTGGTGTATGTAAATGAAATAGGTTCGCTTGCCCTCTGGATGTAGCCTTTAGATGTTGATTCAATGGGGTTGTGGTGTACTTTTACTTTATTATCATGACGTGACGCGTGAGTGTGTTTATCGTACGTGTTATAGCTACCTGTCACTACACTAGAGCATATTACGGCAATAATGATAATAATAACAACGAGATCCAGGAGATTATAGAGGAACGCCATTGACAACGACCCCAACAACGACAACCACAACAACAACAACAACAATAATGATGATGATGGTAGTAATGGCGAGATACTAATGATAATAATTATGAAAACAACGAAAATAAACAACGAAAAATTGTCAACTGTCAATTGTCAACAAAAAGGCCAACTGGAACAAACAAGTAAACAAGAGCGGACAAAGAAAAGCGAATAAATCAAAAAGCAAACAAATATAAAAACAAACACAAACAAACGATGGCAACTAACAAAAAAAAAACACCTGAAATACCTTCCAAATACTGAGTAGCTTGAATGAGTTGCAAACTTGCAGATATATGCAAAAAAATAACGTGCAAGGGTTGAGCCAAAACATTTATATCATGCAACCAACATTCCTGCAACCCTCCATCAATTATCTAATGGTCCATTCCTTATCTCTAAGCCCACGATTGCGGATAATATGAAATTTGACCACAGATAATTAAGACTGTATGTACCCTCGCCACTCCAGGACGAGGAGATAGTCTTCTCCGTAGTCGTCCGTTAGTCAGGAACCAAGGGCACTAGGACACCTAAAGTGGTTGTATTTACTTATCTTGTGTTGAATATCGTTTTGTTTCTTGACTGCAAAATTGTTGTTGAACTCCATAGGTCAAAGGGTTTTAACTTAAATATTGCAGTTGGTAAGGGCCGTATACGTTTCGTACTTGTCTCTGTAAGTACCAACAACAACGAGGCGACCGCGCGATGCTCGTTACGTTAACAATACTCAACCGGCCAACATTAATATATTTAATCAAATTTAACTTCAGTACCATGGTACTCTGGCTGCCTCGCGCGCGTCGCTCTGGTCATGTTTCGCCGGATCATCGGACTTGCCATGATATGTGAGTAGAGTTGTTTATTGGTTCTCTCCGTGTGTATGCTTTAAGGGGTTTCTCCGGTTTTCCGCCCTCCGTGTCAATCGAATTCTAATACTAATGGACCAAATCCAGTTGGGCGTAATGTTTTGTAATGCTTCAGACCAAGTGTCTTCTCTCATAGTTAAACAAAGAAATGATAGGCGGGAATGCTACGTGGTCAGAAATGGAAAAACAGTGGAAAAACTAAATGCTGGTAAACTATTTGCGACATTGTAGAGAGAATCTGCAATCAATTCAGCACAAGAGAATTTTTCCAAGTCCTCTTTTAAACTCGTCGTCATGAAAGATACTCGTTGGGAGTGGTTCAGTTTTCGAAAGACCAGAGATGGCTTTAACGTTGTTATTCCACCATTTCTTTGGATTTGGCACTCGATTGTTGAGAATATTTGTTTGTCGTAATACGGCTTACGCTATGATTTGCATAGTTCCCTGACTTACGGAAGAAGTTGTACTTGAGGGTGTGGCCAGATGACCAGGCTCTTTGTCTCTTACAGTCCAAGTTTTTAATATTTTTAGTGATCCATGGTTTGTCTTGAGGATGTTACTTGGTTGTGCGCATTGGTAGATGCGTTTCCACACTTCGATTGCACGTTACGTCATCGCGGCCATGTTGGTACCATTTAACAAAAGATTTCTTATTAGCATCCATTGTTAACGGTACCACAATGGCTGACATGTCTTTTACCTCTCTTGGAAGGCTTGCGACCCATCAGTTGTTGATGATCGACAATGTCATCGAGAAAAAAGCAACTTCACAAAATGATGCTTTATGATTAGGAGGGGGGTCCATTTTATTGTACAAAGCATTGACAAGGGCTTGCCTCTTTGTAGGCCTGCATTATTAGTAGCGTGTACTAGTTGGATGATCGATATTAAAGTACCATGCTGCGATGAAGGGTATGGGCGAACGCAAGAGTGGCCCGACAGACCAATCGTTGTCCAACAGACCAATCGGTAGGAGAATAACATTTTCGTGGTGCTTAGAAATAGTGGTGTAAATGTTATCAAGAATCGAATGTTCTTACCTCGCGGCTGCGTGAAGCGAGAAATTGAAATAAGTGATATCTAATTAGCATATTCATTGTGAAGTTTGTATAATTACACGACCTGATTTCTGGAATTAGATTGTACGCGCCCTTTCTAGTAAGCATTCAAGAGAATAGACCACTACGCCATAAGTTGTATCAATAATATATATATATCTTCTCATGTGCAACCATTAACAAAGAAATGATACTCTAGGAAATGACGCAATGGGCAAGACAGGGGTCCGGGTCCGATTAATTTTGTAATTAACAGGGGTCCGGGTCCTTTGGCCTGAGTTCATTTAAGCCTAGTATCTTACGCAGCCACTATAGTTGCGTGACGACACAAATATATATAGCGGCTGCGTAGGCGACTAATTTAAGCCGGGTGTATCGCATTCCACTGTCACGTCACTGGCAAAGTATCTGAAATTTGCATGCCCGAGACTAGTTATTATAACAGTCCTTGGACAACTGTGACGTCGTTTCATTTAACCAATCAAAGCCCACCGGTAGATCTAGAAGCGCGCCAAGATATCATTTAATGAAATACCCAAATAGTTTTAATAAGATGGTTAACTAATCAAGGGGTCATTCCGTGGGGGTTCTACTATATTACGTTAATAACCCTCTAATCCTTTAAAATATTTCCAATATTTTACAACCCTACGTTCATCAAACAAAGACAAACCAATCAAAGTCCAGAGGCCATTACCCATCATGCATCGCAGGATAAGACAGCATGACAAGTGACCGTAGTCGGTGGTTTATTATCCTTAGGACATTTTTCGTCTGGTACTCTGACAATCCTTCCATTAGTACCCGTCTTCTTGCACACCACGTCTAGAGCTTGGATTCCTTTGCCGCATAACGAGGAACACTAGAGAATCATGGAAAATAATGCTAAAGGCGCCATCCACAAGTGTCCGGATATTTATGAAAAGTATTTTTTCCGATCCCGTTTTCAAATGAACATTTCTCGTCCACACGTAGCGCTTTCGAATCGTTTTCACCCTTCCACGCATATCCGTCCCAGTTCCACACCAAGAGAACATTAATTAATTTTAGTTAATTTTCTCTTGTCCATAATTATCCGTTTTCGAAAAGATGTGTTTTATTTCAAAGCAAAGGAAAAATCCTTTTTCATAAAATATCCGGATACTTGTGGACGTGGTTATGCGGGTTTGAGTTCTTGGTTACTCGGGGTTGGGATTTTTTCCCTTGCGCGGAATATTCATGTCTTCAAGTAAAGGTCGTGGAACATGTTACAACGTGTTGAAGTTGTGCATTCTTTACTTTACTATTGGTATTTGTGAGTATTTTAACACTGAAGTGAGACTAAACCTGAGTAAATGAGTATGTCATTAAGGAACACAGCGGTATTGTATGACTTTGAAAATAGGGCTCCTTCGGATATTGGACAGTTTACATAATTCAATAGAAACAACAAAAATACAATAGGTTGGCGGTACATGCAGAAGGACACTACAATGGTCTATTGGCTCAGTTTCTTTGTATTTAGAAGATTCTCCCAGAAATAGATGTCAGTGCACGTGAAAATATTCAATTGCCACGTTCATTCAGTTTCGGTTTGAATCCTCGCTCTAAATTTTTAAGGGAAACCCGTGCAGGTAGCTTGGGGGAAATAGCCCAGAAGCGCAACCATTCGAGCTCACCCTTTTGTAAAAGTCACTAAAATTTTCGGCCTTGCTATTCGATCTGATCTCTTCAGCCCTATTTGGAAACACTAGGATCACGTTTTAGTATGGTACTTACAGGTCCACTTTTCACTGTGACCCATTCAGCTGAGCACTCTATTTCTCCACACCTCCTGACCATTGCAGGTTTAGGCCCCTCGCACTTAGTCTCCTCCAGCAGTTCTTCTAAGCCTTTGGACTTTCTGACGCACGTGACTTCTCTTTGCTGCTGACCAGGAGAACCGTCGTTACATGTTTTACTGCAGTCGTCCCACTCCCCCTTGTTCCAACTAATGGACAAAAGAATACCGTATTTTTTCGGGTTATACAATTACTGAAACTTTTTTTGATTTGAAGAAATCAGAGAGTGTAGTTAAAATCAAAATCGACTAGTTTGTCAGGAACAGGTCATGGCTGCCATCTTGGATGACACGGTTACTGCGCCTTCTCATGTGATATCAGTCATTACTGATGACTTGTGACGGGACCCAGGTATCCCATGCTAGCGACTATTACTCTGTGACGTGACACAGGTATCCCATGCTGACCTGTGACGTGACACAGGTATCCCATGCTAGTAACTATTACTGATGACCTGTGACGACAGTAGGTAGTGTTGCTGTGCAATTATAACACGATTGCAAGAGATCCAGTTACCTTGGTTTGCAAGGCCGCGAGTTACAGTCAACTGATGCCTGTTCATTGTCAGGTATTTCCTTAGCGCTGCAAAGTTCATGAGACACCGGTGAGCCATTATCTTCTCTCACGCACGAAACCACTTGTAACTTCTTGCCTGAAAAAGATAACAGTCTAAATATCACTCAAGATTTCGCTGTTTCTTCGCAATAATGGGCTTGCTGTGGCCCCAGGAATCCCATAATTTCTTCCATTTTCAGGTAGATCAAGAAAATATTGCAAGATTTCCAAGATTATCCACCTGGGTGGTCTTTAATATTTCCAACTGAGAATCTCTATAGAATCCCGCATCCACCGAGAGAATAGGGTCAAAAGTTCATCAAATTAACCTGAAATCAAGTCCTCAATCACGAAGATATGTTTCTCGAATGAAACAAGCCTTATTCAAGTACTTTAAAAATATTTTGTCGTATTTAAGTTGAATATGAATATTTTTTTCGTCACAATCCAGACATACCTCCACCGCATTTGGCCGAGCATCCCTGAGTCTTTGTCATCCATTTGTAATGAGTGGTAGTGTCACTGGATACTGCACGCGACCGGGCGGATGACGTCATGGAATACTTGTAGGAAACCTTGTACTTGCTATCCCAGTTCTCAACATAATACTTAAAAAAAGGGGGAAATCTTTAAGTTTGCCCTCGAAGAATTGTAGATTTGGCACACAGTGTTGGGTCAATTTTGTATTGTTCATACTTTAAATAAATGGGGAAAGGGGTTGGGGGTGGCTGACCACTTATTTGTTGTACGGGCACTGTGCAGCCCTTTTGGGACATATATAGTTATTAGCTCCAGTAAAATATCAATAGAAAAGAAAACAGTGAGACAACCAAGTAGGATAACAAATTTTGTCCGTGTACAGAGTCCAGGCCGAATCTTAAACAGGAAAACCATGCCACAGCTCGACTTTTCGGATCCAAATACAACCTGTGCAACTACGTGACTCAAAGTCAGTTGAAGTGTGAAGAATAATGGAACGACCGGTCGATCCATATTTAACTATGGTTGATCTAACAAGAGAAGCTAATGAGAAAGCTTTGTTATCGTCAAACAATGCTATCGTCAATGGTGGTTATGACGTAACATGCACATGCTCTAAATTGATCGAGCTCAAGCAAAAGACAAAAAATGTAAAAATATTTTTAAATGTTTGTACCTCCAATATAACCTCTTTGGTCAGCGGTCCTTTAGCTGTGATCATTTCCTTTGCGTTCTTTTTTATGACCTCAAACGTCGTCCCCGCCTCTTGGTACTCGTACTTTTTATTTGACTTGAAATACTCGTCAGTGATTGGTATGTCATTTTGAGTTATCAAGGCTGTGAATAATAGTAATAGCACGTGATTAACGAGTGATTGTGATTTTCGAATTCGTACAATCCGCTGTGTTTCTTGATTACAGACTTATTTACTCAGGCTTAGGCTCGTTATTACAGAATCGAATATCCACAAATACTAACGTTATAAGTAGCAAAGAATGCACAACTTCTCTAAAGAGGAATACATTAAAATTCCACGGACCTTGACTGGAACACATTAATATGGTGCATAAAATGGAAGCTAACCGTGAGTACTAGAACATTCTGCAAAAACGCCATTTTAAAATTTGAGTAGTTTAAGCAAAAAATATTGTCCTCCATCCAAAACTTAAGCAAGAATACAGTACTGTGAAAAAAGCGTTTCCATGAAACATCGAAACAAAATCGAGTTTGGGCTTCCTGTGGATTAAGTTATTATTTGGGTACAGTAACACAGGATCCCAATGTAGGAAATCTACTTACATAAGACATTACTTGAGCGCTTTAGTTCTTTGATCTTGATATCTCGAGCACCAACGGGAATGGTTGTGATGGTCTGGTAGTAAGCTGTAAGGATAAATGGTATATGTAATACGTATGAGAGTTTTGGATCGCAAAACAAATTCGTCGAATTTTTAGCTTTTGAAATGATGAGAATAACCGTAATGTATAAGCAAAACATTTCCAACTTCTAAAATTTAATTGATGCCTCTAAATTCTGAATTATGAGAGATTGTTGTATTTAGAAAAATCAGGAACTGTGAGTAAGTGGACTGGACTGGACCTCGGTTAACGGGATCGTGCGGATCGTCAAAAGTTTTTAATCCGAATTTTCAGCTTTTATTCTATAAATTTTAGATTAATATTGATAGCTAGTAATGTTATGCTGATTTCGTGCAAAAAATCAAGATGTAAGTTTTTTATAACTTTTCATCAGGGTCCGGGTACTGGTCGTATAATGTAATACTTTATGAGTGCACTGTGACCAATAGTGGTCGATAATTACAGGTTATCTGCTTTCTTACCACCTTCAGGGTCCGGGTACTGGTCGTATATTTTTACGAATATATTATGAGTGCACAATGAGCAAGAGTGGTCGATGATTACAGGTTATCTGTTTGCTTACCACCTTCAGGGTTCGGGTACTGGTCGTATATTTTAATACTTTATGAGTGCACTGTGACCAAGAGTGGTCGATAATTACAGGTTATCTGTGTGCTTACCACCATCAGGTTCCGGTACTGGTCGTACATTTTAACGTATATATTATGAGTGCAGTGTGACCAAGAGTGATCGATGATTACAAGTTTTCTGTGTGCTTACCACCATCAGAGTTCTGGTACTGGTCGTACATTTTAACGAATATATTATGAGTGCACAATGAGCAAGAGTGGTCGATGATTACAGGTTTTCTGTGTGCTTACCACCATCAGGGTCCGGGTACTGGTCGTATAGTTAATACTTTATGAGTGCAGTGTGACCAAGAGTGGTCGATGATTACAGGTTTTCTGTGTGCTTACCACCATCAGGGTCCGGATATTGGTCGTATATTTTTCTTATAGTATTGATAGTCTTATCCTTGCAGCTTGTACCATCTCCTTTACAAACACCACATCTGTCTTTCTTGGCTGTTGATCCAAGGATGTTATCACAACCAACCACCTGTAGAAAAAAAGTCGAAATTATAGGTTATATAAACACCTATAAAGCTGGATTATACATTATAGGATTTTCTCTCCTTGCTATTGATCGCTTCATTCCTTATTCCATAGTTCAGTCATACCTTATTGGAACGAACGACAGAAATCAACTCTGTCTACCTCACCACCTTACCTTACACACGCCTATAATACACACACCATCCGGCCCATCACCATTGCATTTTGTGCCATCCTCTACTTTACCAAAGTCAAAGAACATTACTTCGTTGAAGGCCATTGGAGCTTCACAAAACAATGAACATCGTTTCGTTTCTAAAAAGAACCAGTAAAATGACACCTTAGTGAATTGTTGCTAAAAAGCAAGTCATGACTCAAATGATATACTATTGCAACTGAATCCAAATCAAATTCTTGATTTCTGAAGCAACTTTGGAACTATTGTGACAGCCGATAAAAACTTGATTTATACTGATAGAGTCCCTGTGTATTCAGTGCGATCTTTTTCGCGCCAAAACACGCGCGTTCGCCCCACTTTGGGACTCTTAATATTGGGACAGCCAATAAAAAGATGGAGTTCCGCGCGCCAAAACGCACGCTCTCGTGCCCTAAACCCTGCCACCCTCGGTGCGCTACTTCTTCCTGGAATAACAGTACATACTTGGTACAGGTGCCTTCGGGTTGTAGACCCAGTTGTACTTGACTCCATATTCAAACTCCTGGTTGCGTTTACTCTGACACTGTATCATTCGTGTATCAGGAACGTTCGAGGAACATTTCTATATGGTTAACGTTAAAAAACTGGTTAGATAAGCCCCGGGGGAGGTTTGCAGTTCACATGGCCGTACGTTGTCCGACAACACATTTTGAATTCATGAACATGGCTTTGATGCCGAAGCAAAAATGTGTCAAAGAACTTGATTCTGCCTAGATGATGGAGGGGAAATGGCTGCCACGTAGGCAAATGGCACAGGGCGCAAGGAATTTTGATTTTTCCGGAGAAAGGAATCTTCCCCTAACAGCACCTCAAATGATTTCTGTTATTTGGTTACCTGGTTGTTGCAATATTGAAATGTTTTTGATTCACCTACGCATATTTTCCCGCCATTTTTGGGCCTGCGAAAGGAATGGAATTCGGGGAATTAACGATAATTAAGAAGGAAAGAAAGAAGGAAGCAACGATAGACGTAAATGAGAAAGAAAAAAGAAAGATATTATGACAAGAGAGCAGAAAAAGTAAAAAGGAAGAAACTAAGGATAAAAAAAGAAAGAACGAAAGAATAATAAGAGAAAGAAATGGAGCAGAGGAAAGAACGAAAGGAAGAAAGATAATATGCAGTCTCAGAGTGCATATAAACGTGCGGTAATTTAAGCAACAAAATTGTTGTTTTACTACTAACGTACGCAACTTCTCACGTAAAAAAAACATTATTATTACTAGTTGTGGCTGCTCGTTTGATTTCACACGTGCGTAAAAAATATCTTTGCTCTCGAGTAAAAAGGTTTTTAAAATGATATTAAAACCTGACTGCCTTTATTGGTTTTGAACCTTTTTATAAATATGACTCTTACCCCTATCAATCATTCAGCAGCTGATCCATTAGCAATATCTAACAACGACAACTGTCAGAAATACGTATCATAACCAAAGATCATTACATACGTTGGATTATTGCACTGACGAGTCCTAGTCCTGACCCCTCCGCCACACGGGTGCGAACATTTCCCCCAAGGGGACCATTTTGAGTATCCTCCATCGACAGCTTTTGGTCCTTCTTTCCCTATCCGAACACAGACACCTCTTCTGCACCACTGACGATTAACAAAAATATACATGATAAATTTGAATAAAAAATTATCTTGTAAGATATATATTCCCTTCAAACGAGGCGCTCTTTCACAGCTACTGAAGAAATCGAATAAACTGCTACTTCAAATCGAATAGCCAAATAAATTCCAGCGGTCCTAGAAGAAATTGTTTGATTATATAGAGGAAAAAAAGTTATCCGATGCAACGCAACTAACAATTGTAAGATTAATGTTATAAGTCTAGGTGTTGGCTTTATGATTTAAACTTATGCTCAAGCTTGTTATATCGTCATTCATATCCAATGAACGGTTTTTTGATATTTGTATTTTATACAGAAATTGAAAAATATTCCAACAAACGTAGTCTACTGTCCAAACCACAACTACCAACTACAGCCGCATGAGGTAGCCCATTAGCAAATAATACTAACCCTCTCCTCCCCCCCCCCCTCCCCATGTGTTTGTTATAATATAGAGGACACGAAGACTGAATTATCTGAAATACTTTTGCTACAGCATGCTGTGCCGTGACCGTGACGGCGTGCTTTCCCAGCCATTCTTATTGTCTCAACACAGGTCACAGGTTTTGCGCGCTTTTGCGGGTTAACGAATAGCGTCACTTTGTACCGTTACCGTGTGCTTACTATATTTTTACTTACTTTTCTTTGTCCACAAGATGACCCTTCAGCAGCTGGCTCGTTGATCGTCGTACAACTATCGCCTACTGCACACCACAGCTGGTAACACGTGATCTACAGCAGCCAAACAGGTAAGAGCATATTCAGAAATATATATGGAAAAGCAAGAGAGCGTATAGATAAGAAAAGAAAACTTCTTAAGATCGCGCATGTGAATTTCCGGTTGGTCTATTTTTAGAAATTGGATGCAGTTTACATTTTGCGTTACCCAACTCCCTTGCGTCAACTAGCGGGGCGCGCTCTTTCCGTTTGTTGTCTTGACAATGATCACTAAAATACGACTTGGATCATAAGAGGACTGAGTCCTTCATACCCCATTTATAGCCTAGCCTGGGATCCCAATTTATAGCCTAGCCTGGGATCCAATCACTATGGACCAACTGAACTTGGAAATGAAATAGAATCATACAACACATGAAGTACATACCGATCCTGTTTTATCAGCCATTTTACAAGCTCCTGACGAACCTTTAACCATTCTTCGGCATTGATCATCCAACGAGTACTCTTGACCTGCAAGGGTCTTCGGTAATGGTACCAACCTTCCTGGCCGATCGTTCAAACAACCTGAGGTGTACCCACTAATAACAAAAATATAAACAATTTTGAATCCAAATCTCCGACTTTTCTGGAGGAATACAGTTTTGGAAAATAATAAACTTAGATGTATTTATATATTCCTAGTAAGATTCGTGAAGTGTATGAAAATGCTGCGATGAACGTAGGATCTGTAAAAGATCTAGTAAGCCACAAAAAAAAAACAAATAAATGATCTGCAGGGCTTATACCACGTTAAATACAAGGACATGATAAATCTAAACTGAAAGTCAAAATGCGACTGTGGACAGCTATTTCGACATTGTTGGGTCTCTTCAGCACGGTGTAGCACAATAGCATTACACCTACATGACTGTATCAGCTATACTTTGCGCGTGGTAATGACACAAAAAAGGATGGACTCACTTTTTGGACGTTCACCCATTGGACAAATATTTCTGCTGGAAGCGCTTGAATTTTTTTTATATCGTGAAATATTGTGTTCCATTTCAAGTATCATTTAACAAACTTTTCTTTTTAAAACATTTTCGCCATGGTTACCATGTTGGAGAAAAAATTCCTCCAACATGGCAAGATTCAGTGCGAAAGTCAAACCAAATTCACCTGAGAAACTTAGTGATGTACTCGGAGCTGCATGCTGACCATTCGAAAGCAGTTGCTTTCCCGCTTGCTTTAGTTGCCATGATGTTGACTCCGTTAGGACACCTGTTCCCTTCACTGTCATGTTCGGCACCAAGACTAACAATCCAACAAACAAACAAGCAAACTGTCAAATCGATGCATCTAAAATAACTCAACCTCTCTTATTATCCTTGGGGAGCATGTTACGTCATAGCCGCCATATTGATTGACGCAGACAACGAAGCATTCCTCATTAGCTTTTCTTGTAAGATCAACCATGGATGCTGTTTCATATGTCGAGGGATTTTGAGTTATGCATATTGTTGTACTCCAAGAATTGCGGCAACAATATCAACACATTACCTAGTGTAACACCCTTCCTGAGATTTGTCTCGCAACGAGTTGTTATGATAGCAAATAATATTTCATTAGCGTGAATTGTTTATCTAATATTTCAAAGCCGACAACGAGGACTGGAGGGATTTCAAGTCTAAGCAATTAGTTCCAGTCCGAGGCAAAGGCGAAATCCTGTTCAGTCCTATGGACGAATGAATTAATTTTGTTCCAGTTACTTCAGACTGAATGCATTCCTTTCACTGGACTTTACCAGGTTTCAAGTAACATTATGTAACCCAAAAATAACCCATTGATTGGCGGGTTTACTCATGAATTATTAATGATATGAGAATAATCTGTCCACTACAGTCGAAAATGTGACACAAGTTGCAAGGAACATTGTTTATTGTTGATTCAACTACAACGCGTTTTACTCTGTTTTTGCGGAACTACCCTCGATTTTGTATGGAACTAATATGAATATTTACGCATTCCAATAGAATCCCGTGGAATTTCAGAGTGTTAGTATTGTTGTAGTTGTACATTCTTTACTTTACCATTGGTATTTAGGAATATTTAGGCACTGATATGAGGCTAACCCCGTATAATCAAGTCTGTAATTTGAAAATTGACTATTGCAAGACAGGTTGAATGGATTATTACCTAATGTACCTACCGTTTTTTAGCCTACGAAACGGCTCTCTGGCGCGGGAGTTTTTCCCCAACCCCCCACTCCAGAGGGCCGTTTCGCAGGCTAACCGCCTTTACTTACTTGTGTCCGGTTTCATGAGCGATAGTGAATGCAGTTCCAAGACCAGTGTCCGCGTTCAGGGTACAGCTTGTGTCAGTACCACACATCCCTGCCAGATCAGCAAGACCTGATCAAGAGTTAATAACAAACGTAAGAATGGAACAGAGCGGAACTCTCCTTTCTAAAACTCCAGGTAAATCACTTTGGACCTGTGTTCTTAGTTAGCATAAAATGTGGTCAACTTTTGCTTTGATTTTCTCCAAGAAAGCAATGATTATTAGACTCATGGAAGAGTGTTAGAACATGGCTAGCACATGTCTTCTTAATTGGCATAAAATAGGGTCAATTTTACTCACCTAATAAGGAATTGCAGCTTGGACTGGTGGCGTCAACAGTGTTGCTACAGAACGACAGCCTGGAAAAAGAAAATACATAAGCAACTTAGATTTGTTTATGCGCATGCGTAAATGTCAGGGAGAGTGTGTGTTGTTAGTGAATGGATAGGTGAATGGATAGATGGACGGAAGGACGGACGGACGGACGGACGGACGGACGGATGGACGGATGGACGGATGGGTGGAATGGATAATCTCAGCATACATACCTTGATATTAGAGTAGCGTGATCGAAGTGTGCAGGGTTCGTATCATCACCGCGGTTTTCTTTACTCATCCAGCGACAAAACCTTGACAGTGTTTTAGCAGCATGAGAATTGATCACTAAACCAGGCTAAAAATAATCCAGTACAAACAACAAACATCAGTTCTGCAGCTCGACGACAACTTTATAACAGTGAAATACTTTAAGGGTTTTCTCCGGCTTCTCTGTTTTTCTTCACTTCCAGAGGTTTGTTCAGGGTTTGATCTGTGGGTTAGCCATGCCCTGACTTTGATCTTCCCAGAGGTTGTTTCAGGGTTTGATCTGTGGGTTAGCCGCGCCCTCACTTAGATCAGCCCAGAGGTTTGTTCAGGGTTTGATCTGTGGGTTAGCCATGCCCTGACTTTGATCTTCCCAGAGGTTGTTTCAGGGTTTGATCTGTGGGTTAGCCGCGCCCTCACTTAGATCAGCCCAGAGGTTTGTTCAGGGTTTGATCTGTGGGTTAGCCATGCCCTGACTTTGATCTTCCCAGAGGTTGTTTCAGGGTTTGATCTGTGGGTTAGCCGCGCCCTCACTTAGATCAGCCCAGAGGTTTGTTCAGGGTTTGATCTGTGAGTTAGCCGTGCCCTGACTTAGATCAGCCCAGAGGTTTGTTCAGGGTTTGATCTGTGAGTTAGCCGTGCCCTGACTTAGATCAACCCAGAGGTTGTTTTAGGGTTTGATCTGTGGGTTAGCCATGCCCTGACTTTGATCATCCCAGAGGTTGTTCTGGGTTCGAGCTATGAGTTGGCCGTGCCCTTCAAGTCTCGATAATAGTTCAAAAGAAATTTTAAAGTTTTATATTCATATTTTTAATAAGCAGTTATTGGATGAGGTTGAGGGAGACATCGTAAATCATCAAGATCAAGACTTGGTAAGCAGCCAAAGTAAACCGCACTAACTCAAATAAGTGTTATATTGAGAATAGTGATAATACCTCGTCTGTTTCAAGGATTTGTAGTTTGTTGAGTACATACTTGATGTTCACACCTATGGAGCTGTCAGCTAACAGACTATGTACCTGACGTTGAGAAAAACTTAAATTATAATCAATATCATACCATAGATTGAGTGACACCATAGTTAACTATGGTGACACGTTTCTTTAAACCGACAGCTCATCACCGACTGACATTTTCCTTTTTCAGAACCTGAATGTATTATTTTCCTTTCCTTCATCACCACTATATAACGTTCAGTTATTTTCCCATTTCCGTCAGAACCTGTCATTCCCTTGAGTATTATTCTTTGTTTATCGTCAACGTGACAGAATGATCAAAACCATTATTTTGCTCACCATATTGATGAGGGTTGGGATGTAGATCTTGATTTGATCAACACCATGAAACTGTGTCATTTTCTTGTCTGCTACCACAACAGCTTCGATGGTATATTGTTTATTCCTTTTGGAAACGTCTGACACCAACTCGCGATCTTGTTTTTCTGGAATGACCGTATCTTTCTTTGAGGTTTCACCTGGTGCTGTAGAGAGATCCATGAGGCTTTTTTAAAATCAAATATTAAAAATCACCATGATTTAATATACCGCTTTATCTAGCATGCCTTGGCCATCATGTCATCGTCTTGAGAATACGTTTCTTTGTCATCACAATACGCTACACTCCGATTCGATCTGTGAACTTTAGCCGTGCCCTGACTTTGATCAGACTAGAGCTTGGTTGTTTCATGATTCGATCTGTGAAATAGCAGTGCCCTGACTTTGATCAGCCCAGGTGTTTCAGGGTTCAATCCATAAGTTAGCCCTGCCCTTAGATCAGCCCAGGTGTTTCAGGGTTCAATCCGTGAGTTGGCCGTGCCCTGACTCAGATCAGAGGTTGTTTCAGGGTTCGATCCGTAAGTTAGCCTTGCCCTGACTTAGATCAGCCCAGGGGTTGTTTCAGGTTTCGATCCGTAAGTTAGCCGTGCTCTGACTCAGATCAGAGGTTGTTTCAGGGTTCGATCCGTAAGTTAGCCTTGCCCTGACTTAGATCAGCCCAGGGGTTGTTTCAGGTTTCGATCCGTAAGTTAGCCCTGCTCTGACTCAGATCAGAGGTCGTTTCAGGGTTCGATCCGTAAGTTAGCCTTGCTCTAACTCAGTGTCGATAAGCCTGATGGTTGTTACCTTTGACTCCACACCACGTGTCCGATCTTGTGTTGACGCCCAGTTTTCGTATCATTGTCTCGGCGTGTCTGTTAGACAGCCTGTACACCACATGAGCTCGCTTATTATTCTCGTTAATGTTCAGTCTCTTTGGTAGAGGACTGACCATGAGAATCTCTCTCTTGGTGCGAATCATACCAGTCTGAATACACAAACAACAGGCACTCATTTAACATGAGAAACGATTCAATTGCCCAGAGTAAAGGGATTCTGTTGTTCTGCAATCTAACATTAGTGCTAATCCTGGGTTAACTCTTAATAAGACCTATAGAGTTAATCCTGGATTAGCGCTAATCCAGCTTCGAACAACCGGACGTTATAGTACAAAAATCTCTATTTATGGGTGGATTGAGATGGATGGATGAAAATGGGCCAGGGATGTATAGTTAGGTGAATGAAAAGGTGGAGGGGAAAATGGAATTATATTTATTGATACAGGGTAGATGGGTCCAAATCTAACGATGCATGAATCCAGAGGGATGGATGAGTGGATGGAAAGATGGAATGGATACTGATTACTGGGAAAGATTAATAGATGGGTAAAGGTCTTTTCTTCAGTTAAATTTATGACAGCAATAGTCCCCTTCACAGTTCTCTGCGCCATCTTGAAAGGTAGCTGTGCCTTTGCATCAAAGCGCGACGAAAGGTGAGCTTGCAATGATAGAGACATGTGAATAATTGTCTCATCACATCATCATTCGTTTATTATTATATCCTTATAACCCTAACCCCTCCTATCTCTCCACAGTCAACCTCGAAGGGATGGGAATAATCGCTGCTGTCTTCCGAACCAGAGCTCGTGTTTCCGATTATAACAAGACATCAGAACGAAATTGGCATTGTGAACAAATGCAAGAGGACACTAGGAATACAGCGAAAGAGGAGACTAAAGTAAGAAAAGAGCAAAACGTTTTGTATATAATTCTATTTATCCGTCGTAACCGGAAGTGCACCGATTTGAATCCGAGTTTCAACAACAACAAAAAAAAAAAAATTGCGAGCGAGACTTAGAGCAAATCTATTTGAAAACACACAAGTAATGACTCCTTACCAGTCCATCACAGTTACTGATGGCAACTTTAGCTTCCAGTCCTTCCGGTGATACCACGTGACCAACGTAATGGCAGTGCATGGGACTCGTACTCAACTGCGATTTTCCGTTGTTTCGCACCTCGGTGACAAAATCAGGCGAAAACAACTCTTCCGTGTTGAGGGATACATTGAGGGGAAACACGTGACTGAAGGCTGATATTCGAAAGAACAAGTTCTTTTTCATTTTGTTGCTGTTGCTATGGGATACATCGTATGAAAGGAATCTTCCTCGGTGATCGGTTTGGACAGGATGCATGACGTCATACTCCGGAACTGGTAAAAAAATATCAGCTTAGATACATATTTGCATGGACTGTGAGTTGTTTGCTCTTATCTAAACCACCACTCTGAGAGGGGTTTGTAATTTTTCCCATGGACATAGAGTAACAAAGCGTTTCTTAGTTTACTAGTACCACACAAAGAAAGTACGTGCTTTTGATAAATTCATCCAGCTGGGTGAATGAATTCGGAGCGGCCGCGATAACTGGAAGAAAGAAAAGAAAGGAAGGAAAAATAGGAAGAAGAGAAGAGAAGCAAAGAAAAGAGAAGAGCAGATTAGAAAAAAGAAGGGACGGTAATCCTGAAAACAAAGCTTTTATTAAATGTCACCTACCGTCATCAGTCACTGTTCCAAAGATTTTCTCAACTTCATCTGCGGTCAACAGTTTATGGAGGTCCTACGCGGTAAGTCACAAACATGCACTGAGCGAGCATAAAAACCCCTTTTTGTGAATATTAATTATCGTGTGGCTTCGGCGGCAAAGTCCATTGAGCAGATTGCTCCAACATATATTCTGAGTCCAATAGTGCAGTTTTCGTATGACTGTGAAAAGCTCAGTGCCGTGCCAAGACCGTGATGTTTTCTAGAATTTTAATTGGCTGATTTTTTTCTCGAGCAATGTGATTTGTCTGAAAGTGCCGTGACTTTGGCGTGACCGTGTCCGCGCCGTTTTTATACCGTGTTCCGGGTATTTGATTGGATGGACTGTGAATTCTCAAGCAATGTGATTGGTCTGGCGTATCCCTAGCCGTGTCAAGAACGTGTTCGTGCCGTGAACCTTTCACAGTCATGCGAAAACTGCTCTATATGACCCGATACCCCAGAGGTTACTGGCAAGCATACTGATTCCCGTGCGTTACGCCTCCCTTGATTCGCTACTGAATTAGTCCATAAAGTTGTTGTTTATAGCGCATTATTCAGTATTAAGAAATGCAGCTGTGTAAAATCGTCAGCCGGTAAGGACTCCTTGAATTTTCAGGCACCGTCCACACTATGTCGGATAAATTTGAATCCGAATTTTTATTTATTCGGTTAGGACTACCGTCCACACTAGTCCGGGCGAATCCGGAACAATTCTTCACCGAAAACGAATTTTTTCGAATACGGTCTCCAGAGTGGAACAATTTGAAAACGCCGACTAGCCGTATTGTGGACGGAGAACATTTCGTATCCGAAATTTTTCTAATACGATGACATCATGATTGTCATGGGAACATGGCGGGAAGGCTAAGAATTCACCGTTGGCTCAATTTCAGCTTCAATGCACATGCTCAGAGTGCAATGAAGCGTTTTTGCGTCCTCTGATCATGATCGGACAAGTGTGGACGCAAAATATTTCATAGGTTTAATGTGTGGATGGAAACTTTTTTCTCGGTTTCGGTGTGAAAGTTGCGGATTCAAATTTATCCGGCATAGTCTGGACGGGGCCTCAGTTGGCACTTTGAAAAAACTTCTCCGGCACGGTTCAGTTATAATACTTCACTTAGCGCGTTTTCACACGAGTTACGCTAGCTCTTAGTTAAGTATCTGTTTAGTTTTTTAAATCTAACCTATATTTATAAAATAGTACATTATATAATAATATTTCTATATATTTTGCAACTGAAGATTAGAGGTCTTTTTCTTTCTTTCTCCATCCAATCATTTAGTAATCATGCAGCTTGAACGAGCTCTCTAGTTGTCTAAGTATTTCTTAAAGTTTATAAACTATAAACTTACCGTCAAACTTTTCGCCTCTGCACTCCACAAGTTTCCAGTAATTGTCAAAACGACAAACGTAATCAAAAATTCCAGAGATGCCATGCTTATTCTTGCTAAAATTAAGCTGACACCGTTAAGAAAAACCGCTTAAACTGTCTTACATAAAATTGCTAATTCTAGCATGACAGCTGAAGTTTTATACGTTTATTGAACAAAACATTTACGCAACAATTCATATATACAATGAACATTTCCTATATGCCATTGTTTGTTTATTTTTTTTAAATTTTCATTCTCGATAGGTGGTTTCCTGAAATATTATCGTAAGGCTTTTTCCCGCCTAAATTAACGTCCATATGCAAGTGCCAGACGTGGTTTTCAGAGCTAAAATCGTACAAAATTTGAATTAGAAAAACCCTGTTTTCGATAAATATTTAAAAAAATATTTATTCTCAATAGGTGGTTTCCTGTTATGTTATCGTAAGGCTTTTTCCCGCCTAAATTAACGTAGGCAAGTGCCATTCGAGGTTTTGATTGAGTCGAAAAATATATAAATTTGAAGTAGAAAACCCCTGTCTTCCATAGTCTTCCCCTTAGTGCTCTTTATGCGGGGCTTTGTTTATCGATATTGGAAGTTATTGAGTTTTCTAGTTTCGTGTTTTGTAATGTGTGAGGTTGTTTAAAGAAGTTTTGCATCGGTGGCTTTTGTTTTCAAAGCTTTAGCAATAATTTCCGTTAAAAAAGCCTAACTGGTTCAGTAATTTAGCCGCGGAAGTTCAAACGGTCCTTTTCAGGCTTGACTAATTCCTATTCGACACCAGTGTAGTTTGGAAGTCCAGCTCGCTCTGCTTGGATTATACTATCTGTCTGCCTGAATCAGCATGGTAAAATCCCACAGCAACTTGACTTTTTGGTTCTCCATCGCACTATCAGGAGCATGTTCGTACCATTTGTCATGACATGGTAATCTTGATATGCAGCCTGTAAAGTCCTCCACTGCAATGTAAAAGCGTATTGAGACAATGTGATAATGCGCTATATGAAAACCTCATTATTATTATTCTTATTATTTTCTGTACAACTACCAGGCCAAAGAATAGAGCAAGTGTGTCATGACAACGCTTGTAATCCCTCTGTGCAAGTGTATTGCTGGCGCAAATTATATGCTCTACTGTGCTCCACTTGTGCCACACATTGCGCACTTTTGAGAAAATTCCTTGATCATTATCAATTCTACAATATAAGACGTTGGTATTCAAAGTCTGCTTGAGCGGAAATCATTAGCATTTCTTTCTTCGCATCACCACCGACCGACTCCACGTCTCCTGATTCGCCACATGCTTTACTTTCCTTTTCCTCCTCTGTAGCGAATCGATGATACAGCCCACGTATTGATTGTTTTTATGAGAGTTTCGACCTAAGGAGTTTTTTCAGCCTTCATTCTCAGTTCGTAGCTTTTCCTTTTATTTCTGATTGCAGAATGTCATCAGCTTCAAGCACTTAAAATAATCATCACCTTCTTCTAGCAATTTTAGCTTTGTCCTCTCTGGAAGAGAAATTACTTTACTCTTGATTGTCTTGCCTACATTCATGACTTGTACTGCACATTTGGACTATGTGCACATTATTACGGTGGCCGACAACGGTCATCCAAAGTCAAAACCACAAAATTGGTAAAATTGGTAAAGTCTAAATTCGTTTATACGCAAAAGTCAAAGTCAGTTCTTCTTTTCTCTATTTTCGCTTTATTGATTTTCGCCTTTGTCAATATTCGTCTTTCCGACTTTCGCTTAGACGTGACTTTTCCTTTTGTGCATTTTCACTTTTTGAAAAAAACCGGCCGGCGTTACTTGCTCAATACCAAAGGGAGACTGGCTACTTGTTCTCAGTCCCCCTCGTTTTAGTACGAACAAAATGGCGGATACAGAAGGTGATTTGGAAGCAATTTTAGCTTTGTCCTATCTGGAAGAGAAATTACTTTACTCTTGATTGTCTTGCCTACATTCATGACTTGTATTGCACATTTGGACTATGTGCACATTATACCAGATAGCAATAGTTTCGGCTCAAAAAGTATACCGGATAAGCTTTCTGTTCACACATGGAGCGCTTGTTTTTGGAGTGATTTTTTATTGGATAGATGTTGCTCCGCTCCGGTTTCAAACGTTTTACACTTTGTATCGGATAATTGTTTGTGTCGATTAATGCGCAGTATGAAAAGCAAAATATTTAATCTTGTTCGTTAGTTTTAGTTTGATCAAATTTGCGCACGCGCAAGTCGCTGGTGACTGCAGAAGTAGATCCGGTACGTAGCCGGAAGTTTAAGTGATTTGAGTAAAATCCAAAATGCTGGCTTATGCTCCGTTTCACGCCTGTTCACATTGGGACCGGGAATATCATGTGCCGTTTTAAAAAGCTCTGGGATAGAGTAAACAAAGCCTTGGAAATTCCAATGTTCATTCCAGTGTCGTCGCTAAATATGCGCACTCAGTGTCTGGACGAGGGAATCGAGCTCTTTTTCATTCTCACTAGAGTTTAGATCATTCATGAGTTCGTCATCATCATCATAATCATCATTATTATTATTTTTATTATCATTACTATTATTATTATTATTATATATTATGTTTGTTTTTATTATTTAAATATTATAATTTTTTGATAGTAATTTTTAAATTATTTTTACTCGATATATAATCATTATTACTGCTAGTACTTTTTTTCGTTAATTATTTACATATTTATTGATATAAATATATATATATTTGATATTGTTGGTAATTGTCGGGGAAAATCCTCATGAATTATCTGAATCACATATATTTGGTATTTGAATTTGTTTATTTCGTTTACATTTTCGCTTAGCGGCAATATTTTACCGTCCCTTTACATAATGATTTTCCGTGTTGAATAATTCACGAGGGGAATAGCAGGTGCAAAACTCAAGCGAGTTGTCTAGTCGTTCACAACCGGTTTAAACCGGTTATTGATTTACACTTCGGATTTCCCAGAAGAAGGCAACACAAACATACAGGGTATCGTCACCAAACACCCACGCATTTCGCTTTTGCTATTTTTGGACTGAAAAACTATTACTATGTCCTCTACCGCTGGCTTCGGAATCCAGGGAAACGTACGTAAGTGATCCACAAGTAATTCATTCAAAATTATCATTCAAACGCTCACAAAATCCACCGAAACACTCATTTGCATAATGTTGATATATCTTGCACGATCGCATTTTTCGTCCTCGAATTTTCTATGATCTTTCGAGCTTTTTCGCGGATTTGAAAAATATCTAAGATCTTGAACGGTGTATTTAGGAGTTTATTGTGAATATTCTTGAATCGGCTAATCAAAGGCGAAAATGATATTCGAAAGAGCCCGAGAATTTGGCGCTTGGAGGAAAGCAGAAGAAATTATTGGCATAATTTTTCGCCCGACGTATTTCTTTCTAGAACAGGTATTAGAAAAATAAAAGCAATTAAATTTCTTTTTATATCCCGGGCGCTTTAAACGTTGGACATTTTTTTAAATTAAAAAATGCATTATAAATGGTTTGAGCTGACAATATTTTAACAAGGGATTTCTCATCTTACTTCGCATGTGTTTTCCTTATTCTGTGCGGAAATTCTTCTCCCGCTGGAAATCTCCTTGCTAAACAAGAGAGATCGTGACTCTTTCTAGGTTCCGAAAATTGACGGACTTGACATGCCCTCTGCTTGAGAGGGCAATATTGCTTCAATTGGCATGAAAATCTCTTGCTCCAATTAGAAGACCTTTTTTAGTGTATAAAATGGAAATATCGTTTTCTAACATTCTAATTCACAGACTTTTTTCTGCTACCTTGAGGGAGAAAAAAATTAGCGACATGAATTGTCAGAATTGTCGTCGGTAATGTTGCATGAAAAATTCAAAGCCTTGTATTTTTTAGCCAATACTAAGCACGAATATTTTTCTGGCTTAAATTCATTGGCTGAAACGATTCGACAGTTACATTAACCGAGCGTTTTTTCTCCTCTTCTGTCACTTCAATACCGAACAATAAACACTGGAAAATATCTCACCTTTAAATCTCATTTTCCCCACCTCTTTTTTTTTTACTTATCTGAAAAAATTTAAATTTTTAAAACTTGTTCACTTGTTTTTTTTTATCCCACAACATTTTAAATGTTCTTTTTCGCTTTTAGAATTTTTACTTTTTTCTTTCTATTACGAAGCAATTTGAAAAACGACTAGAGAACAGGGGGCGAAAAAAATCGGCAAATTCGCCAAAAGCCTTGTGGGCAACAAAAGCCGGTTTGATTTTATTCATTTAGACAAAATGGTAAGCTCGACTTGACTTTCTTATTTATATCCAATGATAAAAAAAGGCTTTTTAATTTCTTTTTCGCAGTCTTTCTTTTACTGAAAAACTGAAGAAATACGAACAACGTAATAACAGTATCCTTCAAGTCCTCAATTTAAGTGTACTTTTTGTGCAAAGGTGGCATTTTCTGCCATTCCTTACCTTTCTATCAATTCATACATTTAATTGTTTCATTTTTATTCTCAAAAATTCCGCTCTCATAACCTTCCTCTTTCCATAAAAATCAAAAGAGAAAATCAGCTAATTAACAAAACGATCGTAATGTTTTTAACTGTCTTAAGCTTGTGTTTGAGCTTTAGTTTTAGTGATGGCAAAGGCTTCGATCTCGTCAACTGAAAGGCAACACCACTCTGACACCAAGTCAGTATATATATTGAAGGAAAAAAAGCTCTTGTAAAATAGAAGTAAAGTTAGTTTTCTCACCACATACATGACAAAAGATTGAATAGGGAATACCTTCAGTTGTTACTATAACATTCTTTTCTATTTCGTTTTAGCATGCAAGATAATTTAGTTTGACCTTTGCTAACCTTCCAGCTGCTATATGAATTGTAATCAGTAAAATATGAGTCCATAGCTTCAATTGTTTTTTGTTTTTCGACGAAAATGATCAGCATCGCCAACATCAACCAAGGAATATGGACCGAGAACCTTTTAAAACTATTTGGATAAATATTAAGAATATTTCATGGAGGAGAAAAAACCGCAAACGACAGCTAAACTAAACTTGCTGACAAATGGTTTTTTTGGAGTCGCAAGGCTGAAACTGCAAAACTAACTTTACTTCAACCTTACTTAATCTTGTGGAAAAATTAAAACTAAGAATTGCTGTTCTTTCTTGGAGCATTAAGGTCTTTAAAATACTTGCCTGAATGCTGTATAACTAGTGCATTTTAGCTAACGAACTAAACTCGATCTTTTCCGGAAAAACACCGGTGGGCGAAACTGATTCAAGATGGCGGCCAATACACTTTCTAGAAGTTTCTTTTATCAAAGGTTGTTTTTCAGTTGATAAAACAAAAAAGAAATGAAGAAAAATTACTCAAAATCTCAATTCATATTCTCTACATATTTATGATCTTTTTTGACGTTTTGGAGATTCAAAAATATTTATATTTCAAAAGTATTGTTATAGGCAATTTATGGCAGCGTTTGATGGGTTTTCTTGCTGGCAATTTAAAAAAATATATTTGATACTTTTTGTTATCCAGCATCAGTTTTCACAAAATTATTTCAAACAAAGTTTCGCAGAGGATTCTATAGACAGTCTTTGATGATTAACTTTGATTTTAATAAATTTACTTGGATTAGTTTGCGTTTCTAGCCGTACCTTCGCTATCGGTTCCACACGATGTATGTAGATTGACAATTCTGAGATTTTACGATTACACTACACTAGCTGGGAATGGTATTCCTTGTTCTTCTCTAGCTATAATTTTTATTCCTGTAATTAAGCTACAAAAAATGGGATCAATCGAAAAATTGCGTCCGGCTGGAACATTCTAGTTCTATCGAGGACCCAATGAAAGAGGGTTGTGAGGACTTCAAACTCGTTTTTCACTCTTTTTTCATTCAGAACACGATACCCTCTAATTGAATTTCACTTGTTTTATATTTTGTCATACAGTGAATGCTTCGATAAAGTTCATACGAGCAAAAACTGGAGAAAATGTTTTGTCTTATGTCATCAGTTTCAACTGATTTCTCTTTAAAGCAAAGTTTTTAAGAACCACCTTCACGTTTGGAAATCAGAGTTTACCTTTAAATTCCATGTTTTACTTGCACTAGTGTGGAAGAAAGAAGAACCGCATGAATGAACTAGGGTTCCCTGGTTTGGACTGAGTTAGGCTTAATGGAATGATGCGCGCATCACGAATACTCAGTGATATCATTTACTAAACGTCTAGGAGAATTTTGGTAGAGACTTCAGCGGAAAATGCTTTGGCAAAAGGTAAGAATGAGAGATTTACTCAGGGAGTGCTTCGCATAGCTTTAAACTGAACAGCTCTGAGCCGTTTGTCTGCAAGTTCGAAATTCACGACACCTTTCAATAACACATTTGAAAATATATCACCAGAACAAATTGCCATTGCCCATAAGAGGTTATAAACTATATAAGTTGCACATGCAATAAAGGATTTATCGTCATCGGCTCTCTTCGTTTGGAAAACCTGAAAAAAATAACCAGACTATTCTACTATTCTACCATTCACCAAACTTCAAATTGATAAGTAACAAATTGTGCCTTTATCTCGCTTTATTTGATTGTTCAAGATGTTGAAGAAGTGTGAATTTGTGATCATAGCAATTAGGGGGAAACTCTACTGCATCATAGTCGGTATAACCTTGTCCCCGTAGCTCGATAAGCAGTTGATTCGAAAATTTTTATAGAAAGCTCCGAAGATATTTTTGGCTTCACTGAAAAAATATCTTTCTACGCAATGTATCAAGTACATATCTTGCGTTTTAATAAGACAGTTGCAGTGAAATAAGATTAAGATAAACAAATAGAGTGCTATTTATACAAAATAGATGCAATTGTTTGCTTATCATAGAAGATTTTGAGCAAAGTTAGGATGAGCTTAAATCCTACCTTGCTCAATAGTGTTAAATGCAGTAAAGCTTTAAGTCTTTGAACGTAGGCGTGTGGGGAAGGATTATATTGAAAAAAGAGTGAGTCAACACTTTAGGTTCAGATAATTTCAGAACTGGCTGTTCATTTTCTAATATCTCCTAATCTTTATCTCTGTTCTGATAACATCAACACACACATACATACATTTTGTTGATGCTCCCTATAAGGGCTTTTCAGCAGCAGTGGAAAAAGAAATTACGATAAAAATATAAAATATATAGAAATTATAAACATATATACTATATGTATACACTAGAACTATTTCAACAATAAATATCAATAATTTACGGTATTCAAAGGATGAGAATACGATATCTAATGCAATTATTTAAAGGAACCAAATTCGGCGAGTAACAATATTATCTACATGGCAGTCAGTCCAGTTTAGTTCAGTTCTCTAGCCTATACATTTGTCAATGCCTGACCCAAATAATTTCCAAATAATCAAGAAAGGATGAGTCGGACTAGTTAATTATCTGGATGGCAATTCATCTGAAAATCATTAGCTCAGGCCATAGTTAACTCTATTAACTATGCTCAGGCTGAGCAACCATCTTCTTACTTTTGCTATGACATTTGAGATCATCGAATGATGAACTTACTATATAGAACTCGATGAGGCAATCCTTTTTGACTGACCACTTGAATTAATTTCAAATAATCTTTTCTTTTGCAGCATAAATGACTGAGTATCGAATCCAAAGGTATTTGTTATTTTTTCAAGTATGCCTTCTACAGCTTGAAACTGAACTGATAGCATTCCCGTAGTGATGGACAGTTGTAGAAAATCGTATTTTTTTATTTCCTATCTTAGCCTGCAAGAAATGATGTTTCTTTTTTGGTCTCATGACGCTCCATCGTATCAAAAGTACCCTAAGCTGAAACTGAAACTGAAATACTAAAGGTTTGCCCACAATTTTTATTTTTCCAAAGAAAATATAATTGTTATTTTCCAGAAATTAGCTTTGTTGAATTTTGTTTGAGAGAAAGTCTGATTTTCAAGTGCTGCAAATTGATCTTTTTTGGTTCCAACATTTTGGAGATATGTAGCCCCAGACGGCTTATGCTCACCAAATATAAAACTGATATTTAAGTTGTCAAATTGAATTGACAATTGCAAGTTAATTTGACAATTGCAAGTTAATTTGACAATTGCAAGTTAAGTTGACAATTGGCAAGTTAACGTTGACAATTGCAAGTTAACGTTGACAATTGCAAGTTTAATGGACAATTGCAAGTTAAGTTGACACTAAGTTGACAAATACGAGTTAAGATGACAATTGCAAGCTAAGTTGACAATTGGCAAGTTAACGTTGACAATTGCAAGTTAAGTTGACAATTGCAAGTTAATTTGACAATTGCAAGTTAAGTTGACAATCGCAAGTTAAGTTGACAATCGCAAGTTAAGTTGACAATTGCTAGTTAAGTTGACAATTGCTAGTTAACTTGACAATGGGTTCTGGAATAGCGAATTTCAAAGCGAAAAATGTAAGCGAAATCATTGTGGGAAGATTGAACCTACCTTGTACTCAGCAAAGATGTATAGATCAGAACAAGCTGACAAGTAGTAGATTGTATTTTACTTTAAAACCCGGCTGCTGGTTTGGGGATTGTATCATCAAACACAGACGCAGAGACCAATGTTATCGACGACACAGACCTAGAAGCAAGTTGTAATTGACATTGACAACAATGATGATCCTGATTTAGACGGAGATTCCAGTTTTCAAGATAAAAAAATCAATTCACAGGATACAGGAACAGGATGAGTCAAGCCCCCATGAATTGTGTGAATGTTGAAGCACCACAAACGCCTTTGGAAAGTTGAGAAGGACGAAGGAAAATAGAAAATGAGCAGGACAAGCTGTATCAAGATTCCCTGAAGGATGATAGAGAAAAAGAAATACGAAAAGACTTGTCTTGGAAAAGGAAATTGCCGAGGCCTAGCACCACTGACAATAAAGATGGAAAAGAAGACTGACAGCTTCAGATGAACCTCCAGTAGGTGAAGCACGGATTCACACCAGAGTACTAGACCTCTGAGAAGGACTTGTGTAAGATTGCATTTTAAGTCATGCAGAGAACAAAGTGCAAAGCGTCTGTATTCAGATTAAAAACACGTGATATTTGTGTGGGGTTCGTCATATAAAACAGGTCGAAAGGTATTCTATTCTATTGAGTTCATTTTATATACTACGGTGAATGCAGTCAGTAAATCTCTTCCTATACAGTATTATTGCAGTCATTTGTATAATATGGCTCAAAACACTCCCTTAACCAGCCACCAAAACCATTCTATTTTGTTGTGCTGGGGAACTATAGACTATCACTTTCAATTTCTTTTCACCTAATTGATTACAAAAGCATTAATTGAACGATTCATTAATACGCTTCCTATTTGATTATTCACTCGTGAATCCTTCACCGGTAATGGGAACAAATGGTCCACTTTCTCCTACGACCAGAAACATTTTCCACTCTTTTGCGCACGGTTTACTGATGTATATAATACAGTCCAACGATAAAAGCCAAAATCACGACGGTTTCAGTCATTGATTATTGGATTGAGTTTTAGTTGGCTTGGCTGGGGCAGGTCATTAACTAGGGAACGCGAAACGGAAATCTCTTCGAAAGTACTTTAGCCAAGATGATCTAACTCATTCCGTAAATGCATCGTTTCGGGTTAGTACTGTCCGTTGATAGGACTACAAGAGCGGAAAGAGAAGGCGTCTACTAATATCCATCAATCAGTCTGGAAGAACAGCTGCGAGTGATCCGCAAGAGTTATTTAAACAGTCTTGAGCGCTCTTTGGTGCATGAGCTACTTTTTCTTTCTCAAGCGTTTCATGAAGGTCATTTTCAACCTTAAAAAGATGAGTATTCTCAAAGTGTCACAGCTATTGGTGAGTAGCGCTATTCTAAAGGCAAACGCTACAAAAGTGTGGCTCTATGAATTACTTTCTGCGTCCCTTATTCGTATGAAAAGCAAACGTTATAATTGGTCCTCTTTTTAAATGTCTTTCTTTGTCCACGAGGATCAATTTTACACTCTAAAAACAATATGCTCTTAAAATAGAAGTGGTGGGAACCTTTTACTTCAACCTTGAGTATACTCTGAATTGTAAAATACCTTAACTTATTTTTAATACGCGAAGTCGTAAGTGCAGTAGTCTCCCCCACAGTCTAAGTCTTTGTGCTAAGGCTGGTTGCGGGGGAGAGTATAACTTCCAGCGACACGTCCAGCCTATCTAATTTTGCATTGACTAAAGCTGAATTAGCTAAAGTGATTTTACTTTGCATTGGAACAATAAGCTATTGTTGGACGAGGTTGAGCAAAATATCGTGATTTGTTGGTAGAGAGCGAGTAATTATTTGGTGATGCTAAAGGCAGAGGCAAATGAATGCTTGTGACACTAATAACAAATCACGGTATTTTGTGATAACCGGGTTTAATAATTGTAAGGGTCAACTTAACTCGTATTTGTCAACTTGCAATTGCCAACTTAACTTGCAATTGTCCATTTAACTTGCAATTGACTATTTAACTTGCAATTGTTCATTTAACTTGCAATTGTCCATTTAACTTGCAATTGTCCATTTAACTTGCAATTGTCCATTTAATAATCCTTGAAAATAAAGAAATTCGAAAAGAATGAAGATATTGTAAACATCTTGACGTGGAAAACTAGTGAATATCAGGCTCTAAACATATGAAAATTTGCTTATTCCATATTCAAGGTCAATAAAACGACAAAATTTGCAGTTTCCAATTCACCGTAAAGTGTTATATGACATTTGAGCGACAGATACCATAGGGGAATTATATAGGAAAACAAAGGCGCGCGCGAAAAAAAATTTTCTAGTGCATTTTTTATCGACTTTTATACTCTTTCGTACAAAAGAAGGATATTATCTTGATCTTGCATAAAAGAAATTATTGATTATTTAATTTGTCTGATTTTAGTATTTTCACCATTCACTTTTATCTAAATTGAGCTCATCTGTGCTTCATCACACGGATATCGACCCTTCATGTGTGATAAAATTGCTTTCTTGATTATATAGAAACAAAGATCAGTAGCTAGACAAGTCTATGAACATAAGAGTAATCCATTTTGATCAACTTTGAAAAAAGTTCCTGTGAGAACTTGCAGTCTATTGGGAATCTACTGGCGTTTTCTATGGTGTGTTTGTACAATGCTGCCCATGCCTAGAGTAACTCTTACTTTGAAGCCTAGTAGAACTTTTACTTCGAAGCCTAGTAGAGCAATAGAAAAGTTACATCAATCTAAGTTATTCAAAATCACTAGAAATCCAAGTTGGTCATTTTAAATCTTGGCTTTTATTGGGACTAAATGCATATACCGCCTCGGCAGATGCTCGGAGAAAAAATGCATGAAAAATGTCGCATTCAACCTGTTAAATCTTTCAGTGTTTGAAACTCTTGAAGTCTATTTGACTTCTATTTAAAATATTTCCACAACACACTGTGCGTGGCTAATTCAGTGAAACGCTATGACTTTGGGATCATTCTAGCCAGACATTACTAAGTTGTTACACGGAACGATATGATATCACTCCCTACACAGTGACGAGCAGTTACGAAGAGAAAGAAAACACAAGCAAAAAAAGCATTCCTTTGATTTTCCCTGAAATTAATCCATCGCTTAAGTCGTGAACTTCAATGAAAGTCTTTTTATGAACTAGACAGATCTCGAAAACCTGGCGAATAAGTTGTAGAGGCTTATATGGGAGGCTAGCGTAGGGGGCTTGCCGTTTAGGTATAGTTTCAACTGCATAAATAAAAGTAAAGCTAGTTTCAATGAAACTACAAGAGACTAACTGATATACTACTAACCGAGTAGAAACTCAAAGCTGAGTGTACATTGGCCGTTACTTAAGACATTAGTTTGACGGTCTTGTGCCATATTTGTATCTCTAAACCTTCACATCAAATTTGGTTAAAAATTTTCAATGAAAAGATTATAGAATGGCCTTAATTTGGATCTATTTTCGTTATTAATCTTCTTTTGTTCTTTTCGGCATGATGCCAGCATCAATTTTAATGAACCCTGAAACTACCTCTGGGTTCTGATCAAAGTCACAGAGAGCACGGCTAACTCAGTCACAGATCGAACCCTGAAACAACCTCTTGACTGATGAAGTCAGGGCACGGCGAACTTTTACAGATCATCGAACTTAACCATGAAGCAACCTCTCGGCTAATCTAATTCAGGGTAAAGCTAATTCGCAGATCGAATTTAGATTTAGCGTGTTGGGCTTTGAGGAGAGAGAAAGACCCGAGAACCCCGAGAAAGACCCGAGAACCCCGAGAAAGACCCTAAAATCAAAAGAATAAGTAGTTTTTGTTCTGTTATGATTGTTATAGAATCAGTCTCGTTTGATCGACCGCGGTTAAACTTGCTACACTTGCTGTTTCCACAAGATGAACAAAGACCAACCTATTTTGATGTATCAATTATGTTTGTTGTTAAGGTTGGGTGTTTATAAGCTTTAAAATGAAATTAGCGAGGAAAAATTCCATTTAAAGACTGGGTAAAAAAGAAATGATCTCACTGAATAGGAAGTTAAACCAACCATAGTAAGTCATTGTAGGGCGCCACCTAAGATTGCTTGTTCATTTTTTATTTGGCAAACAAAACAAACGAAAAAACAAAACAAAAAACGACGAAAACACTCATGCAATTCTTCAGCTGTTTTGAAAGAAGATAAACTTTAAATATTCAAGGATAATTCAGCCATTATGTTAGCTGATTTTCAATCTACTGACTCGAAGAAAGTTAGCTCCGCAGTATACATATGATACAGATCTAGGAACGAGTGAATACACTATAGTATTGGAGTTATCAAACAGTAAATAAAACCTGCAATAGATCCTTCAAATTAAAAGGCAAACATATTAGTGAGGAACAAGCTGTTAGAAAAGGCTGAGAAAAGACTATGATGATATGTCTGTTATATCTGTTTTGTGCGGGTTAACTCAGTAACTTGTATTAGTGTTTCAATACATACCAACTTTGATCAGATTTATTGAGAGAGAGCGAGTCGAGATTAAGTCCAATACTTGTTAGAGTCAGATACAGTAACTTTTTGAACAATTAAGAATGCAAATTAAGAAAGAAAAAAGATAGCAAGAGCCCTCGCTTCGTACTAGCTTGGCTGTGTGTGTGTTTTTTTTTTGTATGAAAGGCTTATTACTAAGCCGATTTGACCTTGTTTCTAGAACGTGCATGAAGCAATAACTACAAAAAATGTGTTGGTGTATAATGGATGATAGTCAAGTTAAGTCAGGAAGAATGATGAAAGATTGGCAATCGTAGGGAATATAAAACTGATGATAGCTGTGTTAAGTCACTCTTTTTTTTACCTAGTAAGGTGCATGCACTCATGAAGAGTAGGTAAGGTAAGAACTGATACAAGAATAAAAGTTTGGCAATCGTAGGTGGCCGGTTATAATAGATGACGGATAACTGTGTTAAGTCACCCGGCGGTTTTCACCTAAAGCACGTGTACTGAACTAAGGGCATTTGATATTTTTCTTTTATTCTCTCTGTACTGAACTAGGAATAGTAGATAAAGTTAAGCGACAATCGGTAATCAATAGGAGTGCTTTAGATGTATCGGGCTAGCATAATAGTTGATAAATGTGCCAAATCGCTCTCAGTGTTTTCACCAAGAGTTGTACGTGAACTGAAAACCGAGAAGAAAGCAAAAAATAGATGATAATTCAGTATTTATTTTCAGCGAGACTACGAGAACTAGTTAAAGCAAGAACCGGTATCATCAATAATCAAATATGCTTTGGCTGTATCTGGTATGTCAATTGATAACCGGATTTAATCCCCGTATGGTTTTTTTTACCTACAATACGTGCGCTAGAAACCAAAAACTATATCGCTTCAATCATTTTCGCTAGTCCAGTCGAAATATGTAGTATTTTAACTTCGTCACTGCTAATATATCTAGTTCCCATTTTGCTCTTATTCCTTGGATAACTTCACTGCCGTCTATCAAGCCGTGCTCGCTTCCCTTCTCGTCAGTTTAGTTCAGTATACTGATCATGCATGATGTACATAACATGTCCGACGCGCTAGTTGTTATACTGAAAATCAGGGATATGTAAACTGACACAATTAGAGGTGGTTGAGTTAAATATATAACAATAGAAACAACAATAACATATCCATATATCCAACGTACATTACTAAAGAGTAAATTCATTCCCCTAAACACTTCAATTATAATTTCAAACATCAAAGGGCACAAATGGAAAAGAAAACAACGATTCAATCCTGTACTTTCAAAAACCTTCTTGCAAGCATTGTGTTCAAACGCTTGACGCATTAAGGCTGTGGTTCCAACATGTTTGATTGAATTTCCAGCGCTCAAAGAACAGTGTTTGCTCTGTCGTTTCATCACGTTTAAGGTTAAGTGTTAGTGAATGAATTCCGGCTTGTGTGGGGGAGAATGAATGAGCTAGACATACAAGATATGGACATATCTAGAGCGACAAGGGACGAGTTTACATCCGGTGACATTCTGTTTTTTATTATCCACATATAACCTTCTCTTTGCTTCTATAACCCATTCACCTTATTTTCAAGAGTTCAGTTTTTGTAGAATATTTTTAGAGTACATTTCGACCCACATTTTTGAGTTCTTGTTCTATCAGACTCGCCTTCCTTCGAAAACATTTTGCCGAACTAATATATGCTGATCGAAAACCTTGGAGATTTTATTTTGTGTGTATACTGTCTTTCTTCCCTTATCAATACACACAGTATATCATACTTTTAACTTAACGTTTATTGAACTGCCAAGTGGCTATAGCGTGTCAAAACCCCCCACTAAACAAGGGACGTCGGAGCGTTATTTTTAACGGGGGGCCGCTACAATTCAGATTATACGAAGTGATATAAAACGTGCAAGGAGATGTGCTAGTTTAGTGTAGAAAAGGTGGGGGGGCTATAGCCCGCCTAGCCCCCCCGTCTCCGACGTCCCTCCTAAAACAGGCCTTTTAGGAGAAGGAATCTTAATGATTCTTTTCGATGCTTATGTCTTGAATCGGCACTATTTTAGCTACTGTTAAGTACCAGTTCGTTTCACACTTACAGTTCCATGTTTTTCTAATGATACCGTTTATAAATCGATGATTGGTCAGGTATAAAGGTAAACAGTTACGAGACTAATAGAGAAATACCAGATTCGACCGACTATGCCGCAATGTCGGACTATCAGGATTGTCATATATAAAATGAACAAAGTAGAATTTTTGCCTTGAATTTAGAAAACTAATGATGTATTTTGAAGATGTTTTTTTAAGCCTTTGAGTTGTATTAAACTGCATGAACGTAGGATGTTGAAAACGTCTGTTCTTAGAGTTATATCCAGTAGTAATTATTCTCTTTCAAACCCTTTTTACGTGGGTGATTAAAATTGTCATCACAAGGTGCGCTAAGGTATTGTAGCTACTCACTTTCTACTAGCTACAAAATGCGGGCTACGTGCTCAACAAGATTACGCCGTGGAAAACGGGGATTGAAAGACGAGCTCTAAACGTATTGATTGTACATAATCCTGACACAAAAATTAAACTCCATTGAAGAGTAACTTCACTGGCGCGGATTTATAATAGAAAACTTCAAAGTTTTTTTTTTCCAGCTTAAATCTTCAATTCTTTTCCGGTCTAAAGATAGTTTATGTTTAACTTTTTAAGTTTTTCCCCTGCAAAGTAACGTTTTCTCTTTCGGCACTAGAATGGCTTAGTTTTTGTATAATTTATTCGGCCAACTTCCTACTTATTCTTACTATGACAAATCAAACCATCTTTGATAAATGTCTCGACCGCAAATATGACCTCAAATATCGATGACCTTTCGAAAAATTTCTTATATATCTTTTTCTTTTTTTCTTTCATTATTTTGAGATTCGAATTAAAATATTGTGTGTGATAGATTCCGTAAGGTGCAGGGTTTTCATCTTCATGTCTTGAGGAGGAAAACAAGTGGGCTTGAAGCTCATGGTCATGCAGTGTACTATATAAATAATACTAAAAGTTCTCTTGCGGAAAGTGTAAATAATCCAGGAATAGCCTAGTGTAGACCGTAATCAGACTGCCCCACATGAAATTGGTATTTAAGTAATGAGATAGATAATCATACGTTACAAGAATCTCGTTCAGAAGTATTTCCATCGAGAGATCGTGATTGAGGAGGAAAAAGATAACGTAATAGAGAGTTCAGTGTACTTAAAAATACGATATTAGAATATTAACTAAAACAATGAGATATAAGTTGCTATCGAAACATATCTTTTAAATGCTTAAAATATCTTAATTCTCATATTTTTTTATATTTTATATTTGCTACAAAAATAGACCTATCCCGAATTCACTTGACTGATCGCGAAACAATGGTTTCAAGTTGAGGTTGAGCTTGATGAATAAAAGAATCAAGTTCAGTCTCGACTTCAAACCATTGTTTCGTGGTCACTCAAACGAATTCGGGAAAACTGAGTCTATTAATTGCTTCCCTGTACACTTATTTTCGGTTCACGGAAGAGCGCAGCATATTTATATCACTAAGGCAAATAACCTGAAAATCTTATAATATCCAATCTTTTTCCCCCTTCTATTTTACATGGCCTTTGTCTAAAATACACAGAAACGACAGATTGACGTCACGATGACGTCACCGCTCAACTTATCTACCTTTTGAAGGCCGTATGTTAATGAGGTATCGACCATCATAAATAGCAACACGATCCTTTTCACCTGCTCGATTCTGGATTTCTACGTAAAAGAAGCGCGCGTATTCCTTTGTGGGGGCGGTTAAAGCGTGGGCTGGTGATTCTAAATGTGAACTACTATTTCTGGTGACGTAATCCAGTCAACGCCCGAGTGAAAAGTGCCTCCAATTCTGGAAACCTTGAGATCTCCTCCACCGCTCTGCACTCTCAGGCAACACTTTCGCTCTCTCTGCCGCCGTCGCTTGTCTTGAAAAACGCTACAGAATGCACTAAGGTAGGACAGTCCTTTGTATTGAACTCTCTGGCCTTTTCGGTATATATTAAGCCATTTTGTACGGACAAAACACCGCTCTTCCCCTCACGAGTTGAACTTTTGATCGACAACGGGAAATTGGCCAGGGACAAACTCTAGCGAAATGTCTTCTGATATAATACCTCTGATTGTAATATATATTTTAATACTCGTATCCAAATTTGCCTACTTGCCGTTTTTATTATTATTGAGCTATCAAAAATTTCACCTTTATCATCCTAAAGTATGAAGATTTAACGTGCTTTCTCTCTCTCAGCATTTAATTAATACAGCAATCATTTTGAATGTGCATCTTTTATTTTCTTACTTTTTCCCCAGGTTTTCCCCATTTCTTTTCTTTTTAATTTGTACTAAGCAATAAACTTGGCTTGGTTCAAAATATCAATATTTTGACTTCCAAACAAACAGAGGTCCTGATTCAGTAAATCAACGAACCTATCTCTCAAATTGTTTTCTAGCTAATAGCTAAATAAGCCAAGAAATTAATTGTAATTTCAATAACATTAGTTTGTCACGCAAGGAATTGGGGATGCATAAAATTGACTAGTGGACAAGAAAATGGTCATTCCAAATTTCAGTGATAAAATAAAAAATAAAACTTGAACAGCGATAAATCTTGCAGTTTGGATTGAAATTATGGGGGGTTGTGTGTGGTTGTTGTTGTTGTTGCTGTTGTTGTCTTTTTGAGGGGACTGTCTTGTTGAAAACTGTTTTGGGGTTCCAACTGAATGAAACTAGAACATTCTAAAACTAGAATTTTGAATGAGTAAAAAATAAGAAAAAAGTAAAGAAGAATTTCATATTAATTCGGTAAATGTAACTTCCTTCCAGAGTAAAACTGTATTGAAATATAAAATTCACCTAGTCGGCAATATAGCTTACCGTTCTCTGAATTCACCTTGACCGTTCGCTCCCACACGTCGTAAGTCAGAGTAATCTCATTAATAATCATATAAATTTATTTAGAATATGAAGGAGCCAGTGTGTACGTAAATAATGTCATGCTTATTGACTGGCAGATCCAACCGCAAATCGAATCGTGCTTTTTGTGTCTGAGCAACACATTACTATGGTTATATGAATAACGCATCCGTCCGTAAATATCAACTTGACTGAATTAGTGTTGAGATATGAGGACGGAAATAGCTCCCACAAAAGATGGGATAATCTTTTTGAGTTTAGATACAAGGGAAGCTATCATATATATATATATAAAAGGCAAAAATACAAAAGTTAACGTAGGAAAATCGATAGATGAAGAAAAAAATTTCAGCTTCAGAATCCGTAGGAGATCAACCGAGATTGAACTGACAACCTAATGGGAAGTTTGAATGATATTTTTATTATTTTAATTCTGAGCGTAATGACTCGAACATATGGTATGGTAGTATACTTCAAGGTGATATTGTACAGTGATCAGCGGTATTTGAGACATTATGTTAACACACTGATATGGATTCTAGCCTGAGTATCATGTCAAGATTATATCTCGCAGGGAATGCCGGGAAGTTTAGTTGGAGAAAGATTTCACTTAAATTTCACGGTATGGCTCGTACCTTTATGTACGGAATATTGTTATAATGTTAGTTATAAGATCCTGAATAACAGAATTATTTCAAAATCATTTCAGATGAGATGCTAACAGCAAAATACTTTTTTTTCATTAACCACGGCCACATGCATTCGATAGTTAAAGTTTCAAACTTGATTGACAGTCCTTAGTCTTATGGTACTCCATGTATATTTGGTATTAACACACGTAGACAATTACATTTATTGATGGCAATTATAAACTATAATTACCTTATATATGACGTTCCTACTTTTCCGTAATAGAGAGCATTTTTGTAGAAATGCTTGTCAGTTCATAAGGCTATTTCGACGATACAGCGGCCATTTGGATCGTAAGGCTTTGTGGGGTGTCCAGGGGGATAATATAGAGTTAATGTATAACCTCCGGCTCTTTATAACGCCCGTTATTATTACAGCCAAACGCAGCATATCGATCATCTTTACCCATAAAAGAAAAACAAGCACACGACATTTTTTGTTTTGTTTTTGCCCCCGAGACGCCCCATAATGCCTCACAATCCAAGTTGGCCGCCGTATCGTCGAAATAGTTCATTAATTTTCTAATTAGTCAGTATCCATTCCGTGGGGGACTCTTATATGCCGACCATACAAAAAAAGGGGAGACGGCTTTTTGGAAAGTGTCCACTTTGGAGAGCGTTTTCAAAAGTATGCGTTTACGGTAAGCGTTTTCATCGTGTACGTGTGGACGGAAAGGCTAAACGCGTATACGTTTGCGAATGAAAACGTATACGTGTGGACGGGGTCTTATTCTTTATTATAAGAGATAAAATAAATTCGCAAAGCAATTCAATTACTAATACCGACCTATTGGCTAACAGACCTGTCGCCCTCTTTCCGTGATCAAACTGTAATTTAGGTATATTTAAAAATTTTTTTTATTAGGTTGGCTATTCGTAATATGTTTTTTAACCAGGACTATTTATTTTCAAAATAGTCTAGGGTACTTTAGTTATTACCTTGATTGATGCAATCGTTTTGAGATGGATTCGAGTATGAATTAAGTGCAGACAGATAGACAAACAGACGAACAGAATGACAGACAGACAGGGAGACGGATAGGTAGACAAAGCTGACGGATGGACAGACAGACGGATAGATAGGCAGATAAATGGACCATAATGAGACAGAGATAGATAGGCAGATAATGGCCAGACGGATGGACAGACAGATAGGCACGAATGATTCGACACGCAGAAAAACTCATATTATTTTTAGCATTTTAGGCCTAACACAACTGACGTCGGTTCCCGCTCCACGCTCTAGGTTCTACATTTTCGTCTTTTTGTGGTGACTGCGGTTAATAACGCTCTTATCAGAGTGACGCGATTCAAGAAAAAAACGTCATCTTAATGCGTAACATGGAGAGTCCAGGCTTACTTGCTGATATAAACTTCGAGCTATTTTGTATGAAGCATAAATATGAATTCCAAACTGGAACGTCATTCCAAATCAGTGCGCCAGATCACCACTAAACGTATAAATGACTAATGACTAAGTGTGAATGCCCGAAGCAATTGTTAATCCATGAATTCGAGCTTTGAGGAGGATCGTAATAAGAAGTACGTGAGTGGGGGAAGCATATGGAAAGCGAACGTTCACTGGATTGCGCTCTTACCAATCAAATAGAAATGAAATGCAGATTACCCAATCACAGCGCTCGATAGTAGTCATGATTACTTTAAGCCAAATGTCACGTTCGGAAAGGAATTTTGAAAGTGGGAAGCCTTTTGAGAGCCGTCGTGACTCTAGAACGTACGGATTCGCTCTGCCAATCAAAACGCTAGGAATCCCAGTTCATCCAATCAGAATGCTCCAGTTGCGGAAGCCACTCATACTAACGTATTGTTTTCATAATGATTGAGCTGAGAGCAGGCAGTGCTGCACAATATTCAAATAATAAATCAGTTTTTCTTCTAAAAATCGCTAAGACAACTACCAATGATCATTCTTGAAGCTGAATTCCCTTCAAAATAATGAAGGCAAATCAGCAAAAAAATTTGAAAAATAGTATTATAAATTCATACTGAATTGAAATTAAACCTTATAGGAAACTGAAAGTAAAAAAAATTGATAAGGTTACACTATTGAAATGTTGTGATTTCTTGTCTATAACTATTGATAATAGTTGATAAAATGTCCATTTCATTAATCCAAAAGAAAAAAGAAAAAGGAAAACAAGTCAATTCAAATTGAATATAAGCATTCAAGTTCTATTTGTTCGCTCTGATCAAAGAAGCCTAATCATTCGTAACACTAGCCAGAACTAGAGGCCAGCCATTTCTAATATTTTCTAAATAAAGATATCGAGTTTTACTCTCTGGAAGTTTTCGTTTAGATATTTATTCATCTGCAAATTTTTGGTATCTTTTCAGTCCACGTTGAAGTAGACTCGTTCCTCTCCCATTTTAATGACTTTTTTTTTACAATCACCCACATTTATTTTGCGCTGTGGCTTAAGGCTATACTACTTCATGTCCCTAAGGGTCACAACGTTAAATAAATGCCTTTTAAAACGTACTTTTATTGCTGTATTTCTTCTTAATAGTATCGCTTTATCGTCATTCAATATTTTCCTACTTTTACCATTTTTTGCGTCCCACACCTGAAAATATTTTTCAAAATGTTTTGATTTACATAAAGACCTGCCAAATCGCAAACGGTACTCCTGGTATTTTCGCACCATTAATATTGAATAAGCAAAACAGTAGTCTTCATTTAATTTCGAGTAAATAACTTTGAATGAATGAAGTCATATAACTAGAAGCGCGACAGCGTTTCGGCTTTTCGGAGTCATTCGTCAGGAGTCCCGCTTCGGCCTCGGGCGTACGAAGACCTCCCGAAGTGTTCTAAATATTGTCATTTACTATGACGTCATTTCACCCATGGATCGCAGCGGTCAGTGTATGGTTTGAGCCGGTGTTGTATAAAGCTCCCATGCCTGATACATGTCATATTTTTGTTCTACTTCTGAGGGTTTTTTTCTGTTTTCCTATCCAAATCTTCTTAACCTGCTTGGTGGAACAACAGAGGACGGTGTGTAAAGCCCGTTATTGTCCGTCAAAATTGGCTGGGGTTTGAGTACAAACGGTTTCTTTAAGTCACTTCAAAACTGTGTCCTGCAATTCATCAGTCGGGATTTCTCCTTAGATAGAACAGCTTTTCTATTGAACAAACGTTTTAAATATGCACTAGAGAGATCCAGGTAAGATAGAACGGCTACCTATGAATTCCCGGGTTTCACTAGACGAATTTAAAATTAACTCTCGCCCACGCTTTCGAGATAAGTTAGGGGAATATGGTGGCGTTCTTTGGGATGGATGTGTACCTTTCCTGTTTCACTAAAGTTAATACATTTCTTCTGTCATTTTATTCCCTTAAATTGTTTTCAAATCCGCGTGTCTTTGAACACTTTCCCTCCTTTCCGGGGCGTTGTTTTACCCCGAATTTGAAGAAATACTGATGCAGTCTCGCTAGGTAGAATAGATTTTGACGCGAAGTGGAAGTAGTACTTGCTCCTTGTTAATACTAGAGAGTTCCAATAAGTTGAATTATTAATCAACTAGTGTTACATATAGCCTGCCGATTCTATGCCGTCAGCTTAGTGGAAAACCCTTGGTGTTTGTGAATTCTGCTTTGGGAAAACTTATCCTAGGTTTCTAAGACTTCTTTTTTCCTCAGTCCATTGACGTATTTCGTGGTCTTGAAAGGGAAGCTTTTATGGTGTTACTCGCTGAGACTCTCTTAGAACGTCTTGTCACACACCTCACAGCGCTTTCTTTCAATGGCCTTCAGTCCTTGAGAGAGGAGTTATGGCTCAGTTGTCATTATTCTCTCTCTCCCCAATCTTTGCAGCTATTGATACCCATAGAAATCCCAGATCACTTTTAACATGTACCTGTATATTTCAATGGATTCGCAGATAACTGGATTATGGGCAGCTCCTTCGAGTAGAACACTACCAAGCAACGTCCTCTACCAAACCACATCCTAAACTTCTGTTTATCATTAGATGTATAATTCACTTCCAAAACGATGGTCTGCACTGCGTAAAGATACATCCTACAGCCAGGAATAAAACAAGATGACTTCACACACAACAAAATACAAGGTACGTTGAGAAATTCTATGTTTAAGTTCGATTCGACCAAGTGTATTTGATGAGGCACAGATTTGAACATCAATAAGGCTGTGCACAATAGATTTGGGATTTGAGTGCTTTGAGATCTGGTTTTATCAATAAAGGGCCGCACACCAGTTTATCCTTAAAAACCTTAATTTTATTTAAAGTTGGATTAAGAAGAATACGAGCCACCTTTCAGAATAACCCCAATGTTGTAAAGCTTAATTCATGCATGAAGTTTCTGTGCTCAATAACAAGCTTTTCAGACAGACATACCAACTAATTGCCTAGCCTAAAAAGATCCTATTCTCGTCATTGTCCTTGCATTTACCCCTCCCCTCCCCTAAACATTTATTGTAAAATTATAAGTTGCTAAAGAACTAATTTCTGTGATATTTAGCACATGCCTGCTACTTTGCTTTTACTATAGACTGTAAGCTATTGAAAATCAAATTACTACACTTTATACTGACAAGAAATTACATTGTACCAAATATACATTAACAATAATTGTCAATTTTTCTTTAGTAACTTAACCTTTTCAAATAAAGGTATAATGTCATTAAAAGCCTTCTTTATTTTGATTTTCAAGATGGTATCTTTTATATGTTACTTATTGAGATCTGAGAATTTTTTTGCGATGAATAAGATATGTTTTTTGAATGATGACCTTCACATTGGCCTTAACGGCTAATTTAAATACATCCATCACTTTTTCTAACAAACTAACTAATAATGCATTTCAAAGGGACCTCCTTTGAATTTGAAACCTATGGTTGATAGCACTTGTAAAACACTAAATCAAATCATTTTAAATATACAAGTTTTTAAGAGTTGTGTTTTTTAAGGTGACTTACGCTATTTACATTTAATCCATCTATCTGATTATTATTAAATGAAAATTATTTAACGTCTCAGCCAGCTGGAGAGATCTAGGTGTATGTTACAAATCTTATGAAGTCTTAGCTGTTAAATGCATATAAATCACTTTGAAATATCGTTTTGTGATTATAGATTGACATGTTATCAGAACTATAGCCCAGAGCAAACCTAGGGTGTTTGTGTTACTCTCAGCAGTGTCATGCCTTTTAGAGTTTTTTTATTCAAAGCAAATTTGTGAAAATACATTAGCAAATTTATAGAAAGGAAAGTGCAAGATGTACTCCTGTGTTAGTTTTGCACATATCTTCAATATTCCTACATTGAAAATCAATTAAATTAGACAAACTGTTTTCTAAAAAAACCTATCTAAAGCATTTTCACTTGATTGGCATACAGTGTATCTTATTCTGTGATAATTTTCACTCTGCAGGTTCTATGATATGGTTTTTCAGGTCTCCCCAAAAATATTTTAAGTGCAGAAACTTCCAGCCTTGTATATTATAGCTATGATTCTTTGCATAGAACAACTAAATCCTGTGTTTGTTTTAAGGTTCTGGTAGCTAGTACAGTTTAAATATTCATGAACCCCTGCATAACTAAGTATCATTTTTTTAAAGGATGTTGACAGAAATATATATATATAAATATATATATTTTTTGGATATTATACTTTTAATTTCACCATTAGAAATATCTAATCAAATTTAAAATGATTCAAAATAATTTTAGATATTTTCAGCCATTGAACAGGAAAGCTTTAGTAGTTGTTTATTTAATTGCAAGTTCTCATGAATAAAACAAATCAAATTGTATATCTTGCAAATTGATTAATATTTTGAGAATTTAAGTTTTTTAGAAGTCTTTTTTCCTAATTCAATCTCTTGAAAAAATTCAAAAACGATTTTTTATGATGCCAATTTTTTTTGGCTTTTACATCCTTTGTTTTGGATTCATTATGGCATGAAAAATTAAAACATATTTTGATATTGTGACATTGCTTTTGATTTCTATGAATAATGGATGTGTAGGAATTGTTGCATTGATTCCATGCATTTGGAATCCAAACTTAGGAAACACAACAAATACAAAAGGTGTTAATATTTACATGGCGTGAGTTTACTTAATACTTCAAGTCATATCATTTCAGTATCTGACTTACACTCATGTGGAAACAATAGCATTCAATGTGAAGACTACTCTTACCTTATGTTGAGCACAGTTTAAACCTCACATAAATTTTATTGTGAAGAATTTGTTGCAAAGGAAACCTTGCAAAACATTTAGGGATTGGCAGAATGCTATGAGACGGGGTGGTTTGCCGAAAAGTGCTTCTTAACACTTCTTGAGCATTCTGCCAACTCCAACATGTACTGTGGGCAAATTTGTATTTACTGTATATAAAAATATGATGCAAATTAGAATAGCCAATGAATGGAAACAAAGAAACAGAAAATGCAAAATATATTACAGTCATTTCTAATAAGACGTATACAGTCAATTCTCCCCTTGTGGACACCCAGATGTTACAGACAATTCACTATTACGGACAGGAGAAAAATCCCCACCAAAAATATTGACAAAAAAATGACCATAATTAATTCTTGCTACTGTAGACGCTTGCTATTATGGACACCAATTGATGGTGCCAATGGCGTCCACTGTAACAAGAGTTGATTGTACATGTATATGGACTGTATTAGATGTGATCTAACTCAACCAAATCTTTTTTAAGGCACACTATTACAGATAATGGATAAAGGTTTCTCTCAAGATTCCAGTAGTCAGGACATGACCAAACTGCAAAACAACCATTCACCAGATGTAAGTACATGTACTTGCACTATTACAGTGCAACTTTCAAAAATTTGAATACGTTTATCATGTTTGCATAATTCTGTGCACTGGAGTTTTGCTGCTAAACAAGCTTTTACACAATTTGTTTGTTAAAGCCAGCCAGCTTCACTGGTTTGATGTAAAAAAAACTGTGCATACTGTAAGAGTAATGTGAATAATGTTATCGCTGCTCATACTTTTTAATGTCAGGCTGTAAAATAGCTTAGAAAAAAACAATTTCAGCATGCAGCTTACACCTACTGAGTTTTAGAATCTGTGGAATATCGAAATAGTGACTTCTTTTTCTGCTGTAGGATATTGTTTTATGCTTTGCAATTTTTTTTACTGCATTTTAACGTTGTTGACCCTTTTTCTAATTTTATCAGAATTCATCCATTGCTACTGTCACAACTGCCGAAGTTTCCAGTGCAGAGACAACAGAATCACCTCGACAACAACCCCAAGCAGTAACCATGGCAACAGACATACCCTCAGTGTCGTATAGCACAGTCCATGTACAGCAGAGCCAAGCTATTTCGGGAATGAGAACACTGCTCTTACCGAAGGCTGCTTCTGAGGTACTGTAATGCGTACATTGGCCTGCTGCAAATCAAACATCTACTGTATCGAAAAGCTTCTCTTGTGAATACTGAATGAGTCTCATATGGACCACTTGAACAAAATCCCTACCTGGAAGTGAAAACAATGAAATCTACTAACAGCAAAAAAAATTCAATCCTTAAGAAGGGAATTCTTTTTGTGTCCCCCAGATTGGGAATTAGTACAAGGAGACTAATACAGTGTACATTGTTATTACTATAACTTGAGAAGCAAGGGTAATGTAGCAGCGAAAGTGCTTGCCTCTCACCCATGTACATAAAAATACCGGTTTAGACGGTACGATTTTCGCTTACAACTATAATTTTGTATACAACACCCTTGTCCCATCCTACACCTCTAGTTGTAGCATGTAAATCAAGCCTACAACTCGCCTACGACAGACATGAGTGTGTTGTATACAATAGTTGTGGACGGAAATCGTACTGTCTAAACTGGCCCTAACACAGGTTCCATGGTTCTCTCTATTGCTTGAGGGTTTTTTCTCCAGTTTTTCTGGTTTTCCTCTCTCCACAAAAATCAACTTCTAACAACAGCCACAGGTTTTTTTAAAAAAAGAAACAAGGACTATTTATTTATTCATTTGTAGCAGTTTTGATTGTTATCATTGCTATTTATTTAAGTAACTTGAATTTTTTGTTATTATTTTAGCCATCACCACACAATCCTCGCAAGACACTTGTAAGAAGTGCAGCTGTACGAAGCACTCCATCCCCGCCACTGCCCAATGAAGAAACCACAGAGGTACGTACGGTATCCTGTCTTTTCGCTACCTTGCACTTTCGCTACTTACCTAAAAGGTCGATTCGCTACTTAATTGAAGTCGATTCGCTACTTAATATAAGTCGATTCGCTACCTTATCTCAAATGTTACATATCACAATATCAGGAATATATAACACATATATATTAATTTTGAGTCTATATCGATAAATTTAAATTGTTTTCCGGCATCGAAACTTATAAATTTTCTGGTCAGATGTCGATCGAGAAGTCTAAACCCAAGCGAAGATAGGATGTTTACATCTCATTTACGTATGAGTTAACGATGACTAACTAATAGAATCTTGCGTTCAATGAAGAACTTTTCTGACAAATATAAAGCTTTAGTTACAAAGAAGAAATCTAGTTGAGTTTTTCAGAGTTATTTTGGCTTGCTTCGTAGCAAAGTAGCGAAAAGACTCTCGGCGTGAGAGGCGTTGTGTGACAACAAACAAATCAAAAGCTATGAGAAGCGAAGGCTTATTTTTATCCCCGCTTTTGCTCGATGACTAATCGTATGACTTCAAAATAAAAGGGTTTTATGTCAAGGAAGAATTTTAGCTACGAAGAAAGCTTTTCGCTACTTTACTACGAAGCTAAAATTTCTATTAAAAAACTCCACTAGATTGCTTTCTTCGTAGCTAAAATTCTTCCTTGACATAAACCCTTTTATTTTAAAGTCATACTTTTAGTCATCGAGCAAAAGCGGGAATAAAAATAAGCCTTCATTTCTCATAGATTTTTTGATTTGTTTGCTGGGTTGTAACGCAACGCTGTAAGTCCGTTCGCTACTATACAACGAAGCTAAAATAACCCCACTAGATTGCTTGTTTCGTAACTAAAACTCTTCCTTAACATAAATATCCTTCAAAAAATTTCCTAGGAAAAGAGCGAAAGCAAGAAACCTGTTCGATATAACAGATTACGAGACAGATTTTTGGCCGACTTGTCCATTGCGCCAAATACACTTTGAAATTTCCTTCTTAAAAACAACATTCAAATAATAACAAATTACTGATAATAAAGATCCAAAATATTATAGAGGAGGTTTACAAGCATCTTGAGATAAAGTAGCGATTGTGCTACCTCAAGGTAGCGAATCGACTTCTATTAGTAGCGAAAGTGCAGTAGCGAAAGTGCAAGGTAGCGAAAAGACCCTTTAATGCAGGGTCCTGAAGGGGGGTACTTATCCCATTTCCCAGCCCCCATTTTGACCAAATCCCATAGCCTATGTTTTGCCCAATTCTAAAGGTCCATTCCCATATTTTGATTGTTCTTTTTTGTTTGTGAATCCCATTCCCAGTGCATAAAATCCCATTTTCCCAGCCCAAACAAGGCAAATCCCAGGTCCCATTTTCCTTCAGGGCATTCATAGCATTGCCAACCATATCAACAGAAATCCTGCATGAATAAATATAATTCTTTCACTGGGATTCAAGGTGCAAAATTGTAAATTAAGTAGTTATTACTATGGATGTAAGCAAACTGCAAAACTCAGACAAAAAGCCTCCAAATGTCTACGACTCCACACACAAACATCAAACTTTTAGGTTTTGTAGGTTTCTAGTTTCTCAATTTTTTTCCAAATGAAAACGCAGTTTAACTAAACACGTTTAGGTGAGAATAGGGTATAAAAGTTTGATGTCTATGTGCAGAATCATAGACGTTTGGATGCGAAATTGTGGCACTTTTTTTGTCTTGGTAGTATTCACAGAAATAAAGCTCTCCCTTGCTGCAACCCTGGCACGTTATTCACATTTTTAAAACTCTGAAAAGGGTGTGGCTAGCCATTCAATCCACTTGAAATGATACACTTGAATTTATATTAATGAATTCAACTCTAATGTTTTCTTGGTAGGCATCTACACCTCAAACGGTTACAAACACTAGTTTTGACTCTTACATATACCAGTCCAGTGACAATGAAGTGCTGCGCGAGACAACAATGGTCAGACAAGAAAGTCTCGGCAGGACTTCTAAACAGGGTTCATTTTCTAGAGGTTGGTACGACTTCATTTTAAACCCATTTTCATACGGTAAATTCTTTATTCGACTAACATGTGTCAGATATATCTTGGGTGTTGGCTTCTGCGAAACAAAAATTACAAACTTTGGATGTCAGAAATTTTATTACTAAATTAATTTATTATTAAATTTTACATGTCTTGATTGAACTACTTCAATGATATGGTGGCCATCTTGGCACAAGGCAAAATGTAAAACAAAAAAAATGTTTGGTGTTTCTGTCTTTCTTTTATAGTATTTATCTGTGAAGGCGACCAATGTGCCATCTTAATTCATCTTTTGTTGCATTCTCTTGTTATTAATATCAATCAAAATCAATACGGTAATGAAGCATTAAATTTGCACCCTGGATGCCACATAATGCCTTGGGTTCCAAGATGATTACTGTACTGTACTATATTAGCCATGTGTCTGGGTTGCATAATTATGAAAAGAGGCATAAAAGATAATACATTCTGACAATAAGAGTATTCTATAATATATTCTAAAAAGGTCCTATAAAGATTCGAGGAGAATCTAATAATTGAGGTTTTAAATCTTTATTTTTTTAGATAATTCATTTGAATACACCGATTCTACAGGCACAGATTTACATGAATTTATTGTCAAGACTCTCCGAAATCCAAGGTACAGTAGTACCGATAGAATTTTAACTTTACTGATAGTATAAAAGACAAACTGTATGTTATCAAATGAGCTTGGAAACACTCAGTATACCAAATTGCTTATTTTTAGCCCTAAAAATATGACTAGCATACCCAATAGTTTTACCCCAGGGCCCCCGCCCCCTGGGAGGTAAGTGCACTACTGCTACTCCACCCTTTATTCCCATATGTCTCATTGCCTGCTGTTGATGTTGGCTCAATTTTTGAATATGCTTTTATTTCAGAGACAGAAAATTTGTTCTGAAATTGGAGCACGATTTTTTGAATTTTATTCAAGATCCAATGTAAGTCCTATAATTTTAATAACTTAGATAGTAAATGTATGCACAGTTCTCTGATTGGTTGACATCTGTGCTGTATTTGGTAAATGAATCGTCTCTGACACCATCCATGCATATACAACCAAACTGCAAAGCAGTGTAACAATTTAACAGCATTTAAAACTGCAACAGATTTTTTTCATTCAAGCAAATAAAACTGCTTTTTCCATGCTCTGTTCAGTAATAAAGCCCATGGGATGTATCAAAAGTACTTATGACAAGAAGTGTGAGTAGTACTTTGCCTCTAGCTGGTGCTCTTCAACTGTTGTCATCACTTCCTGAGTGATTCATTAGTAAAAGGAGCTTGCAAAAATGCTATATTTTTAAACAACATGTATGCAGGAATTGCAAAAATGAAGGAATAGATAATGTGTGCATGTGCTGTGTGCTGTCATAAAGCACACAGGGGCTGACAGACCACAAGAGAAGTGTTAGGAGAAGCACGACGCACAGCGGACACTTCTTGAGTGTTCTGCCAATCCCCAAGTGCTTTATGACTGCACACAGCACAGCAAGCAAGTTTTTTATTTCTTTTATCAAATACAAATTACCATAATAGATAGGAATGATGCAAAGGAAAGTGTGCACACATGCAATGTTCTCTCATAAAGCACACGCTCCAAACCAATCAAAACGCGACATTCATAACAGTTATAATTGTGCCTTCTGTCTTTGATAAATGAAATATCTTATCATTTGTGAAAGCATGATATCATCCCTGCCCTGTGACATGCCTGAAAAATATGCTTATACTGCGCAGATCAGCTTAATTAGATCAGCTCATTAAAACTGCAGTATAAATTATATAGTTTATGTATATTCTCATATACATACATATATATCTCCCTATTGGGCCAATTAAACCCAATAATGTGTCCTTGTAAGTCTCATATGAGACTGTGTAGCTCAGTGGTTAGAGCAGAGTACCCTAATCTCCAGGGCACAGGTTCTAATCCCGCAGCAGCTGCATAAGTTGCTTGATATACTGCACAGATCAGCTCGATTAGATTCATTACAAATGTATAGTTTATATATATTCTAATATGTAAAAAAATTCTGTTCGTTAAACTCCTTGAATAAATTTCATATTTGTTAACTGCTCCTTAAAACATTCATGGTGTCTCACTTGAAGGATTGCACGAAACCAGCAAAATGGTCATGCAGCTATTCGAAGCATTCCTTGCACGAATTCCTCAAATTGCATTCAAAAGATGTTAAAATATATCTTGATGTGGCTTGTCTTTTTTCTTCTAGGATAATCTTTATTAAATATCCCCCGATGACATCCTACTACAGGATGATAGTACATAGAGTTGCTGCATTTTTTGGTATGGAGCACAATGTTGACCAGCAGACTGGCAAGTCTGTTATTATCAACAGAAGTATAAATACTAGAATGTAAGTGTATAGCATGTATTTAACTATATAGTTCATGAGCCAAGCCACTTTTCATTACCACTCGGGGGACAAAGGTCGTCATATATCAAATTAAAGCTTATCATGTGTAGATTTCAAAAGTATATGGTGACCCCAAATTTTGAGTAATGAGCATAAATTAATAATACACCAATATGTGGCTTTTAGCACATAATTCTGTACATTTTATATAAAATAAAGCAGGCATAGATAAAATATAATGCCTCTAAGGTATTTTGTCATTTTAAATAAAAAGTAGTCATGTGACACCCTTTAGCTACTTTGTCAACATTGCCATCATATATTTTTGAATTCTACACATGATAAGCTTTGACATATGATGACCTTTGTCTTCCCCCCCCCCCCCCCCCCCCCCCACCCCCCGAGTAGTAACGATCTGCCCTCTTAAGCCACTTGGCCTATGGACTAATAGTATATAGTCTCTACCATTTCTGTTTATTTCGATCTAGAGCACTTTACAGTCCTTGTAATACTTTTATTAATATCAGGGTCTGAAATTAGCGGTTGTCTGGTCGTCAGGGAGGACTAAAATTTGCAAATGACAACTAGAATTTTGGGATGTGTTTGTCCTTCTGACGACCTACATTTTCAATGTAAGTCATAGTGGGACTCCTAAGTTTTGCTCTGGACGCCTAAGAATGGTTGTCCAAAGGACCACTTAGTTCAAAAGTTAATTTCGGACCCTGAATATGATGGGACTGTAAAAGGCATGAATCTTTGCTGCCATTCGTGACATTAATCAATGGATTTACCATTTTGTGTCTGGTTATTAATCAGAGGCTTGAAGGTATTTCTTTAGGACAAAATTTATACCTCTTTTCCATTTCATTGTCCATTCTTTCCTCGTTCATTTTCTTCTTTATGACTGTCATTTGTCAGAGATCTTAGCTTATGTCATTCTATTGTTTTTGTTATTTTTCCTTTAGTCCAGAGCAACGCTTTGCAGATCTTGTGTCTTTGAGTAGAGAAGAATCAGAAGATTCTGAGGGTTCTATGCCCAGAGCAATACTGAGACGACAGAACACACCGTCAGGAGAAAGCACTCCCCCAAAGGTAACTAAAAGATAAATTTACCCCTTAACAGTTCCCTGCGCCATATTGAAAGGTAGCTGTGCCTTTGAATGGAAGCAAGAAGAACGGTGAGCTTCCAATGATTGAGAACAATTTTTAACACCTTTAAAAAATATTTGCATGTCTCTATCATTGCAAGCTCACCGTTCATCTGGCTTCGATGCAAAGGCATGGTTACCTTTCAAGATGCCGCAGGAAACTGTGAAGGGGTCTATTGTGCATTCATCGTTGCTCTGAAATGGATTATGTTAAGTCCAAGCTAAAGAGTCCAATATAGACTGTTTCTTCATGGTTTATTCAAAAAATATGCTTTTGCTCCAGGTTGACAGCCCATCGAATACAAGTCTTGGAATGGAGGATAAAAGGTCCAAGTCCATCGAACAAAGAGTAGAGGAGTACCATAAAGCAAGAGAAAGAATATTCAACCAGGATGTAAGGAGTCAATTTGAATCAACAGACCAAATCCATGTATTTTCCATTTTAGATCAGGTGTCTTTCCTTTGATGAGTGTCATGATAACGTAGAAGTAGTGCATTGTTATGCAAAATAGGACTGAAAAGTAAAACCATAGAAAGGCTTTAACCTTCTCTCCCCTCAACCCAATTTTAGCCTTTCCCATGCTAGTCTGCTATATATACCCCTTGCATTTAACATCAAAGGAGCTCAATTTGGAGGACAAAACGAAATAATTTTAGTCTCATGAGAATTGGAAACCTATTGTTATGTAATCCAAATTGAGCTGTATTCCGACGTGCTGAAAGAGGTTTCAACCCATCACCCCCCTCATCACCTCCAAAAAATTCAAGGTGCTACATGACCTGAGTTCTAGGAAGTCCTGGGAGCAACCCTGGGTGGTAGACAGGAGGTCCTAAGAGTCCTATGATTCAATTGTTTTCCTTCTGAACATGGAATAGCTGTACAGTGTTCCTATTGAAATTAAAAAAACCTGCCTGAGAAAGGGGAGAAAGAGATCATTTATTGATTAACCTTTCTGTTCTATTTTTCAGTCTTTTTCATCGCAGTCTTCTCAGTCATCTAAGGGAGATCCAAGTGATATGCCCCAAACACAGATACTCACAAGGTAATAGTTGGGCCAAACCAGTGTAAGAGTTAACAGGAAAAGATATGCTGTAGAGAGATATGAGCCATATTTAATGTTATATCCATTTCCATAATGTGTAGTTCCATAAATATCTATACCCCTCCCTCCCCCCCACCACAGGAATTTTGAATTTCCCAGGAGTAGGGTTTGAATGGAAAAAATAGTAGTTTCTGGGGTTAGGAGGGAACGATATGAATAATTTTTGGAACATCACATTAACCAATGCAACTGGGGTGAAACGCTTGTGCTCAGTGGCATATGAGAATAGTCGCTTGAAGGTGATCATCAAGCTCAACCTCAACTTGAAACCATTGTTCCGTGATCAGTCAAGCGAATTCTGGAAAGGTCTATCCCAATTCATTCTACTCTTAGTAACTTTTTGGATGTGGTTTCATTGCAGAGATGATCCAGATATAATTCCACACGAGCTACCAAGAGAACAAGTTGCACGAAAATACAAGTCACAGTCCTTTGATAATGAGAGAACTATGGACAAGAGGGCTTCCTCTGCATCAGGTAAACTATAATCTTCTTGCAGAACTGCCCATTAATTTTTAAATCATATCTTTAGAAATAATTTCTCCAACATGGAAGCCAAAATGTCAGTGCTGTTACAAACAAACCATGTTATGTTCATTACGAAAATGTTGAGGCTAGCAGGAAAATACAAAAGAAATGCTTTGCATTCCAACCAATTTAAAAAAAATGAAGGGTTGCGATAGAAGGAAATTTTCCAGTAATATTCTTGTATTTAAAGGCATAAGAATCATGTCGAACAAAATGATGACCAGGTCATACAGCAGCCCAGGTGCAAGTGCTGCTGCCTTTGCAGCTGCTGAACACATGTCCAAAGGTTCAGGAAGCCCTAAGGGAAGCAGACTTCCTCTGACCAGCTACACTATGCCTGTGTCTGGGGTACAGTATTGGACTCCAGATGGAATACCCTTTGTACCTGTACAAGGAGGTGAAGTACAGATGGTCCAGACCCAGGGGATGCCGGCCGGTATGCAGGGGGGAATGGTTCCTGTAATGACTGCTGGTGGACCGTCGCAAGGTACAAGGAAACTTGGAGATTTATTTTCATATTTTTGTCATCTCGTGTAGAATTAAGAAACCAATACCCTCTGAAAAATCTCTCTTTTAACACAAATGTAAGTTTTCTCAATCTATGATTGGCCAAGAGCTGTGGTACAAGAGGACATACCAACTAATTACATCAACACATTATGAATGGCTCGAGCAGCCAGTTGCTCCTAAAATTATTTTTCTTTCAACCTTTTTTTTTTGTATTAAAAAAAAAATTTCTGATTTTTTTTGTGTGGTATGTACTTTTATTTACCATGATATGATTCAAACAGTTGGTCTAAATGAGTTAGTTGTCTCATGAGTACATACATTGATCATGACATCTTATCTTGGTAAATTACAGAACATGCCAGGTAAATCCATGGGAGGTTTGTAAATTACAAAATTATGTATTTGTTAGTTTCTTAGGGGTAGTAGGTAACGGGTAAGGGATGGTGAGGTATTGAACAACCCAAGGAAAGGTTTGTAGTGTGTTACAGCGCTTCTCAAACACACGCGAAATCGTGAAAAAAGTTATTCGAGACATAAGAGAGTTTTGGTTGATGCCAATCAAAGTGTTTCCCAGCATTGTTGCAAAACCACAAAGCTTTTAAGGGCACGTGCCTATGGAATGTAATGGAAACGCATCGATTGGCTTCCACCAAAACCTTCTTCCTCATGGTGCCAAATTGTACGATTTCACGTGTGTGATTGAGAAGCGCTGTAAAGGTATATTTACTGTTACAGGTAATGTTATGTGGTCGGTTCCTTCTGATTCACTACAGCAAGGAATGATGCTAATCAACCCTAATGCAGGTACATGATATTGTATTTTCATCTCTTCTAGAAATAGAAAACGCGCGCGCGTGCTGTGTGCTGTCATAAAGCTACGCGGGGGTTGGCAGAACACGAGAGAAGTATTAGGAGAAGCACGTTGCGTAGCGGAGTCCTTCTGGACACTTCTCGAGTGTTCTGCCAATCCCCAAGTGCTTTATAACGGCACACAGCACAGCAAGCAAGTTTTGTTATTTCTTTACAAAATTACAAATTACAATAACCGTTATTCTAGATAGGAATGACGCAACGAAAAGTGCGTGCGCGTGCAATGTGCTCTCATAAAGCACGCACTCCAAACCAATCAGAACGCGACATTAACAGTTATTTTATAATGCAAAATAAATATCACTGTCACCAATTAACTTCATTACTGCAGAGGTTGTTAATGTTTACGAACACCATTCCACCACTTTCCAGAATCATTACAACATCTTACCTCGTGTAGAATCAATATTGTGAATATTGTCAGAAGGGTGATAGGCACTTAAATTCTTCATCACTAAGGTTCATGCGTTTGTTGTCTTTGTAACGCTCATAATACCATTTACTATTGCAGCTGTTGGTCCTGATGGTAACCCGATGTTTATTGTCCAGTCACCATACCAGCCTATGGTAATGAAGTCGGGAAATAATCCGGGGTATTCTCAACAACCACAGCAACACAGACAACAACAGCAGCCCTATGCAACAGGGTGCTACCATGTCTCCTCAGGGTGGCCAGGTAGTGGTGCCGCAGTATGTTGGGGGTGTACAACAGCCATTGTATGTGGTACAACAGCCCAATAGGTCGCACTATGGACAGCAGCAGGTTGGTAGTATGTTGAAAAACTTACAACTTTAGGGAAACCAGTGTGTTGGAAATGTTAGGAGAAGGAAACAAACATTCTAGCAATCTTTATTGCATTTATTGCTTTTGATTGATGAAATACTTGCACGATATACCAAAGCCAATATCAAGCCCTGAAAAAACTTTGTCAGGGCACAGCAAGCTCACAGATCGAATTTGAATTGGACGTTTGAATTCCAACTATCAGAATCCCGTGCGCACTTTCTTTTATTCACTGGTCTTACTGTTATCACGACGAAGTAAAAATTTGAATAAGAAAGAAAATTCGCGAAGCATCTTGGTAGTGGAAGTCAAATAACGCCACCATGCAAACGTCCTATTTAGCTTGTTTTTGTAGAGGGAAGCAAGGGAGAGACCTAAAGAGGTCTACAATTTAGCTTGTTTTTGTGGAGGGAAGCAAGGGAGAGACCTAAAGAGGTCTACTCACATGTGATGCTGGGAGGGAGGGAGGGAAAAATATGGTAACTGTCAATCATAATGATATTACAACTGATTCAATACTGGCATGAGGATAAATGGTTTGGACGATGGTTAGAGGAACATTACATTTGAGGTTTGGTTTGTATTATTTTTCAGGGAACAGAAAGTCCTACCCAGTCCCAGTGGACGGTTAGTGCTCAGCCAATGACGTCCCCATCATATCGAGACTTGAGTAATCAGTTCACTAACATGTCTGTATCTGGGCAACCTCAAGAAGTTGATCAAACCATGCAACAGGGAATGATGGGCGGTGGAGATTCAGGGGTCGTAGCGTCATCAACTACCACCCCACCCCTGTATGTAGCAAGTGTGTCCCAAGCTAGTGGGTCGGGGCAGCCAGGTCAAGTTCAGTACATGATGATGCCACCTCAGGGAATGCATCCTCATCAACCCCTTCATTCCATGGTTGGGCAACCAGTCCATTCACACATGGTACCACAAGCCATGCAGCAAGGAACCTCATCACAGCAGAACCAAGCCTTTGTGGTGACAGCGCAGACACCTTATTCGCCCTCGACTTACCAGCCCACTTATGGTTTCAGCAAGGATGGAGCTATCCTGCAGCACCAGCGGTCGCAGTCACCACCAACACCACCTCAGACATCATCCCCAGTACTTGCAACACCATACAACCAATCTATTGCTGCCAATTCGCTAAGCAACCAACAGGTCCAAAACACACAGTACCACAACACATCACATTCACAGTCCCAAGTTCTTAGACCAATGGTTCCTGTTGTCGTTGCTGGCGCCCATCCTGTCCAGGTAGGAGCTCCTGTCATTCCAGGCAATCAACCTGGACAGATGCAAGCTCAGGGTGGCACCATACACTACCCACAACACGTAGTACAAGTTCCTGCACCGTTTCACCCTCCTGGTCAAAATAGAATGTATAATTTAGATAGGAGAACACAGAAGTCCTCGGATTTATACACGGCTGAATCTGCGATGATGGCAGGTCAGGGGGGTTCTGCCATGGGGCAAGTAGCTGTTACTCAATATGGAGAACCAATGGGAATGGTAACAGGAGAAAGAGGACATTATACACAGTATTATCAGGCCCAAAGGTGTGCTATGGCTTCTCTTCTACTATTATATACTTATTTCAGTCAAGGTAGTCAACAAGAAAGCCAAAACAGTGAGATTTTTAAGGATCATTGAGGCATCTGTGGCATCAGGAATATAAAGTCCAATGTCATAATGTTTGAGCGTTTCTCTACGTTCTTATAGAAAATAGAAACGGAAAGAAACGGTTGATGATGTTACCGACGTACACAATTTTTAAGTTCCCCCAGTCTTGGTGTCGTATGCCGTTTGTGACCAGTTCTCTTCTGTGCTTCGAGGGTTTTTCTCCGATTAACCTCTTTCCGCTAAATCCAACTATTAAAATCCTATTCGATCTGACTTCCAAAGACCAAATACGTGCCTCGTTTTTAAATGCATTTTTCATCATGTCAAATAACTTGGATTATTATACTATTGGCAGGTTCAACCCAACACAGGGAGGAAGTATACAAGGGGCACAGCATCAACAATACTCAAAACACAAGTCTAAACAATATCACAAAAAGAAAGATAGCCCACGCGAACAAAGTTCCTTAAAGAGACAAGGCAGCAAGTCGTCAGACACCGAAAATACAAGCGGTGAGTATTTATTTGAAGCTTTACTTTCCTTTGTCTTGTCTCGCCTCGCCAAGCCACGCCATGCTTTTCCTTGCCTTGCCTTAGTTTGCCTTGCCTTAGTTTGCCTTGCCTTGCCTTAGTTTCCCTTGCCTTGCCTTGCCTTGGTTCCCTTGCCTTGGATTACTCTCATTTGTAATTCTTTGCATCGCTGTGCTGTGCCGTTGCTTTCCCTTCCTCCCTTTGCTTTTATTTTCCTTTCCTTTCGTTTATTTTTCTCTTTTCTACCACCATCACATTGCTAAATGTCATAGAATTTCTCACGGTGCCAGAATTTTTTCTCAACTATCCAAACACTTGTTCGTCATCACTTTATCCATCCAACGATGAATGTCCTGTATTTCTCACAGGTGGGGGAACTGTGCTAGAAATCTACAATATGGTTGGTGGAGTGAAGGACCACGAGGCCGACATTTTTGATGAACTTATTTCAAAAGGCGCCAGAATAAAACGGCCGAGTGACAACAGCCCTAATTCCGGCGAAACACTGCGCGCAGTCTTTACAAGCACAGCAGACGCCGAGCAAGCTCTAGCACATATCAACAGCCCTAACTTCAAACTCCGCTTGCCCGGATCCTCCAGTACGACGGACAACAATTCGCAAGTGCAAACGAACCCATAGGATTTTTTAAGTAATAATATGGCTTTATTTTTACTTTGTACTTTGATTTTTATATGGCAATTCTTGTTGACTCTAATCGAGTTCTCATTGTGAAAGGTCTACTTAGGGAAATGTGTCCGAAGGCAACACTGATGATAATGAAATAGCAATAAAACAGAGGGTGCGCGCCTCTAAAAAGTCGTAACAAAGTGTAAGAATTGAATGTATGTTATTAAAATGCATTGAAAGAAATTTCTTGGCTAGAATTTTCTTCGTTGATTGTTGTTTCTTACGTTTGCATGGAACACTCAAAAACATGTTTGTACAATCATCCACTCTTTCACAAATTGTTTTGGGGAAATGAAAGAAAATGGAAAAAAATCAATCGAAATAAGAATTCTTAAGCCCCGTTTACACTGGCGATTTTTGTGGCAATTTTCGGAATTATGAAGTCTTTTGTATCACCTTCAAAAGAGACATTCGTCTAGCAAAATCTTGGTATCCCGAAAATACCTTTGCAAGTAAATTCTTTACCATTATTTATTATGGACAAAATCGCAAAAATCTCGCAGTATCCATACTTCGGTCACTAACGACAAGGTTTTTTGAATTGACTATATTTGCTGGGACAAGTTGATCTCGAGCACGTACGCAGGATGACTAATTACTTTCCCTGTGAAACAGAAAATACAAACTGATGGTTTTCACGTCGGCCATGTTGGAGGAACTTAACAAAAGAATTGTCAGTGAATTCGTTTGTTCTATCCTCCAACATGGCGGCCGTGTCTTGTTATTTAATTCTCTTGGGAATGGTTGAAAGGAAAACTAGAGTGATTTTATTGGGCTTCCTGTGTAATACGTAAGTGCAGTCCTTGGTTCCAGCAGTGGATACCATTGGTCAAAGGTTTCCAAGATGGCGGAAGAAGAAGACGAGATGATCACTGGCGCTGGATTACTTGCTTTAGCACTTAAAAAACAAGGTGTAGAGTTCATGTTTGGTGTTGTGGGAATACCAGTGATAGAAGTAGCAATGGCGGCACAAGCGGAAGGTATTAAATATATTGGAATGAGGAATGAGCAAGCGGTAAGTTTGCAGGCTTATTTTGGGCCTCCTTGTGAATCTCTCTCTCTCCCTCGTAGAATTTCATTTAAAAAAACACACATTCTGTTTGAATAATAACACGTTCTGTTGTTGTATGCCTCGTTTTTTAAATAGTTTCGACAACTGAATATAAGCCGAGGCGCATTCTCACAATGCGCCTATGAATCTTGATTCCCACGGTACGGTAGGTGGTGCCTATCCCTTGTCCCAGGCCGGGTATCCCCCAGAAGCTGGGCTTAAGATATTAAACGTTCCATCATTGTCATCATTTGCCCTTCATGATTACCAGCCAAATTAGTTTTATCTTGGTTGTACCTAATTCTGGCTCAATGTGGCAAGGCAAATGTTTGCTGGACAAGTTTGAATTCTGGTCGGACATTGTCTGATGACTACCCATTATTAAGCCTTGCAGAAGGGTGTAAAATCACCCAATGAAGGAAAATATTTTCTTAGATTCCGAGCCGTAGTGAAATGGACACTGGCCCTTGAATAAAAAAGACTTATGACCACTAATTACTCTAAAACATTCTGAAAGACCTGCAGCGATCATAAATATCCCCCTTTCAAACCCCTCCCACCTATTGTATGCCTGCACCCACCAAGACACTGAAATATAAACCACCTGTTTCATACATTATCTAGGCTTGTTATGCTGCCTCAGCTATAGGTTATCTAACTGGAAGGTACTTCTGTTTTTTTTTTTAATTTTGAAAAGTGTTTTGAACCTAGTATATAAAGTAAGAGTTTGTTTTAGATTTACATTCACAGCAAACGTGAAACGTCAGTTGACCAGTAAAAAATTCTTTTAAATTACTGAAAAAGAATTGCAAAAAAGTCCAAGTTATAGAAAAACAAAAGAGTATTTGCGCTTGGTGAGAAGGTTTGTAAAAGGTAAAGTAAATTACAGGAAAACTATGAAAACGTGGTCACATTTGCCGTTTGCAGGGAGAAAAAAGTCAATCTAAAAACTCTCTATCAACCAGGTTAATAACTAACTAAAATTATAATGACCTCGCATACAACCAACATAAGGGCTACCTAAGGGCTACCTAAGGGCTCTAGATCTCACTCAAAGATAGACAACAAATCATCAAATAAACTCAACTCACATATGTAGCTCAGTTGACAAACCCATGACCACAGGCTTGAGCTACACAGCAGTGAGACACAGTGCCGTACGTAATAACACCATATCACCTAAGCCACCTATAGAAAGGAAGAAGCTTAGTTTGTTTACTTGCATTGTATTTTTTTAATACCAGACCTGCAGTGTGTCTTGTTGTGTCTGGTCCTGGTTTATTACATGCTCTTGGTGGGATGGCAAATGCTAATGAAAACTGCTGGTAAGAAATTAAAACTTTTTAAAGTCTCTACACTAAACTTAGTATGCAAAGTCAATAAAGTCATATCTAGTGCCCCTCTCATTTCTATTGATAAATTGACAATGGTCAGGGCAATCACACAAAAGTGGGTGCAGCTGTCATAAGAAAACTCAGGGCAATTCCACAGTTCAGTGTATTTAGGTTTTTGTCCTTTTTTTGGGGGGGGGGGGGGGGGGGCTGAAGTGGAGCTTTGCTCTCTGAGATTTCCCTGCCCATATGGCAAAGTTTATAAAATAAAGCTAAAACTTTAAAAAACAGCTTCCCTAAACTTTATTTTCCAGGCCATTGCTTGTCATTGGTGGTTCTAGTGATGTTGACCAGGAAGGCATGGGAGCTTTCCAGGAATGTCCACAGGTACTTTGAGTAGTCTTGATTGGCCAGGGACAGATTTAGGATTTTAGGAATTGGTGCACCATTTTGGAGATAATTCACAGACTTAAACATATCCAATAATGCATTAGACTCCCTGCACCACTCCCCTAGATCTGCACCTGTCTGCTATGAATGAGTGAGTAAATGAATGAGACGAATTTTTATGAAATGAAGGACATAATTGAATAAAATGAATGAAGGATCAATTTGAAATGAAATGGATGTTTGGGGGGACCTAATAAATGCACGTCTTATTAATCAAATGATTGATTGATTGATTGATTGAAGAAAACAACTGAATCAACTAATGAATGCATGTTTCATTGTTACTGACAGGTAGATGCTGCCAGACCATATTCTAAATTTTCAGCTCGACCCAGTGGAATAGGACAGATTGGTTTCTTTGTGGAAAAGGTTTGTACATCCCAGCTCTGGATAAGTCACAAGTGGAGGTGGGAAAACTCCACAAAGATTTCTGGGATTGCCCTATCATGTGAAGAGCATGGGTTTGTTGTGCGGGAGGTCTTGGTTCAGCCTCGGCCAGACCAACACTTAGGGTCTTAAAATAACTGATGAGAAGGTGCTGCCTGTGTAATTACATATGGTTAGAACTACATGTGGCTTGGATGATCACGTTATTGGCAGTCCTGTCCCTAATCAACTAGGGATGTAAATCTTCCATCAACAAAGTATATTTAGTTATTATTTATTTATCCCTGTTGATGGTAGTCTTTCTTTTGGGGCTATTGCTTTGTATAGATATATTTATTACACATTTAGGGTCAATATCTGTGTGATAAAGCTGCAAAATTAATATCAACCCTAAATGTATAATAAACAAATTACAACATGTTTAGAGTTAGATATTTGTTTTTATTCATGAGTTTATATATCATGTCACAAACAAGGGAGTCCTCAAGCGAGTGAGTGATATTATATGGAAAGCGACTCTATTCTTGCTGAATTGTTTCATAGGCTGTGAGAACAAGCATGTATGGAAGACCAGGAGCATGCTACATTGATATGCCTGGCAGTATGATCAATGATAAAGTAGAGGCCTGCAAAGTGAGGTAACGATTTCAAGCCACAAAGAAGTAACATAGAATACTGTTTTCAGGGCTCTCATAAACATATCAGTCACTTTGATTCAAATCTGTGAAAGTCATACAGTTCAAGTATTTCAGTCCTCCTGCTGCACTCTTCACTGACCTACAGTTGGCTCTCCTTAATTTGCTTATTACCCACCCTACCCTCAATAGACCTATCCCAAATTCACTTGACTGGCTACGAAGCAATGGTTTTAAATGATCAAAATAATCAAGCCCAGTCTCAACTTCAAACCATTGCTTCATGGTCAGTCAAGAGAATTTCGAGATAGGTCAGTTGCGCTGTCATTGTTATTTGGAGAGATGAAAACCAGATGAAAACTCTCAAATCCCAAAAGAGAGACTTAACAATCTATTCTCACATGTGATATTAAATGTGGGAAGCAAAACCAATGCCTCAGAGGTGAGGAACATGTACAGTACCTCCACATCACCCTTGATTTTGAAGCACTGGTAGAAGTTAAGGCAATAAGGTAATAAGGAATCCCGATGTCAGAAATGTGAAAAGCTAACATTGTCTGTTATTGTAGTACCTCAGCATTATGTCCCAAGCCTCCCAAGAGTCTAGCAGAACCTACTTCTATATCACAAGCTATAGAAGTCATGACCAAAGCTGAAAAACCTCTTGTTATCATTGGAAAAGGTAAAACCTTTTTATCCAGTGATGTTCCAGAGGTTCTCACTAACCTTCCAGTACTCGTTGTAAATCAGGGGTCAATATACTGTTCAATGATCTTTACACACATATCCAACATTATACTAATGTTATCCCCAGTCCCCAAAGGGCTTTTCTCTGCCATCCCCCCAGGACATCCCCTCTCTATCCCCTTGTCTTCGCTATCATACTACCCTCTCTACTATCTATGTGTCTCTTCCATCCCCTTGTCCCCAGGGGATACCCTTGACATCCCCTGTCTACCCCATGTATCTGCTATCATATGACCCTCTCTACTATCTATGTGTCTCTCCCATCCCCTTGTCCCCTGGGGATACCCAAGACCTCCCCTCTCTATCCCCTTGTCTCTGCTATCATACAACCCTCTCTACTATCTATGTCTCTCCCATCCTCTTGTCCCCTGGGGACCCCCTAGACATCCCCTGTCTATCCCCTTGTCTCTGCTATCATACGACCCTCTCTACTATCTATGTGTCTCTCCCAGCCCCTTGTCCCCAGGGGATACCCAAGACCTCCCCTCTCTATCCCCTTGTCTCTGCTATCATACAACCCTCTCTACTATCTATGTGTCTCTCCCATCCCCTTGTCCCCAGGGGATCCCCTTGACATCCCTTGTCTATCCCCTTGCCTCCACTGCTGTTTACAAGGTGTCAGTCTCCAATCATCTTGTTACTTGGGATCCTTGAACTTAATCTATTGTCTATCCCCTTCTCTTTAAGTTACTGCATTTGACAAAGTGTCTCTCCGGTCTATGACCAAGTCCTAATAATTATAAAGATAGATTTATATGAAAATTACCATCAAGAAATATCTCAATGCTTATTTGATATCAAGGTGCTGCCTATGCCAATGCTGAAAATCCTGTTCGTGATTTTATCAATACATGCCAAGTCCCATTTCTACCCACTCCTATGGGGAAGGGTGTGGTACCTGATGACCACCCTTGTTGTGTTGCGGCTGCTAGATCACAGTAAGTTATCTGATATCAATAAAACATTCTTCCTCATTAACACATGACAAAGTACCATTTTACGCCCTCCCTGCCTCCCTATGGGGGAAGGGTGTGGTACCTGATGACCACCCTTGTTGTGGCTGCTAGATCACAGTAAGTTATCTGATGATAATACAACATTCTTACTCATTAACACATACAAAGTACCATTTTACCCCCCCCCCCCCCCCACCGAATGGAGGTAGGGAGCGGTACCTGATGACCATCTCTGTTGTGTTGTGGCTGCTAGATCACATTAATACTCCCTTCGAGTTCGCCTTTGCTCAGTCTTAGCCACGATTATAAATGTGTTTTTTTCTTTTATTGAGGTCCATTGCATAGTAAGGAATGTACTTAAAAAGCCACAGGTTTTGGTTGAATAGCTGAATATTTCAACGCACAACCGAGACCAAGGTTGAGCAAAGAAAACTCGAAACTGGTGTATTATTGCTGTACTTGTTCTCATTTTTCAGTTGCTTGAAACGTGTTATCATAAGCACTTTAACATAACAATCTCTTTTAATAAGTGCGATCGGTCCAAAATCACTCGATGGTGCCTTTTCACTAACTTATGAAAGATAGAGAGATGTGTGAATGAAGGAAAGGAAAAGAAAAACGAAACCAAAGCAAACCAAAGCAAAGAAAAGCCATGCAACGCAATGCAAAGCGAAGAGGAAGGAAAATAAAGCTAGAGAGTTATTTTCAGAGTTAGAGTGCAAACGATATAACCGGGAAACTTTAGTAATACCAAATAGCACAAATTCATGCAAATTCCATTTTCTATTGTTTAATTAGCACTAATTTGTACTATTTAGTAATTATTGTTTCACGGATTCAGTGTTTGCACTCTATTTCGCTTTGAACTTTGCTGGTTTAACAATGTATTTTTTTTGGACTTGACAGACTGCTTTAAAAAGCAAAGCTGTAAACCAAGAATTGGTATTGCGATCATCGTATACTGTTTGTTTTGTGTATCAGAGCTTTGTTGAATGCTGATGTTATCATCCTACTTGGTGCTCGCCTTAACTGGATACTCCATTTTGGAAAGCCACCGAGATTCAGAAAAGATGTGAAAATCATTCAGGTGTAGTCTTTGGCCTAGATTTTTTACTAAATAGATTATAAGTAAATGATAAAAGGGTAAATCTTACACCGTGAAAAGATGAAAAAAACTTTCTGACGTTTCGCACGGAGTCCAACTCCGACGAAGGACTAGCGTCCGAAACGTCATTAGGTTTTTCATCTTTTCACGGTGTAAAATTTACCCTTTTATCATTACTGTTTCATTAGAAACACCGACGCAGCTCACACTAGTTTTTAGCTAGTTATATCTTCTAAGTAGTTTATAGCAAAACTTCTCGTTACGTAAGCTATTGTTATTCATGTGCCAACTAGAGATCCATTGGCTGGTGACGCACAGCAACTTTGGATTTGTTAGTAAAACTGAAGAATCACTACCTTAAAAGGTTTCTTTTATCAACAGAAACAGTTCTTCAAGCCTTGAAAAGCTTTATCGATATTTTACCCATATCATGAAACAACCTGCGAAGTGGTCGAAAACTCGCAAAAGGAATTGGAATTCAGTTTGTTAAAGTCTCGCTCGCACGAGAAACGCAACCGCCAACTCAATGAATAAAACGCTTTCACGTTCTTGTTTGCTTTTGCATTTGCGTTTTTAACGTGTCAAAACGTATTTGCGCAAATGCAGACGCGACTAAAATTATAAAGTGCTTGCATAGTACCGACCCTAATTTGCGTTTCACGTGTGAAAATGAGATGAAAAGAGGGGGGGGTATCTTGTAAATTGAAGGAAGTTTTGTGTTGGCAGACTATTGGGCTTATAAATAGACGAATGTTACAGTATCTTGTTCGTTCATGCATTGTGGATTTCCTGGCTCTGCGCCTGAATGAGAAATACTTTCTTTTCTAGTCTTTTAAAACTCAGTTTTTATTTTTCATTCAGGTTGACTTACATGCTGAAGAACTCAATAATAATATACAGTGCCAGGTGGCACTGCTTGGAGATTTGAAAGCTGTCGTTGAACAGGTTTGTTAAGTAATATCTGTTACTATCATGAAAAATATATTACGCTCCCCCAGTAATCCTCACTTGATAATGACATAGGATGATGTCAAACGAAACCTTTTGCGTTTGTTTTTCTAATAAATTTTATAACACAGTCTGGACTTGGAAAAAAAAACCCCTAAAAACAAAAATCAAAACAAAAAACACGAGTATTTTCAAAACGAAGCTATTTACATTTGATTAACAGCTTAACATGGAAGTATCAAGACGTTACCATAGTAACACACGTGGTCAATTGAGTGGATCTCCTGATTGGTTCAGGCAGCTTAAAGCGAAAGCCGAAAAGAATGTAAATCTTAGCGAGGTCAGTCATATTGTTATCAAAATAGCTATTTATTAGCGAGAAAAAGGATTTGAGAATCAGTCATTATTTCAGCCTTGCCTCTCCCACATCGACGATACGGCGGCCCTCTTGTCAGGGTGAGCTGTTCATATCATTCGACGCCATTATTGTAACAAAGCTTTATTTGCTCCCTGGACGTCCCATAATATCTTGCGATTCAAGATGGCCGCCGTATCGTTGAAGTAGACCATTGAGACACTGCAAAGGGCATATATGACCTTTGGGTCGTAGAATAGATGAGAGAAGGGTGTTTGAGATATAATGTTATTCATATACTTCCCATGTACCATTTCACGAGTTGTATCACTAGATATGACGTGTTATTGATATACTTCCCATGTACCATTTCACGAGTTGTATCACTAGATACATGTTATTGATATACTTCTCACGCACCATTTCACGAGTTGTATCACTAGATACATGTTATTGATATATTTCTCACGCACCATTTCGTTCTCAGCTCCTTTGTTCTTTGCTTTGAACCCGACATTGATGAAATGTTTTGTTGTTTTTTTTACACCAGGAGATGTCAAATGCTGAGACAAATCCTATGACATACTACCAGGTGTTTGGTCAGGTAATTTTTTTTATCTTCGCGTTAAAACTGTGGGGCTTTATCATTTGGCCAGTAAGATATTGATTACTGCCGCAGAACTAATTATGGATTGGTGACGCCCAACGATCGGAACCAACCAAAGCGCGCAAGATTACTGCTGATCTGAACTGATATTAATTTCAAACTATCAGATGTTGATGACGATGGTAGTCATGATGATAACGGTGGTGATGAAGATAATGATGGTAGTGATGATTACAACGAAGAAGAAGATGATGATGATTATAATTGATTTAAGTATAGGTAATTTATGGTCTTGGTACGATTTTGATGATGGCAATAAAGATGATAGTGATCGACGTGGTGATGATGATGATGATGATGACGATAATGTTGATGATGATAGCGGAAGTGATTAAACTTGCTGGTTGTGATGGTGGTGATGCGAGTTTGATGATGCAAAAATATAACAATGTTTTACATATATTATTTAATAATTTAAGTTTACTTCTATAAAGATGACAATGATCACGCTTGTGACGAGGATGATGATGATAACAACGATGATCACAATAATCATGGTGGTAAATGATGCTAATGGCGTATCCATGGCAATTTCATGATGCGTGCTAATACCTATTCCCATACGCACATATTTTTCATACAAAATTCTATTTAACAAATAGCTAACAACGTGAAATCCTCCTCTCTTCCCCTTTTCAAGGTCAAGAAATTTCTTCCAGAGGATTGTGTTATTGTTAACGAAGGTGCCAATACGATGGACATAGGAAGAACAATGATGCCAAACAGCCTCCCCCGGAAAAGGTTCGTCAATAATCGAACCAGCTATAGCATTGTGATTTTCCCGCCCAAATACGTGCGTGCAACCCACTTTGGGACTCTCAATATTGGGACAGCCGATAAAAACTTGGGACAGCCGATAAAAACGTGATTCATACTGATGCAGTCCCTGTGGCTTGAGCGCGAACTTTTCGCGCCAAAAAACGCGCGTTTGCTCCACTTTGCACCCCTGTGTTCTAAATTAGAGTTCTCGCTACTTTACTTTATTCGCTTTCTGTGTAATATGTGGAAACAATATGGCTTTCTTGTTGCTATTTTCGTATCTTTAGACTTGATGCGGGCACATTTGGAACCATGGGGGTAGGGACAGGGTTTGCCATTGCTGCTGCAGTCCTTGCCGAGAGACAATCACAAGAAGGCAAACTTCCAAGAAGGGTAGTGTGCATTCAAGGGGACAGCGCCTTTGGTTTTTCAGGGATGGAGTTAGAAACGGCCTGCAGGTTGGTAGTGATGTACAAACACATTCATGATAGACTAGGACGAATAAAATCCATTCAATTCTTTATTTCTTTTATTATGTCTTGATAAATCAAATAAAAACATCACTTTCGTTTCCTCTCTCCTCTTCTCTCCTCCCCAAGCCTTCTCCAAAAGCCTCCCCAAAGTCCACAAGGAACGCCTGGCTACGCAGGCTATCTTAGAGTGGGATACTGGTGCCGCTGTCACTCTCACACACTGACACTGGCATTAAATCTTCTATGCATACAACTCTCAAGCCACATGTTGATTTTTGCAGAGGGCGGAAAACCAGAGAATCTGGAGAAATACTCCTGTGGCAAGGGAGAGAATAACACATCAAACAAACTTAACTCATATTTGATCGATCCCGGTGTAAGTAATTAATAAATTCCATGATCGATCAAAATCGATGACAATCGATAATGCAAACATTTGTGATCATCGATTGCCCGATACCAATCGATACTAATTATCTAATTATACGATTGATATCGATTGTGTTTCGGATGATCGATTTTATTGATTGCTTGCGCCGGGATATGATCTACTCTGAATCAGTATAGTGCTAAAGAAATCGACTTTAATTGTATTTCGACCAATTAGAGCGTGCGTTATATAAAATTCAGTCGATATTTTATTTTATATTTTGCAGATATAACCTTCCAATTGTATTTATCATTATCAATAATAATGGTATTTATAGTGGACTGGACAAGGAGGCGTGGGAATACTTGGATAACCCTACCACAGAGTAACCATTTTGTATTAGGCTGCGATCATAATGTATGGCCGGAGGGAGGGGGGGGGGGGGGGGGGGTCGTGAAATCTTTGGTAGGTAAAAAGGGGTGATGGGCAAATTTTTATCAGAAAAATGGAGGGATGCACATTTTTTGGAAGAAACTACAAGCCTTGCTTAGGGGGGATCGTATTTTTTTGCATGACACATGAGGGGTGTTGAGAAATATTCTGGACATTTCAAATTTTCTCCTGCTCCCCCCCCCCCCCCCCCCTTGCCATAAATTATGAACGCAGCCTTATGTTTACAATGTTGTTATTGTTGTTGTTGTTGTCATGGTTATTTGCCCCGTCCACACGTATCCGGATAGATTTTAAATCCGCAACTTTTTCGTCGCGGATTGGCCTCCCTTCCACACGCAACCTGTGATTTTGTTTTAGCTACGCAGTGAATATGGCCGCCTGAGAAAAAGTTGTGGATTTAAACTACCCATGGGCAAGTAGAGACTCAAAAACTTTACTTGCATGTGTGGTAAGAGGCGAGAGCCCTACACGTGCAACATAAACCCCTGATTTTTTAGTTTCCGTTGAAGAAAACTATTTTAAGAGCTCGTTTTCCTTTTCCCCAGGGCACCCCCAACAGCGCTCCTTCCTCAGGCTCGCTACGAACGAATAATCGAAGCATTTGGTTGTCGAGGATACTTCGCTGAAACTAAATCAGAATTACAAGAAGCTCTGAGAAAGGCCTTCAAGGAAACTAGTGAGAAGAAAAGACCTGTTTTGATCAATGTTATGATTGATTCTACTGCTGGACGGAAACCACAGGTAAGCAGATAGAAAAATAAAACTTAACTTACCTTTTAGTGTTGCTGGGCGTAATGCAATCTCTCCTCTCGGGGGAGGGGGGGAGAGGGTAATCGCATGGGATGATCGTCGAAAAGCAATTTACCCCTAAAAAGAAAGTTGGGGCGTGGTCTTCGTTTAGTCTTAGCCCTAATATAAGTTTGAAACACAAGATAAATCTTACTATTTGAACCCCTAAAAGATACGACGACGATTCTTTCTTTTTTCAATCTTCTTTCCAAGGATTTTTTCTGGCTGACGCGATCCAAGATGTGAATGTCGACATAGACGAACTGTCAAAGGAACACAAGACAGCAGCATCACGACAGGCAAACGAACACAACTCTTTGGAGCCGTTCAGGCGTCGAACCATTCATGTACCAAATATATAGTCAGTATAGATTATAAAGAATAGAATTGGGGGGGGGGGGGGGGGGAGGGGGATGTGTGTCCAATGGAGTTGGCACATGAGGAGTTCCAGACGTCTGAACTACGGCTTCTATTTCAATGTTTGTTTTTTTTAATATGTTTTATAAATAGCGGTATGAGATTAAATGTGATTAAAGGAATGAGTTGATCACTTGATTTGATATCCAACACGAATAAAAAAAAGTCCATTGTTAGAGGGATATGAAAACCAAAAGGAAATTGTTATATGGAGAAATATTATTGTTATAGAATATAAAGAGTGATTTAACTAATCAGGGTGCCAATAAGCGTGAGCAAAAATGGTTATATTAATTGATAATGAAAAATACCTCACTATTCGATTACGCTGCATCTATTTTGTTCCTCGAAAGTCACTCAATCGTATCTTATTCGGTATTTTCTCGTACGACTTCGTGTCTCTTTATGAGCAGTATGAGATCTCGAAAGCGACACGTCTGCGTTATTTGCCAAGTTACGTGGAGAATGAATAGGCTAAATTTTAATTTCGCAAGATTATTTCTTTGTACAAAAAGAGCGCATCTGATCGCGAATCAAGCCCGTGATCTTTCCAATGGTGTTTTATTATCCGAGGACGAAATACAGAGATTCAAGGAAGATGGCGCTGTCTGCCTACGTGGAAAGTTCGACCAAGAATGGCTTCACAATATAAGACGAGGAATACGCAAAGTCTTCGATAATCCAAGCTGCTTCAGTGAGAAACTAGCTCACAAGGACCATCCAAAATCTGTGTATTTTAATGATTTTTGGAATTACCAGACAGTACAAGAGTTCAAGGAATTTGCGTTTGATTCTCCTGCTTCTGAACTTGCAAGACAGCTGATGGGGTCTGAGGTAATATAAACATTCAGCATTATTTCATAGAACCCACAGGCATATCTTCAGTGATAATTGCCTATACTTATTATTGAATCACAAATGTTGGCAATATTTTGCAACCTCTACCATTTAGTTTTAAATGTGGCACTTGATCATCATTTCTGGCTTGTTTTTAGAATGTATCGTTCTACCATGAACATGTGTTTACTAAAGATCCTGGAATATGCTATGCAACTCCCTGGCATCATGACCAAGCTTACTACCCTCTAGATGGATGGAAGGTGAAACTGCATGACTTTGAAGTAATTGAGGGAGGGTGAGGTTGGGGGATAAAGATCTTGGACCAAGCCTTATACCCTCTAGATGGATGGATGATAAAACACTGTTGTGGTATAATTGATAGGCTGCAAAGGGGGGATTAAAGATCTTGGTTGGTACATGTTATGCAACTCCTTAGCATTATGACCTTTAGGCAATGCAAGGCTGTCAACTCTCCCGGATAAGCTGGGAGTCTCCAGATTTTGGACTGTATCTCCCGGTCTCCAGATTAGGAGTCTCAAATCTCCCAGTTAATCGCCAAAGCTGACCATTTCTTGTAAGACTCGTCTTTCACAGCCATAAAATTCCAATTACTTTGGTGTTGTACACCAAAATCAAAACATTCCTCATAAACTGTTCTCGCAAGCAGGCCATGCATTGTAATATAAGTGATAATCTGATTAGTCAAAAAAATAAACCAATCACATCAAATGTAACAAAGTGAATGATGTCTTTTTCGCACGCTTTTTTCCGTTGTGACGTCATGTCCCTACCCTATCAATTCTCCAGATTTGAATACCTTCCGGGTCGACAGCCCTGTAGTACTCCCCATTAGGAGTATATGAAAAGTAAAATAGGGATATTGGTGGAGGGAGAGGTGACGTAAATTGTACTCTTGATAAAGCCCATGCTTAATAATTGTTTGTTAACCCTGAAAATGTGTCTGTGACACTGAGAGCTCCAGATACTTAATGTTTTATATTTAAGAAACATTGATTTGTTATGAGCAGGGTAGTAGTGAGGGGATCTTGTCTGCCAAAACATGGGTCGGCATTGCATTTCACGCATCACATATAAACCATACAAATTTAATGTATAAACAGTATAAACACAGAATTTACAAATCTGTACATTTTGTTATTTTCACATGACACAATTATTTTAGCTTGAATCAGTGTCACTTGTGACTTACCAACCTATCTAATAAACCTTTGCTAGCTTTTTTAAATAAAAATGATTAATTTCTCATAATTCTCTGCTTCTAACAGAATTGCTCATTTTGGATGCCACTGTCTGTAGTTTCCAAAGAGAACTGTCTGAAGTACATCAAAGGTTCTCATCGCTGGGGAAAATGGTTTATTCCCAAGAAGTTTGAAACCAACTTAAACTACTCCCTTCAGGATAAAGAAATGGGATTAAGATTTTCAGTGATGGTTGACATCGACACCAACCACGACAAGTATGAAAAACTCTCATGGGACTTAGAGGTAATGGAATAACATTTTAATTTCTCCCTGCCGAGAAATGAACACAGCGTGCAAAGCACAGGTTGAAAAAGGATTTGCTCTAAAATTATCTTTGGAGCTTTAAAGCACGAAGCGATTGCTTTAATTTATTCTTTCTTTTCATATGTCTGCTTCTTGTAGGAACATAATATTTTTATATTATATTTATATTATATATATGGTATGGTTTTCAGAGATTCTACCCTAATTGAATTACGCTCTCTCCTCTCTGGAACAGGGTATCTATTTTTGCAATACTGGAACAGAGTATGGTTTTAAGCGATCAGGGTATGAATTTCAGCGATTTTTACTTTGGAACATGGTCAGGGTTCAGAAGGCTCTGTGGCACATCCCTCTCCTAAATGGGCAAGAGTACCCCTCCTTCCCAGGGTTCCAGATGGTGTTGTGGTTGGTTTGAGAGAATCACACAACCCTTAATTAAGCCTTTTTTTCACTATGACACAAGCACAAATGCAAACTTAAGTGCAAGCGCAAGACATAGTATCAATTTTTTTTTATCCTTGCACTTGTGCTTCTGTGGTAGTGAAACCAGGCTTTAGGCTATTTCTAGATAAACAGATGTTATGGAAGACACACAGCTCCAGTACTTATGCTAAAAATATTTTTTTTGAACCACCTTGACTTCAGCCAGGAGATTGCATTGCCTTTCATATGCTAATGGTTCATGGAGCCCCAGAAAGTGTGGATCGAAATGGCCGTCAGGTTTTGGCCACTCGCTGGCTTGGTGATGACATGGTTCTTACGACAAGACCCTGGGAATGTTCTCCACCTTTTGTACCTGATGGCTTCAAAGCAGGTGAATCTGTTTTGAAGTACCCCCATGTATTTCCTCCAATCAAACAAAAAGTTCACAAATAGGTTGAAGATGTCAATCATTAGTAGCTTATCCTATAATATTGCAGTTCCTCTTAGCTTGGAAGTTCATAAAGTGTGAAAATTCATTCCCAACTTCAATCGTTCTATCTTTGGCAAATCTTTTGTCTTGAAGCTAATCTTCATGCTTCACCTGGAAAAGGGATTATTCTTTTTCAAGTATTGGTGGTAAACATGAAAATATTTTATGAAAGAGTGACACCTGGTTAGAAATGGGAAATTAGGTGGCTATTAGGTATTTAAAGTTTTAAAAAAGCTGCAAGGAGTAAGAGTATATCTTTGGACGTCCCCAGGAAGAATCCAGGGGTAAAACTCGTTTGTGACAGAATTTTACCCCTGGGTTCCTGAGGAAAATCATTGCATATCAAATGCTATAAATCAATAATAATACAGTAGATACACTGTAGTTAATAAATAACTCAATGGAGAAAAGCTTTTGATAAGGAAAATATTTTCAGTGGAAATTACTTGCTATTTTACAAAAAAATGTTTAGGCACACTAAAGTGTCCTCACTGTGGAAAAAAAAGTAAAATGAAACTATAAGCTTAGAATAATAATAAATAGCTTCAGTGGCATCCTGATCATTTAGTCTGAGTAAGGATCATGTCTTTGTCTCCTGTTTTTTTTTTTCTATCATCTTTACTACGCATGTGCTCCTCCTTTGATGAAAAATGTCTTTTTGTCTTCTTTCTATCAGATGATTCTTTCTTTTTAGAATGAGGTTTGCCATCTGAATCATCTGAAGTTGAATCATGTCTCCGTTTAGAAACTTTAGCCTTAAGGTCAGATTTCCTGACATTCCTTGAGTCTGACTCGCTCTCTGATGTCGAGTCATGCCTTGTTCTTTTAGCCATTGATTTAAATTTTTTATCATCATAATTATCTGAATGTCTTCTCCTGTGCCTATCTCCACCTCTTGCATTCTTATCACTACTGTCGGAATCTGATGGACTGTCATTTCTTTGAGATCTTTTACTTGACTTGCTTTTCTTTTTCTTTCGTTTTTCTCTCTTCTCTTCTCTTTCTTTCTTTTCCTTTTACTTTCTCTGGTATCCATGTTTGTCTGGTTACTGTCTTCTTGTTTTCCACGCTGCTTGGGTATCTATGTTTTATTAAAGTGTGAAACTCACTTCAAGGGCAGATCTAGCATTTTCAGTTTGGGGAAAGTTCAAACCAGACAATGACCATAATCCACTGTCTTCGTATTTCAGACCATGTGTCGTGCTCTTGAGAATAACATTCTTTTTATGAGTTGTATCTATATTAATGTGTCTTCACATGTGCAACCGTTGATATTAAACAAAGGAATAATACTCTAGAGAATGACAAGTGGTCTGAAATGTTATCATGGTAAAGTTTTAAAATTTTGGAGATCCTATTTCCTGAGTAATTCCTGTACAAAAAGTTTGCTCGTGTAGGAACCAAAGCACCCAGTTTCTTGCTATTTTTTAGGTTTGCCATTGTACTACATGTGGTGAAGCAATTTTCAGACTAGCTGAAATTATTTCAGGCTTTTCTGGGAAGTTGGTGCATATGTAAAACTTGACTTGCAGTAAGTCTGGGTAATAATGACATACCAAAGTCCCTGTATTTCAACTATTATCATTTCAGGATTACTAAATCAGACCTGTCTTGATATTCTGAACATTGAATATGTTGCGCACATGACGTCCAAGGTCAATAGGACTGGCTATTCTCACCTGGCTGCCAATAGCAGACATGGTTTCTTTTGTACTCACTGAATCCATTAAACTGGCTCTGGTGCTGGAAGACAAGTTGGAAATATTTTTTTGTGAGATGTAGCTGACAACCAATATTATCAATTTTTATTGAACCCTGAAACAACCTCTGGGTTGATCTGAGCCAGGGCATGGTTAACTAAGAGATTGAACCCTGAAACAACCTCTGGACTGATAAAAGTCAATTTTATGGCTAACTTTGAAATAGAATTTAGTTGGGTTTTGCATTAGAAGGAAAGCTAAAGAATCTTTAAAAAATTTAACCCTTAAATCAGGAGAGAAAGACTCAACAAATGCATGTGATACAAGTCATGCTACCTCAGAGGTGAGTGCACAACTGCTAAACCAACCTTGATTATTGATCGTTAAATGCCTGGTTGAGACAACGTAAGTCTACAATACATGTAGACTACCGTAGATCAAATAAATTGTTTGTTAACTTTGCATGATTCAATAGTCTCCTTCACAGTTCCCTGCGACATCTTGAAAGGTAGCTGTGCCTTTGCATCGAAGCGAGGCGAACGTTAAGCTTGCAATGAAAGAGACGTAAATAATTGTCTAAGGTATTTAAAAAAAGGGCCTCTATCATCGCAAGCTCACAGATTGTCTTGTTTTGTCTTGTTCCCTTTGCCGCAGGGAACTGTGAAGGGGACTATTGACTGCAGTGCATTGCCTGATTACCCAGTAGCAACTGTACATTTTCTCACTCAGCGTATAGCCATCAACACAGTGGTAATATCATATATAAATTATATATGATTGTAGATTAAAAAACGTTCAGTTTTGGAGAAGAATTACCTTCCAAATCCCATTCCTTCTATTCTTTCTATATCTTTGTCATCTCGTTCGGTCTGTCCTTTTCTGAAAACCTCTTCAAGTTCCTAAAATTGTGCACAGTGAAAAATGTATTAATCAATTTGTTTTATTGCAGAGGGATGCAGTTCCAGGTTGTACCTGTTTGCTGAGTTGTGATGTCCCAGCCCTCTTCACAGGTGCATGTCCTCTGCAAGGATAAAAGAAAAGATAAGGTATGCAATGAATAAGCTAGTAGCATTAACTGGAAGATTTGCTTTGTATGAGTATGAAATGGCTTAAGACATGGCCATCAAAATGCAGAGCTGATGGTATTATTTGAACCACACTAACAATAACCTCACAGGGTTCAAAATGCATGTACTGTAATTGCCAGTTAACAGACAATGTCCAGTCTTGAAACCCCCCTTAGGTAGTCCTCTCGGCTGGCCACATTTTGATCAGTGTGATGTATCTGGTCAGTACAGTGGTCATATTTAGTGTGACATATCCATAAAGACATTTTTTCCAATTTTTGTAAAATTTAGAACTAGAAATTTGTTTTGAGCCTACTTACAATGCTGCTGCCATTGCATCTGCTTCCATTCTTTTGATCGCCTCTTTTTCCTGTATACATCCAAACAAAAACCAGAACATCTTATGATAGCTGAAGTGCATGGTGTGTCTAAAAACGTTAGCATTGTGAATTTAGTTTGCAAACCATTATCACAATAGTTGTCATAAAATTGCTTTGTTTCATCAGCAAATCGATCTCTGGTTGGCATATAGTAATAGCAGTGATAATTGTTTAAGTTAAGTTACTGTTACATTAGTATTAACATCTGTTAGGTTCTGGCCTTATTATTACCCTCCTTGGGAACTGCCTTTAACAACCGAACTCAGAGAACAAGACTTGCATGTTGTATGTATGTCCACCATCTTGGTTTATAAAACAAAGAATTCCTCATTAGCTTCTTTTGTTAGATCAACCAACATGGCGATTTTTTCATTGTCATCTATATATCAAGGGAGTTTGAGTCACATGCCTGCACAAACTGTATACATAAGAACCTGTTCAATGATCTTTTCAGCGATTTGAAATACACCTGATAAGAAATCACATGAAATATCCACAAGCATTGTGTTTAAAGTATCATAATATATTGTTGATAGTTATACTTACTGCTTCCTTTGAACTGGATGTACCTTTCTTATCACGAGAAAACCTTCATATAAAACAACAAATACGTCAAGAACAGACTAATTAGTTAGCTATTGGGGTCGGGGGTGTTTTTGTGAGGTTTTTGCAATAATTTTCAAGTCAAACCCAACCAATGGAAGAATGCTTTATTACCACTGCAAATCTTTGTTTTTCTGCCATCTTCCGACTGGAGCCATTAAAGAGTGTCCTATAAGAAGTACAAACGATTAGTAAAGATAGGTTTAACCTCTCAACAGCACTACATTAAAATCCAAAACATCTCTTGTCAACAAAAGAACCCATTTATACTCACCAAGATAATTCTCCCTGTGTTTGTCTGATTTGACAGATTCCCACTCAAACTGGTCAGCTCCACCTCGAACTCCGCCTCGCGAAGGATGAAACATCGTTAGATCGCTTGTTTTTTTGTTTGGAAAAGATTCACTAAAACTACGACAAAATTACGTCGTTCAGTTCGCCATCTTGGACGTGAAACGCAATCGAAGTCCTAGGTACCATTTTACCACAGGAAACCCAGTCGATCACACAGGGAACCCATCAAGTATATATGGATCGTGACAGACAGACAGATGCTCCATGCACAAACTTGGACTAAAAGGTAAGCCGAGATAAATATTGTACAAATTAATAAGTAAAACTAATGCGATAGACCATAATGATTAATCAGCTATCCGATCTTGGTTTAAGAGTCTTCTGTCATGTAAATTAATTTTTTTTTAAATGCTTTCAAAGGGACGTGATTCCAAAAATTAATGATTTATGAGATTTTATTGAAGTCCAAGGAGACTGATTGTAATTACATTTAGCCAAAGTATGGTAGTAAAACCAGGGGTATAGACTAGTATATCAAGAATTACTAGAAGACTCGATATGTATATCTAATCTGGTTTTTAAACCAGATTAAAAAATACTATCTGTCTCACTGTAGAGTGGGAGAGTGCATTATAGCCGTGGTTCTTTTCACTTCCCACGCTTAATTTTTTCCCAAAAAACCCTTAAGCAATACAAATACCGCCCTTTGCTGTTCTATTACATTCGCTTGATTTTTTCCCTATCTTCGTCAATTGTGCAATTTAAGTGGCAGATTGTGAAGGATATTTCAGTAAATCCCCCCTTTCGAGTACACTCTGAATCCGACATCAGAGCTACGTTTACGGTGTGCGCTTTGCGAAGTTAAAATAAAATAATAGCAAAAACTTAACGACACAATAATTGACTAGTTCTATGCTTTTCTGATATTTTGTTGCTGCTTTTTCGAAGCAGAATTTTCCTAATGCGTGTAAATGAATATGCTTTTCTTAAAAGGTGCAAATACTTATAGCTGGTCTACATATTGCCTAAGTGTTTTCCTTAATCTCTCAAAGAAACTGAATAGACAGGCAAGGGATGTTTTGAATCTTTCCCAGTGGTATGTTTTGAAATATTTTACCCCAAGTCCCATGACGTTAAGCATGTCAAAGCGCAGGTATTTTTCTTGACGCACACAGTTGGAAATGCTCCCTAATTACGACCTTTTGTTATTCTTCCTAATTGTGAAGGCCTTTCCACGTAACTAACTGTTAGCCATTGTCAAGTAAGGTCCATAAAACGATTCCCAATTAAGAAGAGTTAAACCTGCTAAAGGTTTGATTAACGTTCCTGACCATGAGTTCGTGTCCTTGATTGATCTCTATCTATGATTCCAGATTTTTCGACCAGAACACTGATTACTGACTCATTACTCCGCATATAATATAGCCGATAAAGTGATAAAATCCTTAGTTATCATCACATCTCTGATAAGTGATTTGGATTTCACCTAAGTATTCAATTGAAAACGCATAGTATAATCTAGAGGACGGCGCCGATGAGATCCAGAGTACTCAATGAACTGCCTCGAAATGCCAATATATATTTTTAATTTAAAAGTAAAACGCATTGCATGAAATAACATGTCATGTGAAAATTTCATTAATTTCCGAAAGAGGTCGTAGAAAAATCTTTTTTGGATTTATTTTAACGAATAACGTGTGAAAAGGCGCCAAAAACACTACAAATTAAATCAAAATGTCTCTAAAAAATGATCAAAGTGTTAAATACGATTATCGCAGGAATAGACCAAGGCTTACCATGACATTTAAAGTTTATTCCTTCACGATTTAAAACTCGTAAGCTTTGCATTTCTTGCACGCTTAGGACAATTTGATTTCTTAAATATTTCGAATTGGTAACTCTCAGTTTTCTTTTTGCTTAGGAAAAGCTCAAGTTGACTTTTGATTCGTTTTTGGCAATACTATTGTTGGAAACCTGTAACTCAGGACTGATAAACCTGACCAACAGAAAGCAATTTGTACATTACCGCTCGCCAATACCATGCTGGCCGAGTTATTTTTCCTGCTCTTCGTCCTGGCCTTCAGGGGAGGAATCCCCCGACCAACGTGCCGCTCAGCCCTACGGAGGGACTAAGAGAAATAACCCTCTTCTCGCAGGTTAACTTGGGCCACATGGTCACCACTCCGTTTGGAAAAAAAATCTTAAGCAGGAAAAATGAAACAGCAAAGCCTTGAAAATTAAAAACTATATCTCAAATTAAGAACATAAGGATTGATCGAGAAGTGGAAATTTGTTAACCTATAATTTATTAATATTTCAGCTCCTTATTACGTCTTGAGGCTATTACTACTATTACTACTAAAGTTCTTTACATAGTTCCTTTTTTGGCCTAATTGACACTATTATCACGCGACTCCCAAAGGTTTTAAACCATTTGAAAAATGAAAAAAAATTCGAAGAGAAATATGGTAATTTTGCTACTTTGGAGTAGTCAAGTGCAATGTGCTGAGACTGCGAGTTAGTTGAACAGCAGTTACCTTCATTCGAGTCTGGCCATCAACCACATGGGACCATAGAGAATGGTAATCTCGTACTCAGAGCCTGTGTTCCTTCTGGCCTGCGGCGAAGAACGAGGGTTTTGGCATAATCCATTTTTTTGAGACCAGGATTTCTTGGACTTCCTGTCAGTAAGAGCGCATACGTTAAAAGACTTGCCGCAAAAATTAAAAAAGATATGTTCCCGATTTCTAATTCTTATTTCGATCGGAAGTAAACGCAGAACTCTGTTTGAAAGCAGGTTTGAAAACATGATTTTCATTCATTATGTTTCACTTCCGGAAAACTGCGCATGCGCCAAAAATGGATTATGCAGCCGGCCAAAAGAAACTCAGGCTCTGGGTACGAGATTGAGCACATTTTCTAAAAAAGATGGAATTTTTCGAGAAGATCTTTTTTGAATGTGCTTAACTTTATAATTTGCCTCATTGATCTTAAATTGTTTTTATTTCTGGACCTTTTATTTGTATTTTTTAAGATTACTAACAACTTAAACTGGGTGGCTAGGGAGAGTTGGTTTAGGATGGCGCAAAGGCTTGGACTGTAGCGAGAAGCTACGGGAATAAGAAGATTTGTAAAAAAAGTCTAAGCTTTTTTAGATATTTTTGAAACAGAGCAGCTTAAACTATAGCGAGATAGACTAATAATCCCGCAGCACCTGTGTGTTACCAGCAAACGTGTTGTGTCTTGACGGTACGTTCTTTCGTGTCAGCAGGCGTATGAACTGAATAAATAATAACTATGATTTGAAACAAGTTCCTCGAGGACAGCAATGACCGTTTCAGTGTCAAGAGTTTTTCGCTGTAACTAATAACTATGTAATTTTAATATTATTTGTCTATACCGTCTTGGTGAGTTTTGGATTCAATTTACAATCGAATAAACGTGGAGGCAGGAAAAAGCTGGTATTCAATTTGACCCGTTCGGAAGAGAATTATTCAAGAACATTCAGGATGTTGAAAATTTGGGGGAAGGAAAGCGATATTTTCGTTTTGCTTATGCGGTGAAAGGAAAATGCTTCGTCGACTTCTGAAACCAAAATTCGTAACTTCCCTATAGGTTTGGCAATATTCACATGTCCTTTATCACGGTTAATGACTTTTTCTCGACAAAACTCATGGTAAACGCCTTGGGTATTTTCTGGGAGAGGTATTTGTGTCTCTATTTTAGTCTGTGATCAAGAGTCTATGCAAACTAAAAGAATGACTTCATTTCATCCATGAAAACATGAGCTTTCAAAGTTTTATTTAAAAGCGGAAATTCATGGGGTGTTTCAACAAGCGTCTCCGTAATCCCAGGCCCTGATTGGTTGATGATTTATTCGAACAATAGGAGGTCGCTCGTCATACCTATTTTCACTGGTATCCTATAGCAACAGTTGGTCACACCATAATCACCCGCGATATAATGGATAAACATCAGTCACACAACAGATTTAGTGAAATCACCATCTACTAGCCACCTGCTTGCCATTCTGTGTTGTACGGCGTCTTGAAAACATACACTGGAGACATTCATTTAGATCGAGGCCGCTAAAACTGAAGTATTTCACGGCGCTTGCTTTCCCATTTGGGTTATATCTACAGAAATGGGGGCTACTTTATCAGTGAATCGAAAAAGCCTTTTTCGCGATTGCGGCGGCTTTTGGAACTTGAAAACCCGAGAACAAGCCAAAAGTTTTTACTGCAAGTGTTGTTATAATGTCAGTGATGGTAATGGAAAAGAGAAAAAAGTGAGTGGGCTAGCTTCCTGTGATAGTCTCACAGCGTATTTGCAAAAATGTGCCAGCGTCGGGAAGAAAAAGATGAGATCGAAGATCGAGCCAGCACCGAATAAGAAACCAAATAACGTAGAAGGGAAAGAGAAAAATGAAGAACCACGCTTGGAAAGCGTCCCCACAGAAATTATACCGACCAAAACAAAGACAGAAGAGAAGGAGAAACAATCAATAACTCAAAACAAACCGATCGTACCCCCCAAACCTAAACAAAGACCAAGCAGTTCTTCATTCACCCTGAGTAGTGATGCTCTCAGATGTATAGGGAATTTCGTGAAAAGTCATTGCAAGAATTTATCGCGTTTACGAGCATCTGAAGTCGTGTTGTGGCTGCGCGGAGTTGACAGGGCGTTGCTGATACAAGGTTGGCAAGATCAAGCATTTTTAACGCCACCAAATCTCGTCTTCCTCTTTATGTTACTCAAAGAATCTTTAAAGGAAAAGTTCACCAGTATCACCCAGCTCCGTGCCGAGGTTTTGACTTGTCTCTACATGGCTTACACATACAGCGGACCAGAGATTAGCTACCCCCTGAAACCTTTCCTTGTGGACGGTGACAGAGAAGCGTTTTGGGATCGTTGTATGAACATTATTAACAATCTTAGCGATAAGATGCTACAGACGAACAGAGACCCTAAATATTTTGGTGAACTTTTAGTTGAATTAAAGTGTTATAATTCTGTTGTTGACAGAAGAGATGGATAGACAGTGGAAAAATTCCCAAGCTATTGTGTATAGGATATATGTACATAATCGATCGGCTCAATTCTGACACCAAAGCATTGAATCTAAAGATCAACCTTTCGTACGAATTCAATGCCGTAAGTGACCTCGATCTTTTATATATTCAAGCGCTACATTTTTCTCAAATTTCGAGGATTCAACAAGTCTAGAGGAAGACCCAAAGAATCTATTGGTTCACGGACATACTAAGGTTTAGGAGAGCGCTTTCGCAAGCGGAGCTGTGCCGTCGACTCATTTAGAGCTGCCGAAGTGAAGGACGTCAAATGGACCTTTCACAGATTTAAATCCTTTGAAAAATCTTTAGTGATTTATTTCGTCTTGATAATATTGGAGAATATTGATTCTTATTTCTTTGTAATTTAGGGTTTTCAACAAGAAATGAATTGTCAGTCGATTCGGATAAATCGCGAAACTTTAGTATAGAATCCTTGAAAAGGTATTTATAAAGAATTTAGAAAATAATTTATGAAGATTTTGCTAAGAATATTACTTGTGAATATATATTGAGATTATTTATTTCTTTACTTCGCGAGACCAAAGACCACATGTTAAATGCAAATATCTTTTTTTGCCTTTAAAAAGTAGAGCAATGACAATCAATGTATTAAAGACAACATCTGGCTATTTGACAGATCAGCTCTGTGTTCTGTCTAGAATAAAAACCATTAAAATATCTTTTTAGTGTGAAATAAAACAAGAATTTTTGTTAGTATTCTCTAGTGATAATTCTGTCCTTCGTAATTTCATGTATAATGCATAATTATAGGCGATTTTAATAGTGGTATTCTTATGCGAAAGTAAGATGTTTTTGCACTAGTGTATGGGAATATTTATTTGATCTGTCTTCTGTTCATCCGCTTTTAGCGCTTGTGTCTGGTTTCTCAAACAAAAATCCAGTCATTCACAGTTTAAAAGCTTTTGAATCGCTAAGGAATTCTACAAATGTAGAAAAAGATATATGAACATCCAGAAGGAAGGGAAAGACGTCGAGAGTATAAGATTTGATTCTCCCGAGTGACTCTTAGTCGGTTGATCCATACTGTACCCGAAAGGAAAATCCCAGGCAGACTCAATACATTCTTAATCGACCCGAATGCCATCAACTAGATAGTTTAATAAATATGCCTCAAAAGATATTTTAAAATAACCGATACGGAAACGGGTCGGTGAATCTTTTACAATCAATTTTCAAGCTATTCACAAAAAAAGGTTTCTTGTCATGACCTCAAAAAGTGGACAAAAATCAGGTTCTAATTATCTGAACTTGCTGTAGATATCGATTTTAAAAAAAGACACTTGAAAAAATTTATTTGGACAAAGGGAATAACATGATATTTTTATGCAGTTTTCTTTTTTCTTTTTTCCCTTGTGAATTTGAACTCATCAGTCTACTGTTGAAAGTGAGACTTCAAAGCGTCTCGGTGCCTACAATTGCAAAGACTGAAAGGTTAAAAAAGCACTCACATGAAAAAAACAAATACTTAATGGTATACAGCGGTTTCGAATCATAATATTTCACAATTTTATCATACAGAAAAAAAAAGTGTCGGCTTTCCATTTCCCCACATTGAGATTGACATTTTTCAACAGCCGTCAAACGAGAAAACACTTTCTAATAATGTTTTTCGCAATTACTTCATTAACCGCCAGTCTATTATTAAAGTCCAAGGCCTGAAAACAGGAGGCAGCAATGGTTGTGCCATTGCTCGATTCTAGAAAAAAGGAAAAAAAATTCACCGAGTTTTGAAGGGATCTGATGTCATTTCAACGTTGTGGCTAATGCGGTTTTTTGTGGTCAGCTTGACCTTACTCGCTCAGCTTTCTTTTGCTATCCACGAGGAGAAATAATTTAGCATTTTGTTTTTTTAAATTTCCTCTAGCTCTTTCAAACTCAAGAGGTCCTGAGAGAAGTTGATTAGAAAATGTTTTGACCTTGTAGCAAAAAAATACCGGTTGAAAATGAAAAATTTCTAAGTCTTATTTTTACATTTTTTCACATCTCGGTCATGTCTATTTATACTGTATGTATATTTTGTTGACAAGCTGGAGTTTGGCATGAAGGAAGCGTCCAAATGTTTGAATTTAAAATTACTTTAATGTTTACAAATAATTATTTTATTCAGAAATATCTATGACTCAGTTATTAAGAAATTTATCTTAATGTCAATTGAAATATTTTTTTCTTAAAAATGATATAATTCTCGACAAGGGAAATCTGCTTACAGCTGACTTCACCATTGAGATTCCTATAAACCATTTTCTTTGCTTTTATGCGCTCGTTTATTTACAAAATAGCCGTTCAAAACAAGCAATAGGTCTTGAGGAAACGCATATAGAAAAATTAAAAACTACAGATTTTGAATTCAGTTTTCTGACCGGATGTTTACTCACAAAATTAAGAGCCAATGTCAAATTCCTATTTTTCAATCAGACCTAGAGTGTCTTACAGGGTTTTTTTTTTAATTTTGAAAGCAATGAAGAACTCAATTGTGTTGCTTCGTAGTACAAAACCAGATTGAACGCTGCATGGATAATTAAATAAAAACAAAAAGCTCTTTTTGCTTGAATATCAACTTATAAAGGGTGTTGAACGAAGAGGCGGATTCTAGGAAACGACTTAAAGTTAAATTTTACATTCACTTTGAAATTTCTTTTTCTTTAAAGGTAGAAATTTAACGGTTTCCTCCGCCTTATTTCGTAACGAGATGGACTGAGATAAACGGAAGAATGACAGAGTTTTCGGATGCTTTATCGTGACGAGTAAACTCGGATTTCCTTCACTTGAAAGTGAAAACCAGATCATTCCTTCCCAGAAAATCTTCCTCTTTCGTGACTCGAAACGGAAAACCACACTCGAAAATAAGAATTAGGTCTAAGCTAGAGGAAAACCCTCTCTGGTATGAGGTGAAAAATGAGTCACAAAAACTTAGTGAACTCCTCGTCACTTTTACTTAGAACACAACCTCCATAGTATGGACTTCTCCCTGTATCACGGACACCTCTCATTGAGCGTAATACAGACTATGAGAAGTACCTCTGAAGTGAGAACATTTATCAAAGTTCACTTCGAATATAATCCCGGTCAGTGACTTGAATTATACCGAGCAAATCACGAGAATGTGCGTTGAGCTGTTTCCTCCCAATTTTTATTTACTGCCAGTGCTTTTGTGTTTTAGGCCTTTCGAGGCACGATTCTTGAATGCTCAATTTTATTTAATCCACTCTAACACGGTATACTTTCAAATTGATTTGAAAGATGGGTTTTCTGGCCTTCTAATTTCATTAATATGAGACAAAACCACAAGTAGTCACAAGTGGGGGGCGGGAGGGGGGGGGGGGGTGGGGTGGAGAGCGCTGCACTGTCATGCAGTATTATCTGCTAAAATATTTAGAAATACAGTATGCAATTCACCACTTTCAATGTTGTTTGCTGAAGCTAGTGTCTTATTAATTTGAAGTGATTGTTGATATTTTTAAGATTGTTGATTAGATATCTCATAACAAAATCTTATTGTAAAAATTCGTGCTAATTCCAAATGTTTTAGGAAAGATCGAAAAAACGTCATATATTGAAATCAGGATTTTGTGAGTGAAATTAGATTAACAAATATTTTTTACGAAGGTTTTCTTTGCTTTGGTTCACATTCAGGCTTCTTATATAGACGGCATTAATCAACTATAGTATTCCCTCAGTGTTCGCCGTGTTTTAGATCATCTGGGGTTTTAAACTGCTGTTTTAACTTATTTTGAAGAAGCGCATTTTCCAAAGTCCACTATAACATTATTATGGTGTGCCAGTGGCGGATCTAGGGGTAGTGCGAAGGGGTCCGCTGCACCCGTTTTTCCACCCCACCGTTGTTTTTGTTTTGTTTTGTTTTTGAATTTTTTGATATGAAGAAAAATATCTTCTGTAGATATTAATTTTAAAAAAGATTACAGAAATTTTGGGTTGTGTCCTGTTGTTAAGCTTGTTTTTGGCGTCGTACTGGTAATTTGCAAAGCTCAAGTAAGTATTCCAAAAAGATCGAGCCATCGCCATTCCCGGACAAACTACATGATGCACTTAATATGCGCAGTTATAGGTCTGGACCCCGTTTTGAAAAATCCAGGATCCGCCACTGTGTGCGTTAGTAATTCAGTATCTCTAGGAAATATATATACATTAACGTATACAAATTAAAGTTTCTTACATCAAGCTATATAGTATTTTCTATGTACACTCGCTAACAAAAGTATGTAAACCATATCTCACCCTCATTAATAAATTGATGTCAAAACAAAAGTTTAGAGAATCAGTGACAATCAATTCTAAAATAATCCATTTTAATTCTGAAGTGTGCAGTGCATTATTTGTTATTGTGCCAGAAACATGTTTAGACATTTGTGTTATTTCTCATCAATTTCGCCGACAACTAGATATTCATATTTACAAGATATTTGGTTAAACGTTTTTTTTTTTTGCGGCCAGTTGGTTGTGAGATCTTTCACCATTTATTAAGAATTTTCAGTACATTTGAAAATGGAATAATCCTAAAAAGTCTATGATGTGTGTGGCTTTCCTAGTTTGAATAAAAGAAGTAAGTCTAAGAGGGAATGCATCTTTCATCCCTCTATGATCTATTTGTACTGTGACTTGTCACAGGAGACTTTGGTTTTGGGTGAGATTTACGAGAACATCAGTTGACTTGTAGAGAGTGACTTGCGAGAGATTGACGTATGGAGACTAACTTTGTGTGGACACTGACATGTGGGAACATTAACTTGTGGGGACAATGACTTTTGGGGACATTGACCTGTGAGAACATTGACTTGTGGGGACATTGACCTGTGCGAACATTGACTGGTAGGGAAATTGACCTGTAAAAGCATTGACTTGTGGGAACATTAACTTGTGGGGGACATTAACTTTTGGGGACATTGACTTGTTAGAACATTGACGTGTGGGGAAATTGACCTGTGGGAACAATGACTCTTGGGGACATTGACCTGTGAGAACATTGACTTATGAGACATTGACTTGTGGGGACATTGACCTGTGGGGACATTGACTTGTGAGGACATTGACCTGTGGGGACATTGACCTGTGGAACAATGACTCTTGGGGACAATGACCTGTGAGAACATTGACTTGTGAACATTGACTTGTGGGGACCATTGACTGTGGGGGACATGACTTGTGAGGGACAATGACCTGTGGGGACATGGACCTGTGGGAACAATGTACTCCTTGGGGACAATGCACCTGTGAGAACATTGACATTGTTGAGAACATGGACTTGTTGTACATTGACCTGTGGGGGCATTGACCTGTGGGGACATGAACCTTGTGGGGACATTCACTTGTGAGAACATGCCTTGTGGGGATATTGCAATGTGGGGACATTGACCTGTGGGGACATTGACTTGTGAGGACATTGACCTGTGAGAACATTGACCTGTAGGAAATTGACTTGTGAGAACATTGACCTGTGGGGACATTGGCTTGTGGGGACATTGACCTGTGAGAACATTGACTTGTGGGGACATTGACATGTGAGAACATTGACCTATGGGGACATTGACCTGTGAGGGCATTTGACTTGTCGGGACACTGTACTTTGGGAACATCAACATTGACTCGTGGAGACAATGCTCGACTTCTTAAGACATTGACTTTTGTGGAATGGAATATTGCCGGGACAATGACTTGTGGAGACATTGACTGTTAGAGATATTGCATTGATTTGCGAGGACATTCATCTTTTGGACGCAATAAAAACTTGTGGGGACATAAAGTAGTGGGAACATAAACTTGTGGGGGCGTTAATTCGTGTTTACATTAAATTGCGCTACGGGACTTCGATTTGAGGGGCCTCGACTTAAATTGGGAAAAGTGACTGTAAAATTTGTCTTTTATAAATGGCTTCTTAGGCAAAAGCTTTTCCTTCAGTATGGCTGACGTTAAACCCCTTTATTAAATCTTAGTAAATAAAGAAGTGCCTATTTATCCAAGTGCTTCTTTATTCGCTAAGGCCAAAGACTTAGAACAAATGTATGCAAATTGTCATGCCTTTGTTTGCACTTTTGAAGGCTTTGGCATTTACTGAAATACTTAAGATAAGGAGAGGCCATTTATCTTGTATAAATACCTAGCTCCTATACAAATATATATATACATTTGCGCGGTTTTCCTATGATTTAATTCAATCAAAAAGCAAAAAGCCAAAAATCTATAAAGAATTGATCTCGTCCAAGGAGAAAATCCTTTGCCTTTTGTACATCATACTTTGAGGGCTTCGTTTTCTCTATGTCATTTATCCGACAAAATTTTTTTGCCATAATGTATTGAATATCGTGAGGCAAAAATCCAGCACAAATGAAAAAAGTTAAACAGCAACAAAGCAGAATTAGGTTTTCACTTCAAATTGTGGGGACTTTTAGTTTCGCGTGCATTGATTAATTAACGCGATTCTTAGCATTATAAGCAGAGCTATTTAACCAAACATTCTTATGCGTGCAGTTTTTTTGATCTAATGTGAAGCAGAATGCCAAAAGAACCACTGCAAATTTTCGTATAAATCTTTTTTTTCTTGGCAAATTCGTTTGTTTCTGAATTAGTTTTCGCGATAGAAAAAAACTCTTCTATAATTTTATCCATCCGTAATTTAATTGCAGATTGTGAGTCATAAGACACGAGAATCAACGGTAATGCCCTGATTCAAGACAACCAAGATTGGTTTTTCATAGAACATATAATAATTATATAAATGTATTTTTTTTGGGAGGAATATAGGTCAGGAGGTTTTCATGGATAGGGAGTGCTGTGTAAGATGCACAAATATTAATTGCCAATAAATCTGTGAATTTCATTAGTGTATACAGTATACTAATATTCAATATTGATTAGAGTCATCGTTTTGAGAAAAAATGTGTAAATATCTTGTCTCGAATTTGATTCAAAACCAAAAAGCCATAAGGATTAATTAAGTTCACACTGGTATGACATGCCATTTTTGGTGGCTTTAAAAAGAGTGGCCCTTCACGATGAAAAAACATGTCAATTGTTACGAAATATACTCGTAAGGGCATTTTTCAACCTTACTTTCTATATGTACTTGAATTAATTATCAAGCATTTTTATTTTTCGACTCTGAAATACTGAGTAAGACCACCTCTGGAAAATTCGACGAAAATGTTCCCCTGCAGCGAACTACTGATTATCATTACTGATATCAATATGCGATCGATGAGACAAATACTCTTTTTGTTTATATATTACCCTTGAAAAGACTGGAGTTTATTAGTCGAACCAAACATCCGTTTTTTCTCTTTTCTTTTTAAGAATATATATATATTTCATATACCTCCAATAAACACGTGACTCTTGAAAATGATTTTAGATGGCATCGAAGCGTCGAAAAAAAAATTCGTCATAAACTGCATTGTAAATTCCCAGGGCAGGTGAAATTTAGGGCTGATCGGAAAAATTTTCACCAATAAAATGGTTGGGGGGGGGGGGGGGTCAAATTTTTTTTAGACAATTTGGGGGGATAGCAAAATTTTTAAAAGGAACTACAAGAGATTGCCCGATAGTTTTTTTTATGGGGGGGGGGGGGGAGGGGGGTTAAGAACTTTTTTGTCATTTAAATATTTCACCTGCTTCCCCACTCCCCCCCTCCTTTGCCATACATTATGAATGCAGCATTATTCTGCTGTATTTTCCTGCTTCCTTATTAACTTTTTTGTTTTTCTTTCGTTATTTATATCTTTTCTTCATCTCTTTCTCTTTCTCCTACCCTCTCTTCCTTTTTCATTCTTATATCCATCAAATCATTCATTTTTTATCTTTTCTGTGTGCGCCTTTAGTATACATTTTAATATTATCGTTTGTTGAGTGTTTGTCAGTGAAATAATCACTGTTATTCAGGTAATACGCTGTGAAGTTAATCCTATTTAAGGATAAAAAAAACAAGCTTTCTTATTAGTTCATCGCTAAATCATTAATCTTGTGTAGGCACACAACAAAATACATTCATTTATAATTTAAACTCTCTCCCAGCTCGCATTTCTTTTTGCAAAAGAGTAATTACTTGAAAAAATACTGCGGTTTACTTTCATTTTAATTTCTTTTCCTTGTGACGTTAGAACCATTTGTATTTACATGGCTATTTTTACCCGATGCCAAATTAGAGAGAGAGAGAGAAAGAGAGAGAGAGAGAGAGAGAGAGAGAGAGAGAGAGAGAGAGAGAGAGAGAGAGAGAGAGAGAACAGAAAATAATCATTAAGACAGGAAGTTATTGAGCATATCCTTTCCCATAGAATTGTCAGGCATCGTTATCTTATGCATTTTCGAGAAAATATTTCAATTCAGAAGGACATATGCTTTGATTGGAAAGACTTATCAATAGCTTTAGCACGTTCCACACCGATTCTGTCATTCGATCTTGAAATGGAAAGTATTGCTTAACGATTCACAATAAAGATCATTACCTTCACAAGAAGGTTTAAGATCTCAATGTCACGTTCTTGTTATTTTCAAGAAAAGACTCTTAAAACTTATTTTTTCAAATAACAATGTGACGTTAAACAACATTATTTGGACATTCTTCTTAACTATCTTGCCTGTATAAAAAATATCATTTCATTTTTGTTATGTATTTATTTAATTTTTTTCTGCTTTATAATATTTTATTTTTTGTATTTTTGTATTTTTAGAGTGTATATATACACTTGATTGCAGAAAGGTTGTAGTATACATTTATACAAATACCTAATATATTCAGTATATTTAATGATATGCAAAATAGAAAACTCGCTTTATTTATTATTATTTTTCAATCAAAATGAACGTCAAAATATTTTGTTCTCGTGTTATACATCCTACAGATTATAATTAATTGGTTTTGAGGGTTAAGAAAGTAAAATTTGCATTATATATATATATATACATATTCCTATTGTAGGAACATTGAGATTTTTAAATGCGTTTAAGAATTTAAGTATTATTATTATTATTATATTATTATTATTATTATTATTATTATTATTATTGGTTCAATTATCTCCTCGACGTGGTACTGAGTGACATGTTTATAATCTATGAAGTTTCACGGCATTAAAACATTAAAAAATTAATTAAATAACGACGTTTCCCCCAGTTCTCTACGACACCATTCCAAAACCACCCCTAAAAGTGGAAGGCCCTTCTAAAACAAGCATCATTTGTCATAATGCAAGCTAGAAGTTTCTAATCGTGCGTTTCTGTCTTTTTACATTTACGAATATCATCAAATTTACTATTCTCGTCATTAATAAGTGTTATTATACATTTAACTAAGTATCTCAATTCTGATTGGTCGAGAGCACTCAGCCAATCCCTGATATCGTAACTCGACATGATAAATGTATTATCTGTAGGTTTTCCTACAGATAATACATTTATCACATGTCAAGTTCATTCAAGGTCACGCTGTGGTAGCTTTGTTTGTTTTTTTTCATTATGTTTTTTTTCATTATGTTTATTTATTTCTAGAATTATGTGCAAAAATAATTATTTAAGTAGTCCTTAACTTATTTTCATATATTTTATGAAGAAATCTCGAAATATTTCCGAATATTTCAGTCCCCTGCCATGCCATGCTATGCTATGCTATGATATGGTATGATAAGGTATTGTATGATATGGTGTGGTATGATATGGTATTGTATGGTATGGTGTGGTATGGTATGGTGTGGTATGATATGGTGTGGTATGATATGGTGTGGTATGATATGGTGTGGTATGATATGGTGTGGTATGATATGGTGTGGTATAATATGGTGTGGTATGGTGTGGTGTGGTATGATATGGTGTGGTATGATATGGTGTGGTATGATATGGTGTGGTATGGTATGGTGTGGTATGGTATGGTGTGGTATGATATGATATGGTGTGGTATGATAAGGTATTGTATGATATGGTGTGGTATGATATGGTGTGGTATGGTGTGGTGTGGTATGATATGGTGTGGTATGATATGGTGTGGTGTGGTATGATATGGTGTGGTATGGTGTGGTGTGGTATGATATGGTGCGGTATAATATGGTGTGGTATGGTGTGGTGTGGTATGATATGGTGTGTATGATATGGTGTGGTATGATATGGTGTGGTATGATATGGTGTGGTATGATATGGTGTGGTATGATATGGTGTGGTATGGTATGGTGTGGTATGATATGGTGTGGTATGATATGGTGTGGTATGATATGGTGTGGTATGATATGGTGTGGTATGATTTGGTGTGGTATGGTATGGTGTGGTATGATATGGTGTGGTATGACATGGTATTGTATGGTATGTTGTTGTATATAGCATGTATAGTATAGTATAGTGTTGCATGGTATGATAAGTCGTGGTGTGGTAGGATGCTATAAAAGGGCGGATTTTATTCCTTAAACCATAATTTCTCTCCCCAAAACAATTCCCCAGTCACTTTATTTCATTGTTCGTTATATTGACGTCATCACTATTATTATACTGAGCTGTAAACCCACGGTAATATAAAGACTCTAATAAAACCCGTCGCAAACGGAAATTTTATTTTGTATTTTCTTTAAAAAACATATAATATCCTGTATCTAAAATTAAAATTAAAACTAGATCTAGATTTCTTTGTGCGTTTCATCGATTATACAAATGTAGTGAAAACCTTAAGCTTCACTAGGATGAAATGCCTGTATCGTGTCAGGGAGAATGCATTAGTCTGAGTCGTGATATGACCATCTCTGTAAAAATAAACTACACACAGGCAACTCATCTAAGTTCTCTGACTCCTTTATAGTGGACAGAATAGAAAGTTGTACGCTAGTGAGTTGTAAGGAAATGTTAATGTTGGTATACTCTATTTCGCATGTCGTCGTGGCTTATAAACGTTATTAATACCAAATTAACAAAAACAAACGATAAATATTTTGCACGGTAGATATATAGACACTTTTACAAGTGGTGGATTTGAATATTAAAATTGCATGTTTATTAGAGTTGATCGTTAGCAGAGGAGTTGCTATGATAATTACTAGAAATACTTTACGTTCGTTTGAGCGCAGCGAATTAGAACTTCAAGCTTTTTTTTACCTATGTTAATTATGTGATACTATTATTTCGCTGTATTTCAATTTTAAGCGTTTTTAAAAAATCGTATTTTATTTTGTTGGGTCATGAAATGAATGAAAGACATTTACTTCGTCCAACAAGTCACGTGATATGGTAATTTCAGCAATATTGACCAAAGGATATGCATTCGAACTTATTGGCAGATCTAGCGGAGGTCCACTGGGTACCCGAGTGTTCCTCTTTCTATGAAAGGATATTTTGGAAATGTGCCGGGAACTATTATACGATCACAAGAGATTAATCTGAACTAAAGCCTCAACTGATTTGCGCCTAACATTTCTAGGCTGCACCTCCATACCAACATCCTAGACCTGTTATTTTAGTTGATGGTACAAAGCTTTCTAAATCAGTGTATAAAATTTTAAAAAAGTGCAAATTTTTCAAATGAGTTCAGCTTCCAATTCAAGATGGATCACGTGACGATTCTTTGTAAATAGTGCTTCACATCGACACGTGAAAAACTAGGAACCGCGTTGACAATTTCAGCGATTGACATCAAAAGACAAAAGAGATGAAGGAAGTGGTTGTGGGTTGGCATTCAAGACCTTTTCTTGTTTTTACTAGACTTCGGCCACATCAAAACGAAGCCATCGTTGCCAGCTCGTTTGAAGTTTGCCGTGGAGTCGCTTGGAGCGCTTTGGATTTCTAGTCGTTTGGTCTTCTTGCCCAGTTGGCAATCCAGATCGTCACCCACTGTGACTGGCACACTCCTTCCATACAATCTGTAAAAATGGAGATGGCAATAAGAAATACTGCATTATAGCTAAATACCTTACCTACCTTTTGAGGCTTTGCACCATCACGTCATGGCAGCCATGACAGGAGGCAGGAACAATTGAGTCTGGTCTAATCTGGTTTTACATGAGAAAAGATTTAGTTTTCCAGGGGGGGGAGTCTCTATCTTTGTGCCTCCTTTTATAGCTTAATTCCATCACATGATGTTGCAAGGTCAATTGGACTGGATTGCAACCATTTCCAGGGTAGTAAAAAGACAAAGACATTGCGGTTATGTCGAAAGTAGAGTGGTTTTTTACTTAGTTAAACTGTGAGCTGGTTAGAGATTAGTAGACCTTACTCCCATAGTTTCTTTTATTTATACATCACTCACACACTTTAGACAGTAAAATCACACTACATGTTTCTACTCTGATAGACCATTATTGAATTCATAAAATACCTATGTTTGTTGTTGTTTTTTATATCAAACATTGAGTGTCGTATTTCCCTGTGTCTGTTGTCTGCGAGGCAGACCCACGAGTTAGCATCATCCCCGTATCATTCCTCAATTTTCCAAAGTTTTTCTTTTCTTTACTTGTCTTTTTTTCTTCTTCAAAAATGTTCACCTCGAATTCGTTATAAAACGACGGCCTTTTTGTTCCGCTTTTCCGCACAATCCAAATATGGAATTGATCATACCATATATGGAATGAGCTTTCCCTACTCCAACTTCGACACTAACATATAGAGTAAAGCTTGATATAGACGCATTTACTTAGGGTTTGCCTCATTTCAGTGTCAGAACATTCACAATTACTTATGAGCCAATAGGAAGTCAGAACATATCATTAATTCAAAAGACTTACTGAAAAACCTGAAGGTAGATGTTGGCCATTAGTTCTACCACACGATTAGCTTTTGGTTTGTTATAAAGACAAACCACGAGGTCATTGCGATCTTTTAGTTGGATTACAATCAGCTGGTCTTTTCCATTGGAAATTTTGAGACCTGTGACCTAAGAAAAAGTAAATGAAATACCATTCAGGTTGAATAAGTTACTATCGCCAATATGTATTCAAGTGGCAGCCATGTTGGATGATGTTCACCATGCTAGGTGGTTTGTACAATGTATTCATTTTTAAGGGAGTAAAAAATTGGCAGCCATGTTAGATGATGTTCACTATAGGTGGTTTATAATAATTCCTAAGGGAATAGAAGTGGCAGCCATGTTGGATGGTGTTCACTATAGGTGGTTGGTAATCATTCCTAAGGAAAGAACAGTGGCAGCCATGTTGGATGGTGTTCACTATAGGTGGTTTGTAATCATTCCTAAGGGAATAAAATTGGCAGCCATGTTGGATGATGTTCACTATAGGTGGTTGGTAATCATTCCTAATAGAATAAGAGTGGCGGTCATGTTGGATGATGATAAAAGTGGCAGCCATGTTGGATGATCACATTTCATTACCTTCTCCAATGGAATTTTTCGCATGATTTTGTACTTCTCGGGTTCCAGTTTGAAAATAAACTTTTCGGTCAGAACAAGGATTCTCTTCACGATTTTGTTGTGCTTGTTGATCTTAATTGATTTAAACAAATGGATAGTTTTGTTAGCCTGGTTAGGCCGCGTTCACAATGTATGGCAGGGTGGGGGGAGGGGAGCAGGTAAAAATTTGGAATGTCCAAAATAATTCATAACATCCCCCTTACTATCATACTATACCCCCGAAGCAGGCTTGTAGCTTCTTCCAACAATGGCATCCCCACTATTTTTCTGATAAAAATTTGCCCATCTGCCCAAAAGTTCCCAGATTCCTCTCAATTTCACCCCCCCCCCCCCTCCCACTCTCTGCCATACATTATGAACGCCTTAGGTCTCTAGTTTGTTAGGCCTCTCCCTTCATTTAAGGGTTTTTCTCCCAGTTGACTGGTTTTCCTTCCTCTGCTAAACCCAAAATCCTAAATTCCATCTGTCAATTAGCGAAGCCCAGCCTTCATTGAGCCCAGGGGTTGTTTCAGGCTATCGTGACAAAAGTTCGCACTCAGTAACTGACCTTCCTGGAGAACGATGAGAAGTGGATAATATGACTCGATGGTGGCAACGCCTTCTGGTACAAAGCACGGTCACATCCTTCGTTGGACTAAAAGAATGCATAAAACCCTTGAACAATATAGCAAAATATGTGGCCAATTTCCTTCGGTTTTCCTTGGTATGCTCTCTTAATTTCCACGATATTCGTCATCTAGCAGTCAAAATGTTGTGGACTCAAGAGGCGTAGCCATGGGAGTCCACAACGTATTTTGACGGCTAGTAGATGACCAAAAAGTGGTAAATAAGAGGACATACCACTGGAGAAAATTGTTTTCTTACCACAGAAAATTAACAATTTTACTGGAAAACAAGGGTAAAAATTTGCAATAAAAAGAGTTTCAATTAAGCGCGCGCGTGATTTGTTGACGTAATTTATTGGTATGTCTTCCTATCTCCCCCGGCTATGGGCCAATCAGAAAGCGACAAAATTCCCAAATGTGGTAAAATATATTATTCTTGTTCAAAACACGGGGGTTAGTATTGATATATTTAGCGAGAGTGTTGTTTGTGGTCCACGAAACCATTTTAAACACCTCGATTATTCGTGTTTGGATCGTATACTCAAAAATCCTTCTGGTCTTGGATTGACATATCACCTATTATCTCCGGACAATCTTTTTTGAAATAAGGTGTATGTCAGGAATGAGGAATACGCGCACTTGGCCTACTAGAATGACTGTACTTCTTTTAACTTTCTACTTTTGAATGAATCAGAAAGTGTGCAGTTTTACCATAGACAAGTAGTCGCCATGCCATCTATCTCGCAAACCCCATGACTTCCTTTGCTTGTTCAAACAGCCGTAGGCAGAACACTTGAGCATCATTTCGTCCATCTCGTCGTCCGGGATTGTAGAGATGAGTTTGTAGGCCCACCACCTAATCCGATGTAAACGTATATGGATGCATGATTATAATGTTATTGATGACTTACTATTGATACTAATCTGAGGATGATGATGTTATCTTAAATACTATTATTGGACGTGGTGAATATAGATGACGAGCAAATATACCTGTCATAAACAGCTTTAGCATAACTAGCTATTTGCCTGGAGCCATGAGAAGGTTCAGGCCATTCAATACTTCTTCCAAAGTCTCTTTGATCTTGGCATCGACTGCAACGAAAGAAAATAATCTAAAAACGTTAGAAAACTCTCTTATCCAACCAAGAGATGAATAACATAAGTTTTGCTCAAAAGAAAGTATCAGCAAATAAAACGTTTTCACTCCATATGAATACAACCGTCTCCTGGGTATCATAAGTCAGTATAATGATAATATGGATTATATCATAAAGTTAAGAATATTACCGATATCTTTGCCTGAGTTCCTCCAGGTATCTTCGTTGTTGATGCCGTTTGAAGCAGTTCATGATCATGTAGGTAGAACGCATCTTGCGTGTTTTGTCTCTCGCAAGACCTCCACGCCAACACTAAAAATATAAAGAATACAGCAAAGCTATCATTCCACGTATCTATCAGATACATGTTATGTGAGAGTCAACCCGATTCAGTTAGTTTTATCTCAGTTCTGCTTTAAAAGGCGTTGCCGTAACGTATTCTCGACTTTCACATCCCCTTAATGCCTTGCGTTTTTTGGGGGGTAACCAATCAAAGAACTGTTCCAAATTGAATGGTTTCTTAATTGAATTTATACTATACCTGCTTTTATCTGTACAATACTGATTATCAGTTTATTCCAAAGTTATTTTTGCATGTACTTTTATGTGGTACAAAAATCTACCACCGCGAGACGTGCATTCCAACGGATGTTTTACCACTCTAGTGATTTCCATAGTAAGTGGGTTTTTACCCTCTGGTTACCCCCCAAAAGACTCCAAGTGTTATGGAATGTGAAAGTAGAGACTAGAATAATAGCAGCAGGTCTTTATTATGCCAAAAAGAACTTTATAGGAGTCCTTCAAAACAAGTGATGCGGTAATAACTAAGAATGGTAAATGGCTTCTTTAAGCAGCACAACTGAGGTTTAGGTCGCAACTATTAACAAAAGAAATGACGTTAATGTCCTTCACGGTCTGTTGTAAGGAATTAGAAACAAATTCAAAAACGGAGATTGAAACATCCGAATTGTCTCCCAAAGAGGCGACTTTACGTAACAAATCGTGAGAAGATCGCGCGCGTTAAGCTCAAGAGTCTTGCGATCTTCTTTCCTCAATCCGAAAGGGGAAAGCCTGGGTCTTCAATATTTCTTTTCTCAAATGTTATGGAGTGTGAGTCGTGCGTCTATTTATCTATATCTACTGATATTATTTTAGCTCCGAGTACGAAGAAACCTACCCTTTGGAGGAAGTTTACCATTGGTGGAATCCTCTCTGCCCTCGCTCGCTCCAATGCGAATATGGTCTGGGGACTTCGAATGAAGATCTTGCTCCTTCCATATTTGACATCTCGAGAGTAGCCCATATCTTCAATGAGAGTCTTCACGCCATCTTTGTCGCTACCGCGATAGTTCGGCCAAGTTTCGTCACAATTCATCTTGTACCTAGAAAAGAATAAAAATCAGAAGAACCAAAAAATGTGGACCTATGGATGAGCCCTGTAGAACACCGTCAGAATCCCATTTATAGTAAAGAAAATGTCCAATGGTTTTCTACCAATATTTACATTTCCTCTTAGGACACAGAAGGAGTGGGTGAGTTCTAAAATATACACTCATGATCATTGCAAGTTTAGTTCTCAAAATTATCACCGCCAAGTTGCGGTAGGACGTGATGCCGGACGTTCTAAACTATTTGCATTGCCGGTGATTCCTACTGATGCACTCACGATTCCGTTGAAGGTTCACAGTTACGTAAGACAGTTGTTTATCAGGAAAAAATTGCATTTGTATACATCTCCGCAATTAATTTTCTTGCAGTTTGAGTGCCATTTTGATTGTTATTGCTCAAAGTCAAGCAACTATTATTTTCTGATTCTGACTTACCTTGTGAGAAAACGTTTGTAGTTCGTCCTGAATGCATAGCCTGCTCGTCGTACGCGAACGTTTTCCAGTAAACCAAGATAGTCAACCTTTTAAGGAGAAGAGTGTTTGTGCGTAAGACTACTGAGGTGAAAATGCAAGGGCAATAACAGTAGCTGCAATAACAGCAGCTAACAACAACGGTAACAATAACAAAGACTGCCTTAACAAAATCAGGAAGAATAGAAACAGGTGGGGCAGGAGTAACAACGGAACTGAACAACAATATAGCAAAAACAGTGGCATCATAACTGAACAACAAAAGCCAAAAACGAGGAGAACAAAAACAGCATAGCAAAAACAACCAGGTCCACATCTTTCCACTATTATTTACTAAGCCTTTTTACAAAATGATTTGCAGTAATTACAACAATCCCGGCTGAGGAGCAGAATCAACAACGACAACAGCATAAGCGACAATACAGTTACAATAACACCGCAAATGACAGTTACAACAACACCGCAAATGGCAGTTACAACAACACCGCAAATGGCAGTTACAACAACACCGCAAATGGCAGTTACAACAACACCGCAAATGGCAGTTACAACAACACCGCAAATGGCAGTTACAACAACACCGCAAATGGCAGTTACAACAACACCGCAAATGGCAGTTACAACAACACCGCAATTGGCAGTTACAACAACACCGCAAATGGCAGTTACAACAACACCGCAAATGGCAGTCACAACAACACCGCAAATGGCAGTCACAACAACACCGCAAATGACAGTTACAACAAGGAGCAACAGCAACGCAGTACCAGTAACCACAATGACAATAACAGAAGCCAATATTAAGAAGGCTCTTATTTGAACTTTTCCTTACCTGGTTGCCAACGACTTTTTCATCAAACAGAGAAGATGATTTGATGTCATTAGGCTTGATGCAGCGTACATAGAAAGGTCTCTGTTATTAAACAATAAATCGGTAAGTTCGCGTCTCAAAACTATTTATTTTTAGGATAAGATTAGTATATGTAATAGGACTCCATGCTGTCCAATTAAGAAATAATTGGACGAGGAAAATTCCGAGGACTTCCAAAATTATTATGCAATTATTATCTAATTATTCCTTGATTGGGGAGCATGAAATCCCATTACCTATTAATTATATAGCTGCCTAATTAATCCCATATCAACAAGACCTGTTACATCTATGGGATTAATGAGAAGCTGTATAATTAAACCCAAAATTGTTATAACAATGACCTTGGACTTGAGTTTCTCCACCAGAGCCAGCATCGAGTTTTTGAATAAAGTCCCAGCGGTACCAGGACGTTGGGTGACCTGTCAATGAAAATATAAACCAATCATATTTCAAATTTCGTAGTCTAAAACAAGGAAGCGAGCAAGTCACAAATTATAAACCAATCACATTTCAAGTTTCGTAGTCTATAACAGGGAAGCGAGCAAGTCACAAATTATAAACCAATCACATTTCAAGTTTCGTAGTCTATAACAAGGAAGCGAGCAAGTCACAATTTATAAACCAATCATATTTCAAGTTTCGGAAGCTAGCACGTCACGTGTTATGCCGCGTATCTCATCACTGTAGTCACGAGTTTGATCCTCAGATCTTCCACGTGTTTGCGTCGTCATCCTTCTTTTCTACATCATCTTTTTGAAGACACATCGGACCAGGTCCTGATCGGGACGAAATTCGTACGTTACAATTAGGTGACAAATATTTTGAAATATTTTCCTAAAAAATATTCTGTACCGCTGTGATGGCTTCTTGACCTTCAGGCCACATTTCTTGTAACGCCTTGTGTTCACTGAAAATTTAAAATCAGCACAGTTAATTCGAAGTCATTTGTTCACGAAAGACATCTTGGGCGCCTGAAGGAATTCAAAGTGAAGCTACAAAATACTAAACTAGATAATGGAAGGTTTTTCTGTGGTTTGGGGTAAAAAAAAAGAAAAGAGCCAGGGGTGTTTTTCGTCCTTCTTCCTGGACCTTGCACCAGTGTAAGTTGAGACTGTTGTTTGGGGGGTATGAAGAGGCAAAGTGCATGTTGGGAGTAGTAGGACAGTAAAAAGTCAAAAGTAGGATCGCCAACTTGTAACTTCCCAAAGAATTAAATTGAATAAACTTGCCTACCTGTTGTAAAGAAGACGCTTGAAATCCTGATACAGCGTATCTTTGTTCTTCTCCAAGAAACCATTGACATCATAACTAAAAGAGCCATAAAATTGGGCTTTGATTTAAATCGCGTTTCTAGTGACCGGGCCTGACTTTGAGGTTTAGCAAGCAAGAGTCCATATTGGACATCAAGTGATACTTACACAACATCACCAGCAAAGTGCTTGATGCCAAAGTCACGATGGAATTCCATGCTTCTGTCTGAGGGGTCAGTCTGTGTAGATAATTATATACATATATATATATATGTAATAAGATTGACATTTTATCTTATGTCGCTTTTGAGACGAAGGATACTCACAAGTCTGCTCTTGTAGTGATGGTGCTTTCCAAGTTTCTGGTCCATAGTCTGTAGGAGCATCTGTATGAACAAAAAGATTTTATTGCCAACCTGTGCAAAGGCTGCTGAACCTTGATATTCTTGTTCAAGGTGACACAGAGTCGATTAGACTTTATTTGGGAATAGGAATACTGTTCAAAAGCAGGTCGTAACCTTAGTTTTTTTAGATATACTTTGCTCAGTTGCGAAAAGGCACGAACGATTTGCAGAAGCATTAGTTAAGGATGGGAAAGGCTTTCTCCTTGACCATTTTCTTTGAAAGGGCCGGACTATTTGATAGCTCCACATAGCTTAAAGTAGGGCTTCGTCGAACTATAAGTGTTCAGATGCCGACTTTCGGTCATTGAAAAATGTCACTAACTCAATCCGTCGTAAGTTTAATGAACGGAAGTCAAAACAAGAGAAAACCGGTGCTGCGCGTGCGCATGGAGTCGTCTGGGTGGAGGACAAAGATAAGCGATCTAATCGGCCTTGGCTAACAAGTTTTACCTGGTCAGTGATCTTTCCAACGTTCAAGCATCCTTCATCCATGATAGCAAAGATTCCCTTGTGGTTTTGTTCAATCAGGTCGCAGATGATTTTGTTGTTGAAATAATCGACCTTTTGTGGAGAAAAGTGTAGTGTTTAACGTTAAATTCAATTGACCAAGAAATTACAATTCAATGATAACCAAACGTTAATAAATTTAGAAAGAGGCATTAGAAATGCGAGGAAAGCCAAGCGGCAATAAGTTCTTACAAAGGAACAACTGAAGCCTCAGTTGTGTGGCATTTCATTAAAACATAGAATCTCTTGAATCTATTCAATCTCAATATGTCATGATGGAACGTTCTTACGTGCAGCCAAATTTGTTCTTATTAGAAATGTTTGTTAAAAAAGTAGAATCTCTTACAGCCATCCACCCTCGGGGATTTTCACAGTACGGAAAAGACGTGATAACCAACTCTAAATTCTCGAGTATGGTAATGACACGGTCACGTCATATGAGTGAGTGAGTGCTTACTTACATCTTCCCATTCGATTCCCTCGCGGCGATACTCCTCCTGTTCTTCCTTCAATACCAGTTCGATGAAGAGCTGCTGCAGTTTCTCGTTGCAGTAGTTGATGCACAACTGCTCAAAACTATTCTTTCCAAAGATCTCGAAACCATAGATGTCAAGAACACCAATGACGGAGCACTTGCCGTGGTGTTGTTTGTCACGAATCTCTATGCTTTCGTTAATGCGGCTGACTATCCAAGTAAACAAGCGATCGTAGATAGCCTATGGGTACAAATAGAGTCGAGGCAACAAATTATGAAAAACAGTAACATATTTTGCCACCATGTTAAATATGGTTCAAATGCCCCTCAAAACACTGGAAATTGCAGTTCCGAGTCTCTCAATTTCAAAAAAATATCGGAAGGGGAAGAGGGGCCGGGGCCAGTCATTTTACCGAACCCTAGATGCGGTGCCCCATTCACTGCGCTCCGCGGTCCCTGACAGAGCATGGCATTCATTTAGTTGAGAACAATAATAATCATCAAAGCATACCTTAGCAAAAGCATCCCTGCCATGAGATGCCTCTTCTTTGCTGTGCCCTCTTTCCATGACCTCTCCCTTCGCTGCTACCACTCTAAAGCACAAGGCTTTCTCCAGTTCCGATGGCCTGACTCCCAGTAAACCTGCAATGATTCTTAGCACATCCCTGTTTTTGATGACAACAGAGTCGTCGTCTTCGACGTCAAACCGAACATTTCCCTGCAATGAACGGAAAACAGAATTATTCAATTCAATTTTATATTGCCGCAAACTAATCTAAATAAAAATTCCGATGGGGAGGATTTACTGGCACCCCATGCAGTACACCCATGAATACGCCCGTGCATATGAGGCTAGAATCATACCAAGTGAAGAACTGCTGCCACCAGTTGCCAGATAGTCTTTTGTTCTTCTCCTCTAAAGCCAACAGCTTTCATAGAATCGCAGTTGACTTTGTAATGTTTCTGGTCGTTGATGGTCGATACCTAAAAACAAAAGAAATTTGTCACTGAAAAATGTTCTAAAGGAAGAAACAAAATCGTTAACAGTATCAGAGTAAACGTATCTTATCCTAAGTCGATCTACCGACTGCCTTATCAGTTGAGTCGCAGGGTCTGTTAAGCCCCGTTTACACTAGCGATTTTTGCTGCGATTTTGTCCATAATACATAATGGTAAAAAAAATCTACTTGTAAAGATTTTTTTAAGGATGCCAAGGTTTTCCTAGACGAATGTCTCTTTTGAAAGATGAGATAAAAGATTTTATAATTCCAAAAATAGCCACAAAAATCGCAGCAAAATTCACCACAAAAATCGCAGCAAAAATCACCACGAAAATCGCCACTGTAATTAAGCTGGGCTTTAGGCATTAAGCCTTCCACTCAAGAGTGGTAAACGCATTAGATTTTTTTTTGTTAGTTATTTTGTGATTTGGAACAAAATTAAATGAATTTAATTCCTTACCTTGACTTGCTTGCCTTGCTTGGTGTAGTAGTAGTCCTTGGGATCTCCGGTTAAGCCATATTCTTGGAGAGTTTTATCTGGTGCGCCGTCTAGAAGCTAAAACAAAGACGTTGCCGTGTATAATAAATAATCAATGAATGATTAATGTATTGTAATGACATCGACAACAAAAATGTTAACAACAACCGTGATTAATGGCAATGACACAAAGCAAGAGAATATGAACTGTATGACTACATAGGGGGGATTCCTTCTCTTAGTTCATATTCTCTTGCACATATACATGTAATAAATGACAATAATGATATAATATTGGCAACAACGACAATTACCTGGTAAAATGAATGGAAATTTCTTTCCCCTTTTTGCTGTTTGACGACTCTTGACTAAAAATCAAATAATATTTAGAGGAAAAAAAAGGACGAAAAGTGCATTATGGGATTTTTGCATGTTTTGATCCACAGGAATCCCATGACACACTAGTAATCTGTGTATGAACAAAATGGTGCATGGCAGACACAATGAACACTTCTCTTCACTTTTCCCCCTCTGTCCACTTCAATTTTAAGATCAAGAATATGAGTACCAAGTAAGTAGGTTATTGTTAAAGATTTATTGTAGCTTTTTCCTAGTCAAAAGCTAAGAATTGGTGAGATTTTTACTTGGAGAGGTTTCTTATAAACCCTTGACTTTTAAAAATCTAGTTTTTATATAAATAGTCAATAATTCGCGAATATGCAAGTTATTGACGTGTAGAAGAGCTACCCTCCCCTTATCTTAAGGTCTAAGCAAGTTATATTGCGTCCAATAGCGTCAGATTTCGACGTGCTTTACTACAATGCTAAAGAAAAGGCCAATGCAGCTTAGTAGCAATTGCTGAAGGTTGATGAAGGTTATATGTTGCTTGCTCAGCGTTGCCAAGCACAATTTTTCCTGCATATTTTTTTTCTTTGCTGACATCATTTATAATGAATATAATATGTTTCAAGCTCAGTAAGCAACATACATATGCAACAAAACCTATAGCTGAAATAGCTTTATATGCTTTCATGTTTCGTTTGAGTACCTTTTCCAGAAGATAGTTGAAAATATGTCCCCCAATAGGATCCCCTTTGAAGTCAAAGTCAATGTCCATGTATTTTCCAAAACGACTGGAATTGTCGTTTCGGTTTGTCCTGGCATTTCCAAAACTCTCCAATATGGCATTAGATTTGAGGAGAATATCTTTGACCCTAAAGGATGCCAAATTGATAAAAATAAACTCACATTCTAACTACATGAAATAGTATAAAATTGAAGGGTTAAATGCACAAACAACAAAATGCTTTAAAAATTATAGATTGAAAAAAGACCAAGAGACAAAGCTGATAAATTGATTGGCTCTTTCTTGGTGTTGAAGATAATAAAACAATAGCCAAGGATAATGAATTTGGAGCTAATGAGCAATATATCCTGCAAAACAAAACCTAACCCAGAATACAATAAAGCTTGCTACACTAAGAAAGATTCAATTAATTGAATAAGTTAAATGCAGTTGATTGATCACCATGTGGTTGATCGTACTCCAACAAAATGCCTTAGGCACTGTATACAAGCAAGGATATTATACACCATTACCAGGCGCCAGATTAAATTGATGAATCAATATCATAGGTGGCCAATAATATAATCAATACTCCATTTGAAAGTTCTGTTCAGTGACCACGAATAATAGTTTTCCAAGCCCAGGTTGGTGTACATACAGAACATGATGAAAAGAGTATAGTTGTGCTATGTGCGGAAACTCCATCCTCAACATGAAACTACTATTCATGGTCACTGAACGGAAATGTAAAATGGAGTATTGTCAGGTTGAATGAGAGACCTCTGAGGGGGAGTAGCTATAGGGGGCTATAAGCCCCTGCACTTCTTACTCATATCCACTAAATTTTAGCATCCCCCATCCCTCACTTTTACCCTTCTGCATACTAACTAGTCTTATATTTTCCAATCTAAGCTTTTTATTGAGCTCTACTGTTCTTTTGAATGATCTTATTGGCCCATTAGAGCTGTTGATTTTTAAAAAATGAGAAAAGTATTGTTGAAATTTGGGTTTTAAGGCAAAATTCCATAGAGGATATTACATGGGCATGCAGAGATATACGAAATTTATCTTTGAGTGTTGAAAAGATCTCTCACGAGAGAGATATTTTCAATATGAGAAGGTAAATTTTGTATCTCTGTGCACCCATGTAATATTCTGTTTATTATATATTTATCCATAAAATCAATTTCATAAGCTTTTTATCATCATAAAAAGTTTTTATTCATAAACAAATAGCTTATACACATGGTAACAATATTTTTACATGTGAAAATAACATGTTAAAATAACATGTGAAAATATCAGTTTTTTGAAAAAGAGAAATATAGGTATTTTATGGATAATAATAAATAAATAGCTTATATACACATGGTAACAATATAATGTGAAAATATTCAGTTTTTTCGAAAAAGACAAATTTTATGGATAATCATAATGATAAATTAGCTTTCCCAATAATAATTTGCTAAACGATCTATAGCTGCTGTAGGCTGATCTTAACATCAATGCGTATATTTTGATAAATAATTGAATTTCAATACTTGTCAAATGAAACAGTAATTTTATTCTTTTACCTTTCAATTTCTTTTTGTTTGGAGACATTTGTAATGGCGGCAATGAAATTCATGATGATTTTTGAGGCTTCTGTCTTCCCAGAACCACTCTCACCTATGAATTTAAAAACAAGGGAAAAAAGGGATGAAAAAGATTAAGGAAATTAAATTTAACTTTGAAAATTTTACAGCTCAGACACACTGTGGTTTTGGTTTTGGTTTGAACATTTAGCTTAAAAAAATTCTAGGTTGGCCAAAAACAGACAAGGGCATAAGGGTTAATGTATATCTTATAAAATAGAGTTCATAAATTTAGGAAAGAGGATTAGAAGATCAGTTCTGCCATGAGACAAGCCTGAAATTCATGAATTTGTTTGGCTCAGACAGAAAGTTTGTAAGTGTTAGAGCAGCCACATGGCTGCCTTTAAATTTCCCACCCACACTAGGAATACCCTATTAAAAGGTCACTAGACAGACAGTATTGTTTTTTATAAGGATAGGCCAGATATTTATAATATTTGTGTGCAACCACCATGACTTATTTTTAATTTTCAAAATAGTTAACTAAAATTATTGAAAGTGAGCGAGGCTAACATGGAAATGCAAGGGAAATGCCACACATTCTATTGAAAAAGGCTGGGTTTTTTTCCTTTTTCTAGTTAGCCTCGCATTTATGAGAGAAAGGTCAATATTGAGAAGGGTCAATTAAATCATAGAAGTGTTTTTCTACATAATGAAATATAAGATTTGAAAAATAACTTTAACAATAATTATTATTCCATTTACTGTTTAACAAAATTCTTTTGGGAAATTAAGGAGAGGACACTCAAACCATGAAAAATTAGTAATTATTTCATGAACTTTCTATACTAGTGTTTCAACAACACAGCATGGATCATTGTGTTCTAATAGTGTTTAAAATAAAATAAATGTTATTTCCAATCAAGGGATGATTTACAAAATGCATTTTTAAAAAAGTGATAAAAACTCAAAGTGTTTGTAGTTTGGGCGTACCCAATGTAAAATTCTTAATTCTAACTAGTTTGTACAATATTATTGCAAAACTTTTGTTTTTGTTTCTATATTTCAATCATGCATTACTCTTGATTACCAAATTTCTCTCTCGGGTAAAACAAAGTATTGGAATTTGAGCTGTTTTATTAAAGTGAACTGTTATCGTAGAGATACTCTTAGCTTTTGATTTTGAATTAGGATCATCATTTATGTATCAGTAGTTAAGTATCATTGTCCGTTTTGTAAATTAAATATATATATGGATTTTTCATTAAAATGTAAAATTAAAATGTGCTTGCACAATCAAGACATGTAAATGTCAGTGTTCTTATGAGTTACTCTTACAAGCTATATATGCAACATGATTTACTTTAGCAAAAATATATTAAGAATAAAATTTACCATAAATTTAAAACGTTTTCCCAAACACACAAAACTGTTGCACCATGCATAAATAATGAAGATTTATAATCGAATATTTCAACATTTTCGCTAGATACAACAATTTTATTAATGGATTTAATAGTCATTTAAAAATATATATATAAATTTCTTAATACTTATTAGGTGTGCATTTGCGCTTAATTTCTTATTATCTCTTGCGAATTATTTTTGAGAATGATGACGTCTCATTGACGTTTTACCTAAATAATACCTCAAACCATGCATAAATGCCTATTGTTTTGAAAATTCTTTCATTGTTTCTATCACTCATTTCACTCCTCTCCATAGCAACTCCAGTTCCAAAGTTTAAAATTCACACCAGGGGTTGCATCGTAAGAAAACATTTTACCAGTTCGATTCTCTAATCAAGAACTTAAAAGTTGAAGTTATTTTTAAGTATTACTAATGTCTTGAAAAAGTTTGAAAACTTTTAAATCCAAATTGTCTGTGGCTTGGGATCAAAGGATTATTCCAATCAAAAGAATTCTTTTATGCACGAAAACCGTCATGAGCTTAAATATGCAAACTACAGGTCTTAAAACATGGAAACAACTTAAGCTTATAGGATACATCACAAAAACATAGATATTCAGCATTTCAGTATTCAATATTTCCTAGAAATACAAAATGTCCTCACCTGACAGAGTGAAATTTCAAAAGGTTTCAATGAGCAATTTACCATAAAAATAACGTTATTAGGATTCCAATATGAATATTTATTCAAATAAAATTCGAAAAAGTTTTCGTGACAATTTTTGGTTCTCAAATTTAAAATTCAGTTAATTTGAAGTGTTATTTATTGACACCTTCAGTCAAAATTGACTATGATCGAAGTGCCAAAAAGTGATGTTCAAAACATACAACATAAGAAATAAAAAACTGTTAAAATGAGAGTCCATGATAATAACACTTTCTCTAATGAAGTGGAATGATGATTTAGTAGAACATTAACCTTACCAGAAATAATAATACAACTGTCTTCAGAGTTTCTCTTCATCGTAGTATAGGCAGCATTGGCCAAGGCGAAAATATGAGGTGGTTTTTCGTACATTTCTGATTTACGATATTCCTTGACATTATCCGGCCCATATATATCTAAAGTCGTGTAGGGATTGACTGAAACTACTACTTCGCCAATGTAGGTGTAAATTCGCTCTTTTTCGAATCGAGTTTCAAGGTTTTTCATGAAGGCAGATTTAGTGATTTCGTCCATAAGGACGAAATCCCCTGTGCCATATTCTGGACTTTCTTGCTCCGCCATGATGAAGAATATATATCAATATTGACTTCTCTCTCAAGTAGCAAACCGCTAAGCATATATTTCTTATATTGTTGCACAATTCTGATTGGTTTATAAAATATACTACACTATATAAGCCAATCAGATTGGCTTACGGGCGATTTGGGTTTTCTTGGGTGTGTGGGCTGTCGATTTGTTAGCCACGCTATTCGATACACTTAACAAGGCTTTTATCTTATCAAAGCGATCACATACACAAGTAAATCTTAAATTATTCAGTCAGATGTAAACTAAACGTGCTTTGAAAGCCCTGGAACGATTAAGGGTATTTTTTAATGCCTAGTTAATATTGATCAAATGAGACAATCAAGAAACCACTGTCTGATGATGTTTTCAAATATTTTTAATGCTTCAGTTATTTCCCCTGATCAAAGTAAATACGTCAATAGAGGTCAGAACAAAACTTTAGGGGTCAAATACCCTCATGATTGACGTAGCAATGGAACATATTTTTTTCAAGCGGCCCAGGATCGAGGGGGCGGTAGAAATATGTGTCATAGATAGACACTGTTAACACAGGTAATGGTATTGAAGTGTAACGTCTAGAAAGTACTAATAAACTCTTATAAACAAAGTCCATAGACTTTGAAACATTTAATCAAATAACATATATAAACTCATAACCAATAAATTATGCATGTTTTTATAAATAATTTGCCTGTCTCAGTCTAGTTCGACATGTTTCCTCACTTTAATATGAGATGATTATTGCACGCGAGGCACTCTACATTCCCTGGAAGTATCCACGAGAATGCTTGCACGATAGGGTGGCGAAATATGGATGAACCAACTTTATGAACGCAAATACAATTTGAACTTTGAAAAAATAAAGATTGGATGCAATATGCAATGCGCAAAAAAATTGGTAGCGATCTATAGTTTAGATTTTGATTTTTTGATGACGTCATGTGAAAACCAGCAATAGGTGAATCGTACGATCTCGAGTACAATACACCAGTTTTACATTCAATGCATACCGCTGTTCTTGAAGACTACAGACTCATTTGCACAGGCTTACCCTCGTTTATACTGTCATGTATACGCAGATACCATTAGAAGTCCGTGGGATTTCAAAACGTTGGTATTGTTCAAGCTGCACATTGACATTTGCAAATGATTAATTCACTCTTAAGCGAGGCTAAGCTGCACTAGAGAGATGAGTCTTGCGTCTTAAAACACAGCGGTATTTACGGAATGAGAAAAGGGACTCTGCCTGTGGTTAGATGGCAGAACAACAAAACTCGGGGAATAAAACTCCTCTGCTCTCGGAAATTGAATTAAAACGATTGTATTGCTCCTGCCCTCTTACGTGGCTACACCATCACAAGAACTTTCAAAACATCACAAGTAGACCTAAGAGAGAAGATCGTGCGATTTTTTGTTTATAATACACTGAACAAATTTGACAATTTTTAATCAAAATTGGGTACTATTAACGATTTAATTGTACTTCCCTTGTCCAATCAGAATCTAGTAATGTTATTAAGTGTATCATAACGATTAAGAAATCTAGCTGTTTTCCTGCGGAGGCGCAGGTTCCCGTAGGGCAGGGCGAATATGCTCAAATAACAAAACATTTTATGACAGAGCAAAGGAAGGACAAAAGAAATCTCTTTAAAAAAATCTCACTAAAATCAGAACGATGGCAATCTTCCAATACGATTTTACAATTGTGAAATACATTGTGAGACCGGAGTTCCTGTCAGGCATGATTCCAGCTCAATTTGCTTCAGATCCATTCATCGTGCTGGCGCACCCTTTTTAATATGGGCATCCTGCTATAGCAAACAGGTTTTCCTAGCTTGTGTTACGCTACAATACTCTTCTAATTGATTATTGTTAATGGAAGCCTCATCTCCTCTTGTAACATGGACAAACGTAACTATAAACAGCATAGGAAGAGATACCTAGCTAAAAACTAGTGTGAGCTGCGTTGGTGTTTCTAATGAAACTGTAATGATGAAAAGGTAAATTATACACCGTGAAAAGATGAAAAAACTTACTTTATTTGCTTAAGTTTTTTTCATCTTTTCACGGTGTAACATTTACCCTTTTATCATTACTATAAACAACATATGCACAAGTGGCGGATCTTCATAATTACCGTTGCTATGTCCCACAAGCTTAACGAATTATCTTGATTATCACAGAACTTAAAACTCTGATCGCGGAAAATTGATTATAAAGATATTGAAGACATTGAAAATTGATTTTGAGTTTCAATAGTTTACTGTCCTGCAAAAAGAATAGAAAATTGCCTCGTAGTCCTTGTAGTACTCTTTAAAACAGATAATGAGTAGTTGTTTGCGGGACAAGATTTTAATTCCATTGTGAAAACTGCTGCAACGGTGATTGGTTCGCTATTGTTTGAGTCAGAACTATGAATTGGGTAATCACGCTTGAAGGTGCGTTTACACGGAGCAATTTTCTCTGCAACTTGTGTCGCAACGCTGTTGCGACACAGTTTGTCAGAGTGCTCATTACGCGGGGCAACAGAGGTGCAATCGTTGTCAAAAGTGGAAACGAATTCTACTTTTCACAACAATTGCTGCAACCTGTCTCGCGATATTTTTTCAAATTGCCCTGTAGGTTATAAGCTGCAATACTCTTACCTTCTTTGTCGCAACGTTGTTGCGAGACAAGTTGCAGAGAAAGTTTCTCCGTGCATTCGCGTTTCGAGACTGTGCATGTGCCTTAGTGCTTATCATTGTGTTGTCAATGAAACCTAAAAGAACCACAGGGCCTGTAGAGAGAGAGGCCTAGAGCTTTGATGGTATATATTAAATAACTGTTACAAATCTCGAATGCTTCTGATTGGTTGGGTGCGCGTTCATTATGAGAGCACACAGCATGCGCGCGCACTTTCAGTTGCGTCAATCCCCCCAAAAAACGACGGTTATTGAAATTTGTATATTTTATAAAGGAAATAAAGAACTTGCTTACTGTGCTGTGTGGAGTCATAAAGCACTTATGGGGATTGGCAGAACACTCGAGAAGTGTCGAGATCGTCGAGAAGATCCGCTACTCGTCGTGCTTCTCTCGTGTTCTGCCAACCCCGCGTGGTTTACGACTGCATATACAGCACGCGCACGCGTTTTCTATATATTTCTTCACATCACAACACACTAGACTTTTGGTCAACTATGCTAGTTCTCAAATTCTTAGCGTGCTCTGAGGTCCTTGACACGTGAAACTAACCTCAAGGCCAAGATGGTTAAAATATCCATCACCATAGATTATTTTTCAAACCCAATTCAGTTATAATCAAATTATTTACGTGCCTTTGTCAGGATAAAGCAGAAAATATTTCCTTCTAATTGAACCCAGTTTAGTTTTTATTCGTGAAATGCATGTACACTATATACTTTTTCATGTAATGAGAACCCATTGGCATTGATCATCACTGAATGAAAAAGTTAAAAATGACTCAATCACAGTCTGTAAGGCAATGTTCATCTACTGCAGCAGTCAACTGCCAAAGAACAGCAATTTTAAATCCGCTTTTCAACCACTATCACAGGAAATCCACTCATTTTTTCTAAACTTCAAATGACCGGATAATTAGCCTACGTTTCTTAGATGATTCCACTACCACTAGAAAAATGTTTGTTGCTTCTTTTAGTTATCTTATTGCCAGCAAACACTTTATCAGACTCTGACATTATGATATGCCTTACCAAGTCTTACTAATACACTCAACAAAATTACTCTATTCTGATTGGACAAAAGGAGTATAATTAAATCGTTATTTGTACTCTAAAGTTTCAATTAAGCTGCTCAATTTTGTCTTATCGCACAATCTTCTCATACGATTCGGAATTTTGAAAACTTGTCATTCAAAACAACACTCGTACCTATCAATCCCGAATTGTACTGGAGATCATGTGATTTCTTATGCTAATTTCTTGTTCTAGTATGGCACTTATTTTTATTTTCTGGTACTCCTGAAGAACCCCCAGGCCAAACCGGAGATTTTGTAAAGAATTCTATGACAGTGTTATAGCATATAGCAGAATCAAGGTACCTGTATCATTGTACTGTTTCTGCAATCCAGGCAACCTATGATGCACCTAAGTTTTTTGGTTAAAGGATGGCACAGATCCTCTTGCTCATCAAGTGCTCAGTAAGTTGGTGCAATGGCAGTGGCCAATCACAACAGTGAATGTTGAATTGTTACCAATAAGAACAAGGGCCCTGTTCACAGTCAGAAATGTAACTTTGGCATGATGGGAGGATAGTGAATGAACATGAAAGGGAGAAACTGCTGAATTTTAGGGTAGTATATTGGCTAAGCCCTATCCATTAAATATTTGCAAACCTTTGAGTAACTTTTGTTTGTACAGGCAATCCAACTTACCAGGACCATTCTTAAAATTGTAGCCAATCACAGTGTAGAATGAAAACAAAGCAGTCCAAATTGGAGGCAATCATAAGCAAGCAAAAAGAAGAAAAAACACAAACATTTATCACAAATTTATTGGAATGACCTTGTGATTGATTGAAGTCGATGGAAGACAAGAAGCCATTTTATCTTAGAAGTTGCCAGGATTGCAGGAATTTTATACAAAACAGAAACCTACAAATTTCTTCGAAAAATACCTATACCTTGAAACAACCTCTGGGGTGATGAAAGTCAGGGCACAGCTAACTCACAAACTGAATTGGGATTTAACTTGTTAGGAGGTGGAGAGGGAGGAGAGAACCCTGAGAAAACACCTTGAATCAAGGAAGGGATTAATTTTCTACTCACATGTGTGAAGAAAAGGTGAGAAGCCACTTCATGAAGATCAAAATCACAAAAAGAATACATACTTATAAGGTATTTAGTTACATTTATATACATTTCTGGTTACTTCATTTATCATATTAGCGTACTCTAACATGACCAATCACTTCTAGTTTTTTGACAATTTGTCTTTCTCTCAAAACATGTTCAGCTACATTCAGCAGGGGAGTCCATCCAGTCTGCGTCACCAGTAAAAATAGCAATCCATATTTCTTTTCATCAATTCCAGTTTGTGTTTGTTTATTGGATACCGGCAATGATGTTGGGTGTCAATTTGTATGCACTTAGCTTCGTCTCAGTGCATCATACTTGTTCTCCAAGTCCAGCTTGGGCCTTCTGTCAACTGGATTATCTGATGATCTAGAGCCATGTTTTACTGTCTCAAAGCTTCTACTTCCAGGTGGCTCTTTGCTGTAAAGCACAAATAAATATTTCTTTTATTTAGAGGTCTGGTCTATTAAACAAAAACGAAATTGATACCCTGAAACAACCTCTGTGCTCATCAAAGAAAGATCATGGACTTGCAGATTAAATTGCAATTTAGCATTTGTTAGCATTTTTAGGTTTTGAGAGGGACGAAGACTGTAGAACCAAGAGAAAATCCCTTGAATCAAGGGAGAGACCTAACAAACTCCACTTGCTGTTGCATGTGATGGTAAGCTTACCTTTTACTGTCCTGCACTGCTGCTTGTAGTGATGGAAATGCAATCTCACTATTTATTTCAGGAGCCTTCCCCTTGACCCCTCCACTCATTGCTAATTTATTTCTCATTCCTGGTGGCCTATATGCCCCTGGTGGACGGTAAACATTTCCCACTACGTTAGGCATTTCTTTTTCCTCAGGCTTACTTGCTTGGACTGTTTGTTGGGCTGTAGCTTGCTGCCATGGACTAGCCTTTTCTTTTTTAGCTAACAGCTCACCTTGATAAATAAATGATGAAATATCAATATGGAAGTGTAAAATAATGTTATAGTCGGTCACCTAAAAGCTACGAAGACAGAATCAGTGACAGGGCTCAAAAAAACAGCTGGTAAATGGCTAGACATGACATTAGAATTTTTAAAATAACTTTCCCATTTCTCAATTCAGGTCTTTGAAACTTAACCAAAATTTTTACTGAACTACAAAAAGTAAAATTGCAAAAAACATGGATCTGTGTGTTATGGCCAAGCCTGAAAAACTTTTGAATTGAATTGGCAAAGTTATTTCAAAAATGCTGATCTCTGATGTCTTTGGGCTGGGTATGGACCAACCACACCAAGTTGGCCTGGTCAAAATATGATCAATCAAAAGGATCAGCCTAAGAAGTGTTTGGATAGACAGGATTGAGGCCCCGTCCACATGCAAATTTTTATATCCACAAATTTTGCAGATGCAAAAATTTCCAGGTACGTGTGGACCTGAGTCAATTTTGACCATCCATTGCCCTTGGCTGGCAATTACTTTTACTCTGAATTCACCAAGCCTGTGAGCATTTTTCAAAGACCCAGTCAGAGCTAAAGAAACTACAGCAAGACATCTGACAATGTCCAGTCAGAATTGGAGCTCGTCCAATCAAACCTTTTCCTTGCTGATCATTTGGCCAGCAAAGTTGAGCCTGAGCTTAAACTAATTTGGCTTATCACCATGAACAGTGACTAATAGGGCATAATTATTGTTTGCCTGTTAGTTTTTTAAATAACTAATACTGAGTACAGTAGAGGCTTTGTACCATCACGTGATGGCAGCCTGGACAGGCAGGAGGCAGGAACAATTGAATCTGGTCTAATATGATTTACATGAGAAAAAATTCAGTTTCCCAGGTAATAAACACTCTATTGTTGTGCCTCCAGTCATGGCTGCCATCAAGTGATGATGATACTATCTAGCTTGTGCTATTTACTTACCATCTTCATTAAATTCTTCTCGCTCCTCTTCTTCATTTGCTTCTTGTTCCTGTTTATCACTTTGGAAAAAAAGATTGGGGGAGGATGAGTTCCTACTAATCACTCAGAGTCAGGAATAGAACCACCCAACTCAATATCAATGAACCTTAGAGGTGAGAGGCAAGCATTTATCACCACACCATTTTCACTTGTTATTAGCCAATCAATTTGAGCTGTGGATACTTACGATATTTGTAGTGTCCCTATTCTTAAGCCAGAATAGTCCTTTTCCTGTGGTTGCTGGAAATCTATCCATTCTTCATCCTCCTATGAGGAAATGCAAAAAAAAAAATCAGCAGAGGGGGCAAAATCCAGAGAACCTGAAGGTAGAATTCTTTTGGAGAACTTTTATAATACACATATATATGGTGTGTCTGTCCAAGGAATAACCAATAAAAAAATATTAAAAATAACCACTTCTATTGCATTATAGTGTGAAAGTAGATATAGGAGGTTAATCCTGCCAAGAAAATCTCTTAAGATAGAATTGGAAATTAGAAATTGATTTGTTTTTGGAGGGAGGAATATCAGAGAAGCCAGGGGAAAACCCTCAAAGCACTGAAGGGAACCAAACTGAGCCTGTAAATCACAAAGCGCTCCCACCCACACCTGCCACCCCCCCAAAAATAAAAAGCATAACTTCACTCTATTTGTCTACAATTTCCTGGGTTAGGTAAAATCAGTCTAGTGCATAGAACTATGATACTATTTGTCTCACAAAAACATATTGAGTGTGAGTTGGTTTCAAATTAATTCATTTACAATCCCTTGCTTTTCACAGCCCCTCTCTCATGTGTGCCAAATAGGGTGACCTTGAGAATATCTTGAGAATCAGTGGCGAACCATAACTCGGTTTACATTCATTAAATCAAATTTCCTCCTTGCTTTCAAATTTTCCTGCCTGAATTACATAATAGGAGTATTATATCGGCATATTGAATTTTTCTCTCGTTTGAATGAACCGGCTGACTTAGCACGAACATAGTTAGAATTTGTTTAGAAATTAATCACGTTTTAATCAGATCTGACGGTAAGGCGTGAAGCCTAAATAAGAGATCGCTTCATATTCTTTTCATACCTTCCCTGATATAGCCTGATTTGTTGCTGTAAACTTTTTACTGCTTTGATCTTTGGATTCATCTTTCTTGGGTTGGCTGACTTGCTTGGTAATTACATCCGAGGTCGTAAATTTGTTCTTATTCTTACCCTTTTTAGCTTTCTTTTTAGCAAAAAAATCTTCCAAAGACTTATCATCAGACATAGTTCTACTAGTATAAAGTTCCCTGGCAGAATGCCGAGGAGAATAAAGGCAGAAATTCGGGATCAAACTTGAGTAGAAATCGTCTCTTTTTTCTCTTTCTTTCGATGACTCACATGTGGATCGAAGTGCTCTTCCAAAAGGACTGAGTTCTACTCGGCTCATTCTTCTCCTTCCCGCTGCCAAAGAGGACCCCACACGAAAGGGACCGGAAAACAAATCTTTAAAATTAAAATATCTTGCTCTTTATTCGAGGCATATTTTCTTCTTTTCTTTAAGTACTCTCATACTTTAGAGAATACTAGTCTAGCATTATTCAATATCATTTTTGAGTAAAGTAAATAGAATAATTGATTGGCCATACCCATGCAGGGATTGGGTTGCCTGTGGTTTTTCATCGCTAGAAAATCATCGAGGAAAATGAAATAATTTAAAATCGTTTTTGACCTTTTTGATATTCTGCAAATAATGAATGCCTTTACCTTGAAAAATAAAAAAGGGAAATTAGACATTTTTTGCAGACTTTTTAAATACCCATGTCGGGTTGCCTGTGGTTCTTATTTGAACAAACATGGCGGACGAAGTGCCAGGACTAAAGGAAAACTGTACTTTCTGCAAAATTTCTGCAAAGGAAAAAGAGGCACAAATAGCTTACGAAGATGAGGAATTTGTTGCCTTTCCAGATATTCATCCTGCAGTAAAAAATCACTACTTAATAATTCCAAAAGTGCATTATGGAAACCCCAAATCACTGGACGGTCGGCAACTGGAACTCGTACAGAAAATGAAGGAGGTGGCTTATAAGATTTTAGAGCAAGAAAAAGTGGATTTAGATGACGTCAGAATTGGTTTCCACTGGCCACCTTTTAATTCAATTCAGCATCTTCATCTTCATGTTCTTTCTCCAGCTTCTCAGATGAGCTTTTTTTCTAATTCGATTTACCGGCCGAACTCATGGTGGTTTGTGACAGTTGAATGGATGCTGGAACATCTAAAAAAGAAGCTTGGATAGAAGTTACATAAATAAATTGGCATTCTCTTTATGCTTTCTAGCGTATAAGACCTCTAACAAGATTGTCGCAACTTTAACTCTTGTTTGATTTGAATAAAATAAATATATTCGAAGACATTTTTTACAAGGATTTAAGTTATTAGTCCTTGTATTTTGCCATAAATATCAACTTCAAAATTTGACGTGAAATACGATATACATAACACGAAAGGAGTCAGATTTTAAAAAGATCCTTGTACTGAAATATGAGACATATTATGTATTATGATAATCCATTCTCAGCAGGACAGTCCCTAACATTGTCTAGGGAAGCAGTATAGATACGCCTTTTTCAAAAGAAGGGCAGTGACATGTATGTTTATATGTCAAAGGTCATAACTTTTTTGGCAGGTATACTGAACCACCAAAAAGAAAGGCCATGTGGCAATTTTTAGGGCATCAGGGCTGGTTGTACAAAGCCTGGATAGTGCTATCTGGCATATAAACCCTTACCCAGTGGATAAGTGGATGCTGTTATCCAATAAATTTATCCACTGGATAAGATTTATCCTTCTGATATTGCTATCCACCCTTGGCACAACTGGGCCCAGGGGTTTTGAAGAATCTTTATCTTCAAAGTTTGTAAGGAGATGTGTCAAACTAAAATGAAAAAGTATGCAACTAATTTATCTTTTATTTCCCAGCCTTATTTAGTGAAAAATCCCTTTGGGTAACATAAATGTACCAATGAATATAGAAATTGAGATTGCCACTTTCTTGCCACTTTCAGAAAGGACCACTCCTTTGCATGTCATCAATTTTGTGTGCTTGGTGACAGATATTATATTCCACTATCCTAAAAATAATGTCAAATTTCCTTCCTTTTAGTTTTAAAATCTATTACAAAATCATCAGTTTTGATATGAGAAGATGGCACTGATGGGAAAACTAGACAAGGCAAATAGGAATTACATAATAGCGTTAAACACTAATTACTAAAAAGTACAAAATAGAGCTAATTAAACAATAGGAAACTTGCATGAAATTTGCAAGAAATTGTGCTATTTAGTGTTACTAAAGTTTCACGGTTATATTGTTTGTCAAAGTTAATGATAAAAGAAAATTTCCCATTCCCTGTGATTGGAATTTCATTTTTGTTAGGTAAATACAACTCTTTAGTTTAGCTCAATACCTTTCTTTTCCATGTCTTCCCAAGGGAGAGGTAAACGGGAGCGTTTTGCGCATGACTAACCTGGGGTTATGGGGTGGGCTTCCTGTGTTACCATTGTCTCGCTGGATATTGTGGTAACGCGGGTGATGCTTCTGGTTGCCGAAAATTCTGTATTCACTTAATTTAGTTAACTGCAGGTAAAAAACACAGTTTCACATTTTCTTTAACACATTCTAAGTTTTCCAAATTAGCTATAGGAACTTTACGAGGTATCTGACATTAGGCATAACCTTATATAGATTCTTATTATGATACTAGGTGCGCCACCTGTAAAAATGCAAATAAGGCCGGTTTTGCTTATTCAATATTAGCGTTCTTTAAATGTTTTTTACCTTATTTTCTTATTGAATTTTTAAAATACCTCTTTACGTACTTCTTAGATTTCAAGATGAACAGAGGTATGCCCAAGACATTTGTGTATGGGACATTAAAGAATGGATTTCCAAACCACTATTTACTGAAAAACCCTCCAAAAGGAAAAGCAACGTTTGTGGAACATGCTGTAACGAAGGAGTGTTACCCTCTTGTTATAGGCACAGACGCTAAAATACCCTTCATGCTTCCTATTCCAGGTCAAGGAAAGGTGAGTAAAACAGTCTTGAGTAACTCGGGCAAATGGATTCCATTGGAGGCCGATTTTTTTTAAATTTCTAAAATTCAGGTGCCTTCACATAAAAAAAAACAAAGTTATAAAATGTATAAACAGTAACTCCAGAATTCACGAATCACACTCTACATTTTGCTATTTTCATGTAATTTACACACTTATTGTTTTTTGTTTCCACAATGAATCAATCGTGAGGCATTAGCCCCTGCAGGACCATTATGCAGGACCATAGCAAGGGGCAGAAGAGGCTGGGGCTCCAACCTCATCCTCCCTCCCCGTTTTCTTTTTGCTTTTTTAAGGAACAAATCAAGTAACCTTAAATATAACGTGTAAGTCGTTTATGTATGCTTTGGAAATAATACAGCATTGGGTATCTGCTTGTATTTTTGTCCAGCATTGTGGCACCCACCCAAATGGAAACCCATGTCACTGCTATACCTGACACAGTAGTCATTAATGGCGACAAATTGCTGTGCTCCTGTTTCCACTTGAGTTTAAAAAAATTTAAGACTTCATCTATGATCAATAAAAGGGGAAATTAACTGGAAATTGCCATTGTTAAACATTAATTTTATATTAGGGGGTGGCTTGTTTTAAGATTTACTTGATTTACATACATGAGAATATGTGGACCGCGTAGCACTTATAAATACATGAAGATATAGAAATATACTAGATAAGTTAATAGTGCTTGGGAACAAGGTTATTCCAAGGAATAACCTCGTTCCCAAGCACTACAACTTATCTATATCTCTATAATCTTCATGATTTACATAGATATGAATTTGAACTATGTTTTTCAAAACATTTTAGATCTGCTATATATTATGTGATTATTAATTTATCTTTAAAGACATAAAAGATATTTTGTTTAATCTTTAATCAGAATATCAAAGGAGAAATCTATGAAGTTGATGAGGAGGCCTTAGTTCATCTTGATAAACTAGAAGATCATCCTTCTTGGTACAGAAGACTGCCATGTCAAGTTGTTCTATCAAACGCAGAAGAATTAAATTGTGAGACGTATTTTCTTATGAACAGCAAACCAGAGCTACTTGATAAAGAATTCCATGAAGAATTTAGTTTAGATCATGGAAAAAAATATAAAGAAGTTAGTGGTTGTCCAAGAACAGAGTTGCTGAGGTCTCAAGTGCAAATGGCACCTGCATTGGATTGATATTAATATGTATCAATTTTAATTTTAGAATACTAATGGTACTAATTACGATATTTGTTAATCTCATTCATGCACATTAGTTACCATTTTGCAATTACCATTTTTCACTGTAACGGTTATTATGGTTATTACTGTAACAGTTATTGTTACACTAAATTGGCCAAGAAAAGCTGAAAAAGTGTGTGTGTGAAAGGGAGTTAAATAGCTTTTCAATTTTTACTTTTCAATCTTTTCTTTCAATCCACAGCCTCACTCACTTTTATTTAGCTAGAAAAAGAAGATAGAAAAAGCAAGAGGTTTTTTCTATCTTTTTTTAAATTAACTGAGAATAATTAAACCCTTTGTTTTAAGTCTAAAGTAATTGAAATATCGTAAATTAATTCACTTATTTTGACCCTTAGTTTTGGGGTTATTCCAAATTATAAGGCAATAAAAAATAAATTTCATATACATACTCTGTGAAAAGCCAATCAAGTTTGCGAATGGATCCTTCCTTGCTTCCTTGCTTGCTTCCTTGCTTCCTTCTTTCTTTCTTTCATTTATTCATTTATTTACTCACTCACTCACTCATACATTCATTTATACATTTACTGAGCCATTCATTCATTCATTTTGTTTATTCATTCATAGTATGTGTGACGTTATCATATAATCAGATATTGGCCTTATGTAACCTGAACCCTCACGGGTGTGTATCAGTTAACAGTTACTCCAGTAAAGAAACACAAACGACTTTGTCTCCGTCGACACAATACCTCAAGATATCAATATATTCATTCGCTCATATATCATTTTTTTCATTACATATTCGTTTGTTTTATGTAGTTACCAAGTTCTCCTTGACATTTCGTAATGGTATACCTGTGGTTTTCTTGACCGGGTTAAGGCTAAGCAAAACAACTTATCACCTGTCCAGTTTCAAATCGAACAGAAAATCAAAACAGCAGGCGAAGAGTAGCAGCAGGCAAGACTGTTCTTTTATCGCTTCTCTTCGCCGCTAGAATTGGCGTCCTTTGGGACCATCCTTGGCTTCAACTCACTTAATCCCGCCACTAACCACATCTTAAGTAAAATTCCCGCATTTAACCTGCTGAACACATCGACAACTCAAGTGACATAGGACTAAAATAACGGGAATGACACGTCCTTCAGAAAGAGGTTCTCCTCTCGCTTTCATCGTTTGCATAACTCTTATCCAAATCCTTGGTATTTTGTCCTTGATCTTGACCGGAGTATGGATGGGCAAGTATCGTGGAGGCTTCGCCTGGGATGGATCAGCCCATGAGTTTAACTACCATCCTCTGTGCATGGTCATTGCTTTGGTCTTCTTATATAGTGAAGGTATTGAATCACACTTGTTCTTACATAATAAATGGTTCCCAATAAATCTGTTATTTAATCACCGAAAACTTAAAACAATTTAATACTAAAAAACCTTTATAAATAAATCAAGACTTTTGGATACCAATATTTCATTTTTGAAAGTCAAAGTTGTTGCATAACATATTTTCATTTAAAAGCTCACTGCAGGGCACGCGTAACTTCTTCATCAAGGCATATCGAAAGTTCTCGCCTGTAAAATCCCCTTAGCTAAATTTAAAAGGTATAAATGTCAATTGAGTGATGCTCTTTGCTTCGACATTTTCTTTTATTTCAATATTTTTCGAAACTGAATACTCTGAATCTGAAATAACAATTTAAAGGCATGTTTTTGGGAGTCTAAAAATTCCTTTTTCTCTGAAGAGTTGTCATGGATCTGGATATGTCAACTAGGACCGATGTCAAAATCAAGTGTGAAATTCTCGATCTATATTATCCACCAACAACCTCACACGCCTACAAGTATTTTTGTTTAATTTTGTTTCCATTACATTACTGGGTACAGTATATATAGGAAAATATTGGGTAGCAAGTATTGGTATTTTTTTTAATCAAGGGGACACATTGTTGTTAAGCTTATATAGGATTGCTTGCTCGAATGATTATGATATATGCGCATTTTAATTGGGTTATACAGTTGAATGCACCGTCAGAAACCATTGATTTCAAAGCCCAAGGCTACCAATTGAATAAGAGAATGTTATTATAAACAATAAGCCTAGCTATACAAATCAAGAGGTTAAGTTTATATAAGGGTGGTGATAGGGAAATCATGCAATAGAACCCTTGCAGAATATTTCCAATCCTTCCTAATAGACCTCTTCCGCTCTGATGTAATGTTTTCCCATTTCAGACCACATGTCATTCCCAAGAGTATCATTTTCTTTGTTTAAGGTTAAATTGCGCTCGGTTGCACATGAGAAGACACTTGAATATAGATACAACTCAAACAAAGAATCTTATTCTCAAGGGAATGACACATGGTCTGAAATGGGATAAACGTTACTTCAAGCCGAAGAAGTCTATTCAGAGGACAGACAAAACGATAGAATCTTATAGTGCCACAAGAACGTAACACTGATAAAATTTATTGTTTTGTCATAGATCCTCTGAGTTGAAATTAAATACAAGCTAGACCTGGCCTTAACATACATTGTACATGTATTTGCTTGAGATATTATAAGTCTGCAATTTTATTAAAGTTATTTGAAAAAAATCAATTAAATGTACTTGCAAATAATGGACATTTTTAACTTGGGCATAATATTACAGTCAAACCAGCTTGGCTTTCCTTCCAAGGTTCAAAGATTTCATTTCATCATTCAAAGTTGATTTTTGTTTTGCTTTGAAGCTTGCATTAATTAAATGAATGTTGCAAATTTGAATTCAAATTCACAATTTTCGTTCCATAATATAGTCATTAAAGTAGGATGGAAATCAAACTTTGAATAAATGAATTGAATCCTTAAACTTTGATATATGGTAATAACTTAAATGCATGAGTTCGTTTGACATAAATGAATATTTTCATTCAGACAACATGTCATTGACTTGAGTATCATTTCTTAGTTTGTTTAACAGTTAATTATATACTGCAATAATAGGCACATAAATATGAATTTAAATACAACTCAAAGGAAGAATCTTATTCTCAAGAGAGTGACATGTGGCCTGAAATAGAACAACACAAAATACCTAATAATGTTGAACTGATCGAGTTACCAGTATAAATTATTATTTGCTAATATTATTATTGCATTATGTTCTCATTCTCAGCCATGATTGTTTATCGTGTCTTTCGATACCAGAATAAGTTTGTGGTTAAATTGGTTCACTTTGGCCTTCAGCTGGTTGCATTTGCTATAGCTGTTCTGGGTCTGAAGGCAGCTTTTGACTTTCACAATCATAACAAAATTCCTAATATGTATTCATTGCATAGCTGGCTTGGAATTTCTACGGTGTTTTTGTTCACAACTCAGGTACGAAATACTCTTTACTCTACAGGCCACACAATTAATGAATGAGTGATAAAATGGCATATAAAAGAATGAGTGATTAAAGGAAATGATCACATAAGGGAACAAATGAGTAAATGAATTTAAATGAACCTAGCTGAGTGAATGATTTATAAGTGAGTGTTTGAATGGAATAAGGGAATGAATGATTGTATTTTGAATGAATGAATTATTGAATGAGTAAATGATGAAATAAAGGAAACAATGATTGAATAAATGAATGAAAGGGTGGCTGAATGAGGAAGTGAGTGATTGAACATGGGAATGAATAGTCAAATGAATGAATTAAAGAATGAGTGAGGACTGCATGGTTGAATAAAGGAGTGAATAGTTGAATGGGAATGAATGATGAATGAAAGAGTGTCTTAGAATGAATAAATGAATAAAGGAGTGATAAAATTAGTAAATGCATGAATAAGCGTATGAATGAATGACTAAGTGAGTGAGTAAATGAATGAATGAAATTAGCAATTATTTATAACAAGTCAGCCCAATTAGTAAATTATGTGATCTTTGCGGCAGTGATATAATGAAGGGATGAATACGATAATACACTAACGATATACCTGAGAAATCTTAAGCAAAAGGGGGTGACCATTCATCCCTTTTACCACCCCTGGATCGCCGCTTCTGAGAATGAGTATTCAATGAATGATTCTCTTTTGAGTATGAATGAATCAACCTGGGCTCATTTGTATGAATAGTAGTTTGTATAGTAGATAAAACTTACCCAGTGGATAAATTTATGGGATAACAGCATCAACTTTTCCTCTGGGTAAATATCTATTTTTGGAATAGTGCTATCCACCTTTTGTACAACCAATCAGGGTTAAACTGAATCAATTAAGTACTCAAATATTATCTGATTATAACTGAATCAATTAGTACTCAAAATTTGATATTAATTATGTAACTTAGTATAACTTTTTCCTTGATAGCTTGCTGGTGGTTTTATAAGTTTCTTGTTCCCCAAGTTACCCGATGGTCCACGCGCATCATATCACAAGATTCACATTTTCTTTGGCGTGTTGATTTTCATGATGGCTATTGCTACATGTCTTCTAGGAATGACTGAAAAAGCTCTATTTTCCATCAAGTAAGTTACATATAAGGCCCATTTCATTTTTGTTCTGCGACCTAACCAACTCCACCTGTTTGACATTTTGGCTACTAGTCAATCAAAATTACCACAAGCCGAGTGCATTCAGATCCCGAGCAATAAATATATGGGCTGCTGAATCATGGGAGCATTTACCGCTCTAGTTCGGATGCCCTTGGCCTGTGGCAAATTTTATTGGCAGTATAGTAGACTCCATTTGCCGTTTTGCCTGGAGTCAGTTAGATCACAGAATCATGAGACAGGCTGTGAGTTTAATATAAGACTAAGTATAACTCAAAAGTTTATTATCATTTCTTTAACCAGTATGTAATTACGACAGACTGTTTTTATTGTACATCGACTGCTACTCAAGATGAAAATTCTGACATTTCTGTTATAGTAGGCATAAGCCTTAACCAACTAATAATTGTCTATTACAAATCCAGCACTGTAATTGGATGAGCTACTAGTTGTCTATTAGTGATAGACCACTAGCAGCGAAAAGTGCCAGTTTGGAAATCCAAAACAATTTTCTAACTCATGTTTTCATTCAAATTTTTATAATTGTTTGTATCCACTTATTTGAATATCACTGACTTGTAGATGATTTATGGGCTTTAAGTCCAATGTTATTGTCAAATTAATAGTACATGGAAACCATTGTGAGGTACATCAGAACCATTGTACATTGGAATTATGTATTACTGTATGACCTGTCACTAATCAAAATTTCTTCTCTCCCTGAAGGGCAGCATACTCCAAGTTTGCACCTGAAGGTATCCTCATCAATGTCCTGGGCGTCATCCTTGTATTATTAGCTGCCCTAGTCATGTTTGTTGTGACCAACTCGGCGTACAAAAGAGTGGAGAATGATGATGAGCAAAAAGCCTTAATGTCTACCAATGACTAAGGCCTAGTTTCACTTGCAACGGAATCAGAGTCGGAATAAACAAATAATCTTTATTAAGGAATCAGCTTATAACAAAGGGAAAACCAGAATACCAAAACAGAAGTGAAGTAGAAGCAGAAGAAGAAGGAACAGAAGGTTTCCTTTAGCTTGGCTTGTGCTTCCACTTATGACAAGCATTTTTCATTTGCAATCATTCATACATGAACTGTTTCACACTCTGACTTCGTTGCAAGTGAAACCAGACTTAATGTCATACAATGTGATGTATGTTGCCTTGGCTAGCCAATTAATAATATTATTTAATGTAAGTTTTATTAGTATGGTCAATCATAGATTTTTTCTTTGAACAACATCATGAACAACATCATCAACACACCTGACTTGTAAGCAGGGGTCTGTCAAAGCAATTTCCCACTGAATTCTGATTGACAAACATTAGAAAGGCTAAGGTAAGATTTGCCACAATAAAGTGCAAACACTATATCTTTGAAACAGTACTATATGTTAGTCATAACTAGCTAAAGCTCACTATGTACATGTAATACTAAATAGCACCGTTGAAACACTAATAGGAAACAATAGAAATGCTCTTTTGTACTCATGACGTAATGCAAAATAAACTTATTAGTACGCAGTACTGTTTCACAAATTAGCGTACTTGCACTGAAATATTGGAATTTAATTGCAGGAAAGTGCAAAATTTTATTTAATTATTTAAATTTTTAATCTAAGGTTCAATTAATTTAAAGTTGAAAGATAAATTTCACTAAAATTTTAAATAACTCAAACAGTTTTGTCGTGTATCTCTCAGGCAACAAATAGTACTCATGCATCATGAAAAATGGTTTGGTGCGATTTGGGTTTAACTAGACCATTAAGTTGTTTTTTTAAAATTATTTATCCTTTCTTTGTTGCAAATATGAATACAAAGAAATAATATTTAAATTCTTATCACTAGGTATATGTTAATTATGATAATTCAAACTATTGTTCTTTTTAGTGTTATCAATATAATGGCTCAAGACTAAACGGAATGAGTGACCAAATTTTACTGGAAATTAATTTTTCAGTCTGGGTATCGTAGTTTGATTTTACTTGCTAGTGAAGCATCGTCGTATGATTAGGGATTAACAGTCAAAGTAAAACAAGGAAATAATGGAAATGGTGTCTTCTAACTATTTATTAGAGTGGTTTTCATAAAGCCGTTAAATACACACAAGCCTAAGGCCCTGGCTAAACGAGGAAGCATGTTTCCAGAAACATGTTTACCACGCGCATGTTTCCTCGATGTTTCTTTTAGCCACATGCGAAACATTGCTGCGTGCAATGCAAATTTTGCTTCCAAGACGCAAAAAATGTTTTTGCTGTGCGGCAGAAACATTTCATTTTCCCAAGACGAATGGATACTTTGTTTTCCGGTGTTTCCTGACAGTTTTGCCACCTTAGGGAACATTTAGGGAAACATGTTCCTCGTTTAGCCAGGGCCTTAGGAAACATTAAAGGAAACATGTTTCTGAAAGCATGTTTCTTCGTTTAGCCACGGCTTAATACAAATTAGTAGACTTTAATTCCACTGTCGATTGTGTTCTTTTATTGCCCTTTCACTGTTACACACTAACTAATGGTAGAGTGCACACACTAAATCCGTGAAACAAATACTAACTTTAAGTACTAAATGGTGATAAATAAACAATAGAAAACAAAGGATTCTGTATGAAATAGTACTAATTAGTACTAATTAATGTTCACGGATTTAGTGCGTGCACTCTATCTGTTACACGTGTTTATGATAATCACTCTGTGCTTACGATCCTATATTAGAAAATTAAATCAATTTAACAATGAAAAATCACAGTCATTCAACTCCAAGTACAATAATGTCTATTAATGGTATTAACTCAATACGATAAGGAAAACAAGTAAAGGAAAACAATATATATATATTATGAACGAAACATAATTGTGATGGAGGGACAATCAATAAAAACCTTTGCAAAGTTCCAATTTTTAATACTTACTTCTTTTCTCATCAATTGGTGCAGTTCGTTCAAACACAGCTGCGAGGTGGCCACATGCAAACGGGTACGCACGAGAATATATTGAAACGTCATTGCCACCTTATACGATGCATTTGCGCAAAGGTGAACCAAACCAAGAAATGCCAACGTGTGTCCATCTCTGCTGGTAAAACCCAACGCCGTAGAAAGCACAAAAAGGTGTAACTTTTGCTCAAAACCTGGAATTTGCACCCGGTGTGTATATCTGCAACCCGTGTATACATCTGCAATCCCTTTCACACAACGCAGTAGAAAGAGGGCTTGAACACACGGATGCATCAGTTGCGCACAACGGCGTGTTTTCCTCAGTACATTTACAACGCTTGCGAGAAACGTTGAATCGAGTTCTACTTCTGCAGCAACGTTGTGCGCAACAAGTTTCATCACGATCTACATTATTGTTTATTGCAATAGTGTTTTGCGAATACAATACTTGTAAGTTTAATGGGCGTCTGTTTATTTAGTCAGATAGTCTCCCATAGTCTTATTGAAGAATAGTTTTTATATTTCACCATAGTTAATATTAACTATGATTTGACCTGCTGATCACTCTTTCTTGCGGTGTGCAACGTTGCGCGCAAAAGTTGCATCGTGTGCAATTTTTTCCTGCAAAAGTGTAACGTATAATCTTTTACAGTTGTCAAAATTTTCGCGAACTACGGCTCTTTGCCTCGTAACGGAATGTGATGCACGTGTCATGTGTTGGGCTTCCTGTATGTTATAGAACGCATGCGCATATGCTCCCAAATAAAGAGGGAAAAAAGATGGCGGATGCTGAAGAACTTTGCCAAGATGGGTATCGTTTTGCAACCCAGGCGATAGCATGCGACCAGAAAGGCAGCATAGAATCTGCTATTTTCTTTTATATTGAAGCTGCTAGCTCCCTGGAAAGGGCTTTATCCTATAACAACACGTTAGACGTAAGAGATAAGGCGCTTCAGTATGTGCAGAGAGCCGAAGTTCTACGTCTACAAGCTAAAAGTAAGAACGAAAAAACTGAAGCCTCATAGAAGGGATATATTCTATTCTAAAGCTTGAATGATTGGAGAATAATGAAGCCTATTTTCCTGGCTCTTTGTTTGTTGGGTTCTTAATTGTTCTTATAATTTCTTTTGACAGCCCTGCTGACATGTATTAGATGATTTAAGATGAAATTTAGTTTGTTTTCACATATGAGGGAGGGTGATGGAGAGGGTAGGGAAGGATAATAAGTATTGCCTCCCCCCCCCCCCCCATTCCTTCCCTGCCTTCCTTCAGGTAACTAATGGTAGCATTAGAGGTATTACTTGTATGTACACTCTGGTCTTATTCCTAGAACCAGTTTTCTTAAACATGCAGGTTTACTAGTTTCCATCCCTCTGCAAAACATACATCCTACATGTAAATTACTCAACTCGGTAGCTGCATTCTGAAATTTGGTATTTCGCTGCCACCAGTCAAAAACATGAAAGGTACCGACTGATTAGTTTTGATTGATTGCAACAAAAAGCCACTGAAATTTGAGCATACAGCTTGTAGCTACTGAGTTCGCATGTTTATGAAAAATGGCAGTAATGCTTTGTGGTTTGGTGCAGGTCAGCAGCAGTCCCATGGCCCATTAAAGACATCACAACAGGTAAGTTTCATAGTTCATGTATTACTGCTTTAATTACCAGATATTCTTTTAGAAATGATATTATTATCATTATTCATAATGTTGAATGAATCTTCTCAACCATTAGAAGGAATGTGGCCTGAAAGTTAAAACATTTAATTCAAACTCAGTGGGTTTAATGTTGAGCTTCATTCTTTATAAAATAAAAGAATAATAAAAAACTGTATATACATCTGCATGTACATTAAAAGAAAAGATTACAAGAGAGAGTGAAATTTCATGAAGAATTCTGAAGAACAAATGAACAAATGAGAAGTAAAACATGACCTTTTTATACAGATTTCAAGTATTTTATTCTTACTTATATTTCATAGTCTCTTTAATATATTTAGAATAACTTGGAAAAGGCAGATTTTCTTCTAAAACAAGGTCTGTGTGAAGATGAGAAAGGCAAGCATACAGAGGCTCTTCCTTTATACACAGATGCTGTTCAACTGTGCCTTGATATTGTAAGTTATTAAGCTAATATATAAAGCTTAAGTATTTTTGTTTGTATTTTTACCAAGCATTTCTCTCATATTATATGTCTATCATTATTTTATCTTCAGAGTAAATCTTTGTCTGATAATGATCCCCTAAAAACCCAATTCAATAATCTTGCCAAGAAAGCTCTAGAAAGGTAAAAAATAACAACTACCAACTTTAGTATGAACTTTCTTCTCATTTCCTGCTAATTTCTCATGAGTTGTTAAGATATAAAATTTATTCAGCGAGCACTTAGTCTTACAGTATAACCCCTCATGTCCATAAATGCTTCAAACCATCACATAATGGCGGCCATGTCAACAGGAGGCAGGAACAATTGAATCTGGTATAATCTAGTTTCCCAGTGAGTAAGAAGACTATGGTTGTGCCTCCTGTCTTTGTACTACCTTATAGTCTTTGCCAGTCTTCTTTATTTACTTAAATATGCATATAACATCTTCCTGCTTTCATTCTGATGATGGCATCCTCAAGAGATGCTAAAACCATGAGTTTAGTAAAATTGTATATTATGAACTTTTTCTAGGGCTGAATTTATCAAAAGGATGCAGTCAACAGGTAACAATGAGGGAACTTCAATCACTAGAGCTGTAGCAGGTTTGAACTTTACAGAGAACATTTCCACACACCAGGAGAAACCAGACAAAGGAAAACCCAAGTACACTCCAGAAGAAATAGCTGTGTTAAGGTAAGTGATAAGAAATCTTTATGGATAATGGTTACTGTGCGACTACTCCAACCAAAGCCACCTCCACAAATTTTCCACAAATTAGCCAATAAAAAAGTAGGAATCTGAACAATAGAATTGCTACAAATCGGACAAATATCCATGGGTTTACATGGCTTACAAGACTGCCGGCACCTTTGTTATTGAATATAAACGTGCTGTCGCATAGCAACATATTGATGACATCTAACAGTGTCAGCCTGATAATATCTTTGTCTTGAAGAAACAAACTGTAATCATAAAGACTGTGTTTTATACTGTCTCTAATTTGCTTTCCTGTCATATTTTAAGTATTACATTACTATTTTTCTATATCTTTGGTGACACAAATCACTAATTTGCGAAGAAAATATATTACAAGATCTTCTTCATCATTTAGTTTTACCAACCGGGACAACGAAAGAATATTTAAATTCAAAATTTGCCGCTAATCTATTGTCTAAATACTCAAACACTATTGGCTAATTTGTGGAAAATTTGTCGAGGTGGCTTTGGTTGGAGTAGTCGCACTGTAAAGATATTCCTGCATACCACGAAATTAATGGATCCAAAATATTTTGTTAATGAGGGGAGAGGGGAGGGGCATGCCAAAAACATGATTAAAGCATGATTTATACTAAACAGATTAAATGTGATCAGAGAAATGTTTACAAACTAAGATAAAACTGAAAATAATTTGCTTGGCTTCACAATGTACAGTGTATCTTTACACCCCCTCCCCCCCTCCCCCTTCAAAAACAAAAAACAAAACTAAAGAAATGTTTATTTTGCCATCTTTTCATGGAGCATTTATAAAATTGATGCCATGTAACATGTACCTTTGTGTATTATTTCTCAAATAATAATTATTTGATTATTAATAACTATTATAATTATCTTTTTGCAAGGGTAACTTCCAAGATAAATGGAAAAGTTTATGTTCCTTGGAATGATGTTGACCTAAAAGAGCGCTTTGCTTATCCTGTCTGCTTCACGTAAGTTAACTTATAGCTCAGTACAAATAAAAAAGTTTAAATTTGATTACAGTATTACCTCATATTACTGTTCGTATATACTCCAACCGGGACCACTTTGATAAAGTAGTATCATTAGCCAATCATATTGCAACATTTAGTTCAATATTTGTAACCAGCCAATCAGATAGAACATCGATATAATAAGAGCATGAGAATGTAATAATCTGATTGGCTAACGCTTGTTATCAGATCAGTCTCTGTCTAGTTTACTATTATCTGATTGGTCAGTTGTATTCAAGTGGTCAGGGTTAGTGTGTCCACACAGTAAGAGATTACCTTTCATTAAACTGAAAGCAAGTTTCATGGCCCCAAAATTTTCTTCCCATTATACTTTCTTCTTGTCCTGTGAAGAGTCCATCCCCCTCAACCCAAAGGAACATATGTAACTCTTCTCTGTTCAGCAAACACATACATTGTAAAGCTTGAGAGGATACAGTACTTTCAGTAATGATTCTACATGAAATGAATAGTTAAATGATAATTCAGAAATATGGGTGGCATGTACTGCTAATGCATCGTCTTTCACCATGGATTATTGGTTCGTGCCCTGCCGGTCACCATGTGCATTGAGTTTGTTTGATGTGTTGTTCTCTCCTGTGCAACGAGGTTTTTTTTTCCTGGGTTCTTAGGCTTTCCTCTCTCCGTAAAAAGTGTGATTTGAGTGTTGTGTGCAAAAAATAGTAAATGTAGTGATAGTGAGTGTGAGTGAAAGCAGGCCCACATCAGCAAATGCTGCCAAAATAATCAGCCTGCTCTAACAAATAAAATATTATATTAAATTAAGTATTAAATTAAATTATATATATTTCTCTCTTGGTCCCAAGGCTGTCTAGTTCACTTGCTACAGTAATAAATTTATTAATTTTCTTTGATTTGAAATGATTGTTTTTCTTTTTCTAGGGACAAGGATGGTCCTCTTGCACTTTCTCCTAAGCAAAGAAGTAATTTTGAACAGTGGGTCAGGTTTGTTAAGAATGAAATTATTTTTTGCTTCACTGGTATCAGTAGAACTTTGTATTATACACAGTCACACAAAAAAGGCGTTCACTAGAACAGCTGCACCGGTTGAGTGAGATGGTGGTAATGACAACTTCCATGCTGAAGCCAGTTGAAGTTTTTAAGTAGAGCAAAGATGACTATGTCCTCTACATGTACCTTAACAAGCCTGCCAGCCTGTCAGCTAGCCATCCATCATTTTTAACCTATCAATCAAAACAAGTACTTTCCCCAATGAACTTAAAATCGCCCTTTGAGTGCATACAACCTTAGGTCATCAAGATATGACCTGCAATTACCAAAAACTCGAACCGATTTGTATAAGAATAGTTTTGCTTATAAGGGAGCCAAAAACTGGAACGCTCTTCCAGATGCCTTAAAAAGCGAACCCTCTATCAAGAATGTTTTTAAAAGGAAAATAAAAAATCATAGATTTAGCATTGACAACACTGAGAATTAGTATTTTTTTTAAATTATGTATATTTAGTTTTAATGTAATTAATGCACGGCTTATAGGTAGAACAGATTTTTATATAATTTATGTAACTATTTCATATAATTACTGTGGGTAAATTAAGTTTTCTGATTCCGATTCCAATTCCGATCCACCGACCCACCGACCCACCCAATCCATCCATCCATCCATCCATCCATCCATCCATCCATCCATCCACCCATCCACCCATCCACCCATCCACCCATCCACCCATCCACCCATCCACCCATCCATCCATCCATCCATCCATTTGATCTGTCTATTCTTATTTATTTTTCTGTTTCTTCGTAGACCTACTGACATATATGAGGACCCAGAAATGATTTATGCCATCTCAAGTTTTAGTGTTAAGCAGGTAAGTAATGCTTACAGACAATTCATTTTTTGTCCACACACCAGTGCAAGTTGAAAAACATTTGCAGAATTTTAGGTGCCCTTGTTAGAGAAAATAGACCTCTTTACCTTGGGTAAATAGAATATTACCACTCATCATCACCACCATGATGTGGAAATTGATTTTAGCAAGAAAATTGAGAATAGAATAATTTATTGTTTGGCACTAGCTAAAAGGAATGTAGATAGTGTTTTAGTCATTTTTTACAAGTTTCAACACTGATTCCTTTGTTTTTAGACAGTTGTTTCGGACTGTTCTTTCATATCATCTTTAGCCATCAGTGCTGCGTACGAGAGAGATTTCAAAAAGAGACTTGTTACAAGGTAATACCTAATTACAATCTGAACTTGGTAGACTTTCTTAATGCTTTCCACCGCAAACTCACCTTGATGAGAGCACAGCTTCATACAAGACAGTGTAATTGAACTTGCTGTTAATATTTATTTGAGAAAAAAGAAAGAGAAAAAGAATTGGATGGACAGAGGGAGTAAGGCAGGGATAGATGGTCACTAGATTCAATATTCTATATATAGCTCTTATTATTATTAATATTTATTATCATTTAACTTGTTATTATCAAAGAGGGAGTAACCAGAGGAAAAAAAAAACTCTCTCGGTAACATATGAGAGAACAACATCAATCAATATACATTTAGTTCAGTTGAGAATATTCAAACCAATGATGCCAGGCTTGAACAGAATAAATAAAATGAAACTATTCATCTTTCTCATAAATAGCCGCCAAAGGCGGTTGGGACTAGGGACAATAATTGCATGGAAGCTGGGGTACAATATTTCAATATTTCAAGTCATTCACCCTTACTTCATGAAATGCTTAACAGAACCTGAATTAGTGAGATGAATGACTTTGACACAAAAGATCGAACTGAGTAGACTTTGTTTACTAAAGAGGCCTTTCTGACCTCGCTTCCATTTAATCATCCCTAGTCCCAACCACGTTTGGTGGCCATTTTTGTAAAAGGCCTAAGTATAGTATTTCATGCCACACTAAGACTTTAATAACATGTTTCTACACTCCAAGTGACTGTTATATTTTTATTTCTCATTTGGCAAAGTACACATACACTGTAGTCCAATACCAATGTAGTCCAAATAGCCGATAAAAGTTTGAGTTACATACACATCACCACCCCACTCACCACCCCTATATCTGCCCTTGCTCATGTTATTTTTGTTTTATAGCATCATATATCCACAGAATAGAGATGGCTTACCAATGATCAACCCTTCAGGGAAATACATGATAAAACTTTGGCTAAATGGGACTGCACGGAAAGTAAGTACTCATGATAAAACTTTCGGTAAATTATCTTTGCTGTCCTTTAGTCTAAACCAAACTGTACCTCGCTTTTATCAAACCCTGAAACAATTTCTGGAATGATCTATGTCAGGGCACATGCAGCTAACTCGCAGAACAAACTCCTAAAACAACCTCTGGAATGATCTATGTCAGGGCACATGCAGCTAACACGCAGAACAAACTTCTAAAACAAACCTCTGGATTGATCTATGTCAGGGCGCATGCAGCTAACTCGCAGAACAAACTCCTAAAACAACCTCTGGAATGATCTTTGTCAGGGCACATGCAGCTAACACGCAGAACAAACTCCTAAAACAAACCTCTGGATTGATCTATGTCAGGGCACATGCAGCTAACTCGCAGAACAAACTCCTAAAACAAACCTCTGGATTGATCTATGTCAGGGCTCAGCTAACTCGCAGATCAAACCCTGAATTAACCTCTGGACTGGTCTAAGTCAGGGCAGGGCTAACTCACAGATCAAAACCTGAAACAGCCTCTTGCCTGATTAAAATCAGGTCATGGGTAACTCACACTAAACTTTGTGGTGGAGAAAAAACCCTTGAAGCAAGGAAGAACCCAACAAACTAGTCCAGGAATCAAACATGGCAACCCACAGGTGAAAGGCTAATGCACATTCACCAAATTAGACATGTATTTAGCATCTTTCAGAAAGCAAATGCTTCTTAATAATGGACATCTTCCCAAGGGCTAGCTAGGGCTAGATCATGTGGGAGAATGGATGCTCAAAAACTGACTTACTATAAGCTTTACTTTCCTGTTTTTGTCCTTGAATCTAGGTTATAATAGATGATACTTTGCCCATGGGGAAAGATGGTACTCTCCTGTGTGCACATTCAACCAACAGGAATGAGATGTGGGTTAGCCTAATCGAGAAGGCCTATATGAAGGTAAATAGCATCAGTATCAGGATCTGTTGTCTGAGATAGCACGGTTTTCAACCAATCAGATGGCAAATAGCGAATTGCAGCTAAATGTCATCAGTATCATGTTCTGTTGTCTTAGATAGCACGGTTTTCAACCAATCAGATGACACATAGCGAATTGCAGCTAAATGTCATCAGTATCATGATCTGTTGTCTTAGATAGCACGGTTTTCAACCAATCAGATGGCACATAGCGAATTGCAGCTAAATGTCATCAGTATCATGATCTGTTGTCTTAGATAGCACGGTTTTCAACCAATCAGATGGCACATTATAGTGAATTATATATTTTTCACTCTTCTAGGTCATGGGTGGTTATGACTTCCCAGGATCGAATTCGGTATGTATATTGACTTAATATCTTACACAAAGGGAATAAACGTTTTGTGCCGAATAAGGCTTACTCTCCCAGACCCATCAATTCCTAGACTTTTGTTGTGCCTGTACTGATAGGTGGGCGTACGATGACGTCATTTGTTTTGATCAAGAACATGAAATTCTTGGAAATTCAAGCAATAAACAAACAAACGTCAAAAGTGGCAAGATCCTATCACTTTGGAAGATATCTGAGAATTTGAGGACAAATCTCTTGATGGTTTTCAAATTAACGTTGTGAAATTTGACAGTAAATGTATGTTTATACATTTGCTGCAAAATTTAGCAACTTTAATTTATTATATCTTCTGAACTAATGAAGCAACTGCTCTCAAATTGACAAATGTTATCAACAGTTATGACTTCTTTATATTTCTTAAGTCGAATCGTTTATGGCTCAAAAGTTGATTTTTGGAAATGTAAACAGTACGATTACCTATTGCTCGCCACTGACAACGCAGATAATGTAGCAGTTTTCGTGTGACTGTGAAAAACTTACTTCCCAAACACGGTCATGACACGGCAAGGCATACGCTAGACCAATCAGATTGCGCGAACATTAACTCTGCATCCAATCAAATTCTGTAATACGGCGAATATTTCCTATAGACAAAACGATCAGATCTCCAAGGCATGATATTATACTTAGTTTGCTCTAAATGTTTTCCCCTCAGAGCATTGACCTCCATGCTCTTACTGGCTGGATACCAGAGCGCATGTCCATTAAAAAAAACAGCTCTGAGTTCAATGAAGCTCTTCAGTTTGATAGGCTGATGAAGGGTCTACGTCATGGTAGGTTTTACCAATCATTGTGAAGTGTAAACTGTGATGTCAGAGTCAATCACTCAGGGAAAAGTGAACAAAGTTTGAAGGCTAATCTGGGGGTCTGCCCTCGCCCCCCTAAGAAAATTAATTGAGGCTCTCGGAAGTGCGAATTCCAGTTCCGCGGACGTACTCATTGCATCGTGAAATTACATTTTTTGGCCAAAAACGTGGAGGACCCCAATTCCCCTTAGCTCTTTCCCCCTCCCCCCTCACCCTCGCTTCCTCCACGGTGCCTGTCACTGATTTTTCTTCATTCATCTATTAGATGTTAAGGAAGCATTTTAACAACATACATTAAAAACTTATTGCATGAATAATTTCTTCTGGGGAAATGCAGGCAGAGTTCTCGCGTTCGATTCAAAAACATTAAACATTTTAAAAGTGTTTACTGGTGTATGTAATTTAATTTAGGTGATTGTTTGCTCACGGTTGCCACTGGTAACATGAGTGACATTGAAGCTGATCGTGCTGGCCTGGTACCAACGCATGCTTATGCTGTTCTTGACATGCGCAAAGTGATGGTGAGTTTAGACTTTTTTGACTGCTGTTTGTTCACAAATTAACAAGTTTACATTTTACGGAAAATCTCTTTCCAAAAAAAAAAAAAAAAAAAAAAAAAAACAGGAGAAAGGAAAGACAAATATGAAGAATACAAACGATATTTAATTAATGGTGGTCAAAGTGGCATTCGTTCTTCTAACACTTGGATCTCTCGCATTCTGCCAATCCCCGTGTTCTCTATAACTGTTTACTATTCCTTCAGGCATATGGAATGGGAGACTATTTTAATGTAAGAAGCACCAAATAAATTCTTTATTCATTTACTCTATGGCATTACTCATACATTTACTCGGTAAAAATGTGCTCATTTGATAATCGTTTGATTAAATTAAGGTATCAGAAGGGGTTTTGACCTCTGTACACGCAACCTCGAATCTTACGCAGACTATATTACACAACATTTTGCCAAAAATAAAAGTATACATTTTCTGAAAGCTAAAAATAAAAAATAACTTTCGGTGTATTTCCGCTTCTTGTCATTTTCATGTAGCTTGTAGATTTTGGGTAGATCTAGATCTTTGTACGTATCTGCATTTGGGTGACAAACCCTTACGTCAAAAAAGGCAGAACGTTGCTTCTCCCAGATTGCGTAATTCGTTGTGACGTTGAATTACGAATCCACCACGTTTACATATCATTGCGTGATCGACAGAGAAATCTTCACCACATACACACTTTGATGGAATGTCTCTGAAAGACCAATTATAACGGAGATGTAAAGCGTCTCTAAATTCTCTCTTGTTCAAGTCGAATCCCATTTCCTTAAGAGGAATTACAGTTAACCAGGTTGATGCTCCTTTCTCTGCGGCTAAGTCCAAGGATCTGGCTGTAATCTTTGGTAGACTTTCCTTCAGGCTTTCAAACGCATCTTTGGATACTTTTTCTTTCTCAGTGTGACATTTCTGCTTTGCTGTTTTCACTTCAATTTCATCTGGCAACTCGTGAGATAAAAAATAAAATAAAATAAACGTAGTTTTCGAAAATCCAATTACATTTTCTGTTTTCTTACAAGTCACTCAGTACCGATCTATCTTTTTAGGGACATCGACTTCTGCTGTTAAAAAATCCTTGGAGTCATCTAAGATGGAAGGTATGGTATCATAGGATAACATATTCCTTCGTTTTTCATGTCTTTACAACAAAATTTCAATCTCACTCCTGCTGTTGCTGCTGTAGGGAAAATTCTCCGAAAGAGACGAAAGTAGTTGGACGCCTGAACTAGAACGTGCCCTGAACTACGACAGGAAGAGTGCGCTGCAGCACGACAATGGTAATGATAATGATGGTCTGAATTTACACTAGATTTGCGACAAATCGACAACTGCTTTCTCCCCCCTCCCCCCCCCCCCCAAAGTATAAATGTTTTGTTTGTTGTCCCAATATGAACCAAATTCAAAACATCCAAACAGGCGCGTTTGCCCCACTCTAGGATTCTAAATTAGGATTCTAAATTTTAAAAAAAACTATTTATGCCTAATATTTTTCTATTTTACACTACGTTTCGTTCTCTAGAGTATCATTTCTTTGTTTAACGATTGTACATGAGAAAACACATGAATATACATACAACTCAAACAAAGGAAGAATCTCATTCTTAAGGAAATAACACGTCGTCTAAAATATAATAAACATTATGCCAAAGTGGATCCGGTACATTGAGAGTCCTATAGTGAGGCTAGCGGGCGTGTTTTGGCGGGGAAAAGTCTCCGCTGAATCCACAGGGACTCCATCAATATAAGTCAGTTAGGTTGTCCCAATATTGATAGTCCTAACGCGGCGCGACCGCTCATGTTTTGGCGCGAAACCGTTTCCGCAGAATCCACAAGAACTCCGCATAAGTATGAGTTCTGGGGAAAATGATTTAGTCGCACTAAAGCCTTCTGCTATCCCGACATGAAATAATATCGAATTGACTTTTTTTGTCAAAAAGAATACGTAAAATCTAGAGCTGAGGTGTTGTTTCCTTCCTGTAACGGGTATATTGGGATGGCATTCCTGAAGTGTTGTTGGTGGTTTTGCAGGTGTGTTTTGGATAGCGTGGGAGACTCTCCTTCATTTTTATGAAGTCATTTACATGAACTGGAACCCCAAGCTCTTTGCTCATCGATTTACATTCCATAGGTAAAAAAATCCTCTTATGAAATATGTTAGATAAATCTCGCGTTCTGATTGGTTGGGAGCCCGTGATTTATAAGAGTACACAGCATGCTCGCGCACTTTCAGTTGCGTCATTTCTATCTAAATAACGGTTACTGTAATTTGTATTTATGAAATATGAACTTGCTTGCTGTGATGTCTGGAATTATAAAGCACTTGGTATTAGCAGAATACGGAAGAAGCGCTCGTGCTTCTCCTAACACTTCTCACGTGTTTGCCAACCCCCGCGTGCTTTATGACTGCACACAGCACGCGCACGCGTTTTTCCTGTATTCTGATTGGCTGTATGGGTGTCGTGGGATAAAATGTGTAAGTCTACTACGTTTGACCCTTTTTTTGTTTAGTAAATGGGAAGCAAAGGAAGGCCCAGTAAAAGATGCCTATAATATTGGTGAGTTTTTCTTTTGATTGTAGAAATCTTAGTACCCAGAATATCATATGTCTATTAATACACATGTACGTTGCACGTTGTACGAAGCCTTGATAGCGCTATCAGACAAATACATTCTTATCCAGTGGATGAGTCGATGCTGTTATCCAATAAATTTATCCACTGGATAAGATTTATCCGTTTGCGAGCGCTATCCCGGCTTCGTACAACCGGGCCCAGTAGAATACTCTCTGGTTGATGACGGGCGGCGTTTGCATCTCATTGAAGGCTGCAAATGGGATTTACAAGATTCATTTAGCCGACTGAAACCCAGCATTAGCCAGCATGAACACGTTTTCAATTTTTCATAAAATATTTTTCCCTGGGGGTGTATTTTTTAGGCGACAATCCTCAGTACAGGCTGGAAGTAAACTCTGGGGCGCAGTCTGCAGTAGTATGGATTCTACTGACCAGACACATTACCAAAAAGGTAACCACGTACATTTATATTATGAATTTGATGTCTTCTTCTATCATATCATCATTGTAACCGCTGAATTTATTTATTTCATCATTGTGTCTAATTAGGAAGACTTTGCTGAGAACAAGGAGTTTATTACTGTACATGTCTACAAGACAGATGGGAAAAGAGTTTACTATCCAGGTAGGGGACCAATAACCGTTTCTGAGGAACTCCACATATCAGTATTCGTTATTCTTGATATTAGAAGATAAAGCTTATTAAGACTACTATTGTATTGTATTTTATTGTATTTGATTATATAGTAAGGATAGTGCGTGCGCGCTGATTGGTCGAAGGCTGTGCTTTATTAGTTAACGAAGCACAGAACTAAGACCATCCGCGCGCGCAAAGTCAGCTGCTAGATCCTTTCTTTTTGCGCCGTTCGGTAATAAGCACTTAGGAAGCGTCGTAAGCAATCAGGACGTGTAAGAAAGAAGACGCTTCTCCTTACACTTCTTTTGTGCTTGCGTCACTTCCTGCGTGCATTATTACTGAACGGAGCACGGAAAAAGCTGTTATATTTGTATTGTATAAGTATTGTGTTGTTATTAAGAGGGGACCAAAAACCTATCTGAGGAACTCCACAAATCAAGAGTAATTATTTATTTCTTTTCTTCCCGATACTGCTGATCAAGAAAGAACGAAAATCGACAGCATTGTCATTTAAAGGGGACCAATAACCGACCCTTGGGGAACACGGAACATCATTAATTCGTTTTTGTTTTTTTTTTACTTTTTATGAGATAATCCATACCAAGAAGGAACAAAAATCAATAGCCCATTTTATTTGTCAAAGTTAAACGTTCCTGCTGGAAAGCAACGCTTCTCGTTGATCGTCTCACAATACGAAAAAACCAACACAATATTCTACACGCTGAAGGTAGGCGGGTATCGTAATAGAGAGTTTAAGCATGTCGTTTACGACAAACGTGAAACGTGGAAAGAATGAAAAGAATGTCATACATACATACATACATCGTTTATTTGATAAAGCAGGTTATAAATATTACGCAAAATACGCAAGACAAGAGTCCTGATGTGGACCTACATAATCTAAATATACAAACATAAAATATAAAATTGATAGCTAAATTATTACAAACACACATAAATAAAATTCTAGTCATAAAAATATACAATATAATAAAAAATATCTATATATAATAAAGAAATATACAATAATAGTAATATAGATAATAAATAAATTTATATATAAATTTTATTTGTAATATTAAGATAAATAAATAAATATACAAGAAAAAGATTTTAATTTCAAAGGAGACAAAATCCTCGTTTTTACTTGTGATCATGCATGATTCCTTAGTATAAGATATAAAGAGTTGTTTGCCTTGTACTTGGGGAAAAGCTTTGAAAATAATGCAGGAAACGAAGTACGAGATCAAGTCGGCTGTTTGCGGGAAGGAACAACGTGATGCTTAATCTGTCTCACAAATGTTATCCTATGGGTACTCATTATCTTTGTATCAAGCAAAAATATTGTAGGAGTGCCCCTCTCGTTATATGCAGCAGGACTGAAGGCTTTTCGTCGCAGCTTCGCGCCAAAATTATTATTTAAAATTTATAGCATTTTTGGTAATGCAGCAAATTGAATTCTGCAAGGGAAGCAGGACGGTCAACTGCGTGTCTGTTGCTAACAAAAATAGTCCATACCCTCGTTTTCTCAGAACATTTTGATAGAGAACGCTTTGTATTCGGCAGTTCTGTTCATTATGCTGTATATCAATTCAAGATGTAATATTTATGGTTTTCATCATATTTGTAGGTATTTTCATCCTCTGAATTTCGTCTTTCGCCCGTGGTTGATCCCTACAAGCACGAGGAAAACGGTAACGTGATTTATTTTTAGCTGTTATCTTTATATAAAATATGATAGTATTCTTATGAATGGATTATTAGAGTGAGGACACACTGGAACCGTGAACACTTTGGGGTTTTTGTCGCTTTTTTCAAAATGCTACTGTAAATCATCGATCGATCCCTAGAGTTTTTTTGATCACTCGTATTGATGGTTTTCAACCATTCCAAAGAGAGTTAAATTACTAAAGAAATGGAGGCCATGTTGGAGGATATAACAAAAGAAATCCATTGACAATTTTTTTGTTAAGTTCCTCCAACATGGCCGCCGTGAAAGCCATCAATTGGAACTCAATGCTTCATCTCAGAGGGATTGAAATAGTAGAAAGTTAAGGAAATAATAACCTGAAAAAAACTCTCTTCAAAAGATATGCAAATCTGACTTTCAAGCATATCTGATAAATTGGACTTCACAAAATGCCAAAACTTAGTGTCCATGCTTAAAACTTAAGGGAGATTCTTTCATATTGTTTTTGTCAGTACAGTACCTTGGTCTGACAAAAGTATACTCTCAAACTTTTTTGAATACTTTGAGAAAACAAACATTTATTTTCTCATTAAAACTCTTCTAAATTCTTAGAAAACGTGCCGAAGTGCAGGCATGCGCAAACGTTTTTCTCTAGGGTCTAGGCTAGGTAGATCCACAAATACGTGTTTGCCTTTAATTAATATAAAGGACTTGTATGTTTGGCTCAGTAAGCGTATTATCCCAAAGACATATGAGTTACGTAGTTGGGTTTTCTGTTTCAAGTAATCGTCATAGCTTAGCAAATCAAGGATGGTATGGCTTTAGTGCACTTTAGTGTCTCAATTTTACAAGGCATTTTGGGCAAGAAAGGGGGCACAGGAAAAAAAAACAAATCCCCTAGTCCTTGTTCAGGAGCATAAAATAAGAATATTTTCTTTTAAGAAAATCTACCCTACACAAGGGAGCACGTCAGACATAACTTTGTTGATTGGTCTTCCTGTGGTACATGATTTAATTGATTGGTAAACCTGTGGTATGGACGCGCATGCGGTTTTTTAAAAATCGCGCGGGCTCATAAGTAAACAAATAATGCGGATGATATTATGTATGTCGCCATCTTTGATGTTTACTTGAGCCCACGCTATTTTTCGCGGATGACCGTATTCTCAGCATACGTCATTACCACAGGAAGACCAATCAACAAATTTATGTCTACAGTGCTCCCTTGCCCTACAAAGAGATGGATCATTTATAATATCTGTTCCATTGTGTTGAAGGTCAAGGACAGTTGGACGGCCAAGACAGCAGGTGGTTGTCCAAACTATCCCACCTTCAGTAGCAACCCTGTGTACAGTTTGGAACTCAAATCGCCTGTCACCTCAAATCCTGCTGAAGTCTTTATCAAAATGCTTGCTCCAAAGTAAGTCCAATTTTTAATGCCATTTATTTTTCATTTTACAGTGCGACGAGTGTGACCTTGGCCACCCAACTTTTTTTGTTACTAATTAGCCAATCAGACAGCAAGAATATGTGCATTTATACATGAAATCACTCAGCTTGGCCCAAATATTTCAAATTATTTCATACTCTTTGCAACGAAAATTCAAATAATTGGCTAGGAATTTGCCTAGGTAATACGTATTTTGGTCCCTTTGCTGGGTAACGCTGAATAACTACGTAAAAATTATTTTGATTTATATAAACAGTTGGTGGGAAAGAATTCAATGGCATCGTTAAAGAAATAAGTTGGGTAGCTACGTTTTGGCGCGTCACACTGTAACTCCTGCACTTGTAAAATCTTCATTTCTCCATTTATTTAATGTTTTTGTAGGCAATTTTCTATTGGGGTCATGTTACGATCTGTGGATAGAACACCTTCAGGAAAACCTACATATGAAGCACCCTTTGAGAGCTACAGGTATTAATTCAATGAAGTATCTACTCAGAAGGAGTTAGTGAATGATTTGTTTGAAGATGAATATTCCTTGAAAAACGAAAACACCTGGGGTCAATCTGGGTCAGAGTACATACTTCATATTGCACCCTATACAATATGAGTGAAAGATAAACAACCTCATATTGCACCCAATACAATATGGAGTTAAAGATAGACCACGCCCAGTTTAATTTGGGTATAGAGTACACACTTCATATTGCAACCCATACAATATGGAATGAAAGATAAACCACCCCATATTGCACCCAATACAATATGGAGTTAAAGATAGACCACGCATAGTTTAATTTGGGTATAAAGTACACACTTCATATTGCAACCCATACAATATGGAATGAAAGATAAACAACCTCATATTGCACCCAATACAATATGGAGTTAAAGATAGACCACGCCCAGTTTAATTTGGGTATAGAGTACACACTTCATATTGCAACCCATACAATATGGAATGAAAGATAAACAACCTCATATTGCACCCAATACAATATGGAGTTAAAGATAGACCACGCATAGTTTAATTTGGGTATAAAGTACACACTTCATATTGCAACCCATAAGATATGGAATGAAAGATAAACCACCCCATATTGCATCCAATACAATATGGAGTTAAAGATTATCTACACCCAGGCCAATTTGGATATGGGTATGGAGAACAAACCCCAAATTGCACCCCAAACAATATGGGGTCAAATTTAAACCGCGCCCAGGTTTATTTGGGTACAGAGCACAGCCCATATTGCACCCCATAATACTTGGGGTGACATGAACTACACCCTGGTCTATCTGGGTTTGGAGCACACAGCCAATATTGTATCCTATTCAATATTGGGTGACAGATAGGCTACACCCAGGTAAATCTGAGATAAGAGTACACACCCATACAAAATGGGGTGACACAAACTTCACCCAGATCAATCTGGGTACAATTCAATCTGGGTATGGAGTGCACACCCGGCGTATTGCACCCCATACGACATGTGGTGACATACAAACCACCCTGTTTGTCTGGGCGTGAAACACACACCCCGTACAATAAGAGGTGACAAATCACAGCTTACTTTATTCGGCACATACTCCGTAACTCGCAAATTGTCGTGTCTTGAGGAGCTAAAATCCTGTAAACTTTGATTTGTAGGCCTGGATTCTTCGTAATGCAGCTGTCAGATGTGCCTGCAGGCTCATATCAGTTGATCCCTTCTACATTCTTACCTAAGCAAGAAGGACCTTACATTTTAACTGTGGCTGCCAGTTGTAACTTCTCACTCACTAAATTATGACCACGGTTCAAATGAAACTTCAGTCGGAAAAGAAGTAGTAGTAGGGATCGGCGGGTTCTGGGACATTTTGGATAGATCACATTTTTCTTGTCTGTCTCGTTCGTTTCTCAGTCTGTCCAAATTATTTAAGAACTTCTATGATTTGGACAGACAGACAAACGGACAGACAGAAAATAAAAATTTGACCTATCCAAAGTCCCAGAAACCGCTGATCCCTTCTACTACTTCTTTTCCGCCTGAAAAAGAATTGGAACAGTTTGAGCACTAGCTTTGTCTTTATATGAGTATTTTCACTCGCACACGTCAATAATATTCATTCGGAGAAACAGCTTGATGAAAAAGCCATGTTAACCATTCGAGGAAAAACAATTGCAGTGCATTTTGGGGCTGTTTTAGGGAACACATTTTTCAAGATGGCGTCTACTTCTTCCCCTGAAACAATCCCAAAATGCACTGCGATGCCAAATCGATCCAGTTTTCCCTCTCGACCTTGGAACGGCTAATTCCACTCGTGGTTCATAGAATCACTACGTAACAAACGTCGTAAATAACGACGTCACAACAAGGCTTACATTCAAAGTGAAATGAAACTTGAATTGAAATAATGAAAAAATTAAATATATGGAAAATAGGTAGGTTTAAATAGGGTTAAGTATTATATATTTTGTATTAGTTTTTTAATACTGTACCACGTTAAAAAAAGTGCAAAAAGTCACGTTAGATGTACCATTTCCCCGCCAATACGTATACACGCGTACGCGTTTCGTCTTTCCCGCCATGTGCACAGAAATCCTGCATTAAAGAAATTTCGTTGCGGGAGACGAGGTACAAAACAGGCAACTTCAAGTACATCAGTCGTGTTTGCTATAGATGTTTTGTACCATAACGTGACGGCAGCCATGTTAGATGGAAGGGACAATACACTCGTTTTACATGAGAAAGAATTCTATTCCCGAGAGCAAAGGGTTTTTATTGTTCTGCCATCTAAACACAGGCAGTCCAAACTGTATTATGGGTGCCGGCACGTGATGGTGCAATGCCTTTATTGACCTCCTCGGCTCCCATTTCAGACCTAGTGTCACTCGTTTGAGGATAAGCTTCTGTGTTTGAGTTGTATCAATATTCATGTGCCTTCTCATGTGCAACCTAGCGCAAGCGTTAAACAAATAAATGATACTCTAGGAAATGACACATGGTCTGAAATTGGAAAACATTACCCCCGAGCCGAGGAGGTCTATTGTCCGATTTGGATCCAAGGATTTCACGAAGGCCTGAGCTAGTAATGTTTTGATTGACGGAAACCAAAGACCTCGAGGCTTAAAGCTTCTTTAGATTGCAGAAACCATGAGAAAACGTACCCCAAGAGAGAATTTGCTAGTATTCTTATGCTTAGATGTAAAACATTAATTGATGATTGTATAGATATGTAGATATCTTTATAGAGCTATAAACTTGACGTGAAGGGAGAAGGCAATAGGTGAAAAGCGATAGGATATATGTCATTCCAATATCCAAGAATAGATGGAATTACTTGTGTTTCTTTTTCTTATTCTCGTCAAGAGTATGGACCTTAGTGTTGAGACTGATTCCATCTTCTTTGTATTCAACGAAACCATTTCCATGTCGGAATGACCTATCGCCTTTGGCGATGATAACGTTTTTTGAATAAGGTGTATGTGCACTTTTCTTTACATTACTACCCAAGGCATGTCCGCTCACTTTCCATCATATATATATATTCATTTATTTATTCATTCTTAGTTACGCGCGCCGCTCTAGCGATTGTTTCTGTCGAAGAAGCTTTTGGTGGACGTCAATCAAGGCGTTTCCATGACATTATGGAAATGCCTTGTGATTGACGTCCACCAAAACCCTCTTCGTCGCGACAGAAACAATCGCTAGAGGGCGCGTGTAATTGAGAATTGTTGCAAATGATAAATAAGAAAGCAATAAAAAAGGCAATTTCCTTTTCAATAATCAATTTTAATCATTTAGGATTAGTCAATGTTGCGTGTTTAATTATTTTTTTCTATGACACTTTTCTATTTTTTAATTCCTGCTGCTCTTTTCCCTATAATTCCATGAGAAAAATCCCAGCTTCGTACAATACTTAATTACTAATACTTTGATTTAGCGATGTATTACAACAGCTGGTTCGAATCCTAAACCCTGAGGCGGGTTTAAAGTGCCTATACCACCTCACTCAATATTTTCAGTATTGATTCTATATAAAGTGAATATTTGAATGATAAAAGACTTTCATATGATTTGAGTGATGCATCTTGAAGATATCAAGGTTTATACTTCCAGTATGTTAATGAGTGTGATGCCATTATAGGAATATGATTTTGCTTCTCATCGTTTTTAAATTGCAACACTGATTACTGTGAGAAATAAAAACTGCTAGTAGTTTTCTATAATTCATGAGAAAGACAATGATGTTATATACAGAATAATTTGCTGCCCTAGAAAAGTTTTGTATATTCAATCTTGCCTATAATGACATCACACTTATTAGCATATTGGAAATATAAACTTTGATATCTTCAAGATGTATCACTTGAATCATATGAAATTCTTTTACCATTCAAATACTCACTTCATGTAGAACCAATACTGAAAATATTGAGTGAGGTGGTGTAGGCACTTTAACGTATAACTTCGTAAGCAGTACTACTAAAGCTTAGTGTATTCTATATTGTAGTGTTATTGAGCCAGTGATCATTGCCTGGGCAGCCTTCAGTGTACCAATACTAAGAATTAATGCAAAGTTTTGTAGGTCTACAGATTATACTGTAGGTCTACTGAACTTACTCATTTGTTCAAATTTGTGCGATTTTTTACAAAGTTTTTTACGGATATGTGATACCCAATATAATGATGAAACAGGTGCTTTGAACCCATATCAATCTCTATGCGTTTTATTTCATTATAATGCGAATTAACTCTTTTGAAATTCATGATGACGTAAGTGAAAACCATAAATAGATTTTTGTTGTCAGGACGGTCCAATTTGTCGTCACACATGCTTAATCTTCGAAACCCTTTTTACCGTGGTCCGGACTACAAGAAGCCAATATACACTCAGTATTGAACAATGACTAAATCCATCACCAGCATGTCCTTTGGATTTCTTCTTATCCTTATTTTGGGTAAGTTTTTTCATCCTTTATCAGCCTATTCCTCTTCCTTCCCCTAACGATGGTTTCTTGCTATTTCTTCTGTTGCATTTAAGATGATGAACACGAAATTAAAGAAATATTTTTTAAATATTTAAATATTTTATTTTTATTCTGGAGACTTTAAACAAACAGTTTGCTATACCCTGTTTTCAGCTCGTAGACGCCCCAAGTTGAATAGATAAACTGATAGACAGACCAGAAGATGTCTCTTATGTTTAGGAATTTTCTACCGTTTACTCAAAGGAATAGTGCCGAAATAAAAGCGGCGTACAATCAAGAAAAATTAAGAGCCAATGCACAGAAAAATCGAGCAAGGGCTGGCCACAGTCAAAAATTAAATACCTTCATCTTTGGTTTGTAGAAAGGTTTTAGTGAGTTTAGAAACGTGTTGGGGTTTATTTTTCAATTTATGAAGAAATTCGCGAAAAAACCGAGAAAAACGATTTCGGCTTGTCGCTGGTGTAAAAATAGTAGCCGTACCAGCGATAACGCTAGGGCCACAAAAACGTTTTCTCAGTAATAAAGCAGTTAATTTATAGTCAATCTCTCACCCAATTGTGATAGATTGCATATTTAACACTCTATCCATATCGGTTTAGCGCTAAAATTCAATAAAGTTTAAAGAGGGGAAACACTTTTTTGTGAGGGAACTTTTTGCCGAACTGATGGACTTGGTTTTAGCTCAGATTTTAAAATAGCTTTTCTATATGTGGCCATTCTCCAATAACCATATAAATCTGGTTATGATATATTTATAACACCTACTAACACTAGCAGGAAAAACGTTTTTGGGTTTTTTTACAAGCGCTTAAACATTTGGCAATATATTCTGAGTAATTTTCTACTAAATGCGACCTAATTATGCAAATTACGGACTTGTTTACATTCGCCGTATATCACTTCGCGTGCCCTATTGGTACCAAAATTATAAAACATTGCACCTAAAGCATTTATCTACACCAATTAAATGAGAAATATATCTTAAAGAGAGAGGAAAAGATGGACTTTTTAATTCTACGCTGTTTTCCCGTGACGACAAGCAAACGCAATATTTTCGCGGTGTCTAAACCTTGTGTCCAGCTCAGTAACATTTTTTACTGGAAATCTGCATACTGCAATCAGTTCCTTTTTATTTATAAATAAACTTTAAAAAACTCATTAATAATTCATGAAGGAAACACAATAGAAATCATGACCGTGAAGGAGGTTTTATATCTGATAAAGATTCGTCTTCATTTGCATAAACTTTAACTTGGATTTTCTCTATCAAACTTGGTTCATTTCGTAAAGAATTCAGTACAATATGATAACATTCATCACGAGTTTTTTAAGCCGTTCAATAAACTCGCAGATCGTGTTTTATCGGGTATAAAACCACTCGGCTACGCCTCGTGTTTTATATCCGATAAAACACTCCTGCTCGTTTATTAAACAGTACATATAATGCATATATGGTGTCGAGAGCCATTAAGGAAAAATATTATTTTTCTGATCAGGTTTATTTTTATTTCATTTATTAAACTCTATGTTAAGTGAAAGTAACACCCGTTCACGCGTTGACACTGGTTGTTTCGGCCCTCACAGTCACTACGTTTGGTTTGCCGGCCCATAATAGTCTCCGTGCGTGTCATTTAGCTGTCAGAGTTTTGGGCCTAATCCAATCATATGCCGTTTCCATCATAAGCAATGGGAAAATGTAAAACATTTCACCATGCGGAGTATTTCAAAGAGTTGCGCCGGGTGAATCTTCTCTGTGTAGACTATATTATACCTTTTCGCATGACGCCATTTTTTTGGAAAAAATATATTATTAATTAACCCTACGACAATGCGTATTTTATTCCTAAGTTAGTATCTAGGTCCAAGTCGCCAAGTAAGTAATTGAAAAGTTATCCAAAAGCTTTTGTGATTGTGCGGCAAATCAAGGTAACTTGCCAGTCTCAGCTGCCTGTGAGCATAAGATGAGAAAACTTGTGAGTTTATCTATGTAACTAACAGTTGATGCATATACATTTTGTGAAGCAAGCTTCCGATATGTTGTAGCTTCGTGCGCATCTGAGGACATGTTTTTGGTATCAGCTATTATTTAAACTAGGTCCCACAAACAAACATTGCGTACTTTACAACTTTAAAGATAGAAGTCTGAAATCATCAGTTTTCATTTATTAATACTCTGATTTAAAGTATTATTTCTTGGATTCGGTAATATTTTTGAAGCACCAAAAGATGTAAATTTTGAGTAGATTGGCTGACGGCGCACAGGTCAAAGACAAGCCTTCATGTACCTTTTCGTTTGAATTGAGACTTTCGCATTGTCTTTAAGCTATGACATAAGAGCTAAATACATTTACCATAAATGTCAAAGAGCAGAATGAAGGTTTAAAAAGTATCCTACATTCAACATTGCGCGTACAGTAATGCTCATGTGCCAAAATATTTTACACCAAGTACTCTGCTCTCTGCGATACTCAGTCATTGTTGATATCTATTGTCGGATCTCTCGTTCGTTCGGCGAGACGTTATATGTACATTTTTTTTTCCCAAAACACTACGATGTTTCAAAGCAAGAACCAATAAAATCTCAAAAAAACTTAATTACGATGTGTTTCGTCCAAGAGAATTTTAAAACAAATGTTTCCGTCGAAATTTGCGTAAACTTTGCAACGTGAAAGCGTACCGCGAGATCGCTCGTCTGCCAAGACCAAAATTCTTTTCAGCAATGCCACACAAATAGATAACGGGCCGAAACATCATCGCTTTCGAAGCGGTATAGGCTTGTTTAAGCCTGGTTTTCACTAGCGACGGAAGCAGAAGCGGAAGCGTAAGACGTCTTATGTTCCAGTGAAAATCAAGAAACGGAGACGTAAGCAGAAGCAGAAGGAACGGAAGGTTTCCTTTTTCTTATGCTTATGCTTCTGCTTCCGTCCTTATGTCGCTAGTGAAAACCAGATTCTTATGCTTCCGTCGTTAACATACAGAAGCACAAGGAGGTAAGCCAATCAAATTCTCGTACTCAGTCCCCTGCACGGGAAACTTCCTATTGTTTCTCTTATGCTTCCGTCACATTCATTTACACTAGAACATAACGATTTTATGCTTATGCTCATGCTTCTGCTTCTGCTTCCGTCGCTTATGTCGCTAGTGAAAACCAGCCTTTAGTAGTCTCTTTTATGCCGATATATGATTATGCATTTTTCATTTTTCAGCCTGATAAACGCTAAATACCAACTTTAATTTTCGCAGCTGCTAGCATAAATATAGCCGAGATTTTTACGGTAGTAATGACATAAATGAAATCAGGCTTGGCAGCTACACATCTTTAAAAGCCCCTCAAGTTTTGTTACATACGGAGCTTTTCTTTTTAGCTTAATGTCTTCGGTTGGTAGGTTGAAATGGTCACAGACTTCTCGTAGCATTGCTATCCCAAAGGTGAACAGCTTTGATTTTTCTCTCAGCTCGCACAAAATATAATTGTCATAACAAATGGGGTGTTTCGGCACAATTTCATTTACCACTTCATCTCTTAATTGACTGAGTCTCTTTTCGGCTTCTCGGCTTTCGCTTTCATCTTCAGAATCATCCCCTACATGGTCTAGTAATGATCGTTTAGATGCTAGTCGGGAAAAGAAGCTGGAGATCTGTTGGCTCGTAAGGAATTCTGCACTTGTGAATAAGCGGTTTGCATCGTTGTTTCTTGCAGTCATCATGGCTTTTGCAACTGATGATGCGCTTACTTTTTGCCCTGTGGTCTCTCCAATGTTGAATTTACTCGTTAAGTATAGTTTCTGCTTATCAGAAAATCTTGATCTTTTTGTGTGTGCCTTAAGCGCCCATCCCATTGGCAATGCGGCTGAATTTCTTATGGTCGTGTTCTCCTCGGGTTGTTGTTGCACTTGTACGCTAGTAAATTGCTCTTCCAGTCTTACTGCATATCCATGAACAGCTTTGTCAAGGACAGTTTCGCGCTCTAGGGAGCGTTCGTGTTTCCCCCAATCCAGGTGCTGCTGTAAGGAAAACATTCTTTGATATGATTTCATATACTGTATCCTGCGAAGCATTCTCCTCCGTAACACTGGTAGTGCTCGATGTTGACTTGGGAATGGCTTTGATTCTTGATTTGGCACTTGAAAATTTGTCAGAAACTTCTTCATCTAAGCTAGTTGACAAGCTAGGGATATGAGCCTCTTTTGCAACATCCAAACTACTTATTACAATCTTTTTGCCCGATCCAATGCCATATAGTCCAGCTGCTAACGTCAAAAAAAAGGTCGAATTGTTCACTTTGATGATAAAAGCATGAAACTTGGCATGATTGCTAACCTCCCTGGGACAAACATTTTTTGATATGGGGCCAAGCGAAATTCGCTTGGGGACAGCAGGAATGGGCATGCCCGGAAATTCCGACATGGAAACGAGGCTACAACATAAAACCACCCTAAAATACGACAGTTTTGAGATACTTCCACCACTAAACATCGAATTTGTGTCAAGTGAGCAATTTCACTTGCTTTGAGTTGAATAATCACGATCACGTGATCGTTTTTAAAAAAATCGACTTTTGCTTGGGATCCCTGTGTCGAAAAATCGAAAAGTTCCTATTTTTGTGGCTTTTTTAGACCAATTGAGATCATCTTTGTTTTGATTAAACGGAAATACTAAAAACTTTAGGTCATATATAAAACAATTTATACCGCATAATATTGACCACAATCCTAGTGCAACGACATCCCGCGATTCCTTTCATGGCACTGCCATTTCATTGACTCAGCATCCTTCTTCAGATAATCTTGGCAATGAAAGACCTACCCCTACCTTTGATCCAACAAAGAGAAATGATTCTAAAAAACTTGCTGAGTTACCGAAACTCTACAAAGATGTTTTGCCTGTGTGCCTAAACACCACTGAATATGATGTACCGGAAGTTCATCAGCTATTTCAACTATCTCAATCTGTCGACGCAAATCCTGGCGAAAGAAACATTGAAGAAGAAGATTGGCTTGCCAACGCAAAGGAAATCCTATCGAAGGGCGAGTTGGGGGAAGAGGATTTCATATCCTGGGCAGCATACCGTGCCTCAAAGTCTTCACTTTCAAATCACGAGCCAGCAATCATCTCACTATTACCAATGTTTATGGAAAATGCACATTCCTTTGCGATGATTGTTCATTCTATGAGAGTCATCAAAGATGCTACACAATTTCTCAACCCTAACCAGATTCCAGTGCTTACTCTTGACCAGCCTCTGTTTGCTTTGGCCAAGCAAATCCAGTGGACCCTTGGTGGTACATATAGCGAGGACAAATTTGTCATCATGTTTGGTGCACTACACATCGAAATGGGAGTATTCAAGATGATTGGAAAATGGCTCGGTGGAAGTGGCTGGACTGAAGCTCTATGCAATGCAAATGTAGCAACCCAGGGAGTGGCGGAGTCCTTCGTAAAGGCTAGCCATTTAACGCGGACCCGGAGAGCGCACCAAGTAACAGCAGTAAGCCTTTATGTGCTCATGCATAATGCATACATCGACCACGCCAAAGATGTTGAAGAACCCAAGCCGTTTTTAGAATGGAAAGAGAGCATGCTAGAATGCCCGCAGTTTTTATACTGGTCCACATTTCTAGATATAGAACTCCTCTCTTTGAAATTGGTCAGGTCAATAAGAGAAGGTAACTTTTCAATGTTCATCAAGTCTATGAAGGAGATAATACCATGGATGTTTGCTCTTGATCACCCGAACTATGCCAGATGGCTATCTGTGCATTATCGTGACATGTGCACCCTACAAGCCAAACACCCAGATGTCTACGCTAACTTTTGCAATGGTTCTTTTGTGGTACATAAGAACAAAAGGCTGTTTTCGTCCATAGCACTAGACCATGCTCACGAGCAAGAGAATGCCAAAGTCAAAGGAGAAGGAGGTGCCGTGGGTCTGACAGAAAACCCTGCAGCATTGAGAAGATGGATGGTGTCAGGTCCTGAAGTAGCAAGAATGATCGAGGAGTTTGAAGATTTGGCAAATCAAGCTCATGATATCCAACACCATGAACAGCAACCCGGTGTGCAGAGTGCCTTCGCAAAAGATGTCAAAAGTCTCATTGCGTCCCTTGAAGAAATGGGAAATCCCTTTCTTGAAGAAGGGAAAGACCTCATTGCATTACACACAAGGGATATCATGGATTCAGCTGTTGTTGACGCAGTCAAGAGTGTTAAAAAGGTTGGAAAAGACCAATTCAATTTGTTCTTCCAAGAGCGGCTCGTCGAGAGAAAGAAGCCTATTACTGACCCTATACCAAGAAACAACTTTTCTCACCCATTGGCAAGAAAACCACATCAAAAGAAGGCGCTAAATTTCAAGTGCTAAAAGAAGACTGCGCACTTTTTTCCAGGTTATACATCTCTTCAGTGTCAAAGCCGAGATGGAAATCTTGAAGAGTTTTTCAAGTTCGAAAATCAGCCTTGGCCGCCATCTCTCTTGCAAGTAGGGCAGCTAAGAACAGGACAAAAAGCAGAATTGATAAAGTGTTTGCCGAAACCGTCGCCTGTGGTTGCAGGACACCCAAGTGTAGATGCAATTATTCTTGATGGTGCAGTTATTGTCCAAATGTTGCCACCCAAAACCGCAAGCACATTTGACGATTACTTCAATGCGGTATTTGCACCCTATATTCTCAGACAGCTAGAGTCAGTGAAGCGACTTGACATAGTATGGGATGTGTACTCTCTGAAAAGATCTACTCGAGAGAAGAGAGGTTATGGTCAACGTAGAAAGGTATGTGCTGCAAAACCATAATCAGTGTACATTGGATATATTTAAGATAGAACATTCGATTAATTTGAGAACATTTCCCCCCCTGTAAAACAGGTGCTTCCATCGACAAGAATTCCTTGGGACTGGAAAGGGTTTCTTAGAGTCAATGAAAATAAAGACGAGTTTTTCAAACTCCTTGCTAACAAGGTACAGTGATAATGAATACAAATGCGATAGCAGTGTGCATGGTTGCAAACCTTAAATTTTATTTGAAATAATTAATTTTTTGGTCACAACACAACTTAATTTCGAATGTCAACCTACGTTTAACACTAACGTCCATTCCATTCATTTCGTTATCAGGTTGTTTCTCTTGACATTCCAGATGGCAAAGAGATCTATTCAACACACGCTGACAGGGTCTATCTTCAGTTAACAGAATGGATATGAGTCTTCTTCAACCTTGTACCCACGAAGAAGCAGACACCCGTTTGATGATTCATACACTTGATGCTAATTGTTGTGGCCATCGAAAGATAAAGATTAGAAGTAACGACACAGATGTAGTTGTGCTCGCAATATCAGTTGTAAATTCTCTTCAGGTAGATGGATTATGGATCACCTTTGGTTCAGGAAAGCATCTTTGCAACATTCCTGTGCATTCCATCGCATCTATATTAGGCCCAGGAAAAGCATCAGTATTGCCCATGTTTCACGCCATTACCGGGTGTGATACTGTTTCTTTTTTTGGTGGCCGCGGAAAGAAGACAGCATGGGACGTGTGGAACGTGTTTACAGACCTGACACCAGCTCTGCAAACTCTCAAAGAATCTCCTGAAGATGAAGGATCTATTGCCAAAGTTGAACGTTTTGTCGTTCTTTTGTACGACCGTACCAGTAACATCAAGACAGTTAATCAAGCAAGGCAAGAGTTATTTTCAAAGAAGGCAAGGAACCTCGACAATATCCCTCCCACACAAGCTGCACTGTTACAGCATATCAATAGAGCTATATTTCAAGGAATTCATATTTGGGGCCAAACACTTCTGAAGCAACCAGTTTTACCCAGTCCTTCAGAATGGGGATGGCAGAAAGATGGCAGTTCATGGGCTCCATATTGGACGACTCTTCCTCAAGCAAAAGAAAGTTGCTACGAGCTTATTCGATGCGAATGCAAGACTGCTTGCAAAGGACGGTGTAAGTGTAAAAATGCTAATTTGGTTTGTACAGGCTTATGTGGTTGCGGAGGAAGCTGTACACAGAGAGATGAGTAACCAAGTGGACAGAAATTTCATGAGCAAACAATGAATGATATTTAATCCTGAAACATTTTAATTATTCATGCGGTATAAATTGTTTTATATATGACTTAAAGTTTTTAGTATTTCCGTTTAATCAAAACAAAGATGATCTCAATTGGTCTAAAAAAGCCACAAAAATAGGAACTTTTCGATTTTTCGACACAGGGATCCCAAGCTAAAGTCGATTTTTTAAAAAACGATCACGTGATCGTGATTATTCAACTCAAAGCAAGTGAAATTGCTCACTTGACACAAATTCGATGTTTAGTGGTGGAAGTATCTCAAAACTGTCGTATTTTAGGGTGTTTTTATGTTGTAGCCTCGTTTCCATGTCGGAAATTCCGGGCATGCCCATTCCTGCTGTCCCCAAGCGAATTTCGCTTGGCCCCATATCAAAAAATGTTTGTCCCAGGGAGGTTAGCAATCATGCCAAGTTTCATGCTTTTATCATCAAAGTGAACAATTTTTGACGTTAACAGCCGGACTAATATGCTTTCCAAACTCGTAAAAACTTCTTTTCGTATTCAATATCCGACAAAGAGCTTACTCCATCAAGCTTGACTTCTAAGAGGGGACTTGGGGCTACCAAAGAATCACACAACGTTACACTTAGCCCATGTACACCATTTGATGACTTCATAGCGTCGACCATTTGAGGAGCATTTTCAATGTCATTTCCTTGGTTCAAATGGATTTTCATGTGTGTCTTGATGTTGGCTGCCTTTCGGTCGCAAGCCCCTTTTCCACCTTGTGGGTCAGAGAAGTCCATGCGCTTAATCGAAAGACCATGGATTTGACTAATGTGAGTTGCTCCTACGATTGTTACGCCACTACGGTAATACCCGGCGTTATCTTGTCTGTAGTACACGGTCTTAAGGAGTGGCATAATCGTCTTGAGTTTCTTAATGACGTCTGACATGACAGCCAACACGGCATAGCTGTCTTGGCTACATGTCAGAAACACATGGACGAAGGTCATGATTTCAAGTTGCTGTGATTTTCTACGAGTAGCAACAGTGACATGCCAAGACATCCCACGTTTCCCATACCAGTCTCTCTGACTCTCTCTGTATTTTTGTGGGATGAATTTCATTGCCCAATCCTGGACAAGCAACACGGATGTGTCATCTAAACCTTGGATGAGATCGAGTCGCGCTTCATCCTGATTGATACTTCGCAGGAGGTGAGCTTTCCAGGCAAAAACGTTCCGTTTTGCTTGATCCACAGTAAAGGTGAGCTCTTCTTTCGTGTCAACTGCTATATTTGTATCTGAAATCTTAGCCAGTGCCCGATCTATTTCTCCCAAGACAGAAGAAAGCGCATCACAGCGGTCGCAGGTGTCCAGGTGGTCGTGAGTAGTACATAACGATTGGTAATCCTTGTCTTTAGGGTCACTTAATGCATACTTCCTACAATGATCAGGAATGCTCGATTCCTTTGCCACATGAACCTATTGGAAACAGCACAAAACTATGTTATACTTCGTTTAATTGAATCAATTGATTGTACACAATGTCATACCACTAAGCCAATATATCATCTTGATGTTCCCTGACCCACTCGGTTCAATTTTATTCAAAGTATACAATTAATTACCTTGTAGTCGCTTTTAAGGTAGCGTTTTGCATTCTTCAGTTGCTCTTTCTGCTCTTTGGCCCACGACATTCCCATAAACTCGTCTCCAAGCCTTTCCGAAACGCTGCAGAGATCGTCGAAGGCTTGAGCACCGGCGGAACTGATGTAATCCAGGCCTTGCAAAGATTTTCTTTCTGAGGCTGAACAAACTGACAGGATCCTTAGAAGTGTTCTTCGGCTAAGCGGTTTGAAGCCGTATTCTTCAGCATAAGATAAATACTGCTTAACGATTGTCTCCGGAATCAACATACGTATCACATTGGGTACTTTCACAACGTCTTTTGTTGAAAGCTTGATGGATTTTTCCCCAAATGGCAAATCTTGAACGACATACGGACTGGTTATAAAGTCCAGGAAGTGATCGAGTTGACTTTGGGAGACAAACATTCTGGTCTGCAATGACGGTGGTGGTGGAACACCTCTACCATGGAGCAGGTAGTGCATGTTTTCTGGCAACACTAAAACGATACCTAGTTAGCTCTGGGATCCACGTCTTCAGTGCACCAAATGTCGCCTTATCAGCCATTATTGAGAGGATTTGTCGACTAGTTCTCCACATACTTGCATTCTGGTAGCATTCTGCTAAAGCCGCTATAAGCGCTGAATCAATGTCGTCTCCTTCTTTCTCTTTTTCACATGGCAAGGGCTGTGATTCCACTAAAGACTGCCACAATTGAGCGGATTGATTTGGTGCCAATTCTTCGAGTACAGCTACTATTGCCTTCTGGGTCTTATGTAAGTGGCGACGCCGCGTCCTCTCACTTGCTTCACCCCATGGTATCTTGAGAGGGTATCTAACTGGACTGATATTTTTGCTGTCTAGAAAATCATTCATTTTTTCCAGTGGAGCTACCCGCATACGAGTCCTGCTTTGGCGATAAGTTGAGATAGTCGAGCTTTCGATCACTTCTGAAGGAGAGAAGAGGCTTCCCCCTGGTGTCTCGAAGACATAGGAAGAGTCTGCGGGCGAAAGAAATTGTTCTGGCACACCCTTATCAAGTGGAAGGTTTTTAGATGAGAGGTCGTCCTAAATGGGGGAAAATAGCACCAAGTTCTCAACAAATCGAAACATTATAATACAGGATTTCGCGCTAAAATCATCAGCAAAATAATACCAGCTGCTTTTGATTTATTTTGGAATGACACGCAGCTGGGGAAGGGGCCGGGATATTCCCAAATACAGCCTATAAAAGAATGCTACACTTCGGAAAAATCATTACTAACCAAACGCATATCCTTCATTTGCAGAGTGACTTCCCGTTCAAGTACTACGTCCCCCAGTAGCTTCCGGCATTTCGAACACACACCTAAAACAAAGAAATATAACGGTTAACAACTTTTCAATTACCTATGTTTTTTCACTCATCTCTTCGTCTTAGTTAGTAAGTTTATTTCAATATAATTTTGGGCATAGCGAGACTACCAGAGTTGAAGGGGAAAGCACTTGCGTTTTGGCTTGAACATTCCCGCCAAATCCACAGGTAGCCCAACAAAATAGGGGAAAATGAAAATTTATGATTTTGTGTTTTACCCACTCCCAAGTCTGAAAATTAACTTGCCATGGCCAAAACACCGCTAGTAAGATTAAAGACGAACTCACCTGAACCAACAGCAAGGAAAATGCCTGTTTCCTTGAGAACAGTCTGAGAATCACACTTGCTCAAACCTCTATCTGCCTTCGGCTTTTTGTTCACGTTTGCACTGTGCTGAGATATAATGACTGGAATATAATATTTAGAAGAACGACGCTTCCAGCTGACACCAAGCGATGCACGATGAAAAGGACAGATGAGAAGTTTCTCTACGTTTCGAGGTTGTTCGAATAGAGACGCTCTTGCTAGTATTAGTTCAACTTCGGTCTCGACGCCATTTATAGAAAAATACTTCTTGTTGAGAATCAATATTTCGTTTGCAATTTAGTAAAGGGAGAACTTCCACCAATCTACTTCTATCCTTTGAGTCAAACCCACATTGACCACCCACAATAGCTTGAAAAGAACAAGCATTTACGTCCATGACTTGATCTAACGCCAACATTTATGTTTTGCTCAAGATAAATTTATTAAATTAATTCCTGTTCTAGCACGTGCGGTGACACCCAAAGATTACTACAGTTTGCCGCAAAAGCGTTCCGACCTACCTTTAATATACCTTTAGCCATACATGTATGCAGAGTCAATTCTAAGATTCTACCTAAATGCTAAATTCTACCTTTATTTCAAATGCCCATAGTCCTGGCAGTAAAGAAGGGCTGCTCAGAGTAGTTATAGACCTATAACCGGTTTTGAGCATGAAATTAACTTGAATCACGATAAATAAAAAAATCATGCGACGTAGATCAACAATTTTTTATATTAAAACACGAACGAAAGGTGAAGTAAAACCAAAAAGTAAATTATTCATCATAACTTTGTCTAGCTAGCATTTTATTCGTCCAAATAATATTTATCAGTATGCAGATTTCCAGTAAAAAATGTTACTGATAGGAGCTGGACAACAAGGTTTAGACACCGCGAACATATTGCGTTTGCTTGTCGTCACGGGAAAACAGCGTAGAATTAAAAAGTCCATCTTTTCCTCTCTCTTTAAGATATATTTCTCATTTAATTGGTGTAGATAAATGATTCAGGTGCAATGTTTTATAATTTTGGTACCAATAGGGCACGTAAAGTGATATACGGCGAATGTAAACAAGTCCGTAATTTGCATAATTAGGTCGCATTTATATTAGTAGAAAATTACTCGGAATATATTGCCAAATTTTTAAGCGCTTGTAAAAAAAAACAAAAAAGTTTTTCCTGCTAGTGTTAGTAGGTGTTATAAATATATCATAACCAGATTTATATGGTTATTGGAGAATGGCCACATATAGAAAAGCTATTTTAAAATCTGAGCTAAAACCAAGTCCATCAGTTCGGCAAAACGTTCTCTCACAAAAAAGTGTTTCCCCTCTTTAAACTTTATTGAATTTTAGCGCTAAACCGATATGGATAGAGTGTTAAATATGCAATCTATCACAATTGGGTGAGAGATTGACTATAAATTATTACTGAGAAAACGTTTTTGTGGCCCTAGCGTTATCGCTGGTACGGCTACTATTTTTACACCAGCGACAAGCCGAAATCGTTTTTCTCGATTTTTTTGGCGAATTTCTTCATAAATTGAAAAATAAACCCCAACACGTTTCTAAACTCACTAAAACCTTTCTACAAACCGAAAATGAAGGTATTTAATTTTTTGACTCTGGCCGCGAATTTTTGATTTTGCTCGATTTTTCTGGGCATTGGCTCTTAAATGCGCAGCGCAAGGAATATTAAGCAGAATATAACATGGCCGCTAGGAGATATGGATTTCATTTTACTTTCTCGTGTTGAGAATATTTTACTCGTTCGCTGTTCTTACTCTTAAATCCCCGTTTACAATAGCAAGTTTTGGGGCGATTTTTGCTGCGATTTTTTCGGCGATTCTGTCCATAATAAATAATGCAGTAAAGAATTTACTTGTAAAGTCTAGTTTTCAAATTAATATTTTTATAGATCAGAATGGTGTCAAGTTGTTTGAAAGATTGAGATTAAAATCATGTTAAATTCTTGAGAACCAATGAGAATTCAAAAATGAAAAAAAATATTTGATCTGCTCTGACGTCACATATAAGGGGTCTATTCTAATGTTGTCCCTTCCGGTTGCAGGGATTCGGAAACAGTGAAATTTATTAACCATCACGTGGCAAACTCTTGGCCAATGTAGAAGAGAGAAAAATAAACTTTGACACTTTGTACGTAATGTACGCTTGCTCTTCAGAAAGATTGTGCTCGGTATATTTAAAAACAACTTTGAAAATGAATGGCGGGAATATCACATAGCTTCTTCATCTCTTGGAAGACTCAGTTTTTTTGTTTCTGTTCAGTACACAAAGGTTTTGCCAGGTGCCCTGCCTCGTGCGAGCCCGTTAATGAACCGGTCTGCGGTACTGATGGAAAGACTTACAAGAACACGTGCGCAGTGTTGATGTTTAACTGTAAAGCCAAACATGGCAAAATCAAAGTTGAGCATTATGGGAAGTGTGAAACTGACGATCATGGGTGAGTTACTTTGTTTATTTATTTATTTATTTATTTTTGTTTGTTTATTCATTTTTTCATTTAAATATATATTTTTAGTTTCGTGGCTTTTTGTTGTCGTGAACCCAGCCTTTAGGCGTGTCATAGGCCTTTTCTGAATGCGATAAGCATGATGCATTGTGGACTTGCTTGGGTACTAACCATACCATTTAAGACAGGATGTAAAAAAGATGTCTGTACCGACGAAGCTTCAGACCATAATGCATCGGCCTACGCTATCTCAGAAATGGTCTATGTTTGACGTCTATCAATCACACTGAACCCTACATGAAGTCGATTAGTATCGACTACAGAATCCAAATGAAGATTATCTGAAACTAATTGTCTTTTCTTCTCTCATGATCAGTTTTAGCTCATCGTTGTACCTTTTTTTCTCGTTTTAGAAAGATAGACTGTCTACGAATTGGACGCAAAAAATATTTGAAATGTTAAAAACAAATCATCTCTTGTAAAGGTTCACTTCACAAGACTCCACCAAGTCTATCCTTATTTTCTGAAGATAAAAAGAAAGCATTGTTTGAAATATTTATAATGATATTTTTCTCAAGCAACTAATATAGTGAATCAGTCTATTCTAGTGCAGTTAATTAAAATAATTTTACAAAGCCCTATTGCTGGTTTTCATTCATTCCCATGAGAATGAAATAACAAAAGACACGGCGGCCATGTTGGATGATATAACGAAAGAGACTAATGGCGAATATTTTGATAAATTCAACCAACATGGCGGCTGTGAAAACCATAGCTTGAAGATTAATTTTCGAGCTGTACTTGGGATAATAAATTCCCACGACCACTGATTCAAGCTCACAAAATGAATTGCCGTTAACGTTTGATTTTTCAAAACAAGAGATCTTTCCGATTAAACGAATTGTATTAATGAATGAATTCCCATCTCAAACTACGTGATAATTATTTAGGATTAGAATTCGAATTCTTAAAATATAAAGAATATCCATGCAAAAACGATTCACAAATATAAATGTGACGGGATTTTTTTTTTTTTTTTTTTGGTTTTTCTTTCGTATTATTTTAGCAGGGGAAATAATTTAGTTTTAATCAATTTGGCACGTGTCTGTCTTTATTAATAATTAGAGAGACGAAAAGAAATTGCTGCAGCGTTCTTCTGAGAAATATGGCTTTCTTGTGGGCCTTAATCATGGCTTCAATGGTATGCATCAACACAGCTGGTATAACAGAATATTGAGCGAAGTAAAACTGAAAAACCTTTGGTTGTTCCATCCAACAAATAATAATAAAATAATCTCTCTTCAAGTTATCGCTAAAATAAACCATTTCAGTGCCCGGTTCAAAATCTCAAAATAATTACTTCAACTCATATATAAGTTGAACGAATCTGATAGAAACGTGGAAATTTGCATCGACACACCCAAAACAAGCCACCAAAAATCATTCCCACATACTCCATCTTTAGTAGCCGCTGTAAGACGATATTTTTACCAAATTTTTCACGATGAGGGAAATCGTACATCTTCAAGTTGGACAATGCGGAAACCAAATCGGTGCCAAGGTAAGACTTCTAGTTTGTTTACAAAATATTATGGATATTTCCGAACCTAAATTTAATGATGACGAACACTTCACTGAATTGAATGACTGTCTCCTTAGACCAAGTCAACATAATCTAGACTCCGAGTAAAGATTTATTTTCTGTGCTATCGCGCTATCGCCTGAGCTATCTCGATTCTAGAAAATCTATTATTCTTTTTCATTAAAAGAGTGCATTTCCCTGCGCTGACCGAGACGCCTTTTCTTTTGCTGGATCGGCATTCGCTATTTTCCCCCGACCTCTCCCCGAGAACAAAGGAGAAAAAAAGGAGCCTCTGAGTGCATGGTTCTTAAATTTGAACTAAAGAATTAAATATCGTATCTCAAATTTCCTGCATCTGATATTCATGAGTAATCCTTCTATTTTTTAGCCTTAGATTCTTGATAAATAGAGGGCTTTTCAAGTCTAAAAATGGAAATATCTTCCTGTCAGTTTAAGGAGATCTTATTTTTCGTTGACATTTTTAAAACTAACATAGTATTTGCGCTTAAATTACAGTAACTTTTAGGGTCTTGATTGCAAAGTATTAAAAAATCTCAAAACATAGGGATAGTGGCGATCGTGAGCTTGCATGGTCGGGTTAAATTTGTATTTGTGGGTGGGGTGGTTGGTAAATGAAGTATATGTACAAATATATAGGTGGTGTGTTCTAAGAGATTTTTAATTTTACTCCAACGATTTAATAATATATTTTGATTTTTGATTCTTTCAGTTTTGGGAAGTGATATCTGATGAGCATGGCATCGACCCGACTGGTATATATCATGGTGATTCTGACCTACAACTCGAGAGAATTAATGTATACTACAATGAAGCTCTATGTGAGTTCCATCACAAATTTATTTGTGCTATTCTCTTATACACCTACTTCCAAAAACGTTGTCATCACCAAAGGCAATAGCTAGTCGATAACGAAACCAATAGTAAATAGGTCATTCCAAGATCCAAGAATAGCTGGAATGACTTGTGTTAGTTCTGATTCTTATTCTCGTCAAGAACATGGACCTTAGTGTTGAGACTGATTTATTGTTGTTTGTAGTCGACTACGAAACCATAATAACGCCTATAACCTTTGGTGATGACAACGCTTTTTGAAATAGGTGTATATGTATGATCAAGTCAAAAAGTGGGCTTTTCAAAATACCAAAAAAATTTAAGAAAATTTGAATATGAATTTATTTTTAATTTTCGTTTCAAAGATCGTTTTTTCGAATGATTAAATATTGATATATATTGACTGTGTTTGGCGGCGGGCAATTATTCACATCTGCCGGTTAGTCGAGTTAGTCATGTGACATTAATATTGTGATCTTCGGATCGAACATACTAGGTTTTTGAGACGCAATACAAGTGTGTGAAACCATGTGTTTTATAATCCCTGGAGATATGAATAACAATGAAAAAGCCGCCATGTTGACTGATCTAACAAGAGAAACTAATGAGAAATGCTTTTTTATCGTCAACCAAGATGGCGACTATCCCGTCTCGTGCACATGCTTTATATCAGGTCAGGTTTAATTGATATTGCTTTGTTACTTATCTTTGTTTTTCTGCAGCTGGAAAGTATGTTCCTCGTGCTATTATGGTCGATCTGGAGCCTGGCACTATGGATTCCGTCCGAGCCAGTGCGTTCGGCCAAATCTTGCGACCTGATAACTTTGTCTTTGGTAAGATTTTGTCTGCTTATTCATTTTATACTTTCTAATAAATTTTTACGTGATCTCTCCAAACCCAATTCACGGTCCGCCTTCTATCTTCCTCCAACCTCCCCCATCCCCCCAACGCCACCTTAAACCTTTCTCCCCCCAGCTCAACCACCTAAAACATTAACACCACCCACTATAATAATAATAGACTCCGACGAAGGACTAGCGTCCGAAACGTCAGTAAGTTTTTTCATCTTTTCACGGTGTATAATTTACCTTTTTATCATTACTGTTTCATAATAATAACAACAACAACAACAACAACAACAACAGCAACAACAACAGCAACAACAACAACAACAGCAACAATAATAATAATAATAAGGCTCTTTAAACAGACGTTAAAGCTTACAAACATGATAATTATGTATATGAATAAACTAATTACAATTGCAATAAATATATGAAATATATACTATAATAAGATATTTAAAAAATGCATATATTATAAAATATTTTTAAAGAATTGACTCTATGTACAATGTGATTCTTAAAAAGGCTCATATTTACACTGCACACATTCACACAAACAAATTTTAAAAACCTTGGTTCATTGCTTTGGGGTGCATTATATTAGACATTGTTCACTGGAGCAGGGTTTTTCGCTTATACCAACATCAAAACAATCTGAAATTTTCGACATATATAATTTTCGCGTATATAATATAATATGTTTCAATAAATAGCATTATTATATGAGGCTTGTGATATAAGCTACCCACGTGTTTTGAGGCTATTATCAGCTTTCTGGAAGCACTTTATTCAAAATTATATCGAAAGACTAAAAGAAATCTTCTTAGACCTTGGGTCTTACGCATGCGACGCCATGTTTATTCTTTGTTTAACTCGCGTGAATTTAATCTCAAGCTACGCTATTGTTCCAGTAAAGTATAACAATTATAATAATATTTTTTTAAAGCTGTATAGTTTTTGATAGACGTTTTTTGCACTATTTGTTTAACCCAGGTCAGAGTGGTGCTGGCAATAATTGGGCCAAAGGACATTACACCGAGGGTGCTGAGCTAGTAGACAGCGTTCTCGACGTGATCAGAAAGGAAGCAGAAGGCTGTGACTGTATGCAGGGATTCCAGCTTACGCACTCCCTTGGGGGTGGTACTGGGGCTGGAATGGGTACTCTATTGATCTCAAAGATTCGAGAAGAGTACCCGGACAGGATAATGAACTCATTCAGTGTCGTTCCATCACCAAAGGTAATTCATTACTTGAGGTATTAGACATTCCGATAATGAGGGAAAACTGGGTCTAGTTGGCATTGTAATGGATTTTGGGGCTGTTTAAGGGACATATTTCCAAGATGGTGTCTATTCTGTCCACTAAAGTAGCCCCAAAGTGCACTGATATAGCAACATACCATGACACCTTCCACTGGAAGCCCAGAGATGAAAAAACAAAATGATAGATACCTGTGAAAGCTGGCGAGGGTCTAGTGTTCCTCGCTACGATTAGAACTGCCATTAAAAGTCACCACTATTTCTTTAAACTTCCGTAGCACTACCGACGGACTACCGACGGACTATCGATAAAATACCGACGTTAAATATAGTTATTCTACTTTTTACGCGCACGATAATGAATAAGTAAGTTGAATAGTAAGTTACAGTTAATTAAGTCGCAGAAGAACTCGATGCTTGGAAGGGCTGAGAAAGGACCCTTCTTCCTTGAGGACTCTGTTAATCATTCAATCCTTTTATTTCTAAAAACAAATATATTTTTTCCATTCAGGTGTCTGACACAGTTGTCGAACCCTACAATGCCACTCTCTCCGTCCACCAGTTGGTGGAGAACACGGACGAGACGTTTTGTATCGATAATGAAGCACTATATGACATTTGCTTCAGGACTCTAAAACTAACCACACCTACATACGGGGATTTGAATCATTTGGTGTCGGCAACAATGAGTGGCATCACTACTTGCTTGCGGTTTCCAGGACAGGTATGATGTCGATCATCAGGAGGGAGGGGGCGTCTCTATGAAAACCGCTGTAACAGTGTTTTTTCCCATTCGCGACGTCCAACCCTCTGATTTTCAAAATGGTACGGACTTTGAAGACGGATAGATGACGGATAAGGGGTGAAGATATCCCTATTACGACGATTTTCTGTCTTGATTTAGCAATCCACTTTCCAACAGCTATGGCGTCAGTTTTACTTATATCGACAAGAAGAAGAACCGGAAGCAATTCATCGGATGCTGTGTGACGTGACGTATGGAAACAACACTTTCTTGAAATGCGAGGCTGGAAACAATAGAGACGCTCCCTCCTGGTTGTCATTGACACTGTATTTAGATATATATTTTAAAATCCTTGAATTTTAATAGTTAAGACATTAAGTATACCTACTTATTCTCCAACAACCTCTTGGCTGATATAGCTGAGTCAGGGCACGGCTAACTCGTAGATGCATGCATGCATTGAACTTAGGCGGATTGGGTTTTGCCGAGGGAAGAAATCAGGAGAAAACGGAGAAAACCCCTAATTGAAAGGAGAGAGTCAACAATATCGCTGTTTTAATTAGAGAGTTTTTTCTACGGTTTCTCTGTTTTCTTCCCGCCGCAAAATTCTAACCAGCTAATTTGCAATTCGATGTCCTTGCATGCCTTGGATAAGCCCACATCCTTCAAGGTAAAATTTGAGGAAATACATAGTTATACTCTGCATTTCACTTTGCATTTATTTTGTATCGCTTGCAGTTAAACGCTGATCTTCGGAAGCTTGCTGTCAACATGGTTCCTTTCCCGCGTCTTCACTTTTTCATTCCGGGATTCGCACCGCTGAGCAGTCGTAGCTCGCAGTCCTTTAGATCTTTGACCGTTCCTGAACTTACTCAACAAATGTTTGACGCAAAGAACATGATGGCTGCTTGTGATCCAAGGCACGGTCGATATTTGACTGTTGCAGCCATTTTCAGAGGGAAGATGTCGATGAAAGAGGTAGGATAGAATCACTCGGAGTAAAGATCACCGCATCATCCACTGTGTACCTTGCACTTTTATAGTGTATATGCAACTGTCCTTTTTACATTTCCCTTCGCCATCTTGATCGAGTCCCCTTCACAGTTCCCGGCGCCCTTGAAAGGTAGCCGTGCCTTTGTATTGCGAAGCGAGACGAACGGTGAGCTTGCAATGATAAAGACCCTTTTTAACACCTTGGACAATTGTTTGCATGTTTCTATCATTGCGAGCTCACCGTTCGTCTTGCTTCAGTGAAAAGGCACGGCTACCTTTCAAAATGGCGCCGAAAACTGTGAAGGGACTACTGTCAGCTTTAGTGCTAGTTTAAGTCAGGATCAGGATCTCGCCATTTATACACACTGGTGTAAAGCTCATGATCAGCCACTTCCTTCCTTAGTTTCCTTCCTTGCTTTCTTGTTTTCATTCCTTAGCTCCATTTCTCCCTCCCTCCCTAGCTCCCCCCTCCCCCCCTCCCTCTTTCTCTTTTCTCTTTTTCTATCTTGGAATGAGCTGTATTTTGTTCAGTGGCGCTTTATATGTTTTGTCTTTATTCATTCTTAGCTCATTACGTATAGTATTATTTACTTCATATGTTATCAACCTCACCATGAGTTCCCTGAATATAAAAATATTACTAATCCTTCACGTTCCCGGCTCTGCGCCCATCCATGGTATTAACATTGGTTTTCTTGAAGGTTGACGAACAGATGCTAAATGTACAGAACAGAAACAGTTCTTACTTCGTGGAATGGATTCCCAGCAACGTGAAGACTGCTGTCTGCGATATCCCTCCTCGTGGGCTCAAAATGTCAGGCACTTTTATTGGTAACAGCACTAGCATTCAAGAACTGTTCAAGAGAATCGCGGAGCAGTTTACCGCCATGTTTAGGCGTAGAGCTTTTCTTCATTGGTACACTGGTGAAGGAATGGATGAAATGGAATTCACCGAGGTATGTCCCCATCATTATCAAACAAACCATGTGTCATGTATAATGTTTTCACATATTAATGATAATAACCTTTGAATAATTTTACAAAAATTGTAAGTTTTGATTTTATCTTTTACGATTTGAAAAAAAAAATTCCGTGTAGTTATTTCATATATATTTAGTCTGAAGATCGCTTAGGAGAGTTAAGGAGCCTCATGAGACATTATCATGATGTTGTTAGTATACTACCATGGTGGTAATTACGATGTTGTTTATGGTATAATTGTGATGTTGATGGAAATGAAGATGGTGTTGATTGTAATGGTGTTGATGGTGGTGTTGATGGTAATGGTGTTGATGGTAATGGTGTTGATGTTGGTGTTGATGGTAATGGTGTTGATGATGTTGTTTACGTTAATGGTGATGTTGGTGGTGATGATGGTGGTGTTTGTGGTAATGGTGGTTATGAAGATGGTAATGGTGGTAATGGTGGTAGAGCAGTTTTCGTTTTCGTACACAGTCGTGACACGGCAAGGGATACGCCAGACTAATCACACTGCTCGAAAATTTACTCCCCATCCAATCAAATACCCGGAACATGGCATAAAACCTGCGCAGACATTGTCACACTAAGGTCACGGCACTGTCAGACCAATTACATTGCGCGAGAAAAAAATCAGCCAATCAAAATTCTAGAAACCACGGTCACGGCAAGGCACGCATACGGCACTGAGCTTTTCACAATCATACGAAAACCGCACTTATGGTGATGGTGATGGTGATGGTGATGGTGATGGTGATGGTGATGGTGGTGGTGGTGGTGATGGTGATGGTGATGGTGATGGTGATGGTGATGGTGATGGTGATGGTGATGGTGATGGTGATGGTGATGGTGATGGTGATGGTGATGGTGATGGTGATGGTGATGGTGTAAAGATTAAAATAATCCTGCATCGTCCTACTGGTGATAGTGATGGTGATTTTGATTATAGTGACGATCAACATCTTCATTATAATAATAATCATAATCATAATCTTAAGATCACATGGCTTTAAGAGTGATAACACTATTGTTTTACTATCATCGTCTTTATCATTATCATCATCTTTATTATAATAATGCGAATAATAATAATCATAATATCACATGGCTTTAAGAGTGATACCACTATTGTTTTACTATCATCGTCTTTATCATTATCATCATCTTCATAATAATAATAAGAATAATCATAATCATAATCACAAGATCACATGGCTTTAAGAGTGATACCACTATTGTTTTACTATCACCGTCTTTATCATTATCATCATCTTCATTATAATAATAATAATAATAATCATAATCATAATCATAAGCATTATCACTTTCATCACCATCAACAACATGATTATCGCCACATCATGCATCATCATCATTATCGTATGATGAAGACGATGATAGTAAAACAATAGAGGTATCACTCTTAAAGCCATCGCGCCCACCTAACTAGAAAGAGATATTTCTAGTAATTAACGCTAATTAAATGATGCTTAATGCTCTTGTGTTGCGCAGGCAGAATCAAACATGAACGATTTGGTGTCTGAATATCAGCAGTATCAGGAAGCTACTGCTGAAGATGACTACGATGAAGAACCTGAGGAAGAGGTGTTTGAAGCTGAAGCATAGGATCTTATTCAGTTTGTAACCATAACATTTGTTAAAATAAAAAATAATCGCGTAATTTCAAAAGGAATTCGAAGGGATCCTTTTTTTTTACAAAACATTCCGCTGTTAATTTCAAGTTATACAGATTCAATCGTAGAAGACGTCTTTCTTCTGAGTAAGGGATTTATCGCTATTTATATTTACGGCCCTGCGCAAAACCCAAAAAGCGAAATTCCAAATTGTACCTGTGAGCTATTGGTGCTCAGTCCAGGGGTTGTTTCAGGACATTACCTATGGTTAGCCGTACCCTGACCTGGATCAGCCCAGAGGTTTTTTTCTTCAGGGTTTGATTTGTGGGTTAGCCTTGTTCTAACGCAGATCAGCCCGGATTTTTTTCCCAGAGTTCGATGAACTTAAATTGATGTTTTCAATCTAAATAATTTCTAAAAAAAGTACTTTTATTCAACACTTTAATGCCTTATGTGAAGTGTGACCTCAATCGTACAGCTACTTTCCTGAATATGGGAATTTTATTTAGCTGACGTGATCCAATTTGCCCTATAACGCTAGGTTTTAAAACTTCGATAGTTGAATTCAGAACTGAGAAACCCGCTCATTCAGTCAACGAAATTTATTCACTATATGTTCCGTGTGCAAAATCCTGCTGTACAATTTGTTTGGCTGAAATTGTTTGCCTTGCGTCGATCCACTATCGTTTTACTTGCTTGGCCTTCACAGCCTTCAAGTACTGTTTTTTTACTATTAAATTTTTGTTTATCTTAATGCAGGCAATTTTTTAAAGCTTTTTAAATCTTTATACCAGGCATACAAGCAAAACATTGCATAAAAAAGGTAAAGGTAATTTTTCCATTTAAAAGGGTCAATCATTCTTTGCAAAACTGCTAAAAGAATAAGTATGTCAGTTTGACCTTGAAAAGGTTTTGTTATAACTGTTATTGCCCTTTTTCAATTAGAATATTTCATTTTTACCTAAAATTATATAAATATAAGATGCTTTGCTTTGCTTTGCTTTGCTTTGCTTTGCTTTGCTTTGCTTTGCTTTGCTTTGCTTTGCTTTGCTTTGCTTTGCTTTGCTTTGCTTTGCTTTGCTTTGCTTTGCTTTGCTTTGCTTTGCTTTGCTTTGCTTTGCTTTGCTTTGCTTTGCTTTGCTTTGCTTTGCTTTGCTTATTTTATGGCTTAATTAAGCAAATTATCCCACCACCATCAGACTATATTAATTTGATTTTTTAATTATTTTTGAATATTTGACATAATAAACCTGTAGTTAGCTTAATTAAGGTGCTTCATTTACAAGCAGTAATTGAGTATAAAATAAATGCGATCGATAGATTTTCTCTAAATCTCTGCAGACATAGATCAATTTTTAAAGCGAAACCGGAGGACAATATTGTGAAAAACCACATGCTTGAGCTACTATATGTGCTAAATTTGGACATCTGATATTGTTTACGTATTTTAATTTTTCTGCAACAACTTGTTTGGCCTTCATGTAATATTATCATAATATCAGTTCTTGGAAAGAACTTGTTGAGGCCTGCACTTTTAATCAGAAAAAAAACTTCGTAAACAAAATATTTTCATTCTTTGAATTCAGACTTTCTTTTTCGATCTTAAATCGAAAAGCTTTCAAAGTGTTTTTTCTTCTTACATACGCATCGTGTTATTGAGATTTTTAATATCATTTTCTTGGAAGCAAAAGAAAGTATAGTGATTGGGCTTCCTGTGGTTGGGGAGTTCGTGGAAATGACGTGTTTGTCCGCTTTAGTTCCTGGAACTGAGTAACAAAGATATTTCGCAATTCTTTTTCGAAGGAAAATTTTTTATCGTTCTTAAATTAAATACAGTGTTGGCGATGCGATAAGGAGGGTAAAAAAACCGATCGACTCATCTAAGCATTCCTGCCGAATACAGAGCTAGTTTCGAACAGTGTTCCAGAATTTTTTTATAAATCGATGAATCTGGCAACGGTATATAGTTTCCTATTCTTCGTGTACACTAAAAAATTTCGGTTTAGAAGCGGAGCATGTCAAACGTTTCCGCATAATGGCATCGAGTACTGAGAGCCCAACGCTTGAACTAGCAAAAATTCTTACAGGAGAAATTATACAAGAAATTATCGGAGCTTCGGATTATGACCTAAAGATAGGAAAAGTCGAGACAACTTTGAGCGAAAAGATTGGAGCAGAACAACTGGGAAGTTTTAAAAGGTCTTTAGCTGTAGCGAGTAGAAAACGAAGCGATGCCACCGGCGCTTGGACAACTTTTGTGAAGTCTCTAGAATGTGTCAAATGCGAACGAACAAGTTCACAGCGTTCTTTGAAGTTAAAACTCAAATCGGCAGATCGAAGACGAGAAATTCAAAGTTCGCTGAATAAAAATATTTTGGATGATCTATCGATTTACGAGTACAGAATGGCGATCCTTTGCGAAGCACTGAAGACAGCACTGAACAGCGGCGATAGCGGGAACATCGATCACCGTGGTGTGGGACGTAATACAGTACTTCATTTTTTGTCCGCATTACCAATCGATACGAAGGAAAGACAAACATCTAGTGTAAAGATAATGGAGTTCCTGGTTGAAAAAGACATTGACTGCTCAAATAAAAATGACAATGATTTGACTGCATTGCATATATTAACCGGCAATTACGTTCTCGATCCTAGAAAAAACTTTGAACCCTCCGCCATTGGACGTGGCCTTGGCTGTAAAACTAGTACTATCGCAAGATACAAAGTATTGTGCTGTTTCAACATGGCTATGCCGTTCAACGTCAGAGGTCCTCACGGAAATTCTATTCTACACGAGTGGGTTATCCAAAGAGCTATTTGTAGACATGAGAAACATGATCGAAATAAGGACGAAGAACTCATTGGAACGTGGATATTAAACACTGCCGGTGTTTCCGCCAATAAAACAAACGACTATGGCTGCACGTCGCTTCACTACGCATTTAGAATTGACCTTATTAATTTTTTGTGTCAACAAGGCGCTGAAAAAAATCGCGTAAGCGATTCTGGTGAAACTACATTTATATACATCCTAAAACATTGCTTTTTACGTGGGATTGTTGGTAAATTTTTACCGTCAGGAAGTAACCTCGAGACCACACTCTCAAGCTGCTTAGGTATCAGAATAAGCGATGACATGAACTTAGAAAAGATAGTAGCATTTCATTCAATAACCTTGGAGTCTCTTGAAAAATTCTTGAAAAGTCTAGCAAACGCTGGATTTGACATAAATGAGAAAGATGCAATGAATGGAAAAAGAGATTGCCTTGATTATTTCCTGTGCATCTTGAGAGAATACGTTTGTGAGGGCTGCAAGGAAGAGAACGGACAAACGTTCAAGACATTCAAATGTCTTTTAAAATGTGTTAAAATGCTTACAGAAAAGGATGCAATCCTCACTGAGGGAAAATCCGGCAGGAAATCTCCTCTTTATCAAATACTTCTTGTCTACTTTAATTCCCATCAGATGCTACATGAGGAGATTAAAAATCAAATCGTAGAATGTGTGGCCAAGATGCTGGAAGCTGGTGCAGATCCAAATACTTCGGATATTAATGGCAATACTGTCCTTCATTTTTGTTGCCAGACTGCAAATCCTAGGGTCAAGCAGCAGAAAAAACTAGTCAAACTCCTGCATGAGTATGGTGCAAGTCCAACGACTGAGAATAAAGATGGAGATACCCCAACCAAGATACTAGAAAATCGTAATAATCAACAATGTACAAAACTGGCCAAATCCATCGCAACACTGAAGCAAAGACTATGGGTAAAAGTCGAATATAAATCAGAGCGATATAAGGATGGTTTAGACAGTTTGTGCCGGAAAAAATGCCCAGATAAAGTAGGGTCAATTCGGTACGATCTAAAACACATAGGAAGAGGAGCAATGAGCTTTATTTTTCTTGCCGTCGACGAAAAAAGCAAGAGGGAAGTTGCGCTAAAACGTATTCTGAAAGCCTCCTTCGAGAAAGAACTCCAGAACGAGATCAAATCACTCGTCAAACTTGAACAAAACTCTAATGTGGTTAAATACTACTTTTTAGCAGAAAATCGCATTTTTTACTTCTTAGCCCTAGAGTTAATGGAAGGGGATTTGAGTTATCTCGTGAGAGAATACAAATTCCTGAAAATAAGCCTGGATGATGAAGAGGTGATAAAGCTTTCAAGGGATGTAGTTAACGGTTTATCCTTTCTTCACCATCTGCAAATCCTTCACCGAGATCTTAAACCCGGAAACATTCTCTTTCGTCTAGATCCCGAGCGCAAACCGTGCCTCAAACTTGCAGATTTTGGTCTTGCTAAACACTTAACGCCAAGTGTAAATCAGAGCACCGTGTTGGGCGGGAGCACATCGAGTTCCCTAACAGGAACTCGTGGTTGGATGGCACCAGAACTGGTAGAAAGAAAAATCCAAGCTCACCGTAAGAGTACTGACATGTTCGCTTTAGGGTTAGTACTCCACTTTTTGATATCGAAAGGTTTTCACCCGTTTGATCAAAGCAGAACCCCTCTTTTTGATGCTGTCCGCTCGGGAACTCTAAAGCCCCATGAACTTGAGATTTGCATCTGTAAAGGAAAACTGGAGCACTTGTGGAAAGATTTGACTCCTGAAGCTCGACACTTAATGGAGTTGCTTCTTAGCGACGATCCTTCACGTCGACCTTCAGCAGAGGATTTGCTCAAGCAGAACTGTTATTTCTGGAGCAAACTAAAAAAGGTCGAGTTTATGAAAAACGTTGGGGACCAAAAAGAAATCGCCAAACCGTCCATACTGCACCTTGTTGGCTTGAAACTCGAAGGCTCATCTTTTGGCGATCAAGTGAGAAACCATCCTTGGGACATTGAGCTTTCAGATCTTTGCAAGGAAATGTTCCCACCAATTACGTCAAAGAAGTATGTATATGGCATTTTATTATTTTGATTATCTTATCTTGTATTGTATTTGAATTTAATATTTTGTAGTTCATTGCCATTTATTATTGTCAGCACTTTTACCATGAGACTTGTCGACCACTCTCTATGTGTAATGGACCATTATCGAGTTCCAAATTACCGTAGCTGTGTTCCTTGATTACAGACTCATTTCCTCAGGGCATAGTTAATTATGCTCAGGGTTAGCCCCGAATCGGTATTTTCTAAATATTAGAGAGTTTTAGATTTACGTTCACCGCAACGTGAAACGTGAAACGTCAGTTGACCAGTAAAAAAATATTTTAAATTACTGAAAAAGAATCGCAAAAAAGTCCAAATAGTAGAAAAACAAAAGAGCACTTGCGCTTGGTGAGAAGTTTGTAAAAGGTAAAGTAAAATACAGGTAAACTATGTAAACGTCAAAAAAAAAAAAAAAAAAAAAAAAAATCATTCTAAGACTCTCTATTCACAAATACCAATGGCGAAGTAAAGAATGCACAACTTTGACCTTGACTGGAACACGTGAATATTCTACACAAAGACTAACTGAACAACGGAGAACTCGAAACTGAAGTATTGACGCTAAATGAATTATCTTATCCTATCTTATTTAAGGTCAAATCCGTATCGCACAACCACAGTGGTCGACTTGATCCGTTTTTTTCGGAACGCATACGCCCACTATGAGGAAAGATCGAAAACTTGCCAGGTTCAGCTTCTAAACGATATCTTCTTTGCGAAGTTTCCCTATTTCTTCTTAACAGTATGGAAAGTGGTGCGTGATGATATGGGTTGGTTGAAAGAGAACAGTGGAAGGGAATGGCTACTACGGGTAGATAGTGAATGAGATGAGCTGAAACCGTACCCAGCGACTGGCAGTCCAAACTTCAAGCCTTTGAGAGGACAACAAAGGCACCAAAAGAAAACTAGCCAAATAGCACTACAAGTAAGTTATCAGGCCCGTCGCTAGAACCTTGTAGGGGGGGGGGGGGGGAGTTCGTTTTTCTACCAATCTTAGTTATGCCACAATGATATCTTGATAATTATTTTATTGATTATTAATCTTACAAATCAATGGTCTAAATTTTTATATGCTATACCCTACTAGTAATATGCAATATGTTAGGCTACGTACACTATTTTTCACATTAAAGTGAACAAGTCAAGGAGCTGCACAATATTCCTTTCAAATGATAAATTCCGCTGGCATGTACGGAATACTCTTTTTATTATACATTTTGTAAACTGAAAATGAAGATTTATATTCACATATTTCAATTTCTGTCGTGACCTTGAATGAATTTTACATGACAAATGTTAAACCTACAGAAAATCATTTATCATGTCAAGCCGGTTCACTCGCTATCATTGGCTGCACGAATGTCTCCTTGTCCAATCAGATGTGAGATATATAGAAGAAAATAATTTTACTTTAGCAAACAAAATCCCTCGCTGTTGTCAAATGAACACAAAAGAAAACGATGTAAATAAACATAAGATATATTATTATACGTTTTCCTCGTTATCTCGCTTCTGATTGGGCGCGAGCCTTCATCCAATCTTAACATGATAACCATGAATGTTTATGTTCATGAGGGATATTAAGACTACATGTTCCTCATGATTCATCGCCTTTTTGCTTACTATCAATCACGTGACTTTTTGGAGTTGACTGGAGGGCAAACAAGCGGTTGACTGGAGGGCAACTAGCGGATGCTAAGTCAAAACATATCAAAATAAGTCCTCAAACTATTGTATTTGACTATTTTCACGACATCAAACGGAAAAAACAAGAGACCAAAACAACATCCAGGATTCTACGAGCCATCAAAAAGAGCTATTATCGGAAGTGACGTATATTGATAGCAACCTATACCCATCAACAGGTATGTTAGCGGTTAAACGTCACCAAAGTAATCATAATTCCACATAGAACAATGAGACTCAAAGCTCTCTTTCACGGTCTTAAAAAAAGGGACTGGGCAGAAGCTTGTTGTTTTTCGAAGCTATTGTAGTTTTTTTCATGTTCTTCGTCTTCGTCATCACTCTCAGCCGTTTCGCCAGCCGACGAACACGTTTGTCCGCCATCTTTGACCTCAGGGCAAAGACCCGCAATCCAAATATGGAATTATATGATTCCATATATGGAGTGACCTTTCTTAACTCCAACTTTGACACTAATGTATGGAGCAAAACTTGATATGTTATTACATCGGCCTATACCTTAATTCCAAAATCTAGAATTTGAAGTCTTTCAAATTGTGTCTTGAATATATAATACACAAAGCTTTGCTTGCTTTAAAAGCTGAGGCACGTCCGTACGTAAGATATCCCACACTAAAAAAACAAATATAGTTAGAAATAGTTTTATCTTAGTTTTATCTTTGAAGTAGTTTTAACTTAGTCTGTTCTTGTAAATAGTACTTAGCTTTTATAATCAATTATTATTAGTGTATATATTGTATACAAATATTCCTTTATTTAAGCCGGTCAAAGTTAATATTTAGCAAGGTTAAGTTCCCCTTGTTTAGTAATTGGATCTGCGATGTATTTTAAAAACGTATCCAAAGTATCTATCTTTCTCAATTACTAGAGTAAAAACCTGTGAAATCCTGCGCTGTTATTGGTTGAGCTACTAGTGGTCTATTAGTGATAGACCACTAATGGCGAAAAATGTCGGCTTTGAAAACCAAAAACAACTGCCTAATTTCAACTGTTTGTATGCATTCAGTATGGCCGTTAGTCTTCAAACCCGCCTTCAATATAGCTTATAAACAGCTAATATAGGTGAACTTGGTTCCATACGGTAATGGCATAATATTTCACTTTTAAACATCAAAATACTTAATAAAACTCAATTCGTTTTGATTCTCTTATCTTATTTTATTCATTCATTTTGAAAATGAAACTTAGTTGAATAACAATAGCATACATAGGGGAAAAAAGAATTATAGTTCACGGCTATACAGTAACACACACATATATAAATATTGATTAAACTCGTCACTAGTAGATGAGGTTGGCGTTAAGTGCTTGTTCGGTGGGATGAGAGGGGCCTGGCAAATAAAATCGCGGTAACCATGGCAATCCTGTCACAACTCACTGTGCACCTGTCACACTGACGGTCTGATCAGTGGAATACTTGCCTATGTATACCTACCATAGGGAGGGAGGGCTGGAAAAAAACAAATAGCGTTTAGCGTGTGGTTGCCAGAGGCTAGCGATAGCAATATCGTAAGGCAAACAATTGTTGGCAGAAGTTAGGGTCAAGCTGGAGTGATCACTTGGATAGCGTGCGATCGAGTTGACCTATTAGCAATAAATAGCGTTGATCGATATCGCGGTAATAACCGATCAAATAGCTCAGCCCTACTGATGACCAAAGATAATGCTAGCGTAATCACCAGAATAGCGTGTGATTGTGATAGCGTGTGTTTATATTAACGTATATATGTGGCCAGCGGGCATACAACAAATGGAAACAGCGGCCATCGCAGACTGTTCGCTGCTACACAGATCAAGTCTAACCACATTTAAATCGTACAAACTAGTCAAAATCTACTTACAGAAAAATTAGTATATTCAATTACGAAAATTGTAATACTTATGTAAGTTAATTTTTAATCGTAATTCAGTATTGGTATCCAAAAGGGAAGACAGTCCAAAAAGAAACTACTGGGTTTATGAACACGGACTGTCTTTTCTGTAATTTGAATATAAAGAAATATATTGATAAATATTACTGAGTATGTATATACACGCAAATATACATAAAATAGGTGAAAATATATTCATTAATAAAAAGCAAAAGTATAAAACACTGTTAAATGATGGTTTTCACGGCGGCCATCTTGGAGTAATTTTTGTTATATATATATATATCCTCCAACATGGCCGCCGTGTCTTTTGATATTTAATTCTCTTGGGAATACAATATAATATAACATTTTCAAGTTATAATAACCTATTGGTGTAAGGATCGAAAATAATGAATTTAATGAATTTATCTAAAACGGTCTAATATATGTCCTCCTCGGTCAATCGGTGCCGTCTCTGATGAATGCAAAAGTGAGTCTTATTGGTTCCACCCGCAGCTGTTAATCAAAAATACGATTTTAATCATTGTTCGATGATTAGATAAATTCAAAAGTTAAAGGGTAAAAAAGCAACTGGACAAAGAAAAAATAATAGGGAATTGTGTGAAACAGAGTTTTTTAGTTTAGATTTATAGATGTTTTATGGAACTTATGAAGTAGCCTTTTGGCCTTGTCCCATTATTACCCCATTTCATAATATAAATATTGTTTTGTGATTATCAATTATAATATTATTGAATAATAATTCCCCCCAGTTATTTATATCGGGTGACTGCTTCTTCCAAATAAGTTAGAGCTGGGAAAAAAAAAAAAAAAAAAGCTTAAAAAAAGAAGGGGAAAAAAAAGGACAACGAAGTTCCTATACTAGCGAAAAAAACTCCGAGAAAAAAATCTGAAAATGGTCAGTTTTCCCTATTGTTTCCTAAAAACGCATCTCGCATTTTTCCACAACGCCAAAACATCAGTTCTAATCTCACTATTCATAAACCCGTAAATAAAGGGATTTATGACTGACTGAATTCCAGCAAGAAAGCGAAACATGAAAAAGGCATTTCGAGGGACGGACTTTGGATCAAGTGCGAACCAGGTCCACACCACATAAGTGGGACCACATCCTATAACGTAGGCCGTAAACAATAGACTAATGATAACATTGGCTTTAAGCTCTTTTTTCGGCTCTACCAATTTGCACTTCTTGTTTTCATTCTGTTGTATTTTTTTCAAATTGTTTGAGTCTTGTTGGATTTGTTTCCGGTTAAGCTGCCATTTGTTTTCTTGATGGCAGCTGCTTTTCTCGACTGAACTAACCGAAATCTCATGATCTTTTTCGTTAGTAGATGAGAGTTCTGTTTGTTTTTCTTGTTCAATAACTCGAATAACGACTCCCGGCATTTCAAATGATTCGTATTGCTGCTCGGCATTGATCCTGGCTTTCATTTTTATATCATCTGGGTTATTTGTGGCTCCTTCTTTCTCAAAGCCTTGATTTACAAACTCTGGTCCTTTTATGGTTTCCTCGTTGACTCTCACCACAACTTCAAGATCAAATACCCTGGTTCCCTTGTCCGTGTTACCTAAGTTTCGTTTGTTGACATTAGCATGTTTATTTGACAGGACATTACCAGTATTTCTCTCATTATCTACAGAGCTAGTACACTCTCGCTCCCCTTTATTCAAAGGATTTGTCTCCTTCTTTACTGGTCCTCCTGATACTTCTACCTTTTTTCGCATCGCGAATTTTAAGATTTACCAGCCTTAAGGTTCGTGCAAAGATCCATGCGTTTAAGGTCAAAGGTATGGCAAAAGCCAGGAGTAGATGAGCAAACCAATTAGACATGTGTTCAGAGGAGTCCAACGCACAATAGCACTGCCCCTTTATCACTGTGTACTTGCCCCATCCAAGAACAGGAGTCAGAGACTGCCAAAAGGTTATCACCCAAGCTCCAATGCACACCCGTTTGGCTATAGTAGCTGTTACACGGACATGATATTCTAAAGGTTTCAACAAACTGTAGAAACGACTTAGAGACATCACCGTCAATAGGTACATAGAGACGGTAGTGGTAAAACGACCAATAAAGGCACCGAGTTGGCATAGCAGTGAAGAAAACGCCAGTTTCTGGTCAAAGTAGGATAGGAACAGGTATGGACCGTTAGCTAGAAACACAACCATATCAGAGAGAGCCAAATGAAAAACGATTGTGTTGAAAATCGACCGCTGTGGTTTTCGGAGTAGGACGAGAAGGATAGATCCATTCATGAAACAGCCACTAAAGCAAATGGCGATGGTTGATACCAACTTGAACGTATGACTGACACAGTGAACTGTGTTATCACTTGTGCTGTCTTGAAAGCTCGAGTTGCTGGACGACATTTTTGGAATTTGCAAGTAAAACAGCCGGCTCCGCAAATACGATAACTTAAAGCGTAACGAACAGTTACTTTAAATGATGTTCAATTCTAACCAAGTGAACATTTGTTCAAAAATTAGGCATACATTGTTACCGTCGAACAAATCACAGAACGCAAAAATGGGCTGAACCAATCAGAATGCGTAGCAAAAGCGTCGTAAACTTATGTATCCGTTAATTGAAAACATCCAAATGAATATTAAGCAATAGGAATTATCAGTAATTTCTTGAAATCGTAGAGAAATGCTAGCTAAATGATTTATCTTCAACTTAAAAATGTGTTATCTCTGACTTGATCTTAAAATGTTTTAAAACAATGAACGATTCGTTTTTATGTGTTTTGTAATTAGCTTTCTTTTGTGCATCGATCGATGTTACACGAAGCGCAACTTTCGCCTTCCTTTTCAAATGGATTTTTATACAATTCCTACTAATTTTGTATATAGTAAATAAAATTCAACTTAACGCACACGAAAGACAAGATTCAGTCATTGTTTGGTAGGTAACCAGCTGATCTGAAATAGAGCCCTAAACCGAACGAAAAGCGACTTTCGAGTCCAAATATATCATTACTTCTACAATCATGTTTCTGTGCATTTTTTCTTTCTTTTTCATAACAGGATTTTCTGTTCATATATATTATTGTTGAAGGTAGAGAATAAATCTTTTCCCATGAGGGCAGTGGAATTAACCTGTAGAGTTGAGCACGGGTATCGAAAATGGCCGTCACTAGCGCCTTCAGTGGGTCTTTTACGTCCGCCTTATACAGGGTTTCATAGTGAATACTGATGGGGTTTTAAGTCCTTGCCCCAGAAGATTTGAAGCTCTAACTATTTGCAGGTGTAAATACAAAGGCAGCACCTTCTCCTCACTTATTTTAAGACCCTGAGTGTTGGTCCGGCCGAGGCTTGGACCACGACCTCTCGATCTTACCAACTATGCTAACTCGGTGGCGCTAAACTCAAAACGTTGGACAACAAATTTTGAAACCGTGCTTCTTTTTCTTTTGCTTATGAGGTACAGTTTACGCGGAATATCTAAACTACATAATAAAACGTACAAAATTAAAAATCAATGAGGGAAAACAGCCCTCCTTTATTAGCCAATCAGCATCAAGTAGTTTTGCCCTGTATGTGATAAACGATAAAAAACACATCTAGACCAATTTTATACGAAAACGGTTTTTTCCCGAGACTGCCATTATTTCGTTATTTCCTGTAATTGAATCCCTTAAAACGAAGGGGAAGCGTCTTGCGTAATGATCTCACACTTTCATCTTTGCCCAGTCCAAACACTCCAACTCTTGGTTTTACGGAACATATTTACAAGATGGAGTCTATTTCGTCCCCACCATCGTTCCCAGGCGCCGCCATTTTGAAGAAAAAAGGGAGAAAACAAGACCCTGGGAACGAGGTTGTTTCGTCCCCAAGAAACAGCCACAAAATGCACTATGCTGCCATACCGACTTGACCCAGTTTTCCACAACCTTCGAATGGCTAATATTCAGTATAGGATCGAGTGATACCTAACTCGAAAAGAAAAAAAAGTTTATTTTTAGCGATGATCTGAATCTATATCTAAGGAACGCAGACTTTGCACTTGTATGAAGAACCGTCCTCGGTAGAGTTCAAACAATATATCCGTGAAACACTAATTAAATTGTTGCAAAACAGTGCTAGTTAAACAAAAGAAAACAATAGAATTAGCACAAAAATGTGTAAGTTAATATTATTTGACTAATATTTCACGGATATATTGTTTGCACTATTATAACTGTACTCTTTCTACAAAAAGGTCTCATTTAGCGCACGCGTGTTGTTATTTTCTTCTGAGATAAGACATTTCGCTGTTATCTTGAATGCGATGGTTCAAGGGTGTTCATAGACGCACAATCCTTGTATTTTCAGTTCGTTAAAGGTTTACGTACTCTCCAATAAATTCCGATTGATCATCGTTGCCCTTATTAACATATGTTACATTTATTCTGCAAAGCAAAATCATTTAATTTCTTTCCGAGTCAAACGAGTTTAATCAATTCCTCATGCGTATTCAATCAAGTTGATTGGCTTTCATTTCTGACGTCGTCGACTTTCGGTATTGTAATTGGTTCAGGCCGATAACATTGTAATTCCAGAGGGAAGCATAATATGAAAAGAAATTCATTCCATTGAGGCTTTGGTCGGGAGTACGCGTCGCTTTGATTCCCAAATCATTGACATATTCTTGTTGAAACACCCTTCAAGAAATACAAAAACTAATCGGTCAAAATGGTAAGTGCAGATCATTTTCTCTAGTCATTTTACCTTGTAATTTAGTCAATATTCGTAACAATTGTACAAGGAATTTTAAATGTAGAAGAAACCGGTGAACCTAACAATAACATTCGCTCTAAATCCTTTTGATTCCTTTCAGCGTGAATGTATCTCAGTCCACGTCGGTCAAGCGGGTGTTCAGATAGGAAACGCTTGTTGGGAGTTGTACTGTCTTGAACACGGTATCCAGCCCGATGGCCAGATGCCCAGCGACAAGACGGTCGGCGGTGGTGATGATTCGTTCAATACTTTCTTCAGTGAAACCGGTGCTGGGAAACATGTTCCAAGAGCTGTGTTCGTAGATTTAGAACCCACTGTTGTAGGTAAGAATACAAGAACCCTATCTATTGCCAAAAACAGTTGCACGAGTGAACAGTATTGTGTAATCCTATACATTAATATTCGGTTTGCTAGGAGGGGCGCTTGTTTGAAACACTGATAACCAGGAGCTTGACTCGCGCAACTTAAAATTAATTCATACTAAGGCAAGACTTGGTCATTCGAAAATCTATAGACAGCTGACTGATTAAGTCATTAGTTTATTTCTGCCACCAAATTTATTACCGAAAAAAATATTGGATAGCTTTCTATCGATAACATTTTTACCCATATCTCTATGTATTCGTGATGTATAAACCAAATTCTAAATTCCTATAGGAATTTCAATCGATGGAGGGCCACTCTGTGAAAATTCCACCACTAAAATCTTATTCATTAATTTTTCCTTTTAAAGAATATATAATTATTTCGTTGCAAAAGAACTTACATTTTCATCTCACCCAAGATGAAGCGGCATTTTTAAAATACAGGGCGTCAACGAGTTTCGAAAATATTGAAATTTCCATTTATATAATTTCAATATTGAAGAGGGCTTTCAAAGAATTCATAATCTATTGCAGGTAGACTTAATCTCTGTCAACCTAGGTGAAAACCATAATACAAATAAAATGAGATTTAAATGTCTGTCGATGTATTTTTATTGGATTATCGGCTGGCGATGTCAGTAAGGAACGTAGGTTCAATTTAAAATATTTCCACTTCGTTGAAAAGCCATTTTTGGGAACTGGCGTTGTTGCGATCTACGGATCTTAAAAAGACAAAACGACAGCTGTTGTCTTTTAATAATTTTATGCAGAAATAAAAGCGAACGACTGTAAATCAAAATATAAGCCATAAATACACGAATAGTTTTCTTTTAATAGCAGTATTTTATTTTATTTTATTTATTTTTTTAATGTGTATTCAGCAAGGAGGAACGCGGTTGGGTTTAATTTCGTCTCGTATCTGATAGAAAATTCGCGGACTGCTATTCCTTATCACATGATGTGTAGAATCAATTACCAGGGAAAAACAAACATTGATTGGAAAGCATTGTTCAAAACGAATTAATTCTTCTGTATTATATATGTTAGGTATGTCGAGTGTATGGATCTTGATAAACATTTGATTAAGAAAATAAACGCAAGAATTGCTGGACGTTTCAACAACATTTAATGAAAGATCAAGCGTGAATTACTGTATGACAAAGTAAATATGTCGATTGTCTTAGGAAAAGGGTTGGTGGTTTTCGTTGAAAGCAAAATAAAGTTTTACAGAATGTTTTTATTCAGATGCACGTCTAAATGTCATTACGATGAAATTATATGGAATCGACTGTTGGCAAGAGAAAATGAACATAGTTCATATTCTCTTGACTGTTGGCTTATAAAGTAATCGCACAGATTGATGTCAATGAAGATAATCGGTTTGTGTTTTCTTTTTTGTTATCTAGATGAAGTTCGCACCGGTACTTACAGACAACTGTACCACCCTGAACAACTAATCACAGGCAAGGAAGACGCTGCTAACAACTATGCACGTGGTCACTACACTGTTGGAAAAACTATCATTGATCAAGTTTTGGATCGAATTAGAAAACTGGTAAGATTTTGGAAGGGAGGGGGCAGTTCGCAAAACTTTAAATAATTGGCCACAGGAAATAACCAGCTAGAAACTCCACGCACATAACATGCCAATTCCGGTTCCTAAAGTCGTTTCTCGATAGTGAAAGTGGGTCATGAAATATCCAGCTAACAGTTAACAAACCTGAATGTCGTAAATAGCCATAATAAATTACGTTTTTTTGTAATCAAATTCCTTCTCAGGCCGACCAATGTACAGGTCTCCAAGGTTTTCTCATATTCCATTCTTTTGGTGGTGGTACTGGCTCTGGATTCTCCTCGCTTCTCATGGAACGTCTTTCCGTTGACTATGGCAAGAAGTCCAAGTTAGAGTTCGCTATCTACCCAGCTCCTCAGATCTCTACCGCTGTGGTAGAGCCATACAACTCCATTCTGACCACCCACACGACCCTAGAGCATTCGGACTGTGCTTTTATGGTTGACAATGAGGCCATCTTTGACATCTGCCGTCGTAACCTGGACATTGAAAGACCTACCTACACCAACCTGAACCGTCTGATCGGACAGATTGTGTCCTCCATTACAGCATCTCTGAGATTCGATGGTGCTCTGAATGTGGATTTGACTGAGTTCCAGACCAACTTGGTGCCCTACCCACGTATCCACTTCCATTGGCCACCTATGCACCAGTGATCTCTGCAGAGAAGGCATACCATGAACAACTGAGTGTTGCTGAGATTACTAATGCCTGCTTTGAGCCAGCCAATCAGATGGTCAAGTGTGACCCACGTCATGGCAAGTACATGGCCTGTTGTTTATTGTTCCGTGGTGATGTTGTTCCCAAGGATGTGAACGCAGCCATTGCAACCATTAAGACCAAGAGAACCATCCAGTTTGTTGACTGGTGTCCCACAGGCTTCAAAGTTGGCATCAACTACCAGCCACCCACTGTTGTTCCTGGTGGTGACTTGGCCAAGGTGCAGCGTGCCGTCTGTATGTTGAGCAACACGACAGCTATTGCCGAGGCAGTGGGCTCGTCTGGATCACAAGTTTGACCTTGATGTATGCCTAAGCGTGCATTTGTGCACTGGTACGTGGGAGAAGGTATGGAGGAAGGAGAGTTCTCTGAAGCCCGTGAGGATCTGGCTGCTCTTGAGAAGGATTACGAGGAGGTTGGTGTCGATTCTGCAGATGCTGAAGGAGAAGAAGAAGATGAAGGCGATGAATATTAAAAGAAAAGAGATCTTCAATACTAATTAAATTGGGAATTCATTATAATGTGAATATATATATGACCAAATAAATAAAGGAAGATAATCAATTTTATTGTGTCTAGTTCATTAGGTTATTATTGTGTATTTTACAAAGGTTTGAAATCGGTAAGTATTAAAATATTAAATTAAATATTAAACGTAATTTTTGGACACAAGAAACCTACAGGAAGAACGACTTTGAAATAGTTATATTTCAAACAATTGTTGTCATTCGCGGGCTTCCTGTGGTGACAAGCCACGCTCCCCTCCCCTATACATTTCCAGTCCTTTTTCGGCCGTTTTTACTCGATTTAAGTTTGAGCAGTTTTGAGCAAGAAATTCGACTATTCAGTGAAGAAAACTATATTCCAATTTCCAAATATGGTAAGTACATTCCTTATATTATAAAAGAAACGGCTCGAGCAGAGCGACAACTTTCTTATGTGGAAAGTTTGATGTGAATGAAAAAATGAAAAAAAAAGCTGAGGGTTATCGGTTGTTTCGTATTTTTGAAGTCCGCAAAAGTATGCAAAATTGTCCTTATGACAACAGTCGTTTCGGAATGTATTGCGGTTTCTAAGCTCAATTTGTTTTTGACCTATGCTGGTCAGAACTAAGAATTTAAATTTTTCTGCCTCAATAATAATTAGCAGAGGCATAAGTTGCTTCGTATACTGCGCAGACCAGCTCGATCAGATATGTTAGTTATGTCTGTTTAAGGGAAGACGACTCGTAGCAGTAGCTGCTTAGCACTGAAAAATTTGTTGCCCTTCTATGTTGAACGTCTCTTAGTCAGACGACACCGCCATTTTTACGTGGCCACGGTCATCCGACCTATTTGTTTGATAGAGTTTTTTATTTAATTATCTAGATTCTTCTATTACTTGATGGGTTGCAAGCATTCCCAAGACAGTTAAAAGACAAAAACATGGCGGCCATTGTGGTACCTGTTAACAATGGATGCTAATATATGAGAAATATTTTGTTAAATAGTACCACATGGCCCCGATGAAGTAACGTGCAAACGAAGAATAGAATCGAGAAACGTGTTATAAATTTACCAAGATGGGCAGTTATGTCGAAGGCAACCGTATAAATACAACAACTTCGAGCAGCTATGGAATGCAGCTGGTAAGGAAGATTTACAGGATTAATATTAATGCACTTGGCGAACGTGTAAAGACTTTTTTGTCCTGATAAGAACAACTGGTTATCATACATATCAAAATATCATCATTAGAAAATGGACACTTCTCCAAATTCTCTTGAATGCGAGGCTGAAATTGTCATAAATAACAACTGACCACAAATTCCATCGAGAAAAAGTGTGATTCTTTTTAATGTTCATGTTTGCCACCGTTTCAAGAAAATTTTGTAGGAGGGTCAATTCAACTACCAGAGTCCCTTTAGGTAGCTATTTTTGTGTTATGCTAATTTTCAATATTGTCTTGATATTCTCAGTGGGTTTTAACACGTCTGATTTAAATATGAATGATAAAAGTATTTTGAAAAGGATCGTGGTAGTTTAGGTAGGGAATTAGTTAGTAGGTTAGTAGTTATTGTTATATTTTTGAGACTTTAATTTTATAACTATGATTATCATTTTTATCTAAGTTGCAGTTGCAGATAAGTGCCTTGCTTTTCATGTCGTTTTTACGGCAAACATTTCTTCAAATTTTGCAGATGCATATAACAGCCGACAGCCTTCCCACATATAGAACATCAAGAATCTTGTTTACATTAGGTCTACGAATCAAAACCACTTCCTACTGATGCAGACGCGAGTTTATTTCATGAGTAGTCACATCTCGTTAACGCTGATTGGCGGCGGAGATTTGTGATATGACATCACCAACTACCCGCATTCTGATTGGTCCGGGATAATAACATTACAGGTATCAGAGTGAAGCAAATGAAAGAAAAATTCAGTCCATTGAGGCTTTGGTAGGGAGTAAACGTCGCTTTGATTCCCAAACTGAATTCTTAGTACAAATCAAAGAATATACAACCAATTTTCGATCAAAATGGTAAGTGTAGGAATTTATTCTGATCAAATTGTCAGACAAACAAAAAACGTGGTGCATTTTTTCATTTGACTTCGATTCAGTCAATATCTGTATCAATTGCAATACGGAATTAGTAATGTATGAAACAGCTTGCTCGATGAAGGATATTCGCTATAAACGTAGTAAAATCCTTTTCATTTTATTTTCAGCGTGAATGTATCTCAATCCACGTCGGTCAAGCGGGTGTTCAGATCGGTAATGCTTGTTGGGAGTTGTACTGTCTTGAACACGGTATCCAGCCCGATGGCCAGATGCCCAGCGACAAGACGATCGGCGGTGGTGATGATTCGTTCAATACTTTCTTCAGTGAAACCGGTGCTGGGAAACATGTTCCAAGAGCTGTGTTCGTAGATTTAGAACCCACTGTTGTAGGTAAGAATACAAAACCTTATATATCGCCAAAAACAGTTGCGACGAGTGAATAGTATTGTGTAATCCATAATACATTAATATTCGGCTTGCTAGGAGGGGCGCTTGTTTGAAAGACACCAATCAGTAGTTTGGTTCAAGAAGTTAAAAATCGACTTATTCAAACAAATAAAGAATTAAAAAAAACTCTATTGACAGTTGACTGCGGAGCCTTCGCTTAAATTCTACCATGGAATTTATTTACCAAAACAATCTGGTATAAATGAAATCATTTTCAAGATGTTTGTACAAATAGATACCTGTAGCCCAGTACATTTAATCAAAGACTTCATGACATCTCTATTTACTTTCTCTTCATGTTGAAGAAAATTTTGAATCTGTATTTTTCATCACATAGCCCAAGATCTATTGACAGGGCGTTATCTTATTTATTGCTTTCAAAATAAAATTCCATTTGAATATTGAAGATGGCTTTGAAAGACCGGTCAGTCTTAAATTATTGATGTGTTTGATAACACTGTAGGCGCGTACAAGTCCATTAAACAGGTTGACCCTATGCCGGCCTGTGAATCCGGCTAAAAAATCTCTCAATACAATCAGAGATATCAAATCAAATCTAGCTATTTACTGATAAATCTATATGGTTATATTTGCTGAGGACCATAGTTCGATTTATGATATTTTTGTGGGTCTGAAGCGACGTTTGGGGAAATAGGCGCGTGTCGCCCTCGGCTATGAATCTCATTAGCAAAACATGAGCGACAGCTGTGAACTTCATTTCGATGCAGAATTTAAAAAGCTTGAAATGAAAAACCACAAAACAAAAACCATTCTTACTCAATGGCAATTATTTATTGTAATTTTGAAATAAACTTTTTTTAGTGGAAAATTAGTAGGTCTAATTTTCTTCCCGAGAGTCAAACCTTGCATGATATCTGCCTTTCCCATCATTGTATGTTGCTTAGAATTCAACGCTGTTGAACACACCTTGCAGAGCTATTGTTATTCTCGTATTCATTCTGCTGGTGTTCTTTGTTTTGAGCTGCCAAAACGTTTGAGTTCAATAAAGACTGCTTTATGACTGCCAAACGTTCTTCGTTAGATATATAAATTCGCATTCATGGGAACAGAAAAGTCGTTGGTCTTATTTACTCGACATAAAAGATAGATTAAACATGTCAGTGTCATCTTTATTTGAAGATCATTATTTAGATATGTGTTCGTTGTTTTATTATTATTAAGAGGGAGAAGAGAGAGTGGTAACCGAAAAAAAAGAAAAAAGAGAAGAACCGAGAAAGAAAATCCTGAAATAAAGCTTCTACAAATAGACACCCTAGCTAGCCTTTTACGAAAAAGGAAAACCGGAAAAGTCCCCAAAAACATGATAGACATCCAACAATCGCTCCTCGCATGAGATGCTACCGATGAAGCAGCCAAAGGAAATGAGTCAGTCACTGTGTGTCAGAGAACACTATGCGGTTTTTTTCGTTTTCTTAAAAAGTCGTGGTCGAAAGATTGCCCCTTAAAAAGTGTCCATTGAATACCAATAGACACGGATAATGAGAAGGAAAGAATCCGATTCGAATTTAGTAGGCAACGCATTAATGTTGTGTACAATATACCACGAGTTGTGTACAATATACTACTACTCGGCACAACAACTTGGGTAGGGGTGTGCCGCCAGGACCTCAAAACCTTGACCCAGACCTAAAAGCTTGAATGTACATACCCTGCCCCAGATTAAAACTAAGAATTGTACACCCTATCCCAGACAAAGCATAGCCTTTTCGCCAGACAATAATGACCAAATCGTTAACCCCATACCAGACTAAAATGATACCCTGTTCCAGACAAAATGCCAAAAAATGATACCCTAGCCCAGATCCAAAAGCCGAAAAACCATACCTTATAGAACGTAACATACCCGTATAGTAAACATAGGGGAGTACCCCCCCCCCACGGGGATTCCACGAACACCTTTAACGCAACCTTGCCCATAATTTGGGTTATGATCTGCATGCCGTGAAGAACTGAAATATGATACCCACTGTTTTTGTTTCGTTGTTTAGATGAAGTACGGAACGGTACATACAGAAATCTCTTCCACCCTGATCAAATGTTGACAGGCAAGGAAGACGCTGCTAATAACTATGCACGTGGTCACTACACTGTAGGAAAAGAAATGATTGATGACGTTTTGGATCGAATTAGAAAACTGGTAAGAATCTTTTATTGCATGATGTGTCTTAAAGATTAGTTTAAAGCAGAAGCCCATGACAGTAGCCGAAGCTCTGCAATCAGAGGGGAGCCTGACGGATGACATCCGTTGAGTAGCATTAGGGACCTTAAAGAATGTGAGTATCAAAAAATAAGATCCAGTTCCACGGTCCGGCCTCATGGGTTCCTGTTTCAAGTACGGTGCTTGCAACTTGACAAATGAAACGACTGTTTAATTATTTAAAAGGGCCAAAAGAAATATCCCCATGCGCACATGATGACTTAGTATATTCAAATGTGAAGCCGAATCTTTTGCTATCATACCATTGTTTAGTTGCCTAAATGACAAATAGATTCTTCTTATTTTTTTATGTGTCAGTCAATATTAAAGGCATTATTTATTTACGATTGATTTGTTCTCAAATTATATTCCTCCCCAGGCTGACCAATGTACAGGTCTTCAGGGCTTTCTCATATTCCATTCTTTTGGTGGTGGTACTGGCTCTGGATTCTCCTCGCTTCTCATGGAACGTCTTTCCGTTGACTATGGCAAGAAGTCCAAGTTAGAGTTCGCTATCTACCCAGCTCCTCAGATCTCTACTGCTGTGGTAGAGCCATACAACTCCATTCTGACCACCCACACGACCCTAGAGCATTCGGACTGTGCTTTTATGGTTGACAATGAGGCCATCTTTGACATCTGCCGTCGTAACCTGGACATTGAAAGACCTACCTACACCAACTTGAACCGTCTGATCGGACAGATTGTGTCCTCCATTACAGCATCTTTGAGATTCGATGGTGCTCTGAATGTGGATTTGACTGAGTTCCAGACCAACTTGGTGCCCTACCCACGTATCCACTTTCCATTGGCCACCTATGCACCAGTGATCTCTGCAGAGAAGGCATACCATGAACAACTGAGTGTTGCTGAGATTACTAATGCCTGCTTTGAGCCAGCCAATCAGATGGTGCAAGTGTGACCCACGTCATGGCAAGTACATGGCTTGCTGTTTATTGTTCCGTGGTGACGTTGTTCCCAAGGATGTGAACGCAGCCATTGCAACCATTAAGACCAAGAGAACCATCCAGTTTGTTGACTGGTGTCCCACAGGCTTCAAAGTTGGCATCAACTACCAGCCACCCACTGTTGTTCCTGGTGGTGACTTGGCCAAGGTGCAGCGTGCCGTCTGTATGTTGAGCAACACGACAGCTATTGCCGAGGCATGGGCTCGTCTGGATCACAAGTTTGACCTGATGTATGCCAAGCGTGCATTTGTGCACTGGTACGTGGGAGAAGGTATGGAGGAAGGAGAGTTCTCTGAAGCCCGTGAGGATCTGGCTGCTCTTGAGAAGGATTACGAGGAGGTTGGTGTCGATTCTGCAGATGCTGAAGGAGAAGAAGAAGATGAAGGCGATGAATATTAAAAGAAAAGATCTTTGATACTAAGATTGGAAATACATTCAATATATGTATCAAAAATGGCAAAATAAATTGAATACAGATGAAACATAGATGTGTTTGTGTCCCAAAGTTTTTTATTTGTGCACTGTAACAGTGTCGATCTGAGGAGTATTGAGTGGTTGGTTTTCACATTCCTTCAAAGTCTACCAATCCCTGTAAACACGTGCGAGAAAGATCGGGGAAGAGGTCCTATATCTAGAAATTACTGTCTTTAGCAAAATAACATGCACTTGGCTTACCATAAACACGAAACGAAACGAAACGAAACGACACAATAAAATGCGAAACGAGGATTTCGCATCTTACGAATCTGTAAAATGCGAAACCGTCATTTCGCATTTTACAGATCTGTAAAATGCGAAATCCTCGTTTCGCATTTTATTGTGTCGTTTCGTTTCGTTTCGTTTCGTTGTTTATGGTAAGCCCATTAAGCACTTTATGTCTCGTACGTGACATTTGGTGACATATATAAGATATACCTGTGTAATCTAAAGAGTTTGCGACGAGTGTGTTAATTTGATGCATATTTCTTGAAAAGAGATCATTTAAAGCTGACTTTAAAAAGGAGAGTATTTACGAGGCGCTATAATATAATAGTACTAAGGAGAGTTGTGGGCTATATAGACAAATTTTTTTACTAGATATTTTCTTTTGATTGAAAAGAATATTCTAGGAGTCGTGCCGTTCTTATCCCATCCCAAGGGTTAGCATCGCATTAAAGCTCCAATAAATGAATAGCATTATTTGTTTTGTTTTAATAATATTTTCAAATACGATCTTGTTTTTTCCCAGTATTTTGTCTAAAACGCCCATAGGCAAGTCCTTGCAAGTCCCCGCTGGACAATTATTGAAAGCTTTGGTCTTCCTGTGGATTTTCTCTCTCTTTTCTTTGAGCCTGCAATCGTATGTGGTAAAACAAATATTGTCATGGCAACAATAGCTTTTATCAAAATGGCGGACATCAGGATAAGAAACAACTCTTCAAAGAAATTACAAAAATAGTTATTTTTCCTTTATTGAACTCTTATAAAGCGATGTCAGGATCAAAAGGAATAGAGATGGAACCTCCTATGCATTTGCAGAGGCCTTCTTCTGCCCGTTCACAGGATATTTCGCATGTTTTATCGAGTGTTTTTAGGGAGGTATTTACACGAAATGTCGTGGGAGAACAGACTGTAAAACACCTTACTACGTCTCGTAGTGGAGAGGAAGGATACCACGATAAATACGTTCGGCAGCTAGAAGAGGTATGAAGAATAGCTTGAAGAATTATTTTAAATGAATAACACGTATTTGTTTCCTATTGTATTAGACTTACATGTTAGTCTGCGGTATCAGCTGTTTTATTTTTGAAAATTAAACATTAGAGCTATAAAATGTTCTTAGTAGAGTACAAACACTAAAAGTGTGTAGTAAATAGTGCTAATTGAATAATAGAAAACAATAGGATTAGCATAATTTAGCAGTATGTCACACGCTTATAGTGTTTTTACGATAAATATGGCAATGCAAAATACATAAATATGGCATGAAGAACAGTCATATATCAGCTTTAGTTTAGCCATTTTTTGATAATAAAGTATTAATTTTTTGTGGGATATTATATTCAAGATACAAGAGAAGCGTGAGAAATGTCACAGAGAAGCAGATATGTTGGAGGCACACATCATGCAGGCACAAGCCTCAGCCATGGCCGCTGATGAGAGAGATTTACAAAAAGCACTTGGCCAATGTGAACAGTATCCAAATTTAGGACTTCCCCCAGGTAAGAGAAACCATTTAACTGTACAATATACTTACACAGCATATTAAAGTCGAGCGACTTGTGTGTATAAAATAGCAGATGCAGGCTACTGGCATTTGTTCACTTAAAACAAATTCTCAAACCATTGAAATTCGGCGAGTGGCGTGTTTAACTGGAAATAGCAGTACTGTATTAGTCATGTTTTATACTTGCTAGTTGTTTGTTTCATGGTCGGTTGAAATTTTCATTGTCTTTCCAGGCAAGTCAAATTTGAGGTATTGCCTGGACACACAACTCCTAAGGAAGTTTAACCTTATTGTCCCAGAAGACTTTACTACAAATGGTCAAACAGAAGCTAAACCACCACAAGGTAATGTATGTACAATGTAAGCTTCCTATTACACTGTACTGTATACTAAAGATGAGAATAAGCGGTCCTCATATTCTCATCTTTAGATCATGATTATTATGCGGTACTCCACATATTCTCATCTTCCGATTATAACTACTGCAACCTAAATAATATCTTTATTTCACCCCGGCCTGCTCTCAGTCTGACCTCTAGCTCAGCTGGTATAGCATCGGTTGTACGAATCCGAATATCGTTGGTTCGATTCCCAGGGAGGTCGGAAAATAATTTTTCCGAATTTAAGTCCAAGGGTATTTCCTTGAATAACTAATAATAATAATATTTTTATTATAAGCATTAACCTGTGTCAATACCTTGAGTTTTTCACACTCATAAACAATTTTGAATTAATGTTCTACCTTCTAAAATATCCCAATTTTTCAGCTGATGATATACCAAGTTATGCTCGGTTTACTACATCCTCACGTCAAAGATACCGAAAAACACCTCCATTAACAGATTACCTGGATGACAGGGTGACTTCATCCCTAGGGTATCCATTCACAGTAGCATCTAAATCAGCTACTGCTGAAAGAAAAACCAGAGAAATATCAACCCCTGCTACTGTGAGTTTGACCAGTACCTCTGATTTACATACTCTGATGTGCATGGATAATGAATATTATAAATAGAAAACACACTCATGTGCTGTGGCTGTGCTATAAAGCACACCGGGGTTAGCAGAACACGAAAGAAGTGATAGGAGAAGCACGATGCTTAGTGGAGTGCTTCTCAACACTTCTCAACTCGAGTGTTCTGCCAATCCTCAAGTGCTTCATTAACTCCACACAGCACAGCAAGCAATTTTTTTATTTCTTATATTAATAAATATTACAATAACTGTTATTTTAGATAGGAATGACGCTGCTAAAAGTGTGCACGTGCCCTGTGTGCTCTCATAAAGCACACGCTTATGACGAATCAGAACATGATATAACAGTTATTTTATAATTTAATTCTTTTATAATTGGTTATTGCATGTATAATCGATTGGTCAAAAACTTTCTTGTCTTTGACCATTTGTTTACCCTTCTTACACCGATGCCATGACAACATTATAATATATTATTTTTTATGACATCAATCAATTTCTATCTGAATTGGAATTTCAAGAGAGGTGGGGTGGAGGGGGAGGGGGGGCACAAAAATAATTTCCTCCTCGGTGGGGTATGGATATCTTCTTGAAACTATACACAAAGTTTTTTTGGGGGGTGTAATTATATTTATATGTACATGTACATTATATGTACCATAGTATATGCATAATTTATGTAATTATATGTATCTGTCTGTATTTTTCATCTTAACATATTTTTTATCTTAACATATTTTTTATCTTAACATATTTTTTGATTGTCTAATAGACCAACACTAAAATCAGTAAGGCAATATGGAAGAACTCAATGAAGCCATCCCAAAGGCAAATCGAAAGGGAAGATTTAAAGAAATTAAAGAGTAAGGCAGAATACAAAAGAAATCCTAGATTTGTACCACCATTAACAGCAGACCTTATTCGAGAAAAAACCAAAGCCAAAGAATTGAAGGAAAGGTATGTATACACCTTACAGTGTTTCTTAACTAAGATAATTCTCAGAATCTTCATTGTCAGTGATGAAGTTATACATGTAAGCTTTTAATTTGCCGCACCTCTATGAAATGAAGACATTTCCATGATCGACATTCCATAAGCTTGTGCACTTGAAATCAATTATGTTTTCTGACAATGGCATGGAAACATGATGATAATATTAACAATCAAATAAAATATACAATATTATAAAACTCATTAATAATTCATGAGGAAAACACAACAGAAATCACGACTGTGAAGAGTTGTAAATCTGATACGAAATTGTGTTCATTTGCATATAAACTTTAAGTTAGATTTTCTTGGCGAGTTTCACTAACCTAGATGTTTGATACAGTATTCCTTTCCTTGTTGTATCTAGTAATATACAAACTCTCGCCTACGCCTCAAGGCATAGCTGAGAGTTTGTATATCAGATACATTGCATATATAATATTATTCCTATTTTTTGCAAAATAATGAAAAATTTTTGATTGAGAAAATGCTGTTGTGAGTTTCACACTCATTTGTCTAATTACTTCTTTTCAATTAATAGTGCTACAGGTTCATCACCAGTGGTATTTATTGCTACCCCTAGTCCTGTGGTATTCTCAGAATATAAAGTAGGAGAAGTTTACGAGGTACAGTGTTAATTAAATAAATAAATGACAGGTGCATTATGCTAATGGTTTGCATCTTATTGCTAAGTCAGGGCTAAGAATAATGGCTGCTCAATGCAGGACAGACAGGTCCTTTTCTAAAAAGTTTGATAAATGCATGGTCTAGCTTTGATAAAAACACCATATACAAGGCGTGATGGACGAAAGATGTTTGTACTGTACCAAAGCTAAACCACAATGCACAATGTTTGCTATCTCAGAACAGGTATATGATGGCTGCCCACACTGGACTGATTAACATGTGACCAATCAACAGCACCATCTAAAGAGGGGTGTGGCTGGATGAGTGCCATAAGTGGGCAGTTAATTTTAGCTCTCCTTAGAGTAGAAAATTAATATGAAAACATTTATGTAATGCATTTGTTTTTTATTTAATTTTTAATAATTTGTATAGGAAATCACACAATCTCAAGTACAATTTGGAAATTGATAGACACAAGTATTGTTTTTGTAATTGCACAGGCATTTAGGCCAAATTTAAAGGACTTTCAAAGCATTATGAGTGTCTATTAATTCCAAATTGTACGAGAAGATTGTGCAATTTTTTGTTTATAGTTCACTGAACAAAATTTTAGTAAAAAATGCGTAGCAACGCCGTTCGTCTATTTGGCAGCCGATTTTTAGTCCATCGTGCAACTGAAATGCATAAGAAAGATAAGTTCTTACTACTTTAAAATTTGATTTATATGTTTTTAAAGTACAAAATGATGGAAGTAATTGTTTTGACATTGTTTTGGCCGTGTTGCCATAGCGACTTATTTTTTTTGGCCGTGTTGCCATAGCGACTCAATTCGGTACTCCTATGGAGTACAATTAATGCTATAATTGTACTCCTCTTGACCAATCAGAGTTGAGTAATTTTGTTGAGTATACTATAATACATGTAAATTAAATCACTTAAGAAATTATTTTAATTGTTTGACAGCTGATGATTGAGTTGAAGAATGTGACTTCGTCTAGTAGGCAAATAAGAATTGTTCCTCCTTCAACAAAGTACTTTTCTATTGGTTTGGGTAAGTCAATATCTATATTGATACATGTATATGGTCCATTTGAAAGAATGAATGATGGATGAAGGAATGAATGAAAAAATGAATGAATAAAGTAATGAATGAATGGAATTAAGAGAATTAAAAAGTGAATTGAATGAAAAAATAGATAAATGAATGAAAGAATGATCAATAGAATGAATAACTGAAATAATGAATAGTAGAGAATGAAAGAATGAAAGAATAAATGGGTGGATGAATTAAAGAAAAGATGAATGAATGAATGAAAGATAGATGGATAGATTATGATTAATCATATTTTTTCGTTTAAGGGTTTTTGGTACATGTATTTTTTTGTTATACATCATTAGGGCGTTTCCCAGGTGAAAGTGGAGTGGTAGCTCCTGGCATGAGTTGTCTCTATCCAATCAGGTTTTCCCCAGACTCTTTAGCTGATTATGATGATACGATTAAGGTACATAATGAATTTTACATGATTTAAACATTTTATGCTATTACCTTCTAGGAGAGGCCAAAATTTCTTTATTTTGATTGGCTGATTAAAGCAGGGCATGAATATTTTCTTGGGCCTTCTTGTGGGTAATGGAGGATTCTGTGAAGACTATACCTTATAAAAGTATTTTTTTAAAAGGTGCTTTACATAAATGATATTTATGGATGTTTGTACTACTAATGAATAATTATATCAATTCTATATATTTATTTTTTAGGTTAAAACTCAAATAGATCCTCCAATGGTTATTTATCTGCAAGGCAGAAGACCTCCACCACAATTATCCTGTAAGTCTTGTAAATAATTTACTTAACATCAGCATGTAGCATAACTAAGTATTAGTATGTATCATAACTTTGAAAGAATTGCTATATTTTTCCTACTTTTCCTGCCTTTTAAATAATGTTTTTGGTTTGTCCATATTTTTTTTTTTACATTTTAGATCATGTGTCATTAGTATAGTTCTTTATAATTTTTTTTTCATGATAAGACCAGGTTAGCTCAGTTGGTAAGAGCATTGGTCTGCTGTGCGGGAGGTCATCAGGTTTAAGGCTGAATTAGAACTGACGAGAAGGTGCTACCTTTGTAATTATATATGCAAATGGTTAGTCCCTTTGCGTGGTTCGGATGATCACGTTAATGGAAGTCCCGTCCCTAATTAACCAGAGATGTTAAAAGAGGTCCACGAGTTTATCAATTAAAAATATTCACTGACAATTGGTATTCTTTATGAACAAAGTTTATTATTATTATAATATGGATATAAAGATGCAAACAACTACAAGGCAAGTTATAACCATTCTCAAAGAAGGGAATTATACTGCTCTGAAATGTGGGAAAAAATTGTGCCCAAGCTTAAGTGGTCTAGTATTTTTCTCTTTATGTTATTTGAAATATGGTACAAGTTAAGTGCAATATTCATTTTTAGTGTCTAGTGTCCTTGACTGTGGCCACACCCTTGTTGGAGGTAAAAAGGCTGTACATTTCACTTGTACCAACCAGGGAGGAGAGGGGCAGTTTTTTCTTATGAGTAAATCTGAATGGCCTACAACCGATTCCAAGGTAAATTGATAACTTTATGTATTGTATATATGGAAGTTAAATATTTCCAGTGGATATACATTACCGCTCAAAAGTAACTTATCATGTCTTGTATCGCGAGAAAAGTTTATCGTATTCTTCGTTTGCAATAGACGTCATAGCCGCAATGTTGGAAGAATTTGACCAAAGATTTTTCAATGGATTCTTTTGTTATATCTTCCAACATGGCGGACATCCCTTTTGTTATTGTGCTCTCTTGGGATTGTTTGCAAACCAAGAATTGCGAGTCTATAATCATTAATTGATTGGTATACTAATCGGCTAGATGTTTAATGCTTACATGTATTGTACTGTTTAGTCCAGTAAAAAGGTTTCGATTGTACGTATACTTACACACACATTAAAAGATAATATTTAATACCCCCAATGACATTCATTGCACATACTGTAGCCCACTTCAACGTTAAATAACAGATTATTTTCTCAAGGTTGCTTGCGCATACAAGTTCTTTAAATTTGGATGCGCACGCAACATCAAGAAAACGGTCTATTTGCGTCTATTTTTATATATCATAAAATGTGCTCAGATGAAAGAGCATTAAGATTACTTATCCAAGTGGAAAGAAGCAAAAGAGGCTGTCATATATTAATGATATATATATTTTTATAAGGACAGTATTAAATTAATCAGCATTAATATATTGATAATTTGATTTGTTTTTAGTGGAGTCTAGATAACCCTGGGTTCTTAGATATTGCCCCTTTTGAAGTCAAGCCTGCAATGTTTAAATTGAAGAGTGGAGAGACCATCGATCTAGAGGTATGAAATCAAACTATGTATATTCGGCCCCATCATAATCCCCCTGTTCTCTGAATTGGATGAGAGTTGACCGAGCGGAACAAAATCCCTAGCGAGTAGCCTGGGGAGGAGACTAAATCCCAATCTCTATTCTAGCGTGTCACATTAATGACTGTTTCTAACATTATACATTGCTTTTTGATTTATTTATATCGCAAGCAATGAAAGTGCGTTCTGCTTATCCTAACACTTCTCTCGTTTTTTTTTTTTTGGCCAATCCTCTCGCGCGCGCCCTATTTAACAAACACGAAACAGCTCAGTTTCCGTGCTTCGTTCAGTAATGAAACATGCATGAAGAGAAGTCAGCACGAAAGAAATGTAAAGAGAAACACGAGCCATAGGAGAGGTTTATTTTATAATAAAGCAGAGTTTTCGACCACAATCAGCGCGTAAGTACTATAATTTTACTCAGCACGTGCGCGGGTTTTGTGTCTTTGCTAAGACGCTTATGATACTATGACTGACACGGCTAGGAATTGACGATAGGGACCTTAAGCTGCAGGACGGCAACGACGACGACGACGGCAAAAAATAACACTAATAAGCCTGAAGCGAGATGACGTTTTACCCCCGTCTCTAGACCATAATCCTTTTCACACTGCTTTTGTTCTTTAATTATGAGTATTGTTCTTGCATCCTCTAAGGAATCAAAAATTTTAATATGAAAGAATTTTAAAAACTATTATGGTTTAGAGACGGGGGTAAAACGTCATTTTTACGAACTAAAGAGAACGGCTACGCCAAAATCGTATCTTTGCTGATTTTCGTTATAAGTAAAATGCTCCCCAAAAGACGTCATTTCACTCTAAAACGGGGATGCTTATTGAGTAATATACTAGGTAAACACGAAATAGTAATACAATAGAAGGTTGAAGCGCTCCCAAAAGACGACATTTCACTCTACAACGGGGATGCTTATTGAGTAATATACTAGGTAAACACGAAATAATAATACAATAGGTGGTTAAAGCGCCTCAATTTCGCTGACGTTGTCGCCCACGTTGCCGTCCTGCAGCTTAAGGTACCTACAATCTGTTAAACCAAGTTAAAAAAGTTTGGATTTCTTAGGTGACTTTCTTCCCGTCTGCCGCTAAGTTCTTTAAGAAAGAGATGATCATGGTATGCGACAATTGCCACATAAAAGTGCTGATTGCAGAAGGTAAGTTTTCATTACTCTTTAAGAAGATATTATTGCCTCAATAGCATGGATAAAAATTGTATCCCAATGAAGTAAAGTTAACAATGATTTAAGATTTCCCAGTTTAAATCTAATTATTTTTGAATTTTACAATGCATGAATTTGAAATTTTACATTTTTTATACCTATATAATATTTTTACCATTTTTTCACTACTTCGCTTTTAATTTTTTTCACAACTCAACTCACTATAGTGAACAAGCAGCCTATTAAAATATCATTTTAGTACAAGTGTGAGTACATGTTATATTGACGGTTGTTGATTCTGCAGGTACTGGACAGACGGCAGGGATAGAGTTTGTATCCATCAGTGGGGGTACCAGTAAACATGATATTGGCGAGCTAAAAGACGTTTCTTCGCAGTTTCTGGTTCGTTTTGATGATCAAAACCCCAAAACCCACACAGCAAAGGAACTTACTATCAAAAATACCACGTAAGAAAATCATCGTTTTGATTGCTTTTTTTCTTGTCATGTTTTTATTGTAGACTGGACGCATGAGTCAGTGCCACATCGCTCTCTGTAGGATTTTTTTCCTTGAGCGACCATGCACCAAGCACAAACGAGCGAAAACTACATTACGCCCAAGCGGATTTTGGTCCATTCCAGTTCGATTGGAATGTCTTGCTGGCGTTGATGTGTTGATAAATAGAAATTATATTTTCGCTTCTCTTTGTCCAGGAATGTTGCCTTACCGTTCCATTGGAAGTTATTCAAACCTTTCTTCTGTTGCCAAGAAACTGACGAGTTAGGAGTATCCACTGGTCAGCAGTTGTCTTCTCGTGTACATCGTACTGCAGACGCACAAGGGGTATTCAGTATTGCTCCTAACATGGGCACATTACCTCCCTACGAGAATGTTCATTTCTCACTGGAATATCTACCTAAAGAGGTACCGGAAGTCATTTTCCGCGCAACCAACATTTTGATATTGTAGCGTGCAATCCGAGAATATGTTTACGATGATTAAAAAAAAATTTTTTTTTGCAAATTTTTGCATCAAATCACTAAATATACATATTAAAATAAAACCCGTAGAAAAAAAGTTGCAAATTCGGCGTAAATGTTTGTTTACGATCCGAAAAATCCAGTTAATTGAAATCCAGTCCAATCCAGCAACGCACGGTTCCTGATTTTCCAAAATATTTTCCCCTCTTAATTCATAATTTAGAACCAAAATCAAAATTTTAGAGGTTGGACATGCCTTTACTATACAAAAAGTTTATTCTCACTTTTTATCGCTGTAGCCATCCAATCAAGTTGTAGCAATATCACAATTGAGAACTTTTTATTGTCAGATTGGCTCGTTTCACAGTGTTGCTCATCTTGTATTGGAGGAGATTCCAATCCATGGTCAGGAGAATGCTACATCTGTGTCACGTGATGTAACTGCCATAGAGGTCGAAGTCAAGGCAAACAGCCAGGTAAACTACTGTAGGTTATAACTACGAAATTTATCGGAAATCATATGCACATATGTAATCACAATGTCTTCTATCGATCGTCCTCACTAGCGTAGTTTGCGAAAGTTTGCTTTCGGCACCAAAATTTAATTACTTTATGCGAGATTGCTGTGGATTTGGTGGGGAAGAGGTACATTGCGCCCCTATTATCAAGACCTTGGTGCGCCCTGATCGTTTTATTGGTCGTTCTACGAAAAGTTCCGCAATTGCATATCAAACCTCTCTTGGTCTGGACGCTCGTTTTCCATTTCAGACCACGTGACACTCCTTTTATTAGTGTTTCTTTATTTATTGTTAACACTTAAAAAGAAATATAAATATGGGTAAGACTCAAACAAGGAGACAATACACAAGGGAGGGAATGGCACATGGTCTGGAATTGGAAAGCATCACGCTAAGGATGAAGACGTCCTAGACCTTATCGAGAAATTCCCAAGCCAGCTAAGATTCCATCCTTTTTTTTTTGTCTTCCAAAATTAACTGCACTGGGAATGTGCTACAGTATTCACGAAAATGATACTCCAGGGGACTTTCTGAGCAGGGAAGAGAATGGTGACGTTATAGCTATTCTTTTCCTACTACAACATTCTGCATTTCAATGCTTTTCTAACTTTTAATATAATTATTTTCTCCTAGCCATTCCATTTGAAGGTCAACCCGGGTACCCTTACTATCCCAGGAACCCTTTTGATGGCGACTAGCTATACCTACAAATTCAAGGCAAGTGACAAAATATGTACCGAAAAACTTTCAAAGACTTCTTAAAAGGTTTCTGCCAATCAGGTGCCTTGTAATAATATTTCTGTGTGCCAAATTATAAAAAAAAAGTTGCACAAAAAGATTTTTTCGAAAAAATGAGTTTTAACATATGAAAATGAAGTATCTTTTTTAGATAGATAGATATCTTTATTTTTACACGGACGTCTCAATCAGTAAAAATACAAAACAAATTAAGATGCAATACAACTGCTTTACTTGAGTGCAGTGTGAAGTTTAGTCCTTATTTATGGAGAAATGCTTTTTACAGCCGGACTTGAATGCCCTTAGGGACTTGGCCGTTCTTAATTCAATTGGTATTTCGTTCCATAAGAAGTCCCCTCATTAACTAAAACTTTTTTGCAAAAAAGTTGTTCGTGACAAGGGGAGGGCACGTTTTCCATCGCTGTCTCTCAAAGAATAATTATGAATGCTAGAACGATTTACAAACTTGGCATGAAGATAACCAGGAGCTAAGCTATGTACCGATTTGGCATCTGTTTGATCATTATTTGATCATTATTTGGCATCATCTTTTCAGGCCCATAATCATAGTGTTTCAGATGTACAAGTAATATGGCAGGATATCAGTACTGATGAATGTACTATCAACATAAAACCACAGTCCACTGTCATTGGTAAGCTAACTTCCCACTTTTAACTAAAACCCTCGTCAGAACTCTGCACAAGGATTGATATCCTAATGTGTTACTATTCTTTACAGCAACCAATCAGCCAAAAGAATTTAGCGTTTCAATAACTAGTCACGTGCCAGGTATTCTGGACCAGACATTGTTTTGTCACGTGGATTACTCATCATCCCCTGTCTATCTTCACGTCAGAGCTTCCTTTGAGGTAGGCATTTTCGTGACAATGTAAAGAAAGAAGTCTAAATGCCGTTAGTAAATTAATCGGTTTAACATAACCTTTTGTGACATAATGTCTCGGGATAGCATCCTTTGCAGGCGTCATTAAAGGCCGTCCTTAAAATCCCTCCACACGAACGTTTGCTCAAACGTGCGAAACATTCCATTCCCATTGTTTAAAAGAGAGCCAATAGAATTTATTGGCAACCAATCACGCGACAGGGATTTCAATAAACAAAATGTCTTCCCCCACCAAATTGCTCGATCGTCGAGGCTTTTGTCGTATTTTGAATTTATTCCAAGTTTATATGGAAATCAAAATGCCAAAATACGCCAGCAAAGAAAGTTAGTCTCGGGAAGAAAAGTTGTGAGACATTAATGAACAAGCGCACGAACGAAGAAAAGCGAATGAAAAACTAGATCAAAACAAGTTTTTATTAACGAGAAAATAATTTAACTTTGATCTATAGCAGAATTCGTATGATCAAAATATTCGAGGTGATTAACAATCCACCTACATACCAAAGTTGTACTATATTATCTTAATCGATCCCTAACTGTTTTTACTATGTTCATTTAAAATGGGACACCTTGCTTTGCCTTCCAGGGACCAGAGGTTACCATGGATACCCTTGATCTTGACTTCGGTCTAGTCCGCCTTGGTGAGAGTGCATCCAGGCAGATTTCAGTTACTAACAAGTCTAATATTACGGCTGAATGGAGCATGCAAGAGTGTATTGACTGTATATCTGATGGCAAGGATGAGGAGTGTAATGTGAGTATAGAGTAGTTCCAAGGAGATCATATGTTGAGTTAATAAAAAAATGTGGGCAAATATTGTTACAAGGGGAGGGGGATAAAAGTAGATGGAACGGGAGGAAAGAAAGAAATAATTTAAGGGAGAATAAGAAAATAAGAAAGTGCAATGAAAAGATAAGTCAAACATCGACAAAAAGAGAACGAGAAATCCCAAATGAATAATTTTGTAGCATTTATGGTCTTCTGCACTGTTTAGTTAATAATATACAAGCTCATTGTTGTCAAAAAGACATATTTTTGATTTTGCCTTTTTTTCACAGAATTCTAGCAGCGATTTCACTTCAGAGTTTGATTTTGTTCCGCCAACTGGTTCACTAGGCGCAGGTGAAAGCACCGTTGTGTCTGTTACCTTTAGACCAACTCACTGTCGAAGAGTGAGAACCGTATTTCAATGTCAAGAGAAAATTGGGAAAACAAAGTAAGTCTCTTCATACGGTGGAAAATTAGCGAGCAACTAGTTTGAACTGCATTGGTGTGGCTTTAAAATTGCGTAATAAAAATAACTGATAGGAAGTTAGTTCTTGCTTACAGTCCCTCTACTCCGACGGTTTGGAGGACTAATGGCCGAAACGTTAGCTAAAGATGCGTTTTTCTTACACGATGTTTGTTTCCATCCTTCTTATTAGTATACACTCAGAATCGTTGTCGGGTTCAGCAACATAGAACATAGAAGCTGAGACCGAAATGGCACATGGGAAATGACATAATTATATAATAATGTCCATGCTATCGGTTTCGAATGCCAAACGCGTATTAAAAACAGTGGATGACGCCACGGGTCGCCGGTCACAGCATGCATCTAATTAACGTACTTCCCACCAAAGTTTGTCACCAAAAACCTAGAAAGCTGTGATCGCTGACAATCATGGGAGATATTTCATATCCAACAAGTAAAGCTTTTGACACAAACTGCAGCAGTTGAGGATGTTCAGAGGAGGTGAGACTGTAACTGGTAGAAGATGTGCAAGTCCATCAACAGTTATCAAGCGATTAAAACATGTAAAATGTATCTACCCATAATCCTTGCCGGTCTCAGCTTTGTAGCTTTTTTAATGGTGACTAACTTTATTGAAATAAGTGTATACCTAGTTCAAAAAACGCTGGCAGTGGGAGATTTGAAATCTGAACACTGTGCTGAGTAGCAAGCTGCCAATCGTAATATATTCACAGCTGAACAACATTGTTTCCTTTTTGATTGGAATATTTATTATGAGTTACAAAAAAAACATGAAAAACATGATATTGGATCTTAAGAAACGTGGGTCCTTGTCTAGCCATCAACCATTATTAGAGCAAAACAATGAAAAACAATGATAAGTGTTTATCAGAATGTGATAATTTTCACACAAGGAAATGATTTTGCTAGATTGTATAAAAATCTGGCAATACTTTGTTTAACTCTTAACAACAAAAACTGTCCAAAAGCTATTCTGCACCGTGACCGTGCATCTCGCTTTTCTCACTCACTCGAAATATGGGTAATTTTGGATGATGTAGTGGTAGCCATGCACTAATTTTACCTTTAAAAACTCATTAATAATTCATGAAGGAAACACAATAGAAATCATGATTATGAAGGAGGTTTTATATCTGATAAAGATTCGTCTTCATTTGCATAAACTTTAACTTGGATTTTCTCTATCAAACTTGGATCATTTCGTAAAGAATTCGGTACAAAATAAGAACTTACATCATGAGTTTTTTAAGCCGTTCAATAAACTCGCAGATCGTGTTTTATCGGGTATAAAAGCACTCGGCTACGCCTCGTGTTTTATACCTGATAAAACACGATCTGCGAGTTTATTACACAGTACTTAAATATTGAATACGATTAGTGGACTTTGTTGTTGGGTCTCTTCCTTGATATGAGGATTTTCACTGTTTTTTACATCTCCACGAAACCCAACATGCTGAATTCTAATTCGAAGGAATTAACTAGAGTAGCACCAGGTTCGTGTCCCACCAGGCTCGCTGTTGGATGTGAGTAGAGTTGCTTGTTGGTTCTTTCCTGTGCTTCAAGGGTTTTCTGGGTTCTCCTTTCCTCCCACCGCAAAATCAACTTCTAAATCCCATTTGGAATTACAGTGGATGAAGAGCCACTCTGTGGAAATACCACTGCTAAATCCTATTTATTTATTTGTTTGTTTGTTTATTTATTTATTATTGCTTTCTTATTTTATTTGTTTGTTTGTATGTTTGTTTGTTTGTGTACCATTCTATTTGTGAGTTAGATCTGTTCTTTACTTAGCTCTAATAGTTTTCTTGATCTATTTATTCCAGTTCTCTCTCAGTGTTCTCGGAGGTGCAGTCTCCTCTAGTATGCCTGCTCTCATCTAGTTTGTACATAGAGAATGTCTACCTGGATGTACCAGTATCCAGAACTGTCACCTTGCAAAACCAAACTCTACTGACTTCCGAATTCTGTTGGAATGAGGTAAGGCTTTCTCATAAGCAAAAACCTGAGAGCTTCAAAGGTCCTTTTACTGTATGTAATTTTCATGATATTATGAGGGAGGGACTCTTTCACATATAGTAAAAGGACCTTTTGTTATAATCGAAAACGTTGCGAGCATCAAAAGTCCTTTCAATGGATGTGATCTTCATGAGGGAACCTTACTGAAATATAATTAGAAGTAACTGAATGACGTTCCAATATTGGTATTCCAGATACTTTGCAGTAAAGACAGTGATTACAGCGTTACATTTGAACCATCTCGTGGGGTATTACAGCCAAGAGAGGCGTTAGACGTGCGAGTCACACTGACTGGTCACCGTAAGGTAGGTATAATAGCTCACCAACGGCCCTAGAAACTATAACTAGTTGACATAATTTACTAGAAAAAAGTATTTAGACTGATCAATTTTTCAGAGTTTTTTTCCAAGTGATGGCAGTTGAGGGTGGCATAAGATCTAGTTTTCCACAGTTCCCCGCAATTATATAAGACTATAAGTTTAGAGACCATAATAAAATTATTATTATCATCATTATCATAGTCATCATCATTATTATTATATTTTCAAAGCCCTATATCTGCCACTGTATTTTTTGTTGTCCAGTCTAAATTTAACAATTTAAAACGCGAGTCTGTACTAAAATACCGGGGACTAATAAAAACGCTGGAAGCTGTAGAAAAATAAAGAACCAAGGTGGAATTTGATGGAGGCTAGGCCGAGTAACGCTTGTCTTGCATATTTTGTTTATGTGTTAGTACATGTACAGACACACAAGCGGCGTTCAATATTGTTTTCATGAAAAAAAAAAAAGACTTCGCGAGGGTCTCAAGTCAGCCAAACAGCGCGCTCAAGTTATAAAAATAGTGTTTGATCACTTTTCTCATTGAACGAACCAATATAAAACCTAAAGCACTTGTCGTACTTTGGATGTAACTTGGACAATACATTATTCTACTTTAGGGACTCGTCGAGAGTTTGACAACGTCATGTCACGTGACTGGCATGCACAAGCCGATTTGGTTGGGGATCAGTGCTGACGTCAAAGGATTGAACGTCACCTTTGAAATGCCAAAGATTCTTGATCATCACACGTGAGTCTGATCTTGTTTTTACTTGTTTTTTCTTGTTTTTATCGTTTATTAATAAAATAAATGGGAAAAAAATACGGGCTGCATTTTGAGACTCGTGCTCCCGGCAAAAAGCCTGGGGCACGAGTAATTATCCTGTCAGCTATACTGGGGTGGGATAATCTTAATATATATCTTAATATATCTTAATAATAATCTTAATATATATATAAAAAACATAACCAAACTTTAAAATTGGATTTATGCGTCTAGATTCCGAGTTTTGAGAGATTTTTATTTTTGGGAAATTTGGAACCGTGCCTTGGTGGAATGGACTGGACTTTGATTAACTGGATCGTGTGGATCGTAAAACGTTGTTTACACGGAATTTGCAGCTTTGTTCTATAATTAGTATTTTAATATTTATAAATAATATTTTTTGGGTGAAATCTTGACAAAAATGTATATTTGTTCATAATTGTAAAACATATTGGATATTAAATCTCAAAAAAATCCTTTATTGTATGACCATCCACTAACAGTCAATAATTTAGGCGTTATCAATGTCTATCTCACCTGTTATCTGATTCAGGCCTGATGAGATCAAGACAGCAAACATAGACAGCTCTAGTACTAACATGATAGAGTTCGGCAAGATGTTCCTAGGAGAAGAGCGTAAAGCTACAGTAGTAATGACCAATACTACTGCTATCTGTGCTCGGTTCAGTGTGCACGTGAATCACTTTACTGCTGCTAAACCACCCACTCCACCTGAAGGTACTTGTAGGCTTATTAGCCTTTCCGAGGTTGAGGAAAAAACTGGGTCGAGTTGCAATGCATTGTGGGGCTGATTTAGGGGATGAAATAGACGCCATCTTGGAAATATGTTCCCATAAACAGCTCCACAATGCACTGCATTGCCAACTCCACATATTTTCTGGCTAATAGCTGTAATCATTTGTTCTTTTGCCATCGATATAGGCTTTGCACTATCACGTGATAGCAACCATGACAGGAGGCAGGAATTATTGATTCTCCTCTAATCTGGATTACATGAGAAAGAATTCAGTTTCCCAGGGAAAAAGACACTGTTGTCGTGCTTCCTGTCATGGCTACCAACATGTGATGGTGCAAAGCTTCTATATTAAATTCCCATATAAAAAGAAATGACTATTGAGTGTAGTTTGACCAATGCATGAGAATAGAATGCTGAAGGCCTTTAGATCCGACGATTACGACGAGTACAAGGGATGCGCGCGAGGGATATTTCGTTCTCGTAACATGGTGAAAGTAACAAAAAGACGGCGAGCGCAGCAACTACCAGCAAACAACCATAATTATACTCTTAGTCGTACTCGTCGTCGGATCTAAGTTCTACCGCAGATTTAGGGCTGTATCACATGTACACCAGCTTCGGATTTGGAACCAGAATCAGAGCAGTAAATAGCATAGGAAACTATCTAAACTATTATATATTTGTTTTTTTTTACAATTCCTTCATTTGCTATTTCAGGCCAACCCCAGAAAAGAGAGTAAGTATAAAAATGTCTTGGTTTGTTAGGGCAATTTTGATGTAGTAAGCCAGTGACGTGTTTATTATCATTAGCCCTCGTTTGATTAAACAGTACGAATTTTTACTTCTTTTGTCGTACAGTGGACGTAGACCTCAAGGCCTGTTAACACGTACACCAAACATCGCTAATCCACTCAGTAAGACCGCCACCAAGGCTTATGCAGGTCAGACCACCACTATTCAATAAAAAATTATTTTAATAAAAAAAATCAAATTAAATTAAATTATTTTAATAAAATGTTATTCCTCTTTATGTATCTATAACTATGTTGCTCTTTCCCATGTATTAGGAGTACGTGTACTTTATGAGTACTTTATGAGTATGGCATTGACTCCGACGAAGGACTAACGTCCGAAACGTCAGTTCCTAATTTCACTACGGTGTAAAACTTATAAATCTACTTTATGAGATCGCGCAGCCCGCGCGCGCACTTTTGCGCGTTCTTTGCAGTTTTAAAGCACTTGAGGATTGGCAGAAAACACGAGAGAAGTGTTAAGCGCGACGCGTAGTGCAAAACTTTCAAGTTCGTTATGCCAATCCTAGTGTGCTTTACGACTGCACTTTAGCTTTTTGTGATTAATTCTTGATCCTAATTTCTCAATCTTATTTGTGCGAATATGTTCCAAAATAGTAAAATGCATGGCCCCGGCTTCTCTCAATTTTTCTTTCAATTTCGTTAGACCAAGTGTCAGCTTGTCTTCGTGATGGTCGTGGAGCTGCCTTCGTTCCTTCACCTTCCAGTGGTGAATTACTCCCATTTGGTTACCAAGTAATAGAAATAACAGCGTATAATGATATGTGGGGTGACTATAGAGATTTACTGATCTGTATGGTAAGTATCGCAATGCAGATTTCTTTATATGACTTCTTTATGTGACTTCTCTTTTTCCGAAACCATCGGAAAGTTGTAGGAATTGCGTTTTCCTAAACTTGACAAGGAAGTCTACCGCTTCTGAGTCAAGACTTGTACCTAATTCCCTAGCGTTTTTTATTATGCTATAGAAACTGGGTCGAGTTGGCATTGCAGAGGCTGTTGGGACTGTTGAAGGGACATTTTTTAAAAGATGACGTCTATTTCGTCCTCTAACAGTACCACAATGCACTGTCATGCTAACTTTGACCCAGTTTTTTCTCTCCAGCTTGGAATGGGTATTAGTATTGGAAATCGGATTCTTTATTGATGTATGGCGTACTTGTTGAACTTTAGGTTGAAGGTCTTGATCCAGTATATATACCTATCCAAATGAGCGTGTCAGGGTGTCCCTTGAACTTCCAGATGATGAAGGACCAGTCACCGGTACTCAGGTAGAATATTAGGCGATATGAGGATGTTATCTAATTATTCTAATGGAATCAATAAATATATGTACAGCGATATGCAGAAATTATGATTATTTTTGCATATACATAAAAGTATATCAAAATTTTATTAGAATTATAGGATATCGTCTTTGATATTTTTTTTCAGAAAGCCCTAGTGATAGGAAAACCGATAAAAAATATCAGCGATGATATCCTATAATTCCTGATTTACTTTTGATATACTTGTACACACTTATTTCAAATAAAGTTAATCACCTGAATAGCTATAAAGCTGAGACCGACAAGGATTATGGGTAGCGCTTGATAACCGGTTGATGGACTCGAGTTGTTCTACCAGTCAACTGCTGCAGTTTGTGTCAGAAGCTTTAATTGTTGGATATGAAACATTTCCCCTTGATTCTCAGCGTTCTAGGTTTTTTGGTGACTTACTTCATCGAAATAAGTATATATATAAAGGGTCATTCCAATATATATATATATATTTTTTCCCGGTCCGGTAACCTGAAAGTCGTGCGTTCTGTTTGACTGTTTGAGCGGGCGTTATTTTGTCAGTATCTGTCCGCGCTCGCGGTCCGCTATCCTTTGCCGCTAAACAACAAAACAAAACGATTACAAAAACACGTAGAAAATAAATAAATAATAATAATAAGTTATTTACCGTCCTATAGTCGGTCCGGAAAGAGGAAAAACTGTGCCCTCGTTCTTGAAAACGGACCTGGGCCTAACGGCCCTCCTGACCTGTAAATGACATAATAAACTCAAAGAATCAGAGGTCCTTTTAGCTCAATACCTAACCCAATCTTCCTTCCGCATCCTACTTACCGACGGATCTGCATTCATATTTCTTGGATTTGAGCCTGGGACGACCAAGTATTGCCAGAGCTGAAGACCGTTTTCTTAAGGTTGCGTGCGCATCCAAATTTAAGGAACTTGACGGGCCACGTATCAGAACAGAAGCTTTATAATAAGAATTATCATACATTGATATGATTTTTTCCGACAAGTATTCATAAAATTGATAATAATTTTCCTCTAAATGTAAAACTGGCTTCTCAATTTTATTGGATTTGCGTTTTTCAATTTTGTGGCGCTTCAAGTTGGATGCGCACGCAACCTTGAGAAAACGGTCTATTAAATGTTTCTGCGTTATTGTATTCATGGTCAGGTTTGGAACACACGTGTCTGGTGCTACTCCTGTCACGAGGTCTCTTAGAGTAAACAACACCAGTCCGTTTGGTGAGTTACCAATATTTGATTGATCGTCAAACCTCCAATTTTTCGCTATCGTAAACAGTATCTGGGTTGATCAAAGCCACTGGGCACTAATAATATACAGATGGAATAGGCCCTTTGCAGCTCAGTAATCACGTGCTGATTAATTCACTTAAAACAAATGAATGAACTTCTTGGTTCCCATGGGTGAGATTTACTGGTGAGCAAACAAACTTTCTACAACCTGTTTCGAGAGATCGTAATAAAACTGCATTTCGTAACACACTGGTTACACATCGTTTCATTCAGTTCTTTACAAGTAGGTTAAAAGAATCACCAATTTAAAATAAAAGAATAAATTTTGCTAGGGCCTATATTGGAAATCATTGCCGGTTGGGTCTTACAACGGAAGGAAATCTGAAGAGCTAAGAGAAAACCCCTCAAAACAAAGAACAAACCCTGATTTTCCTTAATTATTCTTCTCCAGATATTCGACTTGACTGGAGCACGCTCAACATAGAAGACGACGATGATCAGCTTCTAGACATGTTGGTCTCCTATGGTCAAGCTCTACCAATCTTTAATGACAAGGGTGAAGAGCTCCCTCCACCGCCACCCGTATGTGACTTCCCTTGTTTTATGCCACCATTCATTCAAGTGAAGCTACTAGAACATGAGGGAATCAGGTCTGATAAACCTTTCAGAGTCCTCCCAAGCCAACAGGTATGATAATAGTAGCTACATAATAGGGCACAGGAAGTAAAACTGAAAGGTGTAAGCGGTTTATTATGTGACGAAGAAAAACAACTTACAAAAATACACCTGATCGAAATATTGTGACCAGATTTGTTGCGTGCAATGTTGCGTGCAACAAGTTTCAGGGGTAGGCACACGCTGCAACAGTCGTTTTGCGTGCAATGTTGCATGCAATGTTGCACCGTGTGACCGTACCTTAAGAAACCACGGAATCCTTTTGTTTATTTTTCTTTCTTGTCTGAAGGTAATTCCGGCCAAATGTCATGCAAACATGACTGTGACCTTCAAACCAAACACCACGAATCCCGCGGGACAAATGTGTACTTCATTTGCTGCAGGATACATGAGTCTGGATGGACCGGTAAGCTTTATCTGGCACATTTTTGTCATGTTTCTCTTCCACCCCGTCAAGCCGAACCCTTTCATTTTTGGTGGAAACAAGTCGATAGATTTCAGAAAGTATGTCTTCCACTCCATTTGCCTTCCAATCTGTCTGTCATTCTGTTTTGCCTTTGTTCCCACCTCAAGTATACCACTTTCGATGTCTGCTCCATCAAGTGAAATTGGTATATCCTCGGTCAACAGACTGCAAAAAATTAGTCATTGTTCGAATTCTGTACCACTGTCTCTCTTTTTTTCCATCTTTCCGCCTCAAGTTACCGAGAATTTCTTTAGCGGTTCCCCCCGTTTTAATGCTGTGTTACCAAGCAGGTTCGACCCCAGCCTTTATTGGGCAAATATATTATATCTACCTGTCACTCAGCTAGTTTCATTATTGGTATCTTATTGGTATTTATCTTGTTGTTCTGCAGAACATCGACATACCAGGGCGTGTAACTCGCAGTCAAGGCATGGATATGACACCTTTCCGTCTAGAAATTACAGCCAATATTCTTCCAGCACTGTAAGTTATGCATTTACTTTTATGAGGCTTGAGATGGCATTGACAACTTGACATTGGACTTGCTGTAATGTTTGTTTTTTACATCAGTGTATATATATTATTTTTTCAGTTTATCTGTGGAAATGGAGGAAGATGAAGGTTGTGATTTCAATGCAACAGCAAGTAACTTGGTATGAAATATTTGCTATGCATTTCCTAATCATATATTAGCCTTTCCGAGTTTGATGAAATAAATGGGTGGAGTTAGCATTACATTGCGTTGTGGGGCTGTTTTCAGACGCCATCTAATCAGTATATTCCCTAAATCAGCCCCGGAATGGCTAATAGAGGTTTTGTACCAACTAACGGCAGCCATGTTAGATGGCAGGAACTATACAGTCGTTTTACATAAGAAAGAATTCGATTACCGAGAGCAAAGGGATTTTATTTTTTTGCCATCTAACCACAGGTAGCCCAAGCTTGATTATGGCGCTGGTACGTGATGGTGCAAAATCTCTATCTCTTGATAAAAAGTTTATTTTTATTGGAAAAAAGACATTTTGCTAGACCACAATGCATTCTCTATATCAAACTAAAAAGGCCTATGATAAATGTATTATCTACGAAAACTTTGCATTTAGTAGGTGATCGTTCTCAGTCAATCCGAGGTAAGATAGAATTTGATATATTACAGTAATCTTCTTTTGGATTTATGTTGACAGCTTAATGGCGACTTCACCAAAATCCATCGTTTCATCGTGTCAAATACCTCGGAGACACCGCTGGCTCTAAATATCGCAGTCGATGCACCATTCAAGGTGATGTCAACTGAGCCACCGCCGTCTGCCAAATCCACTCGATCCCAGGCTAACGGTTTAACGGTTATTAAACCCGGCAAGAACATACAGGTGAGTAAGATGCAGCAGTGTTAACTGTTGTTTTTTTTCAAATCACAGCAATTTCCTTCTTGGCATGACCCTAAAAACTTCAGGCTGGAGTTGCCGCGCATGATAAAAATAGTTTAGTTTTGCTACGCGCGGAAACTCCATCCTCGACATGAAACTATTATTCGTGGTCACTGAACGGAAATCTAAAATAGAGTATGTGGCATAAGGATTCAACAACGTTTTTTTGTCCTTTTCAGGTCAAAATTGGTTTCTGTCTAACCAAGGAATTGTTGTCCAGAGTCGATGAGCTGCCAGTCAATAAAGAAGAGGAAGATGGCAGTCTTTTGACAGTAAAAGAGAATGGGGATCGAAAACTATTCTTTAATCGTAAGCTTGTCATAGAGTTTTCCAATAAGTCTACTCAGGTAAGTAACTGAAGATGGAAATGCTACTTACTGTGTCTCATAGAATAATGGCATGACCAGTAATACCAATAATAACATTAATATATACACCTTTAGGTCATTCCACTCACCGCATCGGTTTCAATACCGACTCTTCGCCTGTCCAAGCAGGAGCTTGACTTTGGTACCTGTCTTGTTGGACAAGAGAAAGAAATGCAAGTAGTACTAACGAACCCAACAGAATCATCGTCTGAATGGGTTGCGGTCAAAGGTACGTTTCTCCACAAAGAGGTGGATCTAAGATTTTGAGCTCCTGGGTTAAAGTTTCGTGGAGGCGTAGAGACACCTTCCCCTAGAAAGCATTCAGATTTTTAAGGGATTCGAGTCAGAGAGTCTGCTCGAGGAACAAATATTGTACATGCTGCAAGTGCAGGTTTATGGAAAATCTAGAGACGTGGTTTCCTAGAAAATGTTCAGGAATTACTAGGATTTAAGTTGGTGAGTGCGCCTTATACAGGGGCGTAGGCAGGGGGTGGCCAAGAGGGCCATTCCCCCCCTCCCCCCCTCGTGACAACAAAATGGCGAATTTTTAGATTTCGTAAAAATAAAACGTAAAATGAAATGACGTAGAATAGGCCGGCAGCCGGTAAAATAACATAGGTTAGTACCGTCTAGAAGTACAAAATGGCGCCTTTTTAGAATTCGTTAAAATATAACGTACAATCTTATGTTTTTTTCGTTTTTTTTTGTTTGACGTTTCGGTGGCTCAAACGAAATGGTAACTTTTTAAATTTGGGCCTCCACCTTCGGAAAATTCTGGGTACGCTCCTGTTATAAAGAAATGTTGCATGTGGGAAAAAGTGGATTTATACCTCCTACCTATATGAACAGGGCCGTAACCAGGGGGGAGGAGCACAGGGTGCACGTGCACTCCCCCCCCCCCCACATAAAAGCTTAAGGTCTGCTCATCTATCTCCTTTTGCTTTAAAATTGCATGTAAATGTTTTTTGACTAAATGAAGACCACTTTCCATACACATATTGTAGCATTTTTAAGAATCACTCACCCATTATTCCTTTGTTTGTTTGTTTTTTTCTTGGTTCTGCTATATTTTTTTCGTTATCTTTTTTTTGGTTCTGCAAATCATTACCTGTGCAACCCCCCTGCAAGATCCCTGGTTACGCCCCTGATGAAGGAGTTTTTCCAAGTTTCCTGGGCTTTTCTTTGAGTTGAGTCTAATGAATTCTAAATTATTTTTTCAGATCCTCGTTGCCCTCAAGTCAGTCGTGATGTCTTTACTGTAACACCATCAAACGGTCTACTAGAAGCGTATGTCAACCATGTGGCAAAGAATAAAGTCTTAATCAGAGTCACTTTCGTCGCAAGGTAAAGACTGCCTGCAATCCCCCCTGTCATAAAGGTTCCTTTACTGTATCTTATCTTTTCCACTGTTCACAACTGTATTAATTATTAATTTAATTTGCTAATTATGATTTATTACCTATTCGCCGTTTCCCCCCTCTCCTATGATTTCAGCATGAATAACTACGATTTTGTCTAGGAATAATAAACGAGGTCGTACTTGTTACACTACTTATATTCTTTATCTCTTGATTCGCCAGACATAACGTGGAGTACGAATGTGTATTGATATTTAAAGGAAGACTCCACGAAGAAGAACAACATGTGGTGCTAAAAGGACGTGGTTCTTACGACGGCCGACATGAGAACCTGGTGAATGTCGTCACTCAGTTTTAAATGACCCCAAATTTGCATCAAGAGTTCCGCGCTCCTGCTCTAAGCGCATGATCAAGGGGTCAAAAAATCGGGTCATGGATTATAAAAATTGCTTAATTGAGAGATGAGGCGGTAAGCCGTGTGGGATGGGTTCGGAAATCATAAGGACATGCATATGTTTTAATAGTTTTTTTTTCTTTCTAAGTACAGTGATCACTAAATATTCAAGAGCAAGTAGCGTTAAGCTAATTCCAAATCAAATATACCAAAGTATAGCAATTTGTACAACCCATGATCCCTTTTTTTGCTCCCTTGAGCATGCGCTTAGAGCAGTAGCGGAGATCTCCTAATGCATGTATACGCAGACTACTTTTTTCCGCAAAGAAAAATCTTTCTTTTTGGTGAATGATGTCTCTTTATCGATGTAAATAGATTTGCCTTTACTAAGACACAACGAGTTTTGACAATCGTATATACATTATAATTGTACAAGAATAATTGAGCAGAATTTGTTTCCTATCTGCTGAGAGTGAAAAGTGGTATTAACACGAAATACATGTTTGTTGTCTAAATCAGTGTATTTAAAGGAGAGAAATCTTTTATGTTTATGTGTACAAGAATGCTCACCTCAAAAATGGAAGTTAGTTCCGCTTTTGGAAGTTGTTTATTGAGAATTTTGCGACTTTCATGATACGATTTTGCGATTTCGTGAGTAGAGTTGTTTGTTGGTTCTCTCCTGTACCTCGGGGTTTTCGAGTTCTCCGGTTTTCCTCCCTCCGCAAAGATCAACTATATTCTAATTCTAATTCGTTCTTGGGCTTTCACCTAGTTTGGAACCTAGCTCTGTTGTGATTGTCCCACGCTGTGATACAACAGCTAAACGAGTAGATTTTGATTTTAAATCTTGCTTTTAAAATCGCAAGGGTGATTCCATATACCTTTGAAAAACATCATTTCTATAATAAGTTAATTACAGATTATACCTATTTTCTCATTCCTTCTTACCTCGAAAGACGGCGAACGTTTAGACGCCGGGCTGACACATTGATGTTTCGATATGTTCCAGTGCTTGATATGTTGCAAGACACTTCTCATCGAGGCCACACAACAAAGGCCTACATATACTAACTAGTGTGACGTAAAAATAATTTGTCTGTGACGTCATTCTGCGATTACGTCATCATTGCTACATGCGCGCGCGCTCCTATTCGTAAATCCATGGGTTTAAAAAAGTCTGCAGAACATTGCGCGATAAAAAGAAAATGATCAGTATTTAAGGTTGGTGTCTACTATTGTCAGCGCGCACACTTACTGCGCATCTCCATCGAGGGCTTCCCGCGGGTTTTAAAAGCAAAACACTCAAAGGTACAGAAAACGCCGGCCTTGGAAAAAATTAAGACCAAGAACGATAGCAATATCATGATGTAGTCAAAGGTGTATCACAGAGTAATTTTCAAGAATTCAGGTGTTTTGGGCGAAAAATCATGTTTTTACTTTCTAGAAAAGGTAGTTTCGATGGCCTCGGTCGGTTAATAATAAAATACCTTTTTCAATATTTCCATACAGATAAACTTAGTTTGTTTTAAAGTTAAATGAAAATTTAAAAGAAATCACACATTACGCCAAATATCAGCCATTCATTTAGCTTTTCCTACAAGTGCAATTACATAAAATAAACTTTTGTCGTTGGAAGACCTCGAATAAACCATTCAGGTTGTCACTTTTCTAATAGATTTTCGGTGTAAGTCTTGCCCTACATTATCTTCTACGATAATTAACGCGCAAAAAAATATTTATATATTATAATTAGCACAATAACTTATGATTACTATTATTTACAATTATGCTTAAAAATGATAACTTAGAATTACATTTTTTTAAAAAGAATTACTGCAGATTTTAGATCTCAGATATTTTTAGAGGCCCTTTCATTACTTTTAATCTACTACGCTTTCACTTATGGTCATTTTCTTCATCTTATTATCCAAGTTCGGCCTATGTGCTAGTAGTTTAGTTTTCCACAAGCCAGCTGCTGCCTCAACAGGATCATCATACTCTCCTTCGGTCAACCTAGGAGACATTGTTTTACGGCTCGACGAAGTAGTCTTCATAGCTTGAATAACTTTACCTTTAACTTGATTCCTGTAGCTGTCCATGACGGGCGCAGATGCAATTCGCTTTGAAGACATTTCTTGCCTGCGGGCTCTGCGTGTTGATGGTTGGGAAGTATGAGGACGACGGCGACCTATACGTATCCGACATGCAATGGTTAGTAAAAGGAAAAAGAAAAACATGATGCACTACAAACTCTAGTACCTTCTCTAGGTGCGTCTTTCTTCGGTACAGGTGGTCCTCCATTTATTTCAAGACTAAAAGAAAGAAGGTAGAATATGAAAAAAGCCAATATTTTGTAAATGACGTCAGGTATAACAGAGGGGGGGGGGGGGGGGGGCGAAGAATCGCAAAGAAACTAGTTTGTCCAAACGGCCATCTACAGCGCTGGTGCAAGTGCGCGCACTCCCCAAAAAAATGAAAGACGTTTCTAAGATATTATTTACTAGCTATTTTACTTCAAAAATGAATGCATGCTAGCAAATACAGAAATATTTCGGGGCGCTAATTGAAATAAATTCCACATTAAGCATATTGCCCAAATTTCACATTTTTTTATTGACAAAACGAATGGATGTCTACCTTTCTGATGGAAGTCCAACGCCCTTGGTTTCATTCCAGTCATCAATAAATATCATGGAAAGCTTCCCGCCACCAAGATTAGCCAATAGACTGTCATACAGACCAGGCGTATTGCGACATGCTACCAGCATTAAACGCTCTGCAGTGCGGTTGAATGACAGGTATCCCAGTGCGACTGCTGCACTTATGCGCACTCCTTCGTTATCAGAGAACAAGCTTTTGAGAAGCGATTCCACAGCTCCTGTAGGAGATAAAGGGTTGACAGAGGCGGCAGCCATGTTTATTCTCATGAGCATAAAAACCTTTGTTTCACCCGCTCGAACTTATTCTCAAACACTTGAATGCGGGGCCACGCGTGATAGAATCTATTGTTCAAACCAACATGGCTTCCTCGTGAAAAAGGCCCATGCTGCATGAGTATTACGGCTGGATTAGTGTTGACACATTTTTCAAACACAAGTAGACCAGTATAGAAAAAGATTTTTACTTGAAGAATTGACATGTAAAATAGCCTTAGCCAAACAAACCTGCAGTAATCAGAGCATCAGGGATCCCTGCTCTTGTGTGACCAAGGCTTGCCGTCAGACTAGCGGACAGTATCTGTGTTGCCTGTTCTTCTGAGCGCAATAAGGAAACCAACAGCTCCACTCCGCGTGCTGTAAGTGTCACTTGGTCACAGTCTCCTATCACTCGCGCCAGAACGATAATCTGGAAGGCGGCGTGAGCCTGGTGCAGCTGCTTAGGAGATGTCAGAAACTCTTCAAATGAGCTCAACAACAGACCTCCAGCTTTCTTGATAGCATATTGTTGAGTGGTGTTATTGTAGGCAAAAGTGGCAAGAGCCATGCCGGACTTCAGGCGAACCTCTTGATCGGGGTCTTTCAGCAAGTGCATTATGTCAACAACTCGAAACTTTGTCTGCTCTGATAGAATCTTTTGTGTGGTGGTATTGTTCAGGGCTATTTTTCCAATACAGATGGCTGTCTCGATCTGGATAATGATAACGATGTGTTAAACTCTATATTTTACAAGTGAAGGTAAGGAAAATAGCCGAGGATGCGCTAAGGAGGCGTGACGTGTAGCGCGCGGGAAAAAAGTACGGAGATATGGGTGGTTCACCTTGGGCCCTTCTTGCGCAACTCTGAGATCGAAATACGCACGTCACGTGGCGGAAAACAAATTTTACTTCCCTTGCAGATTATAAAATACACGTGATAGGGGAAATAAATGTATGTGCGCACCTCGTAGGCCTTAGAAACGACAAGCCTCATTAATGACTACTTACAATTCATCTTCTTCAATAGCAAATATAAAATTTAATTTTCAACTGACCTGGATCAGTGATACCCTAGATGTCCTAAGTAAATACACCAGTGTTATCAAGGCCTCAGCGTTTGCTATTTCTATCTGGGTGGACTTGTTAGATTGATGTGCTGGACCAACGCATAGTACCCCAAGCACGCGAATCACCATCAGTAGGACCTGAAATAATAAGCTAAGGTGTCAAAAATACAGGCTTATAACTTATTTCCACAGGACGCCCATTTGAAATAAAACCAAAACAAATCGATTTTCGATGAAAGTCATAGCTCCAAAGTCAAGATAGACTGATAATTAACATGAGCAAACAGAAAAATGCATTAAAAAAAGACACAAAAATAGACGCACGTTTCATTGCATTTCCATATATATAATAACGGAAATACGTCATATAGTGTATAAACAGTCTCATAAGAGTTGGACTGGTAACTAGACCTCTATATCCTCGGTTTTTAACACAAGAAAGAGAAAATAAGAATCAAAATGTAAGTATTTTATTCTGTTTTTCATTATTTTTAGAAAACGTAATACTATCATTCTTAGCTAGTGTTGTTCTTAAATCTATCAAGCGCGAATGGGGACTGATTAAGATAGAATTTCTCAAATATATATGTGACAATATTCAGCTCTTTCTGGGAAAAAAGCTTAGTTACTCTGCACTTTCTTCTTCGATTATATTTAACACTTTTCTCAAAGACAAACAAACAAATAAATAAATAAACAAACAAATAAATAAACAAACAAACAAATGAATAAATAAACACAAAATAGCTAAAACAAATGGACAGTCAAGGATACAGTATAAACAAAAAACCAAACAAATGTGTATTTTGTATCAAACACCTGCTTGCATAAATCCAAAATTCAGAAACAAACTTTCTAATGAGATATTGTGCTGTAACTAAGCAAACTTTATACCTTTTCTGAAGTCTTTCCAGACCGTAACAGCCTCACTAGAGGTTGAACTCCACCTCCAGCTACTATCTTATTCTGGTTCTCTATGTTTTCTGTGCCCAATGCAATCATAGCCATGCCACTTATATACTGTAGTACCTCAGACTTGAGCATCAACATATCAACCAGTATGTTAACACCAATCAAGCCTGCTATTTCTTGCTGTTGGAGGTGAACTGCTCCAGCTAATGCCCAGAGGGCCTCAGCAGCTGTAAATTAAAAAGTACAATAAAATAAGGCAATTTTTTATTTGTGACTGAAACAAAGTCAGACCAGTACAAACTTGTTCTGGTCCAGAGTTTTTGCAACTCTTTTTCATGAGTTCAGTAGGAAATAATTCTGGGGTTATAAGAGTTTAGTAATGGTTAGTCAGGCTAAGTAATATCTAATGGACAATATCACGGACTTTGAAATGCCAGACAGGTCTGAGATTTGTACTGGTCCAGAGTTTTTGCAGATTCTTTACATGTGTTCAGTACGAAATTTTGGGGCTAGGGTTTAGTAATGGAATGTTTAGTCAGGTTTAGTAATGTCTAATAGGTATAACACTGCAATTCCAGACCGGTCTGAGATTTTGTGTTTGTGTTTGCATGAGAGTGTAAGGGCTCAGACCGGGACGAAAGACTCTCATATCAGTGCAGCAACTGGAATGAAGTCAGACCAGTCTGAGTTCATTTTCAGACAAACCTCAGACAAACTTTATTTGAAGATTCGCCACGGCAGGTAATTTACAAAAGAACACTAAGTCCCCTACACATGTACATGGCACTGTAAATCACCCTCACCCTTTCGTGAACATTTTATTCAAAATAATGATCATTTTGTAACCCAGGAAAGTCTCCAGAAAATTTAAGTTTCATATTGAGAAGGGAATTTGAGCAAAAACAAAAAAAGGAACATAATATGGATGTGCTTGTTTATATGTATCACAATATGAAAGTTTGTCTGTTAATAACAATTCATTCAGCTACATGTGGAAACCGTAAACCATGCTGAGAAAACATAAAGATTTGAGTACTAATATTTAAGGGTTTGTCTGTTGATGGATGGCCAAACAACAGAGCAATTTTTTTGAGATCCAAGATAATGAAACTCATTATCAAAAAAAATAAATCAACTCTTAAAAAAACTTTCAGCATAGCATTACTAGTTATGAATATTCAAATAAAGAATATAGGATCAAAGTTGCAAATCTTGCATAAAAAGTTTTTTTTGATCCGAAATCCAGTTAACCAAAGTCCAGTCCAACTATACACAGTTCCTGATTTTCCAAAAGTAAGAAATCTCTTAAGACTCAGAAATTAGAACCCTAAATCTAATTTTAGAAATTGGGTATGTTTTTAATTTAATACATTAAAATTATTTAAATCCTTTTAATAGCTGAAAATTTGAGATTTTTTGTTTGTTATCTACATGTAAGTCAACCAGTCCAGTTTAATACATGATTTCGGATGTTTCAAAACTGCAGAAGGTCTCTCCAAAATCAGAATTTAGAACCATAAATCAAATTTTAGATTTGGATATGTTTTTAATAAACATTACGATTATCTACAGTGTACATTTTTTTAATACCTGAAAAAATACAATAATAAGTTTTTAAGATTTTTCTTACAGTACCTTTTGTGTCAAAACTCACTACTCTCTATATACAGCTGTAAATGCAACTGCACGTTTAAGGGCAACATATTACAATTATAAAACCATGGTATAAAAATAATGCATCTACTCTTGAATATTACAGTTGTACAGTGTATCTCTGAGCTCAAAAATGGTTTATAAAAAAAACATACCTTGTTCTTTGACCTCAATAGACCACACCTTTAGCAATCTGATCAATGGCTTTGCTGCTTCTTCCTTCTCTATGAACCCTTGTGCATCTGGATTATTTTCTGCCAGTGCTTCTAAAGCACTAGCTGCTTTCACTTGACACAAAGAACTGGTGTTTCTCAGCTGTTTAACTAATGGCTTGACAGCCCCCTTTGCAATTACTAGATTTTGGTTGTCATGGTGATGCTTGACCAGTGCACTGAGACAGGCTGCAGTGTTTGCTTGAAGTCTCTTTGAATAGGTTCCTATCAATAAAAATATCATTTTTTAATGTATTATCAGTATCATCTGATGAATCTTGTTATCACTGTTTTCATGACAATTTGTCTCCTGATTAAACAGGCTGTCTAAACCATATCCACTGAGTCACTGCCTTTAAGTGTAAACTGTGCATTTGCTTGTGCTGTCTCAATATGCAGAGTGAAAATCGTCATCATTTGCATTAATTTCATCAACATCATCATTTATATTATTATCATTATTATCATCACCAACACTATTGTAATCTTCCTAATTACCATGATAATCTTGCACTACCACCATCATGATAATCATCTTTACCAGAAATATCATTATCGTCACCACAGTCATCATCAGCATCCTCACTACCACAACATCAATAACACCAGCCATCAACATCACCACCATCATCATTACCAGAACTACATGTATCACCATCATCCTCATCATCATCATTGCTACATGTATTTTTACTACTTGAGCCATTGATTGTTGGATGGCATTGCACAAATAAATATATTGAGTTTTTAATATGCTAATTTATAAAATATTAGTATATGATATAATATATGAAATATTCTTATACTGTATAATATGTGCCTAGAGTGACAGTACATGTAAGTTGAGGCCATTCTCCACTTATTGCTGAAAGCACTTGCAGTGGGAAAAGCTTTTTGAAATTTGCTGGAAAGTCATGAAAATGGAGATTAAACAGCAAATAAACCAGTACTCACAACAGCTCTTTAGCTGTGAGTGTTTTTAGTTAATGAGCAGAGAATTGCTTTGAGAACAGGTCATTCTCTACTTACCAAGAAGATCTATAAGAATTTCAACTGCATCACTGTTTGCAACTGTGGTTTGATTGTTCTTGTGTTCTTCCACCAGAACACGAATGGCATTGCCAGTATTAACCAACACATGCTCCACTTTTGATTCCAATAAACTAACAAGGGCTTCAACACCACCTGAAAAAAGTATAATTTAAATAAATGAATAAACAAATAAACAAACAATCAAATTAATAAAAGATTTCCCCCCCCCCCCCCTTTTTAAAAAATTTAGAAAAACATTTTGGGTTCACTGTGTACTGTATTTTAGAGGGTTTCATCATATCCTGTTTTTAGGAGTGTATATACATGTATAATAATAATTCTATCCTGTGGCTCTGATATTACTGTGTAGTTACTGTTTTATGCCAAAACGACAACAATGATAACAAGGAAAACCCCAATAGAGTTGATGGTCCCTTCTATTATTATATTCTGACTTACATACATGTATGCTGCAAACATTCAGTAGTTTATACATGTAATTCCTGCCAATAGAAAGTTTGTGGTTTACATTATTACTGACATATAGTACAGTACTGTACATTACCTTGCTCTGCAATCTTGTCCTGGTTATTGTCGACACAAGCCAAGTCAGCAATCACCACTGAAGCTCTTGAGTGGATCATTACATTTGAAGAACTCAAGAGCTGCACAATAACCCCAGTTGCATCAGTTGCTGACACAGCAACCCTCACATCTGTATGGCTGCCAATGTTGCAGAGAACAGAACATGCAAGTGATTGCAGGTCTTCATTCTCAATCTTGAGAAGAGCAACAAGTGCAGGTATGCCACCAGCATAAAGGATAGACTTCCAGTTTGTCTCCTTGGCAATGGATAAGACCTCCATGCATTTGATAGCACTTTCCTTGCGGCTAAGATCTTCTGATTTGAGCATTCCTACCAGGATATCCCATACAGGGAGCTCTTGATTACCCCATTCTATGAAGTACTCTAAGACATTAGTATGAAAGTGAAGAGCAGCAAGGTGAACAACTCCATTGCCTTGACGATTTGTAACAGTGTAGCCTGCTTTGGCATCAATGAGACACTTAATGACATCCAATGCTCCACTTGATGCTGCAAGAAGTATAGGAGTGGACAAGGTATCATCAGTAGAAGTTATCTCAAGAAGTTTTGGCTCTTTGTGCACTAGATGCATTAGGCAATCTACATGGTTATAGTATGCAGCATAATGAATAGATGCCCAGCCTTGATCATCAAAAATAGAGACATCTGCCCTGTATGCAATCAAACATGTGAGACTATCCAAAGCTCCACACCTTGCCGCAAGGTGAAGAGGGCTGACTCCCTGAGATGAGATGTTGTTATAACGGCGTACATTGACATCAAATCCCATAACGACCAACATAGTAATTATTTGTGGTCTGTTAAACATTGCGGCATGGTGGATCAAAGATAACCCATTGGAATCTTGTGTATTCAGCCTGGAGGGCGGAAGCTTGCGACACATGGTATAAAATATAGCCACTAGCCCTCTGATTGCACTTGCCTGCAAGCCAGCAGGGATTTGTTTTAGCTTGACAGTTCTCTGGTACCCATATCTTTTTTTATACTGCTCGTGAATCTGGAGCTCAGGAATGGGTAGCCTCTTGGGCTTCAGTTTGGAAATCTCATCATAATGAGCATGAATCCACAGAGGATGCTTTGGTGATGATGGATAATATGTCTCCAGGCTGATATTCAAGACATAGTAACTCTTGTTGTCAATCTTTATAGTTTTGATTGGATAGCTCTCCAACATCACAGTATCACTGGTTATTATTCTATTATAGTCATCTGAGGCGGTATATTCCAAGTGCTCTTTCTGGGCAATTATTTGTTCATTGATTTTCTGTGTCCTTCCAGTCTCCCTGTCAAAATATATACCTCCATGAAGATGGAAATACTTCTCAGAACTGTCAAAATTTTTACATGTGAATTCCTTCCTCAACATCAATGGTGGAAATTCTCTTTCAGTCTTGCATTCTTCAAAAGTGAAAGAAGGAAGGAGCTTCGTTACATCAGGGACTTTGCAACGTTTCTTGATTGCCACTAAGAATGGCACCATGAAGCTAATGAATTTTAACAAGACTAACAAGCGGTGTATCTCTGATTTTAATGGAAGATATTTTCTGATGAATTCCTGATGAATGGTTAGTCTTCTTTGAAGTTTTTCATAACTTTGCTGGTCTAGCTTGTCAGACCTCACTACACTACTTATGTGATAATCAGAGTCCAGCAGGAACATGTTCTGGTGCTGATTAATTGTCTTCTGTTTGAAAGTCATTTTTAAAGCCAAATCATCAACATGCTTCATAAAGTTCTTCTGTTCTTCAGCAACAGATGGATCATCTTTGTTGTCAGCTGGAAGACTTCATATACTTTTGTAAACTCTGGGTCCTTGGTGAGATCTTGAATACCAGCCTCTGTCCAAACCAATTCCAGACTTCGCCGAGTCTCAGGGACTCCAGTCATGGTGTTTAAATTCACAGCCTGCCTCCAACGCTCCGCAAACTTTGTTCTTTTATCCTTAGGAAAGTAAGCTCCATGCCACAAGCTTTTCATCATGTAGTCTACCTCAACCATGATCTGACCCACCCTGGTGTCATAGTATGCTGGAGGGATTTGACATGAAGTACTACAATCATAATTCGCCTCGAGACAAATAGAAGGAGTCTGATTCAATACATAAATTCCCATGACCAATTCTCTAACCATTTGATGCATTTCTCTGAGTTCCAAGGGCTCTATTCCCTCCTCGTGTGGTATGAGTATCAAACAATTGTCTAAGTTACTGGATATTTGTATCCCAGATATCAACCCTACTGGGGGGTCCACACTTATCTTTGTATCATCGGTCGACAAGAGCCAGTCACTAGAATAATAAGCAAGACTCTCTTGCAGCTCATAGCGTTCTATTTTATCGAAATACGTCGCAGCAACACGGCTTGCAGTCAAGGAGTTCATCACGTCTGAAGATGAGCTGGTGCTGGCATTTCGACCCCTAGCACGAGAAGACATCTTGCTATGATCTTCTTCAACAAAATGTACAGAATGTTCAACTCATCAATGATTAATGAATTGGAAATGACTTTGCTGATTGCCTAGATAACCACGTACAAGCCATACATAAATACAATTAATTGTTGCGTTATTGTCGGTTGTAAACAAATGCCTAGTTACTCGAAGGTCCTCTTGTTAGGTCATTAGTTGATTCTTTCAGTCGTACAAATCCTTTGATAGGATTATCAGACTGATGTTTTAACGAAGGGGAAAAAGGTTCCTCACCAAATTAGAAGTGTTTCTTCGATTAAATGTACACCGAAAAACATTTCTTGAAACGTAGTATAACTGTCATTCGATCGTTCGTTTTGACATCGAAATGGCTTTCTCGTCAACGACGCAATGTTTGTTGATCCATTCAATGTTGTTTCTCTATTCTACCTCCAATCTTAGTGTTTATCTTGAGAATTGATAATACAAACACCTGCCAGTTCCTTCAAGAGCCTTAACGATGAGGCCACGAATAATATTGCAATCAAATTTGGCGTTTGGATTTTGCCGTGGAAACCCGTCAAACTAAAGAGTCACATGACACCACAGGCAACCCAATCTTGTTTTTTTTATTATGACCGGATCGATTGTCCCTTCTTTTTTTATTTTATTTTCGAAATAACTTTAGCTTTCGCTTTCTTTATAGCTTTCATTACTTTCGTAAGATATTTCAATGTTATTTTTTTAAGCTGAATAAAAAATGGTGAATAAAAAAGTTGACTGATATGAGGCTCTCTAACCCCTCTCATTTTTATGGCCTGAGTAACTTAGCTGATGAAGTCCATTTATATTATATTACAGACAGTTTACCTCATTCACCTAGTTAATCTGTGTCCCCTCTACTAACATATTAAACAACATATAAAGACATTTTGATATTTAAAAATATGTATTTTTTTCTTTCATGGTCAGTAAGTTGATGTCACACAGAATGGATAAGGAATCAATTCTCAATTACTACAAATTTCATTCAGGTAAGAACGACATTTTAATATAAAATAAGATAATATAACTTATCCAAAGGAAGATTTCAATTAATTTCAAAAGTTTTTTTTGAAAACAAATAATAAAAAAAGTATTATTATTCTTTATCATTAAATTCAATTGATCTTTTTTAGTTTTAGTTTCTTTTTTTCTTTTCTTTTTCCCTTTTTCTTCATTCTATTTTCTTAAAGCTTTTTTAAAAACTAATTATGTTTTAATTGAAGAACACTTGGCCAAACAGCACTGTTTAAAGCTGATTCAACTCGTAACTACAAATTTTAGTGAACAAAATGGATGGATACAGGGGAATACAGTATTATGGATGTACATCCCCTTTGTCATCACACAGGCTTATCACGCTCAGTATATGTGTGTGGTTGGGATTGTAGGGGTAAATTACTACACAAATACTGAATATGGTAAGCCTGTGGTCTTTGTTAATTTTACCTCAGGAAGCCCAAGCTTGCTCTGAATTTGTGTGTTTTTTAAAGCCCATTTACACGGTACGATTTTTCCTCATAACTGTCGCGCGCAACATGCTGCGTGTAAATCATCCGCACACCTTGCTTACGACTGTAAATGGCAGCTAAAACTCGACGTAAGCATGTTGCGCACGACGATTGTGAGGGAAAATGTTAAATCAGCCTACACTTATGGCAGTTGAGTCATTATTAAACCCTAATTTTGTGTTCCTCCAAAAAGTCTTGATTCTTGATTCATTTCTTGTATCGGCGTCATAATTCCACCAGACTTTCTCTATCACACTTGCTACAAACCTATTTCAAATAATCTACAATGACTGAACAAGATCTATAATCTTTTCGGAGGATTCGTTGCCAAACTTTGTTATTTAGTCTTGAAGTCAGTGCATTCATTACTGGAAAGCTTGTGCCTCTTTGATGGTTATTGAGCTACCACTTGTGCAGGTTCATCATTGACTGGGAAGCCATTTAAGAGCTTCTGCTTGATGACGTATGCGATCTAAATTCCAGTGGAATACCCTTGGCTTGGCTTCCCGACGACGAGCCATGCCCAGATTGCGAAGTAGCAGAGTCGAAATTCACGTAAAGATGATCATCATATGACCTCATATTGATGAACTCCTATTGGTCAAAAAGAGGGCAATATGTAATAATCACATAGTATTAGGGTCAATCTGAACAGCTGACATAACACTAACTGACCTTTACTGAGGTCGATCAACAAGGTGCACTTCTAGTCTAGATTCGATACTAGAATGTTATTTTGTGCCTAACCCAAACCAGAATGCTTCCCGTTCACTCAAGTCTCAGACAGACAGGCCGAAGTAGTATCAACATGTGCATAGACAAAAGCATTTCTTATTTTAATTCTTTTTTACCGCTTGTTAATACATTTTGATCTGCTATCTAGTTTAGGCAAGCTGATCAATCACTCTTTTTTCGTTGCTGGTATTAGTTAGCAACCCGCTATTTTCATCTCAAATGCAAAATTGGTTCTCTACTTTCACATCCCCATAACCCTTTGCGTTTTTGCGGGGTAACCAGAGGGTAAAAACCAACTTATTTTGCTGAAGGCTGATCGCACAATGTTGACAATACCTTGTTTGGTAGCCAAAGATAAAATGAAGAAGTAAAAAAATAAAACAGAAAAAGATAGAAGGTTGAAGACGTTTAAGGTAAATTATAAGCATTTTTCGTAAGACAATACATTTTCTGAAGAGCAAAATTCTACATGATCTGTACACGCACAAAAAAACTTGTAATAAACTGATAATCAGTATTTTACAGATAAAAGCAGGTATAGTATAAATTCAATTAAGAAACCATTCAATTTGGACAGTTTTTTGATTGGTTACCCCCCAAAACGCAAGGCATTATGGGGATGTGAAAGTCGAGAAGAAAGGGATTTTTTCTGATTTTATCTTTTTCATTGAGTGGGCTCCCTGTGGCGACGTCACGTGAGAGTTTCATCCCTACGGTTACTAATAAGGGTCAACATCCTCATGGCAACACCACGCCTTAACTAGCATAATGTGTGCGTTTAACAGTTAACTATCTGCAAGAACATAAATATATGCCTCTACGGGATGCCTTACTGTTTTAACCTTGAACAGTTTTAACAGTTTTAATATTAGGATATTCAGTGTTCTTCATGGACATATGATGTTTTTTGTACGAGTATTTAATGGAGTTTTATGACACCATGCATTACCATATTGTCTGCAGTTAGAATTAACTTATATTAGGTATGATATAGGTAAGTTTTTATTGTTTTAAGTCAGTACAGTCTCACTTGAGTATCTTCAAGGTAAGATATATCTTCATGCACTGATTAATGTCTGCACTACACTGCAGAAGTGATTGACGTCCACTGTTGTTTCTTGGTAGTTGCCACATGCAAAATATCAAGTTCTTTTGGGATCTTAGTAATGAGAAACAAGCCTTATCATCTTCGATGCCAAATGTTCGTTCTTGACAACACGGCTAAAACATCGTGGATAAAAATGGCTGATCCGAACCAACAGAACCCGCCGACCCGGGAAATGTTGAAGTTTTGGAATCAAAATTCATGTAGGTACGTTCTTCGTACATCCGCATGCATATGTAGTCCTAGATAAGAGATAGATGATAGATATTACAACTGAATAACGCTGCTGTACAACTTATGCGATTATGCTAGTCTGACCGCGGAGTATACATTTTTTACGCTAGGCGTAGCAACCCTGGCGACCGACAAAGATAACATCGCAACCATTTTCTAAAATTCTCTAAAATTTCTGAAAAAGATCTTAGGACTTCTGGAAAATCCCCAATTAGTGACTACTCTTTTATGTTTGAGCTACGGAGATACGGAGCTGTGGTCTATTGTTGCCAGAAAATGGAATTTCTCTTAAAGAGAGCACCAAAACTTGATCATGACAAAGGTTCAAACGCTAGGGCGAGGTTTTGCATCAGAATTTAAGACCGAGGGCCGCTGAACTGGTTTAAAATATCAACTAAGCCCTAAATTCCATTGTTTCGATGCAAAACACGAAATTCTAAACTATATTGAATTCAAAGAGGTGGATGTTGCTTTGTTCTTTTGGAAATAGAGTGCTTACAATATATCCGTGTAATTAAAAACCTATCCTGGGTTTATAATTCAGCCCCGTTCTCCCCTGTTGATATCAATTCCGTCCCCGGCTTTAAGAATCTGAGGTTATAAACTTTAGTTTGTTCATAAAACTTTCACGATTTTTTTCTCTACACTGTTTCAAACACTGACACATGTATACAATATGCTGACTTCATGTCACGTGGTACTTACCCGTTCATCTGCTAACATCTTGGTTAATTGTCGTGACATATCTAGAAAAGTTGGTCTTCCTTGAGGTGTAACTTGCCAGCAATCCAGCATGATACAGTATCTATAATAGTAATTAATAAACAATAAATTAATATTCTGTTGGACTTCGTGAACACAAATGGACGCCATCCACCATGGCTGCCGTTTTCATTTCCTTATAGGAAAGATTACAAGCCATCTATATAGCAAACACCATACGCCACCGAACATGGCTACCATTTTTATTGTGTAAGGAAACATTGTTAACCATGCATGGTGCACCTATTCTTCGATTGCACGTTATATCATCGATCGCGGCCATGTTGGTGCCATTTAATAAAAGATTTCTCATAAGCATCCATTTTTAATGGCACCACAATGGCCGCCATGTTTTTGTCTTTTGACTCTCTCGGAAATGCTCGCAACCCATCAATAGCGAGTATATCATCCACTGCTTTTAATCTCTTTCTATCAAATATCATTTGATTACTCACAGTTCTTGTGAACAGTGTTTTGGTTTGTCCATTCGGTATCCATCACGAAGGAAATTGATGACTTCTTGAGAGTTCATACCAGGGTACGGAGATGCGCCTGCGGCATAAGAAAAACGTATTCAGACGTACACGGATAGAGCGAGGGATAAATTTGCACGAGAATATTCAAGTATGAGAAAGAATATGGATTTAAAATAGCCCCTTTGTACTTGGGATCCAGCAATATACTCACCAAGTGTTACTATTTCCCACAAAAGAACTCCGTATGACCAGCTATGGATAAGAAAACACAACAGAATTAATCAAAATGGTTACTTCAATTACGAAAACCGCGTTCGTAAAATTGGCCTCCAGAGTGGATTTCGGAAAATTGCGAGATGTCACCAGCCGGCGGATATATCAACCTTTAAATCAGTAAAGAAGAAAAAATCCGCTCCTCCATTTACAGTTAATCAAGTTTTAAGAAAATAAGGAAACAATTCTATTCGTATGCTTACACGTCACTGCTGGTAGTTGAGACCCCATCAAGAAGAGATTCTATCGCCATCCATTTGATCGGGAATCGACCACCCTTAAAAGCAACATTTTATTGATTAAAACGTGCATGGTTTTATATTGTGACATACTGAAAATCACTGGGGGTACTTAGTCTTCCTTTATCCATCTTTAAATTGACGTACCGGGGTTCGAAAAAGGAAAGTGAGGGACGGGGAACCACTGGGCCTCATTCCCCAAACATTTCAAAAAAGAGGTGCCATCCGGTTTGCGAGAAAGTCGACTATACTGTATGCAAATAGTTGAATAGTCACCGACAGGCAACTACTAGGATCCCCTCCTTTCTTTCACGTAACATTCCAAAATGAGACAGTGTTTGGAAAAGACTTTAATTTCGAATAGTGTGACCACTTGGATTCTCTCCCATTCCAGAGCATTTCATAATGGTTTTGGAGGAGAATAAGACCTGCCTGGCCCTGACGTTCCGGTTGGAAAACAAATGGCATGTGTCATTCCGATCGGAAAGTTCCGTAAAACGCGGTCTTCCGAGTAAAGTAATCCACTCAATGTTACCGCTCTTTTTGGTGCTAACTCTACTGAGACGCGTGTACTAGTTGTCGGAATTCATAGTTTCCCGCTCTTTTCTTGCCATTAGCAAACGAATTTTCAACCGGATGGATTGGTTACATGATGTAAATGGTAAGAACCCTTGGTTATGTAATGAGCCACACAAAGATTGTATAGACCGTATTTTGATCTGTAAACTATCATCTGATGTGTAATCTTTTACCTGCGTTTTCCTTGTGTAATGGTCCTCTACATAAATATCTCTTGCAAAACCAAAGTCTGATACTTTGCAAATTTTTCTATTGTCGATCAGAATATTACGAGCAGCTAGATCACGATGAACGACCTGAAATACGAGATCAGTTTGAGAAGATGTTACGGCTTTCTTGAAAAATTAAAAAAGAAAAAAGAAAAAAAAAAAAAAGAATGTAAAATTTTGCAGCAGCAAATACTACGAGGATAACCATCTTCGGCGCCCAATGGAAATTCACTGATATAAACTGTTCCATGTAAACATTAATTGAACACAATTTTATCAGGGAAAGCAGGGTTTTGAACAAGAGGTCCACGACGATCTCTTGTACTGAGAAACATATTTATGGATACTTCTAAGCGGAGTTGTCTAAAGCTAGTCGTGCAAGACACCTTAATTAAGGTAATTCCCTTGAAAGAAATTTTGCCAATAACTTCGTCCTGAAACTTTGCATGGATATTAATTATGTATGGACATTTAAAAACTGCAATAAAAAAAGGGAGTCACCATTCTTGTTTTTTCGCTAGATGCTTTCCAAATATGTCAAATTATGGGTTTTATAGTGAAATGCAGTAGTAATCGGAAGTTGTAATCAAGAACCTTTATTTACCGTTCAAAGTACTTTCATATACGAAACGTACTTATAACTCGAAGTTTACTAGATAATCTATACTATTAAATCCATCAAAGTTATTGGATGACTATGATTCGTGAACTATAGTGGAAAATGCAGGTATGTGCGCCTCTACTAACATCCAAAAATTGCAGATGTCTACTATTCTCGTCAAAATATTTCAAAATCTATCCAATATACTTTTCTTCATATTTTGATATATAATGACGAGCATTGCATTTATCAAAAATCTGAAATAAAAAATTGGGGTCACCATTCTCGTTTTTGATTTATCTTGAAAAAACATCTCAAAATAGTCAAAAACTGACACTTGTACGAGTGGAGACTGGTGCGAGTCAGATAAAAATCGCAGTTTTTCTACTCAAAAAAGAGAGAAAAGTGAAAAATGGTTTTGAACATGTCTTTTATTTAGTTTCCGAAAGAATAATGCCTAAACTTCGTTATTTCCATGCTTTTAGTTGCATGCGCAGAAACATGCGCAACGCAAAGCAAGGGAATTACCTTAAGGAAAATCAATCCTAAGTGTCTTACCTGAAGGTTGGCTTACTAGTCAGAATCATCTCTAACTATGTTGCTTCTGAACATCTTACCTTCATACTTGCTAAATGAGCCATGCCCCTAGCCACTTGAATCGAGAAGGATAAGAGATCTCTGGAAGAAAGCTTCTCTACAGGAACTTGGTATATCTGTTGATAATATTTGTCTTCTATACCACGACAATGGCGAAGGTAGCTTTGCATATCGCCGTATTCACAGAATTCAACAATTAACATCAAAGGATCTACGAAAAAATAATAATTAACATCAAAGGATGCCGTATATAAGTTCATGGTTTTATTGCAAATTTTGCCTTGCGTCGTCGGCTGTTAAACAAGAGGTCCCCTGATTGTCAACATCGAAGGATCAGTACAAAAAGTTGGATAGAAGTTTCTATAGGAACAATAGTTTGAGCTATCGATTCTATGCTTACCTCCTCGTGTGCAACACCCAAGTAATCCAACCACGTTAGGATGAGGGTCTATGAGTTTGAGTAAATCTAGCTCCGCAAGGAGATCCTTCCTGGCTGTATCGCTATCATTTTCTGTACAAGAAAGACATCAAAAGATTAGTTTATATAAACTTGTCACAAATCTACCTCTTTTGTCTTCCGCCGGAGTTGTTTATCCAAGCGGCCCTCAATTTTTCCCCCGATTTTGGAAGTCTAGGAGTACCCAACAATAGGCGTGCCTGCGAGAATTTAGGAGTATCATAGTTTGGTGTTACGTACTGCACTTCTCACCTTTTACTATCTTAACCGCCACAGTCAGTGACCCAACACATCCCTTGATGCCTTGCGCGTCAGCTTTCATGACCACGCCAAAAGCACCAGAACCCAGCACAACTGTGGACCTGACTCGATCCCTAGGGAACTCCCATCGGCTGTTCGATAAAGGATTGGCTGTGGATTCTAGGCTGTTAGAGCTCGGGCCATCTGGTACTCGTGTTTGAGATGGAATAAACTAAATGGAATAGAGTTGAAAAAATCAATAGATGGCCACGATATTTTGCAATTTTATATTGCTTCTGTCGACTTTCAATTATATTGAAACTTCCAAGCAGTAAGATGATAGAGTAATCGGCCATTTACGAATACATTTTAGAGATAGCGGACGTAATTAATGCATTGTGGTCTACTTTGGCGTACAAAAATCTTTAGTTCGGTTTGAGGTTATTTGTACCTAGTAAGCTAGACCAGAATGTGTACCCTGTTTATCGAACTCAGGAAAGGCCTTCTAAGGTACAGTGACCTTGCTGTTAGTGCAAAAAACATTTTTGGTATCCAATAGAGAAAGAAAACAAAAGACATGGCCCTTAGCACAAGGGATTATCCTACCTTCATATATTTATATTGACTTTAATAAACTTTACGATGTAGATGAACCTTTGTCACGCGGCAGCCATGCTGAATGGAACAGTAGACCTCTTTAGATTTAGCGTTATGTTTTCCCATTTCAGACCATGTGTCATGATCATTCCCTAGAGTATTATTTCGTTTTGTAACGGTTGAGCATGAGAAGCCGCATAAATATGGATATATATGACCCTAACAAAAAATCTTATCCTTGAGAGAATCAAATCAAATCGATCTTTATTTAAAAACGCAGGTTTGGGAGAAACGCAGCCGTGAGGTTCAGATGTGGACCTGTCAACATCTGGTCTGATATTAGAAAACATTACGCTCAAGCTGGCTTAAGAAGTTTATTTCCCCGCGTGGCCTCGCATTTCAAGAATTTCAAGGTTACGTGGTTAACGGTTTCTCATGGGAATAAAAATGGCGCCGTGTGACAAAGCTCTATTCTAATTAAAACATTAAAAAATCATATTTATTACTTATCTACGAGAAAATCACTTCACGTCCATGCATCACTTCACGTCCATGCATCACTTCACGCCCATGCATCACTTCACGCCCATTCATCACTTCACGCCCATGCATCACTTCACGCCCATGCATCACTTCACGCCCACTGCATCAATTCACGCCCATGCATCACTTCACGCCCATGCATCACTTCACGCCCATGCATCACTTCACGCCCATGCATCACTTCACGCCCATGCATCACTTCACGCCCATGCATCACTTCACGCCCATGCATCACTTCACGCCCATGCATCACTTCGTGCCCATGCATCCCGGTTAGTTCGGTGAGCCCTCTGACTCAAAGTTCCGATAAATCCAGCACAGAAACGTTATACCCTTTATATTGCTGGTTTTCAATCATCCCCATGAGAACGAAATAACAAGAGAAACGGCCGCCACGTTGGATGATATAACAAAAGAGACTGATGAAGAATATTTTGTTAAATTCATCCAACATGGCGGCTGTGAAAACCATCAATGTAAAGATGAATAAAACCAAATTATTAAAGGATGACTTTAAGACTTACTGCGGTCATCTCTGTTGACTCCTGTTGGCTTTCAGGTCTTCCAAGAGTCGATGTTGCCGTCTCGTGACCCTTCTGCATTCGTCGTATGGAGCAGAGCGTGGCAAGGATGACGAAAAGAAGGAATAGGAAGCCACCAGCCACTGCAGCGATCAGGACTGTGGTGTCGATACCTTCCAGGATTCCTTTCCCACTTTTCTTTTCTAATAGAGCGGATGCTTCTGTAAGCGCAACAGGATGGCTCGTTTGGATTGGGTTGTTGTGGAATGCGTATACACGTACAGTAAGTGCTTAGAACAGTTTTTTGTATGACTGTGAAAAGGCTCACGGTACGAACACGGTCGCACCAGACCAATTCACAATGCTCAAAAATTACTCTCCAATCAATCAAATACCTGGAAGATGGTGTAAATACGGCGGCACGGACATAGACGCCAAAGTCACAGCAATGTTAGACCAATTACATTGCGTAAAAAATCAGCCAATTTAAATTCTAGAAAACATCACGGTAACCCACTGCACCCTTTATACGGCACTGAGCTTTTCACAGTCGTGCCAAAAACTGCTCTCTGTGTATTAAGACTATAACTATGTTTGTTCTTATCCTCCTAGTGGCAAAGGCGGGGGGTGGGGTGGAGGGGGAGGGCGAAGGGGGGAGGGTATTGACTTATCTTAAATTTCCTGGTTTCTGTTTGAACTTATGTGAGAATAATGTTATTTTATTGCTTTTCGCGGGGTAACAGAAAAAACTCCAAAGACAGGAAGACTCATAAATCTGTAAAATACAACCTCCCTCAAGGCATGGACTCTCCCTGCACCACTGTACCCGTGACTATAACAAATGATTGCGGACACGTGTCATGTGACCTCGAAATGCAAAGCCTGACACGGCTATATTCAATTCCATTTTTGTGCCCTGACTTACAGTGAAGACACTCGAACCATGCTTTTTACTGCTTCATGCCCTAAAAAGTAGGATTGAACTCCAATATGATATGTGATCAAAGACAACTTATTTCCAAATGATTCACTCAAGGGATGCAAGTTAAAAAAGCAGGAAAAAAGCACAAAGTGTTCATGGTTAGAGTGTCCTCGCTGTAAATCAGCCCTCGTTTTAGAGTATGTATAAAACTCGAAACTTTTTGAAAATTCGGAAATTTAACGAAATTAGTACAACTGGGTATTAATGCCAGCCTCACTGGTACCAGTAAAACCTACGGGTAGGACGATTCAATTAAAGAGAGAGAGAAAGAAAGAGTGTTCTTCTAAGAAATTCTATATATTAGATCAAACACACACCTTTTAGCTTTGTTTTTGCCATGTATATAGAACTTGGAGGGCTGCTCCCTAATTGGTTGGTTGCTAGGATACGATAGTTGTAGTTGGTGTCAGAGCGAAGACCAGTGATAGTGTGCGTTGTAGTATCTGGAGGTGTTATTTGAATGGCCTTCCAACCTTTATCGCTGCTCACTTTGTACTGTAGGGTCAAAGATTCGAGTTCCACTCCCCCGTTGTCGGAAAATTCCCACTTAACTTCTGCTGTAGTGGAGGACGTCGTGACAGACAGAATACGTGGCGATTTGGGATTGGCTGTAAGAGGAAAGTCAGTGAAACCCCCTTAAATGGTGAGTGTAAAACTCAATATATTAGTATTTAGCATCAGAACTGCTAACGGGATCAGGGCCAGAAACACGTCCCCGCAAACACGGAGAAACACTCAGCATCAATGAATTTCAATATGGCGGCTCTTCCAGCAACAACTTCGTTATGATGCCTTGCTAAATCTCGAAAGTTTGATGGAAAACGCCTCATGTCGAACTGCAGTTTGAGGTTTGCCGGGCTAGAACGAACGTCGTTCTAATGGTCTCTAATCTTGTATTTATCCTAAATGTTCATTCATTCAAATCTCAGCTTTTTCCCTAAAATCCTCTTTTGTCGATGTGTGTCATATTTTGCGGCTAGCAAGGTATAACAAAATAATTTCGCAATATTTATTTGGTTAAATTTCAAGGTATAAAAATGTTGCAATATTTATTTGGTTAAATTTCTTTCATCAACCTTTATATAAATTAAGTTACCCAACTTTCGACCTACGCGCTCATCTTCAGGGTAACATAAAACCCGATACAACTATAAGAAAAAACTTCGCCATCAAATCAAAACAATGAGCGGCGCGCGCATCAGTTTTGATGTCTAGCAAACATCTATTTGATTCGATGTTCCAATATTGTTTAATACTTACTGTATCCTTTCAAAGTGATATCTTCTTCATCCTCGCCATATTTGTTCTTAGCAATACACTTGTATTCCATCCAATCCTGAGTCGTTATTTTCTCGATACTTAACACGCTGATGCTAGAGGCGTTACCATGGCTCGTAGTAACTTTGTATCGATGGTCTTCCTCGCCATCTTTGAGAGTCATGTTTACATTTTTACGGTCGGTCCAGGACCACGTGAATTCTGGTTCGGGATTCCCGCGGGATTCACATTTTAGTTTGGCAGTGGTGCCAGTGTTGAAATGGATATTTGTTTTTTCCGATAATCGATGGTGGTTCTGGTTGAATAAAGGAATAAGAAAAATTTAATTTAGTTTTGACAAAATTATTTTTCATGAGCAGTCTATAGAACTTCCTTGCCATTACTGGCTTTTGCAACTTAATGTTGTATTCTTGTTGCTGCATGAAGTATGATCGAATTTAATTACTATGTAAATAAAATTATGAAGCGTTGTTGAACTCCTGGAATTGACGCTATTTAAAATATTATTATTATACTTATTATCATCATCATCATCATCATTATTATTATTATTATTATTATTATTATTATATCGTTTTTTGGATGTCTATACTGAAAGTTCGATGTCATCTACAATTGTATCTACTAAAACTAGTTCATACTATACGGTACAGTTATTTCAAAAAAACATTTTTCAATGCACGAACTTTATGCAATTATATAGCTATAAAATAAATAAACAGTTGATAAATAGTCTCTGAAATCCTATAAATATGCTCAGCCGATAAAAGCCGCAACGTTCTATTTCTTGCTGTTCTTGGTGTTGATGATTGATATCATCTTCAATGACACAGTTTTTAGATATTTCTGATGCGCTGATGTCTGTCTGTCTGTCTGCTTCTGTACATCTCAATCTCTGCCTGTCTGTCTATATCTCTAGTGCAACAAGCAACAGTAAATCACCCCGACAATATGAACCGTATCTCCTTAAACGCTTGTAGATAGATCTGTATATAAATAGTGCTGAATCGCTTTATTAGTACTTTACCTAGTACGATGACTGTGAAGTTCCTTATGTCAGTTCCCAGGCTGTTCGATGCTGCGCATGTGTATCCGCCACCATCGACCTTGTGTGCATCCGAAATAACCAGACTACCGTTTTGGTATTGACTAACGCGATCCTTTGCCATCTTTCGTTTGTATCTGCTCCATGAAAATTCGGGTTGCGGGTACCCTGTGGCTGAGCAGTCGATGACGAGATTCGCTGGAGGATTTGTTGGTTGGTAGAATGTTAAGATGGCTGGTTTTCGTGTGTTGATTTTTGGCGCCGCTAAAAAGATTAGAAAAACGATAATATTCTGTGTTAATTGACTCTATACAATGTGAGGGCAGGAAATTATTGGACAAAGTGTTGTATTGCCTTTTCCAGTATTTTTTTAGTAGATTTTTTGACTTGACACCTAATGTTTTCCCATTAGCGATCCAATTTTATTCCCATTACTTTAATTACTGATCATTAAATCTAACTTTCCAAAAGAAATAACTGGAATAAAATTATAAATTAAAAAGGAAATAATTGTAGGAGATGGAGAAGATTAAAATATTAAATTAGAATTAAAAAGTAACAAAATCACATAAAATGTTGAAATATAAATAAGGAGTATTGAACGGAAAAAAAAAAAAAGAATCCTTAATCGAAGCACAAAGCGCTCAATCGAGTGTGCAAGGTGAGTGGTCAATTAAATGCACGACTGATGTAAAAGCACCGAGCGAAGATTTCCCTACCTTTAACGTATAGTGTGATGTTGGCGCTACCCATCGTGATCGCGGATCCCACGTATAACGCTTTGCATTGATACATCCCAGCGTCATTCCTCGAAGTCGCCGGGATGAAAAGAGAATTCTGCCCAACTATATCTACATTTCTTGAGGTGTATTTAGACACCGATACAACTATTAAATTCTTCGTAAGATATTTGTCGAGTCCTTTGAACCATGTTATTTTGAAGATCATCTTCGTGTTTGGTGGTAGATGACAGGGTAGGGTTGCATCTTGACCTTCGGTGATCGTTACGCTTTTTGTATCTTTTGCGGCAAGTGCTTCTAACATGAAGAAAGCAACAATGTTTTATTAACATGCCCTTAGAAATACAAAATTGATTCTTGCGCTTGCTGTGATTTAGTCAGTATTGAACCGATATGGGCTTTGTTACTATAGTGTTTCCACTTCTGCCTTGGGGGGGGGGGGGGGGGGGTGAAAGAAAAGAAAAACACGAAAAAACGAAAGCAAAGAAATAAATGAAATTCTTCTAAAGATCAGAAACACTCATAAACAGAATTTCGCGAGAACAAATGTGCGCATTTTTGGATGTATGTCTTTTCTGCAACTCTCAACGATGTTAAAAGCGGCAGTCTTGTCCAGAAAAATCTGAACCTAACCAAGGCCATCTGAACCTAACAAGCCAAGAGAAAGGATTGGTTAAGGCAGGTCTAAACGATAACAATCTTTACATTAAGCTTAACACACTATCTCGCTCACACCAGCAGTAGAAATATCAAAGATCGATGATTCAGATAACTAGATAGATGAATCATTTTAGATACGGCCGAGTACAAACTAGTACTGATTTCTCTAATCGCCTACAACCTTACTGAGTGACTTCTTAACACGTAATCTTGCGAGCAATGTACGCCTTTTTCCTTCGCAGACTCCAAGGCGCTGCAAAACTCTAAGACCACTAAGATATCAATTTAAGCTTCGATGGAAAAAATTGATAAATAATATTAACCACAAGATCATTAATTATAAGTTCAGAGTGCACTTTCTAAATTAAAGTACAGGCGTTACACCCTTATTTCTAATATAAGCAAGTGACGTCAGGGTGTGACGTCAGGGCCGCCATTTTGAAGATCTCTCGTTTAACTGGAAAGCACCGTTTTGTTTAACTTAATTTAGTCGCCAAAACATTGGAAGTTCGCATTGTAATTGGAGATGGGTTGACTAAGTATGATTTGAGGAGCTATCAAATATTTTTATCTAAATGATAATGGAGGAGTTTTTCCTTGTGTTCTTTTCCATTTATCACATGCGCAATAAATCTTGATCAAGTTCTTAAGGTGAAATCAAAATTAGAATAGGAAAAATAGACCCCTTTTAAAATTATCTTGAATGCGAGAGACTAACATTAATATTCAATAGATATAAGAAAATTTGTGATAGAAATCGTACCAATTCTTTCGTATTTTTGTGTTAAAAAAAATTGGGAAGTGTCTATCTGAAGCGAACTCAAATTAAATGTGCAAGTCGAAAAGTAAAACGTACCTGGCCATGTTGTGCATAGGATCGTGGGATAGATTGCGGGACAATATCAAAAACCTCCGCCATCGCTTTTCCCCATACTGCCCCACAATTCTTTGCAGAACAAAGTCGTTACTCTCTTTCCTTTGAACTTCGGAGAGGCGCTATTACGAAAAGTCTTAAGGCTCTTTCTACCTCTTCTGGTCATAATAGCTTGGGCGAGAAGATGAGCTAATAGAATGGCTCGACGGCTTCTTAACGTTTGTTTTGATTGTGACTTCGATTTGCGAGTTGTGTCTTAAGTTTATCAGTTCGATTGATATAATCTTCGCACATAGTCGTTACATCTTGTTCAAACACACGCTTCTCATTATTTTTCGATTGTGATGCGATGGATACTCCGTATCATATCTCTTCCCATCCCTGCTCAACCCTCATTGGTAGGCTATTTTGGATAAGAACCTCTAAATTAAACAATGTGTAGCACATAAGTGGTGTAATTAACACGCCCCTGCGAAGGAGGACTAGCGATGTCATCTGATCACGAACACTTTGCTTATCATACTCGAGTGCAATTTCTGTAAACATTAACTCTTCTTTCGACTTCTCTCTATTCTGTGTAGCTTTATTAGGGTTTAAATACCCGTAAAAAGGAGCACTGATAGTAAGAGGGGGTAGAGGGTGCACCTTCGAGCGCATTAAACATGAGCCCTTGGCTCTCGAGAATTGGGCAACCACTCCCCGCGTTATCGAAGTAAAATAATTCACATTTGCCTTTTTTTACCTTTTTTACCAAGAGTAAAATTAATATGCGCGGTACGGTTAGGATTTCCTTCACGGTTGTCAAGAAAACGGGGAAAACGTTGAACACGTGCAGTAAAATATAGAGATAAGCGAGAAAAAAATGTCACTGTGACTGATATAACTAGGTCATGCTTGCAAAGTCTGCAATGAGGATAATTAAAAAAGACTGGCAAAGAAAAAAAAAAAATCTAAAAAGACTAAACTACATCAATTGATATCATAGAGAGCATAACATATCCGTGAAACTGAAGTTGACCAACAAAATTGTACACATTAGGACAAAGTTTTGTAGGTCTATTGAACTCACTAATTTAGTGCAAATTCTTACAACGTTTTTCACGGATATATGGTGTGCACTCATGACAAGGAAGTACTTACCTTGAGACAGAGCAATAGAGAAGAGGAGAGCCAGTAAATTACCAATTGACTTCATTGTGTTTGCCTCAGTTCATCGAACGCTCAGATTTATAGGACTGATGATGCCTGAAACATAAGACGTGATGATAAGCCATAATTAATCAACCAATTCTGTGCAGCACGCTAGCGCCTCGTTGTCTTCACAATCAAACGAGTCTGAAACAAGTGATCAGTTAATTGGAGTAGGATAGGATCATAGTATTCATAATAGGAACGATTTACAACCACAAATCCACAAAGTATTTAATCCAGTAAGATTAGCTTAAGTATGTACAATCCTATTTGAGGTCGAACATTAAATCTTCAGAACTGGAACTAAATGCTCCTAAATTTTCACTCGTATTTTTGGGTTTGCAAGAGAAATTATGAATCGCGTCCTTGGACCAAATCTCCTTTTCACAGTTCCCGGCGCCATCTTGAAAGGTTGCCGTGCCTTTACATCGAAGGGAGACGAACAGTAAGCTTATAACGATAGGAACATGTGAATCATCGTTCGAGGTGAAAATAATATCTACAATCGTTGCGAGCTCTTCGTTCGTGTCGCTTCGATACAAAGGCACGGCTACTTTTCAAGATGGCGCAGGGAAGGGTGAGAGAGACTATTCCCGTGTCAGCATTCTATTAAGTATTTAATTCCCATAAGTGAAATGCTAAAAATATCTGTCTCACATATTTAGTATGAAATATGTTTCTTGTTTCTTAACCTCAAAACAGTTGATCTATTTTCAGTTTATTTTAAAAGTCAGGAGGAGATTAATGTCCACAATTTCTTACGATTGAATTATATGTTTGTTTGGTCTTGGCGGTTTTCTTCTCAGCCACTTCTTTTAGGTATGTTTCGTATTTGGTAGAGGGCTGCAAACTTTGCATTACCTTGCCATTTTTGACATTGTTGAATTCATAAACATTATGGTCTTTAACCTTTTCTTGGCATCCGCGTCAATTCCTTGGCAAAGGAAAACGCATTGCGAGAATTTTTGTTTTCTTTTGTGTGTCAAAAATTAAAGAATTGTTCAATAGAATCAAAAACCTGTGCATTGTTGAGAATCCTTTTTTAACAATTATAAGATATATTATTATTATTATAAGATCTGCTCAGAAAAATTACTTTTTACCAGATTTTCTTTTCATCTTTTGCGTTTTTACATATTAGTACTAATGATGTTGACTTTTCAGTAACGAGCTGGTTTCGATATTCAACCTCCAAAGTCTCTTTTTACATATTATTGTCAAAATATCTTATTTATCAGGACCTTCTTGAAAATCACATTTATAAGTGAAGAAACTTCCTGTTAAAATATGAATGTAAAATAAATAATAATCAAGGTTTTTATTCTGCCATTTACGATGGGGAATAATATTAAACTCCAGGTCAAAACTGCGTGTGTTGCCCAGATGCAAAGAATGTATGTCAAACAGCTAAGTCCAATTTAATGCGCTTTTGATTTAGCAACCAGCAAGCTGATCAGATGATCCATTTAGCATAGCGTGGTGAGCATGGCTTGTGTTATCAGGTCCTGTGTATCTAAGATAACAACTGATATAACATCCGAATATGTTTATCTTAAGTGTAATACATTCCAATGGAAAGCCATGCAAAGTCACACAAGTTGACCAGGCCTAGATATGACATCCACTAGCATCAGAGAACTGACTTCTACTATAGAGGAAAAACTATCTTTACTCTGCTTAACGATATCGCTCAACAAAAATATCAGTTCATTAAGTCAAGTTTTCTTAAGCATCATTTAAGGAACTTTGAGGTAGAACCTGACACATTTCATGAGAAGAATTTTGTTTTTGATGACACCTTTCTCAGTTCTGCAAAAAGGCAAGTCAATCGCCCTTGACCCTCCGAGAAGTTTTTCAACTAGGCGTAAGAGTATTTGCAATAAGAACTTTGTAATCTTTGACGTCCAGTGAATTCTTATTGACCTCGTCTTTTTACATGCCCATTTACTTTATCAAAGTTTCTTTTTAGTAATCAATTCAGAAGAACGATAATTATTTACGTCCTTCACCTTACACCCTCTAAAAACAACTCCACACAAGAGCAAATATTTTTTCGATTTTCGTGAGACGATTGATGGTGGACATAAAGCAAGGATAAAACTGATAGAGTATTTATTATATAACACCACCACTATCTGATTACAAAATGCGCAAATTAGAGGATTAAATTAGACTAATTAGCTGAAGATGGTTCGGAAAATTCGCAAAGGCAAAAGAGCCCTAAAGGTCATAATTTACTTTGGATAGAGTGAAGTGTAAACGCGCTATTCCGAGATGTCTGTAATCTCCTTAAAGACAATATGTGGTGCTCAAAAGTACTAAAATTCATGGCGCCAAAACTGCCGTGATCTCATGCGCTTATTTTCTGCACTTGTAACAAAATCTGGCCTGGTTTTGCCGGGAACTAAGAGGATTAGAACTAGGAGATTCTAACTTGATGTATAATGAACAAATTAATGATATCAAAGTTTTTCTATCGGAATGCTACTAAAGCCGTCAGATTTATTTACGTCGTATTTACAAACAAAAACAAACAACTAAAGGAGGTGGGAAAAGATCTTGATCTGAGAGATGGTGATAATGTGACATACATGTGCAGTGGAAACAATCGTTTCTTTTTCGTTAGTGAGCTATTCTTGAATGTAAATAAGTACAATTCATGTCAGTATTTTTGCAATCTGGATCTCATTAAGGTTCATTGAGAAGCGCGGTAAATCTCGTATTTCTACTAGGATGTTTATAAGGTCGAAAGTTTAGAAAAGACAGAACGAAAACAATATTTACCAACCGAATATAATAAAAAGTCAGGTGTCAGCGATGATGGGAATGAACTAAAATATTTAAGCTCAAAATGCGGTCACCTTAGAAATTCACGAAAATAAGAAGATGGAATTTCTTGGATTCAATGCAACTATTTACGATGACCTGGGTCAGTAAAAACCCCCTTTCCTTTCGGGTGACAAGAGCCAATGAAAACACTTTTTGTACTTACATGCATTGTATCAGTTAAGACAGGTTTAACTCGCAGCTTATTCAATACAAACCACCATAAATTTGTAAAAATACCGAGTGTCTTGAATCACTAAGCCCTTGCACAAAAATAGTCACAAAAGTGACACTGTCGAATCTATCAATTTAATACGCATGCGTAGAAAGGAACATTCTGATTGGTCGGCTCAAGTATTACTGTCCCATTAGCCTTTAAAGAGAGCAACACCATACCTTTGGATTTATGAGTTTCCGGTTTAGGTGACTTAGATTACTAGTTCATAGACACAGTTTAGAAGTCAATTTGTAGATCTTTATAATATCGCAACGGAATAAATGTCCAACGGAATTTACGCTCGATAATCAAATGAGGTTTATCATGCAAACTCCTCCCATTTTGGGAAGTGATAGCTTTAATGAGAGTAAAGAGCAAAGGGTTTGGATGGTACGGTTGAAATTGGTCCAAAACTTGAATGTCATATCATTCATGACGTTTATTTATTTTGCGATATATTTTTAAATACTTGTCCTACTGAATATCCACTTTGTATTGCTTAGTGGAATCGGTGATAGTTTATACGAAAGTATAATTAAAGTTTCTTCACCGATACTGAAAAAAATGAGACAACCGCCACAGTACTATAGTACGAAAAGGCAAAGCCCTATGCAATTCATAATTCGATCTTTTACGATTATGCTAAGATTGGAGAAGTGATTTCTCTTCCATAAATTTTCAACCTGGTAAATATGAACAATGAACAGTCCTTGTGAGTTGCTCAGAAACGTACACGATAGGAATTGAATCATTGATTCTTGATCTTTTTAATGTCTACATAGTTGAAAACGCTTAATATGGCACTAATTATTTATAGCGTTGGTCCTTGTTTAAAGTAGGTTATTCCAGTAAAAATAGCTTACTAAGTGCCAGGAAGACGAAGCCAAGGCCCCTAAATTCCCACCTAAAAAGCACGCGAGTCTAGAAGTACGCAAGTCCTAACCACAAGCTAACAATCAATACGTGATGGCTTAGTATAGCTGATACCAATAGATGCATATGTTATTCATAACCTATACCTCATTGTGTAGCATTGTTTTTACAGTTTTGTTGGCTCCTGTTTGGATAGAGAGTTTAGCGACTAAAAGTGTTATCTTAGCAAAGGCTAATCTTTCATTAAAGGTCAAGAGATGCGCACAAGTATCAGCTTCTCTTCGAATTCTTCTTTCTTCTCGGTTTTCACAGGTATTTTCTCGCTAAATTTTGTACTTAAAATATAGGGACGCCAGTCAAGACAAGAAGAAAGCAATTCTAGATTTAAAACTCTGCGGCTCTCTTTCGCTGACAATTCTGTTTTTTAAGTAAACAATATAATTGTAAACTTTTAATTTGTTTCTGCCTTTAAGTCAGACTACTTAAGAATAAGGCAAGAGAAGGGCAGACAAAGTAGGAAAAAATACTACTAGGAGTGTTTGGATCATTGAAAAATACACTGGGAAACAGTTTAGTGAAATGCGAAAAGAAAAATAGTCGGTAAATATCGTAGTCTTAACCAGCTGGCGAATTCTAAAAAGGGAAGCAGCCTAACCCATTATTTTCTCAATTGTCATGAGAAGTCCTACGTTAAGAGGGTTTAATTTAGTTTCTAAACTCGGACCAAATATCTTATTTTCAGGCTTTGTTAAATATACAAAGTAAACCGCGTCATCAGAAATCCAGAAATAATTATAATAGAACCTTACTATTAATAATCCTGCAGATATTAGACCTTGCCTGGATAATAATATCAATGCCATTCCCATTTCGCACTCGTCACATGAGGACGCACGGAAGTGACCGCACCCCCGTTAGTATATTCTGTCCTTGCTGCAGAAGTATCCTCTTGTAAGTTGTACTTGATTTGAATAATAACCGGACGTCGTACTTGGGGAGAACCAGCAATAACCTCTTGCCTCTGTTTACAGATGGGCTTCTAAGACTACCACTGATCATTATTATAATCATCACTATCATCACCATAACCATCATTACAAATCATCATCATCATCAACTCTAATTTTCGATAAATAAGTAAGAGAATACAGCTTAAATACATTATCCATTAGAATTTTAGAAATTCTTTCCTTTATTTTTTTTATCATCTTTTCGGGTGTCATGCTTGAATATTACTATACATATTACAGGTCTTTAGGATAGTAATTTATTTTTTCAATATGTATATATTTAATAACATACTTATTAATCTGCTATTATGATTTTACGTATATTTTTTCATTATGAATTCTTAACCTGCTTCGTGGGTTCGAATACCAGCGAGGTCGGAAATTATTTTTTCCGAATTTAATTCCAAGCGCTTACGCCTGGAATAACCTTGTTCCCAAGCACTACAACTTATCTATATTTCTAAATCTTTAATTATTTCATTGGTGCCACGCGGTCCACATACTCCTACCTTAATTTTATAGATTATTACTTTTTGAGATAAATTTTATGTATTAGATATATATTTTTTCTTTGTTTTGTGTCCCCAATTAGTTGTATAAACTAAATACAAAGACACGTGAATAAAATTATTGTCATTATTATTATTTATTATTATATATCGTCATAATATGACTCACTTAATTCTACTTGGAGCGCACTAATTATGATGTCTTGATCATCATCATCTTTATCATCGGAACCTTCTGAGCACCATGCACTAACCTGATAATTCTTGAAGACCTTTTTTGATAGAAAACATGCTCACCTAACTACAAGAACGCTGATTAGAAACATTTCTGCGAAAATATTCCAATGAGGATGCCATTGTGGCTTAACCAGATGATGTATGAAAATCCTGAATAAATGTTATCCGACTGAACCCAATGCCTTAATGCAAGTGAAGTCCTTCACTTCCGACAGCTATCCGACAGACCCTCGGGTATTCACTAATTTGTTAGATCAGTCTTCTAAGGGCTTGTCCAGCAGCTTTGCAGATAACACGAAAACCATTAACAAATCAGGTTTCTGTTAGCTTAAAGGATTTCTCGTACCATGAAAGGTTTTGTTTTTTCATCTGCTCCATTTATCTACTTTAAATCAAAACAAACCGTTTGTTTTATCCACAGAATGCAGCTTTAGTAATCACAACATCTTGTTTGCTTTTACGAGAACTAATCAGCTAAAATTGGGCATATTGTGGTTGTTCCTTAATGAAACTCTTGACAACCAAATTTACTAAAGGGTAGAGTAGGGGACATTTCAGGGGGTACATCCTGCTTGATGGCTGTTCTAGCCCCTACAAAAGGCCAAAAAAATGGACAACGCTAACAAACAAAAATCAGTTCAAGTGTTCGAGCAGAGAATTTTTTTCTGCTTATTTTTAACCTACGACAAGCCCAGCATTCATCGTTTAGCTGTCAAAGAGACTAACAGTGCGCACTTGCGAATTTACTTGCGTATAACTCATGGGCCCGGTCGTACGAAGGGTGGATAGCACTATTCGTCTGATAAATCTTATCCAATGGATAAACGTATTGCGGGATAACAGCATCGACCTATCCACTGGATAAGGGTTCATCCGCCGGATAGCGCTATCCACCTTTCGTGCAACCGGGCCCTGGTCTTCATGAAAGTTTAACTTCGCAAGTAGTATTTGTTGTAATGTAACAGTCGTTTTTGCCCTTTAGATTTGCTATCCTCTGTTTTTCAGGAAGATCTACCCAAGCTGTTTATTTGTTCTATAATGTGGCTAATATATTGCATATTCTCCCTATCAGAGAGTTATTTCATTGTTGATCTCTGAAGAAGCACCCAGGCTATTTCTGATGAACAAATCGCTATGTCATCACATATTAGCCGCCATTACAGTCTCTTTATATATAGGACTAATTACAACTGAAGCTAGATCAATCATTTTGCCTCTGATTTGAATCAAAATCAGACTGGAAATACTCTGAAATTGTATTTCTGTAAAAAGGCAAATCACTCCTAAAAATTGTAAGTGTGAACTTTCCCTGTCCCCCTCCCCTCTTAGTAAGACACGAGAATCGAGAGAAGACATAGAAAGGCCTGCAGCAGACTAGAACAATGACTGATCCTTTAGCATGCTAATGATAATCACCTATCATTAAAACCTTATATTTTTTTCTTGGGTTTCTTCCTTTTTCTCCTATTTTAATCATTTCCCTTTATTTCTAGTCCAACTCACCTTCGATACCGCTGTTCTCGCGAAGCCGAAGGTACACTCTCCCTAACAATTTTCTCGGATTATTAAATATAATCTCTTGCTTCAATATTCTATTGAAGACAGAAAAACAGGAAGTAAGAAGAGGATTATTTTGGGCAATGATGAGCCATCGTACGTCTGTTCCACAAATGTTCTGTCGGCGTCACACACCCTTGGTACCTGTGTTATTTTTGGCAATTTTTGCAGCGCTCGGTTAAGCGTTTTCGTCCTGGTTGGGTTTACTAGGTTCTCGTTTTTACTGTCATTTTTTGTCCAAAAGGGCCACACGCACACAACTAATGACTTGTGCGTCAATTGTGGAGCACGGGTGGCATTCGCTGCTACTGATGCGTCGCCTCTCGCCAATACAACTAACATCGAATATTAAAAAAGAATGAGGTATTTTTATCCTGGTAACTTGTTTTTATTGTTAGAGAACCGTTTAAGATGGAATGACCACGTGACCTTTATTCATCGAGAACAGGGCATCTCAGAGAGAAACATTAACAAGACCGCGTTGCAAAAAGGAACTTGATCCAATGATAAACAAGATGAAAGAATAAAAAGAAAATTCATGAAAAATTAAGAAAAACGAACAGTTTGATGGAGAATACGAAAGTGTTCAATAATAATAGGATGAGTAGGAAAGAAATATAAAGGAGAAAGAGGAAACGGAAAACAAGAAGAATCAATCCCAGAGGAAAAAGAAGGAACTGACAGAATCAGTCGACATCGTCTTTCACTACTTAAAATTACACAATCTGAGCTGATATGTGTACTTAAAAATACTAAATTATATGAACTGAAACTAGAAGCTCATCTCAAATTTACCGAAAATGATCGCACGTTTTGCGCTTTCAGCCTGCTCAAAATACTGCAAAAGAAAAACCACCATTTCTGCATGTTAACAACCACAACAGGCTCAGTGCCATTTCAGACGTCGTAGAACTAAACCTGTAGTGATAATAATATTCTAGAAAAACTCTAGAAAAGAGAGACATATATAAATGTATACTGGATTTCACGTCCTTGGTGGAGTTGGACGACAACATCTTATCTCTGGGGATCGATTTATAACACCGGCATTCTGGCATCAAAATGTCATACAAACAAGTATGAAATCAAATGTACAATAGGCAGGACAAGCAATGACAAGGCCTTCATTGCTATCATTCCATCAACTCACTTAATTCGATTGTCTTTTTTTACAAATATTATCAAAGAAAACACGAGCCAAACCTCTGTCCAGCAAAGGTCGGTTGTTTCTAATCTTCTTGCATCTTAGAATTGAGACACTTTTTAATTAACTTGCCAAGTCATTCAGTTTGTTAATGGTATCTTTTATAGCATCTCCGCTGTCATCTATAAGTTGAAAGAGATCTTTCTTCGGGTTTTTGGGAATATTTAATGTTGCGCCTGTTGTCTTGAGCTGTCGAGACTATTTCAGCTGAATGCTAAGTCAACACACAGCTCAGTTCGATCCATGTGTGTGGCTTTTTGTTGCACATAGGTAGGAATGGATTAGAATAGCTTTGTTTGGAGCACCTTATAGCATGGTAGCCCATATACTGGAGAACAGTGAATAGCGCAAATGAGGGTAAAATATAGTCTTGTATATGATGGTAATGAGGCATAACATAGTAAACAACTCAGTGTGTTAACGACCCAGAATTGTGGAAAGCTAGGAATAACTTGGTTGAGCTTTGTTTCCAATGAGAAGCAGCTTTGTGCATCCTAAAGGATGTTACACCCTGGATGTCATTAGTCAAGACGTTCTTATTTTTAAAATATGGCACATTATAGCGCTAACAGGGCAGCGAGGACGCTCCTCCCAATTCTTCAAAGAGGGCATTGAAATATCCTTAACATAATAGCTTGTATTTCATAGATATAAGACCTGATATGACAAGCAAGGGTTAACAGGATCGATATGACTTGACTGATGACAGTCCAAGATTGGGAGCCCATTTTTCCCCCTTCATTCGAAGTTCTGCACCATCTATAAAGTGTCATTTGTTAAGTTACTTAGGCCATTACGAAGACCGGAAATTTATGTTTTAATAAGATATTTGCACAAATTCTTTAGCAAATAAATGCATTCAATAAATGCTTTTAAATAGTCTTCCATGTTACGGTTTAAAATTACCATTCAGAACCTAATAGATGCCATTACCATCTGATTAGAAACAGATTTTGGTGCGTTTTGACAAACGAGCTCAAGATTACGCTAAAAAGATTGCTGCAACATCCTTAGAATAACAAAAAGGTATCTTAAGAATGAAAGAAAAAATTGAGTTTTTTTGAGATTGTTCTGCTCCTTATAATATTGGTCTGTTTGGTCACTTTGTCAAGCTTTCTTATGTAAAGCCGGAAATTTCATTGGTGTTATTGCTTTCTATTTTTACCGCAAAGATAGATTATCCTATCAAAACTATGAGCATGTATAGCCTTGCTTAATAGTCGAAGAACAAGATAAAACATTTAAAACCACGGTATACTGTAACATACGACTCCACGGTCGCTTTACCAAGGTTCGACCACCGTTACAGCGCAGATGTGCAACATCACTCACCTTCAGGAAGTACGCTTAATTGAACGTTCTTGTAGCCTTTTCTCACTGTGATTGCAGATATGTTTTCTGTAATAAAGGTTAAAACATTGTGAGATTTTTTATCCTTAGGTTACTGAATGGCTCGTGACTTAAGCATTCTGGTGTAAATGTTATGTTTTTGATCTGAGGCACGAGGGGAATGCAAGGAGAAGTGCCTCAGCAAATCTTTGCTGATTGAGAGACTGGCAACACTGAGCTTTGAATTGGAAGATTAGTTATTCCCGGGGGATATTTTAAAACCCTCAACATTCCAACGTAAAGATGCCAAAAATTATCTGCCAAATGTTATCTGCAACTTAGAATCATTCAGATCATTACCAAAACTTATTAACGATATAAGATTCATATAAATCTATTAGTTATTTGGTTAACCTTTAATAAATATTCGATCGTAAAGATACCATCTTGGTAATATTTTACACCAAATATTCTACTGGATTTTTTATATTAAAATTATTATCAATAATTATTTATGATATAAGTTTAATATAAATCTATTAAATTTATTGATAATGTTGCTTATGGAACACAAAAAACCATTTCGCTAGAAATCTTTTACAAATAGATAGGTTTTAAAATCAGTATCAAAGATGATAATAATGTAAGTTTAATTAAATCTATTTATTCTATTGAGAACGTTGCTAATGGAATACCATAACGATTTCGCTGGAGTCTTTGAGTAAAATGATTGTCAATTATAGTTCAGAGGTAACAAACCCTAGGTCGGGATAGTGAAATAAGACAATGGACATCTACTGCTATCCCTCGTTAGTTTATTATTTATAGATCAGTCTTTCAGTGATCACTGGACTTGTTTGGTCCTGTTCTTGGCTTAGGTAACTTGATATATCTGGTTCTAAACACCTCCACTCCAAGGTTGAAAACACTAATCTAATCACTGAACTAAATATAGACTTCATTTTAGAGTTTTATAAGATTTTCACGCCGACAAATTGATTTAATGATGGGTTTTTGCCTTTGAAAGATTTTCTTTTGCCATGGTTAGGGTATCAATTCCCAAGACTGCTTCTCGGTGCTTGTAATGTAATTAACACCAATTCTTGACGCGTACTGATAGATTTCTCGCCTACAGCATTAGATGTACAGATGGTCTTAATTCATTAATAGCGACAATTAATTATCTGGACTTGTACATTACAGGCAATTACGCTTATTATGACAACAATTTGTACAAAGCTAAGAAAGACTTTAAAATGAGCGAGAATTTCACACGTTACAGGCTCTCTTTTTGTAGCACGCCCTTTCAATGGAAAAAGTTTGATCTTGGGTTGCAAAGTTCAAGATTAATATGAAATATAACATCTCGGATCTCATATAACTAACTTGTCGGGAAATATAAGATTTCGTTTCAGTGTAGGAGGGCTTTAGATGCAATGCAAAGAAAGAGGAATCCAAGAAACATCAAAGTGAAGGTCAATAGCATTGAAACTGTGTTTCAAAAACAGGGTTATTTTAGTTTCTTTAGTTAATAAGGGTATGACTTGGGAAAAAAGCGGAAATGGAACACTGTACTAATGATAAATAATAGATATTATATAAGTAATAATAATAAGAAGAACAAAATTATCTATAAATGATAATAATGCCTATGGCGATGATAATAATAACACCAAATACTAAACATTATCAATTAATAATATCTTAATAAATTCCAATTGCGGGAATAGGATTTAAGTAATAACAAATAATTATTGATAAATATATCTAATAAGGAAAAATAATTAATAAAATGTAATAGATAATAGATAAATCCAAATAATAAAAGAATAGCTAATAAAATAGTATTAAAAAATATTCAATGATTTATTAGCTCAATATAATGGGAGGCACTTTAAAAGACCCAGCTTTGAACTAGTAATCTAAATAGCTAGTGGCCATATCATTAACAATTATTAGTGATGGAAGGTAATGATAACTTTGTATTAAGTGTAATCAATTTATTTGTAACCACGGAAAAAAAATAATTCATGAGACAAAAGTTAGAACGGACGAGTTTTAGTTGTTTTTTTTGTTTTTTTGTTGAATGTTCAATGAGTGCAGGGTAAAAATCAATTAATAGCTTCAAAGTTTTGACTATCGCTGATAGATCGATGCAAAAAGGAATAGGCCAGGCCACGTTCAGTATCAAATTCACGTAATTGCTTAGTCTAACTCAGATGGTCCTTGGTCTACTGGGAACAGAGATACATTACAAATTAGTATCGTTAATAAGTTACATGCTACAAAAGCATTGTCGCAACAAAAATCCGTCTTTTTCAGCAAATATAGGTAATCTCAATGTATAGAAAAACATGTCCAATATCTAAATTTTTCATTTATGCATCTAAATTATGAGGTATGAGAGATTTTATATTTTGGAAAATCTGGAACCGTACATTGCTGGACTGGACTGGACGTTGGTTAGCTGGATCGTAGATCGTAAAAAAACATTTTAAAGCCGAATTTACAGGTTTTATCCCTTCATTTTTATTCTTATATTCATAACTAATAAATATCTGCTGTATTTTTTCAAACAAAAAAGATTTGATATTGATTGTAAAAAAATTCTTCTCTGGCCATCTACCAACAGTCAAACACTTTAGTAATTTTGAGACTTTTATTTGTTACCAAGGCATATTGAGTGCGGCATAGATTTAATGTTTTTCAAGGTTTTGCGGTTTCCAAATGTAGTTGAACTATGTTATTGACAGTCAAACACTTTCATCCATATTGCGATACTTTTTATGTATGTTTTTGTTCACATTTCTTTTCCGCGTGTGACTTAAAATTTCTGGAGATAATAATGACGTGTTCCATGCCATAACCCATTAACTATTAGGCAATATTAATAATTGGTTGATAATCACAAAAGAATCTGGCATCTGCACATCTCTATTTGTGAGACTTACCTTAGAGCTGCAGCGCGTCATGAGTCACGTAACTAATGTTTTGCAAGTTAATGTTTTCAGATAGCAAACGATTTTTTAGTGTCACAACCCTACTCAAACGATTCTAGATTAATTATTCGAGTGTGCTTGCATATTGGTATCATTTGATCTTCACATATAAGATTTCAGATTTTTTACATTGCCATTGATTACTCGTGTGTTGCGGTTTTGACCACTGGAATCGGTGAATACATGTATTGTCAACGCTTGATAGTGGGTCTGATATTGGTTGACGATCTAAATTGTAAAGTGCTAGTGGAAGAGACCCATCTAATGGTCTCTCGAGACCAAAAGAAATAGGGACGGCAATGCAACGACAGTAATGCATTGTGGGTGATTAGAAACACATTTTAAATTAATATCTTAGATAAATATTTTTGTTGTATATATTGGAACAGAATCGATAACAGAACAATAAGTGCATGTCTTTCTTTCTTTGGTTTTAAGCTTTTTCTGTAATTCGTGAAAGATGCTCAGTCAAGAAGACTGGCACTAGTATAGATTTAATGATGACGTAGAAGTAATTCCATTTGTCCAGTTTTTAACATGAAAACGACGCTTTTCCAGGAAATTAAAAAAATAGTTCACCAAATCATGAGGCAATAAGTAGATATAGTGTAGATTCTATTTTAAAGTTAACAACCTGTCTGTATTTTTACCAAAATGGTTTTCAATATATCAGTGGAAGAGACTAAGGAGCTAGGATTCATGAGCTAGAAATATTGAATAACCCAGGATTGATGGTGACGTAATTCTAATAAGTTTTTATTTCTGTCACGAGTTTGGCTCATAGACAAAACAATTGTGAAAAGAGGTGTACGACGAAGAAGGTATTGAATTATTGTTTGGAAGGGTTAAATAGCCAGGAATAGAAATGTTTGTGATGAAGTGACTGAATGCAAAGGTGACTTTAGTTGTTCTTTGGTGGTCTAAAACTATAAAATATCCAGTCTCCAAAAAAAAAATTGCTGCTGCGTGTAGTTTATTTTTCTGTGGTAAGTCACTTGTCTAAGATATTTCAAAAATGTTTTTTTTTTCTAGCCAATATTGTCTTTCGGCAGAAATATGAACGAACCGAACGGCACAGAAACGTGTTACGATAATTAAAACGTATTCGAAAAGAAAGTAAAAATTGAATTTTTTTTCTCACGGTCATAAAATTCGTTAATCCTTTTAATGTAAATTCATTATGAGGTCTTTTCTTTGAACTTGCTTGAATATCGAAATGTCTTGTGATCAAATTGACCTCAAACCCTCAATCACACGAAACGAAACGCTTTTTCAGCCTGGCAATAATATTTATCTATAGAACAAATATGAATACTAAGAACCATACTAGTGAGATGGAATACCTTACCCTATCAAGAGGGCATGTTTTAACTGCTTTGGACAAAATGTATTGTAAAGAGAACCGCTTAGCCTTTAAAGATAGTCTGACTACAAGTTAGAATAATACCTCAAAAGAAAGTTAAAACTCGAGAAGGAAGGATGAGTGCAGTTAAGATCTAAAACATGTTTCTTGCAACAGCTTACAGCTGCTTAGAGTTCATTAATTGATTAATTCAAACATTTATCCTTCCGTCCATCCATCCAACCATCCGTCCATCCATCCGTCCGTCCGTCCGTATGTCCGTCCATACATCCATTCACCCATCCATCCTCTAATATGGGTATTTTCACCGGAAACGTTAGCGATGTTGGATGACAGAAAAACATAAATTATTTTCCCCGATTAAATAAAATCTTACTTAATCGTAACAATTTAAATGTCATCCAAAATGGCTGCTGCTTCGCTATCAACAGAGTCTTAATTATTTCATTTTTTCTCCAACTTGCTGGATTTGCGCTTTCATTGACCGCATCCCTATAACTGATGTATATACCTGTAATATACAGTCTATAATAGTACTTGTAGGTCTTATACTCAATGATAGAGATGAGTATTATTATAGTATTTAACATAGATATCAATGCGTGGGGTTTTAATCAGTGTCAGTTGGTCTGAGCTCGATAACCGTCCATCTTAAAATAGGATTGACCAAAAATATTCCGATTTTCCTGTGAAGAACAACAGTACTTGCTCTCCAGTTTACCATCCAATAGATAAGAGTAATACACTGTTTCAAAGTTATAATTAGTATAGATTTTATAGTTATAAATTTGCTACATTATCTAATCGTAAATGACGTCAAAGGCTTCAGAACTCAATCACTCAATGAGTCAATTCGTACGAGAAAAAAATTGAGTCCTCATCGCCTGCCCTCTGCCTCCGGTTTAACCTCGGGCTCTTTACTCACAACTCAAGGATTCTTCACCGAGTGTTCTTAGCTCGTGACCAATTCAGTATTACAGATGGCCAGCTAACAACTATTTGAAAGATTGTAGCCAGATTGATGGAGGCTTCAGAAAAGGCAGCCCTGTTAGTCAAAGTGTTAAATTTCACACAAAGAATTCCTGGAATTTGTTTTTCTTGCTGCACATCTTGGCATATTGTGTCTTCAACCAAGAAAATCAAATCTAAAATCGACTTCTAAGGTTCCGAGAGCGGACACTAAGAGCTCAACACGAGGAAATCCGATAACGGATGATGATTTGATGATTTAAATTACTTCTGGGTACGAGTTGGAGAGATAAACCTTAACCCCAACTCACATTCCAACAAAGAAACCCCCTATCGCGGCAGAGAAAATTGTCATGTTGGGCGATCGCAGGGTCCCTTATCTTCTCGCTATCAGTAACACGCGTCTAGATTTGATTTAATTTCTGTCTTGTTTGGTGTTTGCTTGCTCTTGGTGAGAACACTTATTAAAAACTAGTAATAAAATTCCCCGCACTATTTTGAAAACGTTCTACAGAAGTTACAGCAATCTGTGTACGGACTGACGTGACACTAAATGATTTGTGCCGGTCGATTTTCAATGGCTTACGGCTCACGCTTTAACGTAATTCACTTTAATTCAAAGACCTATTTCTTCAAGTCAGAATTTATAAAAGTGAAAATTAACTATGCGACTATTTTCATCGAACTTTCTCCATTGATTAAGAAGCTCCAACTGTGCGAAAGAGAGAAAAACAATCGTTCATATAAATATAGATTGACACCTTCAACGCCAGAGGGAGGGTCAGTCGAAAAACTTGTTGCCAATTTTCGTGGTTTTTCTTCTTAGTGATTCTTCCTTTTATCCCTCACAGCGTATTCAAACCGATATATCTCGTATTCCAGAAGGATTCTTCGCACTTTTCCGACCGATAAAGCACGGTAAAATGCACTAATTCAACACAATAACTTTCTAGTAAGTTGACATCAATTGAATCATTCAGGAAGCTGTTTAGGTTACATCTGAGTGGGAAAGCAAAGTTTACAAACGTAAGAACAAACAATTGTTTTCTTAAACGATTTGAACAACAAACTGAGACAGCTTGTCTGCCAAGTTAGCCCGTTGCACCAACATTAACCAATTATAAGGCTGCTAGTAGCGCTAGACAAACGTTACTGACAAGAATCAAAACTGCTTGACTCCGATACTCTAAAGTCTAGTTAATTGACAGTAAAGTGCATCTAAACCTTGGCATAGAGCCGCTTACTTATTTATACATCAAAAAGACTAACAATATCTACCGATATAAGGCGCTAAATGTCTTTGCGATTAAAGCAAATTGGCTAGCCCCGTTACTAGTTAGATTATCAGAATGATTCAAAAGAAGCAGAAGAATTGCTAAGTTGGTTGTAGATTTTAAGATTTGCTTCTGTCGCACTCATTAGGAATGAATCTTTTTGTAGGTTCTCTGCTATCTTCTGCCCTTTCGCTCGATACGGGGTATATCAGTAGAACTATTCTATAGCTTCAATGACTCCAAAGATACCAATTGATTCATATCTACTACGAACAATGAATGAAAGTTGCTTTCTTACCTCTGTATGTATTGTTGGGCTCTGTTGTATCCTCTGGCTTAAGAATAGAGCGTGACAATTTCAATACTTTAATGGAAGTCTGTTTTTCTTTTTCTTAAACGTGACTAGTAACCCAGTGATTGCTGTCTTTTCTGAATGAAACCGGGCCAATTTTCTCAACGGTGCACTCAACCTGAGGTATTGTTCTTCCCGTGGCTTGTCAAAACACCTCACGAGTTCCAGCCAACCAAGATCCAGTCACTCTGGCCCCGGCGCCACAAATTGAGTCCAGCGTACAACGAACTTAAAAGCCTAATTCTGCTAAAATCAGTAAAATGTTGTCCTATCAATCAATGAATCTGTACTCCTTGATCGGGTCTAGTCTGTGATGAAGGGTCGAGGATAGGAAGGTGACTCTTGGCCTTCTTCAGCTTCTCCTTTACGGACGTGCCACACATTCGTTTGATAAGAATCTCTACTGTATTTAATACTGTTGGCTAATTGACAGTAATTGCTTGATGGAATACGTAATTCACAAATAGATATGATGTTCAATGATGTATTAGGTTTCTCGGCCAATCAGCGTTCCGAATTTTTTCATTGATGAGGAATCATATGGACAGGGTAACGTAACGCTATCTTGACTTATGTACAAACGAATTCATCTTAACTTATCTCCAAACCACTTCCTTTGGTCATTATCTTATTGTGCGTCCATCGTACAATTCTTTCACGACCAAAGATTCCCTTGAAAAGTATATTTACTTTGAAATTTATTTGCTCTTCTTTGATAAAAAATGATTGTAGTTCTGCATAATGTTTGCTAGAAAAATATTGACGTTACAGATGACCCTGGCATCCCTACTCTCTTGGCCATTAGCACTCTTTACTCGTAATACAATCCACAAGCACAATACGGGGTCCCATCGTGTCACTTTCAACCTTACTGCAATAACCCAATGATAAGATCTTAATCTGGCTAGATACTACTGGACTAAAAAGTCTTACTAAAAGCAATCCGGCTCCTAAAGCGATAAGTTAATTGACAAATTTCGGCGAGACATGTTTTCAAGGTTGCTGAATAAGAAAGATTCTGTTGGTAATGGCGGAAATATGTCTAAGACTCTGGTGGGAAATTGGGGTCAGAAACTCAAAAGACAAATTGGAATTATTTCTTTCTTGTTCAATGTACAATTATTAATAATTAGAAATACGTTGCCGTTGTTCAAAATAGGGGATACGATAGCCTAACATAAGGCCAAAAATTTTCGATTTCTCGATTCCTTTGAATAATACTTATATAAAGACATGGAAATTTCGATTTCAGTTATTTTCAATCGATTTAAACCCAACGAAACAACCAAAAGTTTATTATAGGATAAATAAACAAAGTATTATAGATTCATCCCACTGCGTATGGGTATGGCAAGACAAGGAAAAACACCCTTTCCTTCCGGCTCAGGGTTTCTTAAAAAAATTTCTTTACTGAAAAAAATATTGTTATTCTGTTCGAAAATTTCCATTTATACAGAAGAAATAGGTCATATTTCTGTCTGAAAGGGGAAAAAAGGGGTTTGTTGTAATTTAGTATCATAAAGGATCAGATACGGAATCCTTTTTAAAGATACGCAAATCATGTAGATAAATTATCAAGCGAAGCGAGGTGCAAGGGTCAAGATTGTGATACGATATTTGGTACCTATACTGATCCATTGATGCATTGACTTCACACTATCAAACATACAAAAGAACCAAGGGTCAAAATAACTTGGAACAGCAAAACTCACCGCTGATTTTCATTGAAACTTCAATTTGTTTCGTGGTGACAGAAGACTCGCACGGTCAGTGCAAGGTTGCCGTGGGGCTCACCATCAGCAGATGATCAAAGGTTTTATGAATATCGAGAAACAAAACTGTTGTGAGTAGGTACAGCATAGAGTACAGTAAACATCATCAGGATTTCTTAAAACAAATAAAGTTTGCAAACAACAAATGATTAATCGTCCGTCAGCACGTGGTTCGACCCCACCCGGCTACGGGTCCCTAGTGCTACCGACCCGTGTCGATGGAGCGTCACCTCAAGAGGTTTCTGCGTACTTAATACAAGTTTAAGTGCAATAGTTCCGGTTCCTCAGAGCATATTTTAAGACGTCATATGTAGATATACAGTTATACTTCGATTTTCTTCTTGCACTTCTATTAATGCAATGCAGCTTTGTGCGTGATCGCGGAATCCCAACCTCTCAGTGACCTCCTTTCTAACCTTTATATCGAAACATGAAAAACATGTCGAGATATTAGCCGTCTGTGGCGTTTGTCACGCTTGGAAATTTGGCTGGAGTCGAGTCCAAAAGATGTGATGAAGTCAATTTAAAATGAAGCCAACTGTAGCTATGTGATGAATATCTACAAGACTCAATGCGCAAATGGCAAGATGAAACTGGTTTTCTTGACAAAGAAATAAATATCGGAAGTCACTTAGTTACTCACAGCTATGAACCTCTTGAAATTCCGAAAATTACCACACTTGCTCAAAAAAGGTGACCGCAATCCATAGGTAGTCGGTCGATAATCTACAGGTGAAACAGTGGGGTGTTTTGGCCAATATACTGGTCGGTTGCAACAGACCGTCAATTACTAGTCAATTACTGAACTTTCAATTTTGTCAGGGATGGTAGACTTTCAAAGGCTTGGTCGGTCAGTGGGACGCAATACTTCGTTCTCATGCGCAGCCGTTAAACAAAGAAATGATACTCTAGGGAATGACACGTGGCCTGAGATGGGAAGTTATGGCCAAGGTAAAGAGGTCCCTGTTTATTTTCCTGATTCACATGCTATCATATCACGTACAGCAAGATCACCATCATGTTGTTGACCATACACTGACAGGTCACGTGACACAAGTCATGCTAAGCATACGGACTAAAATAGATTAGCGTTATCACGGAATCTAATCCCGCACACTGTACTGATAAAGAGTATAATCCGAACAGACAGACTGAGACTGATAGACCAACAACACAGGAAGCCCATCCTGTCAAGAAATTCGTAGTATCAAGACAAAGTCTTGTGACCATTACTATTATTACCATCAATCTGTTAGTCTTAAGATGACCTCTGAATTGATTGCATAGTACGTACTGAGTAAACTGACTATTAAATGTGTAGCAATTTTACCATCGGGTATGAACGTCATGGTAAATCGTTGTAGTGTTGTCAGTACTAAACGGATTTGCTAGTCATTTCTCTGTACAATTCCATCAAGTTTTTTCCATCTACAACCAATTGATGGTGATTATTTTTTAAATAACGTCCGTATTATTGTGTATTTTGACCCGCGAATCCATGTTATTTCCATTGTTTCCGTTATCTCACATCTTTAACCCACATAACAAACCCTGTTGATAATAATTGAATTAAGGCCTTGAAGATATGCAGAACTCAAGTCTTTTCCCTCTTGTTTATTTGTTAACGACAGTTATTAATTGAATAAGAGAGTTTGTTCTTATCAGACGTTGGTTTTTTTTACCACTCCGGAAGGCAAGCAACCTCTTTGCCTCTACCGAAGAATGTCCACAATGTGGTTTGACCACTGATAGCATCATCAAGATGGCCAGACTTCAAGACTTCCTAGATTAAGAAGAATAGTGAACAATGTGTTGATGAATTGGCTGATAATTATGTTGGTAGACACTAGTGTTCGTCTAGCCCTCGGCAATGACGGAACCCCCTCTCATGGACCATTAGAGGAAAAATTGAAAAAAATCTAAGCGATTAAGCGGCAAGCGACACTTTAAGTCACCTTACATGTTGCTAAATAGATACTGTTTTGTGGTCTCTGTTGCAAAGGACCCAGGTGTATAATTTTCACATTAAGTTAATGTTGACGATACTGAAAGAAATAACTGAAGGTCTTCATCCAGGAAAAAAACACAGAAAGAACAAAAACAACGACAACAAAAACAAAACAAAAAAGATTGAAAAATCTTGAAAGAAAAGGAAAGGAAAAAAGAAAAGTAAAGTAAATAAGTAAGGAACAGGAAAGAAGGGGGGGGGGGGGGATCAAAATTTTAATTTCACAAGAACCAAGGGTGTAGGACTTCTGTTCTAAATATATCGACTACAAGATTATTGGTTCGGTTCGTTTTTAGTCAATCAGCTAGTCAGATAGTGATTATTTCTCGTATCATTCTTCAGTTTATCGCCCATTGATCACTCTTGTCGCGTTGATTATGTCAGTTTGACCCGATTGACAATCGCCTTAGTAGGTTCTGCTCGCAAATCTTGTTTTATATTGCTAATTCATGATTCGAAATGATGTAATTCAGTGTGTGTAATACACGGTACAGTTTACTTTTGTGCTTAACCTTCATGTTATGGTTTTTCTTGTTCCTTGTGTTTTGTGATGGTTATTGTCCAATGCTGCTACTGCTACTTGTGATAATGATGATAATGTTACTAGTTCTTCATCCCTCTGTTGCTGGTATCTAGTATTTAATATCGCTCGTTCTAGTTTTGCTGTTGTTGCGTTTGGTATTACTCCTTATCAGGGCCCGGTTGTACGAAGCCTGGATAGTGCTATCCGTCGGGTAAATCTTATCCAGTGGATAGATTTATGGAATAACAGCATCGACTTAGATCCACTGGATAAGGATTTATCCGCCGGATAGCGCTATCCAAGCTTCGTACAACCGGGCCCAGTATAATATTTTCCGCCACGTCATTCTCTAACCAACCATGAGAAAGAAAGTATTTATAGCCCATACCACGCGCTAAATGAATGTCTCTCAAAGTTTTTCTCATAAACGGTACCTCATTAATCAAATCGCCTAGCTTCTTAGAAACATAATTTACGAGGTATTGACGGCATAATCATTTATGCGCTGATATTTGTTATTAATCGATTGCACTAAAATTGATAGGCTTGTGAAGTTCATTCCAGGCGGTCAGCCTTAACGAGATCACCATGCTAAAATATCTGCGGTACGCATATGGTATAGTGCGACCTGCCCATGAACAATATTGGTCAATATTGTTATTTTAGGACTGGTTCTCACTAGTGTCACAAGCCGACACATGCAAGCGTAAACCCGCCAACGCAAAAGAAACAAAATCTTCCGTTCTCTTACGTTTGCGTCGCTTCCTTTTCATAGGGAGACCTATGTCTGCTTGCGTCGCCAGTGAGAACCAGGCTGTTTTGTTGCGTTGTTTTGTCGGTAGAAATCATGTGGTTTAATGCAAAAACGGGTTAAGATATTACATTTATTACTCTGTTTGAAAGAACTACATCTTTAGTGCCAGGTTGTGGACTTCGACTTGAAAAACAAAAGATATTGCAGATGCAGGAATCTACATCCTTTTTCTTATATATACTGATTGCAATTTTCTGCATCTGTGACTTAACTAAAACCAGTGACTCGCCTTGACGAGTATTCAGTAAGTAGCATAGAGAAGTTGTTTTTGCATCTCGAATAGGCATGACATGTATACGATATTTTAAAGCAAAAAGAAAAACTACCCTGCGAGGATATTGGTTTTCGGAGAGGTGGCGTCAACTTGGCTATCACTGAACTTTATTACCTGTCAATACTAATAAAGACTATCTGGTTTAATTATGAGGTTCGCATCTTGCTATATTCAGCTTTAATATGAATGAAGGGTGGAGCACCGCGTGTTAGACTATAATTATATATGTAAACCATGTGTAGAAATGTTGAAGAATGATTAGTGAGTACGTACTAACCGATGAAACATTTTTCAATATTTTGCTAAACTAGCTATTTTTAATTAATACCGAAGTAAGTTTAATAGGCACATAAGCAAACATATGATAAAAATATTGCAACATTTCATTTCTTTCTCTTTTTTTTTTTTTTTTCATATTGTGCTTCCTTACTTCCTCTCATTTCTTTTCTTTCCTTTTCTTCCCTTTCCTTTCCATTGATTTTGTTTCTGTACCATTTTATTCCATCCCATCCCTTTCCTTTTCTGTTTTATTTCTATTTCTTTACTTTTCTAATATTTTCTGTTGTGTCGTTTCCTTTACTCTTTCCTGTCCTCCTCCTACTATTTGTCATTAGATTCGCCTATGACAGCAGCAGATTGTTGAGCCAAATCTAATAATAATTAATACTTTAATAATACTTTACTTATATTGAGCTGATACCAATAGATAGCAGCTGCTATCACATGATGTTACAAAGACTCTATTGTTGTGCCTCTTGTCATGGCTGCTATCACATAATGGTGCAAAGACTCTATTTTTGTGCCTCTTGTCATGGCTGCTATCACATGATGGTGCAAAGACTCTATTTTTGTGCCTCTTGTCATGGCTGCTATCACATCATGGTGCAAAGACTCTATTTTTGTGCCTCTTGTCATGGCTGCTATCACATGATGGTGCAAAGACTCTATTGTTGTACCTCCTGTCATGGCGGCTATCACAAGATGTTGCAAAGCCTCTATTGTTGTATCTCCTGCATGTTGTGGCTGCTATCACATGAGGGTGCAAAGACTCTATTGTTGTACCTCCTGTCATGGTGGGAGGACTGTACTGGGTACTGGGACGAAACCAGACATGGTGAAAACGATGCCATCTCTCTCTCTCTTTCCCTCTAGCTAGCTTACGTTCGTTTCGTTAAAATCTGCATTTGTGCACTTGTGTAGGTCGATGGTATTATTCTGGGGAGGGGGAGGGGGGGGGGGGGGTGGTACTACCTCCCCAACTTGGGTAGGTGTGTGCCGCCAGGACCTCAAAACCCCATCCCAGACAAAATGTCAAAAAATGATACCATACCCAAGACCCAAAAGCCGAAAAGTCATACCCTATAGGGCGGCACATACCCGTATAGCAAATATAAGGAAGTACCCCCCCCCCCCCCCCACCTACGGGGGTATTATACAATTAAGTAATTATATTTAAAATGTTCATTTGATCTAACCTTGTCAACCGTTGTCCGCATGTCCCCGTCCTCTCTCTAGATATCGAACTTGGTAATGCGGCGTGGTTTGGGACTGTTTTATAGTGACTATCAGACTCACACTCGTAATTTTTTTTTCTACATGAACCAAACCTTCCAGATGGAAATTGAATCAAGGCGATGAACTCGTAACCTCAAACATTGGCTGCAGCAGCACCGACGTGAACCGTGTCTTTGACATCCAATGTCTGGAGGGGTTTGGTAGACAGAAATACAGACCTGTAAGCTACAGTAACGCAAAAAGAATATTCTCCATCGGTAAGTAAATTAGTGATTAGTGACAGTACGTGATATCTGTTCAGCATGCTTGGTGGGGAATACATCCATTCCACATTCGTTATTCTACCTCACTAGATACTGTTGCTACATCGGACAAGATAAAATATGTTTTTGATTTAATGAAATATATGAAAAAACAAAATCGAATAGAATAAATGAGCGAATAACTTGGGTCAAAATCGAATAGAATAAATGAGCGAATAACTTGGGTCACAATCGAATAGAATAAATGAGCGAATAACTTGGGTCAAAATCGAATAGAATAAATGAGCGAATAACTTGGGTCAAAATCGAATAGAATAAATGAGCGAATAACTTGGGTCAAAATCGAATAGAATCAATGAGCGAATAACTTGGGTCAAAATCGAATAGAATAAATGAGCGAATAACTTGGGTCAAAATCGAATAGAATAAATGAGCGAATAACTTGGGTCAAAATCAAATAGAATAAATGAGCGAATAACTTGGGTCAAAATCGAATAGAATAAATGAGCGAATAACTTGGGTCAAAAACGAATAGAATAAATGAGCGAATAACTTGGGTCAAAATCGAATAGAATAAATGAGCGAATAACTTGGGTCAAAATCGAATAGAATAAATGAGCGAATAACTTGGGTCAAAATCAAATAGAATAAATGAGCGAATAACTTGGGTCAAAATCGAATAGAGTAAATGAGCGAATAACTTGGGTCAAAATCGAATAGAATAAATGAGCGAATAACTTGGGTCAAAAACGAATACGGAAAAAACGAATAGTTAGTTCATCAGAGTTTCGCCTTTGTCTTCGTCTGTATGATGTCATGTATTGACTTACGAAATTTTTTTTTAAATTTACCTTAAGCGTATTCAAGCTTCTATCCTTTTCTGTTTTTTTTTTTTACTTCTTCATCTTATCTTTGGATACCAAGCAAGATATTGTCAACATTGTCTGATCCTGGTTACCCCCAAAGACCCAAAGGATTATGGGGATGTGAAAGAAGAGAATATGCATTACTTGATCGATAAGTAACGCTCACTGACTTGTTCAATAACTTTTCATTGATCATTCATTCTTTTAATAAATCACTTTAATGGCAAGTTATTTTAACTTTATGGTTTTGTGATCTTTATTACTTTGTAAAGATGTATTTTGCATTTGCTTTTTGCAATCAAATTTCATTGTCTCTTTTTTTACTTTGAATATTCAAGTTTCATTTTGTCAATTTTGGATTATTGATCTTCACTAGAATTGTTATTGATTTAATTTAAGCATTCCTTTAATTTTTCTCTTTTCTTTGAATGCATAATCTAGGACCATACCTCCAGACCTAGTGCTGAAGCGCAGTATGGCAGCGCGAAGCATTTACGGCTATGCCGGAGATTTCGACCCCGACACCGCTATCCAGTGACGGATCAGGAAGATCGGCCGAAGCTAAGGGAGAGGTTAGTCGGCCCCTAGGCCGTATGTGATTAAATCCTTGCTATGACCAATGACGCTATAACTTTTTCACAGTTGAGTTAGATCCTATAGTAGCGCTGATCAATGTGGGATGCGATTTGGAAAATTTAACCAGACAACTTGAACATTTTACAGAGCTCGATCATGCGCAGACCAGCTAGTAAACTAAATTTGATTCCCTTTGGGCAATATAAATTTGAATAAGAAAAATTATTCGCGAAGCATTATGGTAGTGATGTTAAAATAACGTCTTCATAAAAGCAACCTACACTCGCGCTGTATAGACCCCTTGCAGTAGTTTGGAATGCATCTCAATCTGGGGGGACAAAACAATAGGTTCCAATTCTCAGGAGATTGGAATTCCTTTGTTTTGATCCCCAAGATCGAGCTGCTTTGACGTAACATGCAAGGGGTCTATACGGTGCGTGCAACCATGTGATCGACTCAAAATCCCTTGTGATATGAATAACAATAAAACCGGTGCTAAGTTTTATCTAACATGAAAAGCTAATGAGGAATGCTTTGTTATCGTCATCTAAGATTGAGGTTATGACATAACATGCACATGCTCGATAAACGTATTTATAGTATAAGATTTCATGCATATAGATTTATTTGCGGTTATTCATCGAAATCATCAAGAACTGCGAAGCTTTATGTAACCTAATGGTTTTCGTAGCTTTCCTAGTGTTTCCGTCATTTTTTAGAGCCACAAACATATCATGTAGTGTTTCCTTGTAATATTTGTTGCAAGCGAAGGTGTGAAAGTCATTTAGCTCATGCACGTGGTGGAACATGGCCTCGTCATTAGGGCAATCCTACCAGAACAAATATATATATATTATTAGATATTAGTAATACAGAATACATATAGTGTTAGGGAAGCAGTCTCTTTGCAGCAGCCAACAGCGTTGCTATCTAAGTTTCCATTGTATACTAGGTCAACGAGAATCGATTTCTTATAGCATCATTAATCGCTTCACAAATCGTATCATAGTTGAGATTCTCTTTTGCTTTTTAATAGCGTTTGCCTTCAGATATGAATGTCAAACAGTCAATATGTGTAACTTATCTAACTTTATTGTAAAATCTGCCCGGGCAGTAGAGCGCCCTAATCAACTTATATAAGACTTTCTCAAAGTTAATTTGTTTTTTGGGAAACGAAAGTCGATCTATTACTTGCGACTCCGTCGCCCCCTTCTCGTAACTTTGTCGCTTTTTCTCGGGACTTTCTTGCTCACAGATTAAAAAGGGTAGTGTGGTGGACTTGTGGCAAGTCTAATCTAATAGTAGTGCTTGAGGCTCAGTGAATGCCGGCACCATCAGTTAGTTAGAGTTAGTTGTCGGTTGTAGTATGTATACTTACCCTGGAATACAGCTTACCATTGCTATCCATCGCGAGGTACAGGTTAACCTTTGGACTGTATATTAAGACTGTATTTATCGATACGGACTGAACTTGCAGCAGTGCTGTAAAAAATGTAAAGAATGATGCTGAAATATTAGTTTCATTAATCATCAACGACATATTAATATTAACTGTGTCATCATCGTTCATTATCATCGTTATCGTCGTCATCATCATCATCCAACGCCATCGTTATAGTTATCATCATAAATTTCACCATCATCAGCTCTATTATTATCATCTATCGCCAACAACAACATCATCAATTTTATCATCATCGACATCATTTCGTCATCAAATGACTTATCAATGTTATCTGTCATCATCATTCATATTCTTCGCCATCTTCCTCCAGCACCATCATCATCACCGTCAATATCATCATCATCATCTCTATTATCATCAGCCACTATCAATATCATCATCATCAACACTATCATCAGCCACTATCAATATCATCATCATCAACACTATCATCAGCCACTATCAATATCATCATCATCAACACTATCATCAGCCACTATCAATATCATCATCATCAACACTATCATCAGCCACTATCAATATCATCATCATCAACACTATCATTATCCACTATCAATATCATCATCATCAACACTATCATCATCATCATCATCTACTTCAACCTAGCTTACATGTGTATAACCCTAACAGTCATCGCTCAAGACTAACGTTTATTGAAGTAATATATTCAAACCGCTAAAAATCATTAGGTCAAGCCGCCGAAAAAAAACATTCAGCACCTTTACACAAAGACGTCACAGCTGCCAACCAAACAGCGAACGAGTTATTTTTAGCCTACCTAGCAATCTGATGAACCAGTGAAATAGTTATTCCATCATTAACGGCCAAGGTACATACCGTATGGACAAGTATAGTCAGGCGTTCCTCCCACTGAGCCATTTTCAGCAATTCGTAAAAACAATTGATTTTTACAATAGAGCTTTACGTCGGTTTTACATGTCAGCGGTATCAATGGTGGAGCAGACTCAATAGGGTTTGTCTTGACTTGTGATCTGCTACAACGTGCTAGGATAGGAGAGCTAAGTTTTGTCCCACATGTTTGACGCTTGCGGGCTTCTTCCAACAGCTTTGCCAAAGAGAACTTTTGAGGAGAACCTGGCTTGAATGTTGACGCCATCTTGAATTTTGATTTAATGGTGTCCTGAAATTATAGGAAGAAACATTAAAGACTTTCTTGTGTTTTATCTTGCTTGCATTTTTGTTTGCATTTTTATTCAGCTATTCAACCGAAACCAGTGGCATTTCAAACAACTCATATCGTTCCGTAGTACGTTCGTTCCTTACTATACAAGGGATCTTAATGGAAAAAAGTATACATTTGTACTCCCATTTCAGTCGAGTTCGCCTCTGCTCAGTCTTAAACTCGATTGTGTACAATAGCGTTATCCAAATCACCGTTGCAGCACAGCTCTCCCATCGTGTCCCATATACAACTATAAAGTATCTGTTTTAAAGAGTACTACAAGGATAACGAGGCAATTTCCACTTATTCACGCAGGACAGTAAAGAATTGAAGCAATTTGATTTGTCTTAAGTCTTAAATTTAGAGATATTCTAGCTAAATTGTTATGTTATTATGTATGTGAGACATAGCAACGGTAACTAAGGGGAATCGAAACGGTTTTCCTTCTGACAAATGACAAATTAAACTCACGAACTAATTGAAAACCAAATGGTCTATTGCGTTATTTTTGATATTGAAAATGTCCATTATTTTGTTAATACAGAACTACAATAAGAAAGGATTAGAAAACGTGTCCTTATCAGACCGATCCGGCTCAGGAACAACTTACTTGAGTGACGCAATTCCGGCCATCTCTTTCCGGCCACTTTCCAAGTGAAATAGGACAAAAGACTTCCCAAACATAATATATTGGATTTACTCATTATTTTCCGTTTATTATCATTAAGATAACATGGTTGATTTTATATTTATATTCCCTGTTTTACGGACCGGTTCTTAGTGGTAGCACAAAGACTGGTATATAACCGCTGTATATTGTGAATTGAAATAAATCGTTATTGGTTGCTTTTGAACGTTCTGTCGACAAATTCGTCTTCGAGAAAGAAATAAGTTTTATTCATGTTTTATTATTGTTAACCTCGAGTTGATAATACAAACACCGTCCACGCATGTTGAGAACAAAACGGTCGGCAAGGTTGATGTTTACGTATGCGAAATACTTGTTTATGCGCGCGCTTCACACAGAAATTTCATCCAAGATTGTAGTCTTACAATATCGAAGCTATAGAAATAATTGATATCATGAAATTTGCCATATTATCTAAAGATTTCTGATATTCATTTCCCATGACTGTAGTGCTTGAAGTGTTGTCACGCCAGTTCACAGTAAGTGGTGTTATTTTGTCTATGGTCACGGTACTTGGACGCTGTGCTTGCTCAATATAGCAGAAACGTGTGAGAAAAAATATACATTGTGGATCAAGGACCAAGTATTTGTTTCCATTTAATAAAAATAAAAAATTAAAGAGAATAAAATAAACAATGTAAAAAGAAAAAAAGAAAAAGAAGGAAAAAATGAAAAGAAAACTAAAATGAAAAATGTCCTTGAATTTTTTTTTTTTTTTTGGTAACAGAACCGCATCCCATGCATCTGCAAGTCATTGTATTAACTCACTCAGTTCCATTGCCATCCAAAAACCTTCACTCAGAATGGTCTCTCATAAATAAATCATGGAATATGAATATTTATCAACCAATGTTTGTTAATCTACAATTTAGGTTCTTGGTGAATTTTTACCCTAATACCAGGGATGTCCGAAGCGAAATAAAGCTATTAAACCACTTTAAATCGTTTTAACGTTAAAGTTAGAATTAAAATTCCAGCAGTTAATGATAAATTCAAATATATTTCTAAGCCATTGCAATAGAGAGGCTGTAAATAGGCACGAAGTCTTCTTCAAATCTTAAGTTACAAAAACTCATATTAGAAATGAAATAAACCAATACTATTAATTATATTACTCCAAAATCGAAGCTCAACTGGCTTCTACTTATTTATATTAAGCTACGTCACCTAGAAGACGTTTGCTTGACTTAATAAGACTGATGTTTACCTGTTTGCGGAGTACGTAACAAATAATGTTCACTTGGCAATACCAGAGATATCAAATGAAACTTCTTCATAAAAGTTTTGAGTGTGGTGAGGAACAGGTCTTGCGAAGTTTAACCATCTCAGTAGAAGTCAGTACAATGACTGAGGTCTTAAGCTGGATTGAGTGAACCAGTTCTAGACACAGTACTTTTATCCTCGTCTTGATTTAATGATTCTTTTCTTCTCAGTGGGTTGCACGTACTCGCCTTCAATGATTTGGAGCTTGAGCTAGGTCAATATAGTTTAAGCAACGCGTTCAGGTTCACTGAATCTTGGGAATTGTTGAGTTTTTATCTCGCCGAGTTTGAACGACGTTTGAGCGCTCTTGACGTTTTGACAAGCAACGCAGTCATGAGACTAAATCTCATAGACGTAATCAAAACGAACTCCGATTAAGTTTACTAAATTAATATTTTCCTTCACAAATGCCTCTTTAATAGCCAAAGAAGGTTTATTTTGTAAATATTGTCAAATGGAAATATTATTACGTATTGGCAAAGAAAGCTTGCTATTTTCAGTCCCTGTTAGCAGGATGTTTCGCTCATCTCTCTTTGATAGCCATTTTCCACCAGACTTGCTGGAGCCGTGAAAGCTATTAAATTGGACGTTTTGATATGTTTTATGTTTGAAGTACTTAGCTTGAAGAAGTTAAGTGACTATAAGACTCAGTTTGAAAGTTAAATATATCGATCACCCTTTTATTTCATTAGATTTGAAAGAAAAACATTTTCAATATATTGTTGAATTAGGATTTGGATTTCGATAACAAAAATAATGACAGAAGTACTACTTTATTTCTCCTTTCCTTTCCTTTCCTTTCCTTTCCCGAGTTCCTTTCCTTTTCTTTCCTCAGTTTTCTTTCCTTTCCTTTTCTGTTCGTTTTATCTTTTATCCTTGAATATGTTTTCCTTATTCGTTTCGTTTCTTTTCTTTTTCTTGATTTTTCTTCTTTTTGAATATCACTTGACATTATTTGTTTCAATTTGTTTATCTGTTTGCCCTGTGTCTGTGGTTGTATGTCTCTCTGTTTATCTGTCTGTCTGTCATTCTAATCTTTTGTTTAATTCTGACTTGTGCCAGCCATACATTTTACTTCAAATTAAAAGTAAGATTTGGCGAACCTGCACGACTTATCCTAGATATCGCTGCAAAATATACAAACAAACAAACAAAAAAGAACAAACAAACAAATAAACAAAAAACTTGAAACAAAATTAAACAGAAAAAGAAGAAGAAAAGAACAAGAAAAGGAAAAAAAGAAGAAGCACAGAACAAGGAAATTTTCTTACCCTTGTTCGTGTGCAACGTCATCATGCAGTCCGGCGTTTCCCACGCCCGTTCATGTCTGTTCCGAGAGTGTTCTACGTCAACGCGCTGTAAGCATGCCTTGAGGCTGCGCACTTTAAATTTTTCACGCTTTTTTCTAAGGTAACAAAATAGAAAAACTATAATAAATAAATATCAATATCGTTATAAATACTCTTATGAACATAGGATTCATACTTAATTCATTTTTATTTTCATTATTGTCATTCATTAAGTCATCCATTTTCAAGACGTTTGTAGAACTCATGCGTTAATTAACTTTTTTCCCGCTCAGAGCCTTACTGCCTTTATATTTATAGATTTATTTTGAGATGACATTTTAAAACCAAAATATTTCTTCCAAAACAAACATGTCAAAACAACAACAACAACAGCGTGTTCTATTGAATGTCGGTCAAGTTAGATATCAAACCATCCAGGTCAGTACATCAGTCGCGTTTGGTTGGCTCATACTCATTCTAAAGAGTTCGTGAACATAGTGACTTTTCTCTTAACATAGATTGATCGAAGAGTTCAAAACAGGCTATTGCAGTGATTTTTTTCTTCGCTAACATTTCTAAAGATTTGTAAAGAAGACGGACTTCGCATCGCAATATCCAGCTCAATTGATCTTCGTAAAGATCGTCATCAAAAAAGCACTTTTTTAAAGATGCAAAAACTTCTAATAATTCTAAATAATTTCTAAAAGGTAAGAATTTTTGATGTAACCACAAAACAAATAGCAATCCAATATTTCAATAAATGAATATCATAGTTGTATAAAGATCTCTGGATATGTCGCCATAATGACGCCTTTCAACTAAACTTATGAATTAAAGCACTGGTCTATAAGAACATACGGATGCGCAGCCGGCCTACTCACGTCTTCCGGTGAATGCGGTAGTCAAGAGATCGTGAAGATAGATACTAGATCGGCTTGTGATTTTTTTCAAGGTGTATCTTAGTAGTAAATGTGAAATGGAGATTGAATTTAGCTGCGTGTAAAGGATAGGTTTCAAAAACATTTCCCTTCGCAATTGCAAAACTTAGCTCCTAAATTGCAGTAATGATGAAAAGGTAAATTATACACCGTGAAAAGATGAAAAAACTTACTGACGTTTCGGACGCTAGTCCTTCGTCGGAGTAAAAGAGAAAGAAGTGGTAGAAAGGAGTGTATATATGATAGAATAAGACAAAAGAAACCAATGAGAGCAAGGTAGGCAAGGAAACAAAAACAAACAATCAAAAGACAAAAGGAAAGGTTAGTTGAAAATAAAGCGTTCATTAATCCCGTTGGGACTAAGAGTGCCCAATAGGTGAATAAGCCGCATTTCTTTGGTCTTGCGACAATCATTGTTGCCGTTAAGCAAAGAAAGACCGAAAACAATGAAGTCAGAAAGAGAATGATTAGCTAGATTAAAATGGCGAGAAACTGGTTTGGTGGGATCGTTATTGCGAATATCATAAAGATGATTGCAAATGCGATCACCAAGACGGCGGCCAGTCTCACCCACATATAAAAGATTACAGCGGGTACACTTAATACAGTATACAACATTAGAAGTGGTACAAACAAAATGGTCAGTGATTTTAACAGTAGATTTAGGACCGACAACAGAAGTGTGAGAGGCTATGTGAGGACAAGTATAACAACGTTTACGAGAACAGCGAAAAGTACCAGGTTCTTTGTTAGAGGGAAGAACTCCCTTGACCAAGAAAGAACGGAGATTACGATCACGTTTATAGGAAAAGAGAGGGCGGTCATTGAAAATAGCAGAAGTGCGGGTATCAGAGTTAAGCAGAGAAAAGTTGCGGTTAACAATAGGCTTAATGGAAATGTTAATAGGATGATACGTAAGAGTGAAAGGAATGCGGTCATTAGAGGGACGAGTGTGAGATGTGAGAGCGGTGGTACGATCAATAGTAGAAACTTTACGAATAGCGCGATCAATAACATGAGCAGGATAATTACGCTTAAGGAAGAAGGAACGCATCTCAGAACATTTAACAGAAAAATCAAGATTATCACTACACAGACGACGAAGACGAAGAAATTGCGAGAACGGAATAGCGTTAAGAGTGTGCTTAGGATGAGAAGACGAGTAGAGTAAATAAGAATGGGAGTCAGTAGGTTTGTAATGGACACTAGTGCTAAGACGGTCGTCATTAACACTAAGCAAGATGTCAAGGAAAGTGACTGATGTTTCACTAACCTCCCACGTAAAGTCTAAGGCAGGGTGAAAAGAGTTAACAAAAGAGATGAAAGAATCTAAGTCATTACGCGAACAAGAAGTAGCACCAATACAATCATCAATATACCGTCCAAAAAACTCAGGTTTAGGTCCAGTATATTGTTGAAAAACAAGGTTTTCGATATAACCAACAAACAAATTAGCATAACTAGGGCCCATCTTAGTACCCATAGCAACACCGTTTACTTGCCGATAAAACCGATCACCGAAAGAAAAACAATTAAGAGTAAGAACAAGTTCAGCTAAGCGTAACAAAGTGGGAGTGCTGGGCTCGAGGACAGGACGAAGATCGAAAAAATGCTGAAGAGCACGAAGGCCATCATCATTAGGAATAACAGTATACAAAGATTTGACATCCATAGTAAACAAAAGCTTTATATTGATGATTGTATTGGTGCTACTTCTTGTTCGCGTAATGACTTAGATTCTTTCATCTCTTTTGTTAACTCTTTTCACCCTGCCTTAGACTTTACGTGGGAGGTTAGTGAAACATCAGTCACTTTCCTTGACATCTTGCTTAGTGTTAATGACGACCGTCTTAGCACTAGTGTCCATTACAAACCTACTGACTCCCATTCTTATTTACTCTACTCGTCTTCTCATCCTAAGCACACTCTTAACGCTATTCCGTTCTCGCAATTTCTTCGTCTTCGTCGTCTGTGTAGTGATAATCTTGATTTTTCTGTTAAATGTTCTGAGATGCGTTCCTTCTTCCTTAAGCGTAATTATCCTGCTCATGTTATTGATCGCGCTATTCGTAAAGTTTCTACTATTGATCGTACCACCGCTCTCAAATCTCACACTCGTCCCTCTAATGACCGCATTCCTTTCACTCTTACGTATCATCCTATTAACATTTCCATTAAGCCTATTGTTAACCGCAACTTTTCTCTGCTTAACTCTGATACCCGCACTTCTGCTATTTTCAATGACCGCCCTCTCTTTTCCTATAAACGTGATCGTAATCTCCGTTCTTTCTTGGTCAAGGGAGTTCTTCCCTCTAACAAAGAACCTGGTACTTTTCGCTGTTCTCGTAAACGTTGTTATACTTGTCCTCACATAGCCTCTCACACTTCTGTTGTCGGTCCTAAATCTACTGTTAAAATCACTGACCATTTTGTTTGTACCACTTCTAATGTTGTATACTGTATTAAGTGTACCCGCTGTAATCTTTTATATGTGGGTGAGACTGGCCGCCGTCTTGGTGATCGCATTTGCAATCATCTTTATGATATTCGCAATAACGATCCCACCAAACCAGTTTCTCGCCATTTTAATCTAGCTAATCATTCTCTTTCTGACTTCATTGTTTTCGGTCTTTCTTTGCTTAACGGCAACAATGATTGTCGCAAGACCAAAGAAATGCGGCTTATTCACCTATTGGGCACTCTTAGTCCCAACGGGATTAATGAACGCTTTATTTTCAACTAACCTTTCCTTTTGTCTTTTGATTGTTTGTTTTTGTTTCCTTGCCTACCTTGCTCTCATTGGTTTCTTTTGTCTTATTCTATCATATATACACTCCTTTCTACCACTTCTTTCTCTTTTACTCCGACGAAGGACTAGCGTCCGAAACGTCAGTAAGTTTTTTCATCTTTTCACGGTGTATAATTTACCTTTTCATCATTACTGTTTCATTAGAAACACCGACGCAGCTCACACTAGTTTTAGCTAGTTATATCCTCCTAAATTGCAATTGGATCACTGGGTATTAGTAAAACGAGGCAGATATTCTGGCTATCTAGAGTTGCACAAACAAGGTCTTAGCTGAGGATATGGATAGATATATTAACAGCGCTTGTCAATCAAGGCGTTTCCATGACATTGCAAAGGCACGTTCCCTTTGAAACTTTGTATTTTCCGACAGTGCTTTGGAAACACTTTGATTGACGTCTACCAAAACTCTATTTTCGTTGCGACATAAAGATATTGTCGATTTCACGCGTGTGATTGAGAAGCGCTGTAAAGCATTCTTCCGATAGCTCCAATAGACGATTTTCGTACCCACTAGCTGTTTGTTTAATGGTCTAAGCGAAGATTCCACTGCAACCATAGCCGGCATAAAATAAAATAAATAAATCACTTTTATTTAAGTGTATAGTCGTTCTAGCGTTTTCGCACTAATTTGGGACACGTTTCACTCACCGCACTCCACTACACTTAATATTTCAATGAACACAACGCTCAACTCACATGTTGATTTTTTTGTCTTTATTGTTAAACTGAAAATATTTCTCATTTATGGAAGTCGTGCAAACTTAGCCGAGAAATGTTTTCTATAACGGGTCTCTTAGGATAATCTGTTTGAAAAACAGCCGGTCCGTCATAACCGGGATACTACAGAATCCGGTAGCGTTAGTTTACTTCCCTCTCACCTCTGGGGTCTCGTGTTTGATTTCCAAACTAGGTATCTCACGTGGGTAGAGTTTGTTAAGGCTCTCTCTTGATTCCAGGTTTTCCTTCCTCCACAAAGCCTAACAATTAGTTTCCAATTTGATCTGTGAGTTAGCCTTCCCTGCCCTCGATCAGCTCAGAGAAGCAGTACAGTGTTTTAGGGTAACGATAAAAGTTGTAGATGACAACAGCGCGAAAATAGAGAATCGTGAAATCACTCTTAAGAAAACTTGATTTTATCAAGATCCATGAAGGTTGAATTAACATATCGACCAACTGAAAGCAGCCCCATGTAGTAGCCTGCTATTGTGCACTTGACACAGGTATTAATAATGTACTTTCTCACCTGGAATTCTTAGCTTTTTTCCCAGTGTTAATGTTTTTATCAATTACCTTGGGATTGACATTAATATCTGGGGAGCTGAGTTGGCTATTTGAAAATCAAGGGTGGCGAACCGGTAGCTTACTCGTGGTTTGAATCAATCTTTCCCTTGATTCGAGGGCTGTTCTCCGTGAGTTTTTCTACTGTTTACTCTGCAAAACCTACCAAACTAAATTCCAATTTGATTCATGCAGTGAGTTAGCTGTGCTCCGACTTTGATCAGCCCAGAGGTTTTTTAAAGGTATAGATAGAAATTGAAGGAAGGATCTTTATTATTAATGAATGTTCTGGGAACGTTTGTTCTTCAGACAGTTAATTGTCCATACCAGTACGTGGGGTCCAGGGAGATATCCGTTAACTGCACGATTTATCATGATCTATGACTTAAACATTAAACCTCATAGGTTGTTTCTGGACGTCCTGCAACAAATGTATTTTGTACGAAAACACTACCTTACAGATAGAATGTATTTTTTGTAAAGTCAAATCCCGTGAATTGATTATCGTGAATTGAATAGATAGAACTGTGGTGTAATAATGTTAGAATGTTGATCATGACAGTGAATAAGCGATCTAAGCGGACGCTGTAAAGAAAGACCTGTAAAAATGATTTCAGGCTTCAACGGGAATCCAATTGATTATCATTGACTTAGGTTATGCTTGACATCCCACTTTTTATTCAACTTTTATCTCGGGCCTACTGAGGAAATAGACCTTCATGAATGCATGACTAAATATAACGAGTACTCTAGAGAAATGTCAAAACAGCTCACTTTGATCGAGACCAAAATGAAAACGTTTTCGTACTAATAAAAGCAATGCGCACGATGCTATTGCGCAATCCTCCCGCTCTACTTTGATCAAGTTTTATGGATAATAAATGAATAGTGCTCCAAATCTGAGACAAAAACATTCGACACACACACTCACAAGACCGAAAAAACAATACAAATGTTTTAATCAGTCTTTTAATCAACAGTTTTACGCAACACTTTTCGCGTAATCTTCGCGAGAATTTAAATCCGGCAAATTGACAAAGTCCATATTTTTGTTTCGTCAATATAAGGGTAGAGGGATCATTCATTTCGGAAATTAAAGCTCAAAAACTGCTCGGGTTTGTTTGAGTTTTCTTATTGCTTTGCTTTAAAAATCACCATGGGGTTTTCCAGGCAAACAAATTTTAAATTGGAAAAATCCAGAAACTCGCCGTTGAAAGCCAATTAGCAGGTTGCTGAGATTATGGAATTTTCTTTACCGCGTTTCAATCTTTTATGAGACCATAAGGTTTGATTCCCGAGACAAAGTTGTTATCATTTAGAGAGAGCCAGACTTTTAAATTGAGCGAAAACTACTTACAAATAATATATATTCTGGTGCAAAATAATCTCTTTTTTCTTTCTTTCAGTGACTAAATAAAGAAACAAAATCGTCAGTTTTAGACATGAACCCTGGTACATCTATTTAAAATCATTTTAGATTATTTATCGAAACGTAAGCTGTACAAATTACAAATTCATATATACGTACAACTGTGACTTAAACCTGTTAAAATATGTAATATATCACATATATGATGAGTATGCTTTAGATAGCAAATCTTAACTGATTCGTAACTGAGTACACATACACACACACACACACATACACACACACACACACACACACACACACACTCACACACACACACACACACACACTCACACACACACACACACATACACACACACACATACACACACACACACACACACACACACATACACACACACACACACACACACACACACATACACACACTCACACACACACACACACACATACACACACACGGCGGCAAGGATTTCGCTACTAGGGTTTTAAATTTCAGTTGTATTAAAAATTGACACTGAAGTATTGCTAGATAAATAAATATAGAGCTGCTATTCCTGCTGCTGTGATTAATAAATGGCTTTTGCGACTCACCCGTTTTAATCTAGGTACAGATCACAGTTCTCATCTAGGTAGCCGAGCGATAATGAAAAGATTCAAAAGTACACCTGCAAGTTATTTTTGGCATTTTACTCTCATTTGAATCAGCATCTATGATTCTAAACAATTGTCGTCTGGAGTTCTTCCTCGTGGTAACCGACTTTTGTTCCATTTTTATCTTAAGGCAATAAATAATATGTATAGAGAAGATGAAACTGACACGCATCGAAACTCTACAGACGATGAAAACACAAAGCAAGTTGACATAACGATTAGATAAAAAGGGTCTGTTGTTTTGATTCAGTTTTTCTAATTTATACATTTTTCGATTAGTTTCCATTTTGGTTATACTTTTTTTAAGACACTACTGACAGAGATGAAGTCTATCAACGACTGTCAGTTATTTATTATTATTATTTATCTTTTATATGATAGATATTATTGCACACTGTTGTATTACAATACAACATATTAGATTTTAAATTTCCGTCTTTCACAATTCTAATAAATTTTGTATATTTGCGGGTACACGATGTACCTTTACAACCATCCAACATCATCTACACTGTCACCTTACGACCGTCCAACACCATCCACACTGTCACCTTACGACCATCCAACACCATTCACACTGTCACCTTACAACCATCCAACATCATCTACACTGTCACCTTACAACCATCCAACTCCATCCACACTGTCACCTTACGACCATCCAACACCATTCACACTGTCATCTTACAACCATCCAACACCATCTACACTGTCTCCTTACGACTATCCAACACCATCCACACTGTCATGCACCTTACAACCATCCAACACCATCCACACTGTCACCTTACGACTATCCAACACCATCCACACTGTCATCTCACAACCATCCAACACCATCTACACTGTCTCCTTACGACTATCCAACACCATCCACACTGTCATGCTCCTTACAACCATCCAACACCATCCACACTGTCACCTTACAACCATCCAACTCCATCCACACTGTCACCTTACGACCATCCAACACCATTCACACTGTCACCTTACAACCATCCAACACCATCTACACTGTCTTCTTACGACTATCCAACACCATCCACACTGTCATGCACCTTACAACCATCCAACACCATCCACACTGTCACCTTACGACTATCCAACACCATCCACACTGTCATCTCACAACCATCCAACACCATCCACACTGTCACCTTACAAATCAAATCCCTCATGATGATGATGATTATTATTATTATCATTATTATCATTATTAACATTGCTCCATAAAATTTGTATTTTGTAGTCAATATATCCGCTAGTTTTATACTCAGTATTGAAGAGAAAAATATCATAAAATCTAACCACATGAACGTTAACTCCCTCAGCGGAATTTAGGTTTAATAGAAAAAGAGTAAAAAACATGAAGTTATTTACAAAGAAACAAATGAAGCGATGTTTAGTGTTGAGTGTATGACGTCAAAGACACCTATAAAATTTCATCGCAAAAATATAATACTTCCCATTGGAATATAAATAAAAAACTTCAACCAGTAATTATTAGACCCTTAAAGATTATTCCGTTGAAGTTTCAGCCAAATTAGATTTCAGAAGCTAGATTTTCGTGCTAGTCCCCTTCTAATGTACTCTTCTATTGTTTGTTGAGTAACCTCTGCTTCTTTTGTTGCCATGTCAATACTTAGTTGCCATTGTCCTCATTGTTCTTTCGATCTCTATAATAATGATTTTGCTTTACTAAAACATCTGCAGATTGTTTGTTCAATGGATCATATCAAACAATTATCTTAAGTTAGTTCTTAAGTGGACGTTTAGAGTGGAAGGTTAAGCGGTCGAATAAGCAAGATGCTCAACAATATCTTTACTTGTTTTTCCCTTATTCTTTTCGTTATTTTTTATCCTACAGTCGCCGAGTTTAACCTGAACCATCTTGATACTCCTCTTCTCCAGACACGAAACTTTGAAACTGCTATCCACGACAAAGCTTTGAATTCATCACTTGTTTTTCTGAGTGTGAACGTTTCTAACGAGGACGAATGTATGTTGAAGTGTTTGGTGTATCAAGACTGCTTTTCCTACAATCTCGGTCCAAAAGAAGGCGAACGATTGGTCTGTGAGGTTTGCAGTAAAGTACGATTTGGAAAGCCCTATTTGGTGACCAAAACTGGTTATAAGCACCGCAGCGTCGTGGTAAGAGGAACTATAAAACGCTTGATTTTGCTATAAACAACTTCATTTTCCAAACTAGTGCACTTTTTAATATTTAAAAAAGAAAATATATAGACTGTTGAGAAACATTATCAATGTGACTTCAATACCAATTTGTTTCTTTGACTGCTTTCTTCCCATCTTTCAGCGTAGTCAAAGTAATAACGAATTTTCCCCATCAGATTTTTACCGCGGAATTTGAAAATTTTATAACAACTCTTTTCTTCTTCATTGTTCCATCTTTCGATACCTTCCTCTAGCGATCTTTTCTTCCTTCTTTCTCGTTTATCCTTTTATTTATCTCTCTTTCTCTCTTTTTTCTTGTATATATCATTTTCCACTTATTATACTTCTAGTAATAATATAGAATGGCGACCAACCACACCGTTTACGTTCAAGGAAAAAAAATAAAATGAATGCCGTTTACGTTCAAAATTTGCCATAAACTGCAATCATTTCAGTCCAACGATATATGTATCATAATCGTCTATGTCAAAATCGTTTCTTTCAAGAAACGTTAAGAAAATCTCAAAAAAGATTTCATAAAGGAAAAACCATTTTTTGTGGATCAAAACCACTTTGAAATCAGTTCTTGTTCGTCAGCTTAGCAATCACTTTATTTGGAACTTTGACGAATGGATATCGCTAGCAAACAAGTTTAGTTTCTCTCAGCAAGTTAACTAATACATTATTAACAATTAAGGAACAAAAGGTTAAGTTGCCATAGGCAGAAGTGGATTTGGAGACTCGTAATTTTGATATATATGATTGTTTAATCATACATAGTACTGATCCAAGACTTTTATCGCTTAAGAAATTCCACAGAAAAGTATATTTTTCTCTCTAAGAGGAGAGTAGGGTCACCCTCTGTTATAAACGCATTCAAGGTGCCTTGGATCCCTCCTAATTACCTTTTACCAAACAATGTTTGCAAAACAACGCAACGCATTCTCCTAAAAGCGCTTTCAAATATCTCCAGCTGTTTTGATAAATACAAATGAAAGTTATTTTTAAAATGTTACGAGAGTCAGCACTCAAACAAAGATGTACTCGAAAACGGTCCAAAAAATCGAAAAGAATGAAATTAAATGCTTGAACCATTTTATCCACAGAGCGGCTGTACAAGTAGTCCTTGTCCTGCAGGAGACATCTGTGTTCCTCGTCTACAGACCACTTCATCGTATCAGTGTTGGAAGCGTAAGTTCACCTATATATTCAGTTTTTATCACAAATATGGCTCACGTATTCCGCAGCTAGCAAATTCTACTTAGCACTCATTCATTGTGATCCAGTGTCAGCGCCGTAGCCACCGGTAAGATTGGTCTGGTATTCATCCCTCCACGACCCTCGGCCTGATCAGCTTTGGAAATTATACCTATGTCTTCAAAATATATAGACCTCTTGCACAAACTCTTTACCTGCATGGAGTCAGAATAATGAAGAACATCAAAAATATTCCAGTCCTCCATAGAATCCCTCAATTCCATTTTTAGTGTCGGTCGTCACTACCATAGTAGGAAGTCTTTTGTTTTGTCCACAGATTGAGTAATGAGTGCTATACTGTTCCATCGTTTTTCATTTCAAGGTTTTGCCTTTAACTATCTTGTCAATTTTGAAAAGGTCTCTAATATTTAGACACTTTTGCTCAAGACTATCCAGTACTGTCTAGGGTCTTCTACATAAACCCCTTTCTTCCAGACACTAGTCTATTAACTCCGATCCTTACCCCACGATTTGCTGAGATTTTTCTTCAACCGGGGGTATTGATTGTACTGTATTTTATCCTAGCGTACATCGACATTGAACTCAAGGCATATGGGACTGATGATCCGCTAGGGCCGAATAATAATGTCTTTCTGGACTCGTATTTTAAAGTCAATGGCCATAAGTACCCCCTCACTCAAGCTGGAGTAAGTCTATTTGTTTATAGAGTTATTTCAAGAAACGTTGTCATCGTCAAAGGCGATAAGAGATACGTAATTCCGACATGGAAATGTTTTCGTCGACTGTAGCTACAAAGAACGCTGAATCAGTCTCAACACTAAAGTTCATCTTCTTGACGATAATAATAAGCAGAAATGCAAGTCATTCCTGCTATTCTTGAATCTTGGTGTGACCTATATCGTATCGCCTATAACCTATCGCTTATTCATTATCATCATCATTATCATCATCATTATAATTATTCATTATCATTATTATTACTCACGACCCAGTATTCAATTTATAATTGCTTATCTCTCATTCAGTCTCGTGGCCATAGCTTTCGGTTGGTGACATTCAATGGCACTGCTATTGTTGGACCTCGAGTTACTTTTGACTCACATGAAGATACTGGAGCCGCATCCAAGATGGTTTCATACATAAACTCCATTCCTGCCAACACCATTGTTCTTGTCCTAGTTGCTGATAACGGTAACGTTTACTATGATAGCAATGCTTTTTTGTCCATCGGCGCAACATCCCCAACCATGGATTTCCGATCTGCTTGGACATTTATTGGCTTCAAAGGAGAAAGAAAGCCCTGGATTGTTGAGAAGAAGACAGCTAAAAATGCTGGTCCTGCATCTGTTACAACACAGATTCCATTTACCGATTTCGTGTAATCACAAGCTATCACAGTTGAGCATCAAATAATTTGCGACAAAGTATGGCATTCTACCACACCAGGCAAAATAATGGCAATGATTTTCTCTCTCTTCGATATCTTCCTGTAAAAAAAATCCTTATTCAAGGCCCAAGCATGTAGCACTAGCATAAACATATCTACAGAGGAAGAACTGAACTGAACAAGCCAAGATAAATGCTTTAATTCTCTTCCTGTAAAAGGGCTCCATCCTTGATCAAAACCTTAACAGTTGTTTAACAGGTTCTCAGCGAGCACATCTAGATTTAAAAAAATGCAAACGCAAGCGGTTGGAAAATAAAGAGAAAAAGCTAGATATGCTTCAGTACAAATCCAAACATTTTTAAACGGTTTTGTGCGTTAATGAAACAAGAAAAGTGACATTGAGTACTGAACAATGATCTAGTGTTCATTAACGCTAAAAATATATATGCATGGAATATTCTTTTTTTCCGATTATTTTACAATAATTACTCTTCACTCCACGAAAGGGACTATTCCGTGAGGTTCGCTCTACACGTACTACAACTACATTCATTATTCATAAAACACAACGCTTATCTCGTATATTGATTTTACGGAGGGTAAAAATCCAATGAAAAGATAGAGCATTAGTTTCAATAGTATAATTACGAAAACCGGATTTCTCTTTCTAGAGGTCTTTAAAACGTCCCATTTGGCAGTGTTGAAGTTGAGATCCCAATCGTAACTCCAGGATACAAGACCATTTAAATCATATTGCAACATGAGATGTTCCGTCCTGCGGAGATCTGTGCGCACGGTAACATTTGGTATCATCCGCAAAATGTACCGTACGCGTACCAGCCGATGTGTCGTCCTGAAGATCATTCACTTATAATGCGAAAAGAAATGGACCTATAGTAGACTTCCCTGAGGAACTACCAAGATCACAGATGTATAGCTATATTTTGTACCAGGTCCACAACTACGCACTGTTTGCGATTATTAAGATAGTAAGTATTGATTAAGTTTTTTTTTTCCCCTTTTCGATTATCTTATATTATACGCTTAATAAGTTTATATTTAACATCGATTAATTAAAAGACTCGACTTCTGATTTATTGAAATTAAAACACCAAAATACTATCTTATTTCTGCTCTCGGTCTGCTCTCGGCCTGCTCTCGGTCTGCTCTCAGTCCGACCCTAGCTTAGCTGGTAGAGCATCGGTAGTACAATTACGAAGGTCGTGGGTTCGATTCCCAGTGAGGTCGGAAATTAATTTTTCCGAATTTAATTCCAAGGGTATTTCGCCCGGAATAACCTCGTTCCAAAGCACTATAACTTATCTATATCTTCATGTACTATATTTAAGTATAAATGTACAACTCTTCTACTGTTTTCCTATGTGACCTCTGCTTCTTTTGTTGCCATGTCAATACTTAGTTGCCTTTGTTCTTCTCATTGTTCTTTCAATCTCTATAATAATGATTTTGCTTTACTAAAACATCTGCAGATTGTTTGTTCAATGGATCATATCAAACAATTATCTTAAGTTAGTTCTTAAGTGGACGTTTAGTGTGGAAGGTTAAGCGGTCGAAGAAGCAAGATGCCTAACAATATCTTTACTTGTTTTTCCCTTCTTCTTTTCGTTATTTTTTATCCTACAGTCGCCGAGTTTAACCTGAACCATCTTGATACTCCTCTTCTCCAGACACGAAACTTTGAAACTGCTATCCACGACAAAGCTTTGAATTCATCACTTGTTTTTCTGAGTGTGAACGTTTCTAACGAGGACGAATGTATGTTGAAGTGTTTGGTTTATCAAGACTGCTTTTCCTACAATCTCGGTCCAAAAGAAGGCGAACGATTGGGATGTGAGGTTTGCAGTAAAGTGCATTTTGCCGGAATGTTCTATTTGGTGACCAAAACTGGTTATAAGCACCGCAGCGTCGTGGTAAGAGGAACTATAAAACGCTTAAATTTGCTATAAACAACTTCATTTTCCAAACTAGTGAACTTTTTAATATAAGAAGAAAAAAACATATATAGACTGATGAGAAACATTATCAATGTGACTTCAATACCAATTTTTTTTCGATTGCTTTCTTTCAGCGTAGTCAAAGTAATAATGAATTTTCTTGGGGAAAACCTATAAATATGAGTTCCCCTATTATTTATTTACTGCCGAACGAAATTTGAATTTGAAATTTCGCTTTGTATTTTATATTAATTCTTTGTTTATTCGTTCCTTTCTTTATTTTCTCTTTTCTTCTTCATCGTACCATCCATCTTTCGATACCTTCTTTAGCGATCTTTCCATCCTTCTTTCTCATTTATCCTTTCATTTGTCTCTCTTTTTCTCTTTTTCTTGTATATATCATTTTTCACTGTATTATACTCAATAATATAGAATGGCGACCAACAACGCCAGTCTTTATTCAAAGTCCAGGAGGGAAATTAATGCCGTTTACGTTCAAGATTTGCCATAAACTGTAATCGTTTCAGTCTGACACTATATATCTATCATAATCGTCGATGTAAAAGTCGTTCTTTTAAGAAATTTAAATTTAAAAAGCAAAATCCATTTTTTGTGGATCAAAACCAATTTGAAATCAGTTCTTGTTCGTCAGCTTAGCAATCACTTTATTTGGAACTTTGACGAATGGATATCGCTAGCAGACAAGTTTAGTTTCTCTCAGCAAGTTAACTAATACATTATTAACAATTAAGGAACAAAAGGTTAAGTTGCCATAAACAGAAGTGAATTTGGAGACTTAATTTTGGTATATATATATATATATATGTTTAACCATACATAGTGCTGATCTAAGTCTTTTATCGCTTAAGAAATATATTCTTTTGGACCACTGACAAATTGTTTTTAGCCTTATAAGGAGAATAGGGTCACCCTACCTTCACTGTTATAAACGGTCTCTAAGGTACCTTGGATTCTTTCTAGAATTACCTTTTACCAAACAATACTGGTGTGGGGCTTGGGTTGTTGGCGGAGCGATCTGGCTTGATTCCTAATTCGTGAATCACGCCAGGTCGCACCGGGTCGTTTTTTCCACTCCTTGGGCCACATATCGGCGCGCTCGCGGCCGAACTCTCGATTGGGTCAATTTATTTTCAATTATATTTTCTATTTTCTATTTTAGGTCCTCCCTGAAAATCATTTTTATGAGTGGAGTATCCTCATTAAGTATTATTATTATTATATTTGCAAAACAACGGCAACGCATTCTACTTAAAGCGATTTCAAAAATCTCCAGCTGTTTTGATAAATATAAATGAACGTTATTTTTAAAATGTTACTAGTGTCAGCACCCAAACAAAGAAAAGGAAAAAAAAATCGAAAAGAAGTTAATGCTTGAACCAACCATTTTATCCACAGAGCGGCTGTACAAGTAGTCCTTGTCCTGCAGGAGACATCTGTGTTCCTCGTCTACAGACCACTTCATCGTATCAGTGTTGGAAGCGTAAGTTCCCCTATATTTTCAGTTTTTATCACAACTATGGCTCACGCATTCCGCAATTAGCAAATTCTACATAGCACTCATTATTGTGATCCAGTGTCAGCGCCGTAGCCACCGGTAGGATTGGTCTGGTATTATCCCTCCACGACCCTCGGCCTAATCAGCTTTGGAATTATACCTATGTCTTCAAAATATATAGACCTCTTGCACAAACTCTCTACCTGCATGGAGTCAGAATAATGAAGAACATCAAAAATATTTCGGTCCTCAATAAAAGGAAGTCTTTTGTTTTGTCCACAGATTGAGAAATGAGTGCTATAGTGTTCCATCGTTTTTCATTCAAGGTTTTGCCATTAACTATCTTGACAATTTTGAAAAAGTCTCTAATATTTTGACACTTTTGCCCAAGACTATCCACTGTCTAGGTTCTACGCCCTAAACCCCCTTTCCCCCAGACACTAGTCTATTAACTCCGACCTTACCCCACGATTTGCTGAGATTTTTCTTCAACCGGGGGGTATTGATTGTACTGTATTTTATCCTAGCGTACATCGACATTGAACTCAAGGCATATGGGACTGATGATCCGCTAGGGCCGAATAATAATGTCTTTCTGGACTCGTATTTTCAAGTCAATGGCCATAAGTACCCCCTCACTCAAGCTGGAGTAAGTCTATTTGTTTATAGAGTATTTCAAGAAACGTTGTCATCGTCAAAGGCGATAAGAGATACGTAATTCCGACATGGAAATGTTTTCGTCGACTGTAGCTACAAAGAACGCTGAATCAGTCTCAACACTAAAGTTCATCTTCTTGACGATAATAATAAGCAGAAATGCAAGTCATTCCTGCTATTCTTGAATCTTGGTGTGACCTATATCGTATCGCCTATAACCTATCGCTTATTCATTATCATTATCATTATCATCATCATTATAATTATTCATTATCATTATTATTATCATTATCGTTATTATTCGTTATCATCATCATCATCATCATTATCATCATCATCATCATCATCTTCATTATCATCATTATCATCATCATCATTATCATTATCATTATCATTATATTCATCATTATCATCATCATCACCATTTATTTATTTATTTGTTATTATTAGTTATATTATTATTATTATTTTAATTGGACTTTTAAAGAAGTGTCCGTTATGTTTACTCACGTATTAAGCTTACAAATTGAAGTGCCTGCTCACGACCCAGTATTCAATTTATAATTGCTTATCTCATTCAGGCTCGTGGCCATAGCTTTCGGTTGGTGACATTCAATGGCACTGCTATCGTTGGACCTAGAGTTAATTTTGACTCACATGGAGATACTGGAGCCGCATCCAAGATGGTTTCATACATAAACTCCATTCCTGCCAACACCATTGTTCTTGTCCTAGTTGCTGATAACGGTAACAATTACTATGATAGCAATGCTTTTTTGTCCATCGGCGCAACATCCCCAACCATGGAGTACCGAACTGCTTGGACATTTATTGGCTTCAAAGGAGAAAGAAAGCCCTGGATTGTTGAGAAGAAGACAGCTCGATACGCTGGTCCTGCATCTGTTACAACACAGATTCCATTTACCGATTTCGTGTAATCATAACAAGCTATCACAGTTGAGCATCAAATAATTTGCGACAAAGTATGGCATTCTAAGCACACACCAGGCACCCAAACCAGGCGAAATAATGGCAATGATTTTCGCTCTCTTCGATATCTTCCTGTAAAACTGTTCTATCCTTATTCAAGGCCCAAGCATGTAAAAAATTAAGCAAGGAGGTATAAGCTATGGTTAAAATGGTTTTCTTTCCGACTCTTTCGATCTTTAATTAATTCTCTTCCTGTAAAAGTGTTCCATCCTTGATCAAAACGTTAACAGTTGCTTTAAAACAGGTTCTCAGCGAGTACATCCGGATTGAATAAAGATGCAAAGACTAGCGGATGGAAAATAAATAGAAAAAGCTGGATTTGCGTTTTTACACGGTTTGTGCGTTTATGGAACAAGAAATAAAATGGCAGTGAGAACTGAACAATGATATGTGTTCATTACTAAAAATATATCAGCATGGAACATTCTTTGTACAATCATTTAAACGCGAACGTCAAGTGCAGCTTTGTGGGCCTCGCCACCAATACTTCGCCACCAATGAAAGAAGTTCCTAGGTCGCTTCCCGGGACTTGCAGATCTTGTTAAGAAAACTGTTTTCGATATCTCCATAACATGCTTTACGGGATTATATATTATACTTTACAAAAATCTCTTCACTCCCCGCAAGGGGCTGTTCCGTGAGGTTCGCTCTACACGTACTATAACTACACATCATTATTTATAAAACACAACACTTATTTGGCATATTGATTTTATAGAGGAAGAAAATCCGGAGAAACCTTAATAAAACCCTCGTGGCGAGAGAGAGAACAACAAATCAAACAAATTAAATTCACATAAGTGACTTGGTCGGGAATCGAACCCGGGACCCGCGTGAACTAGACAGGACACACAGCGGTGAGAGACAGCATCGTGGCAGTGCATCCCACCCATGTTAAGGCACAATTAGCATGACGACTGTAATTGGTAGGGACGTGCAGTACCATGTCTTGAGCGTGACGGTATCACGGTGTCAAAAGATGTTGTCAATTCCGTACCCTGACGGTGTTGTGTGCCGTGCTTTTTCATAAACATGCAAAATCTACTTCAGTACCTTCAAGAGCACTGACAAAAGAAGTAAAATGTGCACTGTCCACTCTTGGAATAACCAGAGTATCAGGCCCCAGGAGAAGGGGAGGTAGATTGGGGTGGAGGCATGGTTCGCACAGGCCTTGAAAACTCCTTGAATTCTAAAAGTTTGGTTTTACTCAGGTTAACCCTGGAATAGCACTTATTTGGAAAACTTTAGATTGTTTGATAGATCTAGTATTTTTTAGTATTTTAAGACGATATGCATGATGGGGCTGAGGATTCCTTCTCTTAGTTCATTTTCTCTTGGTTGAAATAATTCAATTCATTTATACATTGGTTTGGTTTTCAAAACCGGCACAACTAGTAGCTCAGCCAATCAGAGCGCAGGTTTCGTAATACAATGCAACAGTAGGTTTATATTAATGGCAAATATTTCTAGTTCACATTGTATTCTTAATATACGACTAGTAGCTCAGCCTATCAGAGCGCAGGATTCATGACACACCATTAATAGGTTTATATTAATAGGAAATATTCCTAGTTCACATTGTATTGTTAAGGTCTCCATGAAATCAATAAATTGAAAGTGTATAGACCCTGGTGTTACTGCTGTACGTTGCAATACAGCTCAAATTGGAGGACATGATAACCGGTTTCTATTTTTCAGGAGATTGAAATTCCTGTGTTTTGTCCTCCAAATTGAGCTGCTTTGACGTCACGTGCAAGGGGTCTATATAAAGGTTTATAATTCAGCCCCCTTCTCCCCTGTTGATATCCATTCCACCCCCGGCTTTAAGAATCTGGATTTTCCGAAGAGTTTAAAAACCAATGGATTTAGGGCGTGGCTGATTTTTAAACGGAGGATACTCTTAAACACTATGTTAAAACATTTGGACCAGTTCTGATATATTTCGGACGTTAACTGTCCTTCTGATCTGACCCTGAATAAACGACGAAGTACCAATAATGTCTTACAAGTTTGAATTTCTCTTCTTGTTCACTTGCTAAAATTGCCCATAACTTAATATCAGTTTATCCTTTTGAACTATAGTTCAATGAAATCAACGAAAGAAAAGAAAAAAATAATGAAGAAAAACAAGACTCAATAGGAATGGGGAAGTGATGGTTAGAATCCGAGTAGCGAAGCACATTCACGGCCAACTGTGACCTCATTTCAATTCAAAGAGTAAATGGTCTCCGGAGGATAAAAAAATTAATTAACTAACTTTGTTTATAGAGGATAACACTTAACAGTTTAATGCAACTGATAAACTTATGGTCCTCTGTTAACGTCATTAACGTGATCATCTAACCATTTGCAGATGTAATTTACAAAGGCAGCTCCTTCTTCTCAATTATTTTAGACTTTGAGAGTTGGTCCGGCCGAGGCTTGAACCACGACCCTCCCGCACATCAAATCGACGCTCTTACCAACTGAGCTAACCGGGTAGTTATATCTATGACTGTATACGTCAGCAGTCTCCCATTTTCAACTGCTGAAGGTATATACATATGTATATTTAAAGATTTCTATTTCAATCTTCTAACAATAATAGTTATGGTCCAAAAATGTCCTTAAACCAAAATAAGGTAAGTGCGATTTGAATAAAAGTAGAAAATAAAAGAAGCTTTTTGCCAGAAAATGGTCCAAATTGAGTTATTTTGCACACTTCATAAATAATTCATTATATTTCAAAAGGTGTGAAAATGGGTCAAAACCGATCAAAACCATGGGCTATAGTCAATGCTTTTTGGCAGAAAATGGTCCAAAATGACCTATGTTGCATACTTTATAAATAATTCATTTTATTTTTTCCGGTCAAGTATCTAAAAAAAAAGGTGAGTTCTGATTGGCTGTTTGAGCGGGCGGTATTTCGTAAGTATCTGCCCTCTCGCGCGGTCCAAATGTGGACTATATCCCATTCTTTCCATCATTTTGGCTAATTTAAGCACCTTTTCACGATTTAGCTGTACTTTGAAAGAAAAGAAAAAAGACGATAATGGTTATTTTAGCTTCATTTTCCGCATTTAAATAACCAAGTTAAGAAAAAAACCCAACGTGGTTATTTTAGCTTCATATTTGACATCTAAATAGCCAAGTTGAGAAAAAAAGGCGACATTGGTTATTTTAGCTTCATTTTTGACATCTAAATAACCAAGTTAAGAAATAAGACGACATTGGTTATTTTAGCTTCATTTTTCACATCTAAATAACCAAGTTAAGAAAAAAGACGACCTTGGATATTTTAGCTTCATTTTTGACATCTAAATAACCAAGTTAAGAAATGGTTAATTTAGCTTCATTTGCACCTTTTCGAAAAATATGAATTATTTATGAAACTTAAAAAATGGGTGATTTTGGCCAAAAAGCATGGCCTATAGGCCATGGTTTTAATCTATTTTAGGTGTTTTTCACGCCTTTTCGAAAAAAAATGAATCATTTATGAAACTCAAAAAATGGGTGATTTTGGCCAAAAATCATTGACTATAGCCCATGGTTTTGATCGATTTTGGGTCTTTTTCACACCTTTTCGAAAAAAATGAATTATTTATGAAACTTGAAAAATGGGTGTTTTTGGACAAAAAGCATGCACTATAGCCCATGGTTTACATCAATTTTGCGTCATTTTAGCACCTTTTGAAAAATATGCATTATTTATGAAACTTGAAAAATGAGTGTTTTTGGTCAAATAGCATGGAGTATAGCCCATGGTTTTGATCGATTTTGGGTCTTTTTCACACCTTTTCGAAAAAAATGAATTACTTATGAAACTTGAAAAAATGGGTGTTTTTGGACAAAAAGCATGGACTATAGCCCATGGTTTTAATCTATTTTGGGTGTTTTTCACGCCTTTTCGAAAATATGAATTATTTATGAAACTTGAAAAATGGGTGATTTTGGCCAAAAAGCATGGACTATAGCCCATGGTTTTGATCAATTTTGGGTGTTTTTCACTCCTTTTCGAAAAAAATATTTTTTTTTTGTAAATTGAAAAATGGGTGTTTTTGGACAAAAAGCATGGACTATAGCCCATGGTTTACATCAATTTTGCGTCATTTTAGCACCTTTTGAAAAATATGCATTATTTATGAAACTTGAAAAATGGGTGTTTTTGGTCAAAAAGCATGGAGTATAGGCCATGGTTTTGATCGATTTTGGGTTTTTTCACACCTTTTCGAAAAAAATGAATTACTTATGAAACTTGAAAAATGGGTGTTTTTGGACAAAAAGCATGGACTATAGGCCATGGTTTTAATCTATTTTGGGTGTTTTTCACACCTTTTCGAAAAAAATGAATTATTTATGAAACTTGAAAAATGGGTGATTTTAACCAAAAAGCATGGACTATAGCCCATGGTTTTGAGCGATTTTGGGTGCTTTTCACACCTTTTCAAAAAATATGAATTACTTATGAAACTTGAAAAATGGGTGTTTTTGGCCAAAAAGCATGGACTATAGCCCATGGTTTTGATCAATTTTAGGGTCATTTTCACACCTTTTCAAAAATATGCATTATTTATGAAGGATGCAAAGTAAGTCATTTTTGACCATTTTTGGGCAAAAAGCATGGACTATAGCCCATGGTTTTGAGCGATTTTGGGTGTTTTTAACACCTTTTCGAAAAAAATGAATTATTTATGAAACTTGAAAAATGGGTGTTTTTGGACAAAAATCATGGACTATAGCCCATGGTTTTGATCAATTTTGGATCATTTTCACACCTTTTCGAAAAAAATGAATTATTTATGAAACTTGAAAATTGGGTGTTTTTGGCCAAAAAGAATGGACTATAGCCCATGGTTTTGATCAATTTTGGGTCATTTTCACACCTTTTCAAAAATATGCATTATATATGAAGGATGCAAAGTAAGTCATTTTTGACCATTTCTGGGCAAAAAGCATGGACTATAGCCCATGGTTTTGATCGATTTTGGGTGTTTTTCACACCTTTTCGAAAAAAATGAATTACTTATGAAACTTGAAAAATGGGTGTTTTTGGACAAAAATCTCGGACTATAGCCCATGGTTTTGATCGATTTTGGGTCATTTTCACACCTTTTCGAAAAAAATGAATTACTTATGAAACTTGAAAAATGGGTGTTTTTGGACAAAAATCATGGACTATAGGCCATGATTTTGATCAATTTTGGGTCATTTTCACACCTTTTCGAAAAATATGAATTATTTATGAAACTTGAAAAATGGGTGTTTTTGGACAAAAAGCATGGACTATAGGCCATGGTTTTAATCTATTTTGGGTGTTTTTCACACCTTTTCGAAAAAAATGAATTATTTATGAAACTTGAAAAATGGGTGTTTTTGGACAAAAAGCATGGACTATAGCCCATGGTTTTGATCAATTTTGGATCATTTTCACACCTTTTCGAAAAAAATGAATTATTTATGAAACTTGAAAATTGGGTGTTTTTGGCCAAAAAGCATGGACTATAGCCCATGGTTTTGATCAATTTTGGGTCATTTTCACACCTTTTCAAAAATATGCATTATATATGAAGGATGCAAAGTAAGTCATTTTTGACCATTTTTGGGCAAAAAGCATGGACTATAGGCCATGGTATTAATCTATTTTGGGTGTTTTTCACACCTTTTCGGAAAAAAATGAATTATTTATGAAACTTGAAAAATGGGTGTTTTTGGCCAAAAAGCATGGACTATAGCCCATGGTTTTGATCAATTTTGGGTCATTTTCACACCTTTTCAAAAGTATGCATTATTTATGAAACTCGAAAAATGGGTGTTTTTGGCCAAAAAGCATGGACTATAGGCCATGGTTTTGATCGATTTTGGGTGTTTTTCACACCTTTTCGAAAAAAATGGATTATTTATGAAACATGACAAATGGGGGCTTTTTTTTGGACAAAAAGCATGGACTATAGGCCATGGTTTTAATCTATTTTGGGTGTTTTTCACACCTTTTCGAAAAAATGAATTATTTATGAAACTTGAAAAATGGGTGTTTTTGGAGAAAAAGCATGGACTATAGCCCATGGTTTTAATCTATTTTGGGTGTTTTTCATGCCTTTTCGAAAATATGAATTATTTATGAAACTTGAAAAATGGGTGATTTTGGCCAAAAAGCATGGACTATAGCCCATGGTTTTGATCGATTTTTGGTGTTTTTCACACCTTTTCGAAAAATATGAATTACCTATGAAACTTGAAAAATGGGTGTTTTTGGCCAAAAAGCATGGACTATAGCCCATGGTTTTGATCGATTTTGGGTCATTTTCAAACCTTTTCGAAAAAAATGAATTATTTATGAAACTTGAAAAATGGGTGTTTTTGGCCAAAAAGCATGGACTATAGCCCATGGTTTTGATCGATTTTGGGTCATTTTCACACCTTTTCGAAAATTATGAATTACTTATGAAACTTGAAAAATGGGTGTTTTTGGACAAAAAGCATGGACTATAGCCCATGGTTTTGATCAATTTTGGGTCATTTTCACACTTTTTCAAAAATATGCATTATTTATGAAACTTGAAAAATGGGTGTTTTTGGCCAAAAAGCATGGACTATAGGCTATACTTTTAATCGATTTTGGGTGTTTTTCACACCTTTTCGAAAAAAATGGATTATTTATGAAACTTGAAAAATGGGTGTTTTTGGACAAAAAGCATGGACTATAGGCCATGGTTTTAATCTATTTTGGGTGTTTTTCACACCTTTTCGAAAAAAATGAATTATTTATGAAACTTGAAAAATGGGTGATTTTAGCCAAAAAGCATGGACTATAGCCCATGGTTTTGAGCGATTTTGGGTGCTTTTCACACCTTTTCAAAAAATATGAATTACTTATGAAACTTGAAAAATGGGTGTTTTTGGCCAAAAAGCATGGACTATAGCCCATGGTTTTGATCAATTTCGGGTCATTTTCACACCTTTTCGAAAAATATGAATTATTTATGAAGGATGCAAAGTAAGTCATTTTTGACCATTTTTGGGCAAAAAGCATGGACTATAGCCCATGGTTTTGTTCGATTTTGGGTGTTTTTAACACCTTTTCGAAAAAAATGAATTACTTATGAAACTTGAAAAATGGGTGTTTTTGGACAAAAATCATGGACTGTAGCCCATGGTTTTAATCTATTTTGGGTGTTTTTCACACCTTTTCAAAAAATATGAATTACTTATGAAACTTGAAAAATGGGTGTTTTTGGACAAAAAGCATGGACTATAGCCCATGGTTTTGATCAATTTTGGATCATTTTCACACCTTTTCGAAAAAAATGAATTATTTATGAAACTTGAAAATTGGGTGTTTTGGCCAAAAAGCATGGACTATAGCCCATGGTTTGATCAATTTGGGTCATTTTCACACCTTTTCAAAAATATGCATTATATATGAAGGATGCAAAGTAAGTCATTTTTGACCATTTCTGGGCAAAAAAGCATGGACTATAGCCCATGGTTTTGATCAATTTTGGATCATTTTCACACCTTTTCGAAAAAAATGAATTATTTATGAAACTTGAAAAATGGGTGTTTTTGGACAAAAAGGATGGACTATAGCCCATGGTTTTGATCAATTTTGGGTCATTTTCACACCTTTTCAAAATATGCATTATATATGAAGGATGCAAAGTAAGTCATTGTTGACCATTTCTGGCAAAAAAACATGGACTATAGCCCATGGTTTTGATCAATTTTGGATCATTTTCACACCTTTTCGAAAAAAAATGAATTATTATGAAACTGAAAATGTCGTTTTTTTTTGGCCAAAAAGCATGGACTATAGCCATGGTTTGATCGATTTTGGGTGTTTTCACACCTTTTCGAAAAATAGAATTATTATGAAACTTGAAACTGGTGTTTTGGACAAAAAGCATGGACTATAGCATGGTTTTGACGATTTGGGTTTTCACACCTTTTCAAAACATGGATATTAAAAATGAAATTGGGTGTTTTTGAAAGGAATGCATGAGATTCAGTATTTGGGTGTTTCACCTTTCCCCCCCCCCCCCCCGCGAAAAACACAGGATTATTCTGAAAACTTGAAAAAATGGGTGATGATGTTAGCAAAAAGGATGGAATATAGCCCATGGGTTTGAGAGCGATTTGGGTGTTTTCACTTCTCGAAAAATATGAAAGTACTTATGAAACTTAAAAAAATGTGGGTGTTTTTGGACAAAAAGCAGGACTTGCCCATGGTTTTGATCGATTTTGGGGTCATTTTCAACTTTATCGAAAAATGTGGATTATGTTGGAAACTTGGAAAATGGGTGTGTTTTGGGCCAAAAGCATGACTGAGAGGCCAATGGTTTTGTAATTTTGGGTTTTTCATTTTCATAAGTTGATGCATTATCAAAAAAAGGATGCAACACCTTTGGCAAACAGCAGTATGGCAATTGTTTTCACCATCGAAAAACCCAGGAATTCACTTTACTTGCATTGGATCAATGGTGATCAAGTTGGGGGGGCATGAACAAAAAATATGAATTATAGGAAGAATGCAGTCGTATTTTTTGGTCAAAAAGCTGGACTTATCGCCCATGGTTTACATCCATTTTGCGTCATGTTTGGTTATGAAGGATTTTAGAGATGGACATAGCCCAAATTTGTGGGTGGCACCTTTCCAAAAATGTGATGGACTGGCCAAAAAGAGTATGCTATTTATGGGTGTTTATCGAGAATTATTATGAAACTTGGAAAAATTTTCAAAAAGAATGGTTTTTCAACCGTCGAAGATGAATTATTATGAAACTTGAAAATGTTGTTTTGGCAAAAAAAGCATGGACTATAGCCCATGGTTTTGATCGATTTTGGGTGTTTTCACACCTTTTGGAAAAAATATGAATTATTATGAAATTGAAAATGGGTGTTTTTGGACCAAAAAGCATGGACTATAGCCATGGTTTTATCGATTTTGGGTTTTTCACACCTTTTCGAAAAAAATGAATTATTTATGAAAGGCCCCAAAAAACAAATGGGGTTTTTGGCAAAAGAGCATGGACGTATAGCCCATGGTTTGTAATCGATTTTGGGTGTTTTTCACAAACACCTTTCGAAAAATGTAATTATTTATGAAACTGAAAAATGGGTGATTTTAGCCAAAAAAGCATGGACTCCCTAGCCATGGTTTTGATCGATTTGGGGTGTTTTTCACACCTTTTCGAAAATATAGGAAGTATTTATGAAACTTCAAACATGTTTTTGGCCAAAAAAAGCATGGACTATAGGCCATGGTTTGACTGAACCTTTTCAAAAAAATGGATTATTATGAACTTGGTTTTTGGACAAAAAGCAGGACTATAGCCCTGGTTTTGATCATTTTGGGTGTTTTCACACCTTTTCGAAAAATGAATTATTTATGAAACTTGAAAAATGGGTGTTTTTGGCCAAAAAGCATGGACTATAGCCCATGGTTTTGATCGATTTTGGGTGTTTTTCACACTTTTCAAAAAAATATGAATTATATGAAACGAAAATGGGTGTTTTGGCAAAAAGCATGGCTAGCCATGGTTTGAATTTGGGTTTTTTCACACTTTTTAAAAAAAATGAATGAAGAACATTGGGTATTTTGAGCCAAAAGCATGGACTATAGCATGTTTGATCATTTGGGTCATTTTCACACCTTTCGAAAAATTGATATTTATGAAAACTTGAAAAATGGGTGTTTTTGGCAAAAAGCATGGACTATAGCCCATGGTTTTCGATTTTGGGTTTTTCACACTTTTAAAAATATGAATTTATGAAATGAAAAAGTTTTGGCCAAAAGCAGGACTATAGCCCATGGTTTTGATCGATTTTGGGTGTTTTTCACACCTTTTCAAAAAATGCATTATTTATGGAAGATGCAAAGTAAGTCATTTTTGACCATTTTTGGGTAAAAAGCATGGACTATAGCCCATGGTTTTGATCGATTGTGGGTGGTTTTCACACCTTTTCGAAAAATGTGAATATTTATGAAACTTGAAAAAATGGGTGTAATTGACCAAAAAGCATGGACTATAGCCCATGGTTTCGATCGATTTTGGGTGTTTTTCACACCTTCTCGAAAAATATGAAGTATTTATGAAACTTGAAAAATGTCTGTTTTTGGCCAAAAAGCATGGTTTTGATCGATTTTGGGTGTTTTTTCACGCCTTTTCGAAAAAAATGAATTATTTATGAAACTTGAAAAATGGGTGTTTTTGGACAAAAAGCATGGACTAGAGCCCATGGTTTTGAACGATTTTGGGTGTTTTTCACGCCTTTTCGAAAAAAATGAATTATTTATGAAACTTGAAAAATGGGTGTTTTTGGGCAAAAAGCATGGACTATACATGGTTTTGATCGATTTTGGGGGTTTTTCACGCCTTTTCGAAAAAAATGAATTATTTATAAAACTTGAAAAATGGGTGTTTTTGGACAAAAAGCATGGACTATAGCCCATGGTTTTGATCGATTTTGGGTCATTTTCACACCTTTTCAAAAATATGCATTATTTATGAAGGATGCAAAGTAAGTCATTTTTGACCATTTTTGGGTAAAAAGCATGGACTATAGCCCATGGTTTTGATCGATTTTGGGTGTTTTTCACACCTTTTCGAAAAAAATGAATTATTTATGAAACTTGAAAAATGGGTGTTTTTGGACAAAAATCATGGACTATAGCCCATGGTTTAAATCGATTTTGAGTGTTTTTCACGCCTTTTCGAAAAGATGAATTATTTATGAAACTTGAAAAATGGGTGTTTTTGGCCAAAAAGCATGGACTATAGCCCATGGTTTTGATCAATTTTGCGTCATTTTCACACCTTTTTAAAAAATATGCATTATTTATGAAGGATAACAATAATATTAGGTGTTTTTCGACCATTTTTGGCCAAAGAGCATGGAGTATAGCTGAATAGATTTTTATTAATATATTATTAATTATTATTTTCAACGATCATAATTTATTTGCAGCAGATTTTATTAAACACTGCCCTTCATATCCAATCATCTTGTTATCGATATCCTTGTCACTCACTCACTCACTCGTTACCGAGTCGTTAAGTAATGCTCCTAATAAGAACGATAGAGCTTTCTATTGTTCTGCGGCATATCGCTTGCCCCACATCAGAATTTTGAGATTTTCTACTGCGGGGGATGTATCAACCTAGGGAGAGATGTTTGTGAAAAAATATGAACTAAAAGTCGCTTCTTAAGACGTTTTCAACCAATCACAACACCCAAAAATGATAGAAAGAAAAAGCCTCAAATTTGTCATTTTTCCCACATAGAATTTCTGTCGTATTGAAGCACAGACGATTTAGAGGGATTTAAAGACTAAAAGGGTGTTTGTCAGTAGTTAAATATAACAAAAAATATACTTTTCCTCCATTTTTCTTGTTTCGACCAATAAGAAGATTGGTTTAAACAATACTAAAATTATCACCTCTTTTCTACATTCCATGCCGTTGAGTGCTATCGTTCTTATCTGCATCGTTACTTAAACACAAGACTGAAAGTTATGTCTTTACTGAGATAGCGTCGTATTTGAAACACTGAGAGTGATCGAAACCAAAGGTGCACTAGCTAATAACGGGTAAGGCTTCAGACCTTCACCATTATAGAACATATCTAGGACTTTTGAATTCTTATTAAATTAAGGTATTACAACTAGGTAAAGTCGCTATCATTTCTGCAAAATTTATTAAGAAGCTGAGACCGAAATGGTAGATGGGAAGTATGTTGTGGAACACATCGCTTGCACTTTGAATAGATTGCTAAAAATGAAAATCGTGGAATGTTCATACATTGTTGCACAAACAAAAAGCATGAAGGCTTTTAACACGTTTCATATCAACTGTGTATCTCAAATGATTGTGTCTAGTGATATAACACGTGGAATGTTCATACGTCCTTGTACTGACAAAAAGCATGGAGGCTTTTAACACGTTTCATATCAACTGTGTATCGTCCAATGAATGCGTCATCCCTCAGCATAACTTTCAGTCTCAGCTTCTGTGTTCGTTGTTTTGAACCCGTCAACGATTTTGAAATAGGGATTTTACAATAACTTACAAATTTCTCGCGCACTGATTGGTTATTTTTTATCATCAATGAGAGGACAGACAGATAAAGCTGACGTCAACCAGCGGGCGCGCTCTTTCCGTTGAATGTTTTGATCGCTAAAAATGTGAAGTTTATATCGTTTATATCTCGGCTACGCCTCGTGAATCCACACTACTTTGACAATGTGATGACGCAATTTATTGTCAACAAGAGGATAGACATATAAAAAACTGATGTCTGTTTGTTAAGTAACCTAAAATGTCCTTTCAAATTTGCAGATAAATAGTGTGAAATGTCACACCTAAGGTGTTAAAAATGTTAGTGGATTCAAACAGTCTTTTCTCACTTATTGTGAACTGTTCAATAAGCCTGAAGCGAGATGACCACGAGTCTCTAGACCATAATAGTTTTAAAATTCTTTGATATTGAAATTTTTGACTCCTTAGAGAATACAAGAACAATAATCATAATTAAAGAACAAAAGCAGTGTGAAAAGGGTTATGGTCTAGAGACGGGGGTAAAACGTCATCTCGCTTCAGGCTTATATTGCATCATAGTTAATAGAGGGAAATGGTTAGGAAACCTATTGTTATCAGGTCTTTGTTCGCTTTTGATGTTGAACCGGTCTTGACGGTGCACAAAGTTTGTTTTATGCTCTTCCGAAATTGCAAAATAAGTAAACATAAACTTAGTCTATGGGATTATTGTAAGGAATATTCAAATATCTTTTATAAATCTTTAAGTATTTCGAACTAGCAGCCAAAAGAAAGATTTTGGTCTGTTCACTCAGCCATTGCCAACAATGGTAAAACAAAGGATTGTGCACCGTCACGCTTGAAAAAAGTGAACAATAACCTATAACAATAGGTTTCATAACCATTCCCCTCTATTAACTATGATTGCATGGATATAAATGGTACACTGGTTTGTGTAAATAGTATATCCACTTGGATAATCCTTGTTTTCGAAATATTGTAGGGAAAAAGATGGATTCATGGAATGAGCCACTTGTGCTTCAGTTGGGGGTATTCATTGGTTGCGAGTCCCCTAGGCCATAGTTACCGTTGCTATGTCCCACAATCTCCGGTAACAAATTGGCTAGTATATATCTCGATATTTAAAGCTTTGATCGTGGAAAATGAATTAAAAATTGTTTCTATTCAGTTTACTGTCCTTTGTAAATAAAATAAAATTGTCTTATAATTGTTGTTTTGGGGACAATGTTAAAATCTTTCTCGGTAAACTGCTGCAACGGTGTTTGGGTCAGTATTGTCTGCGTTGGAGCCATGAATATACCTTTCCCGAATTCGCTTGACTGATCACGAAACAATGCGTTCAAGTCGAGGTTGAACTTGATGAATAAAAGAATCAAGTTCAGTCTCGGCTTCAAACCTTTGTTTCGTGGTCAGTCAAGCGAATTCGGGAAAGGTCTAATGTGTCATACATCAAATCACTGCATTCAAAATTTCATTTACTTGAAAATATATCGAGTATATACGAAATGCCTAATTTCCTGGATCATGCAGAGCTCAGCGTTAATAAGAATGCTCCCAAGATGCCTGAATCTGCCCTTTTAGTATATACTTTCTTCTGTCGTATTTAGGGAAGATCTCTTCAGTAAGAAGTTCATGACCCTCCTATAAAGTACACAAGGAAACAGCTTTTGCCAAAATAAGGTTTGAACGCCAAAAAAATTTCAAATTCTTAATGACCCTCCCCTCTGTAGCCCCAGCATTTCCCCCTCCTTAATAAAAAACTTACCTTTCCTTAATCAATAGGGTTCCATTACGATAACAAGCTATCCCAAATTGAGAAAACGTCGGGTTCAAAAGGACCTAAACTGACATATCCTGGGCGTCAGCGGAGTGTGCAAAGTTTATATCAAAAGAAAACATTTCCAAAATCATTTACATGTGAATAGTGTAGTAGTATGGGTACAGTATTTTTGTATTTAACAATTTCTTTGAGGAGATATAAACATTTGAAATATCAATATGCAAATGAGATGACGTAAATTCAAGACTAATTTATTATACAAAAATGCTGTTGTGGAAAGTACTGCTGTTTTTGGTTATTTGCAAATCATCCTTATAACTGAAATATATGACTTTGTACCCTTTTAGGTTATTTCACTTCAGAACACTTGTCGTTAATCACAATGCAAAATGTAACACACTCATCTCATTAGCATATTGATATTTCAAATGTTTGAACAGAGAAAACCACATACAAGACTACTGCAACCACACTAATACACTGTTCACATATAAATGATTTTGAAAATAAGAGTGACAAAATGCTTTGTTCAGTGACTTCAAAGTTAGAGAGTTGCAAAACTGCATAATATTAGCCTCATTAACTGTTTACCCAGAACACCTTTCGATCTTAGTTTTGATGATTCAACCTTTTCGAGCCGACGTTTATTTTTCCTTCGATTTGGTGTATACAGACAAGTTCAGACCAATTGTCATTTGGTATGGACTCGCCTTTATGAAATCCATCTGTTAGGTATGCCAATGTATCTAATGAATGTTGATATATGGTCGATTTGGATCCAACTGCTGTAAATAGAACACACGTGAAATTCTTTGCTTTATCTTGGTTCCTTGAATCGACTATCCATTCGTACGTTACTGTCTAGGACTCAAATATATACAGAAGACAGAGTATAAATATGATTGTCGCAAAAAAACCATCATTTGTCGTCGTTATCCCAAGACCGATAAGAACAATATCTATTATTTACATGGACTATGATACAAGTTAAACTTTCGTTAGAAAAAATTTGAAAACTATATTGGGCGTGTTTTTTTATGCAGTCTTTTGTCTTTTACGAGGAGGGCCTATGCAAGGGGTCTGGGTAGAAGCTAAAAATGACTTGAATATTTCAGCGATTAGATGAGCCTGGTCGCACAGCAGAGTTTTCCAACCAGTAGATTCCATGACTTCTGCAGCATGACTGGACAAAATAGATGAAACAAAAAAGAAGTATTTAGTGTAAGTTACGGCATTACTAGGTTTCAATCAGCTGAGCAAAAATCTTTAAATCTCATTATATACTCTCTAAATGGTGGTCAAACACTGACAACCATGTGCTGCCAGCAAGAAAGAATTGAAAAGATAGTATTCGCTGACAGATGACGCGAAGTAAACAGTTATGTCGAGGATAACAACAACAAAAAACATGTGGTTCTGCGGATGCGTATTCCGCACGAGACATGAAATGGCGTAAAATGAAAACCAGCAGTTAGAAACCATTTTCATTGTTTATGTGACCCAACTAGCTTTAATTCGAGACGTCTGGGCTTTTGGTTTCCGTCAATTAAACTTGTAACGGTCCAAGCAGGTCCACAACAGCCCTTAGCCGCAAAGGAATTGAACTTCAAACTACTTTGTTGTATAAAACATGGATATATGCAGTATGTTTTTGACCGATGAAAGCCAAATACCCCAACATCTTGGTCGCGTAATTACAAAAAATGGGTGTAAGCACAAAGGGACAGGAACCCCATAATATACCCAAGATATCCAGAAGGATTGGAATAACTGAAGGAAAATTATGCGATTTACATGAACATGTGAACTCTGTGTCTGCGAGCTGCAGACGCTGAAATTTGGGTTTTCGCTAACCGTTAATCAAAACTAATCAGTCGGTAACTTTCATATTTTTGACTGGCGGCAGCGAAAAACCAATTTCAGCGTCAAATCGTGGCATGTTTATGAAAATTGCAGTAATGAGGATGAACTAAGACAAGAATATAAATAAGGTGAGGAGATTCCTACCTATTGATAAAGTCAAGGGATTGTCCTTTCAGTTGCTTTGCGCTATGCATATCAGCTAAGATGAGTATATCACATACATTATCCACTGTTAGATTATTACATAATGCCTCTTCGCACATTACTTTCAACCGTTCGAGGTCATACTGCAAGAGAAAATGAATGAACCTAAATATAATCGCAGTGAAAGATGAGCGAAGGTCGTGGCTTTTGCTAAGGATCGAAGTCAGTGTAAAAAAAAAACACGCGTGCAATCATCATTACCATCGACACGTTCAAAAAAGTTAAATTAACAGCCAATGAGTCGCCGGTCATGATCAAAGGCTAAATTAGTTTTAGCTTGGCAATACCTGATTTCTGACTAAACGTTACTGGTCAAAATGACCGGTAAGGCAAGAATGACCGGTAAGGCAAGAATGACCAGTAAGGCAAGGATGACCGGTAAGGCAAGAATGACCAGTAAGGCAAGAATGACCAGTAAGGCAAGAATGACCGGTAAGGCAAGAATGACCGGTAAGGCAAGAATGACCAGTAAGGCAAGAATGACCGGTAAGGCAAGAATGACCAGTAAGGCAAGAATGACCGGTAAGGCAAGAATGACCGGTAAGGCAAGAATGACCGGTAAGGCAAGAATGACCAGTAAGGCAAGAATGACCAGTAAGGCAAGAATGACCGGGAAGGCAAGAATGACCGGTAAGGCAAGAATGACCGGTAAGGCAAGAATGACCGGTAAGGCAAGAATGACCGGTAAGGCAAGAATGACCAGTAAGGCAAGAATGACCGGTAAGGCAAGAATGACCGGTAAGGCAAGAATGACCGGTAAGGCAAGAATGACCAGTAAGGCAAGAATGACCGGTAAGGCAAGAATGACCGGTAAGGCAAGAATGACCGGTAAGGCAAGAATGACCAGTAAGGCAAGAATGACCGGTAAGGCAAGAATGACCGGTAAGGCAAGAATGACCGGTAAGGCAAGAATGACCGGTAAGGCAAGAATGACCGGTAAGGCAAGAATGACCGGTAAGGCAAGAATGACCGGTAAGGCAAGAATGACCGGTAAGGCAAGAATGACCGGTAAGGCAAGAATGACCGGTAAGGCAAGAATGACCGGTAAGGCAAGAATTTGACCAGACAAGTCCCAGTTCTGGCTAGACATTGTCACAGATGTCTGGCCATTATTTTACAGTAACCCCTGTCGTCGATAACACCTTCTTTATCATCAGCATTAAGATCCTTCTCCTCCTTCTCTTTATCCTTCTCGTTCTTCATCATTACCATCATCATCATTACCGTCATTTCCATCATCACTATAATCATCTTCATTACTATCTTCATATTATCATCATCATTACCATCACCATCTTCATCTTCAACACTATCATAAGCGTCATCACCATCTTCATCATCTTCAACACATCTTCACCATCACCATCTTCATCACCATCTTCATCATCATCATCATTAACGTCATCATCACCATCTTCATCACCATCATCACAATCTTTATTATCATCATCACCATCATCGTCACCATCTTTATCACCATCATCATTAATGTCATCATCACCATCTTCATCACCATCATCACAATCTTTATCATCATCATCGCCATCACCATCATGTCACCATCTTCATCATCATCATAACCATCTTCACCACCATATGCATCAACATCATAATCCTCTGCATTAAATCATCATCGCACAGGAAGAGGATTATTTGAAGCGAAGCAGGGGTGGTGTGCGCTGCTAATACACCACCTCTCACCAATGCGACCCAGGTTCGATTCCAGGGCTCGGTGACTTACGTGCGTAGACTTGTTTTGGGCTCTTTTGTGTTATTCTCGTCACCACCAGCACCAGCATCATTACTAGCTCTATCAATCAACAGCTAAACATTCAACTTACTTTATCAGCAGCAGCAAGCAAATAATCCGCCATCCCTTGTATCTGTGGTGAATTTCCAGTGTATACGAATTTTAACATCTCGTTGAACACATCGGGATCAATGTCAGATATTTCGACTCTTCCCTTACGGCTTTCTTTCATTTCGTGTTCAAACATGGCATTAAAAACCGGTGATCTTGCTGCTAGGATGGCTTTATGTGCATAGAACTCCCGTCCATCGACTACTAAGACTGTGTCACTGAATGACCCATTATTCAAAAGTTTCTCCATGTCAGATGACAGCTTGCAATCTGGGACTTTTAACGCTGAAGAATGTGATGAACCAGACACGTTTACGGAATCTCCTTCTACGCTAACCTGTTTGGAATTAAAGTGTGTCGTCAGGACCATACGCCTTTTTTCGAGTTAAATAAACACGACGCATTATGATCTAGGATTGAGTGCAAACAGCTTGATATGCACCGAATCGAAATATGGCGATTGATAGACCTATCCCGAATTCGCTTGACTGACCACGAAACAATGGTTTGAAGTCGAGACTGAACTTGATTCTTTTATTCATCAAGTTCAAACTCGACTTCAAACCATTGTTTCGTGTCCAGTCAAGCGAATAGCGCAGCGCACTGATTCTAAAAATAGCTTAAAGATTCGGACAAACATTGCATTCTGTTTAACCGCTTCGAGGAATATACGAACCGATTTTATTATTTTTACTAACAGTTACAATAATAACCCACGTAAACTAAGATCAACTGCGATCGGCTGTGTAAATTAACTGCTGAAAGTAAACTTGCAAGTTTGTTTGTACGAATTTCGCCTTTGTCTTCGTTTCTATGACGTCACGGTTGCGCTGCGCTATTCGGGATAGGTCTATTTGAGTAACAATCGTTCCGTGCACTGACTAGCAACGGACTAGCCTCGTGTTCACGCGAAAACATAAAAGCGTATTCACATGTGTAAAAGGCTTTGTCAGTAGCTAGTCAGTGCAAAACGATAGTTTTTTAAATTGGTCTCCATATTTTGATTCGGCGTATATAACGCGTGATGAATAAAAAATGTTTGTGGCGAAGCTACACCACAATGCATCATGTTCGCTAGTCAGAACTTTTGATCTCGAAAGTCTATTATATTAATGACTAAAACAGAACGTGGAAAACAACGTTTCATGTCATTGCCATGAAATTTCACTCAATAGACCTTTTTCAAGTTCCAAATTACCGCTGTGTTTCTTGATTACAGACTCATTCACTCAGGGTTAGCCTGGAATCAGTGTCTAATTACTCACAACAAATCGAAAATGTTCTATTCAATGACCTCAAAATCAATTTGTTGTAACTAACGTCCATTTTTTGGCACTCTAAAAAGTAGGGGCTGATGATGGAATCGAGAGAAGATTAGCATGCATAAGACTAAGATTGTAAATGGAGTCAAGACCCCTCCCTTTTCTCAATTATTCATACTTTTCTACTTAATTTGATTTTTAGACTTTGAAATGCACATTTGAAAATTTTGATATCGATATTTGCGCAAAATAAATTAATACATTATCATACATTAAATAATATTCACGGTCCCAGTAATATTAGTTCTACAGATTCATACCTCACAAAAAAGGGTTAAAGTATCATTTGGTAATAATCCATTAGCTTCATCCATTAGAAAATCTCTTCTGATGAACTTCTTGAATCCCCAGTCCTTTCCTTGGACAAATCTGTACGCTCTTTGGCTCTCTGAAAAGTTGATAATACACACTATTATCAGTCCAAACCAAACACTTATTCAAACCCTGACACTACCTCACAGCTAAACTAAATCAGGGTGTGGTTAACTGCCACATTGAACTGGGATTTATTCTGTTGTGGTTTGCAAGGGAAAAAAACTCTTTAAAGGAGAGACACACCACAAGGTGACTCCAACACAATACTTCCTTTTACAGTTCCCAACGAAATCTTGAAAGGCACTATTGCATAACTGGCTCATATTTTGTCAAAACCACTCAGATATTTTTAAATAAATTTAGCGCACGTAGTAGCTTAATCAAATAGTCTCTTAACGGTGTGTTCCAAATTTTATTTGTGAGTCTCGTTTGTGGTCGGATCAATTTTCGAACAGCGATTATTCACAATGATGCACTCCTGTTTGCTAAGAAATCAACTAATTTCTATGAAACTTTAGATTCAAGGCAAAATTGATTGTCATAATTCTGCCCGCCAAGTTTGGAAAAAATATATCGTTCGGAAATAGGCAAAAAAACTATGCATAAAAACAATCGCTGGATTTTAAGAACATCCTGGATTGGTCCCTGGATCTGTTTCCATACACAGGTAGTATTAAAGGTGTGAGAATATTCTTGATTTGCTGAATGGTTGAGCCTTATTAATGTATACTTAATTTTATTGCTTTGGTTAGAATGTTCTAATGTAATGTTTTATGTTACTTACCCATTGCTTTTGTTTCCTCTCTGTTGGCATTCAGAATAGAGAATTTAAACTTTGCCCTGACTTCACTTTTATTGCATAATAAAAGTAAAAGGTACAGGGAAAGATAATCCTTGCTTTCTTCGTCAAGACCTCTGGGATTAACACGTAAACACCTGTTGGTCGAGCAGAATAAGGAACGTAAAGGAATGAAAAGAAGAACAAAAGAGATGAAAGAAAATAAAGTTAGTAACAGAAATTGTTTGCTCCAAAAAAAGTATGGGATGAAAGTAAATTGGGAGATAAAAGTTGAAAAGGAAGGGATGAGAAAAGAAGATAAAGGTAAAGATATGGGAAATATGGGAAGGAAAGGGAAGAGAAAAGGATGGAAAGACATAATCTTAGTGGAAAGAAAAATATTGGCTGAGAAAAATAAAAAAGGGAAAGACAAAGTAAAGATGGGAAAGGAAAAGAAAAAGAAGAAAAGGGAAAAGAGATGAATAGAAAATAAAAGAGGAAGAAAATAACAAATAAGATTAGAAAAAAAAACTAACAAGGAAAGAAATGATAACATCAAAAAACTAACCATTTCATTTTATCATTAGCTCCAGCAGAGAATGTCGAACTTTTTAATGTCTCTCCCATTTCTTCTCGGCAAAAGCTAAAATTATTTATTGTCCACATATATGAAAATTTAATGACTTTTATCTGAGTGTAACACCAGTTTTCAGCGACTGGCGTAGATGACATCCTAGTAGCAGACAGCGTGCAGGCTGCTTCAGCCAGGTTTACACTGAAAAAAGAATGACAAAAGCAACAAATATTTAAACAAAAATACAAATCATGAAGATAAATACTTAGGTAGTTTCAGGAGACTTCTTACTCTTGGGCATAAAGTTTTATTTTGCATTTCTGACCATGCACCATTTTCTACAATTTGTTTGTTTGAATGGTATTGACATTCATGTATCATGTATAAAATAAAGAAATTATACAATAGGATACTGGACTTAAATGAGAAAACATTAGGCCATACATGTAGCTAAAGTGGTCAATTGCAGCTTGATGGGCAACCATTACTTTGCATTCCTTAGCCTTGATTGTGTGTATATTCATTAAAGTTTACTTCTATTAGAATAAAATGTGACGTGTTAATAGTAAACACTTCCATTCACATAGGACACAGTTCCCAATGGAAATTGAACCCAGATTGCATTGGTGAAGGCGAAACACTATGCCAACTGTGCCTCTCATAAACGAGAATGTTGGCTACATAACAATGAATGTTAACTTGTGTTTCCAAACTAGTTTCAATGACGTCACAGACTCCAAAAAATAATCGTAAAAATATCATACTTGGTCCTGAATATCGAGAAAACACTACAGTGATTATTGGACCTTTAAAGAGTATTCTTAGGAAGTTTCAGCTGATACCAAGTTTGAGTGATTTTTGTCAGAGTAGCACTTTAACATATGAATGTATATAGATAAATATAAAGAATGAGCTATTGACTTGTAGACTATTCTTGCTTCAGGTCTAATCGTTATCGATTATTCAAGAGCACATGTATTTGTTATGACTTATTCCAAAAGTTCCAAAAAAATATACCCTTCAAAATAATTAGTATTTTAAGGGATAATTGTAGGCTTATAGTAGACTTAATAATTTCAGCTGCAGTATCCATGTAGCTCTCCAGGATACCAAAGGGTTTCAATTTTTAACACATGCAAAAAAGTCTTCGATTATTAACTAACTTAATCCCATGGAGCTGAGTTGAACATTTATACATCCTAAAATATAGAAAACTACCCATTAAGTTAGGAGCCAATGAGGGAAATTGTAACTAACACTTTTTATACTTTAAAAAGTTTAAATTCATCAAGAGATAACTAAAAGCCAACAAGGTCTGAGGGTATTTTTCTGGGTTCTCCAGTTTCCATCCCTCTGCACAACTTACTGAACAGTAAAACACTAAGTTTGGGATACTCTGACTTTGATCAGCCCATAGGGTTCAAATGGAGTAATTGTGATGAAGGTAATAATTGAGGCCACGTTCAATACAAATTTTTATGCAATTGTTTTAAAATCCATTTACAAGTAGAATTTCTATTACTCCCTCACTGATACCCTTATGAACTCTAGTCTTAATGGTCTATCACAAATGCCACCACTCCTATTGGCTGTCAGCTACTAGTCATCTATTAGTGATAGACCCACGCTGGTTTTTAAAACCAAAATGATTACAGCTCACACAGGGCATAAATGACCTCAAAATCGGCATGTTTGGGGTAGTTTTCAATTTACAAGTCAGATATTCATCAAACTTGGAAAGAATATCAGGGTTGACCAGATGGATTAAAATAAGTAGTTTTTAGTGTTACTGTTGTAGGTATGATGTAATAATGATGTCATTATATCGTTTTCCAATAGTTTTTATATAATTTTAACCGGATTCATCCTTTGTGAAATATGTGTTTTAGATGCTTCTTGATATAACCAAAACGGTTTTGAAAACTGTATCTCATCTGTATTTTCAGATGTTTTTGAAGAGCAACACTGCTTTAGTCACCCGTTCTGGACAACTTTAATTTTAATAGTATTTTAAAATTCAAGATGATGTCAAATTGGGTGACATCACAAAATCCTTTCCCATAAACATTGAAATGCTTTATAACACTCTCAATCCGACTAAGTCAAGTAATAAAGACAGCGATTAATGATAAGAAATAATTATCATAAAAGGAGATGCTGAATGTGATAATGAAATGTCGTAACATTTTAAAAATAAATTGTTTTATAAACTCTCACTTCCCCAATAATATATGAAAATTTCAGCTTAGTTGGACACTGAATGATTACTTTGTAAAATGCCCTTTCAACCTAATTTTAGAATTTTATATATTTTTTTATTTCAACCAATAGTAGGACTAAAAGTATCTAACCTCTACTTCCCCTCATGATTCATGTGTTTGGCATTTGACCTCATAGAGGCTAATGACTAGTAGACCATGATGGCAAAAGGTCTATGTATGTTAATTAGAAGACTCCCCACTATTTTTGGCTACTTTAGTCTGGAGTCAGGCTTAATGAGTTGTACTGTATGTTCCTCCATCTTAACATGGACTACCCTCTCAAAAAGTAAGTTAGCTTATATGATGGTGATTATGGCATTCAAATGCCCCTGCCAAAAGGTCAACCTTATTGGTACAGGAACATTCAGGATACAGTACCATCCACACATACAAGATATTAAGAAATATATATATATATATATATTATTTAGCAATTATTCGCCAAAGATGAAGGGAATATCGGGGAATATTTACAGAGATGTGAGTTTTCGAGTGGCAAGGTAAATATTCCCTGATATTCACCGAGTCTGAGGCAACAAATTCACGCAAAACTTTTAGCAAAACATTTAGGCCATACTTCGTTGCCTTTTTAGTATTGATAGGAATGGCATTTACTTTCTATAGTTTCCAAATTCCTCATCTGAAATTGTGGCGAAACGATTGCCGGTAGATGCCATTTTGTTGCCGAATCAATTTTCTAAGATTCAGAGGTGAATATCTTACAATATTCACCTCCAATTAACCAATGAGCGCACATGTTCTTGGAAAGTACACAAGTTGGTATATGCTAAAAGTATACATAACATTTGTATATTTATTTTGAAGTTGTTAGTCCAAGCCGGAAAGAGTAGTTAAAGGTGCTAGGGTTTATCCAAATCCCCTGAACTGCAATCAAACATGCTAAATGACAGCTACAATCTTCTAATTAGTCAAACCTTGAATTATAATTAAAAAAATCACGTGTTGCTAAAAGGCTTTGTGCAGTGCAAGTGCTTCGCTCCAAGTCATAAAAAACCTTGCATTTAGCTAGGATAACAACCCTAGAACAAATCTTAGATCTGACCTAGGCAACGAAAGTCAGGTCCGCAAATTCATATTAAAGTACTATATGTTTATCTCATTTTTTGTACATGTCTAATGAATGAATAGGTCGAATCACACAAAAACAATTTCTTGATATGGAATCAAATGACCCACTTTTGCGGAGAGTTGAATGATTTTAATGTTTGGGCAAACAGTAGGGGAATGCCATGAAATGCCCAATTTACAAATCACACTTTCAACAATAATTTATTTAGCACAACATAACTGGGTCCTTTGTGAAATGTTTAATTATTGAATTCGAAAATATTAAACCCTGTTAGTAAAACAAGCAAGATTAAGGAAATTTCTAGAGAATAGTCTATTTATATCAAGAGCTTCGGGATGAACTGGACAGAGTAAAGAAGGTCCCCTGAATTTTTTTTTGTTTCTGAATCGTGTTTTTATTTGGCTCTAACGCGTGACTTAGAATAACGTTATAGTCCGTTCCACACTTGGAACAAACCATTATATTTCGTTCAATACAACGGTTTCGGATATATAACGCGTATAAAAACGTTGAGATATCGAAACACCATCGATCTACGGATCCAAGTAAGCGAAAGTAAACGTGGAGCGACAAGTATAGCGAAACAAAGAACAGAAAAATTCCTCTAACATCAGGTCGCTCACGCGCGCCTTCATCACAGACACAAGTCACCGTCTCGCGCTGAAAAGTAAAAAATATTTCTAACCTACCGAAATTCCTTAACACGACTCTCTGGACGTTATTCTGGCCCACTTGTAACCTTGCACAATAAAACGGGACAAAGACTGAGGATTTTGAATCAGCGAAGACTCGCCAGCCAATTATAAGCCAAACTCACTCTTCAACCGGAACTCGCTTGGCGAAATGTGATTTCTGGTGATGCAGTCGCTCATGTGGACTTCAAGCGCTTAAAAAGATACCAAATAAATGAAACTAACCCTTCTTACCTCGCTTATGGATTCGAATAAGACAAGGCTACGAGTCTCGGTTGAGACTGTTTTCCTCTTATGATTGATTCTCGCAGAATCAGCGGATCAAAAACCCACTCTTTACTGATTCTGAAGCGAAGTAGTGGTTTTGTGTTTATTAAGAGAGAAAGTAAACGCGGTTGTGATTGGCTTATCAGTCATAAAATAGTACACGAACTATGATTGGATCATTTAGTTCTATATTCATGTTAGCTGGTTTGATATAAACATTAATTTTATTGGTTACTTTAGAGACAAAAAAGAAGATTTTTGATTGGTTAGCTTCTATGATTTAGTAGGATACTTTTGATTGGTTCTAACAAAAGTATTAGGAATAAAAGAGCATTTAATTGGAGGTTTCTATCGTTGTTATCAATTGGTTAAAGCTTTTTATTTCTAACATAATTTCTGATTGGCTGTTGTGTAGATCGTGATGTCATCCCAGTCGAAGGAGCCATGTTGTAATTTATTTGCAGAGACGTGAATATTGAATGGTGTACGTATATTGCGTCCTTCAAAAGACGATAAAATGTGACTAAACCAGTCCCAAATTTAGCGACACTATACAAGGCTACTAAACGTAGAGGAAAATGGCTACTCCACCGTCTCGATTGGCATTTAGCTGCTATAAACAAGCTCTAATAGCCCTCAATGTCATGTATTTGGTAAGGAATTGTATTAACTTACAGCTACTACCTTTTGATTTTTTAAGCTCAAATATTAAGCCAAGCTGATATACATTTTTCCTATTGAATCTGCAACAGCTTGTATTATTTTACAGCATTACGTAATGCTCGATTGCTTCCTTGTGAATCTATTTCATACATGTTAGCTTTAATGTTTAACACACCGTGCAAGAGTTCTCTATAAGCTTATAGTTCACTCTATAAGCTTATTAATATACACAAATACAAAACAATATAACCTTATTATTCATTCATTTCTACGTGGCTCCTTTGAAACCATTGATGCGCTGATTATATACACCTAGCGAAATAACTTCAGCTCACAGTATGTTCATACATAAAAAAAAGACAACAGGGCCCTTACAAAAGTGCTCAATATTTACTATACTTTACTTACTTCCAACACATGTCCATTTTCAGGTATAGCATTTACACATGTGTATTTGTCTTGGCTGTTAGTCAACAGCAAAAGCAAAAACCGTCAAAAAAAGTTGTTTTAGAAGGGCTCAGCCCCCATTACTTTTCAGTTTAGTTTCAAATTCCCTGTTTGTGTTTTGTTTGATTACTTTCAGCCCCCAGCCCATCTTTATTTATTTCTGCAGCTGCTACCACTGGGAAAAAGGCAATATTTTTTTGAACAAATCACAGCTCAAGACTGATATTGCTTTGCAACCAATCAAAATGCATTGCACCCTCCAGACAAACCATAAATATTTCAAAGCCATATGCTACATAAGCTGTAACTTATTTTTGGGATAAATAATTACAGCGTGAAACAAAAATCTAATTATTTAATTATTAAAATACTATATCAAAATATAAGAAAGAGAACATGAGAAAATAAACAGTGTCTTCGTTAATGGCATTTTTACTATTTACTACTTCATGAATATTTACAATTATGTTGCTTTCCACATTTAGTAACCATGGTAACTCTGGCATGGCAAATTGTCCATTGTTTTCACTTCAATCTATCAAATCTAGATTGGTCTAGTCTAAAAACTAACCTATTAAGTAAAGATTTAGCTTTATAGACAAGTTATTTTTAGCAGAGGTGAATAGAGTTACTAAACGTTGAATTAAAGTTTTTTATTTTTTTCTGTCAATCTTATCTGGTTTGTACTTCTTTGATGCTTGTTCATGAATGACTCAAATCCAGGCCTTTCTATTATATGCACATTAATTGTATACACTCAATTGAAGAATCATTGTCGGGTTCAGAAACATAGAACATAGAAGCTCAGACCAAATTGGCACATGGGAAATCACATGATCATATTATAATTTATTCATTTACGCCATCCATGCAGTCGTTAGTTTAGAATGCCAAACGCGTATAAAAACAGTGGATGATGCCACCAGTCGCCAGTCACGGCATGCAACTAATTAACGTACTTCCCAGGTGCCATTTCGGTCTCAGCTTCTATGTTCTATGTTTCTGAACCTGACAACGATTCTTCAATTGAGTGTACGTACTTGTTGATATCATTAAATATGTACATATTTGTGGAAATACTGTCTTTATTTGTGGATATTTGTTCAAAATGTGATGACCAAGCATGACAATCCAAGTTTAAAGTGAAGACTGTTATTTTGTTATTTTTTAAAAATTATTTTAATAGATTGGTTGTAATGTTTTCCCATTTTATACCACATATCATTCCCTAGCAGGGGCGGATACAGGATTTTAGGAACAGGGGTGCATAATCCTATTTTAAAAGTTTTTACAAATTTTTTAATTCCCCATTAGAGTTATTCATTTAAGGTATCAGGGTACCCCAAAATTGCTCAAAAGTATTGATTTTTACATTTTTACAATTTGCGGTAAAATATATCCTTTGATTTTCTTCCAAAAAATTTTCGATAGTTATTTTTAATAATGTCAACGAAGGCGCTTCCGCTCAGTCAGAAACATTTTTGCGTTTTCTCGGAAGTGATTTTGGGTTTAGTTACCCGTACATTTTGAGTTCCTTGTCGAAGGGAATTTAACCGATTTATCTGAAATTTTGCAGAAGTCATCTTAGATAGTTATTCTTCAAAAGTGTGTCTCCGATTGTTGATTTTTTTCATTATTTTTAAAGGTATCATCGATTTTGTATCGGATACAGCTATTTTAGCGGTGTTGTAACTTTAGGATCATATAGCAGAGCAACGCAACAATTTATCATTCAGTTAAAACATTTAAGCCGTTTGCGCGATATATAATCAGATTCTCACGAAAAAAAATCCCTCTGGAACCCAGGTATCACAAAGCAGTAGATTCTTACAAAATAATATGAATTTTCACACAGCAATTTGTTCTTTTTTTTTCCAGGTTGTTGGGCTTGTTCTCATTACTGTTCCACTTTACACAAAGGTTGTTGCAATTTTTACAAGCTGGTCCATCATTGGTGGAGTTATAACTTGTGGTGTCTTTATTCTGCTCTTGGCACTGGCAGGATTATTTGGAACATGTCGGCACCACCAAATAATTCTATTTTTTGTATCCTACAATCATAACATTTGATTTTTTAAACTAAACTTTTTAATTCCAGTTTGAAAATCTCGTCAAGATTATGGTAAGAGTAGTATAGTAGTATAGACCTCTTGCATGTGACATCAAAGCAGCTCGACCTCGCGGACAAAACAAAAGAATTCCAATCTTCTGACAAATAGAAACTATTGTTTTGTCCCCCAGATTGAGCTGCATTCCAATGGTCTCTGTAGAAGATCAGCAGCCCACTGTTTTCTTATTTCCATGCCTTAACATCATTCCAGTATATGATTATACTTGTCATAATCTTTATTATCTTGTTCTCGATATCCATTGGGGCATTGTCCATAAGTACATCACAAGAAGACACCTTATTGAAAAATGCTTGGAGTCACCTAAGTATAAAAACCAAGTCAGAAATTCAACGTAATGGTCAGTGCTGTGGCTTTGAAGACAAGAATCAGACAACTGGACCTCTTGGACATCCTCCATGCAATGATGTAAATATCATGAACATGCTCTTGCAATAGATCTCCTTGGCTCAGGAGTAATGTTTTCCCATTTTAGAACATATGTCTTTCCCCTGATAATATAAATCTTTGTTTGAGTATTTATATTCATTGGTCTTCTCATGCGTTCCAACACATAGTCTGAAATGAGAAAACATTACACCTGAGCCAAGGTCTAGGTCTTAGATGACACCACTTGAAAAGTCCACAGCTGATGGCCAGGTTTTTGGTAATAGGCTGGTTAGATTGCTGCTTCATTGTCCCTGCAAAAGATTTACTATTAATATTAATAATGATTTATTTTTATTTTTTTTCCATAAGATAAGCGGTTGTAAAAACTCAACATTATCATCAGACTGCAAAACTTGCTCTGGGTTCTTACAGTCTAAAGGTCTTGATCAGTTAAAAAAATCTGTCGGTGGAGTTGGACTTTTTTTTAGTTTTACATTGGTAAGTACTGTAGCATATAAATCTTTTCCAAAGAGGATGATATATATAATAACTCCTGTTAGGTTTGAAAACCAAAACAAAAAAACACACATTATTTCAATAAATTTTGTGATATTTTGTATCAATTTATTTGATTGATAAGTAATGATAAAAGGGTTAATTGTACACCATGAAAAGATGAAAAAGTTGATGTTTCGGACGTTGGTCCTTCGTCTTTTACTCTGACGAAGGACTAGTGTCCAAAACGTCTGTAAGTTTTTCATCTTTTCATGGTGTATAATTTACCCTTTTATTATTACTGTTTCATTAGAAACACCAATGCAGCTCACATTAGTTTTTAGCTAGTTATCTATTCTGATTGATAAGTAGGTAATACTACAACAACTAGACCTCTCACTCTCATGGTCTACTAGTCTATAGCCCTTTCTGCCTTTGGTTTTATGGGCTATTGACTCATAGACCAGTTCAGCTGCAGGTCTAATTATTTAATTAGCTTTGTCTGATTTATAGTTTTATTACAAATTTTTTTTTTGGAATGACAGATCTACGATGTAAGGGGTGCAGGAAGAGCCATGCAATCCTCCCTCTTTTCAAAGTTAGATATAACATCACATTGATTTTTATAAATTTCAAACCAGAAATGTTCGTTATGGTTCTGTTATAATGAGGAGGAAACAATGAAGACTGTGAAATTATGGGGACTATTTACTCTGGTTCTTGAATTACAGTCGAGTTAATTAAGAAACTTGATAATTTCCATCCACCTTTTTCCTAATATTTTTTATGGATTTCTGCATGAGATTTACATTGATCAAACTAAAAGATATACAGACGTAACTCATAAAATGTATTGATCTTTACTTGCTTGCAGTTTGCTGGAGTATACCTGGCTTTCAAGTTTAGACATCTCAAAGATCCCAGAGCCAATCCTGGGGCATTTTTGTAGTATACATTATTTCTTAGACCAAGGGATTACAAAGTACACCCTAAATATCATCACCAGCTATGTTTACTTTTCAGTTACATTCAAGAGGTTGAACCCTTTTTATGGGTAATTTTTGGCTGCATGCCCTCCTGGTACTGGGAATGAAAAGAGAATGATTGTATTAGGTAGTATGATCTGAAAATTTGAAAGTACATGTATTACCACAGGTAGTTTAACCACTGTTTGTGGCAGCCATCTATGAAATAACAAAAGATGTTATTCTTACAAGATATATAAACCAATTCCTCTAGTTCTTTTTGATAGTTGAGTATATGAAATTTTGCTCCAGAAATAAGAAAGCTTATGGAGGTGTATCCAAGATTTTGGCGGGGAGAGAAGGGAGGGGGGATTTGAACCATCAATCTTAAGCAGTTGGCACTCACGGTTTTTATGGAACCCCTTTAGATTATCCCCTGAAGCTTCCTACTGACTTTTACTCACTTTTAGTGACTTTGAAGGGTTTAATTTAGTTGATATGTTGCTAGACGTTCTTACAAATTACTGTATAGCTTTATTCATAATGGGAAGAAAAGAAGAGGAAAAATACTTGAAGCTAGTATAGTTTTTTTTATCCAGTAATGAGACAGTTTTTCACTGATTTTACCCTAGACTTATTTTGATTATTATATTTCTAGAAGTTGTCAGGATTTGCTGAAAACTCTACTCACTGCAAAAAGAAGGGAAAAAATAAAAATCTATAACAAGTTGAAGCTAGAAACATTATTATGCAATATAAGAAATGCTTTGTATTGATTTTTACTCGGTAAATGATGAAATTCAGTTATTTTGCTAGACGTTCTCATGATTTACTCCTAAATTTTATTCATCCCAAAAAAGAATAAAGAATAAAGAAAATATCTCGAAACGGTTATCATCCAAAGCCACATATTTGTCGTTCTACTCTAAGCTTGGCCGCTTGAGTTTGTCAACCAATCGGATTACGAAACGAAAACAAAACTCGAGCTGCATGTATTGAAAGTCTATAAAAGCTTTTCATGGAGATGATGAAAGTGAAAAAAATAAAAAAGTAAAAGTATATTAACACGAATAGAAAATAAAATAAGTTTTTTAAAAAACTGGAGCGGTTAGAGTAGAACGACAGCAAAATAAATTCTTATGATTTATACTGTTAACGCTTGATCATCTTGTACCAGAAAAAAAGATTATTAAGATAGTAACAAAAAGGTATTCGTTACTTGTCTCGCCAAATTGTAAGAAGTGTTGTGATGATGTGTTAAATTTCGTAAAAATGAAAAGGAATTTGATTAAATATCTAGTGAGCAGTAATATGTTCTTACTATTTTAGAGTGCATTGATTTTATCAAAGAAAAAGTATGAACTAGTTAGTGCTCAACATAGCGCAATTTAAGCAAAAGAAAACTAAAGGTGCTGACACGATGCCACTGCACGCAACAAATTCGAATCGGGGTGACACACATTGCAACAAAATCACACAACATCGCTTGTGTCAGCCTGCTACGTTAAGATATTTGGTCAGCAGATATAAATTTAGTGCAAGCTGATTGACCGGAAATTTAAAAATGTTGCACGCAATGCTGCAGCCATGTTCACATGATGAATTTGTTGCGGGCAAGGTTGCGAGAGTAGGGCGCGATTCAACTTCAGTTTTGTTGCATGTAAGGGCGCTGACACACGGTGCAGCATTGCATGAAACTGATTGCAAGCAACAAGACTGTTGCAGCCTGTGTCTACCCCAAACTTGTTGCACGCAACGCACAGTGCACTCAGAACAAGTGGTGCTTCAGCACATCACATACTACTCTTATTAAAACTCCTTGGTAATCGGAGTACAGTGCACACAGAACAAGTGGTGCTTCTGCACAACACATACATACTACTCTTACTAAAACTCCTTGGTACGTAAAGTAGGCATACAGAACAAGTGGTGCTATAGCATATCACATACTACTCTTACTAAAACTCTTTGCTACGTGAAGTTCAGTGCACCCACAAGTAGCGCTTTAGCACACACAACACTATCAAAACGCACCAATGGCCTTCGTGTGTGTATCTTGTAAATTAAATTATTTTGAAATAGGAAAATAGCCATAGACTAGCAACTTGATTTCCACGAAGAAAAGTCAATATAACGATGACAAATTAACAATGCTTGAGACTGGAAACCGAATGTAATTTAACTAAAAAATGCACTCAACATTTATAGCGACAGAGAGAAAAAAGTAAGGTTGTTCAAAGTATTGTATATACGTGGAGTTTTATCTACCATCTGACCGACTCTTGAAAGAACAAGCGGCACTAGCCAATATGAAAATGTCAATAATTGCAGGGAACATGTCCGCATAACAAGAGTTGTAATCAAATGATTTATTATCCAATTTATTTTTCAATCGTTTTGATTGGCCGAGGCTACGAATAACTACTTACAAATAATACACCGTTTTGCCTGCAAATAATAGTCTGTGTCATGTGCAGTAAAGTTGTATTTGTCAACAGAGCTTGACTTGGTATGTTCGATAGATATCAAAAAAGAAACAAAAACAGAAACAAAAACAAAATAAAACGAAAAACCGAAACACAAACGAAAACGGAAAAAAATTTGAATAATAAAACATTTTGTTTGTGTCTCGCAAGCAATTACTAGTTGCCTTCGCCATCGTCGGTAAATAATCGCTCGCTCGCTAATATAACAAATCACGATGTCTTGCTCAACCTCGTCCGATTGTTGCTAATTAGCCTTTCCAGAGTGGAGGGACTGGAGCCGAGTGAATACTAATCTAATCAAGAAATGAGGCCCATCGAGGCCCATCACAAAAAGAGCATAGTCAGTGGGGATCTAGGGGTGGGGTTTTGGGGTTGCAACCCCCCCTATGAGAGCCATCGTGATTTATTATTATTATTATTCATGACAACACCAACAGCATCGCGAGCTTTATTAAAACAGGGGTGCCGAACACACTTCGCTCGCTTTTTTTCTTCTATACGACGTGTTTGGGACCTGAAACAACCATCGCCTGCAGCAAATAATCGTCTCCCTAACCCTTAGTTAGGTTAGAATTTAGGTTAAGAATTTTTACGATTTGTTTAAGGCCTGCTAATCGATCAGTGTTCGTCCAAATAGTCTCGACAGAAAAACCCGAGAGAAGTAATAACCTTAGTGTGATCTTTCATGTGATGGAGCTCTTTTTTATTATTAGATAAATATTTCTACGCTCGTTCCCGGTCCCTTACTCAGTTTTTAAAAGGCTGAGATATCGATACTTGTAAAGAGAGAGGGAAGGTCGCGCACTCGAGTGAGGATTTGATAGTGCATCAAGTACGAGGCGCTTCACTTTTAATTTAAAAAGAGCCACCAATATTCATAATGAGAGCGGGAAGTAGAAAGAAAAGAGCTTAATTGATGCGTCAAACCAAACGAAGTATACAAGAGTCATTTGTCATTTTCGAAAATAGCGTCGGGAACTAGTGGCGTTTGGCTACTCACCACAGATAATTAAACCAAAAAAGTGCCAGTATTCCTTGTGATGTGCCCTAATTTTAAAAATATCTTTTTGGCAGAAGCGAAAGGGTTTGGTTAATACTATAGAACATGAGTCGTGAGTTATTACAGGTAGTGCAACTTCAGTAAAACATAATAATAATAATACACAACAGCACACATTACAAAAATTAACCAAAACCATGATAGTATTCGTGACGTGCGCTACTTTGAAAGGTCGTTTTGACAGAAGGGAAGGGGTTCAGCTGACTATAGATTATGCTTCGCGAGTTACTTCGGGTAGCGTAATTTCCATGAAATAACTACACACACTCCACCAAACACTAGAAATAATTTACCAAATACACTCTAGCATTCATGACGTGCGCTACTTTGAAAAGCCGGGTCGTTTTGCAGAAGGGGATGGGGTTCATTAAAAACCTTTCATCCAAGTTAAGTACGTATTTAAGTTTATAAAATATATATTTGAGATATAACGCGGACAGAGGAGGATATACACACCCTCGCGCAGTTCAAAGTCGTTGAAAAATATCTTATAAAACCAATATATAGAACATCTGCTTTAGTATCTTTACTGTGGCAAAATCACTCTAGAATCAAATGACTACATTCACATTCAAACAACTCTTGCTTCCATATCACTTTTTTGTTTATAATTTTTTTTTGCGTTCCCAAAACCTGCTTTTTCTTGCTCTTTCATGTTGTTGCTTTTGCATGTTTCAATTTGTTTTTTCCTACCAAGTGTCCGGTCTCCTTTCTTAATAATGCGTACAATGTTTTTACCACTGATGTCTTTTTTGAATTTTGTGGACAATGTTGATTGTGTAATGTGGTCAGGAAAAACACGGTAAATACAAAGGATGAAAGCCAGGCTTTTACCGCCTTTTGTCAAAATATAATAGCATTCTAAGTGCTTCATCGTACAAGGTGTGAGATACGGTGGCTTGATAGATTTCGTGGTTGTGTTTTTTCAATTCTAAATTAGACCTCAATACTGATTCATATGTACTCTACACTATTAGGAAAAATGGTTTGCTTTGAATAACGCGGGCAACCAGAGCTTGTGACTTCCATAATCGACCGAAACAACGAACTAGACGTGAAGAAATTCCGTGATAAAAAGGAGCATATTGAATGTCTTCTAATTGCTTTGCTGCGTCTCAAGGACTTTTCTGGACACTTATGGCGAAGTGCCATAACGAATTTTTTACATTTTCGTTCGGCGTAGAAAAGACATTATAATATTGACTTCGTTTTTATTCATTCAAGGCCTCTCAGTCCTAATCTTTTTCTTTTTTTAAGGCAAATTCTTCTAATTGACCTTATAATCCTTAAGAAGAGATAACTAGCTAAAAACTAGTGTGAGCTGCGTCGGTGTTTCTAATGAAATAGTAATGGTGAAAAGGTAAATTATACACCGTGAAAAAGGTGAAAAAACTTACTGAAGTTTCGGACGCTAGTCCTTAGATAGATGAGGCAATGCGCCATGTGGGATGGGCTCGGATATCAAATAAGAACGCGACTTGAAGTTGTGAAAGGCTTGTATGGCACTCTTCTTCAGTCGTTTCATCTAAGGCTCGTAATTTACCTATTACGTATGTTCTTATATTCCTTATATAAGAAAAAGCAAACCTTTTATGCAATGATCATCTAGCTAAAAGAAATGTAAAGCCGAGCCAAGGTCACAAAACAAGCACTAAATCGTTAAAACCGGCGATTAAGGAAATCAAAGATATATATATATATATATTTTTTAATTTTAAAGTTTGGTTTATTTACATGCGTTTTCCTATTGAATCTGCAGCTGATCTCGGAACGAAATCTTGTTTACACTTTGAGCAAAGCAACTGACAGTGTGTGCCGAGATAGTATTCATTTCAAAACCCTGTTATCATACTAAGCTTATTTGTTTTGGAACTACGGTCCTAGAATATTACATCTTTACCACTTCCTGCTGTGCGAGTGGAAATCTCTTCCAAGTGAACTGTTCTTTTTTATGCGTATCTGATTAGTTTTATCCCTATTCAGTGAAAACATTTGATTAAATGGAAAAAAGAAATCCCGTGTTAATTACCGTAGCAGACATACTGCCGTGGTTATCCTGTTGGGCAGAGCATATCAAAATACTGGAAACAGCTTGATATGAGAACCTAAATCCCTAAGACTATGATCATGATTGATATTTTGTTTAGCAAAGCGCTCCAAATATCAAAGTTGCGAGCTGCAAGTCAGGAAGACCTCAACAGGCACCTTTATTGTTCTAAACACAAAAGTTGTCACAAAAAGATAACCTTTTTGGATGAAAGGCCAAAAGAATACGTCATAAGATTGCTAGGCAAGGTATGACGTGGATTAATATGTAGAAAAGAATACGAATAAAAACACTTGCAGCTCAAGGTTTTTATACTAGTCCCTTTAGCGTACCATCATTTTGGAGTTTTGATTTCAAACAAATGCAAAGGCAGTTTTCGTTTGGTAGGGTCACGGCTTCATTAACTCCTGGAACAAGCGGAATTTTCTGAATAAGGAATTAAAATATAAAAAAAGGTTACTGCTCAGCTGTTATCATTAGAAAAGAGCCAAACACATTTGGTCTATTATCTCTTTAAAAGCCACAAAGTAAACAAGTTAGCAGATGAAATCAAGAACGATCCTCAATAATCATTATGAGGTGTCAATTAGTTGGTGGTTGAGATCATGAAAGCTTCGAAGGGATGACAATATCTCAAGCACCACTCTTTCTAATTCAACTGGATTTTGTCTATAGGTAAGCTAGCATTTGGATCATGACATCTATAATATGTAGCGAGGAAATTCTAGAAAATGCGGAAGAAATTATAATTTTTCATAAGCATTTCGCTGCATGTTTCCATTTGAGTAGTCCAAGTGATGCCGTAAATGTGTTTTTGAGGCTTATGAGCTCACACATGATTCGGAAGTATTTGCGCCATGTCAAATGACCTTGAATCTCTCTCTGCACTTTAATTGGCCCTTCGTCATGATTTGAAATCAGGCGTTAATGAACGGTTTTATAATCACGCTAATTGGATGGAAACTCACTAAATGCACTCCTGAAATCAAAGTTAATTAAAAAAAAGACTCAGAGAAAAGATTCATACATTTTTGGAGGAAAACGTAAAGGTCCTTTGACCCTAAAATGGCTGAGATTGAAGGTAAAAAAAAACTAGAATAGTGCAAGACAAAAATGAAATCCCTTTTAAGACAAACTCAATCCCAACAAAATATTTAATTATAATAAACTTACGAATGTCATTTTTCTCAGTCTTGAATTTTCCAGCCAGCATTATTTCATTTTGATTTGAACAACACATTTGTTCTTTTATCCATGCGGGAACATTAACATAAAGCGAGATTTTTGACATCGAATTAAAAAAAAAACACTATGCAAGGTTAGGTACCTATTGCAAGGAAATATAACATACATGATATTTTTTTTCATGCAGAATGTTTGATCTTTACATTTTCACATGCAGTGTAGCTTCTATATTATTCATTTATTCACGGATTTTTCCATGCGATCTAAAGCGCCGCTTGCATATTTCATCGAAGTAGTTTTTATTTCTTATTCTCGTCACGGTTTTTTTATATACTTCATTAAATGCCTTTTATATTTTGTTTTCTTCACAGCAAAATTCAAGTTGTTGAAAAAGTGCTTATTGCATTTGAGATAGCAAGAGCCTTGAATGAAGCCTAAGGGTTTGTTGTTGTGAGAAGTGGAACAATACCTTAAGTCTCCCACAGGGTCACTACCGAACCTAAATGAATAAAAGTCTATTAGCTCAATAATCATGTCCTCATAACGCTAATAAACTTCCGGATATTTTCAGTTGATTTGCACATGAAAGAAGAAGTATTTCATTTCTTTAATTGACGTTGGGCTATTTGTTCAAATGATGCAGGTACACAGTCAGTTGAGGACCCGAATGCAACAAGATTTTTCTTGATTTATCATTAGCTCAGTGCGTTTCCCACTCGATCGACCATGACTCTAATTGCTCGAAGCGTTGACTGAAAAGCCAGAGAACGTTACCTAACAGAGAGTTAAAGGCTGCAAGTTCGTTTCCCAATTTATGACGATTTAAAGGCGTTGGATACACGATGGATTTTGTGATGAAATCCTACTCATTGGTGTTCTTTTGTGTCTGTATTACCTGGGAGAAGCAGTGTCAAGGAGAGTCAGAATCGTCTGCGGTCATCGTTTCTACAAAATATGGACTGCTCAAGGGACAAACTAGGTATTTTCCTCAGCCTGTAGGAAACATATCTGTCGTTAATAAGTTTCTAGGTGTACCGTACGCTGCTCCTCCTATTGGGGAGCTGAGATTTCTTCCTCCGCAAAAACCCAAACATTGGAAAGGAGTCTACGATGCCACTCGTTTCAAACCAGTCTGCTATCAGGATCCATCTTATAATCAAATGTTTTGGAAAAAAGATGTCAGTTGGTCACAGAGCGACGATTGTTTGTATCTAAACGTCTATGCGCCCAATACTACCTTATCGCATGCACGCTTTCCCGTGATGGTCTACATCCACGGAGGTGGTTATGAGGCAGGATCTCCAGTGGTCAGCCCTGGTGATGCTCTACCCATGTGGGAAGTCGTACTTGTGACAATTCAATATCGCCTTGGGCCTTTTGGCTTCATTAGCACTGGTGACTCCGCCGCACCTGGAAATTACGGGATGCTTGATCAGATCGAGGCTTTAAAATGGATTCAACTCACTATCGAAGCGTTTAAAGGCGATCCATCGAGAGTGACAATATTCGGTGAGAGTGCGGGTGGGTCCAGTGTTGGTCTTCTACTTCTGTCACCTCTCAGTGCAGGCCTTTTCCACAGAGCTATCGCTCTTAGTGGAAGCGACTTTGCTCCTTTTGCGGTCAACACACGTAAGGAAGCAACTGACTTGGGAAGAGCAACAGCTAAAAAATTGGACTGCCCGAAAGTAACAAGCAAAGATATGATTACATGCATGCGAAACGTGCCGGCCTTGAAAATTTATAATAAAACTAAAGAGGATGTAAATTCATGGCGCCCAGTGGTCGATGGAATTTTCTTGCAAGACTCTCCTGTTAATATTAGAAAAGCCAATAAGTTCCATCCCTATCCTTTAATGGTGGGTGTTACAAGTGATGACGGCTCGTTTTTCTTCAATGAGAACGAAGTTTACAAAACTGATTCTTTAGAAAATTTTAATAAAAGCTGTATTGGTCTCTTCAAATCCATTCGTAGATTTGGCTGGGAAGATAAAATGATACTGGATGATCACATGGAAGACGCTGTATTATTTCAGTACACTCCTTGGTCTGATACCAAGAGCAAACATACGTTAAGACAAGGATTAATAGACCTGGTCACTGACTTCGCTTTTGCTGCCCCTGCCCATGCGATTCTGGAACTACACGCCAAGGTTGCACCCGCATATCACTTCGTCTTCAGCCATCGGTCCAAGCTCCGCAACAATCTACCATCTTGGAAAGGAGCGACGCATAAAGACGACACACCCTACGAGTTTGGTTTTCCTTTTATGAATCTCACTGTTCTCCAACATTACGACGAACATGATAAAAATGTCAGCGCCATCATGATCTCTCTGTTCACGAATTTCGCGCGCACTGGAAATCCCTACTCCACAACCTGTAGCAGGCTGCACATGGACACCGTTCAACGGAAACAACAATCCGTATTTGAACATCACAGCAAAGCCTGAAATGCGAAATAATTTTCACATTAGAAACATTGCATTCTGGAACAAGTACTACCCAAAGCTTCTGACGACTTGTAAGTATCCCTAAAATCTCAGTCAGCAAATCAGCAGGCCTCTCCAAATTCTTCATGGACCCTCATACTATTGTAGTCATAGTTATTGTCCTTAGTTTGTAGCTTGATGGTTCATTGATAGGCTTCAGAGGTAACAGTTCTTTGTAACTGAAAAGTGTGTTTACTATTTGCTCGCCATTTCAAACATTCGAAGCCAAGGACATCCCAGATATTCTTTTACATTCTTCATTCTTCAAGGCAAAAGTGGTTTTTATCCACAATGAGATAATGCTGGAATAGCGATGATCTTATTAAGAAAGGTGATCCTGACAGTTGGCAGTCAGATAAGATAATCTCGTTACCTTCTGTGAGACGAGGTCGCCATTTGCGTTATATACCTCAAAGATCTAACCAACCGTACGAACATGCATCTTTGACATCATTTACATGTAAATAAACTACGTCAGGTAAGCCTTGTGCGTCCCTATTAATCTCATGATCATTTTAAAAAAATTAGCGATACTAGTAGCCAATTACTTTGACATTTTGCAATTCTACTATATACATTGTAAAACACTACTCATGGTTTAAAGTGGGAATAGCACGTAAATCGTCCGAATTTTAATTCAGCTGAAATTTTACTGGGATGACTCTTAAGGATCTAATAATCACTGGTAACATTTTTTTCCCTTATATTCGGATGAGAAGTATTATATTTTTGTGAATTTGTATAGGAGTATGTGACGTCATGCACTCAACACTAAACATCGCTCCATACTTTTTTTATATTTTGTAATTAAATACACGCTAGTTTTATACTCAGTATTGAAGAAAAAATGCCATAAAATGATTCTACCCACAAGTGAAGTCCCTCAGCGAACCTTTGGGCTTAATAGAAACAAAGTAAAACATGAAGTTATTTACAAAGAAATGTTGGAGCAAGTTTTAGTGTTGAGTGTATGACGTCACATACTTTGTAAAAACATAATACTTCCCATTGGAATATGAAGAAAAAGTTTCAACAAGTGATTGTTAGACCCTTAAAGATTATTTCATTGAAGTTTCAGCGGAATGAAATTTCGGAAGATTTACATGCTAGTCCCCCTTTTAAAAAGAGCACTAGCTATAGCCCAGCTTTTGGGCCACTTACGCCCAAACTTTACTTATCAAATTCATATGAACTTCAGCATTCAGAAATCCACCAAGCAGGCTATTGATCTCTGTTCAGCTTTGAATCAGTTGAAATTACTCACGTACACATACAGATTGAAAATTAATTTTCCATGTTGTAAATACTTTAATGTGGATCTCAGGCTACAGCAAGAATTCAATAATACACCTCATCCAATTACGTAGTCCCTAGGCCTAGCGTTCGCTCGATAACTACTAGCACCAAACAGACAGTCAGCTATTCACCATGTTTTGAATTTCACATGCCTTTCAGTTAAAATATACCAACCGCGTTCGTCCAGTCACTTTAAGAACTGACACTTATACAGAAAAATCTAGAATGGGGAAGCTCGGCTATGAATGTCCAACACACCTGACGCTTTAAGTAAAGTATACCGTTGACATAAGAATTCAAATACAGAAAACTAATGATATATAGCTCAAAACTAAGAAAGGATTTTTGGAATGCGTTCCGCTGCCCGTACAAGGGGAATTAATACGCACTTAGAGTTTTAACATGTTTTAAATGAAATTTAGATAAATTTACAAAACATTTAAGTGAAGTCAGTACTCTTCAAATAAATGTTCTATACCGATTTCACTGTTATAGCCTACTAGTAATTAGTATTTGAATTATTTATACGGTTTTAAAAATTAGGCCTGATTTCCATGAAGGTAGGGTGACCCTAGAGCTAGGGACAAGTCTTTTGTTGCATAGTTACATGAAGGTAGGGTGACCCTAGAGCTAGGGACAAGTCTTTTGTTGCATAGTTACATGAAGGTAGGGTGACCCTAGAGCTAGGGACAAGTCTTTTGTTGCATAGTTACATGAAGGTAGGGTGACCCTAGAGCTAGGGACAAGTCTTTTGTTGCATAGTTACATGAAGGTAGGGTGACCCTAGAGCTAGGGACAAGTCTTTTGTTGCATAGTTACATGAAGGTAGGGTGACCCTAGAGCTAGGGACAAGTCTTTTGTTGCATAGTTACATGAAGGTAGGGTGACCCTAGAGCTAGGGACAAGTCTTTTGTTGCCTAGTTACATGAAGTTAGGGTGACCCTGGTGCTAGAGACAAGTCTTTGGTTGCCTAATTACGTGAAGGTAGGGTGAGCCTGGTGCTAGGGACAAGTCTTTGGTTGCCTAATTACGTGAAGGTAGGGTGAGCCTGGTGCTAGGGACAAGTCTTTTTTTGCCTAGTTACATGAAGGTAGGGTGACCCTGGTGCTAGGGACAAGTCGTTTGTTGCCTAGTTACATGAAGGTAGGGTGACCGTACCCTGGTGCTAGGGACAAGTCTGTTGTTGCCTAGTTACATGACGGTAGGGTTTGCCTGGTGCTAGGGACAATTATTTTTTGCCTAGTTACATGAAGGTAGGGTGAGCCTGGTGCTAGGGACAATTATTTTTTTGCCTAGTTACATGAAGGTAGGGTGAGCCTGGTGCTAGGGATAAGGTCCCAATTTTCTACGTCTTAGAAGATACGTTTTATACGGTCTTTGCTGTCATGTAAATATGTAAAAATCCAATAATCACTGTTTAACACTCATTTAGACCCTTTGCAGCACTTTGGACTGCAACTCAATCTGGGGAACAAAACAAAAACGTTCCAATTCTCAGGAGTTTGGAAATGTTTTGATTTGTCCCCCAGATCGAGCACTTTGACGTAACATGCAACGGGTCTATAGTAATGTACGAGTAATAACAATAGCCTTCCAAGTCAGTAGAGATTGATACTTTTTGCGTACAAACCTAACATCGCACATTCTCTCATCCCCAAAGATCTTTTTTCGGTAAACAATGCAATGTTTCTTTTATATAACACCGATATATAAGTCATGATACACAAGCTAGATCATACTGCTCACTGATGTCGGTTCTAAAAACGTCCTATATTTAGGAGCAGATTCCCTGAAAATGGACGCTCACTGAAAAAAAAATTGTACGCCCTCTGGAATATTATTTGTCTCATTTCCTAAGCATTCCTGGATAAGAGGGGGGTGCACGGCGGTACACGGACCACCAGATCCTCCCCTTGATCCGCCCCAAAAGTTTTTAAACACGAGAAATATGTAATCGAATGGACATGTTTAAATAAAACAATATTGCCAGTATGTAGTATTATCTCGCTTCGCATTTATCAAAGTTAATGTAATATAGCTCAATGTTCCATGCATAATAGATATGTAAATATTGTGAATTACTGATTGCATAATGTAAAATAAAACATAAAGTCCATGTTACCTCAGCTCCTTACAGTACCGTTTATGCATCGTGTCAGGGATGCTAGTCGGCAGGTCAAAAGTGGGACAAAGTTACCTTATGTTACCGTTTGGGGGATGGGGGGAGCATATCACTGGGAATGACCACATATAGTTCATAATGACGTCACTAACCAAAACTGATACGCTATCGTATGGAAGATTTACGTGGAAAACTAATTCCAAAGACGATAATGTTAATACCGTTACTTCAATATTCGTTTTAAAGGGATAGGATCAAGTGATCTGTTATCAAAAATGGAGTATCGTGCTCTAGTTCGTGCTCCCTAGAGGAAGAGTGAGAATGGCGTGGTGTTAAAACGCTCTCCCTTCACGTGTGAGGTCGGATTCGTACCCCAGTTGCCCCATGTAAGCTGAGTTGGTTAGTCCTCTTTCCGACTCCAAGGGTTTTACCGGTCCTCCAGTTTGTCCTCCCTTCTCTCAAATCAACCCTATTATAATAATAATAATAATAATAATAATAATAATAATAATAATAATAATAATAAAGACTTTATTAACGTGTCAATATATCTAGTGTACATCTTAAAATGTCAACTTATTGTGGACACCTATCTACCTGCCTAATAATAATAAAAATTATAATATAATATACAATAGAAATAGAAATAGAAATATATAATTATACCCAAAACCCCTATCCCCTGAATACCCCTACCTCTATAACATACCCCCCCCCCCAAAAAAAAAAACCCTCCCATAAACCCTCCCAACACACTCACTCACCCTATTTTCGTAATATCTAACGTATATAATGATAATGATAATAAAAATACCCTAATAAAAATAGTAAAATTAGATAGAAAATACGTACAAAATTAGATAGAAAATATGTACAAAATATAACTAATTAGCACATATAAAATACAGTTCTGACATTTGTCATCACGAAGAAGTGTTTCTATATCGATTGTTCTTATCTGTGACTTAAAGTTTGTCACAGATGGTGATTCCTTAATGTTTTTTGTGAGTTTTGACCATATGACTGGATCCAATATATCTGATACTATGCTTTCCATAGGTCGTAGTGTTTATTATAGGTACAGTAAAATTATTTCAAACTAATTCAACTAGTTAGAGTTGTGCTCTGTGCATGTATAGCGGCGGCTGTCAGAGGCGCCTTCACATGCTTTAAGGTGGACCCTGCGCCACTGTTGTGCTTTGCGTTGCAAAAAGAGAGGTGAAAAGCGATAACAAGTGTTTTTACTCAACTAGACAATGGACCTTTCTTACGCTGGAACCATGTTGACTTGGACAAGCGCGGACGCGGGGTTAAACAATGGTTTTTGTTCTTACGGGAATAAACATGGCGACATACATTTGTTGCTCTAAATCAGTCAAGATATGAATTAAAGTACTTTTTTCGAATACACATAAATCTTAATCTCAATCTACAAACGATATGATAAATGTAACAATATTGGATGAGGCCGAAAAATGTTTCGTAAATTATCAAAACTAAGGCTGTGTTTTAATTAAAATTACCTTTCATGTCCTAGCGTTAATATATATATATACCTGAAGTGACTCATGAAAAGCTTATATTAAACGTCGTTTCTAGCCCCTTTTAAATTAACTGTAAATCAACTGTAATATATACAAAGTATTCCGGGATTGCCAACTTGTATGCCAAGATAGGCATACCAAATCCCTCCAGGCGTGGGATAATGTTGAACATCATACCTCTCCTCTCCCCTCCCTCCCCTCCACTCCCATTCTCCCTGGTAGGCAAAGCACATCATCTATAGTACAAATTTACAAAGCATTCTGGGATCACATGACACTTCTAATGTCAAGAAGGAATACCAAATGTCTCAGAAATGGGTGCTGAAGGGAACGTTGTAAGTCACTATATAAGACTACATTGCAGGCTTGGGGACAGGCACTCCATATCCACCACCACAATCCCCCCAGTAAAGCAAAGCAAATCATCCATAGTGCATCTTGTTTGTGACTGGCTAAGGAAATCAGAATAGAGCGTTCCGTCAGAGTATTTAAGCTGTTTAAGGGGATATGTCCACATCTCTGATGATGATGTGAAACAAAAGTGTCAACAAAGGTGCCAGGACAGCAATCAAGAGAGTTTTGATCACTGTTAGCCTCATTCCTAGTATCTGAAACCCTTCTACGTCCTCCATGGTTCTTAACATTTCTTTGACAACCTGATCGTTTTGAATCAAGTAGCTGCTTTCTTGCTGTTCATCGTACTTCAGACCGTAACGTATTGTTTGGGGTATACTAGCAAGAGTCTTATTGAGTTTCCCCAGTAGAATGAGTGGCAAATAGAGGGCCAGTAACTCACCCAAAAAAGTAAGAGCGGCCAAAATGATCCGTGCTCGAGCATTTTTATCTAATACTTTTTTCGGTTGCCTTTTCGCCACTTGTTGTTGTCGTCCTTCTTCAGTTGTATTGTTCTCTCGCTGTTTTAGGTAAATCACCAAAGCCAACGGACGAGGTTTCTTTGTAAGTTGAAAACCAGTGCTATTATTATGCATAAGCATAGTCCCTTGGTCGATGAGACTGATGGGATCGGACATCATTTCCGCTTGCTCCTTCAAGAAAAATTTAGTTACTGTTCCCTCCGTATTAAACCTTTCGACATAACTCAGAACACCTGGAACAAATATTAGGATCAGAAACCCAAGATGAACGACCAGGAACGGTTGGAACGTTTTTTCCGCTCTCTTAATGTCGTTTAGGATGTCGATGAAGTAGTTGCGGGCCTTGCACAGTCCTTGTGTCCATTTTTGAATGTCCTTCTCATATTGTTTTACTTCATAATACAACAGATAGAATTCTGCAATAAAGTTGAAGAAGATAGGGAGGACGAGTAATCTTGCCAATATAAAAAATATAGTGTTCATAATAGCAGTTGCTCGATCGAATGAGCGTTTGTTCTCGGTAAACGTTGGAAGCCATACCATTTGTACGTATCGTGCGATGGCCGGAAATACGACGGTCAAAACAACCTCCATACCAATCCAAATAAGTATTTTTACGCTAAGAATCGTTAGACTTCCCAAAGTAAGTCGAAAGCTGCTGGGAATCTCATCCAGATACCATTTTAAGTAGCAAAATCCAAAAAATGTAAATACTGGAGTTCGTAAGTTCCAAATGATGTTCTTGAATGTGGTCAAAGTCAGACTCATTTCCTCCTCTACCAGGGTTTTGACACCAAATAGCCCAAAAACGTAGAGACAATACACAACGGTCGCTAATGTAAGTAACAAAGCTACAGGAAGTGGAATTATTTTCTGCAAAGTTCCCGGCAAAAACAACTTTATGTATTTCAGTCCTGGTGAACGAAATGTTAAACTTTTGTCGTACGCGTGTGCCCCAAGCTTCCTTGTGTCGCGAGGTGCAGTATCTATGAAATGTTCTTCTTCTATCTCTTCGTTGTTAGTTATAAGTTTCTGGTCCTCAGCATTGACTTTAAATTTGTCATCGCCTTCGTGTCCTTCGAATTCGTAGTTTGAGCTTGGTCCAGACTGATCTGAATACTGCCAGTCCACGTCTACACGATGATTTAAAGGCTTCTGGTCTTCAGTGACTATATTTATAGCTGGATGCACCGCATCAAACTTCGTATCAAAAGTTTGGCTCTGCATTTTAGCTGGGGAATATTTAGCGGCGACACGAAAATCCGTCAGTTAAGTCAGTAAAAGCGAAAATACAAGCCAACCCAAGCGATGGAGTTGTTTGTTATAAAACGAAAGCCATACGCCCAAGGGAATTTCCCTACTCCTAAGCTAACCAATCAATTTATTGCCTTTCCATTGTTGCCGTGCCCTCGAGGTCAAATAAGACGCATTCAACCAATCAGCAAACAATAGTGTAATATGCCTCAATGTGAAAGTAAATAGCCAAGGTAGGGACTTTCCCTAGTCCTTACCTAACCAATCAGATTCGAATTAGGATTGCTTCAAAGTCAAACTATTTGTATTGTTGCCTCAACGTGAAAGTGAAACTATACCACTTCCTCCGGGCCAAACAAAATGGTATTAGGCAAACTTTACGTGGATGATGGATCACTATTTCGATTCAGGTAAATTGACGTCGATCACTGTAGCTGATCTTCTATAGAGCTGAAGGTGCGCACTTTACCTCCTCTGTCCATAAGTGCTTTGTTTTAAAAGTATGCAAAGTTGAAACCATAGAGATTTGAGAGACGTCGGCGAAACAAGTGTCGACTTCGATCAAGGGAAACTGGATTACGGACCTCCCGCTCTTGAGAAAAATAATAAGCCAATCACACTTACTCCTAAAATAGACAATACGAGGATTTGGTTGGCTGAACAACTGGATGAACAGAGATAACGGCAACGGCTACCACGTTCTCATTATCTGGTCAGTCTAACAAGGACCGCTCTTACCAAGTTAGCCAATCACGATGTTCAATGTAACCAATCAGCAGAGAGCACCTTAGTCACAGGGAGCCCAATTGAATTAAGTTATGAAGTGAATAAACCAAAACGAATAGTCTTATCATTTGAATAATATCAATTCCACTATTGAGGTTAAAATAGTCTACCACATTAAAAAGGAGAGGGGGAAAGATGATACGATCAACGTCAGACATTATCTAGCCACGACAATAACAGTAAAACTCGAAGAAAAATTTATCGTATTCTTGGTGAAAAAAAACAAACTAAATCAGTGGCATAGGAATTGCTTCTTGTTACTTGTCCGTACAATCTTAAATCTTATGGTTATCGTTGTTTTTCTGTGTCTGCTCCTGTTCTATGGAATTCACTACCGTCTCCTCTTAGAAACATTTCATGTCTAAAAACTTTTAAGAAAGACCTTAAGACTCATTTGTTTAAACTAGCTTTTGAATTATAATTTATATATATTTTACAGCGCTTAGAGCCGACTTGTATAGGCGCTATATAAATCATATTATATTATTATTATATATATTATAATGAATTTCATTTTTCTCTATAGAACATGTATTTTTGCCTATCAAAGTGAAGTTGGCTGTAAAGAATTTCTCTAATCTCTCCATCGCACCCCGCTCCCGACCCCCTCCCTCCGTTGTATTCTTGCCTTGACTGCATGACCTCTCATATTTATTTATTCTATCCAATCTTAGATCTTGATTACTAAACGGTCCTATATCACACAGGATCTACACACTACCTCTCCTAGATAAAACAACACTTCTACATTAGTAGATCCTTCTATATTTACCGTATAGGGCGAATGCAGACTTGGTTTGATTCCCTGATCTGTAAGTATTTTCTAAATCTTTTTTTTTTCATCGATTCTTTCTTTAGCTTATAGGTACTCTATATCCCTTGGTTATTTTGTGTATTGATACGGTCTCTAATTGATTCCATAAACACACCATTTAACCTCATAACTTTTTCTCATCAAAAAGCTCAAACTATTCCACGTGTTGAGCATATTCTCACCAACGCGTTAACCGAGGCACATCTAGCCCTTATATAACGTATGCACCTAAGTAGTCAACTAAAATTAGTGTCATCAATTTCAAAATCCCAATCTTTTTTCTCACTGATATTATTACACATCATGCCCGTCTGATCTTATCGATTTCTTATTATTTGAACCTGATATTTGTGCCTGGAATGCGCGCCCCACTCAAGTTTTAGTCAAAAACATTGTTTGCTCTGGTATTATTAGTTCGGAAACAGCGTAGATAAAAAGTCGCCGTTGTACTTCAATTTTATTCGAAATGTGATGTGGAGTTTAAAACTCAGTCTAAAGTCCAAACTACCTTCATTACTATTATATCAACTAACTATTTTTAGTACTCGGATGCAGACGAAGCGGCGGTGAGTTCACTGATGTGGTGGCACAAGTGGTTTATTCGAACGCAATTAAATGTTCAATCTTTTGCGCCCGCTAGCTCAAGAACGCATGGTCGAATAAGAATCGAGTGATGGACTCGATAACCTATCTTAAAATGCGAACAGGAGATAAGACTTAGCTTAAGAACTGAACCATCTTCTTAGGAGTTATAAAGAATGCCATTCTGCTAGTGGTTGTACTGACTTACATAATCAACATTGCTACTACAAAGTCCTATATTCTTTCTCAGACTTACACAGAGGTTTTTTAGCATTCAAATATCTTATGCTTACAGAAGAAAAAGGTTCACATTTTCTTTGAGAGACATTTCAAACATGTACATGCAATCGCTTCGATATTAATTCCTTTTTTCCCCTTCAACTCCTATACTTAATTCTTGCATGAAAAATACTCTTCCATGTTCCTACTCAAGGCAGCTTAAATGCAATCTGCCATTGTCTTCTAACAGAATATCAATATCTTAACTAGCTGAGGTTAAAATGAAACACATTTTTCCCTCTTCACAGCAATTAGTCCATAAGGCAAGTGCCCGATATGTTCAGTTTATACAGTGTTGTCTTTCAAGTCTCTCGTTCCTCCCTACTGAAGGGAGTTTAAGAACATCTACCGCACTAAAAAGGTTCGAAATATTAAAAAAACTCCTACATTCTCTACCGAAAATGCGCAATAAACACACATATCTACATATTCCCTAAGTAGATCTTTTCGGCTTGTAGAGAAGTCCTGCTAAGAGACTTCATAAAAATGCGTCATATTTTCGCATTTTTTATCCTTTGTTATCACCATAATGATCTTACTATTCTAGGACTGAAACGTTGCTGGGCATCGACATGTTTCTCCAGAAATGTTTGTCCTGTTTCATTTTAAATATTTTATTTTGAAGCATATCATCATCCTCCGATCATCATCATTAATTAATAGTATTATATGTTTTCAATTCTTACGTTGTTTTATCATATAATTATCCATAAAATACCTAGAAGAGATAACTAGCTAAAAACTAGTGTGAGCTGCATCGGTGTTTCTAATGAAACAGTAATGATGAAAAGGTAAATTATACATCGTGAAAAGACTGATGTTTCGGAAGCTAGTCCTTCGTCCGAGTAAAAGAGGATACACCGTGAAAAAGATGAAAAAACTTACTGACGTTTCGGACGCTAGTCCTTCGTCGGAGTAAAAGAGTAAAATACCTATATTTCTCCCTTTCGAAAAACTGATATTTTGAAAATATCGTTACCATGTGTATTTAAGCAATTAGTTTATGAATAAACACTTTTTATGATAATAAAAAGCTTATTAAGTTGATTTTATGGATAAATATATAATAAACAGAATATTACATGGGTGCTTGGAGATACAAAATTTACCTTCTCGTGTTGAAAATCCCGATATCTTTTCAACACTCGAAGATAAATTTCGTATCTCCTCGCGCCCATGTAATATCCTCTATTTATTTTTTGCCTGGTTTTTGAGGAACATGAATATGTTATTTTTATATTATTATTATGATTTTGTATACAGGAATATTTTATTTTAATTTTATGTTGTTTTTCTTTTCTTTGAGGAATATATTGACACAAATATGTTGAGACTCAACAATTCCTTATCTAAAACCTACATGTAGCTAGTATCTTAATGCATCTTTCAAACTAAAAACCTTTTGAATTCTCATATCAGCACATCAATTATGTCACACGTATATCGCATTCGACTGACAGACATTGTTCGGTTACTCAAGACTAAGAGTATTACACTAGGAACTGTATGAGCCAAGATAATAGCCGGAAATATACTGTCTAGTAGTATATATAAAAGAAAAGCTTTGTGGCGTAATGTTTCCCCGTTTCAGACCACGTGTCATTTTCTAGAGTATTATTTCTTTGTTAAACGATTGCGAATGAGAAGACACATGGATTTGGATGTAACTCAAAGATAAAATCGAGAATGACAAGTGGTCTGAAATGGCAAAACATTACATCCAAGCCGGTAAAGAGGTTTGTTCATTCAGAAAAAAGGAAGCTATTTTTAGTTTTAAAAAAAACCCAGCTTCCACGATGCCCATTGTCGATTCGAAAACGTAAATGAATATTTTTTTTGAACAAGATGGCACTTAATAGCCAGTGGGCAAAAAACCTGTTGTGCTCGTTCCATGGGCGAATATAACTTTACTAACACGCTAGTGTGACATTTGAAAAAAACGGGTTTTACTCAAAAAAGTTAACATTTTTCACGTGGATTATTAACAAAATTGTTTCGTAGAGGTTGCAGTTAGCAAATAATGATTTAAGCTATCATAATCATGAAATCGAAGTAGATGTGCTGAACACGTGCAGGTCCAACATACAACTACATGCACCTGTACATTTATTTAGAACAAATTCCAAGGTTGAAAAATTCATATCTTCTCCAGATTATGGACAGTCGTTTCAAAAATTCACAGTTTTTTATTGTTAGCTGATATCGATATGAGAAATATTTCTGACATAAAACATTTGAACCATAAGCAGACAATATATGAGTAAACAGTAACAGTAAAAAGAAGTATCGGGCCCAGAACAGAACCTTGTGGGACCCCATAGTTTACTTTTGTTATGGATGATCAAGTTTGTTTTTAAATAGCGACTGATTGTGTAGGATTCATAATGTAGTTCTTGAACCAATCTAGACTGAGCACTGAATACTATTCCCTCCATAAGAGTATGCGGATCTATTACGTCCGGTAAACGTCAATGGCATGTCAAAAAGAGCTAATAGGCACTTCCTGCTGATGGCCAATAACCATGGAGAATTTCGTTAGTAACTTAGTACAAAACGTGCTTCTGTAATGAAAATGGTGTATGTCATATTCGGAACACGACTTGGATAATAAATGATATAATTATAATTCATTATATTATTGTGTAGCGAAGGCTCGTTCCAAAATCTTGAATGTGTTTGTGAAAGCAATATAGTTATAAAATACCTCAGGCAAACAAGTGACTGTTCCTTTTAATATTTGACAGTCGTATTATACTCTCAGTTAAGTGCCGTAAGGAAAAAACACAACGAAAAACCCAGAGGCAAATGATGAATTAACAATAGTCGTCAACTGTCCAAATAAGACTTCTAAATATTGCTTTACTAATAACGTTGTTGGAATAGGGTCAAGTTCACAGGTTTTGAGCTTAGGGACCGGTCATTAACGTGCGTTCTGGAGGGTGGGTGGGTGGTGGTGGTGGAAATGTTTTTAAAATGAGATTCTTAAATATTGTCATGCATTCAAAATAGCATTTTTCGAGATTTTGAAACAAATTTTCAACACTCCATATATATAGCTTTGCAGTATCCAGTGAACTAAGCTTGCAATCAGCCTACACTACAGCCTACAATATAGCTCACACCTTTCGTATCCACTGCTTCCAGTAGACCTACAGTTCGAAGGGTTCATTGCATCAATCCAGGAACATAGTTAAGGAAGTTTATAACTGGTAATTCCCCTGGATTGTAATAAATATAAACCTCAGTAATCTGAATTTAAATCTTGAAAGAAAAATTTGAGTGTTCATTGAATTAAAAAAAAAAAAAAAGTACTACCTTCATTTATACTAAGCTACAATAGGTCCCCTACAGAATAACAGGGGTGGGCCACAATTTTGGGAAGGGCTATTACAAATGTTTTGTTGGGTTTCCAGGGGAGGGCCACAAATTTCTCACCACATTTTTTGGCCAAAAATAGTGGCCCTCACCCCTCCCCAGTGAAATAATGACTGACCCCTTAGATTATTCAGTTATTCGAGTTCTTGAATATAGGTCTTGAGCAGAGGCTCTATCGAAAGTTGTGAAAGAACTTGAGCCAACATGATTAAAAACTGTTCCTGACAATTCGGCCATAGAATCTTTAAATTTCCCAGCCGAGAAAAGTGTGGCTCGTATGAAGGTAAGAGTCGAAATTTCTTGACCTTGAATAGACCATTCGGACAACACAATCTTAGGGGTTTAAAATAGTTGAACTTTGCTTCGGAAGTCTGTTATAACACGTTTGGCTGGGAATAGCAAGAAAGCCGCTTTTAATGCCTTTTCCAAGGATTTTGATTTATAAACTTCGTTACCAGACCGACATTTTATCGGGAGAAACTAAAACGAACACCAAATATCAGCGCACGTGATATTGAATCTAGGGTATTTTGAAGTCTTTTCTTTTTATCGGTAATGAATATAAACAAGAAGTTATAAACGAAGGAGCTGCTTGTCATGAATTATAATTTTGAAGTTGCTTCGATTTGGTGTTTACGGATAAGCGTGTCAATCTAGACGGCGCTACTTTGCCGGTTCAGTTCGATTTCGTGGAGAACAAAGAGATGACTGAGATCAGCTTATGTCCTACAGTACCGTCAGGTCTAATTTTTGTAGAAGATACCTCCAAATATGATTATAAAGTAAACTTATTAAATCCAAAAGACAGTCGATCAATTTAATTTCCAAAGGTAGAAAATGTAACCTCGGTTACCAAAGTTATTAAAAAGTATCGACTTTTTGTGAAACACCGAATTGTTTTTTTTTTACTTTTTATTTTTATCTTATTAAGAAATTAATGGTTTTTTTAATTAAATATATTATAGCTTTTATAGATGAAGGTATATTTTATTTCATTTTTCGTAGTAAATTATATAATTATTCAGCTTTTGGGCTGTGAGATATTTTTAAGTAAACAGTCACAGTATCCGCTATCTATGTTACCAAAAGCACGAAATATCGTCGGCGAATACTTTTATAGGTTTAAAAATGATCAGTCTTTGGTTCCACAATTAAAATGGCTCAGTAGCAGATAGCAGAATAATATCGGATCTTATAGCACTGGAAACGTATAGCTTCAATGCGCCTTACATATAAGTGACAGACTAAATACGCGTGTATTTATACACCTATTTCAAAACCAGCCTTATCCGACAGCATTCGTACCACTTCTGTACTGCTTTTAATACTAGCGGAATACATCATTCTATGTGTGTTATGGCATACTTTCAGCAGTTTAAGAAACATTTCCCCCGATACTAGAAAGCGTTACCACCAGATTTTTCAGTGATTTTTCAGTGTCACATCAGAAACTGGCCCAAAATCCACTCGTTACTCAGTTTCATAAACATGCAAACTCTGTGTCTCCGAGTTGACGCTGAAATTTGGTTTTTGGCTGCCGTCAGTCAAACCTAATCAATCGGTACATTTCATATTTTTGAATGGCGGCAGCAAAAAAACCAATTTCATGTTTATAAAAATTGCATCAACTAAAGCATTGATGGCGATTAATGAAAGGAGAAGAAGAGAGATAATTGAACTGGTAGCCTCAAGATAATGTTAGCATCTGCAAGTACTTGAAAGCATATTTAGCGGTGATTTTGTTGGTTAACTTAGCATGTCAAAGGTATAATATACCAAATTGCGATCTTCTAACAACGGACTTCTAAATTAAGTCATATTTTTAGATGTTGCAATTAATATTTAAAATGAATTTTTATGCAATCAATTTGTTGCCAAATAGATTAGCGATAAATAGACTTATGATTCTCGACTGCGGCTACCAACAGAAAATCGCTGAAACATCTGATAATCAATACCATCTGGCTGCCGAATTATTTTTTATAATCCAGTTTAACGATATACTTTTTCTGTAAAATGGTGGATCCAGGAGGGCAAAGGAAGAAACTTAATATGCCCCCCCTCCCAAAAATGTTGGCTGGATCCGCCCTTGCTCTAGAAAAAACGAGCCTCCAGCAATCGTTTTATCGAGAAAGAATGAAGCAGATCTATTCTTAATTGCTTTTCAAAATCAAATTTTTCATCAAACATTAAAACATTATACCATCAATAAAACAGTCAAACCCGGTTGTCCTATGTTTTATGACCATTTGTATTGGTTTTCATATATAAGTTATGGACAAAGGCGATGGGAAAAGTCGATTTTTCTAGTTTTATAAGCCTCCGCTTCCACCTGTTGCAATTTGTGCCGGAGGTCGTGGTTCAAGCCTCGGCTAGGAGAAGGTATTGCCTTTGTAATTACATCAGCAAACGTCGAGACTTCATGCACGTGGCTCGGATGACAACGTTAATATCAGCTAGAGAAGTTAAAAGAGGAACACAAATAGTAGTATTGTTAGTTAAATGCATGTTCACCAGTTCCAATGTCTCGATTAACAAAGCTGTTTTTTTAAAACTTTTCGTCAGAGCTTGTTTAGATGCTAATTTGTTTGGCACCTAAACCCGACTCCCTATCATGCATGGTAACAAACCATCAGTGGTTCCACAAACTTTTTCTCTTACGCTTTATTTTACGATGTTTTTATGTTTTTTCATTTGTTTTTTTATGCGAGAATGAGTATTATCTGCATTTAAAACGATGAAAATTAGCAACACGAGTTTGGAAGGAAGGTTTGCAACGCCCAAATATGATCAGAATATTGTGCCATTATTTTCTGGTTTCCAAGCACAGGAACAATTCGGAAAACAGAGACAGCAAACGAATTTTTCAAGTCTGTAGCCAGACTAATTAGTCAAAAACATCCGAAAGAAATTTTGATGGTTTCTCTTATCTTCATCAAAATTAACTAGTTTGTATACATTTCGTTTGCATTTATTGTGAATCTATTGGCAAAACAAAACATTGTTCGTTACGGTATGGCAGCAATTTACACCCTCTGTAAATCCTTGCGCCATTTTAAGAATATTTAGAGCTAAAGCCATACGGAAAGAGTCGAAAACTGGGTGAAGTGACTTGCGATCAAGCTACAAACTTCTCCCTTTGTCGAGAATATAATCAAGTCATTATGAATGACAAAAATGGAACATATACTGGAGGTAAATAAGATTGCCCTTCAGAACGCATGGTAAATCGACATTAGTATTTTGAACCAGCTTAATGGTTTTGCTACAATGTATGAGATCTTTAAGTGCGAGCAAAGCATGAGTGGATGATAGCAATTATTACTCAAAGCCATCAATTAGCCTGATGTCTGGCTGCAGTTTACCGGTTGCTAGAGGGGATGACTCCAAATCTCCTTTTGCTTTGATACATAATTGAAAAAAAAAACGTTGAATATATCAGTTAACATGGGAAAATAACATGTGTGGCGCCCGGCAGTTTGATCAATAACTTTTTGGGATAAGATTTCGCCGACACATATAGACTTATCTATGGCGTTCCGGTCAAAGGATTCAATAACTTCTTTTCTCCCTCTCTCCCTCCCTCCCTCCCTCCCTCCCCACTCCTCTGTTATCACAAAATGCGTCACTCTCTTCATCCTCAGGATTGTAATTGGGATAACTATTCCATGAGCAGGGATGGGAAGAAGGGAGGGGGCGCTGTTACGATTTCTATGAGAATATAGAAATGGTGCATGCCTTTCTCACCCTCCCTCATTTTAACCGGAAGTGTACACCTTAGAGGCACTAGCATTAATTACTTCAGTTTAAGTGTGTACGAGTCTAGAGGTCTGATCCATTCAATTCCCTAGAGCACCCAGTGCAACTGATTTGAAGATAAGGACTGGCTAACAATTCTATAAATACAACAAAAGGAGAAAAAAGAGAGGCCACAGAAAGCACCGCGAGCTTAAAGTTTAGAGAGGACATCTTCATTCCAATCCTTGGAACACTAAGTAGAACGAAAAGAGACTGAAGAGCAAAAAAGTACAAGGTATACAATTCTGATACACTCCGAGAAACCAGTTGATTTGAATACTCTATTCGTGCAAGGTCCTGTTCCATATGCACAAAACAGCACGGATATGAAGTGGTTAATTGGCACTTGAGTGTAAAGCACTAGCTTCTCTCTCTCTTTATTGGAGTCTTCCAGCTGCGTATTATAATAACAAAATAGAGCTAAAAAGCCTATAATGGTGACCGTAAAACCCACTTCAGCTTGTTCATTTTGATTAGTATTATTACCGACAGTAGTTTCAAGAACTTGTCTACTGGCGAAAACTCTAAATAGAAGGGTTTGAGAGGAGGCTTATCTTCCAATCGTCGGCTAGTGGAGCTTCACTTAGTAATCAGTTTTTCAATCGAATATTTTGTTTTAACTAGCCAGATCAAAAACTAATTAAAATTGGGTAATTTTACGGTTTGAGAACCTGAAAAAACTTGCATCAACTGAAGGCAACAGTGAGATAAAATCCAACCGACTTAATTTCCGTGACTATACTGAATAACTTGAAAAGAGGTAAGGAATGACTTAATAATTTTTTAATTATCGTAGCTATTGTAGCTGAAGAAAACTTTAGCCTCATTCATAGTACACTAGCGACTGGGAGTTGCGACGATTTTTGCTGCGATTTTTTCGGCGATTCTGTCCATAATAAATAATGGTAAAGAATTACTTGTAAGGTTTTATTCAGGATACTAAGATTTTCCTAGACCAATGTCTCTTTTGAAGGATGAGACAAAAGATTTTATGTTTTCGAAAATTACCACAAAAATCGCAGAAAAAATCACCAGTGTAAGCGAAATTAACAGAAATTCAATGGAATAATGTGTTCTTAAGTAAAGGTAAATTAAATTGAGTGATCTAAATCTCTCAAACGTCTTTGTATTTTCTTACAAACCGAAGAATTGTCGCGCATCATCTACATTGGACAAGTATTTACAGCTTGAACTCACTCACAAATACAACACACTTTAGACCGACTAGTATTTTAGCTTAGATTGACGATTCCTTTTAGTTATCAATGTATTTGTCTGTCTCTGATTATTAAAAATACACGTTTCGACCATTCAATGCTCTTCATCAGTTGGTCTTTATTTATTTGTTTGCGTTTAAATTACTGCGCACATAGAGATTCAGATACAAAAACAAAGCTCTGCATGCATATTTATATGGAACATTTGCCTTGAAGAACAAATAATGCTTTTTTTAATTATCGTAAATGAAGCCTTAGAGGTTAGAGAACTGGAAATTAGCTCACTTAGGTTTCCATATTTTTTGTTTGTTTGTATCTGAATTACTGCGTAGAGATTTGACCAATGAACGACCAAAAGTATCATTACAATTGCTTTTGCAACTCTTGCCTCGAAGACAAACTAGAATAAATACCCTTTTTTCTACTTTTTTTGTCGGAGAACTCACGGCGTGCTCGAAAACGTTAACAATATAATCCCTGTAAATTTGAATCAACATCTTGATCAGAACACGGTGAACGCATTATACGTCGGAACTAAAGGAAATGCCTTCATCATACCTGCTAGGCCCTTTAGGCTCGTTAAAACATTACGCCTTTGTTTTAGTCTGACGAGAATATCGCTCAGTTCGTATCAGTAATTCCAGTGATAGCTGAATAAGCAACAAAGGCTGATACTGACAAGGTTATAAAATTTTACGAAAGGCGGACATACCTAATGGGAAACCGACTGACTTCCATTCTGTTCCACTTCCTAACTTATTTATGTTACTACTATGTCAAAAGCTGATCTAAGTACGTTATCACTCACAGATCATGCATCACGATTAGATCTTAGTTAGTCCATCACGTTTTTTTGCTTCTATTAGCTGATTCAGGAAAACTAAGCCGATTATAGAAAAACTCAGATATATTAATTACGTATGTAAGAGGACTGTTGTCGAATTTCTTTACTCTCTTTGTCGAAGTTCATCACGTTTTTGTTAGTCAAAACAACCGGTATTGAATTGCCGCTCTACGATTAGAATATTTATATTGTAAAAAAAAGGAAAAAATATCAAAGATAGAAAGATTAATTATTAGGTTACATCCTGTAATGTTACTAAATGAAAGTCGCACACATGAAAAAAGCTGCTCAACTAGAGAGATCATGATCAGGTATCTTTATGATGATTTTGCCTCTACAAATGTTTTGTCTTATCTGAGTTTTACATCTCGTTTTGCCTATTATTTATCTCTCTTCTTCGTAAAACTCCTAGAACTTTTGCCTTATTTACGTCTTTTATTTCTATCATTTAGTATTCTATAAAATGCAACAACCTCTTTCGAAACATGGAATTTAATCAGTTTGTCTGACGCAAAAATAAGGCGAACGATATCCCAATTAGTACGCGTTTTCAAATGCATGAAATTTTTGTACTCCTTTGACATATTAAATTAAAACACCATATCTATTTTCTTCGTTGCTGTCAGTTGAGCTTGAAAATTTCTTTGAAAATAAAAGGCCGGCGTCGTGGTTAGCCTGCGTGCAGCCGGACTTTTTTAGTTAGTTAGTTCTGCTGCACGCATGCTGCGTCGTGGCTGGCTTTGGGTACTGAACATTGGGGGCGGAAATGTAAAATAAATGGTTTGAAACATGGAATTTAATCAGTTTGTCTGGCGAAAGAATAAGGAAATCGATATCCAAATTTATGCGTTTTAAATCCTGAAATTTTTGTACTCCTTCGACATATTATATTAAAACAACCTTTCTTTTTCAGTCTTTGTCGTTGAAAGTTGAACTTGAAATTTTCTTTGGAAAATAAAAGGCCGGCGTCGTGGCTGGCTTTGGATACATCGGGGAAGGAAATGTGTTTCTTAAATTGAATGTTAAATTTTTCATTGAGGACCATTTGTATGACCATTGGTAAGATGTAAAAAAATCATTACTTTAATTTCTTACATTACTTCTTGGTTGGTAGGTTGTAAAATTGATTATTTCTCGCCAATGAAAACGTCAATATCAGTGACTTCGATAATGTTCTCGTTTTTTTCTATTTTCTTTTAAGGTAGAGGCGTTGTTCAACATGAACCAAACTGAAAAAGGAACATTTCTCCAAGAGAATGTAAGCTGCGCGGACCCTAGTTATACAGACTCAGATCTCGTTAAAACCACGAAAACCACACTACTAGCTACCACCATGACCATTGCACTCTTTGGCAACTTAGTCGTAATATTCATCGTGTACAAAAACAAAAAGATGAGGCGAACAACCAACATATTCATCGCAAACATGGCCACCTCAGACTTGTTCATCGCTGTCGTCACAATCCCAAGAATCATCACGGAGCTCTACGTAGGGCCACAGCGGTGGTTGATTGGAGGAGTAATCGGAACTATTTCTTGTAAACTGTGTTTGTTCCTGACCGACTTTTCGCTTGGAATATCATTTATGAGTCATTCCGTCATCGCCATAGATCGCTTCTGTGCCATTGTTTATTCTCTTCGTCCATCACCAATTACCCCAGCTCGTCGAAAGTACATCATTGCTCTGATTTGGTTGCTAATTTTTATGCTCAATTCACCAAGCTTTTATACCTACAGGCTGCAAAAAATGGATGATGCAATGTTTTGTGTAATTAGTTGGTATCCTCTAGACACCAAAGTCTCTCAAATGACTTTTTTTTCGGTGATATTGGCCATCGAGTTTGGCGTACCGATTCTTCTCATGACTGTCTTGTATACCTGGCTAATCATATCTCTAACGAGCCAAAAGAGTTTGTCTACGCAGTCCTTACACATGAGAAAAATAAGACGCAAGGAAGATATCCGAGTTCTGCGCAAAGTTTTGACTCTTTTGGTCGTGTTTTTGGTCAGCGTTATTCCCATCACGCTGTTGGGAGTGTTCCTGTATTACCAATGGGACTTTGTGCTTCCATGTTGGGCTTGGAGCTTTGCTTTTGTTGTGCATCTTTTATTCCTGTCCAACAGTGCAGTAAACCCGTGCTTATGTATCGCTCTCAACGCCAGCTACAAGCATTATATCCAAAAACTGTTGTGCCCTTCGAAACAAAGTAACACAAGATCGGCATCTCCTGGTCCCTCAACTCAGAGAAATGAGGAGAGAGAACTAAGTAATTTTTCTGCAGAGAACAAACAACATTTTCTGCTAAATGAACGATTAGATTAGACAAAAAATCTAAAAAGGGCAGGTAAAGACTAGGTTAGGAGCACATGAATTAAATTACCCCAAACTGCACCGATAAATCGAGAAGAAAATACTCATATGAAAAAATAAAGCTGCTTTTTACTCGATTCACCTTAACCTCTTGTAGACCTAGCTCTTCTCCTTTCCTTCTCCTTTCCTTCTCCTTTCCTTCTCCTTTCCTTCTCCTTTCCTTCTCCTTTCCTTCTCCTTTCCTTCTCCTTTCCTTCTCCTTTCCTTTTCTTTTCTGCTCTTCTCTTCTCTTCTCTTCTTTTTTTCTTTTCTCCTCTCCTCTGCTCTTCTCTTCTCTTCTTTTTTTCTTTTCTCCTTTCCTCTCCTCTCCCGCTCTCCTCGCTTTCGGTAAGGAGGATCTGGGTATAAGAATGAACGATTCCCCAAAATAATAGCTATATACAGAATGTTATTGCTTTCATCAAGTTTGTTATTGTTACACTAACCGGAAGAGCAACTCGATAAATCCACATAAAAAAGGAGCGGAGATTGAAAAAACTCATCAGGAAATTTTACAAAAAACCATTAAGGTAAGCATTAACAAATAGCCGCAGTTATAAGGTGGTTTATATTTTCCTATTTCCAATTATTTTATTCGTAAAAACAAGGTGTACAATTTGTAAAGAAGAAACCACTGTTCGGGAAGCTAAATTTAATTCAAGAATTATCACTGAGTTATATAAGTTACTCACTATCTAGCTTCCCATTGATATCCTATGAACTCGACATGACAACACGGCCTTGGTCTTGTTAATTTACGATATCATGCTTAACCTCACCCAATAATTGTATAACATATCACGCACATTTGATGAAAGTGGTTTAATACATATACCACGAGTGTGTAGAAAATAAAATTGCCAATCAGAAACGAGCATTCCATCTGAGATGTGGTATTGAAATTGAAAACTGCCTAAGCATAGGTCTTCGTTTCCAGTTAGCACTTGCTCATTGGATCTCCGTAATACTAAAACATTTTTTGATTATCCCCCTCCCGACCTTATTCGCCATTGACTTCCATTTCGATTGGGCTTCCTGTGTTAAACACTGCCGTGAGGCATTGTGCCTTTAGTTCCCATTTTTTTTCGGTTTCTTTAGCGCCTGGCAGAAATTGTGTGCGTCACAAAACGTTTCCACAAAAGACCAAGTCTCATCTTGAAATATTTATAAACTCTTACCTTTTAGCTTGCATTTAAATTTAAACTTTTGGGATTAAAATGGCTGACAAATTACAATGGCGAGAGGAGGTTGATGCGAAGATGGGTAGTTTGATGGAATGTTTTCAGAAACGCGAAGCAGAGTTGAGTAGATTAGCTGAGCAACTGGCAAAACAACGAAGTGAACTAGACAAGGAGACAGAGAAAAGAAAGCAAGATACGGAACAAGACATAATACAGCAGTACATGAAGCTAGAAGAAGAGAAGAATCGTTTTGAGATGGAAGTCAAACGTATGACAAACGTCTATGAGTTTCAGACGTCTCGTATCCAACTCGATGTTGGCGGCCATAAGTTTACTACGTCGTTACAGACTTTGAAAAAGGATCCAAATTCCATGCTAGCTGCTATGTTTTCTGGAAGGCACTCTTTAGTAACTGAGAGTGATGGTAGTTACTTTTTAGATAGGGATGGCACTCATTTTCGATACATACTGAACTATTTACGCGACGATTTTCAATCGGACACTTTCCCTTCTGATGAAGTCACCTTGAAAGAAATTCAGAATGAAGCGAGGTATTATCAATTGCTTGGCCTTGTGGATGCTATTGATGAACTCTTATACCCTCCTCCTCCGGCTCCTGATTACACACAGCAAGAAATCGATGATATGTTAGCTACAGTGTCCCAGCAATCCAAGAATAACGAGGATGGTAGAAGTAACGCAAGAAATGCTTCATCATCTATCAGTCCTGGTAGACATGTAGACTTTATATTCCATAGCATGACAAAAAATAATATCGACTTTAGTGGAAAAAATTTGTCTGGTCTTACATTTGCTCATACAACATTTGCACATAACGTGTCCTTTGCTGATGCTTTGTTGATCAACACCTGTTTCTATGGCTGCGAATTTGCGAGTCACATAGTCGTAGATTTCTCAGGGGCTGATGTCTCTGGTGCAGATTTCAGGCAGTGCCGATGTATCAAAGGGGGACTTAATGCATTTGGGGGTCAATCGTCTTCGAGTGCCCAAGGGGGTGGGGGTGGATTTATTTTTGGTACCAGCTGTTCCAGCTTTGCTCATTTAATTAAGACAAGCCATGTTAAATTTACCAATGCCAAGCACATAGGGACAAAATTTGACCCAACTATCCTTGATATCATTAAATTTTAGATCTATTAAACTGAAACGTGCATACTTTATACCAGTCATATTGGTGTGTAACCAGGTGACATTTGTCAGGTCTATGTACAAAATAATCAGTATGATTATAGCCACATTGAATTTAAAAGATTGTAACGTATAAATGCTGAATAGACAAAATATCTTATATAATTGCAAACAAATTAGTATATTATCACTAACAATATCCACTAAAAACATTCTTTTTAAATGGAAAGGTATTGAAACATTTCTTTTTATGGTAATGCTGTGCAGACAGGGTATAAATCTTTTATCATATTTAGAAGTTTCCTGAATAGGAAATGGTGCATGATTTCCTTTATCTATGCATCAAGAACAGGCTAGTCAAAAATGATGGTGACAAATTAGCATTGCTGGTTTTCAATCATTCCCAAGAAAATGAAAATGTTATTTAATAACAAAAGATATGGTGGCCATATTGGATAATATAACAAAAGAGAGCAATGAGGAATCTTTTGTTAAATTTATCCAACATGGTTTCTGTGAAAACCATCAATACTATCAGAGACAGCCAAGTCAGTAGTCTTGACTACAAACTGACATATATCTATTGCATACTGAAAAAACTTTTATTACCAAAGATTATCATATACTTGACAATATATATTATATACTATTTTCACTGGTACCGATAGGAGATGAAATCATGCAGCATGTTACAACCAAAATAATATTGCTATTAAATAATTGTAAGAAAACTTACCACATGGAGTCCATGATAATGTCAACAATTTCTCCCTTTTTTGTTTAAATTCCTCAATTTCACTTAATATGTCTTGGATGCCAACTTTGCTCTTGCTTCAGCTGCAATGGTACAAAATGAGAAGCCTTACTGTGCTTTTTGATATTCTGCAAACTCTGACATTTTAACAGCTTGTTGTGACATTGGTTTTTCACTGCTGCCAGATAAGAATATGTATTATTGATTGCCTGTAGCGAAAAAACAAATACCAGTGTGCAGTTCGCAACTACAGAGTTTGAAGAATACCAAAAACTGCAGAAATATGGTCTGACTGGGTTGTAAAACTCCCAATGAATTTATTTTTACCATTGTCGGGATTTATTTTGCTTTCTGATTGGTTTAGAGCCTGGGAAGCAGAAGGACATACCAATAAATTACTTCAGTAAATCACACCCTTCCTTTGAAACCCCATTTTTCTTTCAAATTTTACCCCTGTTTTTGAAGTAAAACTTTTAATTTTTTGGTAAAAAGTAAAAAAATTCCTACAGTTTTCCTTGGTATATCCTCTTATTTACCACTTTTTTTGTCATTGAGCTGTCAAAATATGTGGTATACTCCCTTGGCTAAGCCTTGTCAACATAAAATCAAAGATAAACCAACACAATCAAAATTTTAACATCCTCCCTTGGTGGAAGATGAGCCACTCTGTGGAATCCACTGTTAATCCGATTACTATTATTATTATTTATTATTATTTATTTGTATTACTTTTTTCTTTTTTAACTTATTATTAACCAACAATAAAATTACTCTTAAGTTTGATTCATCATTATCCAAAAAAACAATGTTTTCTTAAAATTCGTCGACAACAAAAATACGTCCTCGATGGGACTTGAACCCACAATCTTTGGCTCCGGAGGCCAACGCCTTATCCATTAGGCCACAAGGACATCCATCGCCATTGTAGTCTCAAAAAACATTCTAAATCCCATTATCAGACACTAATATCACCTAAAGCATGATGGGATACGAGTTAAAAATGGCGGGTAGTTTGACGGCTTGTCGTGCTTCGTATCAATTTTCTTTCTCATTTACGTAAGATACGACTCTAAAAATTTAATATATAAAGAGTGTTCAAACTGTTAGCATCTCCACGATGCGTTTCCGTGCAAAAATAATTGACATATCTTGTATTCAAAGGCTAACACGTAAGTAAACTTTAGGAACTTTAGGAATTTTGTCTTCGCGTAGTTTCGAAAAAACGTCTCTAAGTATGTCGTTTTGTGTCAGAAATTTCGAAAATTGCTGCATTCCTAACTACTAAGCCTCTTTTCAAAAAGAAAAGATAGTTGAAAACTTTGAAAGGAATGGCTGATGGATTTTTTCTAGGTGTTTTAGCTACCTTATCGAGGATGGCCAAGACTTGTGTCCTTCGTCTCACTCCAACAAAGCTGTATTTTATCTTTTCTGAGACCGCGGGAACAAGTGGTGGTGTGTCTATGTGGTGTGAACTTACCCAGGTTAGTTTTCAGCAAGAAATTAGTTCACAGCTTTCGTTTTGCAGCGAAGTTTTTGAAAGTTCGATCTGTGCAGTGCTGTGTCGGGCCCGCGTTGGCAGGTACAAGCAACCAAGCAAATGAGATTGGGGGGGGGGGGGGGTAGGGGGAGGGGTACGAGCGGTCAGACGATTCAAAAGTGTTGCTTATTGGAAAGAAGTGTCAAAAATATAACATAGTTTAGAGTTTAGATACAATATTGTTTGTTTGTTTACATCAAAATGTTTATGGGTGTATTCAGGGGAGAGAGAAGGAAGTGGGAAGAGGGTTGAGGGTGTTATATAAAAGTTGTAGATGGTTTTCCAGAACATTGGTCACTAAAACATACCCGAGTATCATCCATCCATCAATTCATCCATCCATTCAACCATCCATCCATCCATTCAATTGTCATTCATCTACCCATCCATCTATCCATCCATTCAATTGTCATTCATCTACCCACTCCATCTATCCATCCATTCAATTGTCATTCATCTACCCATCCATCTATCCATGCCATTTATATGTAAGTTATATGTTTCAGGGTAACATCTTTGATGAATATCGTATTGAAGGTGTGGATGAAAGCAACAACATTTACCTGGAATTGGTACCTGAGAACTTGTCCAGGGCAATGAGATCAGCTGGTAGTGCCCAAGCAGTAAAAATCAAACTGACCAAAAAACATACTCCTTGTTTTACCTTTGAGATCACACTGGTATGTTTATAAAAAAGCAATTATTAATATACATTCTTCTTTAAAACAAAAACAAAACAAAAAACCTACTCGTATGCTGCTGTTAATGTCCCAAAACTCTCTAGGGTCGCACAAATTATGCATTTTTATGCAAAACAGGTAGGGAAAATGCATTATTATGATTTTTATGCTTCCCAAGACTTGCTTCACTTGTGTTGACCAGGGCATCCTCTGGTCGATCACGCAAATTCTACCCTGGGTACCAGAGGCCTGAACAGGGAAGTGGGTCTCAGTACCATAATTCAAAAACCCTAGCACAGCAATAGTAAACTATTTGCAAAAGCATGGCCACATTAAATGTATTTGCATACTTCTATGTGCATACTTCTATGCACAGGTTTTAACATACATTAATTAAACCAACACATTTAAATAAGAAGCTGGCTTGTCTTACTTGTGTAAATTCTAGTTTGACAGCAAGAAGCACAAGGATAAAAGTATGTGAATACAAATTTTTTTTAATGTGGTCATACTTATAAAGCATTGCACTGAAACCTATATGCCCCAACAATACTGTTAGCTCACCAACCCCATACCAATATTCAACCTACCAACACAGTTTTTTTTTCATTTTCATTGTTCCTTTTTTTTTTTCCTTTTTTTTTCCAGCCATCACTTTCCACACACACTAGGAGTGTAGTGCATGATGTTCCAGTCAGTGTTGTTCCCCTAAGGAATTGGGAAGAGTATTCAGAACCAAACATGCCAGACTTTGATGTGAGATATTCAGTAGTGCAGAACTATATTACATGTAATTTATCCAGGAACAGAATTAGACTGATTCCATTAGTCGGTGCTTTTTTCTTTTTGTTGATTTTGGATAAAGGAGTGAAAACTAGGACTTACAGTATGGAATCAGTATAGGAACAAAATAATATACAGTGCACTTTATTTTTGGAGCAAAAGGTTTCAAACCATGGCCATCAACATTGTTTTGATACTTAACAAAAAGTAGATCAAGGTTCTACTCTAGCAATGTTACACACAAAAGTTGCAAAGCTGCAATTTAGGGAGTACTGATGTAACTGTTATGCAATTAATATCCTATGGCTGTTTGCAATCAACCTTTCTCATGCATGCGGCAGCCAAGTTGACTGGGACAATAACAAGAATCCCCACATAGCCTCACATTCAAGGTCTTGAGGATGAGGATAAATGTTGTGAAAAAGGTTTTCTATTATTTTTGGGAATAAATATTGTAAGGACCGCGTTATTGAGGTCCATGGTTTACCACATGTCCAAGTCTTAAACCTTTTTACTTCATAATCATTTTTCAGGTTAGTATCTACATGCCACCCATGAAGACTGTTAGAAATGTAGTTGAGAGAATGAAAAATCTCAGTAATTATATGGTAAGAGTAATGACAGTTTTTTTTTTGGGGGGGGAGGGGTTGGGGTAACAAAAAATCATGCTCATGGTAGGATCTGGATGTTTTGGCTCACAATAATCACATGCTCAATCAATCAGACAGTCCACTATCCTTCTAATATGAAACCTCTAATATTATCCAACCTTCTTTTCATCTATATATCCATCTATCTTTCCTTTCTTAATGAATCTATGTAGTATACATATATATTCATTCATAGTAGCATAACTCACAATGCTTTTCTATCTAATTTTGATCACAAAGTCATTAAATGATGTGTGCACATGGTATGTGCAGTCATAAAGCATGCACTCCAGACCAATCAGAATGAGAGATATATAACAGGTCTTTGATATTGGTATTTAAAACTAGGTTTGTGTCATTGTAATTGTAGACAATTGCTGCCAATCTGAAAGGATCCATGACCCTTGGTGTAGAAACAGATCTAGTAACCATAGCAACACATTTCAAGCATCTGGATAATCCTGTTTGGGGTAAATAAGTACTTTAGTTTTAGCATTCATTTAGATAGAGCAGAAGTACTTGTCAAAAAGTTGGCTTGAAATCGAGTAAAAGAGAAGAAGTTAGAACAGGGGCATAGTGAGGTGTCGATTATGGGGGGAGGGGGGATATGTACCATTTTCTTACCAAATTCACAGGAATTCCACATGTTTTAATTACATTTTAGTGCCGGGACCAAACTTTTGGGGGGCACGTGCCCTTCCCCCTTCCACCCCCCCTGCCTATGCTAGTGGGGAAGAATTTCTTTTGATAAATGCCAGAACATCATTTGAAATAGCCAGTGAAAAGTATACCAGCCAGCTAACTTGGACAACATTGCGGAAGACGGGGCAGGGCAGGGCTGTTGCACAGGGGTAGTTTATTATGTATTACTTTTGACAACAAGCTGGATAACATTCCTTCTCAACTTCTAGTAAATTGTCCCTTCAGTGACTGTTACATGTCCCTCAAGGTCTCTTGCTATACCATTGGTGTAGGAAGGTATAATGTTATAATTTTGTAGTAAAATGTTGTCTACTCACTAATGATTCATCATGGGCCTTTGATGTCGCAGAAGGGGATGAGAATTTACAGACCCAAGACAAGGAAGAAATGGCACAGGCTAGAATTGAAATAAAGAAGATGGCAACGTTTCTTCAAGGAGAGCAGTTTGGTCCAAATAAAGTTATATGCAGTAAGTATTTTATTAGGAGGAGAAAATGGTTTTGATGCAATAATATTTTCCAGACCCCTAGCATTCATTTTTTTGGGGTACCCTCTTCAATCGTTTAAAAAACCCTGCCAATCCTCCCTCTGACCTTTAAAGGCCCCAATATTCCACTAAAAGAACTGAGGGCCCCCCATTTTCTCCCCCCCCCCCCTGACTTAAATAATGACTGGTCCCTAAAAGACATTTTCTTAATTTGTATAACAATTTTGTTAGTTATCACTTTCACATGATGGTATGCACTCTACCAAATACTTGATCAAAACCAATTTGAGGGTTGTATTGTCTATGATTAAACTTCCCCATCCCCACCTTCCAAAATATCCTAAGGGACTGGTCATTATTTATCGAGAGAGGGGGGGGCTGGTGCAAATAAGGGGTGGGTTAGAATTTTTTATGCATGGGTTTAAGCAAAAACCATTCTTAAAGGAGAGGGAGTCAGCAAAAATCAAGCATAGCATAAATAATATTGCACCAGCTCCCCCCACCCCCCCCCCCCCCCCCCCCACCACCTCTCTATAAATAATGGCCAGTCCCCAACAATGTTTTTCCTTTTATTCTAGATATTATTGACAGCAGAGCAATTCAGTTTTTTCTTGTCCATGATGATTTATCACTTCAGTATATCATACCAGCTGTATCCAGGTAGCATTAGAGAATCAAGGAGGATTGTTAGTATGTAGGTAGAGTGGTGAAAGTGTGCTATGAATTCTTCAAATTGTATTGGTCTCCCAAAACAATTACTAGGATGCTATCTGTCAGGACATGGATGTTAGTTTAGTGGGGAGAGGCAAAACCTAGAGAATGGCTAAAGGGATCTTCCATTTTTTACTGGGAATGGGGGAGGTGAAGGGGAGAAGTGGGACTCAAAAAATTAGTCTCAAGAAAGGGGGACACAAACAAAAATTCAAGTTGCAGTGCATTTGTAGACCTCACTAAAATACACCTAAACTGGGTGAAATGGTAAACTTTACTTCATGTTTGATGTACATAAAACTTATCAAGAACAACTAAATCTCCCAGTAACCCCTTGTGTGGAGTGGTTCTGCACAGGGAGCCCAAAGTCCGCTATACACTTTCGCAATTAAAAGAACAGTAATTCTTCACTGGGGAAAGTAACCAAGTCTTGAAATAAAATACCAAGAATAAGCATCGTTAACAAAATCTAAAGGTCTGTTGCAACAGTACGTGTTATAGATTAATAATTTGTGGCTGGGTACGACCTAGATGGGAGAAGTGGGAGGAGTAAATGGGATAGGATGAAAAAAATAGGAGTTTGAGATGGGAGGATCTGTCAAAAATTAGAATCCCATCCAGGAAGAGAAAAGATCGATACACCCGATTACTTGAACATGCTATAGATCCCTTTCAAAATAATCCTCGATATAAGGCTAGTAGGAAAATGCGAATTTATCTTTGTGCTGATTTTTGTTGTTTTACACCATGATTATTAATTTTCCTATTATAGTAACCTAAAATTCACACCTTGTTTACTGTTCCTTAACCCTAGAGGTTTTCATTTATGATGCACATTTTGACTTGGATGTCCAACTCCATTTTAGCACAAACCAATTAAAAGGAATATTACAGATTTCCAACTCCATTTTCTTGTTTTCACTTTGCCATGAACTGCTACCAATCCAAAGTCCATCACATTTATAACTAGAAGTAGGACTAGAAATACAAAAAAACAACTACTGTATCTTGGGAAAAGATCAGGCTCTCAAACTTTATTCATTATTCTACAAAGTCTAGTGAAAAATACAAGCCATTATGAATAGTGGTAATAATATATTATAGAAAGACTTTCAACTTTATCAAAATTTGCTATATTTATGTCCAACAAAAGGTGATTTCTGGTAATCTATACAGCGTAGAAGTGTAGGGTTATAGAATGCTCTGCCTCTTGACATCATAGCAATGTCTATGCTGATATTATTACCTTCACAAAATCTGCAAAAAAAATAATTAAAGGTAAATAATTTATTTATATCCTGATGTGGGGAATCATTGTCTTATTAGGAAATGGAAAAAATAAGTAACTGAGCTTCCAGATTTAATTTGTATGAAAAATAAGAGTGGCGCAATTCCCAGTAAATACTGTAATTAACAATATTATTGATTTAGTTAAGTCTTGTTACCTTCATAATTGATGTATCCACTATTATCATCAACAGTAGCAAACAGAATATTAACGTCCTCATCGGAGAGTTTCTCTCCTAAAAAAATATATTGTTAGGGAAGTTAACACATTGGATAACAATATCTTGATTTCACTAAGAGTCACTAGACATCATTTCCTGTCTTATTAGGAGAAGCTCATCACCTGAATCTGAATTTTTCAATAGCGTTCTTTCTGGCTAACAGCACATGGTTGTCAGAGTTTGATCACCATGTGGAGCAGATAATGTGATTCAAAGACTAAGCTAATTGTAATCCAAGATTTAAAAAGGCCAACTGTTTTGAGGTATTCCAAGTAAATTATTATCTTATAGACGTTCCCCAATACTGCAGCGCAACCGTGACGTCGTAAAACAAAGACAAAGGTGAAAATCGGACAAACAAACTTACAAGTTTACTTTCAGCAGATAATTTTCACAGCTGATCGCAGTTGATCTTAGTTTACATGGGTTATTATCGTAACTTTAAGTAAAAATAATAAAATTGGTTCGTATAATCCTCATGCAATGTTTGTCCGAATCTTTAAGCTATTATTAGAATCAGTACGCTGCGCTATTCACTTGGATGACCAGGAAACAATGGTTTGAGGTCTAGACTGAATTGGTTATTTTTATTACTCACATTCCACCTCAACTTGAAACCATTGTTTCTCATGTCCAGTCATTGAAGTGAGTTTGGGAATAGGTCTAGCGATTACAAGCTTCATTTTACTGATAGTGCTCTTACCAAGTGTTGTCAGCAAATTTCTAAGTTCAGCAGCCTGTACTGTGCCTGTACCATCACGGTCAAACACTCTGAAGCCTTCAATAAACTCTTCTAATGAGGGATTGGCTTTCTTTTGGTAGGCTGAGTGATAGATTGGAAGGAACTCCTCAAAGCTTACACGCTTTTTACCTGTGTAAAAGTATTCAAGGAAACAAATAAGATCTACTAAGTCTACAAATTAACTATTTCATGTTCAGAGGAAAATCACTTTAAATGTAGGCACATTTAAACAGATTGTCGGTAACTGAGTCATATAATATTATCTATAGCTATTTCAAAAAAATGTTGATGAATGTTTTGTTAACGTGAATACAGCCAAAGGTCAACAAACAATGTGGAATTTTCCCTAACTTTGGTCTACACGTTTTCCCGACATATTTTTGGATATGATATTCCCTGTGTTTTGGGATTATTTTATATATATGGAAAACAACATGCAATGTACAGCGAACCCTTTACTGGCATTTCTTGAAATAGCTATACACCACTATAACCAGCTGACTACCACAAACAGGTTTCATTAGTATTGTTTCTCAGCTAACACTCACAGACAAGTCATAGCCTGAATAGTGGCCCAAAAGGGCTGTGAGGTAAAGGGGCTGTGAGGTAAAGGTACAGGAGGAAGAAAGAGGAAGAGTCCTTTCCTTTCCCTCCCCCTGCCCATCCCAATTCCCCTAATCTAATGTGCTTCTGCTATGCACTCCCTTCACTTTATGTTTTTAGTTTTCCAGTAATGCTTGAGAAGCAATTCAAACATGCAAAGAATCTCAATTCTGATAGGTTAGACATGAATTATGTCATAGGGTAAATGTGTATGTCATTGGTTATTTGTGGATTAAGAGATAAAATAACGCAAAAGTAGGTGGTCTGAAAGACAGACAGACAAATGAAGATTATTTCGGAATTTAGAACTTTATCTTTGAGGATGGAATATATTTGGTCATTGACAGAAAGTATTTTATTTGACATTTTATTTTCATGAGATGGGTGTGTGTATACGTTGAGCAAGTGTGCAGACAGACAGACAGACAGACAATAATGTTTCATGTTATCAGTATTTAAAGTCATTCACTAAATCACAATAAAACTATTAAACCTTATAAGCTCCACACAAGGTAATTTGGTTGGAGATAGTGGACCAATTTTTAAATTTTTTTATCGCAAAAAAAAAAAAAAAGCAATAATTTCATTGAGAAATTATTCAGAATTTAGAATAATTCATACGATCACAGCTTGAAGGATAATGTTTTTTTTAGAGAATTATAATAAGTAGCTTTTTAAAAAGCAATGTTGATATTTCCGTACTTCAAGTTTTGGTGCTTCAGTTTTTTAAAGAGAATTTCTTAATTACAGAAAACTGGAATCCGTACAAAAAAAACTGTATCAAGAAATTTGCATAATACGGTTAATAACTCGACACTTGAATCGGTTCAGGGATTTTTCTACAAACACGCTTGTCTGTTTACTAAAACATAGGTAAAAGTACAACTTCTGCTCGATTAATTCATGTATAATATCCTCAAAAACTGTATTATCCTAATGGGAAGCATTATATTGCTTATTGTAGGTATTTATTTACGGTTTTGATCGGCATTTATGTTTGCATCTGGGCGTTGAAATGGGTTGACGACGTCACGATATGTTCATGTGTTATTGTGTTAACACAACGAAACTGAATCATTTATGTCCTGGTGGGACTTATTTTAAACAAGAAAACAATAAAAAATACCGTAAAGACAAAAGAATTGTTGTAAAATAGGCGGGTTAGCAATAAAAATAACGATAACAGTTCCAGGAAGACTATAACAAGGATTCTTTGGCAAGAAATATTTGGGATTACTTTAGTAACATCAACATCTGTGGTTTAATTCTATTCTTAATGTCAGAGAAACTATCATTTTTTTGCTGTATCACCGTAATATTTCTAATTTAATTATCATGAATCAGTCAAATAAAGATATGGTATTAGCGATAGAAAAAGGACATACCAACTTACCAACATCTTTCTCAATTTTCTTTACTTCGCCTGCAGTAGGATTAAGACCGAGAGACCTTAGGACATCTCCTATTTGGTCATAGTCGATCTTATTGTCTCCTTTTCGATCAAACAGAGTAAATGCTTCCCTGTATTCTGCAATGAATTGCACAAAAGAACAAATTGCAATCAGTAGCTAAATCTTGCAATGGAACACAAAGCTAACGACGCCCTGGGAAGGTGGAAGATTTCTGTGCTTTACAACCAGCCCCACATTAATCGCAACAGTGAAACTTTACCTCCAATTTGATCATCTGAAATCGCCGACTGAAATAAAACCAAAAAATATCAACTTTGTATTTTGCTGAGTCTGAACAAGTTAACAGAGAAATGTCCCAAGAAAAGTTTACTCACCATTTTGCTGATCTTCTGACAAGTAACTGGAACTGTGCACTAATCTGTCACTACACAGGCAGTTTGCATCTGATTGACGCATTTAGACATAACGAGCTGTCCATATAAGGCATGCCTCGGAGAGACCTCGGATTTTGCCGTCTTGATTTTCATTGGAGTATATTTGAAGACTCTCCATTTCAAATAAACGAGTGGGTAGCGCAGATATGAAAAACATGGGAAACATTGGAGGTATTCATGTATGTACATTTACTCTTGGAAGTTTATTGCGGTAGTAGGCGGTGAAGATTGGCCGCTGACTCTCAGTCGGAGGCAGTCCAGTCCTATGCGTACGTTGCTAATTAATTAAAGAGTAACACAGCTCCCTCCTTTTTACCCGGAATGTGTCAAAAACGCCGGCATCCAAGAATATTAAGTTTGACATTCGTTTCTAGTGCCGAACCCATAGATAACCAAAACGCACTACGAGGTCACCGGTCATTCATTGTACTCGGAAATAGCCACGACTACCAGCTGTATGTCTGATCACAGGTGGCCACATTGTTGCTGCGTAATGGATGACGGCAAAACAGTTGTCATCTCACGGTACCCGGTTTAGGGGGAGGGGTGGTGTTACCCGGCACCCACCACCTCTGGAAGTGAAATCTTAGAATCTTAGATGTTGTCCCCGAAACTAAAAGCCAAATCACAGGAATGAATAGACGGTCTGTATGCTAAAAAATATATTTGAGTATAGAAATCGCAACTAACTGACCCCCAGTATTGAGCATTTGAACAGGTCTCTGATGCTAGGAGAGGGAGTGCCCACCACCTTAATTCATTAAATCGGGTCCCTTTTATTTTAAGTAAGACACTAGTCTTTTGATCAGTTTTGATTTAATAAATAATGCAAAAACAAAACAATTTCTATATAGAAAGTCTAGTACCATTAATGATTCACTTAGTTAGCAACATAGATACTAGTCTGAAGAGAAACTAGTAAAAAAAAAAGATTGTTTATTTAAGATTTGACTTAGATTTTGCTCATCACAGGCAGCCCAGGAACATTTTTTCCTCGACTAGTTTGATCCAAAAACAACAAAACAAGAAGGAAACTGCATGCTGTTCTGTGGTTTCTTCACGGGCTAAATATTTATAATAATCTTAAAATTATAAATCATTTCTATACTTTGTAACTTTTTACAAGCAGCGCGAACTGCACAATTAGCTTAATATAACTTGAATTCTAAGAAAGCCAGACTGTCGTAAACACCAATGCAACTTCCTGTTTACGCCGTGGACAACCTCCCAAAGCTCTTTGTCTAGATTACATGTCTTTTGCGATTTCTGAGTTTTCTCGTCAAGAAGAACCCAGCAAGCTGTAAAAGAATTTTAAAAAGTATAAAATACGATTAAGCATGGTAAAAAGCAAACAAACACTAAAAGCGTGAAGAAAGGCCAGGACACACTGCTGCCTGGAACAATTTGCGCGATATATTGCACACGCATGCTGAGCACGAAATTGCGCCCCGTGATTAGCTTGCATAGGTAGAAACTAAATCGAACTCTGCAACGTTGTGCACGCAAGCCCCTTATGAACTCTGCAACACTGCGCACAACCTGATCTGCAATCAAATCGACTGAACGCGCCGCAACAAGCTAGTGGCAAAAAGTTGCTACATAGCATGCGCAATTCAGTGCGCATGCTCTTACTAGTATGTTGAATGCGAGTTGCATCATTTGAGTTATGTTCGATCAATCGACTAAATATCACTAGACAGTTCCTAATAGTTAAAAATGTGCTGTGCTGTAATGTTGAGTAGTGACAGTTGTATCTTTTGACGAACAAGCATTATATTAATGGCGTCAGCTGTTGGTTTAAATGCCGTACCGTTCCACAACATTACTGGCAAAATAAAATGCAAAGAATGCAATTACAGTCGCTCTAAGACACTTGATTCTCCATTTTTTTCTCTACTTCAGCAAGCGCAGAGATCAATAGGCGGGACTAGTTTGGATTTCTGAAAAGCCGATCGACGAAACCCCTGAAGGTACATCCATGTTTACACCCCATACAATTTTTTTAAGCTTGCGCCAATTAAAACTTTCAGTATCAACAATGCAAATCATCGTCTCTCAAACATTCTCAATTTGTGAAAAGGGAGTTTAACGGCGAATGTGGACCCTGTAAACGATCCTTAGTGGATCTCTAGTCGGACGAGACAAAAACAAGAATGGAGAGACGAACTGTTTGTTGGCTTTCAACTTGAACTCCAAGAGGAATCCTCACTGGTACCGGCTGTGTAGGAGACTATAGTCAACCAAAATGAAAGCCACGTCTTTTTTTCTTTTGTTTTTTTCTTATTATTCTCATAGGAATGGAAGGAATTTGCATACTTGTAGTCTGAAATGAAAAAATTATAGACCAACTGGGAATAGGTGTAGGAGTTGAGGTTTGCGTATTGTGGAACAAAATCCTTGGATAGAAAACGCAAAGAGGGTGCAAGGTTTTTGCTCCCTCTCACTTGCAAAGAAGCTAATGGGTCAGTTTTAGCCTCACTTGCATGCTTGGAAACAGAAGAACATTTGACAGCAGGCTTAATTGTAATAAACAGCTATCATATTTCAAAGAGACAAAGCATTGATATTTAAATCACATGATTGATATTGCAGTAATAATCATAGTAACATCTTTTTTTAACTTATTACATTATAAAATTACACTTCTAGAAAAAAGTACTTGCTCAAAATTTTAACAAATACTATACTCTTAAGTATTGAGTACAAAATACTTTATAAAGTGATCAAATATAAGGTTTTCGAAGCTGGTAAATAAGGATCAATGATATCAGCTGCTGTACAAGCTCAGCCAATTCTGTAATTTTGAAACTTCATTCAGCTCTTTCAATTTTGTATCTTCTTTTTTGACTGGATATAAAGGATTATAAACAAAACGAATAAGGATCAATAATATCAGCTGCTTCACAAGCTCTTGAACTTCGTTTAGTTCTTTCAATTTTGTATCTTCTTTTTTGACTGGATATAAAGGATTATAAACAAAACGAATAACATTGGAAGTATTAGATTAGGTTATTAAATAAATATGATTATAAGGGTAAATAAGAAGGCAGAAGTCTACAAGTCACTGGTTTCGAAAATGCCAAAGTTATGTCCTCCCCTTATCATTACAAATTAATTTCAATTAATTAATTAATTCAAACAATTGATTTTTTTTTTTGACTGGTTTAAAAAAATCATATACAAAACAAATAACATTGGAGACATTAAATAAAGATTATTAAATAAACAAGATCATAAAGGTAAATAAAGCAGGGGGGAAAACAAGAGAAAGTTTTGAAATTACTCTTACAAGCCTTTTGGGATATTAAGTTACTCTTCTTTTTCAATATAGTCCTTCTCACTGGCAGCTTTTTTTGAAACTCCTTATGATTCTCAATATTCTGAAAACTTGATAGTTACAAGCTGCTCGTAGGAATTTGGTTGTTCACTGTTGTCAGTCAAAAATATAAAAGGTGCAGACTGATTACTTTTGATTAATTTAGACTGTTAATAGTCCATCTTTTTGCTCATCGGACTAGAATACCGAAGACGTGGGTTCAAATCCTGCCAAGGGCATATGATATTTTTCTCTTATTCCTCTACTTCATTATATACACACCGAACGCATAATTTCTACTTTACTATGTCTATTATCTGCGTACATTTACGGTGTTCAACTTACCTATAGAGAAAAAATATCGCTCTGGGATCCTCACGAATACCCTACATTTCATATTCTGGCTGCGTTACCAGCGTGGTTGGTCCTTGTAGTGTAGTGGTTAACACATCGGACTAGAATACCGAAGACGTGGGTTCAAATCCTGCCAAGGGCATATGATATTTTTCTCTTATTCCTCTACTTCATCTTTTTGCTCAAATGAGTCGAGTTTTTTCCCTGCCTATTTGTCGCACGAAGAGTAGGGGCGAGCTTGAAGGGCACCAGAGGAGGTAATTTTCTTCTCCCTTCGCACTGCCTCACTTACTACCACTCTTGACCAAGTTAACAGTCTAAGTTTGTAATTGACAGGAGTGAAAATCAATTTCACAACAAGCCGTTAAAATGTCCGAGTTCACAGGATATTGAGAATTGCAGTAATTGATAGCAGTTTGAAACAGAAGAGTTCATACCCATAGCTATAATATGACATTGCAAATTGCGGTAACCTATTTAGTGACAAATGGGAGTGTTATTATTTTGAGGTAAGTTATTTATGAAGTAGATAATTATTTTATTTATAGAAAGTGGCTTGGGTTAACTCTTGGATCCTTCAGATTCCTGTAACGACAAGTCAAGTACACACCAAATAACTGCAGATAAAGAGAAACCAACAGTGAGAAACAAAAATGAAAGAGTTAGAAGAAAACACAGATTTGCAGGTGACGTGAAGATTTGGTTTTACATTTAACAAAGATTTCGAATTATTAAAAGTGTTAGGTTTTAACAAAAGAATATGTCTTACAGATTTAAAGTTTAAGAGAATTTAAGGAGAATTTATAGCAGATTTAAAACACAAATGTAATATATTTTAAATCTTTATTTCAAAATAGCTCAAGCTTAACCCCCTAGGTCCCATTTTCTTTCCCAAATTTGTTATCCCTTCCTAGAATACAAAGACTGAGGAATTGAAATAATAACAAATTCTGATTAGATTATTCCATATAAGGTTTTGAATGGCTACTATCTTTGTATTCTCAGAAAGAATACAAAATTTCAATATTTGAATAATAAAACCATTGAGTGGGTGGGGGGAGTAGTAAGCTTGAGCCATTTTGATCCATTTTTGAAATCTTAAGATTTATCATCAAACCCTGAAACAGCCTACAAGTTGATCAAAGTCAGGACACAGGTAACTCGCAGACCAAACTGGAATTTAGTTTGTTAGGTCGTACATATGGAGGGAGAAAACTGAAACTGGAGAACCATGAGGGAAATGACTAGAACGTAACAAATTATTGGGAATCACCAAGCCATATTAGTGAGAGACAAGGTCTCTCAACGATGGCTACCCTGTGTGACTGCTTTAAAGTTTGATATAGGTTTATGATAAATGCTCTACGATCTTGAGATGTTTTTTTTTTTTAGTACTCATAAAACACTTTTAAAACACTTTTAGGAAAGTAAGTTAAATTAGTTTTATCAATGCTCTACGATCTTGAGATGTTTTTTTTTTTAGGTTACTCATAAAACACTTTTAAAACAATTTTAGGAAAGTAAGTTAAATCATTTTTATCAAGTTTTGTCTTAATCTTGCTTCCGTTCTAAATAAACTAAAGGTGCAATGCACTGTGTCAGCATCGCTTGAGTGTGACAAATCAAGGCATATCACACAGTCATGATAATATTGAAACCTAGCTACTGCTGAATGAACCAACAAGAGTGAATATTCCAGCACCATATAATACTATCTTTTGGCACTTGCTTTTCTTCTTTAATATAAATTATGTTTTTATATTTGACTATAATAAATTTATTATTATATTATAAGATATTTAAAATTTAAACAATATTATACTCCAGCACCATATTATATTACACATGCATGAATATGGATACATTTCCAACAAAGAATCTTATTCTCAAGAACATGTGTCATTCCCTAGAGTATCATTTCTTTATTTAATGGTTGTGCATGAGAATAAAGACACATGAATATGGATACATTTCCAACAAAGAATCTTATTCTCAAGAACATGTGTCATTCCCTAGAGTATCATTTCCTTATTTAAGGTTGTGCATGAGAATAAAGACACATGAATATGGATACAATTCCAACAAAGAATCTTATTCTCAAGAACATGTGTTATTCCCTAGAGTATCATTCCTTTATTTAATGGTTGTGCATGAGAATAAAGACACATGAATATGGATACATTTCCAACAGAATCTTATTCTCAAGACCATGTGTCATTCCCTAGAGTATCATTTCTTTACTTAATGGTTGTGCATGAGAATAAAGACGCATAAATATGCCGGATATATTTCCAACAAAGAATCTTATTCTCAAGACCATGTATCATTCCCTAGAGTATCATGTCTTTATTTAATGGTTGTGCATAAGAAGACATGAATATGGATACAACTCAACAATGTATTGTGTTCTCAAGAAAATAGTACGAGGTAATCATAAAATGGCAAAACATTATGCCCAAGCATGTAACAAGGCTTGTTTATTCAGAAAAAATGAGGCTCCTGTTATATCGTTACACCTGTGAGGCTTAAAAGGTCTATTCTTATGGCAATCATAGCAAATCAATAGTTTTTGTTTACTCACCAGTGTAAAACTAAAGAAGAGTCCAACTCCACCTGCCAGCTTCAGAAGATGATCTATGACCACTTCTAACTTTGTGTAACATGTTTGACATTCACTACATTTTTCTGGCTTTTTACAACATTCAACCTAGAATTGAATAAATACCAGTTTTTGTGAATTTTCTCACTTTCTGATTGGTCTAGAGCCAGGGGATATAGGAGGACATACCAATAAATTACGTTAGCAATCATGTGCAAGCTTGTAATTAAAACCTCGTTTTTCTTTCAAATTTTACCCTTGTTTTTGTAGTAAAAGATTTACATTTTTGTGGTAAGAAAAGTTCACTGAATGGGTTTTTGAAATAGAAAGCATGCCTGCACTTCTATTGCTTGTAGTTATGAACCATGCAAGTATTGGCTGAACATGAGAGAAGTGTACAAGAGGGAATCATGACACATAGAGCGTTTCTCAGCATTTTTCTATGTTAAAAATGACCCAGAATGTTTACCTATTTACCTGAAACAATCCTCTTCATGACGGCAGTCTGTGGCAGATCCATTAATCTCAGAAGAGGGGGGGGGGGGTGGTTGTTATTACAAAAGTTTTATTAGGAATGTGTAGTTCCAGAATCATTCATACCCACCCCACAGAGGAATTTAGAATTTCTGAAGAGTAGGGGGGTCAGAGAAAGAACAAAAATTATAAAGTTGGTATAAAAGAAAATTGGAATTTCTGGGGGTAGGGGGTCTCTTAAAGATATTCCTCCATGGGGGAGGTATAGAAAATTTTTGGAACTACACAATGTGAGGTAGCCTGCAAAGCAGGCGTTCTTGCGGATTTTGGGAAAAAACCGGGGTGTCGGGGGAACTTTGGAAAATTGGAACGAGCGAGAATTGAAACCGAGCAAAAAGGAAGCGGAGGGGGGAAGGGGCGGGAAAGGGAAGAAGGGAACGCCTGCCAGCATCCCTTGTCATTTTGAAGAACGCCTCTAGCTGTCAGAAGGTAACCAATCACGATTGAAGATAATTTTAATGGAAGTGAAAACCACTTCCGATATAAACACACATGTAGCGCTGTTTTTTCTTATCAAACGTCAAAACATGACAAATTTTATAGGGATTCTATGGATGTTAACGCGAATGAAAATTGTCGTTTTTGTAACTGCTGTTTTAAAGTAAAGTTCGGAGTTACAAGTACAAAACAGGGATATCTATCATTTGAAAATTTGTTCAAGCCTTCTAGAAGGAAAGATTCTCTGGGGATCGTTCTTGCCGATATTTGTGAAGAAGTGGGGATTATACTTGTGCAAGATGTAAACACTTCCGAACGATGCTGTAACCCATGTGCGCGAAAAATAAGAAACTTAGGTCAACTGTATAACTTTGTCAAAAGTAAAGCCGTTCAAACTTCTACCCCATCCAAGAGTAAGGGAGGAGGCAAAAGATTACTGGATACACCAGATAAATCGAATCCCTCATGGAGAAGATCGAAGGCACAAAAGATAACGTATCCAAAGTCGTCGCGCGCGAAGAAGTCGCTCAGCTCCCAATATACAGATAACGACGCAGATATTTCTTCGTATTTAAATGTGGACGATTTTCCAAAGGACAGTCTGCAAGTAAAAGTTGTTGTGCGCAATGCCAATGGCAATGTTGTCGTTAGAATTCCCAGAGACGAAGAGAGCAAAACACTCGTACAGCACATTGCCTACACAAATTGGACGTTGCTTCGGCTACCTGGTCTTTAACGATACTTTTTAGTGGACAAACCACAATAGCACAACAACGTTTCGTCGTAATGACTTCTTTAACGCCAACGAGGAGTTGGAAGATCAAATTCTTACCAAAACCTGTTGGTAAAACGGCCAGCAAGTCGCCACCATAACATAACTGTTTTACTGCCTGTCTCTGTTCTTGTTTCAACTCGAAACGAAAACCACCATTCGATTCAAATAAATCTAAAACGTTGCTCAAAGCACTAGAAAATTCTTCAGTATCGTCTGCCATATTTGACCATACTGTCATTGACAAGTCCAAACAGTCAATCTTTGCCTGATTGAATGCTGTCTATCAAAAATATTGAAGCCGAGCCAATCAGAAGCCTTCGTTCGCCCACGAACGAGTTCTTCAAAATAACAAAGGATGCTGGCAGGCGTTACCTTCTTTCCCCTCCCCCTCCCCCCACGTTCCCTTTTTTTGCTAGGTCCCATTTTTCTCGTGGGCCCTTGGTCGAAACAGGAACCCCAAAACCCCGATTCTTCCTCTCAAATCCATCAAAAGAACGCCTGCTCTGCAGGCTAAATGTGAGGAAAATGAGGTGACTTACTAAAGATAGAGCTGAGAAATTTGACCACCCCTGTCAGATCTGCCCCTCAACTAGTCAGCTTCATCTGCAACCCTTTATTCTGGCTCTGGATCTGCCTTCCCTTTTCCTAACTCTTGTTAATTTAACCTGTGCGAAATTATTGAAATCCTACAATACCTTTTGACAAGATTTAATGTCAGTAATATTCTTAAATCCACAGCAGTGTTTTTGTCTTTGAATTTTGCCCTTAATTTCACCAGGAAGCTTTTCCCATCCAGCTTCCATCAGCTTTTCTTGCTGGTCGTGTGTTACTGCTAATGCCCCAATAGAAACAGCCATTTGAATTATGAAGAGAAGAACAAGAATGACCATATACTTTATCACAAGTCAAAGAAAAATAAATAATTTATAATCAATATTTCCGGTTAAAAGGCAGCCCCGTAAAATTTATATTTTCATAGTTAACTGATATTGAGGGCTTCTCTCCAGGGTCGACAATTTTCCTCTCTGTACAAAAATCAACCAGAGGGGGGAGGGAAACACTCTATTAATCAATGTCAATTACAAATATGTTTGAATTTTCCAATTCTACACACCTCTGATGTCAAGTCCAGGAACCCAACCTAGTAACCCATAGGTGAGAGGCTAGTCCAGGAACCCAACCTGGTACCCCAGAGGCGAGAGGCTTTTGCAAATATGCATTACAAATTTTGAAGTCTCGGTTCCCAATTTTTAGTGTTACTCATACATGTACTTGTCTTCAGCATTTTCCAATCATATTCCTCATATTGCAATTTATAAAATACTTAAAATATATAGTGCAAGATGATTGGCTGGATAAAGTAGAGTACTTGAGATATAACACACACACTGATTGGCTACCATGTTTGGCTACTCCTCATATTCCTAAGGTGTCTCTCTTGCTCTAGCTCCCAACATGTTTATATATCACAGTACAGAGTCATGCACACATGTTATATATACATGTAGACCCCTTGAGAATTAAAAACCTATATTGTTATGCCCTCCAAATTGAGCTACGTTTCGACAATGCTGCAAGGGGTCTATTCCCAAAATGTGAAATAATCATTTTTAAAGGATACAAAGAATAAAATAACCTGGCTGTGTCTAACAGCACCGACCATCCCAAAGATGGACAATAATAGAAGAAACACCCCACATGCTATCACTCCTCCAAGGATTGGCAGGTTTGTAACAACAGCTGTAGCTCTGGCATAGATAGCTACTCCGATCAGGATTAATGATAAAAACTACAATATGAGAAAAAATAAAACAATATTTAATTTACAGCTATTTCAAAATTTTGTTGAATTCTACATGTTCTTTACAAAGCTTGAAATGTATTATATTCAAATGTAATGACATTTGCCCTACCTTATCGGCAATCTATAGTTAACATGCTTCCAAGACATTGATCATTTACAACTCATTTTTTTTAAATATGCTAATGACATTGAAATACATATTCATAAAGCCTCCTAAATCAATATGAAATTCATAACCCGAACACGAAATAAAAGTTTAAAATAACCTACCTCCTTATAAGATCGACATCTTGGCATCACAAGAATTATTTTTGAAATATGTTTTTTATAATTTTACGAGCAGATTAAGTGAGATTTCACCTCATTATAAAATTATTTATGCGTCTAACGTGGCATAAACCATCGATTTTATCAGTCTCACGTTTAAAACATGAACGGATATTTCTATCGATCGAGGACTCGATGAATACTAAAGCTTACTTGAACTAAATAAAAAATATCCTTAGGAATTAGTCTGAAAAAAAGCTTTTGAGATGTTTTTATAAAGTTCAACTAACAAAAGAGCAGTTACAGTATCAAAAATGCTTTTAAACTCTGGCTTTAAATCCCGCTTGAAAAAGCACTGAAAAATCGAAGTCAGAAGATTAGATGGCTTGTAAACTAATATGTTTATCGTAGTTGGATATTAACTAATAAAGCCAATTATTAAAGCCAACGGGAAACCCTTTTTCTGACCTCCAAAGGCTTTGTATTATTGAAGTATCGGATAACACTCCAACTCTATAGATAAAGAAAAAAATTGTATTGAAAGAAAACTTACGATATATAAGGTATTTAGAGCCACGAGGCTGTTCTTATTGCAGTAGTAAGCACAGGACTGTACTTTGGAGTGTTTTGGAGGATACATTTGGTATATTTAAAGCAGGATTTCCATCAACACTGTGATTATCTTCTTCAATCGTCACTTCGTCTTCTCTTGTGCTTCGTTGGACTACGGGATGATGAACCTACCCAATAGGACCACCTGTATATAGACCCTTATGGTCCCAGTCAGTAAGGACCGAACGGTCGCCATTATTATAGCGGTCGGCTTGTTCCGTGCTTTATTAGATTTATTTAAGCCGGCAAAAAAAATTTTAAATAAATATATACTTCTCTTAATTAATTCTTTTTTTTTCATGTTTTGCTGTTGGGTAACGTTCGGGAACGAGTCAAAACGATGGTCCTGAAATTGGGACCCGCATTTATTGAATCCCTGTCAAAGACCTGTTGAAATGCTCGAAACGGAAAAAGAGAGGTTTTGTAGTATCAAGGCATTCGGCGTTCAAGTAAGATAGGGCCGAAACAGGGGGAAGGACGTCTCACTTGGGCTTCCTGTGTCGACCGCTTGAATCAACGTGGTCGACAGTGATTGATATTTTAATGAATTTGTAAGTAAATTACACCGGAAATGGATAAAATCTGAGATCTCCAATTGCTCATCAAAAGGATTTGACTGTGTGGGTGGTCAGCCGAGTCTAGAACAGTAATCCTTTTTGCTAAGTGTGTGAATCAGGGTGGCACAGGCCGGTACCGTATAAAGCGTGACGCGTTGCAAGTGCATTTGCGCATAGAGGGGAGCAGACTTATAGAAGCAAGTGTGAGCAAAGTGCGCGCTAGAGAAATATACTACACTCTCTTCGGACTTAACTTTGGTGGCTCACCACTTTAATTTTTATAGACAACTCTCAACATTTAATCCTCTTCACGCACCATAGACCATGTCATTGCATTGAGAATAATATTCTCTGTTTCAGTTGTATCCATATTCATGTGTCTTTTCATGTGCAACCGAGCGCAAACCATAAACAAAGAAATGATACTCTAGGGAAGAATGGCACGTGGTCTGAAATGGGAAAACATTACGTCAGAGCCACGAGCGTTACGAACTGAGGGTAAGTCTTCTCGTGATTCATGCTTATTGGGTTTGTTAGATAACTAACAGATATAGACCTCTTTACCTTGGGTGTAATGATTTTCCATTTCAGACCACTTGTCATTTCCTAGAGTATTGTTTCTTTGTTTAATGATTGCACATTAAGACACATGAATACTATGGACAACTCAAACAATCGCATTCTCAAGAAAATGGCAAGCGGTCTGAAATAGGAATTAGAAAACAGTACGTCCAAGGAAAAGAGATATATTATTACTAATACTAAACAACCGAAAATCCTGATACTACAACAATGGCAATAATATTAATGTATACTATTTTCATAATGATCTACACTGACTACGGAAGCCCAATAACTTTTCCCTACCTTTGAATAGACCGTTTTCTCAAGGTTGCGTGCGCATTCAATCTTACGGGCCATAAAACTGAAAAACGTAATTTCAGTAAAACTGAGAAGCCAGTTTTATATTTAATGACAATAATAATCGATTCTATAAATCTCATAGCAATGTATGACAATCCTCATCATACTGCCCCTGTCCTGGTATCGTGGTCCATCAAGTTTCTTAAATATTGATGAGCGCGCAACCTTATAAGATCTATTTTTAACCCATATTGCTAATGAATATCTATTAATATGATTAAATATATAGAGATGTAATTTTATAATATATATATGTATATACCATGAGATATATAAGTGTATTTATTCTAGAGTATATAAATGTTAGAATGATTAATGATTAATGAAGTCATAGGGATGAGGTTAAAGCAATTATCATCTTACTGGACCAGATTTAGACATGACGATGTGCATATCCTGCAAGTAATACTGAATATTTTTTACTCAAGTATATCAAAATCAATAAAAATCAAATTGCAGCATCAAATAAATTATCTGTTGAAATGTATGCTGCACCGTATTTTGAAAACAATATAACTACCGACACCCAGAAACGCAAATGTGGATCCAGGGGAGGGGTACAGGGGGTGCGCACCCCTCCCTGGTTCGACTTTGTGCCCCTACTTCGAAGATAACCTTTACTGTTTTTTTCCCTTTGATTCAATGGGTTGCATCTCTCCCTAGGTTAACTTTGTGCGCAGAACCCTTCCATAAGTCCAAGTCCTGGATCCGCTCCTGAAACGAGCATTTCAAATTGACCAAATTGCTTTAACCTTGTCCCTGGGAGAAAACGCACGTTAGTATATATTAGAACTGTTAAAATATTTTCACTACTTTTTTTTTTAAATTTCATAACATGAAAACTAAGGTTTAGGTTAACCACGCACGGAGAAAAGAATTTGGTCGTATTTTTCACAGTCCTTGAAATCGACTGAATAACAAATATGAAATTATAATAACCAAAATAATTATCATTTACAAATTTTTCCTATTCTTTGCTGAACGTATAGTACAAGTAGCGCATATTCATTTCTGATTAAGATTCAAGGTTGCGCGCGTGTGTATTTTACCTCCATGATATCACAAGAAGCAGATGCCAAGATATTTAATGAAGAAAAAGTATATTGCAATACTTTTTTCTCGATCAGAAATGGTCCAAGTTCAACTAACTTAAAACTAATTTTGTCATCATAATATACATTTTGGCTTTGTGCCTGCCAAGTTACTCGATATATTGGAATCGATATCTGCAAGCATTTTTGAGAATAGATTTGATTAAAGAACATACCTAAAATGATTGAACGGCCTAGAAAATATAGCGCGCGCAAAATTACCTGACAAGGCTATCACGGCATCTCTTTGTCCTATAACGCATGCGCTGCAAAACCATGCAAAGTTAGTCTGCATGTTCGTTGACCTCTTTCATGGTACGGTCCGCAAGATGAAACGTACTATTTCGTAGCGAATTATGCAGCATACGAGATGCTATATCGGTTTATAACACACACTGCCACACAGTCACCTGTTCATCAGGCCCTCTCATGGCACTGTCGGCAAGATGTGAGCAAATCCTTTTATGAAGCACGTCAAGGATAACGTGTAGCCTACGCAGAATTTTCTTTCATCAAAACTCTCTGTTGACGCACGAACCGCGTAATAGTGTGCCTCTCGCCTTCGGTGAACATATTTCATGATACGTTGAAGACTGCGACGCTATAAGTACTGCATTTCTACGATGAATGAAATTATCATTAAAGTCAACAAGTGTTGAAAATCAAGTCCATAGCTTCCACTGTTGCCCGACGTCGACGCTCGTACGTTGGTTTTCTTACAAGATGTAAAATTAAGAAGCTTTGGGTAATACTTGTTCCAGAATGCAATGTTTCTAACGTGAAAATTATTTCGCATTTCAGGCTTTGCTGTGATATTCAAATACGGATTGTTGTTTCCGTTGAACGGTGTCCATGTGCAGCCTGCTACAGGTTGTGGAGTGGGATTTCCAGTGCGCGCGAAATTCGTGAACAAGAGATCATGATGGCGCTGACATTTTTATCATGTTCGTCGTAATGTTGGAGAACAGTGAGATTCATAAAAGGAAAACCAAACTCGTAGGGAGTGTCGTCTTTATGCGTCGCTCCTTTCCAAGATGGTAGATTGGTGAGCTTGGACCGATGGCTGAAGACGAAGAGGTAACCTGGTGCAGCATTGGTGTGCAGGTCCAAAACCGCGTGTGCAGGTGCTGCAATACTATAATCGGTTATCATATCAATTAACCCTCGTCTTAGTCGAGTTATATTTTTTGTATCAGCCCAAGGGGTGTACTGAAAAACTATTGCGTCTTTCAAGCTCTCAGAAACTTCAAATGGTCGCCACTTTCGGGAATATCTACTGATGTCTCCAAAAAAGGCCAATAAATATAAACGGAAGATTGTGGAGTCTATATTATTGTAAACCCTTTCCGTCAAAAAATATGCTCCCTCATTGCTTGTTAACCCTACAATTAGAGGATAGGGGTGAGATTTGTTGGCCTTTCTGATATTCTGAGGAGTGTCTTCCAAGAAAATTCCATCGACTACAGGACGCCATTTGTTTGCATCATGCGGCAACCAAATTGAATTAGCGTCAGCTCGACGCATACAGCTAATCATCTTAGCATTGTCTCCAATTGGACACTTGATGCGCTCAGCTATTCCTTTTGTCAAACCAACTGCTTCTTCCCGCCCGTTGACCGCAAAAGGGGAGAAGTCATTCCCACTAAGAGCGATAGCTCTGTGGAAAAAACCCGCACTGAGAGGAGATAGGAGTAGAAGACCAACACTGGACCCACCCGCACTCTCACCGAATATTGTCACTCTCGACGGATCGCCTTTAAACGCTTCGATAGTGAGTTGAATCCATTTTAAAGCCTCGATCTGATCAAGCATCCCGTAATTTCCAGGTGCGACGGAGTCACCGGTGCTAATGAAGCCAAAAGGCCCAAGGCGATATTGAATCGTCACCAGTACGACTTCCCACATGGGTAGAGCATCACCAGGGCTGACCACTGGAGATCCTGCCTCATAACCACCTCCGTGGATGTAGACCATCACGGGAAAGCGTGCATGCGATAAGGTAGTATTGGGCGCATAGACGTTTAGATACAAACAATCGTCGCTCTGTGACCAACTGACATCTTTTTTCCAAAACATTTGATTATAAGATGGATCCTGATAGCAGACTGGTTTGAACCGAGTGGCATCGTAGACTCCTTTCCAATGTTTTGGTTTTTGCGGAGGAAGAAATCTCAGCTCCCCAATAGGAGGAGCAGCGTACGGTACACCTAGAAACTTATTAACGACAGATATGTTTCCTACAGGCTGAGGAAAATACCTAGTTTGTCCCTTGAGCAGTCCATATTTTGTAGAAACGATGACCGCAGACGATTCTAACTCTCCTTGACACTGCTTCTCCCAGGTAATACAGATACAAATGAACACTAAAGAGTAGGATTTCATCACTATTGCCATCTCCCAAGCGCTTCGACAGCCTCAAAATGGCCTACACAAAAAGAAAACAAAGAGAAAATGTTACGTTCCAGGAAAACTCTTGCTTCAATGTCTCCATCAGCACGTTGGTGTCAAACTACAAGGTCATCCCTTTACTAAATTCATGGCATTATATTATATTTGCGCAAGTATCTAGTGACATCTTACTTTAGTCTCCGCCGTTCCCAAGGGATTTTCAGCTCCACACTATCAACAATCCTCAACTTCAATTAACAGTAAACAATAACAAAAGTTCGGAAACTGTTGTGAGCTAGAAGTACATGATTAGGATTATAAAAACACCGACATAATAAGCTTAGACAAACCATTGTTTTAAATACCTCTAGGCTAGCTGCTACCAACTGATGAGGATTCCGTGATGCTAGTGGAAGAGCCTATGACATCTTTCGAGTTTTCCTATGTCGTATGATATGAATCTTTACGATAAACGAATTAAGTCCTCAGGAATGATCTACTAGAGACATCTTTTACTATGATTGGGTCATATGATAACTTCACTGGTTGTGATTGGTTCCATGATTAGAACACGTGCTTTCAGTGATTTCTGCTTTGCTTTTTTAAAACTAAAATCGCTTAGGGGAGAAATTCAGAATCGAGTATTTATCTTTTGTTAATCGTAGAAATAAAAAACGACTTTTTAAAAAAAATTAAAGACAGCAGAGAAACTTCTTCTAGGTCTATAGGTTTTGTATTGTTTAGCTGCGATTTTTTTTGTATATAATATCATCACGCATGCCTCCATGCTACAAGGCTTTTAAGGAGTCACTTCAGAGTGTCATTTTGAAGTACCTCTAACTAAGTATTCTAAAAGCCTTACCAATGATAGTGTTCACTGAAAAGTTTGGAGTTCAAGTCAAGATGGTAAGACAGATATTGCTTTGACTACCTAGATATCCCTAACAGTAGGTCCTGTATTTTGATCCAGCTTTGATGATGAAATCGTTATCTGTTCTTCGTGGCAAGCAAGATCTAGTGTTTGTTATCAGTTGGGGCACTTCACGCTGCCAGCAACCAAATTTCATTAACTTTGTGTACAAATTAATGTACAAAATTTCCAGAGTTTATCAGATCTATTAAAATAGTACAAATTCTTTGTCGTGGATGTTTTATTCGTTCTCTAGCAACCACGATAGATATTGAATTCTGGTCAAAGGTTTTTCTCGTTGCCTGGGTAGATCTCACAGCCAAATGGCTCTACGCTGAAAAGATAACGAAATGCCGGATAATGTCTCATCTTGATTAACGAGAGCTCAACCACTTTTTGAATGCTTTGTTTGATAACTTGATGAAATTGTAATTAAAGCCGATGAAAGGGATTTTCAACCACTAGATGACCGAAAGACTTCCGACATGAGATTTTCATCTTTCTGTATGCGCGCGCGAATCAACGGAATGTATACAAGATTTCGATATTTGAAAACTCCGCACCATACATGCGAAAAATATGCCCTGTGAGTTTTTAAGACTTTGAACTTTTACGTGAGATTGTAATATATAAAAGCTCGTTTTTAGCAAAAATACACTAAGTGTTCTTAGTAATTTAATGTAGCATTGTAACGCTGGCTTGTGATTACCTTTGTGATTAAAGAATTACTCTTTGTTGACCTAACGCCAAGCTTAAGAGCAGAAGATGGAAACATCTTTCAGTATCATCTTATAGAATATTTTTCGGTACCTTAATAAAACTTTCACATATTTGAAAAGAAAGCTATGATACCTCAAGTTATCTGATCATAAATGTGTTTTCCATATGCAAGGATAAGACAGAATTAAGATAATTTAATGGCTTCAATCAGGTTGGCAAAGGTTATCATGAACCTTGAGAAAATTGACGTGCAGCGAGCAAAATATTGACAATGAAAATACATGACTGTGGATGTTGGTCAGGAAAAGCAATCAAGACGGTCATGCGTTTGCTACTATTAGCGATAGAAATCTCTGGTATGATTGAACAGCGCCTCTTATCAAAATACATGTCCGTTCTAAACTAACTGGTTGATAGAAGTAAGCTTACACAAGAGAAAGCTTTAGGAAATTACACAAGCTGAATGGAGCCCCAGTGTCTAACATAAACACAAATAAAACAAACTCATGAAAGAAGGAATATATAAGTACTGAGTAGAATTGCCGACGGCTTTAACCATTTTTACTTCCGTTTTAGCGGCTAGCTTTTGACTCTGTAGTCAAGCAGATAGTACCTTGCTTCGGAATGATGGCTTAATTATCAGTGTAGTAAAAGCTAGTGTTTGGAACACTTTTCATAACAACACCAAATGAAAAGAATTTGAAAAACAGTCCGAGGCTCGACCATCGAACGAAGATATATTTAATAGTTATAAAATACGCCATGAAAAGTGGAAAACGATAGGGTATGAACAAATAGAAATTTCTGGAAGTAGAACGAGTGATTATTGTCGTCAAATTTACGATGCATGGTTCAGCTCCTCACTGCACTATTCTACTTGCAAAATAAATCGGTAAGAGATCAGTTTTACTGAAACCGAAAGCTAGCTACAAATGATAACAAAATTTAACGGCTACCTTTCTTCTTTTTCTTATTTACTTGAGAAAATAGAGTTGCAAAAACCAAACGGAATCGATCGGATTCAGAAATGAAGTAAAGGTGTGTCAAAAGTTGAGATTTTCACCAACCCCCCTCCCCTTGGATCGATTTCAATTCCTATTAACACGGGAAAAAAAAAAGTTAAAAGTGATATCTTACTTGTCAGAACGTACAGAAACGATCCTGCTATACTACGCATCCAGAGCTATAACGGCTCGGTGTATCACTTGCAACGGACACTTGGTCGTTCGACGACTCGCTGATTCCCACCACCCCAACGTTTAACACATCTGTTTAGCGACTTTAAGGAATTAAGTGGTGGGGATTTATAAGACTTAAAGCACAGTTAGATGACATATGAGAATCTGGCCGTGACCTTGACTGAAACTTTCGATTATATTGACTATTAAAGCACAGAGCACTGTCACCTTACGAGATATAAACTGATAGGCAAGATAGGGTTTTATAAGTGAGGGGGGAAAATCCAGATTAATCACACCAAGTCATAAAATTCTATCTAATTTGAACTAAGGTTCATGTAACATAAAATGATCTAGGTTATCGTGATCGTGAAAAAAAAAAGAAAAAAATAGTACTGTTGGGTTAATCACTGCTTCGGGGCTGGACGTTACGTGTCAAAGGCATTATAAAAACTGAAGAAAACCATAATTAATTCAGCCTAAAAATATCTAAGGACGATGGTATTATTGCGCCTTATACATACAGAAACATAGTTTATAGAATTTTGTGAATTATCTACGCTTCGTTAACACGTCATCAAGTCATTTCAGTGCATATTCGGCCAGTCTGTGATGCCCCTTCAAGGGTAATGAACATGCATTTCGGGAACATTTTAAACCGCCATGCAAAAGTTGGTGTAGTAATATGTTTTTCCATATTTTTGGAAGTTGTTTCAGACCTGTTCTTATTCTCTATCTAGTAGTGTTCTTATCAAAAAAAAATTTCTTACCTTTCAAAGGGTAAGTTCGTCTTCGTTATTTGGGTCTTGGCTCAAAAGTGATGATTTTGACCTGTGATCAATAGACTTGGCTAGTACACTACTCAATAGGTTATGATATCTCTCAACCAAAGGAAGCGCGCTCTAGGGAATGTCTTATGCTGATAATGCCTTCACATCTTAATAAAGGCAGCCAGAGATTGCTTGATCATTTCTCCATGGTGATGCTGAAAAACACGATAACAAGTTCACGGTGGACTGATTGCTAAAATAGATGAGAATCTCTGCGCCTTCCGTTTGATTTGATTTGTCGACTCGGATCGAAGCCAAGTTTCAAAATAAAACAAAACCTATGGGAGTCTTGGCTTGAAAATGCTGAAATTCGCTCGTTTTCTCAGTTTTGGTTTTATTACATGTGTAATTTTAAAATTACTTCTATTGTTCGACGTTTGAAGTTAAGCCAAGTTCTATTCATAATCATTTATCAAAATTCAATACAACAGACTATTACGACATTAGTTATTGAAATTATAATATTTATTATCTAAAATAATAATTATTATATTGTTATGTAGAATATTAGAGCCGAAAGTATGGCCCAAAGCGCGCGAACAATTGCGCACGCGGCGTGCATGAAGAGCTTCCGGCTTTCCCATAATTCTTAAGTGAAAAGCGAGCGAATTGAAATTTCGTAATATTTCCAAAACTCGATCTTTTTTCTCCATAAGCTAAAGGTGAAATTCAATACAGCACAAGAACTCAACGTTTACTGCATTTCTAGAAAATAAATCAAAATGTTTTTGACTGCTAATTTTTTTAAAAGTCTTGAAAATAAGTCAGCACTAATGAACTGGATTCATATTAAGACGTGACACCTCATTATATCATGCAGAAATCAGATCAAAAATGAATCGACCGGGCTGCTAGCTGCATGGTTGATTCGGTAACTGATATCAAAAAGACTTCCTCTTGATCATATATCTATGGCAGCTCGTTCTCCTGTAACCGTTAAAATTTAATGGCCATGAAATATGTAATAATCTTTTATCAGCTTGGATTTTAAAAACAAAAGTTGGGGAATTTTCATTTCAGAGATCCATCCAGTTACTGCGGAGTCCTAACGAAGTTGCTAGTCAGATTGGATAGGAGTTTTATCATTAGTTATTTTCAATAAAACCCGATCGCTAATTGGTCTATTAATATAGGGTCTAGAGGACGATAATAAGGAGCTTAGGTGATGTTATGAAAGTACTATTTTTCTTTTAATTAACTTAATGAAGTCGTTTTTGCGAACATTTTCCTTTTTTGTTGGAACTCATTAACCACTAATTTTCAGCTTTGTAAGTCAATTCTTTTACGGTTTGTTGAAAAACATTCAAAATGTCTTTAATTATAGGAATATTAATGTTATCTATTGAACCACGCATTAACAAAGAAACACTAATTGACTTGGTATTGGGTTTTTTCTACACGGGATATAACAAGTTACACGTTAATTTACTTCCTCTTTTTATCCTAGACATTAATAAGAAGGCTCGCGGTTTATTTAACTTGTAAAGTCATTTTTAAAAGGATTTTCATCATTGCTAATTCTTTAAGTCGAGTGAAACATTTCTGAGCCAATTAGTCTAACTAAAGTTGTTTTGGTTCGTTGACCAAGTCAAGAATTTAGTGCAAATACGAATAAAAATATACTGCTCGGATTCCAAATGTACACAATTCTACTTATACGACATATGGTGGTTGGGATTGATCAGCCCCATTATCATCTGTGGTTTGTCTAACGCATCCTCACAAAACCACAAGTTTTCTCCACCGAAACCTTATTCCTTTTAGATATTTATCGTCGAATTTACACAGGGATTATTTATTTTTTTACACACTTTCAATTAAAGCTTTCTTGAGCCTCTTAACATGTAATATTTAAGTCAAGACTTCGTTTATCTTCTCTTCGAAAAAAAACCATTTAGAGTCATATTATTCAAAACAACCCAAAAACATAATGAGCTCATTAGCTAGACCCATTTGACCTTCGATAAAAAATGGACAGCTGATGGTATAAATAGCTATACTAAGCCTTGATTCTGAATCAGTTTAGAATCCTAGACAGTGAAATTTCGTGCAGCAAATTGGGATATTTTACTCCATCTGCTGATCACTCACCTTTGCGCCAACTTGAAATACTGTATTGTCGTCCAGCATCTACGTACACTGCAACTGTTCTGTTCAGTTGTTCAATCAAAACGTCGCTAAAAGTCTGCACATGCGTGGTTTATAGCCGGTCATTATCAAAGATATAATTAACGAGTCCAAGATAAATCTCTCTCTTGTCCATTTCATCAAATTTGGATAGAAAAGACTTCTAAATTCGGATAAATAATAGAGGAAATGTGTGATTACAGATTATGCTACAGTGAGTTCGCGGTGACATTTCGCTGATTGTCTTCGACTCATACTAATCATTCAGATCAGAATTGGTTTTATGGTGACTTAAAAAAGGCTCTCATGGGTTTGGTCAATGACCTGAAACCAATTCCACAGACCAAGACACATAAATTTATCAACAAAGCTTATTACAAAAAAATATTGCTCGGCTGTTGATAAAAGCTAATCGGTTGAACTGACTGAGAGTATTTCTATTGCACTTTTTATTAAGAATACTCAAAAAAGATAAGTGGTAAAGATTTAGTTTTGCAGACGAATTTTCAGTAAGCTAAAGGATAACTCTATATATGAAGTAGTAATAAATTATGCGTTCGCTGTGTATACAATGAAGTAGAGAGAATAAGAGAAAAATATCAATGCCCTTGGCAGGATTCGAACCCAAGTCTTCGGTACCGAAGACGTGCGGGGTTCGAATCCTGCCAAGGGCATTGATATTTTTCTCTTATTCTCTCTACTTAACTATATATGAGCTAAAATGATTAATATTGGATCAATACTGGCGACGTAGGCAGTATAAACAAGAGGAAGTTGATTACAAAGGCTGATGTCTCGGACTGGTAAACCGTAAAAGGATGTATTCATCTCCTTGTCAATATACGGCTGACACTTAGAACTGAGACCTTCAAGGCAGACTTTGCTGGGTTCAACATTAATCTTGCAGGTTCATCAATAGAGTGAGAGTGTGATGACGTCATTTCCTGTGAAACCGTGAGCTAATATCAGTTTCCTTTTCCACTCGACCGCACAAAAACACTTTGGTTATGCGAGTGTCTGCAGATATATGATAAATGTAAAAGTGAGAGTATGTGGAGTGCACGGAATAACCTCGTTTCTAAGCACTACAACCTATCTATATTTCTATATCTTCATGATAAATGTAAGGGGTTTTGTGACTTTTAATCAATACTCACCAATCAAAGGATATAACTAGCTAAAACTAGTGTGAGCTGCGTCGGTGTTTCTAATGAAACAGTAATGATGAAAAGGTAAATTATACACCGTGAAAAGATGAAAAAACTTAAAGTGCTACTACGACGAAAATCGCTCTAACTTGGATTCAGCTGAAACTTTCCTAAGAATACTCTTTAAAGGTCCAATAATCACTGTATGGAGTGATTTCTCGATATTCAGGACGAAAGTATGATATTTTTACGATTATTTTTTGGAGTCTGTGACGTCATACACTCAACATCAAACATCGCTCCATACATTTCTTTGTATATAAATCCTTAATTTATTTTATTCCTATGAAGCCCAAAGGGTGGTTAATGTGCTTATTTCACATTACTTGGGACTATAATTTATATTTTGGGGTGTTTGGGTATTTCTTTCTCCCTTTACTACTGATATTTTGATCATAAACTACAAAGAAATGTATGGAGCGATGTTCGATATTGAGTGTATGACGTCACAGACTCCAAAAAATAATCGTAAAAATATCATACTTTCGTCCTGAATATCGAGAAAACACTTCATACAGTGATTATTGGACCTTTAATGAGTATTTTTAGGAAGTTTCAGCTGAATCCAAGTTTGAGCGATTTTCGTCGTAGTAGCACTTTAAGTTTTTTCATCTTTTCACGGTGTATAATTTACCTTTTCATCATTACTGACTCACCAATCAGTTAACTTGTCTCGTCTTATACCATGACTGCCTTACCTCCTCTCCCTAATTGCTTTTACCATGCGCTATATTGCCGAGAATATAGTACGCATCCTACTCGTTGCCAGTTTTCAGCGCATTCTCTGAAAGTGCAATAGAACGGGAGCGAAAAGCGGTGAGACCGGCACGAAAACCTTCAAGAAATCCCCTCCCTCTCCTCCCTCCCCTCCATTCTCTTAAAAGCGTAGCTCTCTATAACCCACGTAGGTACTGGGTACTAGGAACATAAAAAACTCATTCGAAATTCTTTTTTGAAATCATTCGGTCCCACATTGAATCCGGTGTCACAGCGTTTTGTGTTCCCCAGTGTTACGTGTTCCTCCGAACACTGGGCACTAGTGCTGTGCGTTCCCCCCTCCCCTCCCCTAATAGCAATACAGTGCTACGAGTTCCCCGGCCTTTTCATTTTAAAATAAAAAACATTTCGGGAATTTTATTGTTCGTTTTCATGCATGGCTTCTCGTGACAGAGTACATTATGAATGATCATCCTCCTGAATCCTAAAAAAGGTTAACAAATATTCGCTACGAATGGCAGGCAAAAATATCCTGTCAAGATCCACTACACTAAACAGCTACTGCAAAGGTGTTGATCCAAGATCCAACTTCAGGATTCAAAGGAGACTAATGAGAAATCCAAGGAAATTTTTAAAGTTTGATCATAGTATTATCTATTGCTGTAGAGTAGGACAATGCCGATTACGCTCATAAAGTTATATGATACACTGAAAACTACGACAAAATATCAATGATGCTTACTGTAAGTATATTAAAAATTAACAAAGTTTTCTTAACATAAAGTATATTGAATTATGTACAAAATCGAAAAGAATATCCCTCTTAGCTCTTAGGGGAGGGGAGGGGGGAACGCATAGCACTAGTGCCCAGTGTTCGGGGGAACATGTAACACGGGGGAACACAAAACGCTGTGACACCGGTATTTAAACTTTTTGATTTTATAACTTATGTTCCTTGTGCAAAGAATGAATGCACTCAATTTGTATCGTAGGAATTGTTTGCTTTGATCCATTCCCCATAATTAAACCTGTTTGGTCTTGCATACAGTCTTTTACATTTATAAGTTTCGTCTTTTTCGATGTACGGAGAAATTTGTAGAATTTTTCTCGGGCCCGCGGAACATTTCTCAGCGGTTATTCTTCAAATCCAAGATGGCGGCTTTCGGTGATCTTTGCATCGTGCATCGAAACGACTCAAGAGAAACGGAAATTCTTATTTCTAAAGCCGTTAAACTTGGATATGAAACGATAGCTATAAGTTCTACCTTCTTGCTCACTAACAACAAGAAAACCAAGCTTAAAACGTCATGTCCTCCGCCTATAAATTGGAATGAAATACCAGCTGTGAAAACCTTGAAGGCGAAGAACAAAAATCTGAAAATTCTGTCTCGTTTGACTGTTCCTCTTGAAGAAAACAGTCAAATGCATCAACTTGCAACAGATACAGTCCTTTCATATGATATCTTGGCCGTACGGCCAGCGAGTGATAAGTTATTTCAACAGTGTTGTGGAAGTTTAGATGTTGATATCATATCAATCGATATGACTTCTCGTCTGCCATTCTATATAAAACTACCTCAGGTCAAACAAGCCATTGAAAGAGGAATTCATTTTGAGATTGTATACTCCCCGGCAATAAGAGATAATACTCAACGGCGTTATATTATAAGTAATGCAATGGAATTTGTTCGCACATCGAAAGGAAGAAACGTTATCATATCTAGTGAAGCTGAAAATCAAATTGACCTACGGGGGGCTTACGATGTAGCGAATCTAGGTATGCTGTTTGGATTAAAAGAAGAACAGTGCAAGGCAGCAGTGTCGAGAAATGTTAGGGCAGTGTTGTACCATGCACAGGCTAGAAGGAGTACAGAAAAATCAACAATTGGTGGTTGCATTATTAGTTCTGTGAAAAGTGGGCTGCAAAAAATGGGAAGTAAAAGAGAAATGGAAAATGAAATGGAAGGAGTTGATTGTAATGAAAGTCTCATAACGTCAGGAAAAAGGAATAGGAATGAAGAGGAAATCCTTCCAAAAAAGAGACAAAAGTCTTTGAAGTAGTTTCTTATGATGGAAAATCAAAGTGATGGTATGGATGGAGAGTTAAAGGCCTGCTTTGGCACAAGTGATGTGTAGCTTGGAAAACTTGGAAGTCCCCAATTATCTAAGTTCTTACTTTATTACTAAGAAACAGGTACCTTTCAAAATGGCACAGGGGACTTTAAATGAAAGTATTAGCAATTCTTCATACCCATGAATGGTATACCCCAAATTATGTATGATAAATACAATTTTTTCTTTATAGGTGAGCATAAAGTAATGAAAGTAGTTTTGGTTGATTGTTATCGAAATCGTGGACCAGAAATCTTTTGGGCAATTCAATAAAGCAAAGTGACAAAACCTATTGTTAAAATGGTTGGCACATGAACATCATATCGGCAATGTTTATAAACACTTTGCCCTCCTGTTATATTTTTCGGGTTATAGGCATTTCACATATAATCTAAGTCCTTAGCTGACAACATCCAGTTTCAATTTTTTTCTATTGTAAGAAACTTTCAACCGTGTCTCCCAAATCATACAAAGTGTTCTCAGTTAGAGATAATTTTCCAATAAGATATTCAAAATATACCGTATCAAGATATGGTGACCAATAGGTTATTTTGCAATAGACTAACATGTGATTGATACTAGTCCAAACACTGTACTCTCTCCTTTGCTGCTCCTCTTTTGTTTTTGGGCTTCCTGTGTTGTCCCCTTCCGCAACATGATGCCCAAAAACGAAAGCAGAGCGACAAAGGAGAGGATACATTTGGACGTTTCAACAAATTTTGATTGTTTGTTGCAAAAGGCCTATTTGATTAACTTACTATTGTTCTGGACTGACTTGCCTTTCATACATGTGAAAACACTTTTGTGTTTCCATGTGAACAACTAGACAGTTAGAACAATAGTATTCAAATTGGTCACCATAATAGTTCCATTTGGTGTATAACTTGGAAAGGCTCTTTAGTTTTGCATCTAAAAATTCTCTCTCACACACAATGTAAACCAAATTTTATCATCAGCTCAATGAAGTTGATTGCTCTTTTTATATGTTATAGCATGAGCCAAAACTTTTACATGGTGTTGCATCTTTCTGATATTGGTTACATTTTAATGGCTTGCGGCTACCAGTCAAAAATATAAGACAGACTGAATGATTATTTTTCATTAATGGCAGTGAAAAATATAAAAGAGACTGAATGATTATTTTTGATTAATGGCAGCGAAAAATCAAATTTTGGCATGCAGCTTTCAACTACCAAGTTTGGAGATATTATTTGAGAATGATAGTATTGAACCATAGGTATATCGTAGACCTATCAAATCATGTTGGTTGGTATAATACTGTCCCTATACTAAATATCCCATACAAAATTCATCAATACCAAATCTAGCTACATCATAGGCAATGGGTTACTTCGACGACACGGCGGCCATCTTGGATCGCAAGGCATTATGGGTCGTCCAGGGGGCAATTAAAGCTTTGCTACAGCGGTAATGACTTCCATCGATATTAACAGCCCTAAACAACAGAATACAACTAAAGATGAATTAAGTGGACACATCTATCACCTTTACCCATAAAAGAAAGACATACGAGATGACATGGTAAGATGGCCGTCGTATTGTCGAAGTAGTGCCGTGATGATCTACTGTTACCCTGTCGCCCGTAGAGGAGTTAAAAGGAGACTCTGCTCGCAGGGTAATCTACTGTGATACTGCTATAGAAATTACAAGTCAACACGTACTCCAGTTTCAAAATCTGCTACTTAGGGCTTTTGGATCTAAAGTTTGTTGCCTGAGAGCATGAGTGAGTGGGGTTGGCCAAAGTACGAAAGGCTTACCCTAGCCTTTCAAATGCCCTAAGAAATAAGAGCCGTATTGACCTAATTTTTGTGCAGACAAGAACTTCAATATAAAGCTCTTATGATCAATTAAGGCACAGCCTTTTTGCATCAGATCAACTGACTGTAGATATTTATAGTTCATGGATGCCCGGAGGATTCAAGGTCTCATCATCAAGTATCGAATACTGTTTGTTAGCATTGGAAGACGTCATCGACTTGGTTGTGTTAACCAGGAAATGTTCACAGCCTGGCCCTTGGCTATCCAGTTCGCAATCTATATATCTGTCAATCTGATGCTCTACAAATTTCAAAGGTGCAGGACTGCACGATAGAATGTAATAATGAAAGTCTTTCAAATCAAACGTGCTTCCAAGCTTTTGTTCGGCCTTTTTGCGCATGTTTATGATTGCACGCTGACCAATCATGTACGCGGTCGCTTGTCCAGGACCGCTCTGATATCGAGTCATTTCCTTTTGGGCGACGTCGCTGTCATCCCAGGCGTATTTACTGAATAGTTCAAGAGCTTCTTGTCGCGTCATCCCTTTGTAGTGTACACCAGTATCGACAATCAGACGAAGTGCACGCCATATTTGCCATTTGAGCATCCCATACTTCTGTAATGGTTCACCATCGTAGGTATCTGGGAGGTAACAAATAAACATTGAGGACTGTTCAGTCTTGGAAATTATCCATTTTGAGGTGGACGGGAAAATGGGTCGAGTTGGCATTGCAATGAATTTTGGGGCTGTTTTCGAGGGCATTTCCAAGATGGCATCTATTACGTCCCCTTCTTTCGTCAACCTCAGAACGGCTTATAGGAAGGAATATAATGAAGGTTAGGAGCTATAAGAGGGGCGCCCAATTGATTAAAACTGATTAAATCCTCTTAACCTCCCCTAGTAATAGTTTTAGGGCGATTCGATGTCAGTGTTTTTCCATGCCCTAAAATACATGCGCTGCGGGAAATAATATACTTTATGTCCCTTGATCAATCTCGTATCCAGAGCCTTGTTCTTGTCCTTGTTCAGTTATGTACATGTTCGTCGAACATGCGCAGTAAGAAATAAGGGCTCTGTGTACGAGATTGTCGTAGATTTCTATACTCACTGGTGTCTTTTGCAATCAAAGGATCCTCTGCGTACAAGGCCCATCCCTCGGTAAACGCCTCGTTGGAGTATTGCGAGCGGATCAGAGCACCAAGAAGAGGTACACACTTGTCATTTCTGTTATCGAAACGACAAAGGAAATAATTATTTGCAGCGTATTTTAAAAAACCGGTTGGGTCAGTTGGTTGGGCGCCGAACTATTGCTAATTCGCATAGCCACAATGTTAGTTGAATGAATAAAATACAAGCAAACATGAATAATTGTCCAAGGTGTTAAAAAGGTCTCTATCATTGCAAGCTCACCGTTTGTCTCGCTTCGATGCAAAGGCATCGGCTGCCTTTCAAGATGGCGCTGACAATTGTTTTACGCGCGCAATCCTAGTTTAGTACTTGTTTAGTTTCGTTCCCATGCTTCTCTGCGCGCCCGCGCACGTTGATTTGGATCATGCAGAACGAACATAAACAAAAAATAACGTGGTCGAATTCTGGACTACACTTACTACCACTACATCAAGTATTCTATACATACAACTCTCAACTCACCACTAAAACGTGGTCTGAATCGGTTGGAAATTTGGTGATGATGTGAAAAGAATTTTTTTTAAATTACTTCATTTAACGTACCTTAAGAAATTTTCGAATCTTCCTTGTGATTGAAGATGGTGTCCAGGTAATGCCTCATGTGCATTGACAGACCATTCAGAATACTTCGGTCCCATCCTATCCAGAAAGAAAGGTACAAAATACGTTCCTGGAAAGTGGCACATCGGTCCACTTGGACGGTAGCTTTGTGAAGCAGACGTCGGCTGAAAGTTTGCTTGCATAGAGACAGGACAGACTGGAGTTGTCTTCTTGGGGCCTACTAACCAGTGAAACATGTGTAGTATTCGTGGTCGTAGCATGCTGAGAGTGCTTCGTGTGTAGCTGAACCATTCCTGGAGAGTTTTGTAACGCACAGGGCAAAGGATCTTGGCACCTGCGAACAGCATATAATAGACAGTTTTCGAATGAGTCAAATAGCGCTGTGTTTCTTGATCACAGACTTGTTTACATGTATACAGGGTTAGCCTCATTTCAGCGTACACATATTCACAAATACCAACAGTAAAGTAAAGAATGTACAACTTCAACGATACAAACATTCTGAAATTTCACGGATTTTTACTGGAATGAATGAATATTGAAAGTACATGTAATTCCATGTAAAATCGAGGCTAACCCTGTAGAAGAGGGAATTCGAAACTGGAGTATTACATTGAATAGACCAAATGCAATAGCACAGTGTCCTGACAACTTGCACCATAAAAAGGCTAAGTGCAAACAGACGCTTGGTGACGAAAAAAAATAAAAAGGAATTTTTGTAAAATGTGGTCTTTGACAGACGACTGAATAATATACAAAACGCCAAAGACCAAACTTATAGCAACAAGGTCAAAACAATGTTGATTTCTGCGGTTTGACTTTGAGATATTTCAGGACACAATCCAGTATTTCCCTTTAAGAGGTGGTTGGTATACCGGGTAACCCCACCCACCCGTCCCGTACCGTCCCCTAGTTCCTCTCTCGTAAAAAATCTCTTACTTGACATCTTTGAACAGAACTTGTGAGCTTGTTCATCTGACTCATTTGCTGGGAAGGGTTCCTTGTTAAAGTACATCTCGCTGGAGTTGATGTACTTGCGGAATTTAACCACAGCTTGGACCTCGTTGTCTTCATTTGTTATTGTCTTTGCTATCCCGATAACTTGAGGGTAGAGTGTTCGAAGAACTTGCCATCCGAGCTCGTGAACTTCATCTGAAACGAAAGAATACATGAATGGTGAGTTGAATGGTGGCATGAGTGGCGTAGTAGTTTACCACTCGCCTCTCTCAACTGTGGTCCGGATTCGAGCCACGGCACAGACTGGATAATATGCATGAGTTAAATGTGTGTGATGTGTTGTTCTCTCCCTTGCCACGAGGGTTTTCTCCGGGTTCTCCCGTTTCCTCCCTCAAAAAATCAACATGTAAGTTGAGTGTTACATGACGTTATAAATATAGAAGTAGTGGTAGTCCGTACACCCAACGGAATATCCCCGTACGGGGAGTGGTGGTTGTAAAATATAAATATATAAGTTTATATACTCGTATGATTGTGTTCAGTTCCCACATTTCACAGCGCGCATTGCGGGAAACTGGGGTCCAATTTACCTGGTGTCGAGTTGGTTGTGGTAAAAAATCTAATGATTCTTTCATAAGCCTTTTTCCCGTTTGCTTTCTCCCCCGTCGGTAGCGTCTGGGTGGTCGGCTGAGACAGGTTCGCCACTCCATTTGTGTAGACGTAAGAGACTGGTCTTGTCGCAAGACCACTGGATACATTACTAGGAACACAATGGCTTCTGTAGTCACCAGAAAGGAACAGAAAGAGGTCAGCGAGCGGTTTACCAAGATTCTCAACAACCACGTCTTTAAGAAAACTCACTAATGACGTTCCATACTTTCGACGCCAAGGCTCGGTTGCATTTTTAAACCACAACTTGTAAACGTGTTGATTAACGAACATAATTCCTGCATGTTCTTTTAAGATATTTTCAGGTGAAGGATCAGAGCCTATAAAAGGAAACTCGTGGACTAGACAGTCATAGCCTGCTATGCATTCCTCGATAGAATTTACCATGCCAACCTTAACCCCCATTTCTAGATTCTGTCGATATTGGTTGATACCATCGCGCATGCCCTTCAAGACCTTGGTGATGAGTTCTACATCTTCGACTGTGCGAGGCTGAATTTGGAAAAGGAATGCTTTGAAAGAGAATTGAAGTTTTGACAGTAGCTGCATGTAGCAGAAACGGCTAGGACCTAACATCCATTCTCCTGTATCGAGAGAAAAATATCCGTTAGTTAATTTTATGAAAGTATACCTACTGAGAAAATTTTAAAAAACATTTCATTCACGTCGGTTTAGAAGGGCTAAAAAATGTCTCATTTTGGCAAAACGTTTTTGTATTTCATTAAAATTTCTAATGAATAGTAACAAAATGGCTGCTTCCTAAATATTTAAAAAATCGTACCTTTTGGTTCCCATATCAGAAAGAGCAAGATTTGCAATTTTGAACTCCTCATATGCAGTTCTTTCAAATGCGCTAGTTGAAATTTTCCATTGAGGAGTATTTCGATTTTCCGTTAAAATTGATGACGTTATTGCCCCGCCAAAAATGTCGAAATTCAAAAAAGTAAAATGACAGAGTTGAGAGATTCGTTAAACTCGAGCTCTTCAATGTTACTAAGGTTCGAGAAATTTTAATGAAATACAAAAAAGTTTTGCCCAAAATGAGACATTTTTTAGCCTTTCTAGCCCGACGTGAATTCATTATCACAATATGTTTTTCAAATCTTCCAGTAAACTAGACAGTTTTATGGCAATAAGGTTTACTTCACAAGAACTTCAATACTCCATTTTACGGTTCCGTTCAGTGACCACGAATAACTGTTCCAAGCCGGAAGCGCATGATAAAAAGTCTAGTTTTGCTATGCAAGGAAACAACAGCCTCGATTTAGAACCTTTGGTCGTGGTCACTAAACGGAACTGTAAAATGGAGTATTCTTTGCGCAACCTTTTTTAACAATGGTTATTTCGAAGTTCGTGCATACAAAGTGCAACATTTGCAATCTTGTACCCAGATAGCCGCCTGCGTTTCTTCTGGCCTTTAGCGAAGAATGAGGGCGCTGGCATAATTAATCCCTTTTTGAGATCAGGATTTCTTGCCGTTATGGAATAAGAGCGTTTTAAGACTTGCCAAAAATTTTCAAAAGATACGTTCCCGATTTCTATTTTATATTTTGATCGATTTAAGTAAACACAGAACTTTATTTTAAAGCATGGTTTTCATGAAAAATATATCGCTTGCGGAAAGTTGCGCATGCGTCAAAAATGGATTATTATGCCTGAGCCCTTGTTCTTCGCCGCAGGCCAAAAGACACGCAGGCTCTGGGTACGAGATTGCACCATTGACATCGCCATGCGCGTCACTTATCCGGTACGCAAGAGTCAAATTGGCTACGTCCCTGTTCCTTTTGGTCTCCACATCGAGAAACAAAAGCATTCTGAATAATTCAGATGCTGCAGTTTCGAATTAATATCTGTTGCTCCGCGTCAGCCTCGCGTCGATTTTGAGTAGAATATTTATGTTTACATAAGTGGAGCGAAGGTCTAAAGAGTCTGTATTGTCGAAGTTATGCATTGCATTCTTAAGTGTATTTGTTATTGTCAAGTGTTGAACTCTAAAAAACTATGAATTATCAGAAGAAATTTAAAACCAAGGCAGATTTCCTTTCAATTACATTTAGAGAGTTTTTATTAATTCTTTCGCATTTAAGCGTCATTCCCCATAGAGTAATATTTGTCTAACGCGGGTTGCGTACGTCGAGAAGACACATGAATATGACACAAGTCAAACAAAAAATCCTGCTTATTCTCAAAGAATGACATGTAGTCTGAAATGGGAAAATAATATGCCAAGGGTAAAGAGTTCTATCACAAGGGAAAATAGGATTTAAATAATCCCTTACAAGGGCGGATCCAGCCAAAGAGGGAGTTGGGGGGGTGGGTGCTAATTTAGTTTTTTTGGGTGGGTGGGGGGGGGGGGGGGGGAAGGGGGGGGCTAATTTAGTTTTTTGGGTGGGGGGGGGGGCTAATTTAGTTTTTTGGGGTGGGAGGGGGGGGGCTAATTTAGTTTTTTGGGGTTTGCCCTCCTCTATATAGTTGTCATACCTGTGTAGTAACCGTTGTCATAAGCGCTTCCAAAGTTTTGCTCCAGAAAATGTTCTACACTGCTTAGAACTTTAGCTTCTCTCGGCTTTAATAGTTCTTTTCTGATCTTAAGTTTATTTAGCTCTTGTGACAAAGACTCCGCTGCGTCTGTGATGGCTTTAATGGTGGCGGGTTTCGGGTCATACCAATGGTAATTAAATATGATTTCCTCGCGGGTGACTCCATACTTGTAAGGGATTTCGTGGGGGTGGAGTTTGAAGTATACATTTTCGACTTTGTTGAAGAATTTTACCAGGCCTGAAATAGAAAGGATAGGATCTGATTTAGACGTCAAGAGTTCTTTAGTAGGTGTATCATGAAATTGGGCACGTGTTGCAGCTATTGTTAGAAGGGTTCAGTTCATCCATTATCTATAATACTAAGGACTTAACGAGAAAGAATGAAAACAGCTTTCACATTTTATTGATGTCCTGAAACAACCTCTGGGCTGATCAGATTCAGGGTACGTCTAACTCACAGATTGAACCCTGGAACAACCCCTGGGCAGATCTAAGTCAGGCCATGGATAACTCACATATCCTGCCCTGAAACAACCTCTGGGCTGATCTACAGTTAGGGACGCGGCGTTTCGAAAGGGAGAAAAACCAGAAAAGAGTCGGACAAAAAACCCTAAAATCAAGGAAGAAATCCAACAAACCCAACGTACTCAACACGCTTGATCAGTGCCGATACCCCCGAGAAGTTAAAGGCGAGTGCAACACCAGCCAGTCAGCAGAAAACAGAAATTTTGATTGCGGCCACTTTTCCTATTGATGGTTTTCAACCATTCCCAAGAGAATTAAATAACAAAGACACGGCGGCCATGTTGCGGGATATGACAAAAGAATTCATTGACTATTATTATGTTAAGTTCCTCCAACATGGCCGCCGTGAAAACCATCAATACTTTGTGAAAGACATCATATTGCTTTTATTACTCTTTCCCTACTGATCAATGACAGAAGTCACTATGGTGGTGTTGCCAATGAATGACTAAAATAAAACCAAGATTCATCAGTATTAGTGCTCTAAATATCACCCGCTCTAACCTCTGTAAGTACTTATCAATTCTCTCAAGACTATATGTACCAGTGATGGACGTATGAACCTACTAGATGTATCACTAGACGTATCAGTGCTCTAAATATCCCCCCTCTACCCTCTGTAAGTACTGATCATGTCTGTACCAGTGATGGACATATAAACCTACTAGATGTGCCATTAGACGTATCAGTGCTCTAAAATCACCCACTCTACCCTCTGTAAGTCCTGATCATGTCTGTACCAGTGATGGACTTTGACCCTAGATGTGTTATCACATGAGATGCAACATATAAGTAAGTATACACCCTCCTCTCCCCCGACCCCCTAAGTACTGTTTGGTCTCTTCATTCTTATTCTTCTTCTTCAGAAAAATGGGACCTTCCCCCCCCTCATCGCTTTTGCTCGGTTTCAATTCTCGCTCGTTCACCAAAAACCCCGGTCTTCCCCACCCCACAAAAACGTCTGCTTTGCAGGCTAAGTTCTAAATAGCTTTCCTTTTGTAAGGTTATCCGACGATTAACGCGCTTAGCTTACTGAGGTACTTTACCCATGCATCACGGAAAAGAATTAAATCCGGGAATCCGTTTATAAAATATTACTTGATATTTGACTATTTCTTCCACTCGGTACGTGTTGAAATCATTAATTGCATTTTTGGCCATTAAACAACAAAAACAACAAACACCCCAGCTCCGATAGAGAAAATTTTTTCGCTGCTAATGGTCGAAATAAACGATTGTAAATTTAGAGCGAAACAATAGACTCGCAAAAAGCACTTGTAAATAATGATTATGAAATTCGTCATTGATGAATGTTGATTTATCTTGGGAAGATTACCGGCTTCTATCGTGTTATCTTTCACAAAGCACCGCGACTTTTCGATAAGGTTGATCGCTTTTTCGAATAGGAAGTTACTATAGTTCGCGTTATCGTCTTCAAGCTCCTGGAGGTGAAGGTCGATCAGAGAATTAAAAAAAAAAATTGATTTTGAACGAAGCTTTTTGGTATTTCGATTATACAAGAACTCGCTCGAAAACCCGCCTAAGACTCAACTTTGAGTATAAAGGTGATTTAAGTTGAGTCATGAGTTATCATTAATGAGCTTTAGTGAGCGTTCTTCGGTGAGTAAAACAAAGGCTTATATCAGAGCTAACTGAGAACTCCTGCGGGCTATAATGGAAAATTTGATTGATTTAAAATATAGCTTGGCTACCGTTAAGATGATAATGGGTTTCGAACTACACATAACAAAGGACAAAATAAAATCATTTATGTATTATCGTATAGAAATATGTAGAAAAAAAACAATTTTCAGCAATCGGTCACTTTAGTTACTATGCTGCCATATCATAAACTCATTTGTAGCATCAGTAACTATAGGGAGGTAGAGAAATAAATGCAGGATCAGTGTGTTACGAAAGGATTTTAGTGATACCATAAAAATTATACAAAAAAAAAAGAAAGAAAGAAAGAAAGAAAGAGAGAGAGAGAGAGAGAGAGAGAGAGAGAGAGAGAGAGAGAGAGAGAGAGAGAGAGAAGAAAGCAAATCGTGCATGAGTGTATTTGACCAAGATACTGTTCGGAATACGATAATCTATAATGAATCAACCTCAAGTTTCGAGAATTGACTTATTAGGCTTTGGTAATACATATACATTTAGTGAAGTATTTGACAGGAAGGCGTGAAAGTTAAATTCCCAATTTTACAATAGCACGATTGCGACGTTTCGAGACGTTTTCTACTAATTTGTTATACGCAGTTAGGGCATGCGCAGACGTTTCTTCTCTAGTTTCTCGCTACTCAGTTCCCGCGCCAACATGTCTTAAACCAAGTCGGCAGCATACCTAGCCGTATGCTTAATTTTAGCTCGCGAGACAATATTCTGTGGACACGTGTTCTGTTAAGTGTTCCAGTTATCCGGCCATTCAATCCGCCTCTCCGAATTCCTTGAAATCGTACATCTGTACGTTCTCAGAGCTCTAAGAGTTAGAACAGTGGCATAGCGAAAATACCATGGAAAGGCGAGCAAACGCGTTCTGGCGCGAATATTCCCGTTTTGTATTTCGTGTGTAGTTTTTGAAAGTTCTAAGGGAAGTTCATTTTTACGGGCATGGAGGGGGAGGGGGCTGTTTAGATTTAGAGAGGGCACGGAAAACGTAAAAATGGTATTTAAGGGGGGTCACCCAATTAAAAATTAACGAAATAGAAAATTTATTTTAAAGGAATATCCTGCAATGGGCGGGAGGGAGGGGGGGGGGGGGGGGGGGTGGGGACGTTAAAAGATTTTGCCCGCAGAAAATGAGAGGTCCCTAAAGATGTTGCTGATAATTCCTATATCACGTGTTCGTTTTCGTAAGGTTCAACCGGATTCTGAATACATTATTTCCTGAGTGTTTGCGTTTCATAAAAACGATTTGAATCTTCCATGGCCAGGTTCCTTTCGTGATAAACACTAGATTGATGTTGCTATATCGAAAATGAAAAATGATGTTAAATGTTATACATAATCAATTCTAACATCGAATATTGTTTCAAAGGCAAAACCTGCAGAATACGCTTGTTATTTATCAGTAAATCGTATCTAGCTTTTTTTTAAATTAAAAATGTAACTTCTCAGTGAATCTAACCGTGAACTGCGGGTATAAACTCTTACTTTAACTTATTCGTTGGTCGAGAATCCGTGAGAAATTCAAAATTCAAACAGTTTTATATAGTACGTGCCCCGGTCATTTATGTGGTAATTTTTGATTTGATTCTAATGTGTTTTTTCATATGCCATTAAAGTTCTATTGAGGCTAATAGTGTCGTAACACACCGCTACAGCATGACTTTTATGAAGGTTATTTTGATTATCAAAATATAAATGGAATTACAAAATACCTGAACTTTGAACTTCTTTTGACAATGCACATGTTCCTCCATTCTCTGGTTTTCCTGATTGCTTTGTGTCAGGTCCTGCTTTCTGGTTTTGTTCATTCCTGTTGCTATCAGACAACAGCTTTGCTTTCTCAAAATATACGACTCCAACAATACAACAAGTAATTCCCCCAATGGCGAGCAGTATACTCATGACCATGATTCTCTTGCTCTTATTCTTCTTAGTATTTGGATTTTGAGACTCACAGATCGCCTCGGTTTCTTTTCTGTTCGTTATCGGTGATGTACTGTTCATGGAATCCATCTCTTGGTCAACTGGTGAATCACACATTTCTTTAGGATTTAGAGCTAAATGATTTACCAATACAATGCAGAAAGTCACGATCTAGCTTTCCATAGAGTCTCACTATGTCTTCAGGTTTTCTTCCAAGCTATTTTACATTTTCTTTTGATGAAGTAATTCAGTTCATTTGAAAAGACTTCCCCACGTTGAACGCTTCCTCTAAAACTGAAGTATTTATTGCCTAGGAAAAAAAAAAAAAAAACCCGGAAATAGAATGTCAATGTAAAATGACCTGAAGCAAAATAGACCTTCAGGATTTAATGTGAAGTTTTAATCCCCTTACACGGAGAACTAAAATCGTCTAAAGCAATCTAATTCGCTAAAGCCGTTCTTAATTTGAATCAAAATTGAATTTTCTTTTTACGAACTCAGTAAAATTATTATTTTTTGGCGATAAGCGGACATCATTTATAGGTGTTTTGAGAGAAATAAGAGTTTTTTAAATGCGCTCTACTTGGATAAAGGGTTTAATACCGGGCTTTTATATGTATGTATGTATATTCATATATATATATTTATGGTATGGCACTAATCAGAGTTAATCAAGGAAAAATCTTGTTAGTTTTAATCCAGAAAAAAAAAAACAACTCTGGAAATGCAAATCGTTTTGAATTGGATATTTCAAAATCATTTCTTCCCTAAAAAGGAAGAAGAAGATTAAAAAAATATCCCTTCACAAAGCAACCAGCCTGCACATGGTTAAAAATGGCTCAATATTTCGCTTAGTACTTCTGACCAAGTTGGTTTCTCGTCGCGAATGTAGTTTTCAAGTTGACCCTAAATAGCCAAGGCCTGAAGAACGAATTATGAATAGTCGATGAATTCCCGAATTCGCGTTGTTATTAATAAAAGCCGGTTTGTTTCTTTTTTATAGTGTTCTAGAAAATTATTAGAACTGATTATTTGTGTATGTGTATTTTTAGGCCTTAATAAGAACGGGTAAGAAAATCCGATTTATAAACATCTATGTTCATGTCCTAATGACTGCCTTTGATTGTAGCACGAAAATATTCGGAGATTTCCAAATTAAACCCCAATTTATAATTGTCAAATGATGTAGAAAACACGGGGGACGTACAGCCAAATAGCTAGGGTTATAGTTAGAAAGAAAAACAGGCAAAAAAATTTGGAATATGCTACATCGGAAACTCCCAGTAGTTTGGCGCTATAGGAATGAAATTCCAAAATTAGTGGGCATTTACCTAGAAAACAATGTTTCTTTGTCGCTTTGGGCTTTTCTATGAGTGATCAAAGCCTCCCACCAAGGATGTTTAGTCTTCACAGCCTCATAACAATTTTGCAGTAAAGTGTTCACAATGAAAACAACTAGTTCAAAAGTTATTATGAAGTAATTTATTAAGTATGAAGAATAAATTCCTGATGCACGAACATGTTTACTGTAGCAATAAATAAACGAGAGAACGAATGGCTGTTGTTTAGATTCGATCAATGTTTTAAAAAATCTCACAGAGTTAGTTTTGATTGGATTATATTGCCTGTCAATCAACCAATCAGATGCACAGGAAAGCACAACAGAATCAACCTATCAGGTCAAGAGACCATGAAGGAGGTACACTGTAGAAGGAGCTAGAATCAACCAATAACATTAACTGAAAAGTGCAAATATATCAACAACCAATCAGGCTCACTATAAAATATAAATACACGTGTGCCAACAGCAGTAACAGGAAACGAAAAGCCAAAATTATGTGGGATATAGAATTCCACCTTCAAAGAGCGCCAGAAAACAATTCCAACATAACCGACATTGTAATCAGTGGTCGACAAAGAGAAAAAACGATGCTTGCTGCTATGGGGAACAGTGTGAATGATGGTATGGTTTGAAAGATAACTGAGAGAAACAATCACAAACAAGAAAAATATCGAGAGCTGCGAAATGAAATAAGAAAACTTTACCCCAAATCATCCAAGTAAACCTGATTTTCAACTTCCTGGAGAACTCTCACCAAGGTTTACAGAAACAAGTGCAAAAATACATCACCTCTGAAACAAGAGCTTTGGGAAATAACAGACGCGGAAATACCAGTGAGTGTTGTAGTGAAGGAGTGGGCTGGAGGTGGATTGGAAAAAACCTTACAAAGGAAAGAGGAATATACGGACGTTGGAATGGAACCCTCAAGGAAGAAGGAGAAAGGTAGGGAGGCAACGACAGTCACAAAAGAGTTCACGCATTCAGAACTGAAGAACACATGCGGGAAGAGGAAAAAAACCAGCTGAGAGAGCTATCTAATAAAATAATAAAAATATTGAAATATTATACATAATCACATACTAATTTGAACAAAGGACACAAATATAATTGCATTTACTTTCTAAAAGCTTCAATAAATTTATTTTTCCTTATACCTTTCCGAAAATTGTTTAAATTGTTCACTGACTTAATGGTTGTATTCAACTTCTTTTGTAAACTTTGTGTGCGATCCTCCTGAAGTTTCAACAGGGCTGCAATGTCTCAACAAAAATGCTTTAACTAATCGTAGCAATATGAGTAAATCACAACCTTTTTCGTATACAAGTCCTTATTGGTCGATACGCCAAAACAGGATCTACATAACTAGGGATGTGATTGGTTCACGACTAACTCTCTAAATTCAGGTTGCTGATTGGTCTGTTGAAGACTTCTCGATCATTCGGGAAAACGTTGCATAGTTTCCTTTGGGTCGCAATGTTTCTCAGAAAAAGAAAAAAATACTAGGGATGCTCTTTATGTTTAACTTTAGACTTTGGCTCATTGACATTGAAATAGCTAAGGAAGAGAACCTAATAAGTTGTTCGTTCGTTCGTTCGATCTTGGTCTAATTTCCTATAAACGACTCACATGCATTAAAACCTAGTTTTTTATGTTTACTTTTCTACTTGGGCCTTTCCTCTGAAGTATAGTAATAACCATAGTAATTAGATATTTTAAGAAATCTCGAAGAACCTATGCAACCCGACTTGACTAGTATAAAAAGAACTCTCGAGAATAGAGTCCACTTGCTATGCTTTGTAACTGGAAGTCGCCGGAAACGCGATCCAAGAAGCTTTAGCCCTTGCATTAAGAGAAACCATGCTAAAAATACTTTAAACTTTCCATGTTACAAACAGAAAAGACATGTCCTTGAAAAGTTGTCTGATTTCTAACTTACCACAGGCAGCCCAAGCTATGTTCTTGGTAGAAAAACCTTACTGTAAATGTTGTGGTCAATCTGCTCAGGTACAATGGTTCGCGAATTTTCTTTCTTATTGAAATTCGTATTTCCAAGCGAGAATAAAAGGGAGTGTGCAAGAAATGTTGGTAGAGGAAGTCAAATGGCGCCATCATGCAAACGTACGTCTTTGTAGTACGTGACGAAATCAAGAATGCATGTGCGAAGCAAAGGTAAGAGAGCAGAAAGAAGACGATGGGAACTGCTTTTAAGAAATGCGTAATGCGTCAAAGTGAAAAATGAAAACTTAGCTAGTGAAAATGTTGGAAGAGAAGAAAAATGACACCTCTTACTGGGAGCCGGGGAGAGACCTTTGCAATGCGGATACAGGAGATTTGTCTTGAGTTTTGACGGATTTGAACGTTCCCCGGGACGCGTTTTCATGAGATAAGACGCGCGGTAAAAATATATGAGGACCGCGCTTGATTGCTCATGATGAAAATATGCAATGCGGCGACAAATGGTCAAGTGCTCATGCGAACTCTGTCCATTCGTTTCCAGGTTATTATCATATTTTCACGGTCCTGATATTTAAGCACTTAGAAGCACTATATACTCGCAATATATACCTTCAAACAACCTCATATTTGGTCCGAGTCGAATGCAGCATTTTGGGTACAACACCACAAAGGATCAGGCCATATTTGAATAAGATTCCTATATCAGATAGCCAAACATAGTCTACCAGAGGTGCTCTATCAAGATACAGTACCAATTAGTATAATCTACTGCCAGCTTTGACTCAATTACAAGTGGGATCACTAACACAATATAGGCTAAATATAGAAATAAGTGGTTCATTGGAAAACGGTGAATAAGCAATTTTAGCGCTCGTTGTTTGATGTTACCTCAGGAAAAAACGAGTTTCAGAGCTTTGTTCCATAACTAGAACCTCATGCTAGAACATATTTCTTATTTAAGCTATCATTTATCAGTACTAAATCTGATATCGAGCTCACTCGAATCAAAGATCAATCATTATTTACCTCACAATTTTGATATTTTTTTTAAACATAAAAACCGCAATCACTTGTTATACGTACACAAAAACAAATATATAACAAGGAACAAAACGTTTTCAAGAGAATACTGAAACGCTTTGTAGAAAAATATGAAAATGTATTGACAGAATTTAGAACAAAAACAATGAATACCTTGTTAGGTTTTTTAGTAGACCTGTTATTCTGCCAAGCACAAAGGAACGTTTCAGAACAAGTTTCCTACCAGCGTGTTTAAGCGTTTTTTTTTGACCTATTAACTCTGAGAGAGAGAGAGAGTAATTTGTGATGTAAAGCGAGAAAGCCTGTATCTTTTTTGTTTGCGAAGCGGCGCGCAGGAAGGGTTAATGGACTCTTTTTACTTCGAAAAATACTCAACAACCCTATTGTTTTTAATCTCTATCTGACCAATATAAGTTGCCACTTTAAGTAGTCACAAAACGTGCTCTTTGCGTACCAAATCTCTTGAGATTTCGAAAACTATTGTAAATACAAACAACAATAGCACTTGAAAATGCACACATTACAGATTGCGATTCTTGCTCTAAAGGTTGACCTGGTGATCAGCCAAGCTTTAAAAAACAAGATTTTTTGAGAGACGATCCAAGATGATTCGGATAGTCATATAAGAAAATTCAAACTAAATCTCGCGTAATTTGACGTTCTCTTTTTGGGAGAAACCTCTTTGTCGATATTTTTCTAATGGTATAGGGACTGTTTTCCGTCGAACGGATAGTCAATTGATAGTCATATTATAAGAGAAAGGTACTGAACTGTTCTTGATAGAATACTTTGAAATATTTCAGTCATATTTAAATTCAACAAATGCAAATGATAATAAAAAACTGAGAAGTATGGAAGATCAAAGTGAGGTGGAAGATAAAAGGATGGAAGGAAGAAAGAAAAGGATGGAGAAAATTGAAAGGGAAAGAAAAGAACAAAAATTAATAGGAGATATAGGGGAGAGTTTGAGGGATAAATGGAGGGAGGAAAAGGGAAAGAAAGGAAGTAGAAAGAAAGAAAGTCAAAAGGAAAAGAAGAAAGGAAGAAAGAAGGAAGGAAGAAAGAAGGAAAGAAAGGGAAAGAAAGGAAGACATGAAGGAAGTAGAAAGAAAGAAAGTCAAAAGGAAAGGAAGAAAGGAAAAAGAAAGGAAAGAAGAAAGAAGGAAAGAAAGGGAAAAAAGGAAGGAAGGAAGAAAGAATTAAGCGGAAAGTAAGAACAAAAGAAAAACTAAAGACGAAGAAAGAGAAGAAAAAGGAAGAAGGGGAGAAATGTAAAGAAGGGAATCTTAATTCGAAGGAATAAAAGAAAGAAATAATCGCAGAGATGAAGAACCAAAATAAAAATAGAATTAAGTGTAGAGACGATAAGGATTCCTAGAATGAAGGAAGATATCATCGAAATTGTTAATGAAATAGAAAATGCTTGATACTTATTCGTTTTTTGTTTTTAGTTCATGATTCCGTAAAGATTCTATTTTAAAACGACCCGCTCATGGCGGCCACAAACTAAACGACAAAAGAGTATTTTCCTTCCGGCCTTGAACGTTCCCATGCAGTACATCACAGGTTTTCACTGACTAGACCGGGTTTTGTTGCTACCATATTCATGCGATGAGTAGGCGCCAATAACAATCGAAAAACTTCACTCCACTTTAAGTGTAGGCAGCCCTATGGCGTCAACAACCAGGAATGCCTAATAAAGAACTGAGAATAATTCATTTTGTGGATGTAAAAATGGAGCAGACACAGAGGGACCTTCATATTTCAAACTTCAATTGAAATGTCACTTAAAAAATAGGCAATTATTGTGTTCAAAATGATTGATTTGATTTCCAAAATAAATCAAAAGAACAAACAGCCTTTTTATGGACATGAATTAATTTGAATGAGAAAAATATCAAGAAAAATAAACATGTAGTCCAGCCTGCGGCGTAAGTGAATTTTCTCTGCGCTTTGAAGGATATAGCCGCGCTTGTAAACTCACCAACGCGTGGGTTGAGTCAAATGGTATTCGGAAAGTCCTCGGGAAGTACTCTTGAAGGGTGTTTGTCAAAAAAGGACGTATACGTCGAAGAAGAATTTTCTTGCTTTTAGACAGAAATCAAGATAATATTAAGTATTTACTTCATGTTCTCTTGACAGAAATCTCTTTCTCAAAATATCTATATGCACTGAATCTAAATGTGTCGAACAATTTGAATAACTACTGTTTTGGACTTACTAGTCTCGTGTTCACTTGGAAACACAAAGCGTTTTCACATGTAAAAGAGGCTAGTCAGTCCAGAACAATAGTTATTCAAATTGGTTGTCATATAGACCCCTCGCAGCAGTTTGAAATGCAGCTCAATCTGGGGGACAAAACAATAGGTTCCTATTCTCAGGAGATTGAAATTCTTCTGTTTTGTCCACCAAATCGAGCTGCTTTGACGTGACATGCATAGGGTCTATTTCGATTGGTTGCCAGTGTATCGAAGGGGTTTTAGTGCAAAACTTACATGCACAAACTGATTCCAAGAAAAAAGAGCAAACAAATGTTATTGTCAAATAAGAAGGCTGGTGAAGTGTACGTTCATATGGCCAGTTATCGATACCAGGGGCACACTTTCGCAAAGTAAAAGTACCACCCTAGTAGGGCGACAAATATAAGTATCCTTTAGAAATGCATGGTTCAAATCTGGTTCCTGTCGAAATTCTTATTGTGGAAAAGATTTTAGAAGTGTTCCCTCTAGCACTCAGTTGCCACGCATAGTGAAGGCCATTTCTGGTACCAGGAAAAGTGCGGCTTTCTGCCAAGAACTGAAAAAGTTATAAGTTTTCGCATCTAGCTGTTTCTTGACGAGCAGAGACTTTTACTAAATCTGATATTTCTACATGTGTTATATTCTTATAAATATATCATAAGAGCTATAAGTTCGGTTCTCTCGATGAGAGCCGACACAAGTTTTCTCGCAAGACGACCGACGCGAATAAAATCTTTATTCTCTTCTCTAGCGTTTGCGTTTTTTTTTCTTAGCGAGAACATTGAAGACATACAAAAACCGGCTTGGAGTTGAAAAAAAAGCATCTGTTATTAAGTTTTATCTAGTGTTAATGCATGCCACAATAAGCTCTTAATTCTAGGTTATGCTGATACCCGTGGTAAGCTTTGACTAATGGGGTGGGTTTATATCATACTATTTACTTTATGCTGATAGGTTTACGAGATACTTAGTATATCTAAAACTTCAAACATTTCATGGAATACAATCATAAGAACGAGCATAAGAATAAGATTGGCTACAATTGAAAATCCTTTTTTGATAGCATTACAAGATCCTAAACTATCTGATGACTAGCATACATAATTTTAAACAATAACCAGGATTTTCTTCCCTTCTTCTTTACTTTACGAAGATAATTCGTAAAAGTCTTTAAATTATATCTCATATCTAATGGTTACCTAATTACGCAATGAAATGCTTTCAGATAAGTTCAGATAAGCTGCTATAGCTCATAATTTTATAAACGAAGCTGATATCGTATTAGAAACCAGATAAGTTCCTACCGAAAATAATATAGAAATTTTTGCTTACCTGTACCTGATGTTCATGAAGAGTAACTACGAGTTAGACGCGAACGGACAACAATTAATGTGGTTCTTCAAAATGTACAGCTCAAATTGTGTACGTACAGTAAGCGATCCTGTAACGAGAGAATGATTCCTTTTTGCTGGATATTTATCTTGACTTAGCGTTTAAGCTCTGAGAGTTTGTTCAAAAAACTCATTATCCCATCCTGATGCTTGTATAAAGAACGATGGCTCACATCCGAGTGATGCCTATTCCAAATGTCTCTGGTTTACTAGTGTTTATCATATAGAAAAGAATATGAAAACGTGCTATGTATTGAACGAAATATTTGTTCCACTTTATGAAAGAACTTTTATCGAAGAATGACACAAAAATAGCATAGTGAATCTTCTTTATTTTTCTGATGATTTTTATGCGGCTTAACGTGAAAAATAATATCACTGGAATATCAAATTTATTCCTATTTGTTTAAGCATTCCTGGAATATCGTGGAAATTTAAGACAATACAAGAATTCCCCCAAGGATTGGTTTGACGGAGTTGTTTCTTGTCTGGGAACGCGTAAGGGAGTGTAATAGGAGCCTAGTTCAATATCAGCATTAAGAGGGGGTTCGAGTCAGTCAGTATCACATGATCTCACCTCCTAACTTAAAACCTCGTTGATTGTTTATCTTTTAAATTACTGTAGTCCATGTTTGTTAGCTGTCAGTTAGGATGATAGGAAAAAAGTCACGTTAATACGAAAAAGAAAGGAAGAAAGATTAAAAGAAGGAAGGACGGAAGATTGATATGGAAAGGAGCAAGGAAGGAAGGATGAAAGAAAGAAAGGAAGCAAGCAAACAAGCAAGCAAGGAACGAAAGAAGAATATGGAAGGAAGGAGGGAAGGAAAGGTGGATGAACGGGAGGTAGAAAAGAAAGAACAAACCAACGTAGACTGAAAGGTCGAAGGTTTAAAGCGTCAGGAAAGATAGATAGAAAGGAAAGCAACATATACTGATTTGTGTTGCGGTTTTAACATTCATCCAGAGACTCTCATTTTTAGGTTGTTAATTGATTTTTGGTCAAATAATCTGTGTATTTGGTCATTGGTTGACAGCAATGGCACGAAGCAAAATGATACTCAACAAAGCACTAACGTCACATCATAAGATATTATCAACAGCCAATAAACAACTTTACCTTCGACATAGTAATGTTTTCCTAATTCAGACTGCATGTGTCATTCTTTTTGAGTATCATTTCTATGTTTATCGGTTGTGCATAGACCTTTTCTGAGGTAGCGATTATGGTGCATTGTGGTCCAGCTTGGGTATCATGCCTTAACATATGGTGTTGTTTGTACCGAACCTAGACCACAATGCATCCACATGAACATTGATATAACTCAAACTAAGAATCTTATTATTAAAAAAATGAAACGTGGTTTGAAATGAAATACATTACACCCAAGCTGAAGGCTGTTGTGTAATGACATAGTTCAAAACAAACCGAAACGAAGTTCCTAAAAAGCTCGCATCCTACCATGAAAAGCTACAAAAAATTGGTGCAATTTTTTTTAAATTTAAACTTTAAATATTAAAAATGTTTTAAAAACCTGACCCTTCGCGTTCCACGATAGAATTGGAATTTGAATTCGTACTTTAAAAGTCTCGCATAACACCCTTCGTCGCAAGTCAGAGCTAGTGTAACCTATACGAATCGATCAATCATTAGCCCAACATGGCTGCATATTTTTAAGAGTCCTAGCACTCTTCTGTACAAATCGAAGCAGCTCAATTACAAGCCAAGGTCAATGTTGCTGTAATTGATCTAGTTTCTTTCAGTAATCATGCATAGTTTGGATTTTGTAGGGCCCCAAAAAATGTTCTCATTAATGAGTTAAACGTTAACGATATAAATGAGATTCCAGGTCCTTTTCTAAGACTAAGCTCATTGGGTATCTTCATCAGTCAAGTCTATTTCCGGTAATCCGGGTTTTCAAAGGCTCGATTTATATTTTCCTAGTAAAAATTTTGAAAATAAAGATATAAATGTGATGTGAAAGGTTTCAGTTTTGTTTTTCCAGAGAAGCTCTGTGTCTTTTTCAGTCAACTGGTAAAAAGAGACGACTCTATAGAGCTAATTAAAGTTGGAAGAATCTTTACTGAGACGCGTTTACCTGTATGTCGCAAGCTCTCAAGGACAAATGTGTCACATTGCTGCCAAAATAAAATCATAAACGGGTTGTGAGTGATTCAAGATCGCAATTTCTATGTCTTTTTCAGTCATCTAGTAAAAAAAGACGATTCTAGAGAGCTAATTAGAATTGGACGAATCTTAAAACTCGTTCGCACTCTCTCGAGAAAATGTGTCACATTGTCGCTGGTAAGATACAAACTTAGCTATGGTCTTACGCTGCCATACATTTTTTTATACCATAACAAGAATGCAGAGAATTCTCAGCTTAAACCAAGAGAATATTCTCTTAGCCTAAAATATGTAATCTATAAAATAATACCGGCTGTAGTTGTCCAAAAAAGACGGATACTAAATCTCTAAATGAAACAGTTTCAAAAAAACTTGGTAATAAAGCAAATTAAAAGCTATTATTTATATAGAGATTGTTTATGTCATTATATATTGATCGTAGTCAGTTTAAATACCTCGTAAGGTGTTTTCTTAGATGATTTTTGAAGTTGTAATCACTTTTTTTGCCGTAGCCTGTTACCGCACAAGCAGCCAAATGGTCTGACCCAGCGATGAATACTTTTCGTTTTTACCGCAGTCCAACCGTTCTTCTGCTCTTTGTCTGTCGCCTTGATCAGGGTTTTTTAGAATCGCAACCTTCCAGACCCTGCCGACGAATTCGAACTGCTAAAAATATAGCTTGTAAATCGAGTAGATTTGTCGCTATCTATATCTCAAACTGACACTGGCGATGAGCGATGAAGCCGGAACGTTGAACTATGGCTATCAAAGTGATTCCAAATTTCTGACTCCCATATTTCCGTCCATTTACTAGTATTTGATAGTTCATTTGATCTCATTATATAATTATTAGCAACGAACAACACTAACGACCATATTCGATCCAATAAAAAATTATGCCTGTTTTGGTATTTGCATTCAATTGTTTTTGTATGGTTTACCGCGCAATTAAAAAAAAAACCGCTTTATTTATTATTTATTGATTGTATGGGGTCTGTTGGGCTTCCTGTGCGTTCTCTAAAAAAATTGTGGATGTCGCTTTTATAGTTTCGCGCCAATCTCGAAATGGCCAATTTTAGTACTCCCTAGTAAAAAAAATGTTTTGCATGCGTCTGGATAAACTCGCCCTAAACTTTATAAATAAGTTAAAATGGAAATATCGAATGAATATCTCCTCTAAAAAGACCCACAACGCACTGCAATGCAAACTCGACTCAGGTTTATCCTTTAACCTCGTAATGACTAATTTATGCGTGTGGCATACACAGACATCGAAGCAATGATTCGATACTTGGAACTCACATTTACAGGCATTACAGTGGTTAAATAAGCTCGAGCACTCTACCGATGTGCCGCCACCCTTGCTACTAAAACTGTAACCTCATTATATCAGAAATATATGATATATATTCTCATATATTATCATACAGGACTCTATTTAAACTAGCCTGTGCTAAATTAGATGTTCCTGTTAACATATTGCATACAAAATGAAATAAAATAATAAAAAACTCATACTGACTTTTATTGGTGGTACGTTATACATAAGTCCAGAAACCGTTGATGCAGCGCTTTGAGGGATTCAAATTCCTTGTCTCGAAGTACTGCGTCAGTAATTTTCTAAGGGTTTTGAGGACCTTGGCATCTTATTCCAAGAAACTTGCATTCATTGAAGGGATGGAAGTCTTTAACTTCATATCTTTTGAGCGCTTTTTCTGAGGGGTCTATGATATGATTTCCTTTGTTGTAGTAGTCGTAGAGGTCTATTTGTAGAGGTCCATTTATGGGACGTCCCATAGGATCCGTGAAGTAACACTTGTCAGCATTTCTGTTACTTCCTAGAAGGAGAATACGGAATGTGCCATTAGAAAAGAACGAAAGAGAAGGAGAAGGTGAAGGTGAAGGAGAGGGAGAGGGAGAGGGAGAGGGAGAGGGAGAGGGAGAGGGAGAGGGAGAGGGAGAGGGAGAGGGAGAAGGAGAAGGAGACAGAGACAGAGACAGAGACAGAGACAGAGACAGAGACAGAGACAGAGACAGAGAAAGAGAAAGAGAAAGAGAAAGAGACAGAGACAGAGAAAGAGAAAGAGAAAGAGAAAGTGAAAGAGAAGAAAGAATGGACACATGGAGAAAAGAGAAGAGAAGAGAAGGCTAAACAGTGGTAAATCCCTTTGGCTTACCTTTCCTTCATAAGGTGTGTATCGTCTAATTCTCGACAGGGTGCTTAAAGTCAGGCACAAGTAGAAGACGAGTTTTATAATCTTTGACACTAAAATTCCTCGGAATGTTCTAGCCTCCGAAGTTTAGTCACATCTGAAGCATCAACAAGTACATCGATATCCGAGTCGTACGGTATGATGTCGTTGTTTCTTAGCACACCAAGTAACGGCAATCCTACACCATGTTTGCAACAACCTGGTTAAATTTTTCTTGAAGATATTTGGTGGGCATTGAGAGACATTTCCATATTCAGTATACGGTATCATTCAGATACATAATCGCTTTTTTCAATGTCAACGTTTTGTTTTGCAATGTGAAAGGCTTTTCCTTCAAAATCATAGAGATTGTCATTCATTCTGCGAAAGCTGTCGGATCAAAAACTCAAGTAACCCATGCAAGGAAAGCTCGCTTTTCCATGACCAGTAGCCATTCCTGAAGGCAGAATAAAAGACCATTGACAAAGCTACGCTACTAAGAAATATAAATAAAACATGAACCTGGAATTCGCCAGAAAAAAAACAAATATTTTGATCAGAATTTTAAGAACGAGCGGAGTTTCAGCAATCGTTTTACACTTGTTCTCGTGTAGGTCGATGGGAAGGCACGGTAGGTGAAAGAAAACCTTCAAAGGTTTCTATTTTTCTAAGGACACGAAAAACCAAAGGAGTAAATTTTTATAATTTTTGTTGCAAGTGGAATCTTTTGGATCAATTTTTTTCAGTGATGCGGACTGTCTTGTATCAAACTTTCTGCAATTTACCACTGAAGAACGACCATAATTTGAAAAGTATTTTTTTATTTTTTCCACGTGCAGTTTTGACATAGAATCGAGAATAAATGCCTTTAGACTGTTACGGCTGTTGAAGAAGGGTTGCACCAAGGAACTTTTAACTACTCATTAGCAATAAATAAGTTAGAAAAATTACGAGTCCCATTACATTAAACTATGATGATTATACTATTTGACTACAGTGAGCGGAGAGCTCGAGCCGTCAACATTTCGAGTTTTTCGTTATTTCCAAAATACGTACTGTAAATCATCCTTTAAGCCAATCTAAAATAAGATTTATTTTCATATCCCGCATCTTAACTCGGCGTTTCATCTTAGAGGGTTTGAGACAGTAGAAGTTCAGAAGATAGTAACTTGAAAGAAACTCGCTCACGGTTCGAGTGTCCTCAAGGAAAAAACAGGCTTTAACAAAAAAACGTTACATATTATTACATCATATCTTAAAATCAGTGTAGTTAATAGAGTTAATAGTTAATGGAGTTCGATATCGATAATACATTATTACAAAGTTATTTGACTCGCTTCTTATTTCATTTGAGGGAACGAAGTTCGAATTTTTTGTGGCTTGGCGTCTTCGTCTCTCCAAAGACTTGTTATTGTTTTTGTTCCAGTGTAGAAGTTAATTCCCTGAAACGCAGAAGAAAAAAAAACGAAAATCCAGTGAACTGATGCACTTATTCGAGCCACAAAATAGAAAAACGCAAATTCAGTAAAACTGAGAAGACAGTTTATATTTAAAGAGAAGAATACTCGATTTTATATAATTAATACGAAATTTCATATAAATGTATGATAATTCTCATTATAAAGCTCCTGCACAGGGGGCAGAGGGGGCCACTTATCTTTCATTGTTAACGAAATATGTCTTGTCTCTCCGTCATCTTGTTTTACATTATTTACCGCTGTACATAATATGAATGAACTTGAGCCCGTCAGATACTGCGCGCGCGCTGTGCTGTGCCTTAGCTTACATGACATACACTGGATGATCAAGGGAGCACGGCAGAATGATTTCTCTCTATTTTTAGCACGTTTTTAATCGCTTTCGTATATTTCAGCCGCCATCTTGGAAATTTCAAATGATAACCGCTGGAAAATAAATATGCGGGCACTCCTCATGTATCTCCCCGATCGAGTCCCGAAGGGACGTGGGACGAGCAGCACACGAAGCGAAAATATTCAATTTTTTCAAGCGATTCTGTTCTGATATCGTGGAAGAGGTTTTGCCTCTTCCCAGTGGAGCCTAATGCTCAGGTTAGTTTGAGAATGCTCACAGGACGTGAAACTGTAACAGGTATAAGATCTCAAGTCTATCAATAGTCATCAGCAGGCGTTTAAAATATGTGAATGTATCTACTCATTATCCTTTGTAGCTTTTCAGGTGCTTAACTTTTTTTCAAATGATCATAATAAAAGCTAAAAGTTCAAAACAGAAGACAAGACTTGAAATACCTGTTTTCCATAGAAGTGAGCATCACCAAGGAAAGATCCACGTGATCCAGTGAAAGAGAACATTGGCAAAGGTACTGGAATTGGAACATTTACACCAATCTGGGGAGAGAGAATTAAGTTCCTTCACACCCTTTGGCCTGTCTTAGCGGTAAAATTACTTTTTTATTTCGTATATCAATTTCAAATAAAAAAATAAACAGTTGAGTAGTACACAATTGCGGATACGAAAATGTTCGCGTCCACACGCAGCGTATTCGGATAGTCTTCACTGTCCACACGTATCCGGAAATTTCTTGATCCGCCCTGATGCACGCTAGCGCCTAGTCCCTTTGACAGGTAGTTTTTCGTATTGAGCATACGCAAAATCGTGTTCACGTCAGCGTAATCGAAAATTTGCGGATAAGAACGTCCACACGAGCGTATTCGCAAATTTCCACTCTGGAGACCGTTTTCGAACATTTCCGGGTACGGATACAAAAATTTTCGGACACGTGTGGACGCAACCCGTATCCGCAAAAAAAAAACAAAATGCGGATACAAAAATTTCCGGATACGTGTGGACGCAACCCGTATCCACAAAAAGAAAACAAAATGCGGATACAAAAATTTCCGGATACGTGTGGACGGGGCCTGAATGTTGTAATATGTGGTTTTAAAATGGGCCAAGTTTGAAAGCCCCTATGCAAATCACATGATGTCACTTACAAGCTATCCCTTTCAACCAATCAGTATTTAGAAGTGTAATGTTAGTTACCTGACCAACGTCGACTTTCTGTTGGAACTTGCGAGCGACGGCACCAGAGTTGGTAAATATGGCTGTGCCATTGCCATATGGGTTTTTGTTGATGATTTCTATTGCCTGGAGGGAAAGTATGAGATCATAAGAATGATTGTCATAAATATATTCATAATATATGACAATGATAAGAGAAATAAACCTTGTAAATGGAAAGAAGATTATATATTCAAGAATTCGGTGAAAAATCTGGGACAAAAAGTGATTAATTAAGAAGATACTTTAGTGTAAAATATGTAAATGACACTTAAACAAGACTATTCAGTATTGATCAGCAAACTCCCTACTACAATCTGAAGAAATAGGAAACCGGGCACTTGTGAGAAAAAAATAAAAACAACCTGCAGTAAGCTCTAATGTAATACAAATCTGCACATACGTCTTCCATTGTGTCGACATCCAATGCAACCATGACAGGCCCAAAGATTTCCTCTGTGTAACACGTCATTTCAGGCTGGAAATTAATAGGCACAACGGTCAGTTTGTCACTTTTTTGACAAAGTATTCATACTGGAATAAAATCACAGATATCCATACGAAAGAGCCCTTGGGGGATTTTTATACTTTCTAGAAAATATCCATTCACCACCCACTGAGGAAATTGGAAATTCTGGAGGGGAGGGGGTACAGAAATAATTTCTCTGTCACCTCTCCCCTCCAGAATTTCCAAATCTCCTCAGTGGGAGGGGTATGGATATTTTGTGGAAATACACATTCGTTATATAGAATAACGAAAGTGCAAAAAAAAATTGTTGTTTGTGCTTGGTTTTCCTGTATACTTTTATTATTTGCACACATTCTTGGCCTCAAAAAGAAACAAAATGTAGTATATTTCCCCTTATAATACATTCAACAAAATCACTCTATTCTGTTTGGACAAGAGGAGTACAATTCTATCTCAAATTGTACTCTGTAAAGTCCCAATTAAAATCCTCAATTTTGTTGAGTGAAAATAAACAAAAAATTCCACAATCTTCTCATAGGATTCGGAATTTATAGATACTCGTGATGTTTTAAAAGTTCTCAAACTGGACTTGCCTAACAGGCTCGTCCAATTTTGCAAACTTTCAAAACATACTGTAACTTGTACGTATAAATTCTGAAAATTGTACTCGAGATTGTGTGATTTCCTATACAAATTCTAATTTCATCTTAAACTTCATGTGAGCGCATAATGGAAAAAGTTGTTAATATTTTCAGATCAAATTGGATAAGATTACAACCTTAACACCAGACAGGATAGTAGGACCAACAAAGTTGCCATTTTCATATCCCTTTACAACAACATCTCTGCCATCAAGCTCCATCTACGGAAATGAAAATACAAATTCCTTTACAGCGCTTCTCAACCACTCGTGTGAAATCGTACAATTTGCCATCATGATGAAGTAGGTTTTGGTGGACGTCAATCAATGCGTTTCCATGACGTTCCATAATCAGATGAACTTAAAAGCTTTGTGTTTTCCAACAATGCTGGGAAGTACTTTGATTGGTGTCCACCAAAACTCCATTATGTCTTGAAATTGTTTTTCAAGATTTCGCACTTGAAGATGAGAAGCGCTGTAATTTGCCTTCCACGGTTATTGTCTATATTGGATAACATATGTTTATATTTCTAGATGTATTGTACAAACACAATCAGTACAAATAGTGTTTCCCCCAAGTGAAATGATGTCATTCCTTTAGCCTCACTTTCTATGACTGGAATGGATGGATGAACGATTAAATGGATGGAATGGGATGGGATGAATGGATGGATGAATGAGTAAGGAATGAATATGGGATGAATAGATGAATGGAATGGATGGATGGATGGATGATTAAATGGATGGGATGAATGGATGAATGGATGAATGAGTAAGGAATGAATATTGGATGAATAGATGAATGGAATGGGTGGATGGATGGATGATTAAATGGATGGGATGGGATGAATGGATGGATGAATGAATGAGAAAGGAATGAATATGGGATGAATAGATGAATGGAATGGATGGATGGAGGAATCGACTGAAAGATGGATGACTGGGATAAGGTATTTCAATCATACCTTAGCTCCTTGGTCCACACCAGACTGAACCAAGTCACAGATTCTCTTTTTGGATTGTGGTGAAATAACTGGTCCTAAGTCTGTTCCTGGTTGATCACCTTATAACGAAAATAAATATGACACCAGATAATTAACATTAATTTACGATAAGCTATGAATTTTTCATGCATTTGTTCTTTCATTTGAAAATTGCTCTAGTTGAAATAATTCCAGTTTGTGGTAGGAAGAAAGACCTCAGTTACCTTTGCATCAGAACAGTTAAGGTGATATCCCCTTGAGAATTACTTATTTGCTAATCAGTATTAGAAAATAACTGTTATAAATGTTGCGCTCTGATTGGTTTAGAGTGCATGCTTAATGAGAGCACACAGCACGCTCGTGCACTTCCAGCTTCATTATTCCTGTAATTTGTATTTCATAAAAGAAATAAAAAAACTTGCTTGCTGTGCTGTGTGCACTTATCTTGTGTTGTGCTAACCCCATGCACACAGCATGCACACGCATTTTCTATTTCTTCAAGGTTAGATTAAAACCATTGATGTGTGATTCCTGGCATCTTGTCATCCTACTTTTCAAACTTTAGCTGGATGTTTGTATAGGAATGACTGATATAGAGGATATACTAGGTGGCCCAGAGATAACAATTTTATTTCCGAGTGTTGAGGTGATATATTCGATCGAGCTCAGCGAATAAGTGAGATATATTTCTGTTTAATATATAATTATTGATGAAATACTATTTTAGCAGATTTTTCCTATCATATTTAATGCGATTCCTAATAATTCTTTACATCTAAAGATATTGCCTTTTAGTAATGAGAAAGATAGATATTTCATTGATAATATTATGTATTTAAAATTAATAATACCTGCATTGACTTGAAGCTTCCTGGCCTTCTCAACAATCTCTGGGATCCATTCTTTAGTCTCGCCTACGAAGATAGCAGTAGACAACGCCATACACCTTTGACCTGCAGCTCCAAATGCAGCTCCTATTAACTGGGGAAATATATGTAAACATTTATCAAACTCATTAATAACTTATGAGGAAAACACAATAGAAACCATGACCATGGATTTGCAATTTGGATACAGAATTCCAGGGGGGGGGTACTCTCATATATGGACTATACGGGGATGATCCGCTGAACAGGGTATGGTTTTTCGAGCTTCTTATCATAAACAGGGTATGCAATTTTGCTCAAGCTCCAAGTTATTCCTGAGTTTCCTGTCATATTCAGGGATTCTACTTGATATTGACCGAAACTGGTTATTATGGTTGTAAAAAACGATTCGTGAGATGACATGATAATTTATTCAGGAACTCAGTGCAATTCATCTTTTGTCATAAACAGGGTCCACAAATGTGAGTTTTTTAATCATAAACATGAATCCCCTTTCAGAATCCCAGAGGAACACCCCTAACCAAATTGTGGTGGAGTACCCCCACCCCCCCCCCCCCCACAACTGGGACAGAATTGTCCTGTTTTGAAAAAAAAAAAAATTTATAAACTAAAAAAGCTGGACATACTTGATTTATGGTGCTTTCTTTACTGGCATCCGGCATGATGACACCATGGTTTTTGGCTCCCTATCAAACAGACAGAATCTTGGATTAAATGACAAACTTCAGCAAAACATTATATCCCATTAAAAGTACTTGAATTTTCAAGGTGTGGGGATGGTCTAAAGGGATGTATTCAAAATCCATTGGTTAAGGTCGGGATGGGTAAATGCTAAACGGAGGCTGAGATGGCATCAAAATTTGGGGCAGGGGTGGGGTCAGCAGGAAGTGACAGGAGAAGGCAAAGATAATTGAAGCTATTTCCCCCCTCCCCCTCCGGCCGATATTCTAGTGATGTACATAGGGATTGTTGTTTAAGGGTAAGTAACTAGACACATTTATTGAGCTGCACATACAACAATATCCATAAATTATCAATGAAGAATTAAAATTAGTTTAAATATAGAAATGGTTTATAATTTATTACATTATATATTTTGATAATCTAACACTTCATGACAAGCTGAGTTCTTCTTCAACAATCGAGAAGATGTTGAACAACCCAAGGCTGATACTTGAACGACATCCAAAACTCACTCACTCACCCATTATCTAATACAGTATTTGGCTGGTCATAAGGTACACAGCATAACTATGTAGCAATATGCTGGTATAAATAATGTGAATGACGTGTTACCTACCATGTTACTCTGCACTCGCTTTCCATTCTTGCTGCCCCGTTCATAGATGTACCTTCCCTGTAAGAAAAGACATCATATAAATCGCTAAAATACTTTGTTAACTATTTCCCCTTTGTTTATGTGAGCTGCCTCAAAAAATATGCTGACACCAGTGAATCAAAGCACATTTTCTATTTCAAAAGTAACTATGGAAAATATCACTGTTTTCATATTGCTACACTTTCAGGATTATCGGCCGACTACCATCAATCCAATAAATTGTTCAGTACCAATACATTCTCAGTCGTTGCCTCCATCAGTGTGTAGCATCAAAAACAGTCAATGGTGAACTATGAATTGAATATTTTACTCACAGCTTGGTCGGACCCTACAAATGATATAGCCTTAATAGTTGGGTCGTCGCAGATGAAAGTGACAGCTAAAATAGATAATGAAAATGTTAGTTGGTGTCACTGTAGAAATTATTCAAATTTATAGGTACATAGTCCAGGAGTATAAAACAAATAATTAATGTCAGTGGTGGATCTAGGGGTAGTGCGAAGGGGTCCGCTGCACCCGTTTTTTTTTCCTGTAAGGTTTGAATTTTTGGATTAAAAAAATATCTTCTGTAGATTTTAATTAAGAAGATTACAGAAGTTTTGGGTTGTGTCCTGTTGTTATAGCTTGTTTTTGGCGTCGTACTGGTAATTTGCGAAGCTCAAGTATTCCAAACAGATCGAGGCATCGCAATTCCCCGACCAACTACATGGGCTACCTGTGTGGAAATGTACGCATGCGTAGTCTAGGTCTGGACCCCGTTTTGAAAAATCCTGGATCCGCCACTGAATGTGTAAAAATTGCAGCTGCCATATAGCAAGTCACTACCCTAGGTGTTGAGTGGAGGCCATCCCCAAATTAAATAAAGATAATGTTTCTAGTTTTGTTTTGCTACATGTAAGTCTGCAAAAGTTTAGGAAAATAATGGGTGACGAAAGTACAGATGGCATGCCCTGCTAATGTGCTGGCCTCTCAGCAATGCGACTTGGGTTTAAGTCCTGTTGGGCTTGGTGTCGTATGTGAGTAGAGTTGTTTAGTGCTAACCCTCCTGTGCTTCAAGGATTTTTCTCGTTTTTCCTCCCTCCGCAAAAATCAACTCCTAGCTAAATCCTAATTTGATCTATCGGCTGCCTTAACAATTGAGTTCCAAAACCTGTTAGGCTCTACATCATCCATCCAGGAGTAGCATTAAATGCATTAGAAGAAGTTGTTATTTGTGGTGTTTATATTCCCTACCGTCTCTTGCTCCATGGATAACATTTACTACGCCATCAGGCAGTCCAGCATCCTGCGCCATCTTCAACAGCATCATACATGCACCAGGATCTCTTTCCGAGGGCTTAACGACATACGTGTTACCACAAACCACAGCTACTGGAAACATCTAGGGTTCATAATGGGAATAGATTAGCAACTAGCCAGTTAGCTTCATTTGGCACTAGTCTGTTGTGGGGTACATTGTAGAACATGGATTCAAGCCTTAGCCGGACCTAAACACTCAGGGACTTCTAAATATCTAAGTAGAAGGTGCTGCCTGTGGTCTTGAAATATCTATAGTATTACATAGTTAGACCTTTGGCATGCAAATAAGTATCTGAATGTCAGCTGTACAGAAATAAGAAATATATGTTGCATTACAGATAGGATTAAAGGCAACTTTTATTTTTGGTTTCTGGTTTCTTTTGCATTGGGATTTCTACCAAAGCCACAGTTAAAGCCAAGATAGATTTTCAACAATGCTATCTCTGGTCTTTTATTACATAATTTATAACATGTTTTTGACAGAAATGAGTCAAAACATCTAAGCTAGCAATAGTTTTAACTGTCAATCATAATTATTAATATCAAACATATACCACCCCTTACATTGCCCATTTATGTAACACTGTATATGCAAATCGTACAAAGTATTTTGTCTTTGGATAATGACATTCAATATTTTACTTACCCAAAGTGGAATCATAGCAGGAAAGTTGAACCTAGAATTTTTAAAAACAATATATTAATTATGATTATTGTCATTGTTGTTGTCATCATTATTATTATACTTACGGAGTGATTCCAGCACAAACACCCAAAGGTACTCTGTAGGAATAAGTATCCATGTCTTTGGTGACAGACTGCATTGTCTCCCCCATTTGAAGGGAGGTGATGGAGCATGTGTGCTCAACGACCTCTGCAAACGAAAACACCAAACCTATTTATTTAAATGATTGATTGAATTGATTGATTCAAATGACTGGTTGATTTAAATGCTCCGATTTCGAGTGGTATCATGGTAGTGATGGTGTTGAAAGGCAGGAACAAAGCAATGCTTTTATCATGTTACAATAGGTTTAATTTATCATAATTATTTAAATCATAATTGGATATAATTGACAAAACTGTTAAGGATAAGCACTCTTAAGGATATAATTTTTTAAAATAGCATTTTTTTAAAGCAAAAATAGCAGGAATTTTTAAATTTTCTGACTAAGAATGACTGTCAATTCTCTCTTTGGTTTTGAACATATTTGAACAAGTTTCAAATTTGCTTATTAAAGTTGTCCATAATTTTTCTTCCATATTCCTCATTATAAAATTTAATTTTCACTAAAGTGGTAACATGTTCCATTTTTCCGCCAAAAATTGTATTATTGTTGTAATAATATTTTAATAATAAAAAGAATATGGATGTTTTTCTGGCGAGTGCTCATTCACATGTGAAAATTGAACTTGATAGGACTTCTGTAGAAAATTATTAAAATCCATGCTTAAAATGACAGAATTTAGTACTGTTCTAGCCCAAGGCATTGCTAATTTTCCCAAAAACAAGGCTCACTGCTATGAAACTGCTCTCTGTTGAACTACACTAGTCTCCAGCAAAAAAAAAGTCAAATTTATTCCTGGGTTATGATAATAATTCATGAAAAAAGAGATATAATGAAATTTGGAAATAAAATATTTCTTACGTAATCCTCTCAAAACATCTCCCTCTGCATCTGAAAGTGTCTTTCCTTGCTCTTGTGTTATGTTGTGGGCAAGTTCTTTCTGTTAAACGAAGATAGTATAAAAAGTGTCTTTTAATTTATTTCAAATACTACAATTATATACCCAAACAACACAGCACAAGACATCTGGGTTTTTGGCTTTTGTCAATCAAAAAACTACTAACTCAGATAATTGAAAATGTGATTGACTAAAGCCAAGACATCTCATATTTAAAATAAGGTAAAAAAAATATAGACATCTCTAGAGCTGTCAAGGTGTTTTTCTCATGCTATGCTATGAAACATCTATGATATATGTAGAACACCAAAATTTTGCCACTCGCCACTTTATAAATATTTCATTGGCATTCGTTAATCGATAATGTTTAAGATAGCCGCCAATATCAATAAGAAAGTCTTTTGTGAATATATAAACGCAGAGGAGAATCAGAATTTACCATGTTTTCCTTGATGAGTTGTTGAAACTTAAACATGATTTGCTGTCGTGCCAATATTGATGTTTCAGACCAGGCAGGGAAAGCTGCTGCGGCTGCATCTACGGCGGCTTGCATCTCTTCAGGTGTGGACTCTGGTACCCGTGTAATTACTTCATTTGTGGCCTGTAAAAGAGAAGTAATTTATGTGGGATTCCTGGTCAGTGTTTTGCAGTGCCATTATGAAGAATTTTCCATTACGTACATGTAGTATGTAGAGATTTTACAGACCTTTTATTGTATATCAGTTATTAGTGAATTTATTCAGGATATCACACACACAACCATACTTTTTTTATACAAGGTATACTATTGTATACCATGTAGAGATTTTACAGACCTTTTATTGTATTACAGTGTTGAATTCATTTAGGATATCACACTCACAACCACACTATTTTTATACAAGGTAATACATGGTATACCATGTAGAAATTTTACAGACCTTTTATTGTATACAGTAGTGAATTCATTCAGGATATCGCACACACAACCACACTATTTACCTATTATCATCACTATCACCTTTGTCCTACATACATGTATCAACAACAATCATAACATAGTATCATGAATCATCATTGTGATCAACATCGTCCTCATCATTAGCATCATTATTGTCAATATTTCTGATCCTTCACCTATTCCTCCTCTTTCACAATCCTCCTCTTCCTCTTCCTCCTTCTCACCATCACTATTATCATTTTAAAACTTACTGGATTGTGAAGGTCAATCCATTTTGAAGATTTGGACTCCATGAATTTTCCATTGATGAAAAGCTTGGTGGTTGCTGGCTGTAAACACAAAAGTTTTAAGAAGGGATGAGACTTCTTAGTTACCATTCAAAAAATACAATAGTGGAATGGGGGGTAAACAAAAGTGGGTGACAAAAGTGTCAATAATATTTGTTAAAAAAATGTTACGCATGACATCACTAGATTGAAGTTACAGTACATGTAGTTTAATTTAATATAGATAAGACATGTCTACACGATGGTGTACTGTAAAATAATTTTGTCTTAATGAAAATATACTCACAGTTCCATTACTCATGTATCGTCTGCATGCTGTAGACAATGGAGATGCCTGCAGAAAATACAAATACACTTTCACCTTCAGTTACCAGCATTATCAAAACAATATATACCCCTAATTGAAAAAAAAACATTGGTGGCTTCAAAAAAATGTTATATTGTCGAAGCTAAGACCGAAGGGGAAGTGGGAAGACGAACAATTATGCTAAAATTTCATGTGTATTGCAGTTTTCCCTTCCTGTGCACATTTGCAATAACACGACCAAATGCAAGACCACTAATGATTTTTTATTAAAATTTACACAAGACATATATCTATTACCTAAAAAATCAAACCTTCAAGGGGGCTTCCGTGGACCCCTTCCACCCCCCACCCCCCCCTGGATCCGTCACTGACACAGTAAAATGTCTAGTATGCTAGATGCCTGAAACCTTTTATACCAGACAATTCAAGTTTATTGCTATTACAACAGCAAGTGTTATTATGCTTACAAAAACACAATAAATACGAAAGATAGATTCTGAAATTATTATTATTAGATCAGCTTTGTAATGTACGTACGTGACAAACAATGACAATTTTTAGCTCAGTTAACGAGAGTTATGCAATATAACTCCTCAGAATCTTTTTTTGTCGACATAAAATTACAAAGTAACTTGACCTAAAGGAGAAACAATAACTTACCTTACGGCTTAGAGATATAATTCGATACATGGTTCGGAATAAAGGAAAAAAATATTTGTTCAAATGACTTCCACACACGTGAATCTATCGACACCGACGTGGAACTGAAGAGAGAGGGACTGTGACGATGAGCTCAGACAAGGAGGGCCTGGGATGAGCCCTGGGATGTGAAGTAATACCACAGGCAGCCCAAGATCTGTACTTGTATAGAGAATGATTGGGTGATTTTTTTTTGGATCGTATTTTATATAAAAAAATTAAGAGTACAATTAACGAACTTTGATTCGAGGTCTTTATCTGTTGGTTCTTATGTACTGCGCTCGATTTCAGGCGATTTCGATGGGTTTTCTTTTTGTATCCATCCCCGAATGACTAGGAATGACTCCTTACTTAAAATGCTCAGACGTATTGCTGGCGCACTCAGTGCACGACACTTTCGTCCCCAAAGCCCTTTCCTCCGTTATTGTTTATAGTTGCTCTTTGTTAGCAGGTTTAACTTTTCCTTTGCAGGAATGCACTCTGTTCTGCAGACCCTTGTGGATCATATTTAGACATTTTCAAAGTGGATCGAAGGGACTACAGCACATAATTTGTAATATTATCGAGATAAAATGTCTCCAAATTTGTTGTTTGTAGCTTCGTCTATATGATGAAAGTAGCGGTTAGAAATCCATTGTCATTAGCCTCGGTTTCGTATTGGATTGCTTAATTATACAACCAACTGGAAGGATGAAGAATAACAGGCTTGGCTTGTGATTGAACGGGAGTGCTTTGAGGAAAAGACTACATCTCGGGCGTAGAGTGCTTCTCAAAGCCCCCTCACAGCCTAAATTACATACATTTACTGTATTTCATGGGGCCCTTCTCCGCCCTAGATATAGTCTTCCTCCGCATTTATCTTCCGATTGGCTTTTGGAACCATTAAAATTAGTTTTTCAAACCCTACCACGAAAACACCAACCAACCAACAAACAAAAAACACATAGAACGTAGATTGGGTATGATTTTACTCGCGCGCGACTTTTCAGCTTGCATTTGTGTGAGCGGTTAGAAATTAATCTGCCCGAACTAGAGCAGGTAGACGTGCCACGTCGTAAACTAAGGGTGTATGGAGAATATCCTGCAAAGGCAACAAAATGTGGGGTATCCCCTATCTGAATTTGGAGTATCCTCTACCTGATTTTGAAGTATCCCAGGGGAGGAGCCAGGATTTTTTCAAAGCGGGGGGAGGGTTTGGCATTGATTTGAGGAGGTGGAGAGATATAGCAGACCAAAAGGTTAGGGACGATCATAGGAAACCCACCCCTAGATCCGCCACTGTATCCCCGCTTAACCTGATTAGTTTGGAGTGTCGTCCCCTATCTGATTTAGGAGTATCGCTTAAACTGATTTTGAAGTATCCCTTATGTCTGATTTTGGAGTGTCGTCCCCTATCTGATTTAGGAGTATCGCTTAAACTGATTTTGAAGTATCCCTTAACCTGATTTTGGAGTGTCGTCCCCTATCTGATTTAGGAGTATCCCTTAAACCTGATTTTGAAGTATCCCTTATATCTGATTTTGGAGTGTCGTCCCCTATCTGATTTAGGAGTATCACTTAAACTGATTTTTTGAACCTTTAACCCGATTTCGAAGTACCTCAATGAATTTAAACTCTTGACTTGCGCAATCTTAGTTACATAGCGCTGAGTAGGTATCGCACACTTGCGCCTTCCGTGGCGATTTTAGTTTTTATGTTATTTTTTCTTTCACTGTCGTGAAAGCTAGATATTATTCGCGTCGCATTATAGGAGTGGGGGGTGAGAGGGGGAAGGACGGGAGGGGAGCACTGGAGATTGGCTTAGCATATTTTTTTGCATAAATAATATTTCATACGTCGCTCAGAGTTTGCGTTCCACTCTCTACTTCTGTTCAATTGCTGAACGCGAGCGTTCAATCAAAGACAAGCACCATGCAAATTCATATAAATTTTACCATGGTTACAATACTATTTTACAAAATCTAATCACATATTATACTGTGTATTTATAATATTTACAATGTATATTTAATATCAAGATAAAACTGATGTGTCCAAACTTCTTCTCAAACTTGTTATTTGTCGCTTCGTTCAAAATGACCGTAACGAAATGTTAGAAATCCTTTCTCATTAGCTTCGTCTTCGTTTACAATTGTTTGATGATACGACCAACCATAAGGATAAAGAATAATAGGCTTGGCTCCCGGTTGAATGGTGCGTCTTATTAGGAAAAGACTACATTCCGGGCGTAGAGTGCATCTCACGGCCCCCTGACAGACCAAATTACATACATTTACTGCATTTTATGTGGCCCTTCTCCGCCCGGGATATATTTTTCATCTGCAGTTTGGCTCAAAGTTTGTAAAGCAGTAAAAAATGCATATGGTACCAGGATCCAGAACCGTGTTTAAGGTACGGAACGAGACTGTGCTAAGACAATCTTCATTTTCGAGATTAAATAATAAATGAAACTGAAAGATACCATATTAAAGTCTTTGCCCAAGAGGTTAGCAAAAGCGTAGCGCACTGATTCTAAAAATAGCTTAAAGATTCGGACAAACATTGCATTCTGTTTAACCGCTACGAGGATTATACGAATCGATTTTATTATCTTTACTTAAAGTTACAATGATAACCCATGTAAACTAAGATCAACTGCGATCGGCTGTGAAATTATCTGCTGAAAGTAAACTTGTAAGTTATTGTTTGTCCGAATTTCGCCTTTGTCTTCGTTTCTATGACGTCACGGTACCGGTTGGGCTGCGCTATTCAAACAAAACCTTATATATTTTAATAATTTTGATATATTTCAATATATAACCAAACTGTATTATATAGTTAAATAAAATGTACTAATCAAATAATTGGAATATATAATTTCTTTATTGAAAAGTATAAAACAAGAAAACACACCTCGGCCCTTTCGGTATTCTTCTATTTCCAACTCTTCTCCATTTGTGCGGTAGTGTAGGATTGGGTACTAGTTCTTTTCGCGGAGAAGTCAAACGTTGTTTTGTTTGATTCGTAGAAAAAATCTTAATTTTTACCCAAAAAATCATCCTAATTCACTGCTTTCTCTGATGTTTTAAGTACCTGTGCTACTAGACGCAACAAAATATGGAATCTCCAAGTCCTGGTAAGCAAATTTGTCAAAATAATCTTGATTATTTTGATGGAAAATTCAACTACTTAACGTTCATTACCTAGCTTAATTTTTAGTTTTCCTTTCAATCAATTCCTAATATTAGAGTAAATTTTAGCTAAATTAGCAAATTTAAAATATAACACCCTAAAGGAAACAGACTCAATCAAATTCATGTTATTAAAATGCTTGATAGTTTTTGTTTTCGTTGTTTTTCCCCCTCAGAACTTGACCAGAGCTTGCAAGGGTTGCTGAGCTTTGAGAGGCTTGACCGTGCATCGCCTGATCTGTGGCCAGAACAAAGTAAGAAGAACAGGGTGATAAAGGGAGGTTATGAACCATGTTTCTCAAAAAAAAAGAGATGGTCGAATCAAGTTTCTTTTGATACACCGAACGAAACCAGTTTTAAAACTGGTTCCACGTCCTCCGACGAAGGACTAACTTCCGAGACGTCAGTTTCACAAAGCTTTGTGATTGAAGTTTTCCACAAGTTCCTGCAGTTTTAAAACTGGTTTTTAACCTGGTACATATACCGTGCTCAAGCAAATGTAACATACCGTGATGCCAAACATGGTTTGACGAGAGTGGCAGTCAAAATCATGACAGCGTTGCTAAGTTATGCCACGAAGGCACAACAAGTATAACGTCCTACACCCAGGGGGTTACTCCCATATATGGACTTGGCGGGGATGATCCCATGAGCAGGGTATGGTTTTTTGGAGTGTTTTTCAAGCTTCTTTTCATAAACAGGGAATGCAGTTTCACTCAAGTTCCAAGTTCTTCCTGAGTATCCTATCATATTCAGGAATTCTACTTTCGTATTTACCGAAACTGGTTATTATAATTCAATTTTTTTAATCATAAACAGAGTACCCCTTTCAGAATTCTAGTAGAACACCCCTACCCCTCCCTCTGGTGGAGTAACCCCCTGCCCAACCCCCCCCCCCCCCCCCCAGGTCTTATATTGGCAGAGTCTATTTTTCTCACACAAAACAAAAGGAAGATAGGCTCTGCTAACAAGGAAAATCATTTTTATAAAGAATGAACGCAGCCCTAGAAATCTGGTTATTTTGAATATGTCAGTCAAATTTCCTAGTCCAAACGATAAGCAAATGAAAATATCCATATCATGTTAAGGAGAATATAACATACATTTTCAGAAAATAATAGTAGTGCTCATAGCATGCTTGGAATTTTTTTTTGTGGAAAGCTATTCCGGTATTTTTTAGCATGTGGTCAGAAAACATTTGGTGTTGTTCATCCACTTTACAGGAGACGATGTAAATGACAGTACATAAGGAACAGCATACACCTATTTCAAAAAGTTTGTCGGTGTGAGATCTGAAATCTCTGAGAGCGAGTCACATGCTGCAATATGTAATATATTCAAGCCGAACAATGTAGTTCATCTTAAATTGGATTACAAAGCATGGCCATTTGAGTCTAGATGAAATTGTTCCATTTTTAGTAAGAAAACATAATTAAATACAAAAATTTTGTTTAGTCTCAGATCACCCATTCAGATATCCGACCGAAACCTTTTTTTGAAGTAGGCTTATATTTTAAAACTCTGGGTATTGCAAAATTTTATTTATCCACTTCTTATCTTTACGCTATTTGGTGTCAGGTTTGGGTATTCTTTGTTTATCATGGCTTAAATGTTTTATCTTATTCTGTTCTTCAGTCCCTGGTGTTTCAGACTTTGCATCTCTAGCTGCAAGTGTAAGTTATTGAATCTTTTTAGGTGCATAAAATCATATTTTAATTTTAATAATCCAGTGTTATGCTTTTGCTTAGTTGTTACTGCGGTTTTTATTGCTATGTGCTGATAAACACTAAAGACACAACAAGGAAATCGGACAATAGACCACCATCAATCAAATAAAAGATGAGAAGCGAGGTCAGAAATTAATTTTTCTGAATTTATTTCCAAGCGTCTTTCTAACTTATCTATATTTCTATATCTTGTCACTCAAATAAATATTGTTCGGTACCCTTTACATACAGTATTCTGATTGACTGCAGTCTAATGCTTGATTTTCCTTTCATGACGGTATGTCTCTATCAGCGAATACCAATGAAAATTAATTTGTACTTCTGATAATTTTTCTCTGTGATTTTCAGCCATATTCATTGAGTAGTAGTCCACCAAAATGGCTGACTGAGCTTGAAAAAGATGATATGGATATGCTACAAGGTAATTGATTTATTCTTGTGGCTCTACACACAACAGTAGACATTTCAAATCATTAGATTTTTTCAGGGTTGGGAAAAAGGGACAGTGTAATATAGTAGAGAGAATAAGAGAAAAATATCAATGCCCTTGGCAGGATTCGGACCCACGTCTTCGGTATTCTAGTCCGATGTGTTAACCACTACACTACAAGGACCAACCAACCTCACGAGTGCCCTACATTTCATATTCTGGCTGCGTTACCAGCGTGGTTGGTCCTTGTAGTCATAGTTAATAGAGGGAAATGGTTAGGAAACCTATTGTTATCAGGTCTTTGTTCGCTTTTGATGTTGAACCGGTCTTGACGGTGCACAAAGTTTGTTTTATGCTCTTCCGAAATTGCAAAATAAGTAAACATAAACTTAGTCTATGGGATTATTGTAAGGAATATTCAAATATCTCTTATAAATCTTTAAGTATTTCGAACTAGCAGCCAAAAGAAAGATTTTGGTCTGTTCACTCAGCCATTGCCAACAATGGTAAAACAAAGGATTGTGCACCGTCACGCTTGAAAAAAGTGAACAATAACCTATAACAATAGGTTTCATAACCATTCCCCTCTATTAACTATGTTGTAGTGTAGTGGTTAACACATCGGACTAGAATACCGAAGACGTGGGTTCGAATCCTGCCAAGAGCACTGATATTTTTGGTTGGTCCTTGTAGTGTAGTGGTTAACACATCGGACTAGAATACTGAAGACTGCCAAGGGCATTGATATTTTTCTCTTATTCTCTCTACTTCATTGTATACACACCGAACGCATAATTTATCACAGTGTAATATAGCTTGGGTACAAAAACCTAAGTTTTTTCTTTATGCGCCCTAAGTAGTGTTATTTGTACTAAAGATAGACCACAATGAAGTAACACTTGATTATTTATGTAAAAGAACTATGGATGAAACTCATGAACAGATTATCTCATTGTCAAGGAAATTATGCATGCTTTTCGGTAAAAGACATATACTCAAATGTTTTAGGGTTTATTATATTATAGTACACTCGACAAAATGACTCGACTCTGATTGGTTGAGAGAAGTTCAATTATAACGTTAATTGTACTTGACCATAGGAATGTAAAATCATTTTCTATCATTTTGTACTTAAAAAACATATAAATATAATTTTAAAGCATTTTTATGCATTTAAGTTGCGCGATGGACTAAAAATCGGCTGCCAAATAGGCAAAGATGAACGGCCTCACTTTGCATTTTTTACTGAAATTTTGTTGAGTGAACTATAAACAAAAAATCGCATAAGTTTTTGTAATGGCACAAGCCTTTAGAACTTTCAAAACATTACTCGAGTCTACCAATTCCAAATTGTACGAGAAGGTCGTTCAATTTTTGGTTTATAGTTTACTCAACAAAATTTCATAATGGTCTAATGTTATTCGCGAAACTGGGATTGGACATTTTAATTTTAAATGTGGCAGTGCACGCATGCAAGGGGATGGTCTCAGCTTCATCCATGCTGTGTTTTCCTCAGTGTTCCCATGCAGGTTTTCTGATTATTAACAGAATTTGGAAGCCTCACAACCTCACAACTAATGGAAAAAGTCAGAGGGCTGCAAAATCTAGCTTTTCAACTCGGTCTCGATGAAGGTATAGTTTATGTTATGCTAGGCCATCAGTAGTCTATGGCTTACCATTCAGACTTATTCAAGTGGAATGTCACTTGAAATTAACCCCAACACCAGAATCTATGACTTTGAGATGTGGGGTTTAGGAAATTAAGAAAGTGGACCGTTTTAGTACGAACTACCAGTAATTCCCTAATTATTAAAAATTGCTTCTTAGCCTCCAACTTTAAAAAGGTACTCTGCTGTCCAGTTTGTGGTCATTGTCCATGTTGAGTTCCCCCAGGCATATTTTCAGTCCTTGGGAAGGTCAATTCAGATTTAATTCAAAACTTGCTATTTCTCTCTGGAAGGAAGTTACTGTATGCCAATTTTCCTTCCATACTAATTTTGTTCTCTAAAACCCCCTAAGCCCTCTGAAATTTCAAATTTGTGTGTGTGTAAGGGGGGGGGGGGGGGTTCATAGACAATTCTCTAACTCAACATTCTCGACTGATAGCAGTGAAGAACCAATTTATTTATTCCACAACAAGCAGTGAAATGTTTTAGTAATAGTAGCTAAAAATCCATTGCTTTCCATAACCATCGTGATAAGAAATAGTTCATTTCCCTTGCAGCCAGAGAAATGACAAGAGGAAAATTCCTGAACATTTTGGAGAAAGGATCCTCAAATCGACGGTGACTTAGATAATGTCAGTAATTAATATTTTAGTGATAAATTAAAGTCATTTTAGATTGCACCAATATTATGTTAACCATTACCTTTGAATAACTAAAACCATCATATTAAATTAAATCTGTTCTTCAGGACATTTTTTGATTATTTTTATTACTTTGATTATTATTTTTTAGTTTAGTTACAGAAAAGTAGTACTATTCTTGCTGTTATTAAATTATTAATAAAAAATAAAAATAAATTCTTTCTTATTCATTCTTTTGTCCGGTCATTCTCTTAGCAACGAAATCTTTTTCATACAGGATTGACCAGAAATGACCGGCAGCTGTCAATTAAGTGTTTACCTAACTCGTTTTGTCTTACCGCATCGTGCATCATTGATTGGTTAAACTAAAGCAATATCACTCGTCTCATTAATATTAAAATTCACCGCGATCAAATTACTCTGACAATATAATGCAAGACTAGTTCCTTGGAGATCGGAGTAGACTTTTGTTTAGTGTTAAAAATATACGATTTGGAAATCTTTTCTCTGATTCGAAGTACTTAAAGCAAAAAGTAATCTATAGAATATTCTCTATGTATTAGTTAAGTGGACTTTCAAAAGCCGGTTTTACGTGTAGAAAGTACTGTTTAGGAATCTACAGACTAACATGTCGGTACAACAGCAGCGTCGACCTCAGATCGCGGCCATGTTCCGCGGACCTGGACCAGCAAAATACCTCCTTCCAGGCACGTGTGGGTACACAGCACACGATCCAAGAAAGAACAAGAAACCAGCCTTCTCCTTTGGCTTGAAAGTGGGCATTAATACCAAAAACACTGGCCCTGGACCGGCCTACCTTGTGCCTTCAAGTATGACACGACGCGGCAAGGATGGAACACCAGCTTACACTTTACACGATCGAACTTCGCTTATTCAGTCATTTCAGACTCCCGCACCGGGTAAGAACCATTTTATTGTCATTTCTAAAACGTTAATTGAATTATTTTGACTAGATCATGTTGAGTTATTATTTGGTAAAAATCGCGTGGTAACAATGAGCGCATATTGAAGTGAAGTGAACGCGTTAATCGTTGCCTTAGTTACCTGCTAGTCTGGATCAAAAAATCATATAAATTCTTAATATGAAAAGATAAAAAGAACCTTTAAAATAATTATACGCCTAAAATAACCCTTTCCTAAAAGAAATAATATTTAAATAATCTTTTTGACTAGTTACAAGAGGAAAGGAAGTTACAAAACGGTAGCGCGTTCGATACTTTTGTTTACTGTAAGAGAAGACAATTTTATCTAGAGACCTGCATTTTATTGTATAACTGTTCAAGTATTTTATAGTGAGAAGTGTATGATTTTATAGAATAAAATATCTATTATTACCAAACAAGCATTTTTATAACCGTTTTCCATTTATGAAATATTGGATCGATGGATGTAAAAATATGTTTTAATTGATCGCTACACCGTTACAACTTTGATATCTATGTTTAACTATAAATCTATTTATTGGTATTAATTATAGTTAATTATTTTTGATCAATATTAAAAATTAATTTTTTAACCTAAGTTAAATTCCTGAATTAAATGTATATAAAGACCAATATTTTAAAAATTATATTTTAATGTAATCAAAGTAGTTGTAGTTCAGAATGGTTTAGATGTCTTAAAAGGGTTTTACAAATTTTAAGCGATGTATTTTAAAGTGTGAGGAAGGAGGGAAGGGGGGGAGGGACAAACTCCCCTTCCCAACCCTGCTGTCACTGGCTACAGAATACCCCATATCCTATTCAAAAAACTTAAGTAATGTAAAACAGTTTTCCGTTTTAGATGCTCAAATCCAAGGATGCTTAGAGATAAGATGAGAGAAAAGCCATATCACATAGTGGAGTGTTCTCTCAGCATTGCAAATGTTTTAATAAAAGGATATAAATTAAATGTTTTAATAGATAGGAGTATCTAAAATGGATCTAAAGAGTATCAAAAATCTCTTTTTTAAAGAAAAAAATTGTGAACTTAAAAATGTTGTTTATTTTTCCTATGGAATTTCAAATTGAGAGAGAGCATGCAGATCTTGGTTATTTTAAATATATATGATTGTTGTATGCCTTATAAAATACTTTTTTATGATCTTGATACGAATATAAACATTATTATGATTGACACTTTTTGATGCTAATATTCACTAACAAAGACAAGTGTTGTTTTATAACAGGTACATATGCACCAGAGAAACAGCACCCTCCAAACCATATCAAAGCTCCTCAGTACTCCTTTGGTCTTCGCACACCCTATTCCAGAAGGGATCCAACCCCTGCTGCTAATGCTTACATGTTACCCACAATACTAGGCCCTAAAGCAGTTGGTAAAAGATCACTTCCTGCATTCTCCATGACCGGAAGGTCCAAGATAGGTGGATTCCATGAGGACTTGCAAAGGGTAAGATCAAGAAATAATTTTGAGCAATTTGTATGATGAAAAGCTAGGCTGCGAGAGTTCGTCTTACTTAAGTAGGCATTAGTTAGCTCTTAGCCAAGCAAGAAGTCTATAGTTCCCAATAATTCCAGGGGCGGATCCAGGAATTTGTTCAGGAGGGGTGCTGAGCACAAAATTAACCCAGGGAGGGGTGCACCCCTTAGAATCAAAGGGAAAACATTATTTTGTATTGATTATCTTCAAAGTAGGTGCACAAAGTCGTACCAGGGAGGGGTGCGCAACCCCTGAATCCGCCACTGGATTCCACAAAGTTTTCTTTCAAATGTCGTTCAAATTGGTCACCATGTTTTGATTTGTCGTATATACAGTAGAGTCCTTTCATTTTGAACCCTGGATGTCTGGAAAGTCCTGTTATAAATTGAACTTGAGGATGCATCCTATGGACTTGCATCAACTACCACATTATGCTCTGGATATCTTGGAGGCAATTTATTTGGAACTTTGTTCTTATAATAACTTGTTCTTATGCATTTACATCTATATCAATTTATCGTACTTCGAACTTGAGGCAAAGTGGACTATTTAAAAAAATTAATGAACGTTTTTTCCTAGTTCTCAAGAGGTTCAAGATAATGGGAATCCACTTTGCTTGAGTTTTTATCTCAATTTTCTTTCCTTTTTGTCCCATTATTTTTTAGACGCCCGGTCCAGGTACATACAAAGTGTGCGATCCAAATACTTTCAAGTCAAGAAAACCAATATATTCAATTAATGGACGAAACTATGCTCCTGGTGACAGTACACTGAAACCAGGTCCAGGTGCTTACTCTCCAGAAAATGTAAGTATCTCATTCTTAATATTTTATATAGCAATTCAAACCTATTAGCTATTCTGATTTTAGGGAATACACTGTACATTAATTACAACATGGCATCTATTTCGTCTCCTAAAGCAATTTTACAAAAATGAATATCAGTGCCCCCTTCACCCAGTTGATACTGTTCTGAGAATCACGACATTGGTAATGTAATTCACCAACCTATTACCTCTGGGGTCAGGGATTTGATTCCTGCACTAATGGCATTTTTATCTGCAACTTGTCTTGCAATGGCGTTGCGACACAAGTTGCATGGAGCATTGCAGCAGGTAACCTACGTACAGAGCAATTTGAAAAAAGTTGGGAGAAATTTTGCAGCAATCGTTGCGAAAATTAGAATTGGTTTTTACTTTTGGCAACGATTGGGTCTTCGTTGCACCGTGTAGACACTTGCAACTTGTGACACAACCCTGTTGCGAGACAAGTTGCAGAGAAAATTGCTCCTTGTAATCATGCCTTAAATCCATGCATCTAATGTAAACTTGTTTCATACTAACCAATTTTTTGTTTTAACATTCAAGGTTTATGTTGATAAGAAGAGTGCACCTAGATTCACATTTGGTGTCAGACACTCAGACTACATTGCACCTCTTATAACTGATCCAGTGGATTAAGAAACTATGCTCCTTTAAGATAACAAGCAGACATGCAGTAAATGTCATGATATATATATATATATTATTTTTAAGAGTCAAAGTTTTTTTTAGTTTTAAGGTATTTTGTCGTTTGTTATAAATGCACATCTATGTACTCTTAGCTGTTTAGATTTAATTTGTGTTATAGAGCGTTTTCATGTGACTCCACAGCGGCCATTATGGGTACCAAAACAATACACTTTCTATCCTCCGGGAATTGAACTCATTCTTTTTGCAAATACTGTTCAGAAAGTTTTTATTGCTTATGACTAGGTCTTCTCACATGAGTGAAAACGCTCTATACTCTACCATATTCTTTTTCTGAGTGTAAAAAGATAGGGTTTCTCTGGACACATTGAACTGAGCTCAATATCATATAAAGGTCACTCAAAAAAAACACTCTTGAAAAATATAATTAGTCTTTGATCCTAAATGCTTGTCATTCACATTGTTACTATCAGGGCAAAACTGTCAGTTGGTAATAATTACTAATTAATTAATTATTAATAAGTGGTATTCATTTAATCGTTACTTTTGCTCTTCTCTAACCATGAAGCCTCAAGTTTATTTTATCTTTTTATGTGTGTAAATACGCATTTATTTTTTCCTTTCTCTTTCAGCATTTCATCTCCTTGAATAGCTTTTATAGACTTTCAATACATGCAACTCGAATTCTATTGTTTTTGACTAGTAATCTGATTGGTTGACAAACTTCAGCATTCATGGTTAGAACACAAAAACTTTAGTAAATCAACTGAGATTGTATGGCGAAATCAGAGCAATGGGCTAGCTCACCATGCAGGGAAAAGCATGCATCTTATAGTTTTGGTAAAAAAAAAACATACTAAAGAAAGTGATAGAAATACTACCTCTTTATTTTTTCACCCAGAAATTAACACAATATTTTGGTTATCATGGCTTAGCTAGCACACCAAGTTAGAGCAACAGGATAACGATAGTTGTAAATTCATTTTAACATGCACATTAAGTTTGATTGTTGCAATATTATAATCATATTTTTACGATTCTAAACCATTCTAACTGTAGCATGATTTGATCATATAAATAAAGTACTGATCATATTGAAAATATTTGGGTTTTTTTTTTTGGAACTTGATTTGCAATGGAAAAAGGAGCAAGATTTGAAGCAAAAACATTAAAATCTAGATCTAAAATCCTCCTCACCATTCTAATGCTGGGGTGTTTTTTCTTGTACCATGTGATCGTTCCTGGACAATAATTTTGTTGAAAAATAATCTGATGTGGTACACAAAATATTGATGTAATATTTCAAAGCCTGACAATGAGGACTGGATGGGATTTCAAGTCCAAGCAATAAGCCTGAAGCAAGATGACATTTTACGATAGACGATAATCCTTTTCATATTTGCTTTTGTTCTTTAATTATGACTATTGTTCCTGTATTCTATAAGGAATCAAAAATTTTAATATGAAAGAGTTCTAAAAACTATTATGGGTATAGAGTTGGGAGTTGGGCTTATTAGTTCCGGTTACTACAGACTGAAATGACATTACCAGGTTTCAGGTCTAGCATCACATGTTGCCCTAAAATAGCCCATTGATTGGCTGGTTTCATCATGATTTATTAATGAGTATGAGAATGACTGGTACAAATTTGTGGGTTTTATTTTCCCATATTTTTCATTCCATTGGGGCTACCATGTTAATGAGGATTTTAAGATTGAAGTCCAATAAAAAATGGAAATTTGTTGGGATCATTTGAAGTTGACATAACCTTTAAATTACGAGGAAATTTTGGTCATTGGCAAATTTGAATAATATATAAACAAAGATTAGTGTTCAAAGTCAAAGAATCAAAATGCAAATTTACAGAAATAATTTGGCACAGATTGATCTTTTTGCATTTCTTTTTGCCCATTTTCCCTTTACTCCTTTAAAAAATAACAACAAAAATGAAATGGAAGCAAAAGTTTTTAATAATAAATGATGATGATGATGATGATGATGATGAAAGGTGGAATTAGTTAAGCCTCATTGTAAAGGGTACACCACCCACCATTTACCTTCGTATGCAAATTGGCCATTTCAGATCACATGACATTTCCATTCCCTCGAGAGCTGTTCTTTTATAACAAATTTGTTAAAATATTTTATACACATGAAAGAATCGACTCACAAGAGTGGAATCACATGGTCTGAAATGTGTACGACAAACAACGAAGCTAATTAGGTCTATTCAGGCCCGAAAAATAATTTTTGTAGAAGATGACCGTTGTCTAGGTCGACTTGACGTGAATGTGTGTGTGTCGTCCACGCAACCTTTCGTCATTCGGTGAATGACTGACCGGAAAAACTTACTTTAATTGTGGTTTTCAGCTGACGGCCTTTTAGCTCTGAACTAAATTTGCTATTTTGGTTAACGTTCACTGTATCAAATCGAAATTTTTCTCCATTATTTTGTCATATGGAGTTTTCCTAGCGTCGCTTTGATCGTTCGGTCGATAGTCTTGTTGTTTTCACGTGATCGTTATCGGATCCCAATAATATTACATATTTTTTCTTCCGACGGAAAGAAAGCCGGCTCCTAGAGTAATTTTATGTCTACCTAGAGAAAGAAAGATTTAGGAAGGCCGAGAAACGATGGTAAAAGGAAAAATGCCAAATGAAAGAGCTCCACTTTTAGAAGACACAGACGATGATATAATAGAAAACGGCCAAGTACACTCACCAAAAACAGACGAGACCAGGAAAGCAAAACAACATTCACAAGTGCCTAAAGACAGGTAAGATAGTGTTTTATTGATTCTTGGGACATTTCTATCTTGAAAGTGAAACAGCAGTGCCTAGGGAAAGGTTTTTGTCATCTTCAAGGTCAGGTTTGAACGATTTCGTTCATTCATAATGTTGATAAAACTTGTGCTATAGCTTTATAGCAGTTATTTAGCAAAGCTCACATGCTAAACCTTATGTACTAACATAAACATTAACTTTTAAAAAGCTCGACATACAGTAGAGCGGAATTGATACCTTAGTAAAATCCAATCCTACGTATAACTGAATATCTGTTTGTAGTGTAATATAGGACTAGAGGAATGGTGCCCGATCGAGGTAGACCCCAAAAAATGGCTAGAAAAGAAGTTAGGACATAGAATTTAGAAATGGTTAGGCAAAGCTACGATAATATTGAAGTTTTACATATCAATATTTGGCTTTTTTAGAGATTTTAAAAGAAGGGAAATTGTGTAAAAATAGAACAACAATTCGGGAACTACCCTAGCTAACCATGCAATTAACATGAAAGCCCATTGTCAAAAAATACTCCAAAAGTTTTAAAACCCTTCAAATTTTATCAACAACCTGATATAACCTCTCAGTTACTGCATATTTTGTTCAAAGGCAGGGCATGATAAATTCACAGAGGGAATTTGAATGGACAACTTGCCCTAAACAATTGCAGGGAAACTTGGGAACTTTATACCCACATGTGATGTCCACTCCAGAAATCTATCCATGTTGCATGTAATGTGTCTGCATCGATTCACTTGTTAGGGCATTACTGAATGTATACTTGAGCAGTATATTAGGGTCCACCTTTGATACAAACATCTTTTGTTCTTCATGTTTTATATGATGTGAGTATTTGTATTGAAGCTAGATCAGAATGCACCTGCTGTTGAAGAATTCAGAAAAGGCTAGACCCTTGTCCTTGACCCTTGTTGTATGAAGGGTGAATAGCACTATTCAATGGATAAATACTTAACAAGTGGATAAGCTGATGCTGTTATCCAATACATTTATCCACTTGATCTGATTTATGACTGAATGAATAGGAGATTTGCATGATGACATCATTGACCTCTACTACTAGACTCCCTTGCACCCTTTTTTTGGTTCAGTAAGGAAATAGAAATTTGAATAAGAAAAAAAATTGCCAAGTATTATGGTTGTGGGAGTGAAATGATGCCATCATACAAACTACCTATTAAAGTAACGTCCATGTAGGTGCTTCTTGATACAATCCAAATATGTAATCATTAAGAACCATGGTCTGTTTTACTGTATTCTGACAGATTTTGGTTGATCCCTTAATCCTACATACTTTCTTTCTATTTAGAGGGACCGTCCAGATACAGCCGAAGTTCAGTGATTTTAGAAGGGCTAGTGGGGCTTTTTATCATTGGCTTAGTTTGAGTTCTTAGTTTGTAGTTCTGGACCTTTGCTACTGTGCAACCATTTAGTGCATCTTTTTTTTTTTGACCTTTTATGATTTTTGTATAGTTAGTATAGTACGCACATGGTGATTGGTCAAAGACTGTGCTTTATTAGTGAATAAACGACAGTGCTGATGTCATCTGTGTGCATGAAGTGTTGCTAGATCCTGCAACCATATTTCTTTTTGCATAAATGAATCCAATAATGAAAAAAATTAGTAACTGTGTATAATGATAAAACGAATAAAACAGCTTTTTCCATGTTCCATTCAGTAATGAAGCACTTAGAAAGTGCCATAAAAGCACAGTACAAGAAGTGTGAGACGCACTCCCCTACGGCTTGTGTTTCTCCTTACACTTCTTTTGTGCTTACGTCACTAACTGCGTGCATTATTACTAAACAGAGAATGAAGAAGCTGTTTCATTTATTAAATGGAGCTTGAAAAAAGCTGTTTTTTATTGTTTTTTTTATATAGCTACTCATTTTTTTATAGATACTCATTTTTTCGATATTGAATTTAATTACACAAAGAGAAAGACAGTCACACAATCTAACAGCACTTCACATGCTTGGATGGCATCAGCACTGCTGCGTTTTCTAATAAAGCACAGTTTTTGACTAATCAGCATGTGACTACTATAACAATTATATAATAAATGGTTTTGAAATAGCTTGGGGTCAGCAGTGATTTGACAATTCAGAACAGACCAACTCTCTCATCCCAAAATCATAGCATATTTATTTTGTTATAGATAATTTTTCAACTGCGTAAAACACATTCCCCGTAAACGAATTTTGTTAGAAATTAAATCTGGGTTCCCTGTGGTGGTTATACGTGTGAAGCGCGTGATCGTTCACGTGTTTCCGGGGCAAAGTTTATCCTTGAATTGATGCAAACCGAACCTGTTGTGTGATATCAATTATATTTGAAGGCACATGACACAGACCTCCTACAGTAAGATCGTTATGCACTGCCGATTTTTTTTTTTTCGCTTGCTGTGGTCGAGATAAATCACTGTTCTTAAGGGATTTGTTGTAGTCAAGAGCAAAAGAACCATAGATCTTTCTGTTTGTGTTATTTGAAATAATATTCAATCATGGGTGCAGGCAAGGACGGGTTCAAGATTGAGACCAAACCGATGCTGAAAGAAAAGAGGAGAGGAGATAAAACATCTTTAGCAAAGACTCTTCTGGTATCGATGGAGCCAAAGGATAGGTATGTTAGTATGTTAGGCAGTCTTATAGTTAGATGTGTTTGACAGCTAGTTACTCTGCGTTTTTGAGGTACCGTATACGGGCAGAGATAATGCAAAACATCAAAAACAGCTGAGTAACTTATTTGTATTATCATAAACCTTTTTCTTCATCAGTAGAGAAGAATTTATATCTGTGATCATAGTTAATATATGTACTATGCTGTGATAATTCGGTACTCTTTTATATTTAACTCGTTTGTTCAGAATAGAAATGTTAAATAGATTTAGCTTTAAATAGATTATAGGATATCGTGAAATAACTCATAGTTACAGTCCTTACAGCCTTTTTGTTTGTTTCTTAACGTTCTTGTTTTTGCTTTAATTTGAGAATTTTTTATGTATGTAGACGAATCAACTCCCTTGGGTTCCATGAGAAACCTAAAACCGTCGAACTGTTATCAGCAGTAATACAATTCTTTGCAAGGGCTCTCATTTCCTTTTAATTCATAAACCCCACTGATATCATCTCTCAAGTTTTGACACATTTTTAAATCTAAAATGTTTAAAAACATTGTTCTTTGCGCATTTCTTTCTATTTCCCCCTATTGCGTGGGTCTTTGTTTGCTTGGATTTTCATACTCTTGGGATAGCAAGATTTGAGTTCATCAAAAAAACCTGGGTGACCTTCAGTATTACCGTGGTATTTTCAAGTACCGTTTGCAAAGTCAGGGTTCGCGAATTCCCTGGAGGCAACTACTGTAAATTGAATTTTCAAGCGAAGTTTTCCTGTCCCAAACATCTCAACAAATTTTCTATAATAATTATCGTACTGCACTTGTACTTTTAAATTAATACTTGGATATCTAGTTTGACTAAATGATTAGAGAAGGAAAAGGATAAATGCAGATTTTTTTCAATATCTCTAATTAAAAACAAATGCTCTGCAATTAATTTGAAAATGATTTAATTTCAAACAATGTAAATAAATCAACACTAAAAAAAATTCCTTAAAGAAATTGGAATATTCTAGTTAGGAGGCAAGTGTAGTACTACCGTAGTTGAGTTGTACTAGTTAGAAGCCAGTTCAGTGGTATTAGTGTCAATGGGGTTAGGAAACCAATTCAGCACTGGTGTAATCATTCTGGTTAGAATAGGAATCCAATGCAGTGCTAGTAAAGTCATTCTAGTTAGAAAGCCAATTTAGTGCTATTAATATTAGAGTCAATCAGGTTAGGAAACCAATTCAGTACTTTTAGTGTCAATGGGGTTTTCGAACCAATTCAGTGCTATAGTAGATTAGTGTCCATGGGGTTAAGAAACCAGTTCAGTGTTGGTAGGATCGTCCTAGTTAGGAAGCAATGGCAGTGCTAGTAGAGCCATTTTAGTTATTTTACCTTACTAGCATCCATCGTCTTGCAAGCCTTCTACATTATTTTTTATTTTGTTGTTAAAGATATTACACGGTTTACCTCAATTTCTCCAACAACATGTTAAGGAATTAGTGAATGAATATATGAATGGAAAAACTGGCAACTTCTTATTCCCTGTTTATTATTGTTTATTAATAATCAAAATACTGTTATAGACTGTTATGTTATCATGCTTTATGTTTACAACATAAATGTTACTAACAGACTTAATGAATGGATGATTAAATGAATGGATTGATAATTGGATCAAGATGGATAACTTAATGGAGGGGTGTATGATACATGATTGAGTAAAAGAATGGGTGAATGACTGGATGGATGGGCGAACACTAACTACTATTTCTTGCAGATTTAGAATCGTATATTGGATCATGGTGTTACAAGGGGTTGGTACCCTTCTACCCTGGAATATGTTTATTACAGCACATGCAGTAAGTAGATGAAATCTTATATAAATTATTCGACTTATATTTTTCAACCATCACTCCACTTAAGGGGCTCTTTAATTAGGTTCACTTTACACACGCTACTACTACATTCAATGCACTTCATTCTGGATGCATAGCATCATATATGAAGACCAAAGAAAGCAATTTTTTTATCTTGTAAAATTATCGATTTTTTTAAACTTAACTTGGTGGCAAAATTAATAGAATGCGATTCTATGTGAAACTGTGTCAATGAATATACTTGCAGACTCATACATTTTTATTTCAATCAGTCAATCAGTGTATATATTCTTTTTCTTCTTATAAATGGCAAATTGTACATTGATTCTGAAAGGATTGATTTATGGTGCTGACACAATGTGGGATGTTGTATGTGACGTTACACAAATAGAACTAATTTCTACTTCTGTGACATCATATGCAACATTGCAGTGTGTGACACCCAAAAAACAGCCTCTTTCGTGCAACATTGCAGATGTATGCTTACTCTAAATGATACTATTCAAAATAAATTTTGTTCATTAATTCTTCTTTGCTTTTTTCCTCCAGTATTTTCAAGAAAAGTTGGAACAAAATAAGTCACTCAAACATGACTTTGAAAACTACTTTGCAGTTGCGGCAATGGTTCCAAATGTCTTAATGTTTTTATTGAATACATTGTTCAAACACAAGTGAGTTGTTGCTGTTGTTGTTTTTGTCGTGAGTGATGATGAAAGTTGAAGGAGATCACAAATTTTCTTGAAAATGGTCAGGCCTCAGTAATGATAATTGCTTAAACCAAGAGTGTTGTAGCTCTCACAAACAGGAAGCTCTTTGTCATGCTTGAATATCCATATTTGTTTCAACTCTCGTGACCAGCACAAGATTACTCAATTCCATAAATTCCTTATAATTTATTATCATATATGAATTTTAAATCCATCCTAAATATTAAATTCATTTTTTTATAAGAAACGTATTTATTCTGATTTTATTTTTAATTGTAGGGTTCGTTTACAAGTACGGATGCTTACATCTCTGATACTAATGACAGCTTTGTTTGTCCTTACGACAGCACTTGTTAAAGTAGACACATTTTCATGTAAGTTTTAACCTAAGGTATACATGCCTCTCATATCTGGCTGCTGCTATATTGCATTGAAAATCAATGTTTTTGGAGTGAATCCCCTTTCAAATCATTGAGCTTGTTGACTTATATATAAAGTGTGTGAGTTTCTAATGAAAGTAATAAATCCTTGCTAAGATATGAACATTTGGAGTTTTGAAAATACACCAAAGCAAGGTCACCAAGGCTTCCAGTGATAAATACATACAATACTCTCTATTTTTGATATTCATTGGTATTCAGTCATATTTAAAAAATTTTTGAAAATAGTTTTCATGAAGAACTTTCTCTAATAGCATTGATAGTTTCTGGTAAAAAGGCCTCATTTTCTCTATAAAAAAAGAGTTATAAAAGTTACGTTAAGGTATTAGGGTACCCCTAGCGACCATTGTGCATTCAACTCTTAATAGCACAAAACCTTTTAATTGAAACCTCAACAAAGTGTACATTTTCTGAAAGCTGAATAAATGTAGACACTATTCCTTTTTTCCTTTTTCTAAAATACATTTATCCTTTTAAGTTAGAGCGAATTATTCAAATTTTCACCATGGCATCTTCGCGGAGTTCGTTGACAGCCGGTAATGATCGGAAATCAATGCTTATTACCTTTCCGAGATCACAAGACATCACTTGTCAAAATTGTGTCTCTAATATTTGATAAGTTGCCCCGTTGCTTTTTTATACCCTCTTAATATTATGACGCTGCTATATCCCCGTATGCATGCCAAAATCCACTATAACTTTGGAAATAAGCAAAAAATAAAAAATCGGAAACACCCTTTTAAAGAACAACTTACTATCCAAGATGACTTTCCTCAAAATTACAGTTAAATTGGTCAAATTCCATTTGACATCAGACTCTACAAAATGTACGGGTAACTGAACGCAAAATCACTTCTGAGAAAAAAGGCAAAATCGTATCTGACTGAGCGGAAACGCCTTTGTTAACACAAACCATATTTTTTTATTACTCCCTATTAAAAGTCACTACCGAAAAAAAAAAGTAAAAATCGATACTTTTGAGCAATTTTGGGGCACCCTGATACCTTAAGACTGACATTTTTGTTATGAACCTTTTTGATATTATCTTGTTGATATTTAAACAAAAATAGTTATCATTGTCATCAATTTTGGGAGCTTTAGAATCCAAATTATTTTAAATTAATTCCTATTTGTTATTTTATATGACAATTTTCTTGCAATAAATTTTTTAAATTTATTAGGTATATTATAAATAACAATAATAATACATTATATTTGATAGATTTTATTAAAATTGATTTTGTTTTACTTATTTCCATCATTTTATTTTATTTTTCAGGGACTAATGATTTTTTCTACATCACCATAGCGACAGTTATCATCGTCAACAGTGAGTATAAAGTGTTGATACTTGTAAGGGTTTCATAACAGGGCATAAAATAACGGCTGGTAATAAGTCAAAGGTAAGCTGCTAGCCATGATCACCGGGTCGGTGTCCACTGATAGAACGAAGCTTGATATTGGACAAAATAATAAAACAAAGAAAGCATGGATTATGGTGAACAATGTGTATTATTCTACATGTGAGCTGCATTCTTTGTTTTATCTCACCATTCATTGTTTGTTCATCCACTCCCAGGCTTCGTTCTGCTAGTTGTGGGTTACCCTGATCACCAACCAAGTTAATTTTATCTTTAATTTTTTTTCTTTTCCTGTTCTAAATTTGGTTTGCCTTGATGGAAATGCCTCTTTTGCAGTCTAGGTACTGCACCACGAAAAGAAGCCATTTTATTTAAGTGTTTATTGCCTTGTCATTGTTATCCTTATTTAGGCACTGTTTTATTATTATTTTTATTGTATTATTTCTTATACTAAAAAAAATGTAATGACCAACGAATGACAGATGGCCTGAAGTATTTTATCATGCTGAATTTCACAGGTTTTTCACAGGTTTTTTGTTTCAACAAGTTTTTATCATGCTGAAATCCACAGGTTTTTCATAGGTTTCTCCACAGAAAATAAAACTTGCAGGTTTTCCCACACAGGATTAAAATATTCACAGGTTTTTCACAGGTTTCAAAAATTAAGATTTTTCCAAGAGTCAACATGTAATCGGCCGTGTAAAATTCACAGGTTTTTTCACGGGTCATTTTGATGTTACCTGTGTTTTCAAAGGTTTTTCACAGGATTTTCACAGGTGTTCAGCCATTAGTGAGTAAGAACACAGCAACTACATGTATTGGGATCTATTCTGAGGTTATTAAAATCCAATGATAAACATTCCACCAAACCCTATTTACAAACTGAGATATGTTTTCTCTCTCTTTAGTGGTGACTGCCGTATTCCAAGGAGGGTTGTTTGGACTAACTGGTATGATGCCTTTCAAGTATACTGGTGCAGTCATGACTGGACAGGGTATTGGCGGTACTTTTGCTGCTCTGGCTAATATTGCTGCTTTATTTGGTAAGTGTTTGGCTCAATCTTAATGTTTGTTAACCAAACCTATATCTAAAAATAACCGGTCATCAGACTTAGCATTTATTCGCCGAAGACGAATCGAATATCAGGGAATATTTACTGAGACGTGAGTCTTTGAGCAGCAAGGTAAATATTCTCCGTATTCACTGAGCCTGAGGCAATAATTGTTTTAGCATCTTTCCTTTTCTACTGATATTTTGATCATAAACTATAAAGAAATGTATGGAGCTATGTTCAATGTTGAGTGTATGCCGTCACAGACTCAAAAAAATAATCGTAAAAATATCATACCTTTATCCTGAATATTGAGAAAACACTTCATACAGCGATTATTGGACCTTTAAAGAGTGTTCTTAGGAAGTTGCAGCTGAATCCAAGTTTGAGCAAGTTTCGTCAGAGTAGCACTTTAAGTCTTCCCTTCTTCATAATTCAGGAGGCAAAGATGCGATTTCAAGTGGCTTTGGATACTTTTTGTCTGCTGTTGTTGTCTTGTTTATTTGCTTGATCTCCTACATATTATTACCTCAACTGGTGAGTTTCTGTCTTGAAGCTGATAATATTTTACAACTATTTATTATATACAATATTCGCATGAGATCTGTATGAGGATTTAAAAAAAAAACAGCAAGCTGCAAGCAAGCTCTTTTAAACCTCATACACGTTGTTATTATTATTATTATAGATGCCTTCACGGTAGTAGTGATTTTGTATTGTTCTAAGGTCATTAATTATTCATTTTTAAGTGACACTATGGAGGGTAGCACTCTAAATTCTGGAAAAGAACTACTTCCACTAATGAGCCCTAGTTTTTGTTCTCAATAGTAATTAGGACTGACTATCACTTAACCTAGTTGTACTCATTCATTTATCCAGGAATTTGCCAGGTACTACATGGAAAAGCCAGAAGAACAGAATCAAATAGGTAATGACATGATTGATTAACCAATAATAATTTAATTTTGTTGGAATAATCAATAAAGAAACCTGTACCCGGTACCATGTTCTTGCTAGATGCCGCAAACTGCAAACTGCAGTTCGGCGTCAGGCATTTTGTGTCCAAATTTAGACCAATGCATCATAACAAAGTTGTTAGAGAAGCCACCATGTTGATTTTCATTGATGATGAGTGTTGCTCAGTGTCTGGTGTTTCTAACAGTATAAAGCTAATTTTCCAAAAAATAATGAATAAAGGAACAAGGTTTATTTGGTACACCAGGGTCAGGATCTGGTCAATGATCCCTAGCTCTAATGGGTTATCCGTAAACCTGGTGTTAAAGGTCTCTAACGCTGTATTAATTCCGGTTTTCTCAGATGCTGTAAACATCCAAGGGCAGTCAAAACGATTAGCAAATTGGAAACTTGATGCAGAAAAGGGAAGGTTTCAATCAACATTAAGTAAGTACTCTTGTTCAGTACTCACACCCAGTGAGACGCATAGGCTTTTCTGAGATCGACAAACAGGATGCATTGTAGTCTACCATGAGTACAAACACTCCAACACCACATGAGGTATTACAAACAAAAGATGTTTGTACCCAAGCTGGACCATGATTCACTATGTTCACTATTTCGGAAAAAGCCCTCACCAGACTGGGGGGTAAGGACTTACAGTGCTATCATGACATCTTCTATCTTGTGTACTTCCTAATAATTATTGTGGGGGTTCCACAATTTTCCATTTCTTTGTTCCTGTTGTGTAAAAATGCAAGAATATCTGTGCTCCAGATGACCCCAGTAATGCAGCCTGCTCTATTGATTTGTGCCTCGAACGTCAAGAAATGATATAGTGATCTATGTATGCTTATTTTTAGGTCTGGATGCCAAAACACTCTTAAAAGTAGAGTCAACTGACGGCAAAGAGATTCAGATTAGAACAAATCAAAGACCACCATTCTGGAAAATTTTCAAACAGGTACATAACATCACTATACTACAATTTACCTCATGCCACTGAAAATAAAGCCAATAAGAATGCAAAACATTAAACTGTCAATTAAGAAAGAGTTCTCTCATGTCAAAACATTCTGACCAAAGGCTCAAATGCCATTGCAAGGTTGCACGATATAACTCGTTGCGCTGAACGTTTCAGTGTAGAGTTGGACCATACTACGTAGCGCAGCATGAAGCCATTGTCGGCAACGTTAAATGATAAAGCTTTTTATAAAATAACTTTCATAAATCTCACGTTTTGATTGGTTGGGAGCGCATGCATTATGAGAGTATAAAGCACGCGCGTGCACATTTTATTTCGTCATTCGTGTCCAAAATAACGGCTTAAACTCTTTAATTTGCATTTTATTTTACTCCTGCAGCGTTGTAGAGTTAGACATTGCATAATTTCAAGGCTGCGTGTATCATTCAATGCAGCATTTAGGCGTATACCATATATCCGTTGTAAATTTGTAAGAAATAGCACAAATTAGTAAGTTCAGTAGACCATAGTAAACCTACAAAACTTTGTATAAATGTGTACAATTTTGTTAGTTAACTTTTTCACGGTGGTATGGTATGCACTCTGTTTACTCTAACTTTGTGTTTTAATGATTTGTGTCTTTCAGATTGCTCCGCTTGGGTTATCAGTAGCATTTGTATTCTTTGTCACATTGGCATCCTTCCCTGGTCTTACATCTAGAATAAAATCGAAAAGCACTGCTAAGAATGACTGGACAGGTACGTTACTAAGCTGCAAATGTAGTTTTTGTATGAGTGGGAAACCCCCCCGGGGGGAGGGGGGAACATACGGTACTGACTTACAGCATATACACGGTACGACATGCTGTAACATCGAGAAGGCATTGAAATGGCTTCCCATAATGATTATCGTACGGTACCACATGCCGTGACATTGAAATGGCTTCCCATAATGGTTATCGTACGGTGCCACATGCCGTGGCATTGAAATGGCTTCCCATAAGAATTGTTATCGTACTGCACGACATGCCTTGACATTGAAATGGTTTTCCATTGCTGGCTTTCACTCAGCAGCCAAACGTTTTTGGATCTCATTATCTGCTCCAGATGGTGGTCAAACACTGACCACCATGTGCTGTCAGCCAAAAAGAACTGCAAGCAATTCCAATTTATTGTCAGGTTTCATTCAGCTGATAAAAGTCTTTGAATCTCATTATCTGCTCCAGATGTTGGCCAAACACTGACCACCATGTGCTGTCAGCCAGAAAGAATTCTAGTGAAAACTTGCGATTCAGCCAATGACAAACTCCGAAGGGAGTTTTTTTTTAAAGAAAGGGAGACCTTGTAGTTTGCGTATAAAAAAAGCTCTCAAGGCTGATGGTGAGGCGAATTGGTAATGCCAGCAGGCATTCCGCGCTCACCAATATTTCATTTGCGCTACGAAAATACTTGGCATATATATATATAAATTAAATTGTGGGTTTTTTTTCTTTTTTTTTCAGTTTTTTCTTCTATGTTGCCTACACTAATCGAGGTTTTTCTTTCCGTTTTCTTTTCAGAAAAGTACTTCATTCCTGTCTCTTGTTTTCTCTTGTTCAATGTTGGTGATTTCATTGGTCGAATATTCGCTTCGATTTTCCAATTAGTAAGTATTGTAAAAGATTTGAAATATAACGCATTGTAAAATCGTAGTTATAACCGAGCCAAGTGCTTATACTCATGGTGCATAGAGGTCAGTTTGGAGGGGGGGGGGGGGGAATGGAATTTATAACTGGAAGGGCCGAAAATGAAAAAAAAAGTGTAAAAAGATTTTGGGTTGAAGAGAAACCTCTTTTTTCCCATTATTTTCCAACTCAATCTCTTATGTGCCATCGTCGCTATGAATGAGAGATACCAGAGAAGTGGACTTAAAACAGGGGGGAGAGGGGGAGGGGGTTAGGACTGCAAGGACATTTTAACCCTTACCCCAGGGGCGTAGCGAGGACTTAGGAGCTGGGGGGGGGGGGGGGGGCACTGACCCCCAAAACATTTACTCCTCCCCCCAAAAAAATAAACGAATAAACGCGCAAACAAAAAAGAAACGAATTGGTATTCGTTTTAACTGATTTATACAACGCACTTTCCTAGGTTGCAATGATTCTGGTACTACGTATTTGAATTTATTTGTGTATTAAGTTACGCGTTACAAACACTGATGTTCTATGAAATAGACCATTGGTACATGTATTGGGGTGTATTGAGCTACCGGTGTTCTTACCAGGAATTTCTTTCAGGGGGTCAAAAGGCCCATCAATCCGAAATTTAGCGGCCATTTAGAAAACTGGACTGCGCCATTTCTGATTTTTATGCGCGAATCCCGCAATGGCGCGGCCTGGTAAGAACACTGAACTACGATTATTATGTAATGTCATCAACATATGAAACGTGATCGTTTTACCGATTTAGCACAACCAAAAGGTTTACGACTTTTTTGAAGACTAACTTGGTTACTGTTGTTCTCTTTACAGCCTCGTGGAAGTAAATTACTGCCCATTCTGTGTTTTTTGCGAGTAGTGTTCATACCATTATTCTTCTTTTGTAACGCTCAACCGCGTGGTGAAAATGTTCCAGTGTTGTTCAATGACGATGCGTATTTTATCGTTTTTATGGTGTTATTTGGTATTTCAAATGGTTATCTTGGTAGCTTATGTATGATGTACGGACCAGGGTAAGTAAAGGGAATTTATTTATTTATCCTAAAATGTTCATAACGAAATAACAGTTATTATGGATGCACGCAAATGAGATCTCAGGCATTGTATTGACCCGATAGCCTTACTTGTATGAATTTCTCATCTCGGGCTCAACTGTAATAACAGCTATTCTTGTGAGAGGGGCGATACACACCTTTTTACCAGGCAAGAAACTTTGAATTTCAACAAATGGTACACGCGTTTACCAAAAGTACCAAAAAGAGCGGGAAAAATCGAATACTTCAAACCGGACTTTCCTGTTTTTCTGTGCAAATGGAAAGCGCCCCTTGGCTGTAAGGTCCTAGTCCCTCTCGTCACTTTTTACAAAGGAACCCAAAACCCTGGCATTTAACTAACGGGGCTTGTCTTTCTCGTTTTGTAGGCTCGTAGAACAGAAAGACTCGGAAACCGCGGGTACAATGATGGCTTTCCTTCTCATTGTTGGACTAGGGCTTGGGGCAGCTTTCTCGTTCGTTGTCTCGGCTTTACTCAAGTTATGAGATCAACTAAAATTCGAAATGTTATCACAAGGAAATGAGGTGTACCTCCTTGGCTTGTCAACAGAAAGGACTGAAAAACTTTAATCAAATTTGAACATTGAGTGGTTCAACAGAAACCCTAGCAGGAGTATCGTGCTCCACCAAAATGAACCCGTGTGACGCCAAACCGATTACTCACGTGATTAATCCAAATGAATCTAAATTTTGGAATGCAAGTCAACGATTCTGATCACCGAAAGCAAAAGTGCCCTGAGAATCTGGGAAATCAAGAAAGAGATTATTATCTTTTATCAATCTATATACAATGAATATAGTTTCGTTGAGTGCAGTTAAGATGGCTGCGAAAACTGGAAGCATCTGGGATAAATTAGAAAATGTGCTTTCTTCGAATTTGAACATTGCTTAATACTGGTTGCTAAGCTTTATTCAAGAAAAAAAAGATGCATTAACGTTTTGTATTAGACTTTTCTAGATTTTTGCTTGTTGAGGGAAAAATCTTCGGAAATACATTGTTACTGCTGTTGGCATTTATTGAACGTTTTAATTTGTTTTGCTAGAGTACAAACACTAAAAGTGTGCAACACTTTGCACTATTTAGTAGTAAATAGCGCTAATTAAACAATAGGATTAGCATAATTTAGCAGTATTTAGTGGTATTTATGTTACACACTTATAGTGTTTGTACTCTATGCTTTTGTACTTTTGCATTGGACTTCTACAGTACAGAAACATTAAGACCTGCGAGGAAAACACTTAAAATTGGCATATTTTATCTTAGTATTTTTATACGATGAAATAAATCGGGCGCGCTCATTTGTCACAATTTATGGTGAACATGACGCGCGCGCATGCTTTGTTGATTTGTGCCGCTTGCAGAGATAAATAACATTGGGGGAAAATCTCTCTTCCATAATTTATTATATTCACTTGTGTTAAAAATACGAAAACTACTATTTGCCAGATATTCACTTCGGCGAATAATTGCTAATAAAAATTGTAATATTGTTTTCTCGGTGAAAATCTTTAGATCCAGAAACTGTTCTCCTATATTCAAACGTGAGCACGCGGAAAAAGTTCAAAAGTGTTCCTTTAACGAAAGTGAGGCGAAATTGTTTTTTAAAAGTGCTACTTGGACGAAAATCGCTTCAAAATTAAAACTCTTTCATTTGAGCTGACACTTTGCTGAAATAATCTTTGATGCATTAATAATCACTCACTGAAATAACTTTTATGATGTTCGAAAGAAAAGTGCCGAAATCTTGTGGTTGATTTTTATGGTAAATTCAGATATTTCCCACTAACAAATGACAAAGATAAAAACAAAGAAATAGAAAAGTTTCATATTTTGAAGAAGATCGTGCATCACGAAACGGTACTAAGGTCCCGTTAAGGGAATGCCTTATGGGTGATTTTACTTTTCATTAAAGTGGCTCATGTGAAACGTCGAATTTCGCATGAGCCGAACCTAATAACATCAAAGAAGACCCCCTTGTTATCCATTGTTTCAATTAGGTTCGGCCTATGTGAAGTTTGACCTGAGCCTTTGGCTTATTTTTGTTGAGAAAATATATATCGAGAAAACATGTTATGGGGGTTAAAAATACGGAAGCCGCCTGAATAGAATAGTGAGAGAGGAGTCGAACATGAAGCGGTAGCGAGAGCAAATAAAGAGAATGCAAGTCAAAAGTGAACCAGACAGCGAAAAAACGTAACGGAAACAAGTTCAAGGATACTCGATGATCAAATGAAATACGCTCAAAAACGAACACGAGGACAAGTCGACAGGTGAAAATCGGGTGACGAGCAACGAGCTAAACGGAAGAAAAGCCTGAAAGAAGCAACCTATGAAGCCCAAGTAAATCACAAGTCCATGTGTGAACAGGCCACGAAGAGCATGGGTATCATGAATAAAGTATTAGCCTATGAAGCCCAAGTAGATCACAAGTCCATGATTGTGTGAACAGTCTAAGAAAAGCATGGTTATCATGAATAAAGTACTGATTAGCCTATGAAGCCCAAGTAGCCCACAAGTGCATGTGTGAACAGGCCACGAAGAACATGGGTATCATGAATATAGTATTAGCCTATGAAGCCCAGGTAGATCGCAAGTCCATGTGTGAACAGGCCACGAAGAGCATGGGTTTCATGAATAAAGTATTCGCCTATGAAGGCCAAGTAGATCACAAGTCCATGTGTGAAAAGGCCGAGAAGAGCATGGGTATATAGAATACAGTATTAGCAAAGCCAGACAAAAAGCTTGAGAAACTTTTAGGAATAAAAAGTTAAATAAGGTGTTTTTTGATTGAATTAAAGCATTATTTTTGGAAGCTCGTAGCTCTCCTTGTTATATAATCCCCCTTGCTAGCATTAAAAAAAACTCGACTAACTCGAAAACAATACGAATAACCATACGTAAGGTCAAGAAATGTACATTAGCATGTGTAAGGTACTTGTGCGGAAAAACTCTAATGAGAGGATAAGCCATTAAACAAAAGGAAGTTTAAGAGTCATTTGAGTTAAAATTATCCATGATAAAGCAGTAATGATTTCGACTTAACTAGTAGTACCAGTAAACTAGAGTGATTTTTTTAAGCCAGTGAAAGAAACTACTAACGGCTAACAGTAAAGTAAGAGAAAAGATGCCAATGCTTGCCTAATGGTATTACATTGACTATTCTTTCACTGGCGAACTAGAGTGAAGTCCATTAATTAAACCCGTCAAATAGATAGATATTAAACTTAATGCACTTTAGTAGACCAGGATTCCATTGTTTTCTTTTATGTCTATTTGACTATTATACGTTGAATAATTTTTTCCCCATGGGTTAAATGCCTTTACTCATACTAGGTCAGGTTAGTGCATAAATTATTAAAACTATAATACTAGGCGAGCGGGTCGGTGTCCACTGGTAGAACGAAGCTTGGGATTGGATAAAATAACAAAAACAAAGAAAGCATGGATTATGGTGAACAATGTGTATTATTCTACATGTGAGCTGCGTTCTTTGTTTTATCTCACCATTCATTGTTTGTTCATCCACTCCCAGGCTTCGTTCTGCCTGTTGTGTGTTACCCGGGTGAGCTGAGTCAAACGCGCATCGAGATCATTTTCCAAGATCCGATATGGATTGCATTTCTATAATTCTGACTGTTACTATCCGAATGCTTTTAAAATAGTAGTGCTTTTATGAATAATAACGTTCTCATTCGAATTTCCTCTCTTAATATAAGTAGTTCTGAACAAAAATGGCTAAAATGCCCAATGGATTTTGGGGGGCGTGGGAGCGAAACGGAGCAAAAATGGCCATTTTTTGGTGTTGCAGGATTTCTGAGCCATGACGAAAATAACCAGAATTATCGAAAACTAGATGTGGTACAGAGGAATGCTTAATGATGATCTTCCTTCCCAAATTTCCTCCTAATGAGTTCTGAACAAAAGAAGACGGCTTAATTGCCTAATGGATTTTTTCTGGGCGTGGGAGTAAACTGAGGCATAATGGTTATTTCTTGGGGTTGCAGAGTTCCTGGGCCATGAAGACAATAACCGAAAACTTGATAATGAGTTTGGAGCAGAAAACAATAGAGTGCAAACAATTAGTCCGTGAAATACTAATTACTAAATAAGTACAAAATAGTGCTAACTAAAGAATAGAAAACAATGGAAGTTGCATGAAATTGTGCTATTTAGTATGACTAAAGTTTCATGGTTATATTGTTTGCACTCTACCCTGCAATAATAAAAATGACCAACCAGTATACAATAGATCTTTAGCTTCAAGCACAAAAAAAGACACTTAAGGCAAACGCGCGTTATCGGATGTTCATAGATTGTTTATCCTTTGTAGGATCCACTGAACTTTCATAATATTTTCGATATTTCTTACTGATCGCGTTTGCTTTCTATGAGAAACTGAGTATGTGGTACCGAGCAAAAGCTTGCTTGTATTTTGTCATCTTCCTGTGTGCAAGCCCTTTGTGGCTTATCATTACCCTAATGTCATGGCTCTTCGGCAGAATATCTAGGATGCTTAAAGGATTTAAAGAACCGGCAAGGACATTGGAGAAACTTTCTCTAAGGCCAAAGTTTAGAAGAACCGTTCTCGTGACCGACGGTATCCTAACTAAGTCTCTTCATGTCATGCGAACACTGGCCAAAGCAGGTCATCGGATAATTCTTGTGCAATCAGATCAACACAAATATTCTGCATCGAGTTGGTCTAAGTATGTCTCGCGTACCCGATACGTTCCACACTACAATGGCAAGACCATGAACAAGTACATTGACGGAGTAGTGAAAGTGGCAGTCGAGGAGAAGGTGGATTGGTTTGTCCCGATTAGTGAAGTTTACTCCGCTATTCCAAACTATATGGTCGAGCAGAAGTTAGCAAAGGTTTGTCCTCGAATAAGATGCTTAGGATTTGGTAGCCTAGAGATGGCGCTCCTGCTTAACGATAAAAGGCGTTTTCTCAGTGAATGCCAGAGGCTTGGGCTTTCCATTCCAGACTTCAGAGTCATCTCTCAAGTGGACGAGTTATACAAGCTGCGAGATGAGAATTTGTTTGAGAACCATCACTATTTTTTGAAGCCCGTTGAAGATCTTTCTGAAGATAGGAACAATTTTAGACGAATTCCTCACGATTTGAATGCCTTCAAAGAGTATGTGAATGAATACGAGATGCAAATCACCCTTGGACGGAATTACTTTGTGTGTGAATACATCAATGGCAGTGAGTACTGTTCAAACGTGATTTGCCGCAACGGAAAGATACTTGCTATTCAAGTTTGTCCAAGTTCAAGTGTTCAAATAGACTACGACGCAATAAACCATAAGGAAATAGAAGAATGGACCACAGAATTCTGCAGTAAATTGAAGATTTCAGGGGGACTCTGTTTCGATTTCATCCAAGACCACAATAACATCATCTACTGCCTAGAGTGTAACCCACGCCTTCATTCAGCCATAACTACCTTCCATTGTGATCCAAAACTTGCTGTAGCTATCCAAGCCGCATTGGAGCCTGAACATGTTCAAGATGAAGAGGTGGTGTTTCCTGTCAAGCCACCAATACACCAATCCCTTCATGTCTATTGGCTATACCAAGAAGTGTACAAGCTGTTTACTGGTAGACAAGGTATAAGGGAGCTTCTTTCTACGGTACTGCATGGAAAGGAAGCAGTATATGACCACGATGATCCCCTTCCATTTCTCATCCTGTACACGATCCACATAATGTTCCAGTTGAAGAAAAACATATTGAATAATGCTCGTTGGAGTGTTGTCAATCCTTGCCTTGGACGTCCCAGTTATTGAATCATGAGGAGAACTTAGTGACTTTTTAAAGTAAATATTTTAGTTAACACTTGATTATCTGTACATGCAAAAAAAAAAAAAAAGAAAGAAAGATAAAAGAAAACTCGGAATAAACTAATAATCAGTATTGTATAAATTCAATTAAAAAAACCTTTCAATTTGGGACAGTTTTTGAATGGTTACCCCCCCCCCCCCCCCCCACCACCAAGACGCAAGGCATTATTGGATATGAAAGTAGAGAATATGTGATATATGGTACATGTGACTGATTCGTTGTCTTTTGGGATTCGTCATGTCATACGCTATAGCTCTATTGTTTTATATAATATCAAATCCGACCAACATTTATCTAATGCGTATTTGAGATATAAAGCCGTGTAATTTGGGAGAGGTTGTATTTTGATCTGCAGAAAAACTGACATTTTCGTGATTACTAATAAGTAGATTTACTCTAATTCGACAAAATGTCACCACAAGTTTCGAACAGTAGTGACTCAAATGAAAAGCTTAACAATTTGGAGTATTGAACTCAGTTAAATAAAAAAATTGTGAAAGTAGTGGGCTTGTCGTTTTTCTGCCCTGTTTATGAAGCCTTGTACTTTGGAAGAGATTATACTTTGATCATTAAAAATTTTACATTTTCTAGTTAGAGTTGATACAGAGAGAGTCCCCTCTATTAACTATGTTCTTGCTTGACAGAATTGTGTCATGAAATTGAAGCAACAGTTGCACAAATAAAGTTTTGGAGTATCATCGCCAGTTTAATCCAAAAAATCGTAAAAGCACTACTGGCCTTGCTGTTTTTCTGCCCTGCCACTGTCATTTAACAGCATCAGAGCAATAGGAAGCCCGAGTAAACATTCAGGTAACATCTAGTATTTTCATAGGAAATGTCAATGGAATAATTGTCAGAAGAATTATCAGAGGAGCCAAAAAAGCATAAGTACTTGGTTTCTTATCACACTTGTGCTCATGCACATTGTCTATTGTGTATAGTTCCAGAAATTATCAATAATACTCACACTCATTGCATAGTTAGTTATAGTTAAGTCTACGAAATGAAAAAAAGTTTAATTTTCTAAACACAAATAATGCTTTTACAACTGACAATCAACCCAAACAGACTCCAAGCAACAAAGTTTTTGGTTTCAAGGTGAAAATTTGGTTTGCAAAAGGCCAAGAAAATGAAACGACCTGATGGAGTTTTAGCCTAGAAGCTTTGAAATTAAACAAGTAATTGTATAAAAATTGGCATCATTAATCAATATCTATTTTCAATTAAAACAAACTATTCTTCTACTATAATGGCTGTATCAATCAAGTTTTGGATAATGGGTAAGACCACTCTCTTGCATTTCTTCTTCTGTACTCTCAATACTTTCATGTATTTTAGTATCAATGGAATTTATTGGTGTTTCTTTCTAAACTCTGAATACAATGGGGTGTATTCTGATGAAGTCTCAGCCGTGAATCCAAGTCGTCGTACATTTAGAGGACTGCCTTCCATTATAAGCTCTGATTGGGCTAACAAATTATCAACATCTCTTTTCCTCTTGAACCTTAAGATTCCACACTGGTTTATCTTTCTTTCCTCCCAACTCTCAATCAAATGAAGATGAATTGCTTCTCCAAACTGATTGAAATATGACATAATTTCATCTTCAGTCTTTCCCAGGGGTATACCTTCTATAAAAACCTTCTTTTCTCTGGATGATGCTGGTCTCGACTTGGTTGTAGAGTGCATTGGCTTAACGATTACTTCCTGTCCATCAATATAATGATTTCTTTTGCTACTTGAAACTTCATCTGCGACTTCTTGATTTTGAAAACACAGGAAAGCAAAATTCTTGGCTGATGTAAAATCACGCTTAAAGACCATATCAATTGAGTTAAGCTGACCAAATTGCTCAAAATATTTCCTCACAGCTTCAAGGGTAATGTCTTCTGGTAAAAGGTCTACTACTATCTTGCCTGGTACACTTTTTCTGCGTTTAGCTATACAAGTGCCCACCTGCAGGATATGGCCTTTGACCTCATGGTTTTGTTGTTTTAGGGCTTTGATTGGGGAGTTTTCAGACAAAAATTCAATAAAGCCATAGTCTCTTCTCTTTTTACCAGTCATTGGAATATCAACTGATTTGATATCTCCGTACTGGGAGAAATAGTCTTTGATATCATTGATTTCAAGTTCCAAGGGTATTCCTTTTAGGAAAATCTTTCTCTCGTGTGTAGCATCACGATCATGCCTCGCAACCTCTAACCTTCTCGAATCAAGAAAGTTTTTTCCTTGTAGAGCCTTTTCGACGGACCCAACAGACTTAAAAACCACGAAAGCATAATTTTTTGGCATGGAAGACGTCGTATAACGAATGACTCTAAGGTGCTCAATCTCTCCATACTTGGAGAAGTGTTGGTGCAGTTTGTCTTCATCTGTGAGATAGTTAAGAGACCCAACAAAAATAGTCCTTCGATTGGGATGTTCCTGATCTTGGGCGGCAACAGCTTCTTCTCTTTCTAATACATCATCTTTAGAATCACTAGTATTCAGAGAACAGTAGTTTCTTTGAGGATGAAACAATCTTCCAGTGGAGTAAGTTTTGACTTTGAAAGACTGAAATGCTGTGCAATCGTGGTTTTGGTCTTGAAAACCCCAACGCTTTACCTCTGTACTCGAACTGGACAATTTTCGTACTAGTGGGATGGTATATGTAGCACGATAGCAAAATTTACTTGCTTGAAATGCTCGTAAAAGACAATTCAAGTTCATCGTTATGCAACTTCTTCACTTGGTTCCTCAAAATCTTTTGAAACGCATGTAGGACCCAGAGCTCCTCGGCCTACTACACAGGAAGCCCAAGCCAGGTATTTGACGACTGACTGAGGACACACATACTTCATCTCCTGGGTCACATAGGGAGGGATTACGTAAGATTGCGAAGCTAACAAAACAGAGTTTGTTGAATGCGATAATGATAGTACATAGTTTATTCACACTTTATGGCATAAAAATGAATTACAATTAACACATTACAATTTACCAAGAAAGAGCAAAACAAAAAAAGACAAAACAAAAAACAAGTAGTTATACACATGCGTACATGATATACGCGGCTACATTTTGCAATCAAGTAGATAAATTTACAATGTCTTAAATAGAAATTGGCTCACTATTTACTACTATTATACAAATGACTAATGTAGTACAGTAAAAACTGGCATAAAATAACACCCATTTTTGGAGTTGAGACTGATTTTGTTCTTATTCAACGGTGTTCACTGAAAAATCAGCCTGAAGGTGTTCTTAAAGTGTTCTTAAAATAAATGTTTCTAAAATATATACAGTATTACTATTTAGACTACCAATACATGTAGATGATAACAATGTGTAAGTTCAAATATGTTATTTAAAAAAATCTAGATCTTGACTGCACTAATAACTGTATCAAAACAGTAGAATAATAAATTCTTGTCAAGTCAGGCTTGGAGTCTGCTACTGGTAACACTATAATCTAAATTTATGATAAAATTGAATTGAATTGAATTAAACTCTATTACTGTACTGCAAAACAGGTCTAGCACATAAATATTGATCTTTTTTTTAAGAACACTTTAAAATTTTTCAGGCTGATTGTGTTCTTATTTACATATGGTACTAAAAGCGCCCAAATACAGGCTGGGTGTTCTTAACCCACTTGTTCTTTTATGCGGGTGTATTTCACTATTGGTAAAGGAGTCGATATTACTAAGCAAGAAACTTCTCTTAAGACATACTAACTGTTCTACACTTAAGAAGTTTTTGGAATTTTGAATCAAATAGTCATCCGTCTGCACATGCCCTAGTTTGCGTCAGATTCTGAAACGCCGATTCGTATAAGACAATTCGGGTACGATTGGATGGTTGTAACGTCGTGTACGGGAGTTGTCAGGGGAATTCTATTCAAATTCAATTTACGATAGCATAAATTAAACTACGATAAATATTTATGTGCACATGCTTATATGTGCACTATATATCACGTATACCAAAACTAATACGTCACTAAGTTCTCCTCATGATTCAATAACTGGGACGTCCAAGGCAAGGATTGACAACACTCCAACGAGCATTATTCAATATGTTTTTCTTCAACTGGAACATTATGTGGATCGTGTACAGGATGAGAAATGGAAGGGGATCATCGTGGTCATATACTGCTTCCTTTCCATGCAGTACCGTAGAAAGAAGCTCCCTTATACCTTGTCTACCAGTAAACAGCTTGTACACTTCTTGGTATAGCCAATAGACATGAAGGGATTGGTGTATTGGTGGCTTAACAGGAAACACCACCTCTTCATCTTGAACATGTTCAGGCTCCAATGCGGCTTGGATAGCTACAGCAAGTTTTGGATCACAATGGAAGGTAGTTATGGCTGAATGAAGGCGTGGGTTACACTCTAGGCAGTAGATGATGTTATTGTGGTCTTGGATGAAATCGAAACAGAGTCCCCCTGAAATCTTCAATTTACTGCAGAATTCTGTGGTCCATTCTTCTATTTCCTTATGGTCTATTGCGTCGTAGTCTATTTGAACACTTGAACTTGGACAAACTTGAATAGCAAGTATCTTTCCGTTGCGGCAAATCACGTTTGAACAGTACTCACTGCCATTGATGTATTCACACACAAAGTAATTCCGTCCAAGGGTGATTTGCATCTCGTATTCATTCACATACTCTTTGAAGGCATTCAAATCGTGAGGAATTCGTCTAAAATTGTTCCTATCTTCAGAAAGATCTTCAACGGGCTTCAAAAAATAGTGATGGTTCTCAAACAAATTCTCATCTCGCAGCTTGTATAACTCGTCCACTTGAGAGATGACTCTGAAGTCTGGAAAGGAAAGCCCAAGCCTCCGGCATTCGCTGAGAAAACGCCTTTTATCGTTGAGCAGGAGCGCTATCTCTAGGCTACCAAATCCTAAGCATCTTATTCGAGGACAAACCTTTGCTAACTTCTGCTCGACCATATAGTTTGGAATAGCGGAGTAAGCTTTACTAATCGGGACAAACCAATCCACCTTCTCCTCGACTGCCACTTTCACTACTCCGTCAATGTACTTGTCCATGGTCTTGCCATTGTAGTGTGGAACGTATCGGGTACGGGAGACATACTTAGACCAACTCGATGCAGAATATTTGTGTTGATCTGATTGCACAAGAATTATCCGATGACCTGCTTTGGCCAGTGTTCGCATGACATGAAGAGACTTAGTTAGGATACCGTCGGTCACGAGAACGGTTCTTCTAAACTTTGGCCTTAGAGAAAGTTTCTCCAATGTCCTTGCCGGTTCTTTAAATCCTTTAAGCATCCTAGATGTTGAACCGAAGAGCCATGATATTAGGGTAATGCAAATCAACAAAGGGCTTGCACACAGGAAGATGACAAAATACAAGCAAGCTTTTACTCTGTACCACATACTTTTACTCAGCTCATATACGTTTTCTCCTAGACGATGTTACGTAAGTGTTTCAGTGTTATAAAGCTAGTGTAGTGGACCATTAAATGAATAAACCGTGAAGACCACGCAATATATTACATAATATAGAGGAGTGATCTAACTTGGCATGTGAGACATTGAACTTTGCATTTTGTATTTAAGATGACAATGATGTGCAAATTGACGCTCTATAGCTAAAATGGACTAAATTGAAAGCATTTGACGCTAGTTGAAAGAATACTGAAACAGACCCATTCCCAAATTTAGAGAAACGTGACAGGCCACAGAATTTAAGAATATAATTATCATAATATCGATAAGAATTCATAAAATCGATTATTCTCGTCTCTAAATATAACTAAAACCAATCTTGTTCAATTCAATACAATTCAAAACACCTAAATCCAAAATGGCGCACGGCCGCGGTACGTTGAAAATGAGACATCCAGGGCCAAATTTAAAAAATTTAAAAAATCTTCTTATGAATAGATGCTGCAAAATTTTCGCAATCCTGAATGTAAGAAGAAAAGAAAGACAGAACAAGTGAACAAGTGCGAATTTTACATTGACACCATATTATTTCTTTGCCGTATGGCCCTAGATGCCTCGTTTTCATGTTTTTAATTTAATTTATTTGCACACTAAAAATATAAATTAATATAACAAATCCGCATAATTGTTTATATTTATTACAAGTTATTCTATATAGATTCTAAAAAAATAACATATATAAATAAATATAAGATATAGACAGTTACTACAGTGAGTGTGCAGTGATGGCTTAAGTAGTATAAACTTTCGAGTAAACCATCACTACATACAGAAATATAAATTATATCATGGCAAGATTGTGGTGCAAAACTGACTAGCACAAGTATTTTTAATAGCTATATGAATATATATATATTTTAAATCTTAGTTATATACTACTACTGGGTACGCAACAGATGTGATTTTAATGAACTTTTGAAAACTTTGAATGAATTGATATACTTGTTAATAATTAAAGGGATTTCTTCTCATAATTTTGGCGCCGTATATGCATGGTAAAAGTAAACTGACCATAATTGGTCCTAGCATATGGTGTGTAATGATTGCTATTTGAAGCATGTCTAGTAGTGTAGGAGTGCACAGCAGAGATTGGTTTTAGAATTGACCAGAAAACGTTTGGGTCTTCCGATTAATTATGAATATATTGTATATTTGATATGCAAAACAACCCATTTTGAATCAGTTTCAGCAGATTATTGAAATTCAAAATGTGTAGTAAGTTATAGAATGGTGTTGCACAACCATATTTACTTGCAAAAAATATAGCTCTTAGACACTTATTATGCAGAGTATTGCTTTAGTTAGATGAGATTTATATGTGTTACCCAATGAAAGCAAGTCATATGTAAGATATGGGTAAATTAGAACATAATAAATGTCCTTTAATGTTTTTAGGTCGACAAAATACCTTAACTTCCTAATAATACCTATATTTTTTGCTATTTTGTTAGTATCATGTTTAATATGCCGAGTCCATATGATGTTCTCATAAACATAAATACCTAAGTATTCTATAAACTCTTTCTGTTCAATATCTTTTCCCATCCTCCCTTGATGTTGTGTCAGAATAGAAAATATTAGTGTCATCAGCAAACATACGAAAATTAAGAAGATATAACTAGCTAAAAACTAGTGTGAGCTGCGTCGGTGCTTCTAATGAAACAGTAATGATGAAAAGGTAAATTATACACCGTGAAAAAGATGAAAAAACTTACTGACGTTTCGGACGCTAGTCCTTCGTCGGAGTAAAAGAGAAAGAGGGGGTAGAAAGGAGTGTATATAAGATAGAATAAGACAAAAGAAACCAATGAGAACAAGGTAGGCAAGGAAACAAAAACAAACAATAAAAAAATAATACGAAAATTAAGCTTTTCAGAAACATCTCTTTATGACTAGATTCAGAATTATACCAATCTTCGGCAAACTGTCTACGTTTACTTAAATAACTTTTAAACCAATCAAGTGTCAGCCCTCTAATTCCATAAGCACACACAATTTTTGCAGCATCATATATATGTACTCAGAGCCTTTAATTCTTTGCGCATTAAGAAATCAGCTCTGGGCACGATATTGAATTAAAACTGAATTTGCGTCATTCAGTTTTGTGGCTCGTCAAAGTTGAATGCGCATGCGATCGCCCTTGCGGAGAAAATAGTCGATTTTAATTGGACCACACTGAATGTGTTGGATTTAGCCAGCAGGGCTTCGTGTTACGTATGATCTCCGTGTTACGTAAGAGTGCGCGCGACTCGCACCGAAGATAATTATTCAGGGTTTTTTTACGCTTTCACGGCTACGAGCTATATTGGGATAAATGAATTGATGTACTTATATATTATGTCTACAGCATGCACAATACATATATTTTTACGTATTTGTACTGACAACTTTTTTGTAAACAAGAAAAAACGAGGGAGACTCTGCTAACAGGGAAGATTCCTGTTTAAAATGTTGCACGGTGTGGCTTCTCATGATTCAAGCATCTATGCATACATTTAATTTATTTTTGCTTGAAACGCTGAGACCTCATAATAGAGTACGACGTTCTTGCTAGGAACCGTAAACCTCAAATTGCAGTTCGACGTCAAGCGATTTTCGTCAAAATCCCTTTTCGGCATTTAGCGATAGGTGAAGATGATATCGCAAAGCATCATAACAAAGTTGTTGCTGGAAGAGCTGTTATATCGAATTTCACTGATGCTGAATGTTTCTCCATGTTTGCGGGCGTGTTTCTGGGCCTGATCCCTGCGGTTAGCTCGGGCCTGATGCTAAAGGTCTATTATAACATTCACTGTACGTACGTGTACTTCCACGGTTCATAGTGGGTTTAGATGTTGGGCTACCTATGTCATAAATTATTCATTTACTAATTTATGCAGTCTCGAAGGTACAGCGTCCATGGACTCTATTCGTGACGAACTGAATTATTTCCACCGCACAAACGACTCTTTTAATCGCGGACATCACTTCGTCTCCACTGTCGACGACGACAGAGAAGAAGTAGACGAAATTCGACAACATGTCCGTAGTGCAATGAAAGAAGCGAGGCGAAAGATGGCGAATTTACGTCGCGATGCCGAAGAAAAGTGAGTCCATGAAAACAATTCTTAAAAAATATGTCAAATGTGTCATTATTTTAATAACCTATCAATATTATAGGACGCTTAAAGCTTTCTAAAGCTATATCGCTGTTAATAATCCTATTTTATAGTCAATTTAGGGGAGTTTAGTTATAATCTATTCAAGCATGTTTGAATTCGATTGTTGTTGTTTACTTTGGGGTGAAGATTTTTTTGGCAAGGATTTTAGACTTGAACTTAATTATATATATTACTAATCGTTTAGTTTGGTCATTTAATTATTATTTATTGATATAAAGTGATTTATTTTTTTTAACAAGTAAATTTATTGCCGAAACCTACATTCAAAATACGCGTTCGAAAGCCATAAAATTAAAAATTCTTTAGTAAAGCAGATTGAATATGCGTTGCTATAGACTTTTTTGGGTCTAGTAAAAATTCACCGACTCAAAACAAAAACCATTTGAATTTTCAGCATATTCTTATAATTTGTAATTCTTTAATATATGACAATTTCCACCTTTATAGGACCGCTTCAAGTTAACAATCGTAAACATTCCTTTTTTGCATGAAAAAAGATAAGCTTAACTAATTTCTATTCATTTGTTTTTTTCTTTTGACTTGACTTACAATGACACATTCTATTTCATTGAAATTAATTTTTCTGTCATTTTCATTGGTCAAGATAACTGCAAATAACTGCCTTCAAATAATCATCTGCTCAGGAGCACTACGGTGCAAACTGTGTCTGCTGCAAATAATAGTCTGCTAGTGTATAGTAATGTGTATTTGTCATTATTAAGTAACTGTTATTAATCTCTAGTTCTGATTGGTTAGAAGCGTGCCTTATAAGAGTGCACAGAATGTGTGGCCCTTTCAGTTGTGTTATTTCTATCTAAAATAAACTTTATTGTAATTCGATATAAGAAATATAAAAGAAATGAAAACTTGCTTGCTGTGCTGTGTGGAGTTATAAAGCACGCTACACTATGCCTCGTGCTTCTCCTAACACTTCTCTCATTTTCTGCCAACCCCCAAATGCTTTTTACTGCACGCAGCACGACTGCACATTTTCTATCTCTTCAACTTTGCATGCTTTTCCCTGTGACTTGGAATGTTTGATGAATAGCAAAAGTAACCATAACACAAAAAGAAAATGGAAGAAATAAATTGAATGATAAAGAATCATTGAACTTGGTTATCACAAAATATTGTGAATTGTTAGTGTCTTACAAGCCATCATTTGACTCTGCATTTAGCATTATAGCAAATAATTACTCAGTAAGCTACAAACAAATCACGATATTTTGCTCAACCTTGACAGTGATGGACTTGGACAATCCTGCAAGGGGGAAAAGCACAACAAACATTATGCAAAATATATAGATATTTGTGTGTTGTCTTTCTTTTATTGGTAAAGGAGATGGCTGTGCCACCTTAATTCATCTTGTTCATATTCTCTAGCTGTTAATATCAATCAACCTTATTACTGTAAGAAGGCTTTATTTGTCCCCTGGACAACCCTGGGGGGGGGGGGGATGGGGGTACTCTTGCCCGTTTAGTGTAGGGATGTGCTGCTGAGCCCACTGAACCCTGACCCTGTTCCTGAGTAAAAGAGCTGAAATTCTTACCTTGTTCCAGAGCAAGATAGCTGAAAATCATAACCTATTCTGGTATTGCGAAAATGGATACCCTGTTCCAGAGAGGAGAGAGCGTTATTTCATATACCCTGTCCCAGAGCAAGCGTGATTTTATACACCCTGTTCCAGAGTAGAATCGCTGAAAACCATACCCTGTTTGGCGGCACAATGCATTACGAGTCAAGATGACCACTGCATCGTTGAAGTAGTCTATTGCTTACAGTTTTGCAATTCGTAACTCTGAGCCAGATTTCATTATAATTTTCTAGGCGGTTAAGGTATTTCCTTTAGGAATGGTTGAACAGTTTTCAGTAGCTATTCAACTACACTTACAACTAAAAACAATACTTTTTGGAGATTTGCAATTGCTTTTACCTTGTCTTTTATAGAGATAAACTTTTAACAGAAGAGCAGAGACTAAGGCAACAATTGGAAAGAGAATTATCTGAAAAATCGGAAGAATTATTGAGAGAGAAATCTAGAAGTCTAATGAAGGATGGAAGAGGAAGCCAGGAACCAAGATATTCATCTCCCCTTCACTTCAGTCTTGATTACAGTGGAAGTTCTTTACTGAACAGTGGTGAATTAGAGGCTTCAAGGTCACTAAACTCCCAAGTAAGTATAACATCATTGATTCATAGTTACATAACACTCAGAAAATGCCTTAAATCAAAGTAGTTGAAAACCAAGCAAAGAAGGGAAGCATATAGGTTGTGTGTGCTGCTTATGAGGCACCTCTTCAATGCGACCAGGGTTCATAGTCCTGCCAGTCTTGGTCTGTAGAGTGTGGGTAGTGTTGTGTTGAGTATGTGAGTAGAGTCTTTTTGTTCTCTTTTTAGCTTTCCACTGTCCACAAAAATCAACTTCTAAATTCTGATTTGAACTATCGTTTGCCTTTGCAATTGGGCTGAAAAACCTGTTAGGCATTACCCAGGAGTGATAAATGCATTAGATTAATCTTGTTCCCAAGAGAATAACATGTGACACGAAATGGAGAAACATTAAAGGGATTCTGAGGTACCAGACACATCATAGCTTAAAATGTATATCAAACCTTGTTGATTTTGAAAATCGATATGAAAATTCCATGAAATGCATTTTTTTGGGGTGATATCGTCCATCAAAGTTGCAAAATGACTTAAGCTGGGCTTCCTGTGGAATATCACAGATTTAATGGATTGGGATGCCTGGGCTGTGATGATGTCAGATAGTGGAACATGTTGGATAGCTGGGGTTGAATCAGCCAAATTTTGCTATGGAAGTATGGCTGTTCTTTATCAATTTGAGCCGGAACTTGCTTTAAGAGGAAAAGAATATAATACACCCGATGAAAGTGTGAGCGAGGAAAGTGAGCTAGAAGAAGTGGCAAACAAGGAAAGGCTTCAAGGAATTGATTAAAGTCAGCAATGTGTCATGATGCAAACAGCTAGCTGATATGTGTTTATGTTGTTAAATGAGCTTATTTAGGTAAAATGAGGACACTTGAATCGAGAACACTTTGCATTTTTGTTACTTTAAGAAAATGTGAAATCAAGACATCCCTAGAGCCAATCAATTAGAAATAAGATTTTTTTGATCACTCGGTGTATTTGAACTCAATGCCTCATCTTAGAGGGTTTGAAACAGTTGAAAGCTCAGGGATTGATAATCTGTCAGGTGTGAAAATAACTCAAAATTTTCGAATTTTCTCACTGTGAATTTCTTTGTTGTTTATTTTATGTTTGTTAACTATTAAAACTAGCTTACAGAAAAGCTAGCAAATGCAGAAGCTGAGATACAAGCAACAAAGATGACACGTGATGGCTTGTTGATGCAGGCTGAGTCAAGAATAGCAGCTCAAGGAGCAGGTAGAAATATTAATTGACTTTGCATACTTCAGTCAAGTAGACCTCTTTCTTGTTTGTAATATCTCAATAATTTTGGTATAATATGTGATAATTCATGTATTTTTGTTAACTCCAGCACTTAATAACGTTTAAGCACTAAAATATGTTTGAAGACTTCTTCACCTTGAGACAGTCGTCATTTTTTTATTTTTCTTTTATGTTTACTCCATAGCACTTGTTGATAAAATCTACAGAGCACAAAAAGAGAGGGATACAGCTGTTAATGCCAGACTAAGGCTAGCCAAGGAAGAGAAGGAGGACTTGCTGGCTACAATGCGTAGATTGGAGAAAGAACAAGCTGGGTATAATGATAAGATTAGAGTACTAGTTGTTATCTAAATAACAGCCCTTTTTTCCTGGCCCAGTATATAAGGTCAAAAAAATGATAATTCCCCCACTTTCCCCCCAAAGTTTCCATCCAGGAAATGCAAGTGATGTACAGTTTAATGACAGTCTCTTTTAAGAAGTTCAAAATTGTGTTACCTACCCCCTGCTTTTACCCCCCTTTTTACACACACATTTATATTATATACAGGTTATGATATTTTCTATATACAGCTATTTTAAAAAAGATTGAATACTGAATACTGCTTGCTGAATAGTGCATTCCAAGACCGGAGTGCATTGTGGGTCATAGTGGCATTGTCTAAAGTAGGATTAATAATAATTATTGATTCTATTTTTAGTATATTCCATCTGAAACAATATACTGACTACATGCAGAGAGTTAATTAACGAGACCCACAATGCCCTTTGGTCTTGGTATGCACTATTCAGTATGCAGTATTCAGTATTCAACCGTTTTTGAGATAAATATATAGATATAGATATAGATCTACATAAAATATATTTCCCCTTTATGACTACTGTACGACCAGTCCCTTAATAAGTTATACAGTGGTTATCAATCCACCTGTCATAAATGAACCACTAAACTGGTTTAGCATTAATACAGGTGGTAGTCTCTATCTACATGTACCTTAAATAATTTTAATCTACTTTGCACTTGGTTGACAACTCCGAACAGTGAGATTCACAGAATTTGGTGCAACACAATATCATCTATTTGAATTCTTTCCAAATATGGAAAAGTAAATAAGTTGATAGGTACAGGAATTCGATATTTTCAAAAATGTTTTTTTTTTATTTCTTTATCTTTTTAAAGGAAAAATTGTCTTTTTATCCAAACCTCAATGGAAATGAAACGCAAAAAAACTTAGATGGAATTTTACTCGTCTTTCAACTACAATGCAAAAACATGCTCTATCTTCGTTACTTTGTTTCACGCAAATGAAAGATTTTAGAGCTAAAAGACAAGCATATTTGATGAAGTACAAAGTATATCTTTCGTAGTTCTCTGCTGATTTAGCGTATAATTTCTTGTATTTTTAAAATCAAATTTTACACTTTTTATGATTATTTTACACGAAGTGAAACCTGCAAAAGTTAAGCCTGGTTTTACGATGCATGTTTTAACCTGTTTGTACCGTGTTGGACAACGCTTTAAAAGCAAAGCGAAGAGTAAAAACAACAAGGTTTTGAAAACAAAAACATAAAAGCTACACTCAAGGAATCTTGAACTGCAAAGATACAATGCTCCCTCTTGACTTGTGTTTCGTTTTATTTGCAGATTTGATTCGGGAGTGGATTCAGTGTACGACGATGAAGATGCCGATCAGGTTAGATTACGTACCGAATGTACTTGTAATTGTAGTTTTTTTGCTTGGGAAATACTCTCTTTGAATGACTGGAAGGTGAGTGCTTGCTTAAAAAAGGATTTTAAAATGCCTGCACGATGACATTGTATCACAGTGGAAAATAAGATACAACTGTAGATCTATATACGCGGTTGGAATTGGTAACGTAATATTTTCGAAAAAAGGTGACGAAGAATGAGCAAGAAATAAACAAAAAAAAAACAAAACAAAACAAAACAAAAACAACCAAACAATCAAAAACAAACAAACAATCAAAAACAAAAACAACAAATAAAAACAACAAAACAACAACAAAAACAATAAAACAAAACAAAAACAACTTTCTTCATTGTACAATCTTCTAATGATAGTCAGGTGTCCATTTTCTGAAATTTAAAATAACTTCTTCATTTTTTCCCCTTTTTCTGCATAGTCAATAAAAGAGTTGCTTAACAGACTGACGGCTTCCGAAAGCCCTCGTTCTATCGACAAGCAAGGTGCAGTAATGGCGGATAAACTGAAATCAGTTCAAAAAACACACCAGCGAGCAATAGCAGAGGAGCTAAAAACAGTCCTAGAAGAACGAGACCAAGCTCTATCAAAAGTAAGCTGTGAATACCATGAGTAGAAATTGATGTCGTTGGGCTACCTGTGGCTTAAATGATACTTCTCTTTAGGTCAAAGTGCTGGAAGAAGAAGTGGAAAAATTACATAAGGAATTAAAAATGTTGAAAAATCAATTTAAACTGGCAGAAAAACACCGCGTCAAGACAACACAGGTGATTATAACAGATCCCTTGAATGTGACGTAAATACACCTCAATTTGGAGGACAAAACCAAAGATTCTCAAGATAATTGGAAACCTATTGTTATGTCCTCCAATGTGCAGCATTCCGACGTGCTGCAAGTGGTCTATAGCTTAATTGAACAAAAGTATTTATTATATAGCCATGAGTATTTTACTGGGAAATACGCCACTCGTATTTTACGTACAAACTACATCCGGGACCTGAGTAACATATTTTCCATATTTTCACTAGTGAGGATATCGAGGACGTCACTTGTGATGTTTCCCTGGACATCTTTTGATTATAAACTTGCTTAGTTTTTCTTTGTGTATTTGTCTATATGATAAAAAGAAAATTACACGTTGACTTGAAGATAAAGTTTATCTTCTCGTGTTTGATAAATATTTCACCAGTCGAAGATAAACTTCATATCTTCGCTCCACCGTGTAATATCCTCTATATCACTCTCTTTAGATTTTACATTACTCTTTATTCTTATTTCGACACCAAGGGGAAAGGAGAGGTTGAGTGGTGATAACTGGTCTATATTGAACTTCTCAGTTTTGCCCAAGATGTTGTAGTTAATAAGGTTAATAGGAATAAAAGGATTTGTTTGTAATTTATAGGCGCAACTGTTATCTTCTCAACACGAGCGAGACGCGTCTTTACGGAAAACGAAACGTCTGGAGGAAGAACTTGAAACGATACGCGTCTATTACAGGTACCTCACCTCACCTCACCTCATCTCACCTCGCCTCACCTCGCCTCACCTCGCCTCACCTCGCCTCACCTCACCTCACCTCACCTCACCTCACCTCACCTCACCTCACCTCACCTCACCTCACCTCACCTCACCTCACCTCACCCCCTCACCTCACCTCACCTCACCTCACCTCACCTCACCTCACCTCACCTCACCTCACCTCACCTCACCTCACCTGTTGATAATTTTAAAGATCTTAACATAATTCGTAACTTAATGATCTCTACCAATGACAAGGTTATTTTTTATTTTTCTAAGTTTATATACAAATGCTTCATTCTTAGGAATGAACCATAATAATTGATGTAATGTATTAATGATTACTTTTGATAAGTTTATCTTTGATTATTATTACCATTCAATTAAGATTTTAGTATATTTGTAATACTCATACCTTTTTTTTTTTTATTTTTTATTTTATTTTTTTTAATATGTTACTTTACATATAGACAGATATAGATATATAGATATTTTTCTTATTACAATGTGTTTGTAAAATATAACGACAACAAAAAAAAAATCCCTGTTAATGTTCAATGTTTTAGCAATACCTGTAAACCGTAGGTCATGCCAATAAAGCTATTTCAACCTCACCTCACCTTTCTCTTATGTTTTCCTCTTATGTTGACAAATTATCCCTTCTTTGCCAGCCTTCTTTATGTATTTTCTTTCCTATAGCCTTCACAGATCCTTGAGTCAGGAACAAAATCTCCGTGACCAGTTCAACAGTACAATGGACGGCTTTGAGAATCGTATGCGCATGCGTGAAGGGGAACTCATTCTCGCTCAGCGCTCCTATGATGATCTGGTCAGCAAACTTCGTTCCGTTTCCTCCGAGAGAAGTACACTTGCTGAACAAGTGTATGAAATAAACAAGAATTACCAGAAGGAGAAAGAGAGAGCTGACAAGTAAGTGGTTGAGCATGATCTCATCAAACACTTACTCTGAATCACTTTTAAAGATTGTCACACTCTGAGACACGTCGCAGGATCGTATCCCTGTAAAATCCGATTTACATGGTTCAATTTTCCCTCACGACTGTCGCGCGCAACATGCTTACACCAAGATTTAGCTGCCGTTTATAGTCGTGATCAAATTGTACTGTCGATGTACACCAAACAATTTTTTTATCGTCAGGATGTTGCGGCAACAGTTGTGACGAAAAATCGTGCCATGTAAATCAGCCTTAACAGAATCCGCTTTATTAATCTCCGCCGGGTGGATTTTTATCACTTTGAATACGATTTTGGGTCAAATTTGGTCTGCAATTATTCCCATACATGTGATTTAAGTGATGAAAGACAACATTTTCGAGCACGTTGTTGCTTGATATGAGAAAATATACCAAAGAAAAGTCTTGTGACATTGCAATATGGCATAAAACAACTCGTAGAACCGTACACGTATGAAAACAAATTGAAATACCCCAACCCTATACTGGTAGAGTCGTGGGTAGTTGATTCTTGATTGATTATGTAGATATTCATGTTTCTGTAATCTTTTGTTCAGACTTGAGAGGCTGGTTGGTGTGCTTAGGAAACGTATCAACGCAGGAACAGGAGCAAGTGTAGAGACAATCAATTAAACAGTCTTGAGTAACGCGCCAAAAAGGATATCTGCGTTGCATCTATTAAGCAGCCTTGGACATTTTTCTGACGAATGTGGGGAACGTCTTGCATTTCGTGCCTTCTCCCTTCCGGCTCCATCTATGCATCCCTCCCTCCCACACCCACACCCCTCCCCCACTCACCCGTTACCTTTCCCTTCTCCATATATTTCTTTGTCAATGATTATACTGAGCTACGTGCGTGAAGCGCAAGTACAAACCTCTAATTTTGGAATGGAAATGATCAAATGATGACAGCTATTCAGTCATAACCCTCAAAAAAGCTCATGACTGTCGAGCACAACATGCTTACGTTACGAATTGCTTCGTCTACCGTACAACACTCTTACGACTGTAAATGATAGCTAAACCTTGGCGTAAGCGTGTTGTGCACGACAGTTGAGAGGAAAAATTGTACCGTGTAAATCGGATATAGTTTTCTATATACTGCTATGCGTTTTCGATAGAGCGTTTTTACGTGACATCACGGCGACCATTATGGGGTACCAAAACAATACATTTTCTATCCTCCGGGAATTGAACTCTATTTTTATGCAAATACTGTGCAGAAAGTTTCTAAAGTTTCTTGTATTTGGCTGTCTTCGCTCTATATCTCTATTGCTCTATATCATCTCAGTCTGCCAAAAGAATTCTAGCCAATCAGCTCAAATAATATAGGTGTGTTATTATCCATATTGTATATTTGCTCAATTGTATCAATTAATATATATTTGTGATATGCCTATAGATATTGATGTCACATGATTGAATTCCAATAACTTAATAATAGTTAATAATATATTCTCACATCTGCCTCGTAGAATTTGTTGACTAAAGCTTCACTTTTAAATTTTGTATTCTCGACTTTCACATTCCCATAATAATGCCTTGCATTTTGGGGGGTAACCAATCAAAAAACTGTCCCAAATTGAAAAGTTTCTTAATTAAATTTATGCTATACCTGCTTTTATTTGTATAATACTGATTAACAGTTTATTCCAAGTTATTTTTTCGTGTACAGATCAACATGAAGAGTTTTGCTCTTACAGAAAATGCATTGACTTACGGAAAAGTTTTTAAAATTCACCTTAAACGTCTTCAAGCTTCTATCTTTTTCTGTTTTTTTACTTCTTCATTTTATCTCTGGATACCAAACAAGGCATTTTCAACATTGTCTGATCAGCCTTCAGCAAAATAAGTGGGTTGTTACCCTCTGGTTACCCCCCATAAGACGCACAGGATTATGGGGATGTGAAAGTAGAGAATAGAGCGGTCAAATCAACTGTATCGATGTATGTATGCGTTGTTCATTGGTACAACCAGGGAGAAAATTTACAAATCCCTCATTTATTTCCATGGTCTGTTCTCTTGTTGATCATGGATGACATCTTGGAATGTTCAAAACTCAAGAGGAACCACGAGCGCAGTAAGTGATTTCACTCTAAAGTTTTGAACATCTTAAACTGATTAGACGTCATCTAAGATCACTGAATAAGAATACAGTCAATAGGAATCTACGAGCGATTTTTTTTACTATAACAAAATAAATATAAAAAGAAAGAAAAAGTTTGAAATAAAAGAGGTTTTCAGCGAGCGCTGGTGCACTATGTAACTGTCCTTTATTGGTCATAGCTGTTAGCCAATCAATGAGCTAGAAATTTGTTATTGTAAAATTACTGGGGAAGTTAATTTTGATTTATAGGTGGAAGTAATGTGCGTAGCAATGAAAAAAGTGGTAATCTGCCAACGATTTTAACAATAGGTTGTGTAATTTTGATTTATTGGATCAACCAATAGATTTCAAATATTCTATAGAAAAACGTGTTGGTTCTACGACATCGAAAAGTCCACTGGATTTATTAATCTTAATTATCAGTAACATCTCTTGAAACTGATAGACCCTTTCGCGGTTTGATTGTTTGGGCGGCAAAATTACTAGGGAGCGTAGGGCAAGAGATACGTTTTTCGATATATTTCCTTTCTGAGGTATATTTTTGAGACCAAAACTTTTTCTGTAGATGGAGAATCTTCTGTTCAATGTCTTGTGACGTTTTTGAGCCGATCGAGTCATTCTTGTCGAGGCAAGTTTTTTTTACGGTCAAATTGAACCAGTATGATCGAGTCTTATTCGCAAAACTCGCAAACCCCAAATCCTCCGTCTCTCTATGCACCAGTGTTATGCTGGCTCAAAAGCAGCAAACAGAGGATTCTCCATCTACAGATAAAGTTTTGGTCTCAAAAATTTACCTCAGAATTAAAGGAAACAATATGGCGTCGAAAACCGTGAAAGGGTCTATTAGAACAACAAGATTTGCCAAAGAGAATTTCGTTAACCAACGCTGGACAAAAGCAGCGCTAAGGATCAATAATCATAAGACAATTTACTCTTTAACTTCAAATATAAGACCGCGGACCGATAAGACAGCAGCCGCCTTTGTCGGCGTTCAACTCATCGCGAAGTCACTAAATCAAATATATTTTACAATCACAAAAAAATACGAACTGAACTGTCGTTTCGATATCCAAAACTTTTCTTTACTAAGGTAAAGAACTCAATTTAATAATTTTGACTGACCTTCCTGTATCTTTATATGACTTCGTGTGTTTGTTTGTCGTAGTGATAACAGTGTGGAAATTTTGGTGATATTAGATTTTTTTAATCATCAGTCGTAAACTTGTGTAAAGTTAAAAATATACTGCCGGCGTAATGTTGGCGAAGCATATTATTTTATCTGATAGTCTTGGTGATGCAAAATTAACAGAGGGTGTTATTAAAAAGCTTCATCGTTCTACCAATATATATTGACAGGCATTAACCTTAATCTTAAGCTTCTCTTCTCTTCTCTTCTCTTCTCTTCTCTTCTCTTCTCTTCTCTTCTCTTTTGTTCCATATATTTTTTATATCTTCATTTCATTTTATTTCATTGTCTATTTTAATTTTATTATGTTGTTGTTATCGGAAACTAAGGAAATGCTTCAAACGCAGTAAAATATTTGACAGGTGTTAATTATATACTGAGCCATAAATTAGCTTTAAACTTAACAAAAATATATTATATAAGGAACTAATTATTTCGAAACCAAATACAAAGCTCGATTCTACGTACTGAAATCATTATCATAGACGTGTATTTTACTTAAAACTCTAAGCCATTCTATAGCTTCCATTATATACTAAATAAGACCCTATTCTTCATTTCTCATGTTCTTGCCTAGTCTTTCGATAATGGAAAGAATTTTCAATTTGATTCCTCGTAGAATAAACTAATAGAATAAATAAGTAATAATCCAAAGGCGCTGTAGACTTCTAGAAAATACAATGAATCCAATCAGATATTCCAATGCTTTCTATAAAAAAGATAAAAAATAACGAAATAAAAAAGCAAAAGAGACTTTAGTAGCGCTGTTCTTTTGTTATCTTGAACTTGGCCATACATGCACATACCGTGTAATGACGAGAACTCTCTCTCTCTCTCTCTCTTACTTTTTGTTGTTTTTTTTTTTTTTGTTCTTCTGTCAGTTTTCTAGATTTGAAAATTCTATTGCCATAGGAATATACAACGAACAAGATATATACCAAACATCCAGATTATTTTTTAAAGCTTTTTAACTTTTTTCTCTAACGAGAGTTAATTGGTTGATTAGGGTTTCTCAGTTTTTGAGAATTCGTAATGTAACACGGTGAGGCAGCTGTGTGAAGCTTTAGATTATTTTGTTTTGTGATAAAGCGTCGAAAAGCAGCCCATTGATAGATGGTATCATTTCTTTCGAGTTCAGGGCTTGTGTACGGCGAAAATTGTAAACAAATACAATTGAAACTAGATGGTACCGGAGCAGGACTTCAAAGGAAGTGCATATACAGTCCTTTTAATGACGTTGAGAGAATTTAGACACTCGTACTCTATTCATTACACCTGTCGCTGTTCGAATTTTTCATTTCCATCATGCCATGGTCTTGTATTTATTTCTTCGTGGCATTATCGTGTATAAGAAATGATGCGATTATGAAGCGTATGTTTAGCATTGCTGCAGCGAGCCAAGGAGGATCATCTGGTGCCATTCAACAGCAACGCCAGGTCACCATTGCAATTGTCACATCTGATAACCTCACAGAAGTGCAAACAATTGCTACTGAAGCACTAGAAGAACTCAAGAAGTTTACAAATACAACTCAAATCAGTACGCAGTTTTATTACTTGGAAAAAGTGAATGCTAACCTTGCGAATTCACTGGTCAAGTTTTGCAAGGATGTTATTAGTAAGAATGTAACGGCTGTAATCATGACAGACAAGCTGAAGAAAGAACAGTTTCATTTCATACCTTGGATTGCATCTTATTTAGGTATTCCTGTAACATTGTTGAGGGATACACGAGAATTCTTATCAAATCGGCAGGTATGTTGTTCATGATTTTTAAAGTAAGATCGATTCAAAATGTTCATCTCTTTGCTTTGAGCTTAAGGCAACACATATTTTTCCCGAGTTCGCCGGATTCCCGTTCAAATTTAGTATTACTTTTTGGACCTTCACTTAACAACTGCTCATTATTTTGAATTCTTTTCATCATCTATTTCATGCATACACGTTTACCGGAAATATTTACACAGACCTTTGCTCACTTTTCCATTTATTTCTGTTCGTTGGCCTATTTTCTGGCATTTTAACTATACGATGGAAAGCGAGCGCTGAGCCGTCGAGACGTTTTTGATTGCTTTTCAATTATTTAGCTCAACCACCCACTCTATCCTAAGCAATGACTGCAGTTTTCCATATTCTTTGAACTCAGACCTTTCAACGGCTTGTTGTGAAATCGGATTTTCACTGCCGCTAGTCACGAACATAAAAGGTACTGACTGATTATTTTTGATTGAATTTACGGCAGCGAAAAACGTAAACCAAATTTCAGCGTGCAGGTCGAGTTCGCAGAATATGGAAAACCGCAGTAATCGCAATTCAAAATAGCATAAGCTTTGGGCCAACAATGCAACGGCCTATTATTTAGCATACAAAAGCTGAGAAAGTATTAGAATAAATATGTTCCTGAAATGAAATTTTAGTTCGAAAAAAATCATTTATATTAAAGAGGACAATTTTTTCATTATCACCAGAAATGCAAACTAGCATCAATAATAAATATATGTACCATTTTGTTCGGCTTTTTTGTATACTACACATTTAGCTATTTTACACCTTATATTACCGTTTAAGTCATCAGATTTTAAAAATTCTAAATTTAAATGGAAAGAATGATATTACCGTTTGATAATAATTTTCACAGCTCGTTTTAAATTTGAAAACATCTTATTTCTTGAAAAATAAAATTGCAAAACTTTTGAAAATGTTTGCTCAAACTTGGTAGCATAATTACAAAGATAATCTTTTTTGATTATATAAAAAACAATATGACCTTCAAGTTTTATTTCTCCTCATTCAAAGGACGACAGTAGCAGTTCGTTATATCGGACGTTGTTTGTACAGATTTGTTCAGGAAGAAACGTTATGGTGTGTGCATGTATTGATAAGAGCAGCAATTTGGGCCATTTCCTCAAAGGCAATGTGTAAATTTAACAGCAAATCTATTTTCAAAATTTATTAATTGGTTCTATTTGTGCACTTTTATTGTGATATATTTGGATACTAAGCTGTTGCTTTTGATTTGTTTCATTTTGCTAATTCATTAACATTAATTTGGAAAATTAAAAACTTGCCCATGCCGTTATGCAACCCAATGTCACCTCTTGCCCCGTGTGTAACCTGGTGCCACCCGTGTGACCTATATGTAACTTCATGTCAACCCCTGCCATTATGCAACCCAATGTCACCTCTTGCCCCGTGTGTAACCTGGTGCCACCCGTGTGACCTTTATGTAACCTCATGTCAACCCTTGCCACGTGTGTCAACTTGTGTCCTCCCTTGCCCTGTTTGTCAACTCGTGTGATCCCTTTTCTCCGTGTGTAACTTGGTGTCATCCCTTGCCCTGTACTTTGTATTTCTATTACCAGTGTCTGGCTGTGTCTTTCTTATTTCGACTGAATTGAACTGAATTTTCTTGTCCTCATATAGAACGAGGAATACAAAATGGTATACAGTTTAAAGCCAGATATCTTACAACAAACCAAGGTAGTTAATGGTATCCTATCATTCTTCCGATGGACGCACGTCATGGTCATAGGTGACAAAACAAAACCGCAGCTGGTTTCTGAGTTTGTTAAAAGGCTTGAAGTATTAAACCCAATATTGACGACAGTACTTCACATCATTGACACAACGAATAGCCAAGACGTCGCCGAGAAACTTGCTCAAGTCAAGAAGACTGATTACGTCTGCTATTGTATTAATCTGTGAAGCATCCAAATCACGCAAGGTGCTTATCGAGGCAGAGGATTTGGGGCTTTTTAACGGCGATCGCGCTTGGATCATTAGTGAAACGATTGCTGAGGTTTTATCCGGCATAACGAGAATACCAACAGGACTATTAGGAATGCGATTGCACAGGTCATGTCACTCCACCGTATATAAGTCATTACGTGACTTGGTGTATGACGCCTTGATGGTGTACGTCTATGCACAAAAAACATTCAATAACACGGAAGGAAGTATATCATCAAGAAATCACGCGAGTTGCTATGGTGATATAAGGAATATGGATAGTAAAAGGAATACTGCTTTCTTCAGGTGAGACGTTTATTTAGCATTAGAACTAGGGCTTATGCGCTAATGAATGTAGTCAATGCATTATCTTTTGTGAGTTCCATTTTGCTAACTGGACCTAAGATTCAATAACTATTCCCAAATAAGAATCATTTGACGAATTCATAATGCAGGCATGTATGAAAGGAATTCTCCAGCTTATGACTTTGTAAAACCCTTGTTCAAACATCCTCAAGTGCATACACTATCTTTTCTTCCAGACACATCCTGGCCATAAAAATAACAGGGAAAACAGGTCACATCCAGTTTGACAGCTTTGGTAACAGGATTAATCCAGAGTATGACATCGTTAATCTTCAAGCAAAGTCGAACGGCGAGAAAGAATGGATAAGGATTGGACACTGGAGCAATCACGAATTGGTATGTAATAAAGTGCCAATCCAATGGCCGGGCAACAAAGTGGAACCTCCAACTAATATCCTTCACACTAGGGTTCTACGTGTTGCAACAGCCATCACGGAACCCTTTGCCTTCTTCGGCGCTTTAAAAGAGCCTGATAACAAAGAAGGTACATTCGTCTGTGCCTCTGGATTTCCGTGTAAAGTCTACCAGTTAACTTCAATTGGTTCATACACAATTGAGCAGAAATGCTGCAAAGGGTTTGTCATCGATTTACTCGGCATGCTACAAAATGACCTCGGCTTCAAAGCTGACCTCCACGTTGTCAAAGACGGTAAATACGGCGCATTAGATAATGGCAAGTGGAATGGACTAATAGGAGAACTCGTACGAGGGGAAGTCGACCTAGCAATTGCAGACCTCACGATCACAGATTTAAGGAGCCAAGCAGTTGACTTCACTCAGCCATTTCTTCACAGTGGGATGAATATTCTGGTTGCAGTACGTATTAACCGTACGGGCTGGCTTCTTAGGTTTCTAGAGCCATTTACCATTGAACTTTGGGTTTTGATAGTAGTTACCATCAATATAATTGTCATTCTCTTGTGGCTTATCGATAGAAAAAGTCCCCGTGGACATTATAGGAAAGGAAAAGACTATAAAGAAAGAAAGAAATTTCACTTGATTGCTAGCTTGTGGTTCAGCTGGGGTACTGTGTTCCACATCGATGAATGTGAAGCCAGGCCCAGATGTTACAGCAGTCGATTGATTACTGTAGTGTTTGCCTTCGCTATGTTGGTGTTAACGAACACCTACACTGCTAATCTAGCTGCTGTTCTTGTGTCTGAGGGAGAGGTGCTTCCTCTATCAGGAATACAGGATCCTAAGGTAAGGAATCCCGTCTAAAATAATGCCATCTGTGTTGATAGAAAATAAACAGTTCACAGTCCTTCAAACCAATGACACTGCAGGACTTTGTATCTTAATGTAATGTAAATTCTTGGGCACGCAACCGTCACAATTAAGGCACCGCGATTTTTTCACGCACAAACAATCTCAGTGTTCTGTTCGTCGTTGCAATATGACCCATTTATTTTGTATTCCCGCTTTTAGTGCTTTTTAACTAACATTTATTTCACTACAATCAGCTTCAAAATCCACCCAAAGGATTTACAGTGGGGACAGTTGCAGATACAAGTCTGGAGAAGACGTTTAAAGCAAGCCAAGATGCCGTGTATTCTCAAATCTGGAGAAAAATAAAAGGAAATAGTGTTAAAACATTTGCCGAAGGAGTGCGGAAAGTAATCGAAGGGTAAGATGATTAACGTATATGCAACGATGTATAGAAATAGTTCTCGCTGAATCAATAACTTTTATAGATAGCCTCGAGCTCGGGGATTTTTACACGGAGAAACTTAAAATATCGATTAGAAAAACAATCGAGTTATTCTGATATGAAAAATCCCGCAGACCATATTCTGCCGTTCGAGGAAATAGTTCGTACTCCTACTTGTTTCGTTTTCCTGGCTGTCCAGCGCGCCATTTACCGGATGCCAAAATTGCCCGCCCGCTCATTTGGGAAGACGCCCGTGTAAGTGCGATGCAACGGAAGAAAATTGTCTTGCTCTTTCCAGATGGTAGACGCGTTAGTAACATTTTGGATAATTGCGAATAGAAACTCGCTTACTATTGGTAAATATATTATTAACAAATGGAATCGTAGTAAACAAGTAAGTATTGCTAATCTATATTTTTAATTCCTTTTTTTTTTCCATCAAAGCGAACTAACAGCATTTATTGGAGATGAACCAACTCTAATGTATCACATTGGAAGACAAGAATCCTGTGGCCTCAAACTTGCAGGAAAGCCATTCTTTCATTCGGGGTTTGGCCTAGCTTTACCCAAAAACTCAACGCTCACTAAAAGATTCTCTAAAGTTTTGATTCAGTATGAACAACTAGACACCTCACGCAAGCTATCAAATAGATGGTTACGGGGGTCCTGTGGTGCAAAAGAAGATGGTAAAGCCATATTTAAAAGAATGGCTATAGATGATGTAGGAGGAGGCTACGCCATAGTGCTTGTTGGTGTGGTCGTTTCGATTCTTGTCTTGGCCATTGAGTTTTATGTGGATAGATTTGGGTTCCCTTTATCTCATATTTGGACAAACAAGCCTCATCGATCCTGGCCTTCTACAAGAGAACTTTACCGGAAGGGATCGGGGAACCAATCAGAAGCATTCTCCTTAGCGCCTTTAGAGTTGAGTCTAAGTGAACGTAGGGTTGCACCGAGCATGCGTGACCCCTGGAATTCTTTTGTCATCCATAATGCTCAAGATATCACAAACAGAAGACTCGAGCTTCAGGATTTTGATAACTTCTTCGATAGCGTTTCTCGTCATTCTTTAAATAATTCGATTACTCATACAAACATCGGTTTTGACGACGACTGCGAGGAAAAGTTGGAAGAGCAGGACTCTGGACGAAGTTCTTTATGAAAAACAGGAAAACATGCTTCAACGTTCACTAATATGTAAACCAGATTTTTGTGTTGAATATAGTGCCTATAAGATAAAGACGATAATAAAACAGGCAAGTCTTCACTGAGTTTACACTCCGCAATCTCAACATCGGAGAAAATTGGAAAACCATTCGTACTTCGGTGTTAGTAGACCGGTCCGTAATACACAATCCTTCTCTTAACCGTTTTTGAGTCTAAAATGAAAAGCCAAAAGTAACATATATTGCAAGATGTTAAAAATAAATTTGAATTCTAATGGTCTTTGGTTAAACAAAGTTGTACATTCCTTACTTTACCGTTAGCATTTGTAGTATCGCGATCGATTCTCCTACAAGCTTGATCGAGAGGGAGCCGTCAATATGATGCGGTATTGTCGTCTCAGAATTACCGCGCGCGATTGGCTCATTGCGTTTGATTGACGGCGAAAATTGCGCTTTATTGGTGTCGACGTCTGCTTTCTGAATGCAATGGTTCTCTGAAAGAATAAAAGTTTCTTCTCTTTTACATCTTTTATCACACAAATTTTTTATTCCTGACGATGTGGTTCAAGGCTAAGGGAAATATACTAACTGATATACTAACTTTGAGCGATGGTCTGCGCTGGCAAACTATCTGGGTAAGTGTAAATTGAATTCTTAACGAGAAAACACTCAGTCCCCCACAATTCCAATCGGTCTCAGATTTCTAGTTTCAGATGTCCAACCCACTACGTTTTTGATAGGTGTATATAGCGCGCCAAAGAAAGGGGAGTAACAGCGGTCTCACTGGTATTAATAAATGTATGAGAGCTGATTAGCATATCAGTCATTCCTATTCAAGCCTGCATTGGTTCGGAATGTATCTTCGCGCCCCGGCTTTACCAAAGCCGAACAACAAGTTTGTATTCAGAGAACCGTCTTAAAATAGAGCCTCTAAGAAATGGGTAAGTTTTGTGCCATTTATTATTTTATTTCTATTTCATTAATGGCTTAATTAGTTGAAAAGCAAATAAACTGACTTGTTTTGGTTGCTTTGAGCTCTCGTGAGGATATTCACTCCAAAAGATTCTTGTACACTTGTAAAGTAGTTTTTATTATTTTTTTACTGTTCCTTTCGCCATCACACAACTTTTTCTGCAGCGTTTTTATTTTCGCAGTATTGCCATAGTGCCAGTTTTTGTTTATGTAAAACGTGCGTTGGTGTTACAGCGCTTCTCAATCACACGCGCGAAATCATAAAAAAACATTGAACATTGAACATTTTTGACCGGCTGCGTGTGATAAAAGACTTGTGATTGAATGGGGTGTTTTGTGTAAAAGCCACTACATCCCTGGCGTAGAGTTTATATCATGGGCCCCTGACAGCGCAAATTACATACATTGTTTGGGGTCTTTATCCGTCCGGGATGTAGTCTTCTCCATATGTATACATTGCCTTTACTTTTGAAACCCGTTTGAAAGTCGTTTTTCTTCAATTTCAATCAATTCTAGTATCGGGGGAAAAATCCTAAAGAGTAGATCCTGTCTGATCGTGAAAAACTCAATGTACAGGCTAATCAAGTCCTGGCGTCACTTTCTGTTCGCTTCAACAGGCGGAAAAATCTTTTCTCCACGCGCAATTTTCCAGCTTGTCGCAGCGGATGGAAAGGGAGTCGGGTACTAGACGAGGAACATATTTGCCGTGTTCTCAAATGTGATCTTAAGGACAGTAGCCTGGGTTAACGGGGACCTTGAGATTCGACGAACGACCCGCAAAGAAAGGGAGGTAGCCAAATATTCGGATCATCTATACTAAATATAGTAATCGTAATATCGGATAGTCTTTAAAATTTTATCGGAACCATGCGGATGAATGTCTTAGAGTAGCTAAAAGGAGAGATCACACTGGGTAATAGCATGCATGGTCTGGTTTTCTACCTAGTAAATGTCAAGTTTTGACCGCCAAATGTCCAAAAGTAGTGCCCAGTCTCTTAGGGAAGGAGAAGGTGTGTTGTATGGAATGTTGTTTGGTGGCTTGCGACTTGATGCATTTGATGCTCGAAAAACCATTTCCTTTTGCGACAAAAACAAAACAAATGTCCCCTTTGACACCTATTTCACTTGCTCTTTTAGAATTGCTTAGTTTTTGTCTCAAAATCCAAAATTGTGGAAAATCAAAACCTGGATTGACCCCTTGGATCGGACTTTTCTTAGGTGGAGTGTGGGAATCAGAAAAAATATTATTTCAGTATTTCAACTCAAAAGCTAGCTAAAAAGTCTAACCTTACTTATAAAATTACATCGACGAAGTTGCTTTTAGAAATTGATAAATAATAAGCCTTTTATGAGGAGGAAACGCTAAAGGGTATTCAGTGAGAATTGATAGGTGAATTTTTTCCACTTATTTCTTTTCGACTTTCTTCAAAAAAGACGTTCTAAAACTACTCACTGATACCAAGCTAAAACAAAAAATAAAGCGGCCTTCATGTGAAGTGTATGAACTGTCACGCTTTGGCTAAGTTTGTTGTGTGACATAATTTTGTATGGTATCAAGTGGCATGGATAATAGAGATAAGAGACATAACAGAGAACACGTGTAAGCGCAAGAAACGAATATCAAGCTCTAACGAGTGAATTAAAGGATTTTACTGCTGTATTTGTATCTGGAGTCAGATTGGAACTCGTAACATACAATTACCATAAATACGGCCCGTGAAGGTAAAAGAAAAGTCTTTATTCCAAAGGGATCGCTCTTCTGTACAGTATCCCCACATCAATGCTATTCAAGTGGAAATAGAAAACGTGAGTTGTGACATTTATGTTTGTCCAAAAAAATATGACAAAAATGCATGTGTTCTCTCATTTTTAGAGAACTTCAAGTCATACATACTCTCGTTTGCTTAATAGATAGAAAATTGTGCTTGATATATTAAGGAAATCCAGCAGTATCAAAAGCTTGTTTAATAAAATATGTACAATGTTTAGGTCACCCATCCAAATACTAACCCTCCTCAGACGAGCTTGACTCAGTATCTTGAACGACAACAATTTATCCACGGGACCACGGTTCCAGGTGAATCAGCATAACAATAGCCGTGAAAATAATGCACCAAATAGACTAGACTTTTTAACATTTTTCAACCGATTCCGTGCGTGGCAGAGATGCAAGGGATTAGCTGATATGGTCTGAGGGCCGGCTGTTCTCTCTCCTGATGCTTCGGCTAGAACATTTTCTTGCGTAATTCGTACACCCAAGGGCAGAAGGATTTAATTGCCGTCAGTTCCGAAGTCCATACGCCGCCTCAGCTCTGCGGATGTCTCGGGGGTATGGCAAAGCGGAATCGATTTTTTCTCATTTTTTATCGATGGTACTTTCTTTCTTTCTTTCTTTCTTTCTTTCTTTCTTTCTTTCTTCTTTCTTTCTTTCTTTCTTTCTTTCTTTCTTTCTTTCTTTCTTTCTTTCTTCTTTCTTTCTTTCTTTCTTTCTTTCATTTCTTTCTTTCTTTCTTTCTTCCTTTCTCTCTTTCTTTCTTTGCTTCTTTCTTTGCTTCTTTTTTTCTAGTGTATAATACAGGTGTATAAGTAAAGGTTATATACCGTTACCGAGGTGGTTATGAGATATATCTCATAACCACCAAGGTATAAGGTATATAACCGCCTTATATCATCATTGAGGAAGTTTCTTAAAACAAAGTTTTGAGTTTTAACTCATTCTGTGCTTAAATCATTAGGTTTAAATATGATGCATTGGTTTTGGCGTAGTTAAATATCCCAGTTTTATTGTTCAATGCTGTAATCCTTTACACTTTTCGATGAATTGTGTTGAATAAACCCGCGTCTTTGTTAGCTTTTTTTCAGTAGACGTGCACTCTTGCATTTTGGCAAAATCAGTCCATTAGTATTTCGAATTAAAAGTGTTTGCATGCCGTTTTGGTCGGGTTTCGGCTTACGCAATGTTCTAAGAATTGATGCATTTCATTCGGAGAACACGATGAGTCGCAGTGTTCTCTGAACCTCTGGCAGCATTAAAAAAGGATGGCAGACAGCGAAGAAGAGCTATTCATTACCCCAAACAGCTTTTTAGGAACTCTGCCTGATTTCGACCTGGATATTGAAGAGTTGTTTGGTTTGCAAAGCGCCACATAAGATATACATTCACCAACGGTAGAGAAACAGTGCGATACGACTAAATAAGTGAACACTGGTAACGGCTGCGATGGAGACTATTAAGCACGGGGTTGATAACTAGATAGAACTAACATTCCTTTGTTTAATCAGCCCCGCCACTACCCTGAAAGCTATTCAAAGCCGCCCCCGACTTTAAGACAGTTGGGCGAATAAGAAAGATAAAGACCGGCTGAGAACAAAAGAAACTGAGTCAATGATGATATGATATGACATAGTATTAGTGTGGTATACTTGCAGTCCAGATGTATAATTATGACATAGTATTAGTGTGGTATACATACAGTCCAGGTGAATAATATGACATAGTATTAGTGTGGGATACTGTCTTGCAGTCCAGATGTATAATATGACATAGTATTAGTGTGGTATACTTGCAGTCCATCTGTATAATATGACATAGTATTAGTGTGGTATACTTGCAGTCCAGATGTATAATATGACTTAAAAAACTCATTAATAATTCATGAAGGAAACACAATTGAAATCATGACCGTGAAGGAGGTTTTATATCTGATAAAGATTCGTCTTCATTTGCATAAACTTTAACTTGGATTTTCTCTATCAAACTTGGATCATTTCGTAAAGAATTCAGTACAATATGATAACATTCATCATGAGTTTTTTAAGCCGTTCAATAAACGAGCAGATCGTGTTTTATCGGGTATAAAACCACTCGGCTACGCCTCGTGTTTTATATCCGATAAAACACTCCTGCTCGTTTATTAAACAGTACATAGTATTAGTGTGGTATACTTGCAGTCCAAGTCATGTATAATATGACATAGTATTAGTGTGGTATACTTGCAGTCCAGGTGTATAATATGACATAGTATTAGTGTGGTATACTTGCAGTCCAGATGTATGATATGACATAGTATAGTGTGGTATACTTGCAGTCCAGGTGTATAATATGACATAGTATTAGTGTGGTATATTTGCAGTCCAGGTGTATAATATGACATCGTATTAGTGTGGTATACTTGCAGTCCAAGTCATGTATAATGTGACATAGTATTAGTGTGGTATACTTGCAGTCCAGATGTATATGTGACATAGTATTAGTGTGGTATACTTGCAGTCCAGATGTATAATATGACATAGTATTAGTGTGGTACTTGCAGTCCAGGTGTATATTGAACTAGTAGTAGTGTGGTATACTTGCCAGTCCAGGTGTATAATATGACATAGTAGTAGTTGTGGTATATTGCAGTCCAGGTGTATAATATGACATCGTATTAGTGTGGTATACTTGCAGTCCCAAGTCATGTATAATGTGACATAGGTATTAGTGTGGTATACTTGCAGTCCAGATGTATAATATGACATAGTATTAGTGTGGTATACTTACGTCCAGGTGTATAATATGACATAGTATTAGTGTGGTATACTTGCAGTCCAGGTGTACTAATATGACATAGTATTAGTGTGGTATACTTGCAGTCCAGATGTATAATATGACATAGGATGTCATCCCTGATATTTTTTTCCAGATAGCCCTTGTGCAAGACAACTCGAAAACAATACCAGGGATCATATCCCATTGTTTTTGATAGACTTTTGATATACTTGTATATATGCACAAATGGTCAAAGTTTATGCAAACCGCAAGGTATTGGTGTGTGTGTGTGTGTGTGTGTGTGTGTGTGTGTGTGTGTGTAATTTCGATCATGTATATATGTAATTTGATCATGTATCATGAAATCACTATAAGCCTTTTCTATTTTTTTTATTTTTTTATTTGACATATATACCATAAGACACTATAAAACAACACACAAATCAGAAGCAGCTTTTCTGTTACGCTTTTGGTGTGACAATGTTTTCCCAATTCAGCGTGACGAACCTCCAGGGGATTCATTTTCTTTTGTTTTTACGAAAAATTCATGAGTGTCCCAAAGGATACGAAAGGGATAACGATGATATCCCGACGAGCTTCAAAACATATAATAGCTCTTCATTCCCCCACATTGTCACGTTGAATTGGGAAAACATTGTCACACCACATATAAGGTGATTTCCAGTAAATGGAGAGCAATATGTCCAGTAACAGGGCGGACTACGTGCAACGCAGGTTGTATTTATGCCTAAGGGATATAATTATGAATCGTATTCCTTCCCAGTATACCACACTAATACTATGTCATATTATACACCTGGACTGCAAGTATACAACACTAATACTATGTCATATTATACACCTGGACTGCAAGTATACAACACTAATACTATGTCATATTATACACCTGGACTGCAAGTATACCACACTAATACTATGTCATATTATACAGATGGACTGCAAGTATACCACACTAATACTATGTCATATTATACACCTGGACTGCAAGTATACTACACTAATACTATTGTCATATTATACAGATGGATTGCAAGTATACCACACTAATACTATGTCATATTATACACCTGGACTGCAAGTATACCACACTAATACTATGTCATATTATACACCTGGACTGCAAGTATACCACACTAATACTATGTCATATTATACATCTGGACTGCAAATATACTGACCACACTAATACTATGTCATATTATACATCTGGACTGCAAATATACCACACTAATACTATGTCATATCATATCATCATTGACTCAGTTTCTTTTGTTCTCAGCCGGTCTTTATCTTTCTTATTCGCCCAACTGTCTTAAAGTCGGGGGCGGCTTTGAATAGCTTTCAGGGTAGTGCGGGGCTGATTAAACAAAGGAATGTTAGTTCTATCTAGTTACTTGTCAAAGTTTGTGCAAACCGCAGTATATATGAACAAAACTGTATTTACAACCTCAAATAGGCCCCTTCACAGTTCCATGTTGCACCATCTTGAAAGAAAGCCGTGCCTTTTCATCGAAGCGAGACGGTGAGTATGCAATGATAGAGACCTTTTTTAACACCTTGGACAATTATTCACAGGTTTCCCCATTAATTTACGTTCAGTTCTCAAAGCTTGGATCGGCCTCCTGTGGTAACAAGGCACTGAACTATTGGAGAATATAGTACGTAACTTCATTCAGTCGACAAGAAAGTAAGAAGAGAACCGCTCACAACCAATCCAAACAGGGCAAAATTAAAAAGAAAAAAATATACTTCTAGAACTGTAAGAATTAACACTTAGTTTTTATCAAAGTCATATTTATATATGAATATGTATCTGGTAAAAGACAAAAAAATAGATATACCGTTATAAAGCTAATTTTCCATTAGAGCGTGCAAACAATTAATCCGTGAAACACTAATTACTAAATAGTACAAGATTGCGCTAATTAAATAATAGAAAACTGAATAGAATTTGCATAAAATTGCACTATTTAGTATCACTACAGTTTCTCGGTTATATTGTTTGCACTTTAATATTATTATTATTATTATTGTTATTATTATTATTAATAAATTCAAAAGAGGAGCAAAATCCTTTCAACAGCTTAAAGGTTTAACTACTCTCCACCAATCAAATCTGTACAAGTATTTTAGAATTTCGTTGCCTTCTCTTGGAACTGAGATATTGAAGAAACCAAACTTGGTTACAGGCAGGGGTGACTTCACCAAACGTGATGGAAACGTATGATGTAATTCGTAGTTCACAAACAGCAACCAGGAAGCCCAACCGGGTCTTTTCATAATCCCATCATAGTCATAAAAGGTAAAAACATCCACTCCTAGCTGCCATCCAGGTCTGCTTACTGCTATTAGTCCGTTACGGGTAACGTGATCTGTGACTTTCAATCCAGCAGTTATAAACGCGCCAAAAAAATCTGTCTTTTTTATCTTTAGAAACTGTATTCCTCGAATCCCAATATCGACGTCGTAATCCCAGGCAAGTGGTCCCTGAGCTCGAATTGCGCCAAATACAGACCCGTACATAAGCCAGTGATCGATGTGCAGCGAATCTAAAATTGCGTGTACCTTGTACGTTAAGTTAAGAAGCTGTTCCATTTCTTCTACTGAATGGATGCATTTTAAATTTCGGTCACGCACGTAGTCTGCGTGTCGTTGTGCTGTGTGAAACACGTACGTACTGAAAATAAACAACAGAGTCAAAAAAAATACGCAACAAATGATTTTCTTGATTGACCTTAGGGTAACCATAATTTCTGTTTTTTCGTAACGCGTTAACTTGCTTGATACGTTTTGTCGTGAATTCTCGGTAGGCACATGGCTTGTTTTTCACCGAGTATGAATATATGAGTGGATATTGCAACCTCTTCAGTTTTTATCCTTTCTGGCACTCAATATGTTCTAAAAATAGTGAATGACACCTTGTGATAAACATTCAAAAACACAGGAGGCCCATCGAGCCATGAAGTTTTGTTGCTATTTCTTGACCCAGAGAAATGTACATCAACATTTTCAATATTGAAACTTCCTATATAATGCTAAACATTATAAGGATCAGTTTTAGCATCTTGACTACTCAAAAGATCTGCTAGTTAGGAATTAGCGGGCAGGTCAATGAATGAATGTACCATATGTACGTGCAGAGGAGGGTGATCAAGCCACGTGGAGCATTGTGGGTTAAATGTTTCATTACGCTTCCTTGCGTTTGACCGTCGTTGTGTGAACACCTCCGGGCGAGAAAGTATTATGAATGTCATACATGTCTCACCTGTTTGGTGTGGATTTTCTATATCTACACTGTGTAGACTTTCAATTTCTACATACTTGTCGGTGAAGACTCTGTCATTTATGTCGATAAAACTAGTTGGGGGCCACGTTTATCTTCGCTGACAACCCTCTCAAACGACTGTTTTGGTTCCTGACTGCCAAAAAATTCGAGAACTAAATGAGAAAAGGTGGCCTTTGACCATAAGGGCTGTTACTTGCTTCAAAATAGTGCCAAGTGGTGGATGTTTAATTTGATACCTTTATTCAAACACGATTGATTGAGCTAGAACATCGAGCATCCAAACAACCGATCGGCTTATTGCCGTCGCATACCCGGCGACTAAAGATGGCAAACCTTGAAGCGATTTTTCTCTTCAAAAATATCTCCTAAAACCATTCATTTCATTACATACATTCATTTTTAATCATTTCTTGTCAAGCTTAGGTTCTTATCATTGAAACTTTTTGAGTTCCATTGTTTCAGCGTCAATTCAGCGTGACGAACCTCCAGGGGATTCATTTTCTTTTGTTTTTACTCTTCGAAACATTCATGAGTATCCCAAAAAGAACACGAAAGGAATAACGATGATGTCCCTACAAGCTTCAAAACAATAGCTCTTCATTCCCCCAGAGGTTTGTCACGTTGAATTGGGAAAACATTGCGACACCACGAATAAGGCTATTGATAAATTTCCCATCCTCTGTTTTTGTATACTAGGTTTCCTGTGTTGCGAACTAAAGCAATCTAATGAAATCTCAGTAGAATTTGAAAAATGCCCCTGAGAATATCTCTTAACTTAAAATCTTAAAAATAAATGTTCGAAAATAAATGATAGATAGTTGTTGAAGCTTTTTGAGTGGTTTTTGTGGCGATTTTGGGTGTTTAAGGGGTCTTTTGAGAGCTCCCGTTTTGAATGCTATTTGCCGTTAAGAAAAATGACGAGAAGGTAGGCAACTCAGCCGATCCCGACACCCAGTGGCCTTTAAATTTTTGGGAAAATCATGACTTTTTCTTATCACTCGCTGCTCTGCTTTTGATATATGATAGAAGAGGTATCCGAGAACCTCTGACTGGAATTTGAAGAAAATCGAAAAAAAATTTCTTATGGAAAAGGTCCTCTAAACACCGAAATACCCCAACCTTTCGATGATCTCTTATTTGAGAGCGACCATGGCAAGCAAACGACGACAAGCCCCACCCCCAACTAAACATTTAGTTCTCGGATTTTACGTAGATTGCTTTACTTCGCAAATTATTATTATTTTTTGAATATTGAAGATTCGTTTTTATTAATGACTGTTCGAATCTAATAATGAAATCAAGAATCCAAAAATAAAGTCATTAATGGCCTCTACGTGTTCATGCTTGAGATAGTTTGAATCTGTAACAGCTCACCAATCGGCCTAACCTTTTACCCCCGTCTCTAGACCATGATCCTTTTTACACTGCTTTTGTTCTTTAAAATTATGAGTATTGTTCTTGTATTCTCTAAGGAATCAAAAATTTTAATATGAAAGAATTTAAAAAACTGTTATGGTCTAGAGACGGGGGTAAAACGTCATCTCGCTTCAGGCTTATTTTAAAACGTCATAGTTGTTTTGCCTCTTCGGAAAACACAGGTATCCTAAACATTTGGTTTTAAGTAGCTATTCACCAGTCTCTCCGTCCGAATTAAAAGTCAAGATGGCGGCCAAAGGCAACAAAATGGACAGGAAAAGACCACGAGATGATAACGAGGACGATTTCTTGATTATACGAGCTAAAGGACAGTATTTGAAAGTCCCCAAGGATCAAGAACATGAAAGAGTTTCTATTTCAAGTGGAGCAGGTAACTATATCAAGTTTCGTATCAGAATTGTGGTGGAAACGTGTTTGCCGGCATGTTTAACTAGATATGTGCTTACTATTTTCTCTCTAAGACCATAATATGGATATAAGATATAAATGAATGTTTACTTCTCACGGTAATAACATTTGTTTCGTTATTGTAAGACATGTATTTTAACCATATTTAGTACAGTATTTCATACGAGATATTTTCTGTTTGAATAAAACAAAAAACAAAAAACAAATAAATTTGAGTTTTTGCGGTTTTAACCTTTTTTGCAGATAATTTAGTAAAGTCAAAGAAAAGAAAGAAAGTCATTTCGAGGAAAGAGAAAAGAAAAATTAGCAGGGACGAAAAGAAGACGAAGAAAAAGAACTTCTTTCTAAAGAATGTAAAGTCAGAAAGCACTACGAAACATGAACCACAGGTAACCCAATGGATTAGCCTTTCTCCTATACGATGTGTCTATTCTGTTCTTTAAACGCATTCTTTACCCCAGAGCTCTGTCATTCTTACTGCATGTACTCAGAAAAAACAGAAATTCTGGGAAACTCTAGAAATTTAAGTGTTTTTGTGATCGAATATATAACATTTTGTGTGATTGTATTTATAGCAAAACAAACTGTACATAAAAGCAATCAACTAATAATTGAAGGTACTTATGGAAAAGTGAACAATGAAAAGCTATAAAATAACAACTAGGTGATTTAGTCTCTATACCGAAAAGTTACAAATTTAACTTAAGAGCCAAGAAGAAAAACAACTCAGCCTTGAGCAAAAGAAACAGGTTTTTTAATAATAAAATAACCATTGATTTTGGGATCCTGTGCTCCAACAATTTAAATTTGAGCATGCACATTGAATATCATGACCTGCTTGTACAGAGCCTGAATAGTGCTATCCCACGAATGAATCCTTATCCAGTGGATAAGTAAATGCTGTTGTCCAATAATTAAATAATCCATGGATAAGATTTATCCATCAGATAGAGCTATCCAGGCTTTGTACAACTGGGCCCAGGATATCTGGCTATATCATGCTAGAGTTTCACAGAGTCTTTGGCATTTCATTGCGCATGAAAAGTAACATTGACTGGGCTTTGAGCGCATGGGTTTATAAGAGTACTGCTATTCCTTTAAGCATCAAATGTGAATGTTTATGATAGGTCATCGGCTTGTCTGATTATAGGATAAAAAACAAGTTATATCTGATGAAACACGTGAATTAATGGACACAGAAGAACCTTCAAAGAGAAAGAAAAGAAAGAGGAAACGAAAGGTAGAAATAAAATAGACATCTTTAGCTTTGGCATACTGTTTTCTGATTTCAGACCATGTGTCATCCTCTTGAGAATAACATTCATTGTTTGAGCGATATCCATATTGATGTGTCTTCAAAAAAATGGGAATCATTGTTTTTTGCTGGGGGCGTCATGGATGTGAGCGTCATGGCGAGGGGGCGACATGGTCAGATACCTTTTGTACATAGTTAGTGCTATATGGGGCTCAAATCTATTCATTGCTCTTTTAGATTCTTGATCTTTTCTTTCTTAAAGAAATCTATGCCAACTGAAAGAGACCTGGAAATCCAGAGGTTGAAGGAGGAAAATGAGAATGAAGATAAGCAGATTAAGAGGCTAGAAAAATTACTCAACATGAAAAACAAAAAGAATTTGCCTTCTCAGTTTAAAGCTGATGGTTTGGACTGTATCCTTGCTTATTTACTTTCCCTGAACCATTGTAGTACATTACCTGCTGGACATACAGAATAGACATATAGACACTGATAGTATTTTGGTTATTTTTTAAAATATAATATACTTAATATGGGAAACACAGGTAGTGTGTGTCTCTAATAATAATCATAATAGTCATAATAATAATAATCCTAATAATAATAATTTATTTAAATTGTCAATTAGGTGGGAAGTGGTCCGGTCATGTTAAAAATATTCGAATGATGGGCTAGCTGCCTCTCATCAATGAGAACCAGGTTCGATTGAGGGGGCTCTGTATCATGTGAGAAGAGTTGCTTGTGAGTTTTCTCTTGTGCTTTCTCTGGGTTCTCTGTTTTTTCCCCTCCCTCCACAAAAATTGACTTAAAAATAATTCTAATTCAATCTATCAGTAGTCTTATAGTGAAGAAAAAGAAAACGTGTGCATGTGCTGTGTGCTGTCATAAAGCATGCTTAGTTGGCAGAATATGAGAGATGAAGTGTTAGGAGAAGCGTGATGCGTAGCAGAGTGCTTTTGATACTTCTCATGTTATCAATAAAGTTTTTGGCTTCACTTTCTACCTCCGATTCCCCACTGGCTCATGATGAAGCAGAATCATCGGTATCAGACATTGCAAGCGTTGGAACCGGATCAAACCAAACAGTGCCAAACCCCAAGTGCTTCATAACTCCACACATCACAGCATTTCTTTTATAGAATACAAATTACAAAAACCTTTATTTTGGATTTGAATGATGCAACTGAAAGTGCATGTGTGTGCTGTGTACTCTCATAAAGCACATGCTCCCAACCAATCAAAATGCAAGATTTATAACAGTTATTCTATAATGAGTGGTAAAACCTGCTTGGCTTTCTGTCCACCCTTGAGTAGCAAATCTAATTTTCATTTTTTTAAATCTTAATAGAGTTTAAAAATGGATTTCATGTAACTTTGTCCTTGACTGATGTATTAAGATCTGTTTGAGGTTTGTGATCATCAGAGATATAATCTTGAAGATGGAAGTGACAGTGAGAATGATCCTGGGCTTGACAAATACCTGAAAGCATTATCTAGAAATAAAAAGGTGTGTTCACTGAACTATTCTCCCCCAAGAATTTTTTTTAGAACCACTAACAGCAGTGAGAGGAAAACGTGCAATGCTTCCAGAACTTCCAGAATATTTTGGCCCAAAAGATAAAAAAAAATAATAAAACTAAAAAAATTCCCTGACCGAGTCAAAGATAAATGCTTCTGTGATTGAATTGTGGTTATGTTCTCTAGGATCCATCTTGTTCAACTAATATTCTTCTTATTTCTATATATATTTGACTTTTCTAGTTCATTTTTTGACGTGCTAATGACATTTTGCAATGTTGAAACGTCGTACCATTTTTAACATGTTTTTATCGTTCAATTTTATTATAAAATTCTTCTTGGTTACAGGATAAAAGCAAAATGTTTAATACGAAAAAATATGGAAAAGGAAAAGAAAGTAATGCTCCTGATGAAGAAAGTGACTTGGATTTAGCTGATGATGATGATAGTGATGATGGTAGTGATGATGAAGAGGAGGAGGAGCAGGAGGAATCAATGATTGGAGATGATACAGATGAATCCTTTGTAAACAACAGTGCTTGCCAAAAAGCTGAAAATGATAGTGATAGGAATTCAGATAGAGATGATGATGATGATGTCCAATCCAATAATGATGACAGCATTGATGATGACAACAACATGAGCTGGGAAAGCAGTGATGATAATGAAAAAGATGATGTCGAAGATGACATTGATGTTGATTATGATAGCAATGAAAGTGATGAAGACATCAACGAAAAAGATATTTCAAATGACACTAATTCGAATGCAAAATTAAATAGTGAAGCAAAACATGATTTAATTATTCCATCTGGTAAAAAAGGAGTCCAAGAAAATCCAACCAAATATATTCCTCCACACCTGCGAGGCACAGACAGTTCTAAATCCAATAAAGAACATTTGAATAAGGTGAAAAGGCAGCTCAAGGGACTATTGAACAGGTAGGATTTTATTCTTTATTGATAATTCCTAAATGTAAATAAATGATTAATAATTTTTAAATGGTTCTAATAGTGCACTAGTGTGTATATATAAGGGTAAATTCAGGAAAGAGTAAAGGAAGGAAGGAAGGACAGATGGATGGATGGATGGACAGAACAGATGGACAGAACAGATGGACAGAACAGATGGACAGAACAGATAGATTGAACGAATTGACAGAACAGATGGACAGAAGGGACAGACAGAATGGACAGACAGAAGGGAAAGACAGAAGGGACGGGCAGAATGGACAGACAGAAGGGAATGACAGAAGGGACAGACAGAAGGGACAGACAGAAGGGACAGACAGAAGGGACGGACAGAATGGACAGACAGAACGAATAGACAGAATGGACGGACAGAACAGACTGACAGAACAACAGACAGAATGAATAGACACAACGAACAGAAAATAATTTGGATGATTTCTTTGATGATCATTATAATCACTATTTATAATTATTTCATTTTCTCTAGGCTCAGTGAAGGAAATCTTCAAGTTGTCTGCAGTGAAATAGAGGGACTTTATAATCGTAATAGTAGGAATGGTAAGATGTAGATGAAGATAAGACAAAAATGTGTACAAAGCTCTACAGTCATGTAGACACCAGATGGAATTGGAATTTAGTTGATTTCTGCAGATGGAGAAAAACCAGGATATCTAGATAAAGATCCTTAACTATAAATTAGAACCAACCAACCAGCACTAACAAGAACCACAGAGCTAGGGGGGGCTAAGATGCTATAGCCCCCCTCCCTCCCCCCAATAATTTTGCTGTCATTCTTGACTTTATATTTGCTTATTTCCTATTTGGTATAAAATTCAGTATTTGGAAGACATTTTTAAAATTTTACACCCCCCCCCCCCCTCCTCCCCTCCTCCAATCAAAAACTCTCTTATTGGTCCCTGCATTAATATCTTCTCATTTCAGACCTTGTGTCATACTCTAGAGCATCATTTCTTTCTTTAACTGTTGCTCATGAGAAGGCACATGACTATGCACACAACTTAATGCAAATAATTTTATTCTCAAGGGAATGACACATGGTCTAAAATGGGAAAACATTTATTGGCCAAAGCTAAGTGGTCCTTTGGTTACTTAAGACCCAAATATTCTTTGCTTCTTTCCAGACATGAATGATCTGCTGACTAGTCTTATCCTGGATTCTTGTGTCTCATCATCATTGATGTCTCCAAAGCTTTTAATGGAACACTGTTTGCTTCTAGCCGTTCTTAACAGCAACATTGGAATGGAAGTAGGTAAGGAAGATTTTGTTTTCCATTGTCTCAAGCACAAGACACGTGACTGTATAGTTAACTAAACAGTTACTGTATATGAATCCTTTTTCTAGGGGCCCACTTTCTTCAGACATTATCAGTTCAATTTGATCGCCTTCGAAAAGCTGGAAAAAGTGAGAACAGTGGCAAGGAGATCTTCAATGTTGTTTCGCTATTTTCACACCTTTATAATTTTAAGGTAAGCAACCCCACCCCACACCCTTTGTCTCCCCCTGTGTGGGCCTCAGAGAGATAGAGAGCTGGGGTAGTACAATAAAATGTAGAAAGAAAACAATAAAGCTAAGCAGCTCTAACAAGCTCTCTGAGCTAAGTGCTTTGAAATACTAACTATAATGTGAGGTGCTTCATTACGATAAACATCTGGTTTGTAAACTGTTTTTCTTGGCATCAATGTAAACTAATGTTTTGGTATTAATCGAGTTCACCAATAAAGTCTTTCTTATTATCACTTAGGTTATTCACTGTGGTCTTATTTACGACATCATTCGTCTTCTGTCTGATGGATTCCAAGAACAAGATATTGATTTGCTGCTGTTAATATTAAAAAGTAAGTCAACTTTTTCCCTAGGTTCATATGGATAAACATATACATGATTGGCTTCATAGCTCAGTTGGCAGAGCATCGCACCGGCATCGCGGAGGTCATGGGTTCGATTCCCGTTGAAGCTTGAAATCACTTTTTCAAGTCTTTCTTTACAGCGTTCGCTTAGATCGCTCATTCACTGTGATGATCAACACATCTATCATTATTCCACCACAGTTCTGCCCATTCAATATTCACACATATACATGTATCGTCATGTCATCAAGTGAAATTGTAAAACAGGCCATTTCAACACAGGGCACCTCTCGATATCAAGTTTACCTGACTGACTTACACAAAATGGAACTTGCATGTTTTAGCAAATAACAAAACACCAATAACCTAAAAATTTAAAAGCATTAAGTCCTGTGAAGAATTTTTTTTGACACCTTGAAGTTCGAAATGTGTATTTTTTTTCCTTGAAATATGTGAGGGTTCCCATGGTGATTCAGCGGTTTTACTGACTTGCTTGATTATTGGCTCAAATCAATGTTTCAACTTAGCTGGTATTGTGTTTCTTAGGCACAGGAGCTGAGATTCGTCGAGATGATCCTGGATCTTTGAAGGTAATCATACAAATTCTAGTTTATTAAGGAGGTTAACTAGATTGGGATAACCTCTTTTACCTCCTTTCACTTTTTTGGTGATGAATTGTGAATGAACCATTATGTTATTTGATGAATTCTATGGAGGACTTAGTTAATCGATATTCGGTGCCACGACTGAAACGTTTGGGTAAAATCTAAGTTAAAATCAGTGACAGTCCTTCATTCTTAGATATAATGAGCCTGATTACCAAATATTCAACTTTTCTTTCGTTCGTGACTGCGCCGGCATTATACAGTTTGGGCTGCCTGTGGTTAGATTGGCAGGGAAAAAAAGTCCCTTTGCTCTCGGGAATTGCAATTCTTTTTTTTAATGAAAAACGATTGTATTGTTCCTCTCTTCTAACATAGTTCCCGCCACGTGATGATGCAAAAACCCCTCTGTACTCTTGAATATGTTGTGACGACAGTTTGGTTTTCATTTTTAGGACATCATTCTACAAATCCAAGCCAAGGCAGCATCTGCTTCTGACCAGTCAAATGAGTAAGTTAAATCAACAATTGTGTATGCTGTACATTATCGACCTCCACTCCTCCTGTCTTCAGTCATGGTGCAAGATGGCTGCTGAGCAAAACCCTTTAGTTGAGCATTCGGCGTTTAGACTAGTGGCGTAACAGTAGTGTTCTTGTCATACTCTACCTCTAGGGTTCCGAGTTCGATGTGAGGCAGCATGGTCGAGTGGTCTCAGCGTCGGTCTCGCAGTCCGGTGGTGCCGGGTTCGAGTCCCGCTGTGACCACTAGCTGAGACTGTATTTGTCCTGATCACTGATTAGTTCAGATTCAGTTTCTCAACCATGCTTGTTAAAAGCCAACTGGTTTGCCTCCCTCAGTTGGGATCCTTAAAATACTTTATGTTTCTTTGATTATTTCTTCATTTCAGTTTATTAATTTGTGGACTACACTGTAAATTAGCGGTCAGCAAAGTGTACTTTTCCACGTTAACTAAGGTTATTCCTGGACTTGACATCACATTTGTTTTATTTTTTTTTACGTCCCTCCCTTGATTCGATCCCCAAGGTTTTGCTATGGCAAATGTTTTATTCTAACGCATTTCACCAAGGAACTGGTTGTATATTCGATCCGTTTTGTTTAGTTGTGTTTTTTGTTCTTGGCCATTTCTGCTGTTTATTTTAACATAGCTGCTTATATTTAAACGGGTACGTGACCTGTCAGTGCAAGTCGTGTATTATTTTAAAACAGTTGGACGTTCTTGCTATTTTCTATTCTCTTATCTTTGAAGCAAACTTCATTCCTCACTTCTCCTCCTCTCTCATTTCGATACAGATTAATACTGGGTTATTCCTATGTCTTGCTTTCAGCTCTCGAGTTCGTTTCATGTTGGAGATCATCTCAAGTCTGCGCAACAATAATCTACAAAAGATACCAGGCTATGACCCATCACAAGTTGAACACCTCAGGAAACTACTACGATCAGTTATTAGGGATTATAGTAAGTATCCAAAAATGACCCATCATGTCAATCAGTCAGTCAATCAAACAATCAATCAATAAGTCATTCAACAATCAATCAATCAGTCAATAGTTCAACAGTCAATCAATCAGTCAATCAATCAATCAGTCAATCAATCAATCAATCAGTCATTCAACAATAAATCGATCCGTCAGCCAGTCAATCAGTAAATAGTTCTACAGTCAGTCAATCAATCAGTCAGTCAATCTCTCAACAATAGATCAACAATCATTCAACAATCAATTAACCAACCAATCAATCAATTAATCAATCAACCAATCAACTAATCAACCAATCAACCAATCAATCGATCAATCAATCGACCAATCAGTGAATCAACAATCAATCAATCCATCAATCAACATTTAATCAATCAATCATCTATCAATCAATCAACAATCAATCAACCAATCAATCAATTAACAATCAATCAACAATTAATCCATCGATCAATCAATCAATCAACATTCAATCAATCAACATTCAATCAATCAATCAACATTCAATCAATCAACATTCAATCAATCAACAATCAATCCATCGATCAATCAATCAATCAACATTCAACAATCAACATTTAATTAATCAATCATCAATCAATCAATCATTTATTAGGGATTATAATAAGTACCATATTTTTGCTAGATCGATCGTCAGGCTCTCAGCTGCAAATATCTTTGCAGGATCTCCTTGAAGCAGATACCAAAGGTAATAGTTTATTTGCATAAAAATATAAAATGTTAGTCTTTAAAAAGTTCTATGGAGAGAAAACCGTTAATGATTGTGCAAATTATTATTCAGTTACATCGTAAACCTTTCTTGGATGCATAAGAAAGAATTTGTCAAAATGAACTTAAAGTCGTGCCTTTGTACGCAAATTAGAACCGTAAGATGCAGACCATAATATTAATGAGTTTCAGGAGTCCCTTCATTTGTGTTGACAAGGGCTTTCTAATTATAGCATTCCGAGGTTAAGGAAAAAACCGGGTCCAGTTGGCAGTGCCATGCATTGTGGGACTGTTATAGGAGACGAAATTGCCGCCATCTTTGAAATACGGCCCCTGAAACAGTCCCACAATGCACTGCAATGCCAACTCGATCCAGTTTGTTTCTCCTGAACCCATTGCTCAACCATGCATCTCAGTCTCTAATGCAAAGACTTGATTCTTTTGTCTACCAGGTCGGTGGTGGATCGTGGGCTCAGCTTGGAGTGGACGTCAAGAGTCTAAGGATACCTCTGTTACGTCATCTGCCCAAACATGGAACTTGCAGCTACTGGAATTAGCCCGTAAACAACGCATGAACACTGATGTCAAGAAAAACATTTTCTGCGTCATGATGACTAGTGAGGTTAGATATGAATCTTACTTTGTCAATCCTGCTACGATTAAAACGTGTCCTTACCTTGAATAATCGAGAGTATTTTTGCCCACAATAAAGAGAAAAAGCATGAACTTATAGTTTTTAACACTGTTTCGCCGTCACTCGATAAAAAATTACAAAGAATGTAAGACTTGGTAACCGCGTCTTCTAGTCTTTTGTCTACTCGTCAAAATGGCGGCCAAAACCATCATAAAATCTATTGCATGGTGGTTAAGGTGGTGGTGGTATAGGTGGTGGTGGTATAGGTGGTGGTGGTATAGGTGGTGGTGGTTAAGGTGGTGGTGGTAAAGGTGGTGGTGGTATAGGTGGTGGTGGTATAGGTGGTGGTGGTAAAGGTGGTGGTGGTAAAGGTGGTGGTGGTATAGGTGGTGGTGGTTAAGGTGGTGGTGGTAAAGGTGGTGGTGGTATAGGTGGTGGTGGTATAGGTGGTGGTGGTATAGGTGGTGGTGGTATAGGTGGGGGTGGTATGGGTGGGGGTGGTATGGGTGGTGGTGGTATAGGTGGTGGTGGTATAGGTGGTGGTGGTATAGGTGGTGGTGGTATGGGTGGGGGTGGTATGGGTAGGGGTGGTATGGGTGGTAGTGGTATGGGTTGGGTTTGCATAGGTGGTGGTGGTATAGGTGGTGGTGGTATAGGTGGTGGTGGTATAGGCGGTGGTGGTATAGGTGGGGGTGGTATGGGTGGTAGTGGTATGGGCGGTAGTGGTATGGGTGGTGTTGGCATAGGTGGTAGTGGTATAGGTGGTGGTGGTATAGGAAGTGGTTGTATAGGTGATGGGTGGTACGTGACTTATTAGTGCAAATGGTCTATTCATCCCTTTTCAATAACCTTGAATGTTAATTTCTATGTTTTTATTCAGGATTATATAGATGCCTTTGAAAAGTTATTACGGTTAAAGCTAAAGGATGTTCAAGCTCGTGAGATTGTACATGTTCTGGTGGATTGCTGTATGAGGGTAATATTGCAGAGCTTCTTTATTTACAATCTTTCTCTCATACATAGTGGTTGTTAGTATTTGGTTCAACGTAGTATTTTAGCGCCTTTTGTCTTTGAAAAAGAAATTATAATTTTAACGTACCCTGAAACAAACTCTGAGTTGATCTTAGGATTGGCGCCTAACATTTTGATTTTGGGTATTGCGGAGAGAGAAACAACAGAACTTGAACCGGGTTATTTGGGTTTTCCTCCCTCCGTATAAATCAGCTATTTTAAAATCTAAATGCTAAGTGCAAAATTGCCTTTCATTTATTTTCAGGAGAAGTCTTACAACCCTTTTTATGCCTATCTTGGACAGAAATTCTGTGAATATAACCATTCTTATCAGGTAACAGTTAAGAAACCTCAGGAACCTTCAAAATGCCAATGGTGATAGGCACTAAAAAATTGAAATGGGATTTAGCAGGGAAATTATTTTCAGAGTAGCTTTATTCATCAACTGAAATTCCAATTGGAATTTTGGAATGGACTTTTGCGGAGGAAGGCAAACCGAAGAACGCGGAGAACCCGAGAGACATAAGAGACATTGGCGAGAGGCGAGCGCTCTCACCTCTACGCCACCCGTCCTTCCCTTAGCTACCATTCCTTCATTATGGTTGCTTCTCACAATTCTGTTCTGTTTATTTTTAATGTTGTAGTGTTTTCTTCTGTTTTCTTGTTATTGCTGTTGATGATGTTCGTAAGTATATATATATATATATATATTTTTTTTTAGGTTACGTTTCAGTTTACATTCTGGGATAAATTAAAAGTGATAGACAGCTTGACAGAGAGCAGTGTTCAAAACATGTCTTTCCTTCTAAGTCATCTCATCGCAAGCAGAGCACTTTCTCTTTCTATCCTTAAGGTCAGTATGTAAAAATTACCCAACTATATAGGATAGAACGGTTTTCGTAGGAGTGGGAGACATGCGGCAATGTCTTATAGCACGGACACGGTGTGCAATAACATTGAATTGCCTTTGTACGGTACGACATGCCATTTCGCACTCATACGAAAGCACTCTATTTACATGATTGGCTACTAGTTCTGTTGCTATGGTTGTTAAATTTATATTCATAGTCGTCTTTCTAGAACTTTACCCAAAATACCTTGTATGTCATCTATTTTACAGACCGTGAATTTCATGGAGCTGGAGAAACCGTCTGTTCGTTTCTTCAAGCATTTCTTTACCTATTTGCTGACTGAATACCCTGCAGATACGATCAGGTAAACTATGCGACTAAGCTCCTTGTGTGAAAAAATTGATGACCCAAAAATATTAATCATTGGACGAAAGAGCCAAGGACAGACGCTAAAAAGAGGGGAACTGTCTAAAAATGGGACAATACCGCTTCCAAAATAGACCAAAACCACAAACCTTTTGTAAGTAGTTTTACTATATGCGCCCTACTCATGCCTGTTCAACACGTTCTTGAACTGAACCTTAAACCACTTTTTCTCTCTTGTTTTCAGGAAGTCGTTCGAGAGAATTGCCTCCTTGAAAGACTTGGCACACGCTCGCCAAGGTATGGCTATCTTTATTCGTCATTTTATCGCTAAGAAAAGGAAACACGGTGGTGGAGGGTCAAGTGTCATCGCCGAGAGAATTCAAAGTGTCATCGATATCCTGCATTCTTCAAGTGGCTCTGTACTATAGCAAGTACACTTTCTGTATTTGATCAACATTCTAACATTTCTGTATTTTGTTCATATCTCGTTTGGTCCCGTTTGTTTACAATTCGTAAACAATACTGGCTCCCATTATGCCACTTGACCCATGTCACGTGACATGTGACCTGTGCCATGTGACCGAGTGTGCCATGTGACCCAGTGTGCCATGTGATCCAGTGAGCTGTGTGACCCAGTATGCCATGTGACCAAGTGTCATTAGACCCAGTGTGTCATGTGACCAAGTCTGTCATGTGACTCAGTGTGTCATGTGACCTATCTCATATGAACTTTATCATTTGATATCAATTCTTCAAATTATGGTGTATTTTGGCTATTCGCAAGCAAATCATGGGTCACATTTTACAAACTCAACCGGACACGCGACCTTTACCTAGGCTGAGGACATCGTATAAAAAGATTGAGTCACACTGACACTCATTGCTTCACATGAGGAAACAGACGTTATTGACACGCAACTTTTGGATCGCATTTTACGGAGCCATACTATCGCGTTTTTTATATCTTATGTGACAGTCTAACTTCAGTTGAGTACCTTAACATCACATGACAAAAGAGACCTATTGTCATGCAACTATTGGATTAAAATGTACAAAGACAACCTATCATGCGACCTTTGCATTTTACGAGAAAGTCTAACCTATGAGGAGATTGCATAAGGAAATCTAGTCATGTGACTATCACTGACGTCACGTAACTATAGAGACGCCGGTTAGTGTACCACGTGACATTTTGTTGACGCTTGAAATAATTGACTTGGGAAGATTATAAGAAGCTATACTTCGAGCCTTCCCATCCAAACTCAGTAAAAACGCGAATAAAAAATCTGGAGAAAAAAAGTTAACGAAAAAATAAAGAAACGCACTAATATTTAAAAAATGTAATATTCATAAATGCCTCAAACATAAGGAATTTTTTTAAATATGTTTTTGAGATCCAGAATTTCCATGAAATGTCTCATTATATAGATGACTTCGGTTCATTTTGGTTGTCCCTACTAGTGGACTATTGCTAGCAAACCTAGAAAAGCCATAGTTTAGGTCTACTTTCTCTATTGGAAGCTGTTGGCAAGAAGAGGATCGTTTTGTCATCGCGTATAGAATAAAGTAAATAAAAAAACTAAAAATACTATAATAATGGTAATTGAACTAAGTGGTGAGTGTAATGTGGTCCGAAATCAAACTAGTGATAACAAAATTGCGGGACCGTGTAGCGGGAGTGCAATTTGTTAATCACAAGTTGTGTTGTTTTCAGACCGAAACTTGTCGTTTTGAATTTATATCCATTTTGAAACCATATACAATAGTAAATTTTGGTTTGAATGTTGGATTTAGTAAAAACAAAAACTGCCCTTAACTCAGAAAACCCCCTTCAATGTTTTTCTCATGTTTTTCGGAGGCTTTCTTTTTTCTATCATCTGATTGGTCAAATGCAATTCATTGTCTCTTGAGAACAGTGCCACTTAATGCCCAAAATGGTTTGATTGTTAATTTAATGGCACTGCTGGGAGCCAATCAAATTTCAGGATTTGCTGGTTCTCTCAAATTGGATATAATCAATTCATATCAATTTGTTGTCCAGCTAATTAGGTAGCGCATGAATCAAAAGGAAACGGTATCTTTGGCTTAAAGCTCTCGACCAATCAGATATAAGAAAAAAGAGACAACGCCCTTGTAAATTGGGTTTGTAAGACGAAGTCATAGCTCTTATTACAGAATATAAATTTGCCCGAAACTTTAAGGGCTCATTTCAGTTTGTAAAAAAATTGTATTACGAAGGTGCTGACTTAGTTCCAACTGACGTTGCTTTCACCAAAATGTATCGAACATATGGAAGGCTTAATCCATATTGTATCATTCCTCCAATCGGATCGTCAATCTGTTTTTTTGAAAATTTTAACCAAGCTGTACTGGAACCGTTACTTACGATCCGCGAAATGGAAAATTCTTTACGAGACGCCACGATGCAACTGACGACTCGAGAGTCCAGTAGTCCAAAAACATTTCATGTTCAGAGTAAGGCCCGTACTTTTTATCCGGCAGGCAAAATAAACGTAAACGAGTCATCAAGAACTGAAGATATCAGAATGGCTTATTCAGATGAAGAGATTGACATTGAGCTCCAATATCTTGGAATGCAAGATAGGAAATATTGCTCATCAGAGGACGACGAGGACGGAGACGATGACAAAGAATACGTAATTGGCAGAACGGCCGTAGAAGGAGACGAGCAAGACAGCAATACTGAAGAACAGGAACAACCTGACCCTGATTTTTTTGAAGGTGTGATAAATAAACTACAATTGTGGTGCAGTAATTCCGACCAAGAGACAGACAATGATGACTTCCAAGATTTCTCCATTATCGATGGCTCAGATCCCAGCTTGATTAGCATCTCAAGTCTACCGGCGCACATACCAAGGAATAGCGATCAGAATTGAACAGAAAGCATCAAGTAACAAACGACTAACTAACTCTTAAATATTTTTTCTTAAACCATAGCATTTTAACACGTCAGTTTGGTTTTAGCACTTTAAAAAAATTGATTATCCAAATCTGGAATTTTACACTACTATTATATATACGTTATTCTTCGGTCCGGTTTCTTTCTGATTTTCTTTGTTCTTCTTGTACATGTTTTCCCTAGTCTTTCCTTTCTTTTAAGTCTCGCTCCATTCCCCTTCGGTTCACTTCCCTCCCCACAAACTGCTCCTCTTTCAAGTTCAACATTCGTTTCCTATTGTTTTTATAAACGGATAGATAGCATCTATCTTTAAGTACGATACTTTCATCAGTGTAAGACACTTCGTGCAGAGTTGTGCAATAAAAATCTTATTTACAAACAAGGTATAAAAGATTCAAAAAGAAACTAAGGTGAACTGACTATATAAAACAAATAAATTATCGATTCAACCAGCTTTAAGTAGAAGCATAAAATCTCTTAATACTATCTGGTTGCCAGTTAGAAACATTCTTTTTTTAAATAATCCTCGAAGAAGATGATTTGTGAGGGAGAAACTTTTTCGAGGAAATCCGGTCCTGGACTTATTCGAAGGAATTCTATTCTCGGAATGATTTCAACTTCTAATTTATCTTCATTATCTTCATGATAACCAATTGATGGTTTTCACGTCGGCCATGTTGGAGGATATGACAAAAGAATTCATTGACAAAGTCGGTGGAATTGTCAATGAATTCTTTTGTTATAACCTCCAACATGGCCGCCCTGTCTTTAGTTATTTAATTCTCTTGGGAATGGTTTGAAACCATCAATAGGAGTGGGCCTAGGCTAGATATTATGTCAACACTTATGAATCATACGACTACATGGTAAACAAGCGTGACGTTTGGATTTGAGGTTTTTGTGCAAGTATTTATAAAACTTCCGCTAGTTCTAGCCTACCTTGCATACTATTTTAATTTCTGGGTTGAAATTCAGAGTCACCTTTTGAGGTAAGACTAGTGAATTAAGCGAAGACAATACATGTCGAATTAGCGTGATTCAACTCTGTTGGTGGCCGGCTACGAAGAGTCACTCTTGCGTTTGACGACCGTTAGACACCTACTTTCGACAATCTAAAAAAGGCACTTGATTGGGTAAGCCTCGTTTCCAGCTTCGACCAAGGGTTCCAGAACATGGAAGTCTTCTTCCTATTGGCAATTTTCGGAAAGGAATATTCAACTAGAATGAGCAGCCGTTTTGGGGGAGAGAAGTGGACCGTAGGGGAATTGAGCGAGAGTGAAAGCGGCTGCGAGAGAGACTGTTTCCCCTGTTTTACTCGATCATGAAACGAAGTGCTACGCTCATAAAAACAAGGAAGATTTTTACTCTACAAAATATTTGATCTGGTGTAAACACATTGTTTCGATAAATACTGACAATTGGCGATTGATTTTGAAAGGGGATAAAACAAAACAAAACAAAAGATGACGGAAAGTACAAAGAGTTTCGTGTGTTTGTCTTTCATTTATGGGTAAAGGTGATCGAAGTGCTGTCTCTATTCATCATAAATGAATGAATGAATGAATGAATGAATAAATGAATGAATAAAGAAAAGAAGGAAAGAAATAATTAAAGAAATAATGAAACAAACAACAACAACAGACAAACAAATAAAGAAAAGAAGAAAAAATACTGATTGCAATTATGGTAGCATTAATAATATCGTTACATCAAACAAGATTAGTTGCCATGACAATGGCACTTCACACATCTTAACAAGCAATTCTGTTGAGAACCTCGTTAAGCCTTAGTTTCTTTAGATAAGTTCTCTATGTTTTATTGGCGTATGTTTGCCGCTGTTTCCAAGCATTGTATACATTTTATAAAAACAGCTGTTAAACTCCTTTCTTCCCTACACGTCGCTTTATTCTCTCTCAGTCGAAAACTGTCAATTTGTATATCTAGTATCCCATCAAAAACACTTTGAAAGCTGCGTGGAAACAAAGAGAAAGGTAAAAGTCTAAATACTAAGATAAATATTATAATATAAATTTCTAACTCTTATCAGATAATTTACATTAATGTGAAACAGCACAACAAACTAAAACCAAATCACGAAGCGAGTATTCTGCATGACCAGTGTTTTCATTACATATCATCAGCAAAATTCATAAGAGAAAAACGAATATGGTCCCGTCATTTGAAAAGATCATAGCTTAAAAGCAAGAGAAAATGAACCAAGAAAGGGAATCCCGTGCCCCATCATGTGCACACTTTGATGCTAGTTTTAGTATCATTGATGCTATTTTAGCTCGTTACCATGCCCGCGCGATAATCATGCTTCCTTTAAAGCCTCGTTTTAGGACACGAAAAGCGACAAAAACACAGGTGTTTGTTTACTGCAAGACTAAAAGCCGCCTACCATCAAGAAATCAACCGATCAGGTTCTTCGCTCAAAATATATCAAGCTAAAAATAGCATCAAACTGTGCACATGATGGTTACAAGGCTATATAGGTAGGATTCCTTCTCTTAGTTCATATTCTCTTGTCAAAAGATAATAATTTGATAAATCTACCTTGTTCGAGGTCAAGTGCATATGCTTACTGGAAGGTTGAGTTTTTCTACTTAAAAACTACTTAAAGAGGTAAGAAAAACGAAGTATGAAAGTAGAAATAGAGGTCCCACGGTTTAAGTTTTTAGATAAAGGCCGCTAAAAGGCTCGGCTCGACTTCAATAAGTGTGAGGACAAGGAAATGACATAATTTTATTATCAAACCTTGCTTTTCAGCTCAAGTTTGTACTTGACAGGTGTGTACATGAGAGCCGATTAATTTTAGTAATTGTCTTTGAAAAACTTCTAGCTCCACTGTTTTTGTTTTGAGGACGTTTTGAAGTGTTTTTCTAGAATGTTAGTGGTATGCTTAGCGTACCTAATTATCGCAATAGGATTTAAGCCTTCCTGAGTTAAGTACTTAAGAGTGACTCATTAAGGAGACTACTGACACCTGTACTTGTTTTGTTGAAAAAACAAAGCTACCTCAGCGTGACCTTGAATGGACTTGACAGGATAAATGTATTATCTGTAGGAAAACCTACAGATAATACATTCATCATGTCCAGTTCACAAAATATCAGGGATTGGCTGAGGGCTCTCGACCAATCAGATTTGAGATACTTAGTAATATAATAGTAGCAGTTTCAGTAACAGATAGCCTATCCAAAATATTTTAAAGAATTAAGTAGGATAATTATATTAATAATTTGGTGGAACTGGATCTTTTATTGTGGTATTATATCTAAGTAAAGTGGAAACTGTTTTATTGTTGGATAGGTGATATCACCCAGCTAAATAGATGATTGTTAAGTAACGATGCAGATAAGAACGATAGCACTCAACGGCATGGAATGTAGAAAGGTGATAATTTTAGTATTGTTTAAACCAATCTTCTTATTGGTCGAAACACGAAAAATGGAGGAAAAGTATATTTGTTGTGATATTTAACTACTGACAAACTCTCTTTTAGTCTTTAAATCCCTAAAAATCTTCCGTGCTTCAATACGACAGAAATTCTATGTGGGGAAAATGACAAATTTGAGGCTTTTTCTTTCTATTGTTTTTGGGTGCTGTGATTGGTTGAAAACCTCAAACTCAAAAGTAAACGTCTTAAGAAGCGACTTTTAGTTCATATTTTTTCACAAACATCTCTCCCTAGGTTAATACATCCCCCGCAGTAGAAAATATCAAAAATCTGATGTTAAAATGATATTTTTTTCCAAATTAATTCTATTTAACTTGAAGTAACGGTAGTTTGTATTTAGGAGCAACCGTGTTTTAGACCTGTTATGGAATTCAACGATCGGTGAATGATATTGATAAATGTATTATCTGTAGTATTTCTGCAGCCAAACATTTATGATGTGAAGTTCACACGGATATCAGGGATTGGCTGAAGGCTCGATCGGCCAATCAGCGCGCGGATAGTGACTAAAATGCATCAGCCTAAGGCTTCGGCAGATAACACAGCCTTTTAGTGGTCTTGATAATTTACGATATCATCCCTTGTTCCTCATACAATAATTGATATTATTACGCGTACAATGATCAAAATTGTCACCTTGTTTTTCGTTTTTCTAGCTAGCTGATGTTTCTAATCATTACTTTTGGCCCCGTCCACACTATGCCGGATAAATTTGAATCCGCAACTTTCACACCGAAACCGAACGTTTTTTTCCGTCCACGCATGAAAACGGATAAAATGTTTCGCGTCCACACTAGTCTGATCAGAGGCGGCAAAAACGCCTCATTGTACATCTGAGCATGCGCATCGAAGTTGAAATGTTTAGCCTTCCCGCCATGTTCCCATGAACACCATGACGTCATCGTATTCGAAAAATTTCGGAATACAAAATGTTCTCCGTCCACGCTAATACGGCTAGTCGGCGTTTTCATATTTTTCATATATGAAGAAATAGAAAACGCGCGCGCGTGCTGTGTGCAGTCAAAGCACGCGGAGGTTGGCAGAACACGAGAGAAGTGTAGTATAGGAGAAGCACGACGCGTAGCGGAGTGCTTCTGGAGACTTCTCGAGTGTTCTGCCTATCCACAAGTGCTTTATAACGCCACACAGCACAGCATGCAAGTCTTTTATTTCTTTTACGAAATACAAATTACAATAACCGTTATTTTAAGATAGGAATGACGCAACGGAAAGTGCGTGCGCGTGCAATGTGCTTCTCATAAAGCACGCGCTCCAAGCCAATCAGAACGCGACATTTATAACAGTTATTTTATAATTCACTCTGGAGACCGTATTCGAAAAAACTCGTTTTCGGTGAAGAATTGTTCCTGATTCGCCCGGACTAGTGTGGACGGTAGGTCTATCCGAATAAATAAAAATTCAGGATTCAAATTTATACGGCATAGTGTGGACGGGGCCTGAGCAGGCTGGAGCAGCGCGCCGCGTTCTTACGGGACTGGCTCCCGCTAAAACCACAGGAAACCATTATTTTTCAAATATTTTCAGTTAAATATTTTTTTACAGTACAGTCAAAAGAATGGTGGATGGTATGATACTGCTAATAGTTCTCCACTTTTTGAGAAGGAACTTCTTCGAAAAGTTGAAAGAACTCTTCAAGACGACGAATCCATTTAATATCAGACTGGCTGGACGAAAAGAGACTATTACCAAACCGGCGGTAGGCAGCTGTATTTGAGTTAATCTGGATTTTACTATAGCCTTGTCTAGTAGCTATGAGAACAGTCCTAGCATATACTGACTATATCTATATTATCCTCGTTTATTCTATTAGTTATGATTCGATATTCCTAATGCATTTCTCTTTGATGTTCTATCGACTGTTCTATTTTGAATTTGTGAATTTGAAGAAGTGTTAAACGAAGATTTTCTTTCCCTTTGAGAAATTCAAAAACGATTCATTTTTCTCCATCGATCCTTTTCTCTCAACACGTAAACAACTCTTAATTCTTTCGGACTATTGTCGAGTCATTCTATGATTTTTTTCACTCTGGAACCTTATACAGCAGCCGGGAAAACGAGTCTTTCTATTCGCTGATTTGCATAAGCACCGCCTCCTCGCATGATTGACGGGACAAAAAACCTAAAGTTTGGAAAACGAGAGGTCCACCCAGTCTGAAAATGGACTCAACAAAACATAAGAACGCTATCATTTCATGTTGTTTCTTACAAGAGTTTTACAAATACGAATTACAAACGTTTTACAAATTTTTCTTCAGTTTTCCTTTGTCATATAAGCCAACTTTGCATGCGGTCATATCTTTTTGACCATTTCACGTTTTTCAATAGGGTGTGAATAAGAATATTGTCCATGAACTCCATGAATTTCAATTTTACTACATTTGTGTTGTATTTTTCAATTAGATAAACTTATATATCGCATTCATTTCATTTTTCTTTCATTACAGAGCAGTTATTTTTAGATAAATTTGCCATAATCCCATATATTTCATTTCCTTTTTTTATCTTTTTTCAATAGTTTTGAATAATATTTCCCGTACAAATTTATCCTTTAATCTCACTTCGTCTCTACGAATCATTCTCACATCTGCTATGGAAGTCTAAAGATAATCTCTTTTCAATCATAATGTAAATATTTGCTGACATTCTTAGTGTTGTGTGGCCACTAAATATTTCTTATTTACTTAGGAATGATTAAGCTCTATTTCATATTGTGATTCATGTCTTCTGTGTAGAATAATGAGGACAAGGAATCTCCGGGACCGAGTTTTTGACATCGTTTAAAAATGCAAGTGGTTCGTCTACAGAAAACTGGGGTATGACATTAATTCATAGAGCAGTCTTCGTACGAGTGGGATGTATTTGTACTATAGGGTAACCGTAAATATACAGCTATACGGCGGTTCGATCTCTGATTGGATGATTTGCTCGGAAAAAAAACCATTCTAGAGTAACGGGCGTGCATCGTGTACGTGGTTTAAGGTAGTACCTTATATTTTCTACTGATGCTGTTGATAAGTTAGAATATGAGCTATTGTAAAGGCCTATTTACACGGCACGATTTGCCGCGCGCGACTTGACGTATGCGGCAAATTTTAGTACCATTTACACGAGCACAACTTGTCGCACGCGGCACGAAAAAAACGCGAGCAATTTACTCGTCATTACAGCAAATGTTTCTTGTAAAATGCCACCATACACAGTCGAGAAGTGCAGTAAATAATCATGTCTACCTCGTTATTTGATTTGTTCATTCAGGATTTTTGCACTTCGTGTATAATTGCTTGTAAAGACGTTTTCATGGAAATCCGCCATTTTGTTTTTGGAATCAACTAGTTTCAGTCTTGGTCAAAATCGTCATATTTACGTCATTTTCCTACGGCATGTCGTAGGGTTTTAAGCCAAAGTTTAAAATGCTACGACAAGTCTTGAGGCCGCGTACGTCTGTCGTAGGACCATTTACACGACCCGATTTTGAGCTGAATTTGCCGTATACGTCAAGTCGAGCGCGGCAAATCGTGCCGTGTAAATAGGCCTTAAGTATTCGGCTTGTATTCAAATTCACACCCAGTTTATTGAATTTTGCCAGAGGGTGTACAATGTATGTCTTTCTAAAGATATGTGATTCGGTCTAAAAAACATTCTTGTACAACAATTATTGAAAATATTTGCAACTAGTTAATTAACCCTGATTTAACTTCAGTTTCTTAAAAGTTTTTATTTTGTGCTTGTGTAGGTGAGTGTGTTACCTTACCTTATTAATTTTGCTTTGGAGAAAAATCTTCATTATACATCTCAGTAACAGGAAATCGGTAAGTCATCTCTTCAGTTTTGCTAGTGCCATTATTGTCTTTCAACTTAATCGTATCTAAATCTTTCTGTCATTAATTAAATTCTTCAAACGATGGTTGTATTATCTTGGTCATTCGATTCGTACAGCTGCTTTCAGGCTTGACACGTCAGACCAGACAATAGAAAATAATAAGGAATAGATAGCTCGTGGCATTTTGACAAATCTAAGTTTAATTATGGAAGAAGTCTTTTGCACAGTGATCGCCCAGTATTCTATTACAAGAAGTATCCCTCGGCGCCAGAGCTCTTACAACCATATAATAGTATAATATAACTTTTCAAGGGTTACTAGAAAGCAAAAAAATAGAAAAGAAAAAAAAAATGCTTTAGGGAAATACAAATTGGAATGATTAAAAGAATGAGATTACTCTCAAAGCAGTCAAAATAGGATGTTTACCTAGAATGCTTTGCACGTCTCGAATTATCTCACTGAAAAGTCACGTGATCTACTTATGTTCGCTTTGCTGTCAATTCAGAAACATCCAGCTATGGAGTAATAATACAGGACACTGAATCGTGGGCCCTTTACTACTTCAGATATTTTCTTTGCATTCATTGATACGGCACATTTTGATTTTTCCTAAAGTAAAAGTACTAGGTCCCAGAGAAGTGCCCAGACTTTCTATTGTCCATCAGTACTGAGGCAAAAAATCAAGAAAACTCTTCGTCGAGAGGAAATTTTTCAAACAAACACTAAAGACAGGTGCATAATGAGTACGGCGCGCAAAGCATGCCAGGGAATTAACAAATAACTTATGTATTTGTTATTCATGTAAGCGCGATAATAATGGTTAAAAACAATAACATGCTTAACGAACCACTTACCAACTGTAATATTTGACAGTTCAGCCTGTAGTCAAATATCTTTTTTATTTCTATTTCATGTAAGCTAGGCTAATAGTTGAGTAATACATTAGCAAACTTACTAACTTACTATAACCAGTCGTAATATCAGCCGTTGTTGTGATCGGATTTATATATGCATGTATGTATATTTATTATCTTAACTGATCAATTTAATTGAAAAAAGACAAGATGATAATTTGGTTTTAGCCAGTTTGTCTCAAACTGTATTAGACGGCTGACACACTTCGCACGAAGCCATCACACGTTTTTTTTTCCTGAATCATTTTCTCATCACCATTTAATTTTTCTCCTTTCGATTTCGAAGTTGCTGCGCGGTTTACAATTCATTGGCATTTTGTATTCGGTACATTTAAGTTGCTGGTATTTTTATTATGGTATCCTTTTAGTAATTTCCTAGTTGCGTGCTCCCTAACCACTTCAATACTTTGGATAATTACAGGCAGATCAACAGCAAAGATAAATAGTCGTTTTTAAAGCATCTGGAAAATAGTCTCTCTACAAGGACTTCCTCGATCCTTCTCCTCTTCAAGGTAAGAATAAACGTATAACCTGAGATTAAGTTAAATCTGTAAAAGAAATGAAGGTTGTTCTTTTGAAATCCTTCGTTTTTTTAATTCACGAAGGTTACTCGATTTTCAATTAAGCAGTGTGCCCTTATAACCTGTTTAAAATATGTACTAAAATACTTTTAAAACGGAAAGTAGTTCATTTTAAGGTAAAAAATTGGTTAATATGAATATTTAGAGGCCGATATAATGTATTTAGTGAACGAGAAAAGATGGAATTCATAACATAACAACTTTTCTGACAAATATAAAATACACATATATACTAAAGTGTTGCGAAACAACTGTTCAATTAAGCCCGAATTTTAATATATCTATGCCATGGTTTAGATTCGCAACAAATGAATGGAAATAATATACTATGACAATGTATCAATTCGAATAGGCAACGCGATACAAATAGTTTACTGGATAGTAGGAGAAGATTAAACTACATTTTTTTCAGATGATTATTTTCGTTTTATGATGAACGGGAAGAAATTCCATCTTTAGATGACAAAAGACATCCTTACGATATCCCTAAGAGATCCCTAACAGATCCCTAATAACATGTGATTAAAATTTTTGTATGTTTTTTTTCGTGCTCATTTAGAATGTGGCCTGGTTTACATATAAATCTCTTAAAGAATTGAGGCTTTTTGAAGTATTTTCATCAAATACGATAAAAACACTACACTTCTTAAAACCTTTTTATATATATTAAATGAGTCAAAATTTTGACTCACTATTAAAACTTTAGTTTGGACTGCCACGTGTTATCCTCTTTCAATAAAGTTTATTTATCTTTTTACCTTAGTTTGAGGATTGAACCATTGGTTACAGCATAGTTAATAGAGGGGAATGGTTATGAAACCTATTGTTATCTGTCTTTGTTCGCTTTTGATGTTGAACCGGTCTTGACCGTGCACAATGTTTGATTTTTGCTCGTCCGAAATTGCAAAATAAGTAAACATAAGCTTTGCCTATGGGATTATTGTAAGGAATATTCAAATATCTCTTATAAATCTTTAAGTATTTTGAACTAGCAGCCAAAAGAAAGATTTTTGTCTGTTCACTCAGCCATTGCCAACAATCGTAAGACAATGGTAAAACAAAGGATTGTGCACGGTCACGCTTGAAAAAAGTGAACAAAGACATATAACAAAAGGGTTTCCTAACCATTCCCCTCTATTAACTATGGTTACAGGTAACCTCCTTGTTAAAATTTAAGTTGACTTCTTTTAATTGGTGCCGTGTCAAATTTCTTAGTTATAATCAGTTTTATTCTTGCATAGACTGACAGTAAAATATGAAAGAACTGTCACACTTTTGTCAGTAGAATTCTTGCCATTCAATTATTCCTGACATTGCTGTTGCCCACACACTAGGGTAGGGAGGGTAGGGACAACCCCCCTCCCCCTAAATTTTTAAAAATTTAAATTTAAATTTTTAAAGATGCTTGTTCGTTTCTTTTACTATATTATTCTGTGTGCCTTGGTAGTCCTTGCTACGTCTTAAACCCTATACCCACACCTAAAGGTCATCAGTGGGTGCCTTTTATATTTTCGTGCTCGTGCACATTGGCTATTGAAATATTATGAATTCGCAAAATATTGAAAATCGCAGTGACAATTACACCATGTATGATTGTTTATAAATGCTTGGGGAAAATTTGTTCCCCTCATCATATGTAGCAATCAAATGTCATTACCGTCACAGCACTTTGTTTGTTTGATAGGAATCCTAGTTGAATACTTCTATACATTGATAGAAGTACTTGCGTACTTAAATATAAGGCAGAGCAAACAAACTTTCAATATAAATATAAATTTAAATTTAAATAAATATGAATATAAAAAATACAAATTTTGAAAATAAATATAAATAAATAAATAGATAAATAAATAAATAATAAATGAATGAATAAATGAATGAATGAATAAATGAATGAATGAATGAATGAATGAATGAATGAATCAATCAATCAATCAATCAATCAATCAATCTGAAATACAAATATAAATATAAATATTTTAAAAATATAAATGTAAATATTTTTACTAGATAAAAGTAATAGTAAAAGTGCTTGTGTACTCAATAAGGCAGAGCAAACAAACTTTCAATATAAATATTTTGATAAAACCACCTTCGTCGTCAGCTCGTCTGTAGTTAAGATTGTATAGAATTAATCACTTTAGTGCTAGTTCATTTTATCACTTTAGGGTTCGAGTCGATCGGTCCATCATAGTTCTCTATATTTTCATTCCGCGACAAGTGCTCCTGCGTGTCCTTGGAACGAACTTAAGGAACACAATCTCACCCAAAAAAGGTATGAAAGACTCGATGCACAATTGAATCCATTCTATTTACATTTCCAGAAGAGGTCTAAAAGGCTGTTACGGAGTTGGATCGTACTATCAGCTACGTATTCATACTTTCAGTTAATATTAACCATGTTGAAAAGGAATCAAATAAAGAAAGAAATTGTATCAGAGCTGATCACGAACAAAACTTGTTGAAGCTAATCGGTATTTTTAGGAAAAGTATTTTGTAACCTGCGTTGAGTTTGGATGGGTTACAGTGAGTGTATTTTGTTGTACCTTGTATTAAGTTGTTTATGTCTTGCGGTGTTCGTGTTTGGCGTTTTTGTTATAATTATTCGTACTGTTTTTTTAGTTCTTAGCAACAAAACGAGAGATCTAAAGGCACAAACAAATTTCCTTTGAATTACAGCGGCCTTCGCCGCCTTGGATAACTCAACGCCTAGAGCTACAATAACCCTTATTTTTCAAATTTTCTCGCTTCTTGGGAAAGAGAAAAATAATTTGTCTCTTTCATCCGAGTCATTTAAAGTGCCTATGACACCTAATTCAAACATTTTAGCATTTTAACATGGCCGCCGTGTGTGTATAAAAGTCCGTACTCTCTATTCCACGGGTCCACATATTATGCATCTGATTAACGTACTTCCCATCTTCCATTTCGGTCTCACCTATGTTCTCGGAACCTGCGACAATGTTTTGCAATGGAGTGTTTAAAACCTCAATTAGTTTTAAACTATCGTGAGGACAATCATTCACATTGTATACGCGGTCAAAGACTTTTAAGTTTCGGTTCTTTTTAGTCAAACAGCATTGACTGATTCCCATTGAAGGAATAAAATCCTTAAGTAGAAGTAAACATAAATTGTACGTTCATAATGGGCTTCTATTTGCTTACACTAAAACTCAACAAACTTGCGTAGGACTTACAGTAAAAAATATATACTATGCCAAGTACGCGATCGTGGACCAATGAAAAAACTCTGTGTTTTCCGTAGTATAGAGAGAGGGACATGAAGTAAAGTTAGTACCACGGAACAAGCACCCCAAAACGCACGCCATATGTAAAAAGGAAAACTAAATTTCTGAAGGACAGTCTTTCAAGAACATCTTCAATATATATACATAGGGCGAGTTATATTTTACGTAATATATACAGTATGAGTGGCAGTGTTGTATGCGATATACGAACTCGAGGCGTAGCCGAGTGATTGTATATCGGATACAACACGGCCACTCATACTGTAGATTGCTTATCAAACGTCTAGGTTAGTTTGTGTTTCACTAAAATTTTCAAAATTGAAGTGAATCTGGCCAAGAAAATCCAAATTCAAGTTTATGCAAATGAAGACGAATCTTTATCAGATATAAAACCTCCTTCATGGTCGTGATTTCTATTGTGTTTTCCTCATGAATTATTCATGAGTTTGATAAGAGAACTTTACCATACAAGGTGATGTAGATGTTGTGATTTCTTTAGTCTAAATACTTCTATCCAGCCTATTAGTATTTTGATCTAGAGTAAATGTATTTTTCTAGTATTCACCAGACACTGTATGTTCATTGAATGTTACAGGACGTTTTTCGGCAACCTTTAGGCATATCCCCTGTCAGAAACAGCGATTTTTGACTGCCTCTAACTTATGTAATATATACTGAACTTTCTAAAATGATAATTACTTACATCATCGATTTCTGTCAAATTGATCAAATGAACTAAAACACCCGCTACTGCCAGCGATTCGCAGGCCTTAAGCGACCTAAATTTATTGTACTGCTGACACTTTGTTATTCACTACGGATATGATTTCGAGGTATAACAACTTTTTAGCACTACCTTGGTCCACAAATTTGAAACACTGTTTGGTTTTACGCCTAATCACTATATGCGGAAAAGATGGCAAACAGTTTGTGCTTCTTCATCAACATCATCAGATGACTTTCAGTTTGTCAAAAATCAAAGGCACTATCTTAGGCCATGAGCCACGAGTCTTGTTCGTCATTGCGCGCCAAAATGGTATAGTTCCCGCTCTGTATGGGAGCCACAAGCCTTGTTCGTCATTGCGCGCAAAAGTTCGTCTAGTATTAAGCGAGTGTCTCTAATTAGAGTGTCTGGGTAAGTGGATAGACACTCGTACTTCATCATTGCGCGCTCACGTTAGTATATGGGTAAGAGAGGGAGATAGTTTCTCTGTTTGGGCTTACGAGCACTGCCTTGTCAGGTATTTTCAAAATGGATGCGTCATCTTCGCATGTGTTCCTAAAGAAAGAATAGGTTGAAATAACGTTTCCCGGGCCTTTCTTTTCTATACCCACCGAAACGAAACATGGCGATCACTTTGAATAACTATTGTTCTGCACTGACTAGCGACTGACTAGCCTCGTGTTAACGTGGAAACGTAGAAGCGTTTTCACATGTATCTCCGGACTTAAGTGTACATCCGTGTTCAGCATCTTTGCGTTGTAAAATAGTATTATTTAAATTAGCTGAATTGTTTGAATTACCAGCATGGTGGCCATGGTTTTTTATTATTTTATCTTTAATTGCTTCCTGTTTTGACACCCTAACATGGGCTGCCTCACCAATATGTTCAAATTCCAACCCGACAGCATGCCTTTTTTTCACTAAAACAACTTAACTACTGTCGAGAAACCCTGCATGGTGTCCGTGGCGCTATTAATTAATAGATTCGCCTTCTTCTCAGTCAGTCAGTTATTACAATGTAGAACTCCATTAAAATAGGCTCAGTTGACAAATATAAATCCACGAGGAAGTATGATAGACATGTATAATTACGTTGGCAATTATTTCCAGTTTCTCTGATTTTAGTAGTTTTTTCCCCCGAAAAAAAAAAAAAAAAATTTTTTTTAAAGTGATCTGTAGATTACTGTAAGCGAGATTTTAATGAGATTTAATAGCCTCGTATATATATTTATATATATAATCCCTACATGGGGCATTCCATTGTTCTGTTCATTAATTTGTATTGCCGCTTGTTTCCGAAGCAGAGTTCCAAATAAGAAAAAAAACTGATTTATTTAATGAAGTAGTCATTTTTTTCTTTCCTTTTAGTACAAGCAAAAACTCAAATAATGGGCTGGAAACGTGTAACACCCATTCCTTTTCTTTTTCAACTTGACAAATTTCTTGACAAATTTATTTCCAATAAATCAACTCGTCAGTCTTGCTTCAAATTTCCAAAATTGAATTGAAGACAGATATTCCAGATGTTCAATTGAAAGATTCAGTATATGTCCTCTAATATTCAGGAGGTCAGGTAAAAGTAAGATATGTAAGAGAAGCGGCCATCTTGAAACCAAAACTTATAATTCCAAATATCGTATCAAAACTCCTAATCTGCATATATTTGAAATTGAGCATGATTATGTTGATACACTTTTCAACCACGTTATAAGTTTCTGGTTCATTGTCAAAACAGCATCCAAGAAACAAGTCCTTTGCGCTTGTAAGATTATAAATTTCTCAGACAAAAAATTCAACATTGAAATATCCGACCTCATGAAATCACTTTGGATGCGTCACATGCAAGTATTTAAGATTAATTGCATTTTTCTCTATTAGGGTAACAAAAAAGCCATCGACCAAGAGAATTAGTTCGCGGAGTGCCGCACGAAGCGATGGAGACAGCTTTGGAAGAATTGGTTCGGAAACAGTTTGTCGCCGAAGAAGCCGTTCGAATCGTACACCGATTCAACGACAAAAAGTCCAAGAAACCTAGAAATGAACGCCTGGTTGATTTATGCACCGACATTGCACGTATCCTTGATGTCAATAAGAAGTAAGTCTACGTCTTTTCAGTTTTCCCCTCTACATTTGTGATTTAAATCCCTCAACACAAATTTAAAGTTTCGAACCCGTTTGCATGAAGCTAGCGTGACCCCGATGCTAATGACAAAAACCTGGACCCCATGGAATTAAAACAAACTCGTGGAGAGTCGTGAGAAATTTTCACGAAACGTACTTAGAAGTGGCCTCTATTCGTATAAATCGGCAAAAACTTTCTTACTCGCAATGTTTTGCAAGAAGTTGCTTCGTGTGGGACCCCACCAAACCTTACGAGTTCGTTCAGTGTTGTTGTTGTTGTTTCTTGCCACGAAGATTCCGTGAGCAAGAAAACCGCGGAATACTTAAGATATATTTTTGCTAACGAATAACATAACAAGTTAGCATGGTAACAATATATTTCCTGGAATATATTGAGGCCGAACTTTGAACTGCTCACTGAATATGAATATGAAATCAGTCAGAAGTTTTACAGAAGAAATACTAATTTGGATCAATTATAAGGAAATCTTTGCTGGTTTGAAATAGAAAAATGAAGTTAAAATAATAATAAATAAAGTGAAAGCAATTAGCAATAGCACTATTACTATGACAAAAAAAGTTACTACCATTAGTAGCTTAGCAACGGGAAAGCTTACGAAACACATTTGTGTGATTTTCAAAAAAATGACTTTCTCCCTTTTTTTTAATACTAAAAATCGACTTTGGACCTTTGAATTTAACTGGATTAACTTCAAAGATGATATCTTCGACTGGCTTATTAGTTAACGAGCTATGACACTGAATTTAATGACTAACAGGTCACGTGAGCCTACCTCCTTTAACAGGTCACGTGAGCCCCCTCCCTTTAAGCAAGCAGTTGGGCAAAAACGAACATTAGAAAAGAAAAGACCAGCTCGACAATAGTAAGAGGGCGAAGTTTCAGCTCATAATGTTAACTATAGGGTAAATGGCATTGAGTTTAAAATCGAACATTTCAAAGATTTGTATGGGAAAAGTAGTGTTGGCTGGTAAACTCTTGTCATCCAGTGCATTTTCCCATCCAAAGCCTTGAATCGTTCTTTGTCCATTTTAGATTGCTATGAGCTAAGACTCCGCCTCCCTAATGTCGATGTGCTCTTTTCATTCCTCACTGTTGTTCGTTTTAACATAGATGCTCGTTTTAACGGAGGTAGGGTCACGTGACCCCTAAGTTTCAAGCAATGACAGTTTTGTTTTTTTGTGAAATCCATTTGATATATGAAATACTTCATTAAGTTCAAAATCTCCCTCAATATATTGGGTTTTTTTCATTACGGTTTATTGATTAACGGTCATTGATTAAATGCCACGAGTTGGCAAACAAGACAACAATCTTCACGGATTGCAGAAAATCAAATATTTCGTTTCAATTTGGCTTCCAGCAAACGCCACATTTCCCCCCCCCCCCCCCCCCCCCACACAATATACATATATACAACACTAGGCCAGGTGATCTTGCCTCGAAGCGCGCAAATGGTTATTTGTCCAATTGAACAGTTCCTAATACTCAGTCTCCTATTTCATAATATCTCACGGTAATACAAATGGCAGCCGGTGACTAAAAAAGATAACACAGATTTTACTTGATTTCATTACTTGGTTTTTATTAATTTTAATTGCTGAGAGAAAGCTTTTTTGGTGTACAAGGCGTATCTTGATAAGTCTAAATCAGGAATACGACTTCATTTTGAAATCCATCATGAAACTTTTGGCAACAAAAATGATTCTGATTGGTTACAGCGCTCCTCCATTAAACGCGCGAAATCGTGGGGAAAAAAATTGGAGACATATAGAGTTTTGGTGGACGCCAAAGCTTTCAAGGGCACGTGCCTATGGAATGTCATGGAAACGCATTGATTGACGTCCACCAAAACCTACTTCGTCACGACGGCAAATTGTACGATTTTACGCGTGTGATTGAGAAGCACTGTAATAGTAACTATAGAAGTGCGAGCGCGAGATCACCTAATAAGACCATCAATTTCAAAATTCTAATAATTTTTCCTCCTTCACCTTTTGAATGATGTTGGCCATAAGTCGACGCCGTTCCTAATAGTTTAATAGATGTAGTTAAACATACTGCTTTTCCCAGTCACACGCTACCCAACTAGACCCTCATCACAAACGAAAAATTGAGTTGGGTGGACGTCAATCAAAAGGATAAGTCAATACCGATAGCTTTTCAGTTAAGCGTTAGAAATTTGGAGTCGGAATGACCTTAGACATGTTTAAGAAACTCTTTTGACTGACGTCCACCAAAATTTAATTTTTTGCTTGTGATTTAGGTTTCAGTTGGTCGCGTGTGACTGGTATTTGCAGTAATGATAGAGTATATTCAAGTATATTTCGACCATTTCAAATAATCTGCTAATTCGTTATTTATTGTTTATGTTTTGTTAATGTCATCATAAGGTTGCAAGATAACGTGTGGAGAATGCGATTTTAGAATAATATAAAAATGCATATAATCATATGATCCTATCGGGCCGATAAACCCACACAATGTGTCCTTGAAGTCTGATCATATGAGACTTTGTAGCTCAATGGTTAGAGTGTGGCACCGGCATTGCCAGGACACGCGTTCAAATCCCGTTCACGACTCAGAATGTTTTCTGAGTCTTTCAATTTGCAGCTGCATAAGTTGCTTGATAAACTAAGAGGATCAGCTCAATTTGACACAATGACAACCACGTACAAATATATAGTATATATATATAGTATTAATATATATGTATTCTCATATAATATTATAATTACTGTTTTTCTATCTCTTAGTATAGAACAGTGTTCATGTGACAATTATGTATACGATGTTCGTTTGCTTGGAAACGACGTCGAAGACCGACGGAGGTCGTCGTCTTATCATTCTCATAGCTAGGAACTTGATTTAAGCAGATGTGTTGTATGGCTTTGAAAAAAGCGATGAAGTTGTTTCATCTTTCAGAAGAAAAAAAATATCCAAAAGAAAAACGTGGTTTGGGCTTCAATTGTCTTTCTCATACACCCTTCTCATATTGGCTGACAAGTGTACGAAAACGGGGTCACCCAGTCATTATTTCACGATAAAAGATATAAAATTACGTGAAAGGACTTTAAAGAAGAAAAGTATTTAAAAAATGACCTTTGTTTTGATCTCTGGATTTAGCGATAAAAGCCTTTATTTTGCAAGATGACTGGGTGACCTCTTTTCCGTGCGTTCATCTGCCACTATGAGAAGGGTGTATAGGAAGAAAGAAAGAAAGAAAGAAATAATAAAGAATGGAACGTTGAATGAAAAAAACTATAAATAAATGAAGGAGACCGTAAAAAAAGAATAACGAGGAAAGAAAAGCAAACAAATAAAAAAAATCTCTGACAATGAGAAGAAAGGAATAAAACGAGATTCAAAGTAATCATTATAAGAGCATATAATAACTGGATCCTTATTATTATTCTGAAATGACATTATTTATAAACATATTCTCTTGTTTTAAACCGATAAACTAATTTTGATATTTTCCAGTCTGTTGTTATCACGGTGTTTTCTGTTGCCTAGTAACCATATGATATTCTGTTAAGTTTATCTCATTCATATATATATTCTACTCATTATCATCTCGTTTTCAATAAAAATAATGGAACCTACGATTTTCATTAGACCGTATTAGCCAGTTGTTCAAACGAGATGAACAGGTGTAACGCTATTGCGCCTGCGTCCTAGCCAACACGTCGAAGTGTTGATCGTAAATTATCTATTGGGAAATTTTCCACATTTTAATAAGACTTCAAGGCAACGGAAATAGAAATAGGAGCATCTCTCTTGGGTGAATAAACAAAGAGTTTGCTTCGTGTCATTTGAAAAATTGGAAGCTTTGACGACAGTTGTGTAAACGCTTTGGAATAACCTTGTAGATATTGGAAAAGCTTGCAGCAGAGAGTCTCCTGGAAGCCTATCTAACCCTACTCCAGGCTAAAATTAATATTATTGTAGATACAGTTTAGATCTAAAGAACATTGACAAGGTAGTATATCGTTCAGGTAAGATATTTATGTCATAGCTACGACAGAAAAACACATTCTTGATTGACTCTTGTTTGGCGTCTTCGCGCAGAAAAACCAAATGATATATTTGTTTATTGTCGACAAGATGTTCGGCTATTATCGGTGATTTTGAATTCATTTTTAAAACGAAAGAAAGCCGTTTCAAACTTTAGGCAGTTTCCTTCTTACTTATTTTGAATAAATATTCTATTGCTTTTTATTTCTTTTTTAGTTCGGGTCTCATTCAGGTCAATAGCATTCAAAAATTAGAGTGTAAATACAACAAAGTGACTGAGGTTCCGTTCGACAATATATCATTTTTTAGAATTGCCATGGAAACGTGAAGATTTTGTGTTATTATTCAGACTTAATGCTTTATTTGGTCGATTTAAAAGGACGGTCTTGTCAACTGAGCTCAAAACCCCACTTGTAACCTGTCTATTTCTTAAGCCCATATCGTTCGGCTCAAACATCTTTCAATATTTGCCTGACATTATCGAGCAAGTCTGTGATCTTGTGATTCGTAAAAGTTCGTGAATGCATGAATTTCCTGACGAGAAATGTGATTATTTAAAATTTCTTTATGGAAGCATTAATAGCGAGACATGAGTCTGTGATTCCATGTTTATTAAAGTGAGTGAAGCGATAAATAGTTTGATGAGATCTGCTATTCTAATCCAGGAATTTTTTGAATTCTCTAAGTATTTGTTATGATAAGGCTGCATTAAGAATATCAAGCATTTTGAGAATATATTATTAATGGTATTATCTAGAGCGTATAGTTTGCAGTTGGCGAAGTTTATCAGTTTGGATGAAGCTTAGAAAGATAAACAGAACGCCATTTCCGTGAAAGGTAAAATAGCTCGTGCTGTCTTTTCAAATGAGATGAAAAAAATAAGAAAACAAATGCTCTTAATTCACAAGAGTCGTTAGCTGTTCGTAAAATAAATAAAACTTAAATTAATGTCATTTCCATTTATTTTTGCTTTTCGAGAATGACGCGATCATTTCATAGAATTACAAGCGTCTAAAATCAGAACGAAGCGTATAAAAAATACACCACTCGTATTTTTCGTACAAACTACATCCGGGACCTGAGTAACATATTTTTCATATTTTCACTAGTGAGGATATCGATGACGTCACTTGTGATGTTTTCCGGGACCTGTTTTGATCATAAACTTGCTTAGTTTTTGTTTGTGGATTTGTCTATATGATAAAAAGAAAATTACACGTTGACTTGAAGATATGAAGTTTATCTTTTAAAATATTTCACCAGTCGAAGATAAACCCCATATTTTTGCTCCACCGTATCCTCTATATAATATTATCTGTGAACTGGCATGCTGTATGTATCATATTAGATGTTCGGAGTTTTTCACTCAGAAACTCAGTCGATCATTATTAATATCGAAAGCCAAAAGAATGAAAAAGAAAAACAAGAAAACAAACTCAGCGTCAGTACTATAGCTATTAGCCATTTGGAGATTGAGGCGGAAAACACTGGGTCGAGTTGACATTGGTGGTGTTAAACAGTCCCAAGATGCACTGCCATACCAACTCGAATCGATCCTTTTCTTTCTTTCGTGTCTTTTTTAGACCTCGCTAACCGATCTGTATAATTCTAAGTCTTCGCTTTGACTGTATGCGCATGCGTGCTCACACAACCAAATAAATTTCATTCATCCATCTTTATCCGATTGTTGGCATCGATCTCTTTAATCTAATCAAACTGAACAAGATATCTGAATTGGTGCAAAATTTCTTTACCTTTTCAAATCATTATGTCAGGAGAAGAGAAATCGCCTGTTAGTGACAGCGATAGAATTGAACAGGACAGTACTAGTAACGCCATTGGGTTTGTATTCGGTCAGTGTATTATGTTGACACTAATGATTTACCTCTATATTTAATATTATGCATCATAAAAAAACTTTTTGCATGCCATAAAATGGTTGTTATCAGAGACCTTGTCAAACGACTTTAAACTTTCCAAAGCCTAATGAACTACGAACCTCACTAGTGTTTTTAAAGCAACAATTTAGTACAAATGTATATAATACATTTCATAGTCAGCCTCTTAAGTACTTCCTTTGTCCTCTCTTTCCTTGTCTACTCCGTATTTGGTTTTTCTATGATTTGTTTATCTTGTTTATCCACAGACTTGAAACCACGATCAAATCACAAGAAGCAGAACTCAATGGTTTACGAAGCAGTGGAGGAATAAATCATTCTCAAGACTCAGCACTCGACCCGTCTGCACAGACCTCTGAATCACCTCCTCCTCAAAGGTTAGCCAGGTCACCGTCCTCAGGTCGAGGCACAGCGTACACACTGCGAGAGACTGGGACCGATCCTGTCTTTGATTGGACCGAGAGACCAAATACATTGTCGCGTGCAACGAGTCCAATTATACTAAACTCTACTTCGCGAGCAACCAGTCCTTGGAAACCATACACATCGTCCCGAGCAACGAGCCCTTTGCAGTCAAAAGATAACTTTGAGGAGCTATCTACTGATATGTCTGAGTTGCATGACACCCGGGACATGGCCACAGAACCAGATGAAATAGTAAGCAAACTTTTGAAAATGTTGATGTTTTTGCTTTTTTGTTTGTGTTGTCGTTGCTGTTGCTGCTCAGTGTTAGTAAGCGGTCATTGTTGCCAGTCTTGTTTTTGTTTCATCTGTTGCTGCTATTGGTATTTTTCCTTGTTATTGTAGTCGTTGATGTTGATGCTGTTGCTTTTGTTTTCGTGTTGCTTATTTTTTTACTGTTGGTATGGTCATCGTTGGCGTCGTTGTTACTGCTGCTACTGTAGCGAATTTTTTTTTCATTGTTGCCTTTGATGTTCCGTCATTGCTGGTATTACTGCTGTTTGTTGTTTCTGCTACTACTGTTTTGTTTTAGTTACAACCAATGTTGTTGACATTAACCAGATATTTGATCTTTTATAGGATAAAGCAGATGAGTACCAAGATGACTTCCAATCAGATACTGATACAAATAGCAATGCAGAGAATGAAGAGCCTGCAGATGAAATAGTCACCAAGAAGGAAAGTGGTGTTGAAGACACTGTAGATGAACATCAACATAATGGGTAAGAAGAAGAGGGTTTCGACAACAAGAGTACGTTTGATTATCGAAAGAGCTATGATATTCAGGCCCGTTGCCAGGACTTCGGAAAGATAATTTCCCATCGCAGTTACCATTTTTTGGTTGAATTTACGTAAAAAGAAGGGGAGAAAGGGGAATGTGATGCGGGAAGGGGGTTCGTATCAAACGATCCATGGTGGCTGGCCTGATACTTATTTCAATAAAGTAAGGTATCTTACAAGCCACAAAGCCCAGTAGACTAAAGATGTAACTATCCATAAACCATACCGGTTTTATTTTTTAAGGTTCTTCTCCATAACTTAGAAAACGCTATATGTTTTATTTAAAAACGTTGAAGAATCTTATATTACGCGTTCATTTGTCTCTCCTCCATTACCGTCTATTACATAATGACGTGAGTGAAGAAAAAAAATTTTAATTTCAGCATTGAAGAGGCAGGAACACCAATCAAAGATCGCCTGGAAGAAAATAAGCAAGAAAAACACACAAACAAGGAAAAACAAAACAACAAGTAAGTCACTGAAGATGTATCTAGATCACAACGTTGCAATTTTCGAAATTTTCTCTGTGCACTTCATATTGATACAGCGTCACGCTCTCGAATATAGGCTAGTTTCTCATTTTCGAGGTATTACGGGACAAGAGGGGTGTACTCGAACTTGAACGGTGATTTGGAAATCCCTATGGAAACATTAACATTCATTGACTGTGTTTTCATTGTATGTGACTAAGGGGTGGCACGAAAGAGTCTGGTAGTCTTAGCGAAAAAGATCGATCTAAACGTACCAGTCGGGCGTCCGACATCAAGGGAACAAAAAAAGACGTCAAGGAAAAACCGAACAGGAACACGAGGACCCAGGAAATTAAAAATAAGAATGCAGAAAGGTATGTAAAACAACAATGTATACTTTAGAATGAAATATGTCTATGAGCTTATGTATTAAATTAGAACTCAGTGACATCAATAGAACGGTGTAATATTGTTGGAGCCCTTGTAACTGTGGCATTTGCCGGATACCTCCTGAATCAAGTCTGCATTACTACCACTACCAGACTCCCTTGCACACTTTCTTTTGTTCAGTTGATTAGCACCAATTGGCTTACTATTCCATGAAGAAATACGAATTTGAATAAGGAAGAAAATTCGCGAAGCATTTTGGTAGTGGTAGTAAAATGACGTCATCATGCAAACGGCCGGTTCCAGGATCCACCAAATCAACCGAGATTCCACCTTTGTTAGTTACTTTCCTTCATATGCTTTCAGTTCGACCTCGTTGGGCTGGACCACCACTACTGCTGTAATTGCGGTGGTGATAAGCGATGACAATAATTTTTTCCTTGCATCACTTCATCAGTGATGTTTGTGAGATACCTTGAGTATTATATTTATGTTTAGCTCTAATTTTGCACATGACTTGTATGTTATTCAGGACCAAAAGTGCATCATCAGGGACTTCCACTACGCGACGAAAACTAGCAGAAGAAAGAGACAATAAGGAGGCTAGTAAAAGAAGGTCTGCGCATGCGTCAGGTCGTCCTGAAAAAAGAAGTACACAGTCAGCTGCTAAAAAGACAAACAGGAACGTGAATAATAAAGAAGAAGAAAAAGAAGATAGGAAAACCACTGAAAGGTTTGAGTATTTTTATTTGGTATATTTACGTCTAGAGAATATCAACGGTAAAGCGTGAAAGAAAATTTGTCATTAGTGATTAATAGTTTATTTGCTGCTGCTGATCCCATGCATTGAAAGAGCAATTCGCTATCACCAGACCAACGTTAAACCAGGGACCGCGGAAAGGAAGAGGCTGGGAGGTAGCATTATCTTCCCTATGTTTGGCTGCTATCCACCAAATCTTTTTGTAGAATCTTTTTTAAATCCACTTTTTTAGACTACTTTTCCATAAAACGTACGAGTAAAATACGAATTTTAGAGGCTTTTCATTCTCGAGTGACTGACACGAATCGTAACAAAGAAGTCATAAGAATCAAATATGTTTTCCATGGTTTCAAAGATAGTACACTAGCCTCTCCCCTCTGGGGTCTTGCAATCAATTCTTGGTCCCAGAATCACCGTCAATAGAGCTCGTTGGATCTTTCTATTTACTCGATGGGTTTCTAGTCCCCCCCCCCCCCCCCCCTCGACAAAACCTTGCAGGCTGACGATTCCAAAAGACCTTATTCGTTGTGGTGCAAAGTTTTCCTATTATATACCACGTGTCATTCCCTTGAGAAGAAGGTTCTTCGTTTGACTTCATATTCAATAACACATGGTCTTGAGAATAAGATTCTTTGTTTGAGTTGTATCCATATTCATGTAATTTTTCATGCGCAACTGTTAAACAAAGAAATAATACTCTGGGGAATGACGTGTGGTCTGCAAGGGAAAACTCAGCACGTCCAGGTGGGTTTGTTCTATTACTTCCCAATATACCATTGATAAAGTATTTTTGATCTGTGTGTTTTAGTTATCTCTTGCAAATGTTCTTATCTTTTTATTTCCAAAATAACAGGAAAGAAACGAAAGACGTAGATAAGCAGACAAGGTCAAAGTCAAGACCAAAACAATTCAAGAGCCCCAAAAATTCAGCAAGGTCTGCAAAATGACGTCTTTTAGTTTTGCAATGTTTCCCATTTCAGACCACGTTTCATTCTCTTGAGAATAAGTTTCGCTTGCTTAAGTTGAATCCATGTTAATGTGTCTTCTCATGTGCAATCGTTAAACAAAGATGATACTCTAGGGAATGTTTGTAATGGGAAAAAAATACGCCCAAGGTAAAGAGGTCTATTGCTGTTTTTACAATAACTTAGAAATTTCTCGCGCGCTGATTGGCTATTTTTTATCATCAATAAGAGGACAGACAGATAAAGCTGACGTCAACGAGCGCGCGCTCTTTACGTTGGTTGTTTTGATCGCTAAAAATGAGAAGTTTTGATCGTATTTGTTATTGTAAAAAACAAATTGACATCAGATTTTTATGTGTCTGTCCTCTTATTGACAATAAATTTCGTCATCACATTGTCAAAGTAGTATGCGGATCCACTCGGCTACGCCTCGTGAATCCACACTACTTTGACAATGTGATGACGCAATTTATTGTCAATAAGAGGACAGACACATAAAAATCTGATGTCAATTTGTTAAACTGACACAGTAACATTACTAAAGCTTTCATTCATCAATATAAAACTTCATTTATCAATCATAAAACTTCTGTCATGGCTGACTGCTTAATAGAACTTATTTGATACAAAAGTTTGTAATTATAAAACAATAGGAATTACAACAGTTTTTGTTGTTTGTTTTAAAGAAAACGATTGTCCAAGACGACTACACACCGCGAGGGGTCTGGGAAGAGTGTTCATTGGTACTCGAGTGACGAAAGTTTATCATCAAGCTCGTCAGAAAGTGAAGTCGATGAGGAACACACTAGAAAGTTAAGACCCGAGTTGTCCACAGAATACTGGGATATTCACAAGCTTGTCAAGTTTTTAAGGGTAAGTAAGACATAAAGGAAGCTTTATTTCCAAGGCTATGAAGTAAGCAAATGTTCTTTTTTTGCACACCCACCGGATTTATTGGTATGATTCCATTGGTATAAATAGTTTTCGTATATAAACGTTTCAACAGGTAGGCAACCCAACGGTCACAGTCATCGCCCTGTGCGCACTTCAGGAATTCACTCTGGAACAAGAAATGACCCAAGTATCTATTATAGACCTTGACGGCATTAGTATCTTATTAAACCTGCTAAAAACAGACCACAGACCATGTATGGTACGTACAACGCTGACAAGATATATTACTTTGTATTACAAAAAGGTTATCAGAACCATAAGAAACGAGATGCAAGACAAAGGTCTTTCTTAATAACGATAATACAATCAATCAATCATTTTTATTACTTACACTAGAAATATTTACACTGCGCGCACAATAAAAAATTGATACAAAGAAAAAGTAAATCGTACTTAAAATAACTATAAAGCTAATCTAGTTGAGTAACAATGTCCATTAATTTAGATACAAACAGGGATAACCAGAGTTAATAAAGATGAAGGTCTACAAATTGCACCACAAGGTGCTTGGCGCTCTCCTTCTTCTAGTTTGGTTATAAAAGTAAAGAGTATAAAGTGCTAAAAAAAGTGGATCTTCTTAGTTTTGTGAACCCCACATTAAACAAAAGGTTCTAGAGTCATTATTCTTTTAAAAACGCTTTATAATAAAAAGGTTGTAATAAATATTGTACTGCAGACTTACATTCCAAGTATCATCGAATGTTGCATCTTCTTTCAGATTGGTTCTCTGAAAATATTGCGGCGTCTTTCAATCAGTAGAAGAGTGAACAACGAGATCTATCGCCTGGGAGGTAATCCACAGAATACGTGCCCTTGCTCTACGTTATAACATTTGTTTTGATGTAGCATAACCAAGCAACATGAAAGATGTCAAATGTGTTCTTCTTAAAACTAACAATTTGAAATTTAGCAATGCTGGCATAAATAAATGCGTTAACGGCGCTGTTCGCATTTCTAACGCGCACTTCTTTTGCGCAGACTATTCGGAAGGAATTTTTAGTTCCAGAAGTAATTAAAACACCGCAAATTAAAATTGCCGCAGCATGAAATTAAAGAGGGCGGCACCGTTTTTTGTTTTGTTTATTCGTCGTTGTTGTTGTTGTTGTTATTTTGTCTTGTTTTGAATTTGATCTAGACATTGCTCTTTTAATTATAGCAATTTGGAGTACAAGAAAAAGAATGCCTTCAATTCAAATGGTTTACTTTTAGGAAAAAAAGTTAAAGAAAAGATAAATTGTTCTTGACTGTTTGAATTACAGCATTTTTTTGGATTTTTTTGAAGTTATGCTATCTTTTCTTGTTCATTGCTATTTATCGATGCATATTTTATCTAATTTTCATTAAGATTTAGGCGGAAAGACAATAAGACGCGTTCGCGTCTCAAACTCAGCGCATGCGCATACGTTTGACAGTAGTAAAGATTGAAGTAAACCTTTTAACGTTCACAGGAAACTAGACGCGTTCGCGTCTCAAACAGCGCATGCACATACGCTTGGCAGCAGCGTAGAATGAAGTAAACCTTTTAACGTTCACAGGAAACTAGACGCGTTCGCGTCTCAAACAGCACTTGCGCATACGTTTGACAGCGGTGAAGATTGAAGTAAACCTCTTAACGTTTACAGGAAACAAGACGCGTTCGCGTCTCTAACAGCGCGTACGCTTGGAAGCAGTGTAGATTGAAGTAAACCTTTTAACGTTCACAGGAAAATTATAAGACGCGTTCGCGTTTCAAACGTAGCGCATGCGCATACGTTTGACAGCGGTATAGACAATTTCGTACCCAGAGCCTGCTTTTCTTCTGGCCTGCGTTGAAGAATGAGGGCTCTGGAATAATCCATTTTTTGAGACCAGGATTTCTTGGACTTATAACAGCACACTTATAACCCGTATAACAGCACACGCGTTCAAAGATTGCCAAAAATTTGAAATATTTCCCCCCCGATTTTTAATTTGTATTATGATTTTTACTTTGATTTTGAGTTCGATGTAATTCTTACTTTGCTTATTTTGACCGTTTATATCTCACTTTCCGAAAATTGCGCATGCGCCAAAATATGGATCATGCCAGAGCCCTCGTTCTTCGCCGCAGGCCAGAAAAAACGCAGGCTCTGGGTACGAGATTGCGGTAAAGATTGAAGTAAACCTTTTAACATTCACAGGGATTCAACAGCTGATCAAATGTTTGAACGACAAATCCATTGAGATCCAGTCCATCGCGGCCGGGACGATCAGTAACTTTGTGTCATTTCACAAGGCATACAGCGCCATTAAGAAGTACAATGGAATTCCACTTCTGGTAATAAAACAACTGCATTATACTTGTAGAAATTGCTTTACTTAAGACTAATTATCACTGTACGACTTTGAATACAAACTGAGTGTCGCGCGCAGCACGTGTTCCCTCATCATCCCTTGTGTTTCGATCAGAGTATAAAACAGGGACATAACATTTGTCTTTCAATTCATCATTCTTTCACAAAAAAGAAAAAAAAACGAAGCAAAATGTGAAGCAACATATTGTAAATAACTCATTACAGGTTTGATCTTTAAATATATTTTTAGGTCAGGTTATTGCGACCCAACAGAAATTCAAAGCCACTAAGATACAGAGCATACACAAATACCGAGAACGCCAGCACCCTCTTGCATAACGCCTGCAATGCATTGTGGAGCTGCAGCAAAAGCGATAAAAACATCGAGGCTATTCGTAACACGGGCGTTGTTCCTATCCTTGCTTCGTTGTTAAGGAAGGGGCCTAGTGATGTGATACTTTCAACAGTTGGAATTATACAAGAGTGCTCTAGTGATGTGAGTTTTGAAATTTTCTTTCTATTGCGGGCATAATCTAAAAGAATGTAAACTAAAAGCATTGTTGACTGGATCTTTATTTACGCGACAGCCATGTTGCTTTGAACAATAGACTCCACAACTCCTAGCCTTGCGTTCAAGTGCATGAGGATAAATGTATGCGGTTGAAACAAAGGTTTTTATTCTCATGAGAATAAACATGGCCGCCACGTGATAGAGGTTTATACATTTTGGGAAAAATCATTGACCACGAGTTGTGCACGCTTGTCCAAAAATCTGCATTTTCTGCTTTCTCTCTTTCTTTCTATCAGTTCCCTATATCGTTCCCTTTTTTTTGTTCCTTCCTTCCTTCCTTACTTCATTCCTTTCTTAGTTACTTCTTTCCTTCCTCATTTCTTTCCTTCTTTCCTTCCTTCCTTTCTTCCTTCCTTCCTCTTTTTCTCTCTTTTTATTTTCCTTTTGCCTTCCGCCTCTTCACGTTTTTCCATGCTTTCTTTTTTCCCTTTATTTCTTTTTCCCCTTCTATTAAAAATAAAATTTTCTTTTCGTTATTCAGGCATCTTTCCGGGAGGAAATTCGCAAGGAGGGTATCATAGAAGACGTTGTAGGGTTCTTACGCGAGGGTGAAAACGAACTAAGGACCTTATGTGCTAACGCAATCTTCAAGGTTAGAAACACCACAAACTCAACTACGAATTTTTTCCTCTCATTATTAAAGTACGAAGTTATCAAAACTCTATCTCTCTTCAACAATCAATTAAGGTACACCACATAAACAAATATGAACTAGATGATGAATTAGAGCACTAATTTGAAAAAAAAACTCATTTTATTCATTTTGTTCTAAAAGAGGTTTTCCACCATCACGTGCATGCTTGGGCTGCCTGTGGTTAGACGGTAGAACATTAAAATCTCTTCAGCTCTTGGGAATTGAATTCTTTCTCATGTAAAACAATTGTATTGTTTCTGTCATCTAAGATGGCTGCCGTGACGTAAAGTCCTTTATAGATGAGATAAATGTTTTTGCTTCTTATGCTAGAAACGATTTCAGATTGGGAGTTCGGAATGCTCGCGTAGTTTGCCGTGATTGATTGCCGTGCTCTGTTTTCTGTCTTAGGAAGCACAGAGCAGAAAGCAGAGCGCGCAAAACGTGGCGACTGACTACATAATGATATTATGGTTTGACTTTGTAGTGCGGCGATGACGAAGAGACACAAAAACTCGTGCAAAAGCACAGAGGCCTGGATCCTTTGATTCAAGTAGTTGCATCAACTGACAATAATCAGGATAAGAAACTGCTGGGAGCAGTAGTAGGGGCGATATGGAAATGTGCTTCTAATAAAGAAAACTTGACAAAGTAGGTTAAATATATATATCAACTACCTTGAGATTAATTCTTAGATATCGACATGTGAAAGACACCATCAACTGCGTCGTAAAAGAGACTTAAATAAGACAGATTAAGCATCATGTCCCCCCCTCGCATGCAAACGGCATGACTACATTTTCATCGTTTCTTTGTATTTCACTTTACGTTTTGCAAACTTTTTCAACAAAGACAAGTTTTTTTTTAATTTATCTGCCTCTTAGATTTTCCCCGATTCATTTTCACTAATAGCGCTTTTCACGGTTATTAAAAATAGATTTATCAAAGCTTTGTCGGATCGATATGGGACAAACTTTGTAAAGAAAAGCTTCGGTTACTTGGAAAAGAAGAATTGGAAATCCCAAAGCCGCAAAGAGAGTTATAGAAGAGAAAGCACCTTTTTCCCCCCAGAATATTATATTTTTATAGCTTCTAGTTTACATGGGTAATCCTAATTTTCATACTTGACGTTTCAGATTGGAGAAGTTTGATACCTTGTATCACTTAATTCGACATTTGAAAATGAAACAACCTTATGAGGTAAGTAATCATATCATATAATAAGCACCCGTGGTCTGCAATGGAACAACATTACGTCCAGGTGGATTCGACGTATTCCTTACTTTTTACTATTACGCGACCAACTCAACGTATGCCTAGTCAAACTGTTGGAAATTTTGTCGAGGGAAGCCAATACCAAGTCGTCTGGAATACTCCAGTTTCGAGTTTCGACTTTTAGTTTTCTGTTGCTAAGGGTTAGCCTCAATTTTGTGTAGAATATCGACAGTGAAGGTCCGTGGAATTTCAAAATATTTGTATTGATGAAGTTGTGCATTTTCTACATTATCGTCGGTATATGTGAATATTTGGCGCTAAAACGAGGTTTACTTTAAGTAAATGAGTCTGTAATCAAGGAGCACAGCGGTATCTTAGGAACTAGAAAATGGTTTATTATAGCAATCTGGAAATAAAGCGTACCCCGAAATGGCGTGTTACACGGTTAAACTTTTTGATTTTTTTCAGGTTGAGGCAAATATCATAGGGGCCCTGGGCGAGTTCGCTTACAATAGACGCAACGTCTTAACCCTTTATGAAGAAGGAGTTCTTAACATCGTCATAAATAGACTGAACTTGACCATGCCAAATATACTCATCAACTCAACCAAGCTTCTCGCTTTGTGTGCTAAGGAAAATGCTCCAAGACAGTAAGAAAAGAGTTTAAATTAAAGTCAAATGTTTTCCCATTTCAGACCACGTGTCATTCCCTTGAGAATAAGATTGTGCCTTCTCTTGCGCTTTCGCTAAACAAATAAATTAGGGAATGACACGTGGTCTGAAATAGGAAAACATTACGCTAGGAGGTCTGTTCATAACTTTTAAAATTTTTTGATATCCTCAAACAACATCTGGGTTAGCTGTTGAAAGTCAAGGTTGGTACGGCTAACTCACAGATGGAATTGGAATTTAGCGTGTTAGGTTTTGCAGAGGGAGGAGCAGCGGAGAACCCGAAAAAAAACCATCAAATAAAGGAAGACGTATCATAATCCACTCACATATTATTCCGAGTCTAGCTAGGATTCGAAGACGATAACCCTATAGGAAAGAAGCAAATACATGGCGCAACGCCACACTCGATTTCCAAAAAAGAATGGCGACCGTCAGCTATGTCTGACAGAGGTGTAGCGTAGATTTTCAATCGCAATGTGAAACGTCCACACACACGCACGACACGACATGGCACAGCAAGGTGTATATGGGTGGTATTCTCAAAAAAATATTTAGGAAGAGTTTATTAGCTTTCCTATATCGAATTTCAATAATTGGACATTTGTTACAGAGCTATCTTGACAAGTGATGGTGTGCGGTTACTGTGGTCTTTGTTGAAGTCAACCAATAATAAGGTCAGTAGATTCCACCCGTCCATCCACCCACCAACCCACCCACCCACCCATCCACCCACCCACTCATCCATCAACCCATCCATCCACCCTTCCATCCACCCACCCACCCACCAATTTTCCACTGAATTTCTGGCGTGATCTGGCGTGAACCTGATATATATTCTTGTTATATCCAATGCAAGGTGGTTGCTAGTGCTTGTTATGGAATCGCAATGTGTGTATCTGATGCTAAGGTAGGTCAGCTAAACAACATGCACTTGACATTGTTATATTATGTATTATCGCAAAAATATAATGAACGTCAGAAGAATCGTTTTGAAAAACGGGCTGTCATTGGCTGCGGCCTAAGTGTCCCTTATCTTTCAGAAAGTGGTCAGAGTTTGAATTTTAAAATACTGTGTAAAAAAAGCGACAGACGTTATAGCTGTCAGTAGTTTTATACTTGCCTGCAATCTTGACCGATTAGTTTCGATTCAAGAAAACGATTGCCGGCAGATGCCATTTTGTTGCCGACTCAATATTCCGAGATTCAGAGGTGAGAATCGTACAGTATTTACCTCCCATTAACCAATGAGCGCGCGCGTTCTTAGGAAGTACACAAGTTGGTTTCAAGCTAAAAAAAATATTGTATTGTTTTACCCAGGAATCAGCCGAAATTGTCCGTTCGTTTGTCGGTGGCCTGGAACTAGTGACTAATCTTCTAAGGTCCAATAAACGAGAGGTAGGTGATGATTGCTGTGCTGATAAATAAAATATAAAGAAAGGTGGGATGGAAGATAAGAGGGAAGGAATGGATGGATGGGAAGAGGAAGGGAAAAACAGTGGGAAGAAGGAAGAAAGGGAAAGAGGTACCAAAAAGGTAGGTACCTATCGTAACTTTTCACTTACACACTAATATCCATGTCTCTTTAGTTAAACAATTTTAGTTGTTTATTACTAATTATTATTATTTATTTATTTATTGTTTATCATTATTCAGTCGATAGATCAAGTTAGTATGCCGGGATATTATTATTTCAAATAATTGATAATATTAATAGGGTTGTTGTTTTTGTGTTTCAGGTGTTGATCAACACATGCCGTTTGGTCATCAACATCGGACAAGATCGTGAGAACATGTCTATAATGACTGATTATGATGCTGTCCCATTACTCATCTCACTTGTTTACGCGGTTAGTATGTATATAATGAATTCCATAATAATCGTCCTTGTTATCTCTCTTTTTACGAGGTTCGCACTTCACAGCCAGTGGCTAACAAACATGAAGCCCTCTTCCCATGATCGAATAGGACGTTTACATGATGGCGTTATTTGATTCCCACTGCCAAGATGCCTTACAAATTTTTCTTTCTTATTTAAATCTGTATTCCTTCATGAGAATAGTAAGACGATTGGTGCTAATAATGAACAAAAGAAAGTTTTCAAGGGAGTCTGGTAGTAGAGGTGAAAACCGTAACCCGTAATCAACTCGAAGCACAAGTGTGAACCAACTAGAAACTCTACTCACATTCAACACCGAGTCCTATAATCCATATCTTGCTTCTCACGTCTGCCCTCTTTCACTTGGCTCGGCTCATTTTTCCTACCGACCATGTTAAATACCGCATCTTACCGGCTTGTTAAGTAGGCGTACCTTAGTATCTTCCTTCGTCTCCCCTGCTGATAGTTTAGTAATCCTTCTTTATTTTAGTTTATATTTTATAGAGAATTCTTATTTTTTTAGGACGACGAGGAAATGAGACAATACGTTGCAGAAGCAATAGCTACGTAAGTGTTACAAAAGGACCCAAACTATTAGAGCAAATTGTGTATGATTTATAGACTCATGACCTATAACAAACTCGACTTACATTTGTTGCCGAGTCCAGTAGTAGAACCCGAGACCCCAGAGGTGAGAGGTGCGAGTTGACCACCGCTATGCTTCGCTTGATCCTCCCCCCCCCCAAAAAAACTCTTCATGCCCCCCTAAAACTCTTCATGCCCCCCCCCAAAACTCTTTATGCCCCCAACTCTGCCCCCAAAACTCTTCATGCTCCCCCCCTAAAATGTTTTTTATATCTATTGATTTCCATTATTTCATCGTGTATTTTAATTTTCAGATGCTGTAACCTAGATAAAAATATCACAGCTCTATCGTCTACTGTGGTTCCTCTTTCAGAAGGATTTGCCCTGTACAAGAGTGTTAAAGTACACAGGACGACAGCCTTAGCACTGGAAAAGCTATCCCAAGACCCACACAACTGTTACCTCATTCACAGACATGGTGCTCTTAAGGTGATTCTAAAAGATAAAGTCTGATATAGACAGATTAAGCATCGCGTTGTTTCTTCTCGGAAACGGCAGACATGATCACATTTTTTTCTCTGCATTTAATTGCCTTTTGCAAATCGTCTCATCAAAGAGAAAGTTTCTTTCTTTTGTTTATCTGCTACTTGGAGATTTTCCTGAATTTCACGCGATATACACTCGGGAGACAGAGCAATTACCGGTAAATCCCCTTTGAATTTATTCGTAAACACGAAGCGCCTTCGAATATTTCCCGGCGAAAGTCCGAGCATGCGCAATGCTTTTTTCACCCGTGTCGCCGATAGAGATCCGTGGTACGACGTGACCAATTGCAACAAAGCATCGCTGATGAAAAAATGACCGAAGTCACAGGGATTAGTGTTTCCCCGAGTTATGTGTTCCCCCGAACACTGGGCACTAGTGCTTTGTGTTCCCCCCTCCCCTCCCTATGAAACATCTTTTGACATGGTTCTCTCCCCCAGGTCAAGGACATATTAACTCTGAAAACGAAAAAAAAATCGGATTATTTCTATCGTACATCTTTCTCGTACATCGTATATAACCGCGTGATCTTCTACTGCCGTTGGTATTTTGAGAGATAAAATTGTATTTACCGAATGCAATAATTTAAGCGAATTCTTTTCTTGGTCTCTCGGCCAAATTCGTATGCACAATTTTTTTGCTTTATTGAGTTTCTTCGTGCCCAATTATTTCGAGCGAGAACTTCTTGTTTATTCTCCGTAAAACATATTTTTCTTTATTCACAAAATTAGGAGGATGTTCCTTTCGGCATAAAAAGTCAAAAACATTATCATACTGTGAAGCTTCAATGATTTTTTGAATTCGTTCGTTGAAGTTTAGCTTTGAAGAAAATTCTAAGATTTAGCCCGTTTGTCACAACCGAAAACCAATCATTTATAGAGATTCCTTGACCTGGGGGAGAGAATCGTGTCAAAAGATGTTTCATAGGGAGGGGAGGGGGGAACACAAAACAATAGTGCCCAGTGTTCGGGGGAACACATAACTCGGGGGAACACAAATCCCTGTGACACCGACATAATCAGAAAGAGCACCTAAAAATTCTTTAGCACTATTGCCAAGTTTGAACGTTTTGTGATGACGAAAAGGAATTATATTTTTTTTGAAAACCCTTTTATATATATATATTTTTTTCTTTTTCAGCATCTGATGAAGATGATAGGATCAGAGGACGACGATGTTCAGGAGGCAGCGGCTCGCTGTATCAAAAACGTGCGCATGAACGCTATTGACCAAAACAGCTAGCATCTGGCATCGTAAACAAATATTAACTGTTTAATCTAGATTTTATAGCGAAATTAACACCGAGACTATTCATGAAACGTATTTATAAAAACGATAAGGTACTATCAACCCTCCGATTAACTCACATGTCTGTATTTGCATAAGCTCACCCAAATACGTGTAGATGTCAATATGCGGTTTCTCAGATTTTCGTGAAGATCTCCTCTCCAAATTTTTAACACAAGGCTGTTAGGATAGATAGTATCGAACGTCCACATATAAGGATAAATAATAATAATAATAATAATAATAAAAATGGTTTAATCAATAGAATCCACGAGGTGGCTCTTCACCTATTGAATAAACTATCTAATATACGATAACACACACATGAGATAAACTTGCAATAATAAACTATGAAACTATAAAATAGAAATGTTTTAGACAAAGATAAGAAATAAGATTGAAAATTTTTTGAAAATTTCTTATTTATTAATTCTAAAGCGATGTTATGATTATATATGAAAGAAAAGGATAAAATTGCAGATATTGGGGGTACGCTCCACCGCCCCCAAGCAACCGCCTCAGGCCGAAAAATATACGATAGTACGAATAGTATATGAAGAGAAAAATATATTGTACATAAGATAATGACAAAGTGAAAAGAAAATATATCGGCAGTGAACGAGGCTTAACCGTGGCAAATCCTCGGCGTTGAATTGTAAAACTGATGGTGATCTCAATGAAAGATGATATATTTGACAAGTGGATTTTGAAAGTTATACTTTGGTTTCTATAGAGATGTCATTTTCTTGTCTCTGTACAAAAACTGCTTTTTTACTTTTCTTGGTGCTTTTTCTTGATGTTTTACACGTTTTCTTTTATTTTCCTTGCTTTTTTTGCCTGCTTAACATTGTTTTCCCTTGCTGTTTTCAGGCCGAATGGATTTAATCGCGAAAAAAAAAACCTCTCTTAAGGTTTAAAAACCACTAAGCTTTGGAAACCAGCTTTTAAGAGCTCGGCTCTTACCGATAACTTTTAAGATAGCCGAGCTGGTAATTGTATACTTTTTATCCTTTTCGTATCTTTAAGGACTTGTCTTTAAGGAGTTGTGTTGTCCTGTACTTTACGTTGAGGCGCAATTAGGATCGGATTAACCTTTCTAGTATCATTACTCCCAGCGACACATCCAAATACTTGCCTGTATTCTCTAGCAAATGTTTTGTTCATAACTCCATAGATAATAGGGTTGATGGCCGACGAGGATAGACCACACATCGTGAACATGACGTAAACTTGGCGTGGCAAATTTTCCTGGCCAAAACCAATTGCTAGGTCTATGAACTCGACGACCAACACAGGCATCCAACATAAGAGGTACCCGACAACGGTGGAAAATAAAGTTTTCGTGATTCGAATGTCTTCGACTGTAATTCTTGGAAATTGAGTCTGAGGAAGGTCAGTGTTTGGTTTGAACAGGTTTTTTCGATGTTTCCTCAAGGCTAGAAAGACTTTGAGATAGCAAATGATGATAGTAACAGTAGGGATGGCGATGGATATTAGCATCAATGGTATGGTAAACTCTAGGAGGGATTTCTGGTAACAGAAGAACTTCCCTGGTTGAAAAACGAAGATGTTTCCTCCCACAACGTAAGGAAGCGGTCCCAAGGAGGCGATTACGTAAGCAGAGAATATCCAAATTCTTGTTCTTCTTGCGGTGAAAATTCGTCTGTACAAGCTTGTGTTTACGATGCGGCAGTATCGATTGAAAGCCATTATCATAAGATTCAACAACGACGCAATGGCTAACCAAATCACTACATATCCCTGGAACTGACATGCAACAAAACTAAAGGGCCAATTCCCTGTAGCAAGCGTACCGATAGACCACGGAGTACCAAGCAATGCCATACCAATATCCGAGAAGGCCAGAGAGACTACAAAATAGTTTGGTATTGATCGTAAAGTTGGATTTTTGTAAACCACCCAAAGAACCAAGGAATTGCCGAAAAAAGCTGCCGAGGCAATAAACGCATAGATAAAAGTTTCGATGATAATCACTTCTTGTTTCCTTGTTCTTAGAGATACATAGGTGCTGGAGTTCAAATCTGGTATATGTGACATAGTGGATTACCGATCCTACAAAGGTGTAAACTGCGTTAGTTCGCTTCAGATCTAAGTATATATATAACTATAATGTCGATCTGATAAGTGAATACCTGGCATCAATCAATATACTTTTTCACATAAATTATCCTTGCAGGATCCGGTAAATTATTTTTTTACAATTTGACCAATGTTAAACCCACACCTAATGTTATGCTTATCAAGATCAATTGATTGTTATTTACGATGCAGGTGTGCATGCATTTCAGGGCATCAGTATTGCTATGGCAACGATGAGAAGAAATAATGAAACCCGTCAATTTTTAAAACCTTGAAAAACCTTTAGGCTTTTAATATCGCATCTTACCCTTAATTTCAGATGTCGTGTCGTGAGATTCTTTGTTGAAGTTATTCATGTGTCTTTTTCTCTGCATTCATAAACGTTCAAATATATGGTCTCCTAGAGAGGGACACTTGAAATCAAAAATGACGAGTTATGCCCAAAAAAAAAAAAAAGGTCAAGAGAAGATCCCAGCTAGAGGAAATATGATTCTTCTCTCAGTATTCTTACAAATAGTCTTACAAATTGCATTGCATCAACGAGAACTCGACTTCTTTCAATTACAGTCCTGTGTTCGATCTGATTTTTTTTTTACATTTTCGTACGTGTCAGTAATGATATTAACCGCAGTTCATGATCACTGAAGATAATGTTTTGGCGTTGATTATTTTCTACTGAATGATTGATTTAATGGTTTATTTGATTCAAACTGAGAAACAAAACCAATATCCGTGCTTTTGAGTGGCGTCATCATGACTAAACGGCTTCAACTTTGGCACTATTTTACAATAGATACTTTATATAACTTTTTTAAAGTAAAAATTAATTTATCCCACGGAAATTTAACAAACAAAGAGATGTCATTTAATTTATATATAGCCAACCAAGACGCGGCTCACGGAGCTTTGCAGTCCCACCTACTCTATCAATAATATAGCCCGGTTTTCCATACCGAATTCATCATATCAGATAAATGAAAAGAATTACAAATTACCCCGGTAATGACTCTCACTCCTCCCACTTAAAAGGTGGCTGCTCCCAATGACTGGATCTATTTACTGAAGTCATATAACATATTCAGATAACACAAACAATAAAGCTGCTTAGCTGCAAAAAAAGGAAAAAAATCAGGTCTGAAAGGCACAAGCTATCTAAAATAACTAAAAAGTTAAACTAGTTGGACAGGTTTTGTCGTTTTGGCAGTCCACAAGCTTAAGCAAATGGAATAAAAACGCATTAATGCTAATTAATTTCACTTGCTCCGATAATGTTTACTCAAAGTGACAGTAGAAACAACTACTTTGAAGATAAAATATTTTATAAATGGCGCATTTTGACTTTTAGTTTTATTTTTCTGCTCTGAATTATTAAGCTGTACACACAGATGTACAAATTTGTCTGTGGATAAGGTCCTGCATGCAGAACTGACGACCCATGGTCGTCTGGCGGTGAAAGCCTTGGTCTAATCATTTCTTAATGAGAGCGAGCAGAACGACATAGAGGAGAATAGAGGAAATTTAACGGAAATTCCGTAACGAGCTTGAAGCAGAAGGAAAAAAAGATATATAAAAGAATAACTAAATACAATGAAATAAGAAAAGGAAAAACAAAACCGCAAAACCAAAAATCAATTAATGTGCGCGTAGTTTTTCTGCGAAAATAGCCACCTCTTTGTCGATCTAGCGCAAGATCACTGTTTCCTTACTCGATATATAGTGGACTGAGGTGTGGGGGCCGAGTAATGCATAAAAGCTTAATCATAAAAGTCAATAAAATTGCTGTGGTTGATAGGCATTCGCTTTTGATACCAGAGCAAGTTGCTACGCATGCTCGTCAAAATGGCTATTCGTCCAATCTCGTACCCATAGCCCTTATTTCTTATTGCGCATATTTTAGACTAGCAAACGTTGTTAGAAAAAAGGAGTCTGGGCACGAGATTGACAATTCTGCTACCATTTTATAATGAGGACCTAACCAGATGGTCGTAATGAATATCGAATCGAATTTAACTACTTTCATTGAATTCTGTATTTGTTTTCTGAAGTCTTTCAGTCAATATGATGTGTGGCTTCCACTCTGGCTGTGGTCAATATGATATTCGGCCATGTTTATTAACATATAGCAGGTGTCACGATTTATATTCATTATGTAATATTCAATTTCGCTCAGGGCCTGTCTGTTTTTTATTCACCCGCTTTATCAAACTGCTAAATTTCTTGTATTCGTGAGCTCGATCGTTTTTAAACTTCGAATAGACTTTACCAAACATTCTCATTGTCGGGTTATTTGCATATGCCCTGTATTCCTTCACATGACAGTGACGACGAAAAATCAGTAAATAAATAAAATAAGCTGTAACAACCTGAAAAATATGGGTTTCCCATTTTATCAATCTGCTAAATTTTTGGTATTTGTGACCTGCGTGTTGAATTATTTTCATTCTCAGAGTGGGTTATTTGCATAAACTTTTCACCTGCTCCTTGAACGACGAAAAAATAAAACAAAATAAAATAAACTTTTACAGGTAATAACCATAGCGAGCGCTATCTTAACAGCAGTAAGAAAAGCTTCAACCAAGCTAGAAAAATGATTATGATTATTTACTTGTATTTAGAGAACTAACTAAACATTAACCAAGTAAGTAGTTCATTTAGAATCAGTACATTTGTACGGAAATTCGAGAACAAAGTCCGAACTTTGTGGTGACCGTAACACAATCTAAAAGAATTTATACCAATTGTCAGCTAACGCCCAAAAGGTGAAACCAGAGAAAATATGGCAAGAAACGTTAGTATGTAATGTTTCAAATACGAGTTGCTGTATTCTATTGGGGTTTTAAATCAAATCCACCCTTAATTTTCCGCTGTCTGAGAATGAGAGAGAATATCGAGGGATTAGACTCGGACATTTTAAGTGAAAGCGAGAAATTTATTTGTTTTAATTATATGGACTGACAAATGAATTTTTGTTGAAAAGTTTGTTATTGTCAAAGGTCTGTAGCTTCAAAATACTCAACGAGTATTCAAATTTTCCTATGTTACAAATGATGAGTTTCACTTTCATTATGTAGGGTGTGTTTGTTTTTAGGTCGAAGTTTAATTTAGGGTTGAATTTTGAATGCTTAGTTTATGGGTTTGGTTACTATGCTACTGACATTTCCACGTGGACCCGTCACTGATACAACTAACGTACCCAGTCCCCCACCACTATCATGCTCAGTAAGGTTTCAATACAATGCACCGTATATCAAACAAGACTGACGTTTATAGTATTTGAGAGTAATGGTCTCTATGATCCGTCTTAAACGATGTAAAATAGTCGGTAGATTCATCTTTATTGTTCTATCTTTCCTTTTTATATTGTCTGTGTTGTTTGGATCGAATTTTATTGAGCTGGGAACGAAGACTTCGAGAGAACAACAAGGTAAGCTCTTAGTACATGTAAAATATAATGCCTACTAGCTTACAACGCTAAATAAGACTTAAATCACCATTATTTATAATAAATAATAGCGATTTAAGTGTTTTGTAGCGTTGTAAACTTAAAGCTTCTTCATGCTAATTGGCTGTTGGAACAAATATTAGAAATATTTCCTTTTTTGCTGTTTCAGAATTATCTGGGTTTCAATATTATGTCTTCAAATTATCTAAACATTACCTTTAAAAAAATCGTAAATAAATTTTGCATTATTTTTATAGTAGAGCCATTACTTATCTGTTTTAATGCTTCGTTTTCAATTTCTCTCTCTTAGCTGTTGTGTTAATTTAATTATTTTTCTTCTTTTTGGTTGATGCACTGTAAGCAAGATAAAAATAAGCTTCTAAAAAAGTCCCCCTCCCCCAAAAGTGTTTTGTTGAGTTTCTGCTCATGAGTATTAAAATTAAAATGATTTTGTACAATTTACCTATTTGCAATCTAAAAAATATCCTTGTAGAACATCAGATTACATGATTTAAAAGTTTGACATGTTTCTATCCTTGATGTAGTAGCCATGTAAACTAAAATCATGCAGATTATAATTACTCTAAGCTAGGACACACTAATTATAACAGGACAAAGAAAGTTAAGATTAAAAAAAACTTTAGCCAATTATGCCCCAGGAATATCAATATTGTATTGACCTAAGACAATCACAACCTTTCAGTCCATTCATGTTCAAAATAATTATTATAATTAGAATAATTCAAATGATTAATGAGCATTTAGACCTATCAGGCCCATTCAAAACCATGGCCATCATGTGCATGGATCTTTATACTCAGTAAACACTCAACATACTTAAAGCAAGCCCAGATAATTTTTGAAGTCATAAACTCGTAGATCGTGTGTTTTCAGGTCCAAAATCACAAGGCATATTAGCCTTGTGGTATTAAACCTGATAAAAAACTCTTGCTCGTTTATTTAACAGTACTTGATTCCCGTAGTTAAAATGAATCTCAACGCCTTTTTCTTAGATATGTAGGCTTCATTATCATATGCTTGCTCCTGATTGTTTCCACTCTATGTCATGATTGGTTAACTTTCTGCAAGTGGTTTGCACACAACTAGGCCTTTAGCCAGCTAGGTCAAAAGTATTTGGGAGAAGATGGTGGGGGGGGGGGGGGGGGGGCATTAGGTCATTAAGTCAGAAATATTGGAGGAGGGGGCTATTCTAAAATGCCCTATGTAGATGATGATGTATATTGTTTGTAATAACATTTTTTATGGCTGCTAGGAATAGATCGATATTGCCTTGTGGTATCGAAATGTGGAAAAACATTTCAAATAATGCTTTGATTACGTGGAATATATAGCCGTATAAATATATAAATATGAACATGCTCGAAGCAGCACTCAACAGTCAGTCAGTCAGTAGGTCTGTAAGTGAGTGTGTGAGGGAGTGAGTGCATGAGCTAGCCAGCCAGCCAGCCAGCCAGCAAGCCAGTCTGTCTGTCTGGAGTCAGTGTTTTACCTTCAAAGTGAAATGCTTGCTGATAGAACAATTTCATCATTTAAATAATACTGTCAGTATTATTTTTTAGCAGCTGTGCATTATATACTTAACATATATAATAATCACATATCCATTTGCTTGTTATTTAGATGAAGCAACATTACCAAACATTTTGCAGCGTCTAGAAAACCTTGAGAGCAAAGTTTCACAAATATATGAAGTACGTGATAAACTGGTGTTACCTGGAAGTAGAGAAAACCAAAAGAAAGGTAAAATCCCTCAAAGATCCCTGACACAACCTCTAGGCTGATTCAAGTCACAGATTTTAAAAAAAATTGTCAGGTTTAGGATAACAAAAGAGCCTGCATAGAGCAAGGAGAGTTACCTATAATTGAAGTCAAGGGAATGACAATATTTTTTATCACAGTATTTGTTTATACATGTACTACACATGCCATATGCCAAGTGCAATAAAATTGCAAATAGTCTTAGTTAATGCAATGAAAACCTTTTATTATTTCACAGATGTTGTTGCAATACAAGAGAGGAAATGTGTGATACCAAATGACTGGAGGCATCCCTTCTGTGCTCACAAAGTTAAGGTATTATTTACAATCAATACTAATAGTCATGCAGATTATCAAATCCTGCTATCACAAAGTATCCCTGTGATTTGTTAGTGTCTCACAAGCAATTGTTTGCCCCAGTCTGCCTTCAAATCAGCAAATAATTATTGCTTGCTTGCCATTAGCAAATCACAAAATTTTCTCAACTTCGTCCAATAATTGCTCATCATTATAATTTTTTAAATATTTTTTTCAGTTCAGTTCATTTAATCATATTTCACACCACCTAGAGTTTACATTACAGTTCTACATTTTTTACAATAAAGGTTTACAATACAATAATTTTATGCAATTACATAAATATATATAAAGCACGCATGAATATTTACAAAACAGTATCAGCAAGATTATTAAAACTACTGTTGTTGTCATTTTCGGTTTATTGTAATTACAAAGATTCAGCTTTAGTAATAAATTAAATAGTAAACTCAGGGCGGCAGACACCTCAAGAAGAAACCACAGGCTTATACTCTTGAGGTGTCTTTTTAGCTAGATAATATGTAGTATCATTGAGAGAAAAGAAAAGAAAGGAGGGTTATAAAGGCATGCAGTTTTAGCAAAATTAAAGCAAGGAGGAATTAATAAGGAGCTACATGTTCTATTTTGAAATGGCTATTTTGTTTAGTTAAGACATTTGATAATATTTAAATTGTTTACTAATGAGACAATCAATAACTACAGTGTAAAGGTGCATTTTATATTTATATTTAAAGCTAGATATGGATGTTGCTGATTTTATATTGTCAGGCAGCAAATTCCATAGCTTGGGGCCTTGATTGATTATAGTAAATTGAAACATAAAACAATTTACTATAATATTTTGTACAGCAGCTAGTCCATGTTCTTATAAAGATAGTCCACATACTGTTTATTATACAATTATCCCCTTGCATGATAAGCAAGCAACTTCTGATTGTTTGAGAACTATGCTGTATAACACTCTAAGCATACAGTCCTTTGACTAAACGTCGTTTGATCGGCTTCATCCCTATACGCCCCTAGACCAAAAAGGATTCATGGGGATAATTAATTCACTAGCTGCCCCATATGTTATCTAACACTTCTTGAGCTTGCTGTTTTCAATCCCATTTAATTTGCTAAAACCATACCTCGAGCATACGGCAAAGATTTAAACTGGCGAGCAGTTTGGATGACACAAGTTCCGGGTAATTTACCCGTTATCATTTTCTGTCTAGGTGCCTAGGGATGATCCGATCAATGACAACGTTAGTTAAAGGACTGTATATGCAATGCTCCTTCCTGGCATGGTGCAAAAGTCATCTGCAAACGCAGCCTGCTTCCTCATTAATTCTAATAATAATAATGAAAACTTTATTGTGATGCTTTTTATTTTACAATTGCAAATCTCGCTAATAACTAGGTAATTTGCAATCGGCTACTTGAATTAAAGATAAATTTAGTTTTACATGAAATGAAAGGCTTATAGCTCAAGAAATATACTTGGATACATACAAGAAGATGAGGGGGAAAAAAAACAACAATAATAGTAAGAAATAAAATGATATGAAGATACTAAAAATTCATTAAATCAGGATTTTCCCAGTCTTTGTTTCGTCTACAAAAAATGAAATATGTGGATCTGATGGCAATGTTGATTATTTTTCTTATAATATACATTTTATGCTTTTTCTCGTATCCTAGCTGGTCGAACATTTCTAAAAACGTTGAGCTTTCCGCAGAGAAAACTCCAACAGAACTAATCGAGAGATTTACAAATTTAACAGATTTAAAATCACTACTTAATTTTCTTATAATATTTTCGTACTTTTCGTATTTTCGATCAACATTATTTTTCAAATTTGATTCAAAACCAACTGTTAGTTATAATAATAATAATAATAATAATAATAATAATAATAATAATAATAATAATAATAATAATAATAATTCAATACTTATTGTGCCTCACTATTCATTAATTCATGATTTTTTTCCACCTTTTCATTTCAAGTGGATCAAGGCTTTATGGCAGAAAAATACAGATTGTTACATTGCCGAGCATCACATTATACCTACAGATGACTGCACTATTCTCAAGTTTTTGAGTGAGGTAATAATAATATTAATAAGTGCCTAATTTGGCCCTGTTAGGGGTAAATACTGACAAGCACCATGGTCTTTTAACAACATGCACAAGAGCCAGAAACTAGTGACAAATGAAAGGTTGCTCTAATCATGATTACTAACACCAAGGCCCTGTTAGGGGTAAATACTGACAAGCACCATGGCCTTTTAACAACATGCACAAGAGCCAGAAACTAGTGACAAATGAAAGACTGCTCTAATCATGATTACTAACACCAAGGCCCTGTTAGGGGTAAATACTGACAAGCACCATGGTCTTTTAACAACATGCACAAGAGCCATGAACTAGTGACAAATGAAAGACTGCTCTAATCATGATTACTAACACCAAGGCCTATAGGGTTAAATCCTGACAAGTGACATGATGGCCTTGTAACAGCAACACGAGAACCACAAACTAGCAACAAACAAAAGACTGCTTTAATCATAATTACCAACAATGAGGCCTTTAAGAGTAAATCCTGAAAAGCTACATGATGGCCAACATGAGAGCAACAATTAACTAGCGAAGGGTGACAAACTGCTCTTTATGAAATCACTTACTCCGACAAAGGACTAGCGTCCGAAACGTCTTTTCACAGTGTATAATTTACCTTTTCATCATTACTGTGAAATTACTAACAGTGAGGCCCTATTAGGAGTAAATTCTGAAATTGCAACCTAGGCAATTTTGTTAAATTTAGACAGAGGTATTTCATACTAGTAAACAAGCATGTCCATTTCCATATGCCCACATGTGCATAAAAAGTATATATCTCGTCAAGTATATAATATTGGTAAGGCCCTTTATTATTATTAATTTTTATGACTTAATATATGTTTTTGTTTCTGGTTTCCAGGCAGAGGCATGGTGTCCACCACTTCCTGGAAGAGAGAAACCTGATCCACTGTTATCAAGAAAGAGGGTAATGATTACATCATGTGTTGAAAAATATTGTTTATTATAAGATAAGGTTTTCGTGCATCTTGAATTCAATCATTTCTTGATACACTCTATTGTTTCATTCATCCACCCAACTTTATGTCCATCCATCCTTCAATCATTTTTTTCCCATCCACTCCTTAAATCCACTCAACCACCCAAGAATCCATCCATCCTTCCATTTGTTCATTTGTCTGTCCCTCTGTCTGTTCGTCAAGCATCCCTTTATCCCATCCATTCATCCATCCATTTGTCTGTTTGTCTCTCCCTCCATCTGTTCGTCAAGCATCCATCTATCCCATCCATCCATCCATAGTCCATATTGCACTTGTCCATCATCCATTCATCTGTCCATTTGTCCGTCCTCCTACCATCAATAGCTAGTCCTAGGTGTCCCACTAGTTGTCTGTTCCTCCGTCTGTTCCTCAAGCATCCATCTATCCCATCCATCCATCCATAGTCTATATTGCACTTGTCCATCAATGATCCATTCATCCTTCCATTTGTCTGTCCTCCCACCACCCATAGCTAGTCCTAGGTGTCCCGCTAGTTGTCAGTTTTCACATTATATTACTGCACTAATATATATCTTCTCTAAATATGTTTTAAACTTAGGCCACAATACGCACAGATATAGAAGGACTTCTGGAGTGGTTCAAAGAGGATAAGTGGTCATGGATGCGAGATCGTGCTACCCGCTTCTGGCCTTACTGGGTAGAGGGAGCCAAAGCTTTGAGAAAGCGTAAACCAGAAATAGAAAAAAGAGCAGCTCAAAGAGTACGTAAACCATTGCTTTAGTCATTTAGTGTGCCTTTTATTCATATTGTGTAGTTCCAGTATTTATTCACCTATGGAGAAATTCAAATTTTCTTAAAGACACACCCCTACCCTGGAAATTCCAAATGTCTTCCATACAAATTCTGTAAATTTTTCTTTCTCTGACCCCCTCTCCCCACTCCTCAGAAATTCCAAATTCCTCTGTAGGGGGTTGGGGGTGTTATGGGTAATTTCTGGAACTATACATTTAATTTTTTTTTGTATGCGTTGATTGTCGATTGGTTTGTTGTTCATAGGGTCAATCAGTTGGTCTTCCGGGCAATCGTTTATTGGTTAAAGGGTTCTTATTTTGGTACATACCAACCACTATGTTTCTATTTATTTTCTAGATTCTTCTTTTTATGGGCACGTTTTCTGTAGAGCCACGCTTCTTCCAGTATGCATACCATGGGGGACCACTTGGGGAGTTAGTACAGTGGACTGATTTAATTTGCTCGCTCTACATTCTGGGTCATGACCTAGATATTAGTGCAAACACAGATGACCTGAAAAAGTAAGTAATTTCTAAGCCGTTTCAAGCCTGAAAAAAATGACTTGCGTTTGCATTACAATGCATTGTGCGTATGTTTTAGGAGACGAAAAAGACGCCATCTTGGAAATATATATTGTCCCTTAAAACAGACCCACGATGCACTCATGTGCCAACGTGACCTAGTTTTTCCTCTACTTCGCAACGGGTAATAAACTTCAACACTTGACCCTTTCCAAATTCGCTTGAGCTGTGACCATGCAAAAATGGTCAAGGTTGGATTTAATGTGTTTATACGTTTACTGCAGCTAATTCAACCTCCACATGGAACCATTGTTTCATGGTTGCTTATGCAAATTAAGGTCTCTTCCTATTCACAATGATTCATTGGTTATTGCTCAAACGACCACATCAGCAACACTGTAATTTTTTATCATGTCATCATCACCATCACATCCTTATCAACAATAATTAATCCTCATCATCATCATCATCATCATCATCATTATTATTATTATTATTATTATTATTATTATTATTATTATTATTATTATAAACATATGTATAAAGCCCATTTACTTTTCAAAACTGTGTTAGGGCACTGGGAAATCAAGTGTGCTGTAGCATAAGCACACAAACATAACATATCCTCAGTGTCCCATTCCCAAACTACAGTCTTTTAGTAGACTACTGTAGATATTATATTACCTCCCACTAATTGTTACGGAAGAAAATCCCCCCCCCCCCCCTCCTCCTCTCTCTCTATACAATTTGCTATAACTTTTCATATTGAAGTATTTTTTCCGGTTCTAGATGGCTGAATGTTCCCAATTTAAGAAATTGTGCAAGCGCTCATAGAGAGGATGACTATGACCAAATATTCACTGATTATAATGGGCACAAGCTGATAGCGTTTGCTGTAGGGCCAAACCATTCACAATACAGGTACGAGTACCACCCATCTTTTGTCATCAATCCAATCAGCTGAAGTATAGAGTTTATTTCCTCCTACCCTGAGACCGTTAGGCTAAGTTAAAAAAATAAAATAAAAATATTCTATTTAAATGTCATGTCGTTCTAGCGCTTTTGCACTAATTGGAGACACTTTTCACTCACGCACACTACGACTGCTTTCAATGCTCTATGCACACAACGCTCAACGCAAATTCGACGTTTGACATGAGCCTTTATTAGTAGAGTATTATAGGTTAGTAAAACCATTGCTATCTTTTATGTCTATTTGACTATTATACACTAACTACTAGAAACTGTTTCGCTTCGGTTTGAGGAAAATCGATGTAAATCTCATAGTCTTTTAATCAGTCTTCAAGTATAGAGAAAGCACTGCACGACGTCATGTGCCATCAACGTAAAGTGCAAATGAACCCTTCGACAATACTTTCAGTACTGATTCTACATGAAGTAAATAGTTGAATGGTAAAATATTTCTTGATTTCAGTGATGCGTCTCTAATTTTATAGTTTCTAGGTTTATACTTCCAATATGCTAATAATGGTGACGTCTATTAAGGCTTAATTAAATATACAAAATCAAACTGGTTCATAGATACAGTATTTAAAAAGCATCATGATTATTTTACTCATGGTTTACATTACAGCTATTTAAAATTTTTATTTTCAAAATGGCCAGCATTTAGTATTACTAGTTACAACAAAAACCCTCAAATACCTTACCTGACGTCATCATCATTAACATATTGGAAGTATATACCTTCATAACTTAGAGACGCATCACTCAAATCAAGAAATATTTTACCATTCAACTATTTACTTTATGCAGAACCAGTACTGAAAGTATTGTCAAAGGGTTCATGTGCACTTTAAGAATATTATGTTGCTTGATATCAGATCAGTTGAATGAAACTCGTGAATCTCAGATTTCTCAGAATGATTTTTCAGTAAGGGGTAAACACCGCTAGTCATGTGTTATCAACCCAGGAGTATTACATTGCTTGGAACAGTAATTTCGCGCGCATGGGCTAGAGTCCCGTACGAGTGTTCGTCGATGTTCTACGTTTGCTTAAAAGTGAATATTTTGCATATAATCCTTGACAGGTGCAAGATACGGATTTTAGATTCATTTGGCACGGACGCGGAGTTTAACTTTGCTGAATATTCCGAGCCAATTCCTGGTGGCAGGTCACCTTGGGCAAATGCTGACGTCAATCTTCGCCAGATCTTTACAATGTTTCGTGAGTATCGGTAGTTTTAGATCATACGACGTATGTTCCTCTCTCCCTTACGACACAGGGTTCCCGAACGCCAAAGAAAGTAAATAAAAGAATGAACGCTATTACGAAGGCTTGTAAGCAGCATGATTTAAGGGACATGTTAAACGTAGCAACTGGAAAAATCAACCAAGTTCAGTTCAAATATCGTGTAGAACACAACCGCCCCAGGGGACATATAGTCGCTCCTTCACCGTAAATCAGATAGGGCGGTTTTGGCCCCAAAGATGGGACCAAAATTTTGACCCTATAGTGGCCTCCTTAAAGTAGGGTTATTTTGGCACTACCGGTATGGGCCATTTTTTTAGCTCTGATTTTGGGACTGTTTTAGCCCCTTATGTGGATTTTCCATATCGTTTTCCTGATTTGGCCTAGTTGAGGGGGCCAAAACAGTACTGACAGACCCATACCATGGCCAAAATGGCTTCTGTGGGGCCAAAATGGCATTGTTCTATTTTGGCCCTAGCCTGGGCTAAAATAGCACTACTTTGAAAAAAACCAAAATGGCTCTCTGGGGCCAAATTGGTCCTCTCAAAGTTACTATGTTAGATTGATTGAGAATAAAAAATGAACACATTCAAATATTTATTGTTGAAAAAGAGATTTATTTGTTTTTCATTTCATGTTTTGTAGCCCACAGTCCCGATAATTCGTTTTTGGGTTTTGTTGTGGATTCGCCTGTGAACGACACAAAGGTGAAGAAAGTAGAGAAGAAGGGCAAGAAACCTATAGGTCTTGTCTATGGTAAAGAAGCACGGTTTTGGAAGGTAAGACACATAGATGGTACTAGTTGTTTTGACGGCCATGTTGATCTCGGGAAGTCCTCAATGCAAGGGGTCTCTTTAAACCAACGTGGCTATTATGAAAACAAACAATAAAGAACTAGATATCCACTTTACATGCATTGATTCACTGCTCAAAGTCAAAGAACATTATCGAGGCTATTAGGTTGAAGGAATAGAAAACGCGCGCGCGTTCTGTGTGCAGTTATAAAGCACGTGGGAATTGGCAGAACACGAGAGAAGTGTTAGGAAAAGTACGAGTAGCGGAGTGCTTCTCGACACTTTTCGAGAGTTCTGCCAATCTCCAAGTGCTTTATAACTCCCCACAGCACAGCAAGCAAGTTTTTTTATTTCTTTTATAAAATGCAAAGGGCGCGTGCGTACTGTGTGCTCTCATAAAGCACGCGCTCCCAACCAATCAGAATGCAAGATTTATAACAGTTATTTTATAATTTTGAATTCTATAGGGCCATAAGGACTACCTTGACACACTGAGCAAGTATCTAGAAATACATGCCACAACTTCGGGTCCGGTAAGTCAGTATTAAAGGTTGTTTTCTGTAAAGTGGTACATGCTTCTGCCGAAGAAAAATGCGGTAAAATGTTGACTTCTAGTAATGGTGCGTGCTCTACCAAGATCCATAAAAATAGCGGAAAAGTTTGACTTCCGGTAAATGATTCACGCGTATAACAAAGGAAAAAAACACGGTAAAAATTGTGACTTCTGGTGAATGGTGTGCGCGTCTTCCAATAGACATTAGTTACTGTCCAGCTGCTCACAATAACCGCAAAAATAATATTAGTATTGTTTTCAATTTTTTGATCTCCACTTGAAACGATAAGAACTTTGAACGACATACCCTACGAGGAAGATTACTAACGTAAAGGATTGTATTTAAGGAAAAGGCGGGAACTTTTTACTTCGGGGTAAATTGTACGCGCGTCTAGCAACTTGAAAAAAAAGCGGGACGTTTTGACAATTTCTGATTAACGCACGTGTACCAAGGGAAAAAAGAGAGAAATAAAGAGAGAAAATAAAAGAAAATAACGAAGAAAGTTAATCAGCTGCTTCTTAATCCTAGGAAGGTGATCTCAAAAACTTACCTGATTACGTCATTAACCACGGAATCCTTAAAGGTGGTGTTCTACAAAAACTACTCGATCAATCAAAGGTATTTATAATGTTACAGTTACAGTAAGTTGGTCCCGCGTCTGGTGACAAGTAAGAAAAGCAAAAATATCTTCTTGAAATGCGAGCAATTTATATAGCCCCCTTCACAGCTCCCTGTACCATCTTGAAAAAAGTCGTGCCTTTGCATCGAAGCGAGACCGAACGGTGAGCTTGCAATTATAGATATAAGACATATACATGTAATAGTTGTCCAAGGTGTTAAAAAGGTCTCTATTGTAAGCTTACCGCTGTCCTCGCTTCGATGCAAAGGCACGGCTACTTTTCAAGATGGCGGAGGAAACTGTGAAGGGAGACTAAGGTCAAACGTCGAATTTTACACGAGCAGAACCTATTGAAGAAGAACGCCTTGTTATCCATTGTTTCGATTAGGTTCGGCTCATGTGACATCCCTGAACCGTAGTTGCTATCGCTATGATATATATATTCCCTGATTCGTCTAGTTGTTTGACGAAATGCTATAAGCGCGCCTTTTTAATCACCGCTGATTTGCTCGAGTATTGGCCTGTTGTGTGGGAGGTCGTGGGTTCAATTTCTAGGCAGACTAACCCACTTAGATAATATTCTACCTTACGTTTAATATCGCATCTTCAGTTTCAGCCATGCAACTGCAATTATTTTCAAATGCCTTTATTTTTAGGTTTTTATTGGATTAGGCTTTCCTTACGAAGGTCCTGCGCCACTGGAAGCCATAGCTCATGGCAACATCTTCTTGAACGCTAAGGTTTGTTTAAGTTACCCTGCTGGTTTGTCGGCGTCCTGCGTCGATCATTTTTGAGACGTTAAAAGCGTAAATATATCTGCGCCGGCGTTACTGGATTATCACTTTTGCGAACACTCAAAATGTGTATAAGGTACCGACTAATTAGTTTTGATTGACGGCAGCGAAAAGCCAATTTCAACTCAAGCAGTTAGAATGTCTGAGTTCGCAGAATATTGAGAATTGCCGTCACGTGCAGTGCAAAGCTAATATAGCGTTCTCAGCATGATAGAGTTGTAGTAGGAAAGCTGG